>OY754338.1:121264678-122659718 GCA_963573305.1 Pyrrhosoma nymphula
AGTTGAGCTAACGTTGTCCTCCATTTGGAAGCTATTGTGTTTTTTGTCCATAACCCTCATTACTGAATACTCGAAAACTTTTTCAGGTAAATGATTTAGAATTTTTAAAAATTATTTTGAATAATATAAGTTACTTTTATTATTTTTAAACCAAAGTTGGCATTTTGAATTACCATTTGGAGACGTTGAACAATGGATATTGGTCATCCGTAATATCTACCGTTAAGTGTAACTCAAACATGCGGATGGTCTAAATATGGGCTAGCTACATTGGTCTAAAAACGGGCTAGCCCATATTTAGACCATTTTTCAACCTCACATCAAATGTTTTCGTAATTTTTTAAATGTATTTCGGTCGTTCTATTTTAGCTATATTTTTTTCATTCCTGCGTGAATATTTTTGATCTACGCTTATTCTTGATAATTTAATTAATAGGTATTCTTTATGTGTGAAAATTAAGGTGGTTAAAAATATCAAAAGTCTTCCAATATTTCACGTCGTCTTCTAATTCGTTAACAAATGACTAGAAAAATCTTAATGCAAAATATGAGCTAAATACGTTAACCAGGGGCCGTGACCGTCGCAGTTTTATTTTTTTTGCGTGAACGCCCTTAAAGTCAAGACAGTAGCAAAAAAAACGACTATTTGATACTTCGAAACCTCGAAGGCACCTGGTGTGGTTTGGGATTCGGCCAGTTGATCGAGCGAGAGATAGTTACTCTGTATTTCTTACTTGGCTAAGCAACGGACACCTTGTCAATTATGGATGCTTACTTTGTTGCCATATCAAAGTTCAAGTTTCTCTATCTCGCATTCACTTTGTAGTAACCTACAGCTCAACTGCTTAATTTTGCTAGAACCTTAGCTCTGTTATACATAGTAATGTCTTTTTCCCACCTCCTATCCCGGTGTGGGAAGAGTTTTTGAATGTGACATGGAAAGTCGCTTATTCGCCTGACAGCAGTCATAGCTGACCAACACGTTCGCCCATTAGTGACTACGTCCGACTACCTCTAGGCACGTAAATTTCACTTACTACATAAATAAGCACCCAAAATTGGCAATATCTTGGTTCATTACTGAGCCAAGTAAGAAATACGACGTATCTTTGAAAAGTGCTCATTCGTCTGTTTCCTTAGCTTAGGATGCCAAGAATGAAGCCTAAGTATTTTCCCAAAAATATCAGGAAGAAGTGGGACCCAGAAGACATGAAAAGGCAATTATTTCGTGAGGGAAAGAAAATGGGAACTCTGAAGGCTTCCAAGGAGTTCAATGTGCCCCGCACCACTCTTCAAACTCTCAGCAATAAGAGTGATTTAACACTTACCGAAGCAGCAGGCATAAAGCTTGGACAAAAGCCGTACTTGGGACATGATCTTGAGGAAGCACTTGTTTCCTACCTACTCACTATGGAGCAGAAGTTTTTTGGGTGCACCATCAAGGATGTGAAGCAAATGGCGTACCGACTTGCAATGAGGAACAATCTGCCCGTTCCATTTGAAAATGGAGCTGGAGGAAGGGCTTGGGCGGATTTATTTCTGAACCGTCCCAAGGGTCGTCTGTCACTCCGGAAACCATGCGGAACTTTCTACGCCAGGGTTTTGGGATTCACTAAAGAGAATGTGCACGCCTTCTTCGCCATTTTACAGGAAGTCTATGATAAGCACAAGTTCTCAGCCTCAAGGACGTACAACGTGGACGAGACAGGTTTGTCCATTGTCCAAAGTAAAGTTCCGTATGTTGTTGGAAGAAAACGGAAAAGGCAGATTGCTGCTCTAACTTCCGTCGAAAGAGGTGCAATGGTGACCATTATTGCCTGCATTAGTGCATCTGGTCATTTTGTGCCACCCTTTGTGATTTTTCCCCCCACAAATGAGTCAAACGTTGATGAAGGGTGCTCCACCTGGTTCAGTAGGCAGGGCGTACCCATCTGGCTGGGTTCAAAGTAACCTCTCCACTGAGTGGTTCATTCATTTCATTCAAGAGGTCAAACCAAGTGAAAAGTCTCCAGTTCTGCTCATTGTAGATGGCCACTACTCTCATGTATGCAATGTGGATGAAATCGACATGGCGAAGAAGAATCATGTGACCATTGTGTGTCTGCCCCCGCATTCCACACACAAACTACAACCACTGGACAAAACTTTCATGGGCCCATTAAAATCATACTTCAGTGAGGAAATCCGTCTGAGGCTGCGACACTCTAGTGGTCCTGTAACACCTTATGACACCATGAAGCTATTTGGGAAGGCCTACCTCCTAAGTGCAAACCGGAGAAATAGCCGTTAACGGTTTCAAAAATACGGGGATTTGGCCGCTAAACAAAAATATTTTCAATTACATATATAGATTTCATTGCAACAGAAATAGCAGCTGCGAAGACATGTAGCTCAGTTTCTCAAACTCCCTCAAGTCAGCCATCTTCTCAATCTCAAGCCATCCAAACATCTACCCCCTTTCACCACCTGCTGAGGACTTTGCCTCGGATCGTCTAGCCTCCAAGATTCCCAATTCCGGTCAGGTTGGAGTAGCTGGGTCATCCAAACACATTTATCCATCTGACGTCAATCCAGTGCCTACTGTCTCAAAGAAGAAGAACAACCGAGGTCGCAAATCTGCGAAAGCGTGTCTTGTGACAGGCACACCCTACAGAGACGAATTGCGCAGATCCTAGGATAAATCAGAAAAAAAGCAAGTGCAGGAAAAAACTCTTTCAGAGGTCTGGGAAAGGCGAAGCTGTGAAAACCAGGAAGGTTAAACTTCCAAGAAAGAAAGCTGAGCGGAGCACAAAGAGGGCTAAGAAGACCCAGTCTTCTTCACACTCCGGGGGAAATCATGGGGAGCCGATGCTTGATGACAGTGACCTGGACCTATCTTCAGAAGACCGCCCTGACGGCAATGATGCAACCTGCATCTTCTGTGATGGACTGTTTTCTCAGGACACGGGAGGAGAACCGTGGGTTAAATGTATCATGTGCCAGATGTGGGCACACACTGAGTGCGCAGGGGGCAGAAAAAGAGGCGTATGTGTGTGATTTCTGCAAATAATAATTCTAGTAACGTTTGAGAGCATGCTTTACCTTCTTTTTACTACCTTAAGAATTTTATAGGATAATTTTTCAGCATTTTGAGTTTATTTTTGCCTTTTTTTTAACATTAACATTATGAGTAGCCCACTAGCCCATATTTAGACCACTTACTGAAATCATTTCATTTTGACAACTTTTTGAAATAGACTCATTTGAAAAAACGTTGAAGGCTTTTCGTGTATATTACTACCCTGTCTTATGTACGACTTGTTGTAGGTTGAATAATAACAGTAACATCATAAAAAATAATTTAATGTAGCACAGTAGACTACAAAATGAAACATGTAGCCCATATTTGGACCACCTCCTCTAAACTCTTCCACGTCTAAATGCCCCTAAATTGATCTGACAAGTATATGATATTATTATATATACTCTACACAAGGTACGAGTAGCTTAATTCATCAAAAAGAACCTTTTTCTAGTTAAGAATAAGAAAAACAAAAATAATAAAAATAATGTATATCAAATGATTTTCATACATTCTTCTATTGATGATTTAAATTATTTTTGTTTTTCTTATTCTTAACTAGAAAAACGTTCTTTTTTCGATATAAAAAAAGTTAGTCGCACCTCGCGTTCCCATAAGAACCCATATGTAATTTCATGCCCACACTTCCACATCAAATATCCTAAGAAATCTGCGGTAAATAATTTTGAAAAAATTCAGGTAGCTTTAAGAAAACATAATAAATGCTTGCGGCGAGTTTCGTCGAATTCCCATAAGTTGAGTGTAACCACCGAACGTCCTTCACTCAAGAAGGAACTGCGGGTGCGATCTCAAATTCCATCTCCAAGACAAAATGCCGAGCTAATTTCCTTTGAAATTCCTCAACAATTCCCTTCTCTTATCCGGGAAAACGAGATTTATTGCGTAAATATTAAGTTTATTTTTCCAAACGTTCACTCTGATCACAACGAGTGCCAAAAGACTCAACTAAAAAAACTTAACTCTCCGTCGTCAATAGGCACTTGTCATAAGCGGATTGCAATTGATCTGTATACACTTCTGTAATAAATTCACATTAACCCATTCAATGCTGACCTGTTGGCAGGACATTTATTCCCACGCTGAAGGGTTTTTTTCGTTTATTTATATAAAACGAAAACACATCCAGCAAAGAACGAAACACACCACGTGTGCCTAGAGCAAGACTAAGACGCTGAAGGAATTTGCAAGAGTCAGCGCCGACGCTTGGCAACTAGGGAAAACCGAGAAAAGTAACGGGACCGATGCCTTGAATTCAAGGCATCCGCATTGAATGTTTACGGTAGTTTGAGAGCGAAAAATCACTTCAATTAGAATTTGATGAATTTGGCCTCATTTTAAAGAAAAAACTCATCTTTTCAATGATATCAAAATATCAACCCCTTGCCGAACTACTTTTCGAGCAATTTGCCTAAAAATACAAGCTGTTTAACATGGGATAGATTATGGCTGAGCGCTCCAGAGGGAGAATAATGAAGGAAATAGGAATATATAACTCCTAGATTTCGTCAAAAAACTAACGGTGTGTACATTGTGTGTTTTCTCAATTATTTATAAAATATAATCTATTTTTCACCACAGTAATTTTGACAGAATCGCAAATAAACCTTGCTGTTTTGAAGGGTTTTCAGCCGTACGTCGGGAAAAGTGAGTCAAGTTAGAGACTTTTGTAGCCTCATTTATTTAATTACTGAGAATTTTGGTCAAATATAACTATATCTTTGCGCCATTAATATTACAATATTTATTCCATACTTCTTACAGATGCTAAAATTAAGAAATAAAATTTGAATATAGTCTTCATTATGACTAGGGAACTATCTCGCTTAAGGAGGTTCCGTCGCGACTGTGTGAGTCAAAACAAATACTAAATTCCACATTTTTGATATTATATCAAAAAATCCTGCTTTCACTGATGCAATGCGTTACCTACAGAAACCCAAAAGTGTAAAGGAACAAAATTTGCAGATTATTACACGAATGTATTTTAAATGAGCACTTTTTACAGCCATAGGAGACGACTGCAGCGCTATTTCCTACGAATTACCGCATTTTGACTTCAATTACGGTATTAATTCTTCAATAACTATAAAAATAATGTGGTAAGATGCCTATATTTTATTTTTATTCAATTATCTGGATTATTTCCTTCTTATGAATATTTTTCCACGAAAATGGCATTTATATTTTATGGAAAAATACTATTTTATTCCCCGTTTTTCTCTCATATTCCCATTGAACACCATGTACTTTCAAGTTCAATTAGAGAGTAATATAGCGTGGAAAGGTATTGTGTTGTTGCTCATATCAGATAGAGGACAACTTTTTGTACAAGTAGACAGAATATGAATAAAATGACATCATTAAAGTCATTTTACGGTGGTACCACCTTAAACCACCTAAAATGACATTAAAACTGAATCTAGTTACATGAATAGTTAGTTACATTTTCATTCTAATAATTTCTAATTTAGTTAATAAAGTTAGGTTTTATGGACGGGATGAAGAAGGGTAGGACTTATGCGGAGATGAAGAAAGAAATACTAGAGGTAGACAGGGCACGGCACGCGTAAGAGTCTGTTGGACTTTCTGTGACTTTCATCATAACCTACCTTTAACCGGTAGATTACTCAGATGATGATGATAGTAGATTTTCGCAACGAAAGGGTCAAAACCTACAATAACCAGAAAACCGATACTTTCCCGCGAACAATGGAATGCCATTGCCCATACGTTCTGAGGTAACCAGGCACTGATCAAGGATAAACGGTAAATGGTGGCTCAAATTTGGCAATTGAAGAAGACTGCCGTGAAGCACGCCAAATTCATGAAATTGCGGCCCATTATGAGACCTTGGCGCACCCCCAAATAACTCTGCTCTTTCAAAACGTGATTTAATTTCCATTTACGGTGAGAAAATAAATTCCTCGAGCAGACACGATTCCACACTATAGGGTGTATCACGAAAAACCCTTTTTTTAATTCAAAATTGCAAGTCGATAAAAAGTTGTAACTGTGCTAAAAAAATATGCACCAAAAAAAATTTGAGTCAAATTGAAAAATGTTTAGGTCTCCCGGAACGTGCCTAAAGTTTGATTTTTTTATCAAAAAACGTAGATTTTCAATTTTTTTAAAACGTAAATAAAAAGTAAATTTTTGTTTTCAAGTACAAAAATCTAATGTTTCGAATTTTATTTAACAATAGAAAAAAATATATATCTGTCATGTAACATCTACATCTCCCGGAATCTACATGAAAATGTACATTTTTTTACCAAATACACCTATTTTTAAATTTTAAACCCATCCTTCAGATTAATTTCAATTATTTTTTTTATATTGCAGGTATTGTTTTACAGCATTTTGAAGTAGCGAGAATATTATTTTATGAAATGGTGAATGCTAGACTCGGGTGTGGTTTCACTGGTGCGTCTCGCGGCTGCGTCCGAACGCTGCGGCAAGTCGCTGTGGGGCGGGGTGCTATTTCGATGGTCGAAAAGATGAAACAATAAGCAAAGAAATTGTAAGCGGTAAATGTGTCCGGATAACTATACAAGAAGAACACATATCTGTATTTGAAGAACCAAATTCAACATATTTTGGACACGTAACTCCAGCCAGTGGCTCTGGGAAAGACATAATATCATCCATACTGAAATTCATGAAAGAAAACTGCATTGATGAGAAAAATATTAAAGCTCATGGCTGTGATGGTACTGCATCTAATACTGGAGTCTATAATGGATCAATTTCATTGTTCTAAAATACTTTAAAACGCCCAGTACAAGCAGTGATTTGTTTGCAACACTTGAACGAATTGCCGCTTAGGAAAGTTATGGTTGCCCTAGATGGTCTAACTTCTGGGCCCAATTCTTTTAGAGGCCCAATAGGAAAACGTTTAGCATGTGGTCAAAATTTACCAGTTATTGAGTTCATTAATTAGCGTCGACTCCTATGGCTGGAAAAAAATGCTCATTTAAATTACATTCGTGGAATAATCTGCATATTTTGTAACTTATTTTTGAGTTTCTATAGGCAACGCATTTCATCAGTGAAAGTAGGATTTTTTTTGACAAAATATAAAAAATGTGGAATTTAGTATTTGTTTTGACTCACACAGTCGCGGCGGAACCTCCTTAAGGTGGTTCCACCGTCAAATGAATTAAATGTCATTTTATTCATATTCTGTCTACTTGTAGAAAACGTTGTCCTCTATCTGATATGAACAACAAAATAATACCTTTCCACGCTATTTTATTCTATAATTGAACTTGAAATTACATGGTGTTCAATGGGGGAATGAGAGAAACACGGGGAAAAATGGTATTTTTCCATAAAATATAAATGCCATTTTCGTGGAAAACTGTCTCTAAGAAGGACATAATCCAGAGAAATTGAATAAAAATAAAATACAGGCATCTTACCACCTTATTTGTCTAGTTATTGAAGAATTAATGCCGTAATTGAAGTCAAAATGCGGTAATTCGTAAGAAATGGCGCTGCAGTGGGCTCCTATGGATGGAAAAAAGTGCTCATTTAAAATACATTCGTGGAATAATCTGTATATGTTGTACCTTACTTTTGGTATTCTGTAGGTAACGCATTTCATCAGCGAAAGCAGGATTTTTTGGACAAAATATAAAAAATTTGGAATTTAGTATTTGTTTTGACTCACACAGTCGCGGCGGAACCTCCTTAAGCGTTCTCGTGAACATCTCCGCGTTTGGGAAACAACGCATATATAAGTAGATAACTCACGTGTCGATCTCGTTCCGAAATGAGACGGTCAAAGAATCTTCGACAGAGATTTCTTGCAAGCAAGGTAAACACGATAATGGACGCGAGAAATAAGAGGTTAACTCGATTCGAATAGTTAAGAGCAAGAACAGCATCTCGAGCAACTCACTTCAACGTAAGTACCGATCAGGGTTTCTATCACGAATCAGGAATCCAAAGATCAATTTTCAGCCTTATGCCTGTGGTTCACGTTAAAATGTTCCATGAAAGAGTTTTATAAAAAATGTTATTGAAAGTTTTATGAATCGTACGTAAAACGTAATTGATTGCTCACGGGAAAACTATACATAAACCGCAATGCCCTGCCATCTATGAGACGCTTTGCGAACACGTGAAGTGATAAATGCACTCTCTTTTGAATAACTGTTTGGTTAATAACTATATGTATTGTTTATTTACTTACTTTCTGATCACACGTAACGGTGCTATGTCTCTAACGGATTCTTCTAACAAGAAGGATACTGCCTCAACGTACTCCATGAACTTCCAGCCATGTTTGTTTACGTTTTCCTTGTTTGGCTTCCCATGGATACGAGATTATTATCAACGCGATGAGCGGAACGTCTCATTGGTTGTTGCATAAAACGGTTTTATGGAAATAGAACCTGTCCTATTCCGTAAAACGTATCATAAAACTAGGTTTCATAAAACGGTTTTATCGTTAGCAAGCTCATTTTTATAAAACTAGTCGATTTTATAAAACGTTTTACCGAAAATTTTACCGTGAGCAACAGGCATTATATTTCGGTGTGGATGCCGAGTACCTACGGCTGGAAGCGACGAAATCACATAGCGTACTACCACCTATGCCTTTATTCGTGCCTATCTCTCAAAGCACATGAGAGAGAATCCGGACAGGCCATACGCCATTCAGAAAGAGATATTGTAGAAAGAGTAAGATAAATTGCTACCTCGGCATTAATGACGCCATCATACTAAAAAAAATATGGCCGACACATATGAGTAAACAAATCAAACGATCTGATAGCGTAAAAGTTAGTGCTGTTCAATGTAAAATCATGCAAGGAATACGCAATTGGGATTATTTAAAAGAGGTTAGATTGTTTTATGGTAAAAAAATCCGAAAAAAAGTGAATTCACATCGGTAAAAAACACTTATACCTTTCTTTCTTTCCATCCACTCACTTCAACTCACGCACTTAGGTAGACTAGCAATGAGTCTCTTCACGCCATTACACCTACTTTAATGTCGTGGACCATACCTGTTTCTATTTACAAAATTTTATTTAAAAATCCAACGGCCTATGCCCATGGTGAATAACTTTCACATTCTGTAGGCAGGATTTAATTTCTTTGGTGCGTCGACAGCTAAGGTCATGTCGCACCACGCAATATCCTATTTTTCAAATGCGTTTCATAAAAACAAACGTTATGAAGCTATATGGTATTATCCGTTTAGCCGCTATACATGGAAATGTATTCTTATTTCAAACATTTAGGGCCGAATTTATAGTCGTTACCCAGCAGTCCCACAGCCCCTAGCAGGCCCCTTCGTAAACAATGGTATTTATAGTCAAATTTCCACCCCCAGCAGCCCCCTTAGCCTCCCCTGATTCTGGCAGGAGATGCATGCTCCACCAGGGGCCCCCTCATCGAAAAAATAACACAACAGATATAACTAAACTGACTCTAATGAACGTGCATAGACAAATGAATAATTTCTAAGATTTGGTATTAATAAAACATCATTGAGATTTGCTCTTAATCGATAAATGTCTAATGTGACGCCAAACTCATTCCAAGGATGTTCATATACACTCGCAGTATATTTTCCCCCACAATTTCTTCTTCTTGTGGCAGAGAACTGCGTCCGTTTGCATACTTTCCACTATACCTTTAGGCTTCTACACCAGGTCACACAAAATCTTCTTCTCCACAGCGTTGTAGCTATTTGCACGTCAAGCGGCCATCTTAACAGTTTTCATGCTGCGTCTGGCTTTTTATTTATCCGTATCCATGTTGATCACGAGCGTCACCACTGAAACATTTGAGCTGCGAATTCCATTTCCCGCCGTTTGTAGTCCTTAGTTACCAGATCTAACCCCACAACCATCCCCTACCTAGCAGATCCCTTAATTTTGACTATAGGACGCACAATTCAAGAGGCCTGCTGGGTAGGGGATGGATAAGGGGACTGCTAGGTAACGACTATAAATACGGCCCTTAGAGTTTCATCAATAGAGTGGTCTGCCGTAAAAATTACATTTAAGTACTGACACTAGATGGGTTGTCACGGAGAACATTTTCCAAGTTACCTCGGATCCCTAATTTCTCGCGGGCATCTCGGTACTTTACACATTCCGTTAGAATGTGAAGCACACTGAGGGGAGAGTCTCATTCATCACACTTCGGTGGGATTTTCTCGTCAGTACTAAAGAGATACGAGTGGGTCAGAGCACTATGTCCTATCCTCAAGCGGGTGATGGCCACCTCTTCCCTCCGATTATTTCTAATAGAAGAAGTCAACGCTGAAGTCGTTGATTTTACAGCCCGGAGTTTATTATTTCTTAACTCTGCCCGGATGTCCTTCCACTTCTTTAGCACTACGTTTCGCAACGTAGTCCTGAGATCATCCACGGTCACCAATGGAGATACAATATCTGCTTTCTTCAAAGCATTTCTTGCGGCAGCGTTCAGATTTCACATTCTGCCCAGATCTTAAGGTGGTTCCACCGTAAAATGACTTAAATGTCAATTTTTTTAATATTCTGTCTACATGTAGAAAACGTTGTCCTCTATCTGATATGAACAACCAAATAATACCTTTCCACTCTATTTTATTCTATAATTGAACTTGAAATTACAAATGGGTGTTCAATGGGGGAATGAGAGAAACACGGGGAATAAATTAGTATTTTTCCATCAAATACAAATGCCATTTTCGTGGAAAACTGTCTCAAAGAATGAAATAATCCAGATAAATTGAATAAAAATAAAATATAGGCATCTTACCACCTTATTTTTATAGTTATTGAAGAATTAATGCCTTAATTGAAGTCAAAATGCGGTAATTCGTAGGAAATGGCGCTGCAGTCGGCTCCTATGGCTGGAATAAAATGCTAATTTAAAATACATTCGTGGAATAATAATCTCCATATTTTCTACTTTACTTTTGGGTTTCTATAGGTAACGCATTGCATTAGTGAAAGCAGGATTTTTTTGACATATTATAAAATATGTGGAATTTAGTATTTGTTTTGACTCACACAGTCACGGCGGAACCTCCTTAATTAATTCGACAATCCATTGGATGACGTGGAAGAGTTAAAGCAAGAGCTTTCTTCAGAAAATTAAATAATAGTATAATTGTGACTTTAAATGACTGTTGCCGAGAGCTATGCAGTTCCATATCTCTAAGATGGAGGAGATGTTCGCCGGAAGGACTCCGTAATTATGATTTCGCCCGTTCTCCCTCTGCTATATTACAAATGGTGTTTACATTAGTGGACACCTTCTATTCAATGGCCCTAGATGAGTGTGCGCAGAGCTGCAGAGCTTTTCACGGTCATTCCTAGATCAGTTGAGTCATGGAGCTAATGAGCCTATGAGCGGAGGAAACTGGATTAGAAAGAAAATACATTCAAGGGTACTCCTTCACATTTTTAGAAAGCTTTTGGAAATGACCGCGCGCGCGTCCTGGTAATTTTAACTCCTCAGTTATTATGAACACAGTGTAAGTGATTTCCCTCCAGTCCACTCTATGACCCAGATTAGATGTATTAGATGGGTTTACCGTGATAGAAATCATATGATTTAAGACGCGGTCATGGCGCTATTATTCTCTCCTGATCATGAACACGGTATTCTAATTCTATTTATAAATTCAAGCAGCCGTTTGAATCATGAAGGAAACATCATAAAATTTAGATGATTCCGCGTCATGACCTCTTTTTTATTAACTAGTAATTATTTTTCTTCTTTCATGAGACATAGGTATATTAAATTTAAAATATGTATTCCATTTGCAGACGTTTCGCGTTTATATACGGGTCATTCCATGCCAAAGCACCGACAAAAATGCTAAAATTGCCCTCACTATCTCAGATTTTCACGAAATTTTTTGTGTGTTTTCCTTATAAGGCCCTACGTTTGTGTACACAATTTTTATTAAAAATGTTAATTTTTGCGGAGATACGGGGATGTGGAAAATTCGGCATTTTTAAAAACAAGTCCCAGAATTTTCCCATTTTTTTCAGATTTCATAAAGTTGGAAAGTTCTGGTAGTAATTAATTTGTTCAAAAAACATATGTGTATCTTATTCAACAGTCAAGTTTGAAAACTTTAATTTCTTTTTAGTTTAAAAAAATATTTGAAATTTTAAAATTAAATTTGCAAAATGTACCCCACCTTCGATCCATCTCAAATTTTAGAATCGTGTAGTCCTTTGTATTGGCAAGGAAGCTGCGAAGTTTCGTCATTGAAATATTTCATATAAGGGAGGAAAAGAATTTTTGTTTATGGAATGCACTTCAATTTGTCCACTCCCATCTGGTTAAGTAGCAGTTAGGCATTTCGTTAATTTCCAATGGAGTGAGAAATACACTATAGTATACTTTTGACGTAAGGTAGAAGTGATATTTTAAAAAGAGTCACTTTACATCATTGGTAAGGATTAAAACAGTTACTTCACTGTTGGATTCATATAATGGTGGTGCAAATGCCTAAATCTGGCGGCTGATGTGCATGAATCTGCAGACCTCGGGAGGTCACTCGTTGACCTGGAGCTTAATGCGAATCAACTATTCCATTTTTATTAATTAAATTATTATTACCAGATCGGTTTCAGGAGTAGATTTCATTACAATTGTATATATTACCGACTGCCAGTGATCTCGGTAAGAGGCAACGGACGACTGCAGTCCGCGATCCTAGATACTGCATCCTAGAGCCTAAGATGAAGTAAAGTCGTAAACTTCATAGCAATAAATTCAGTAGTTCCAGAGATAGTGAAATCAGCTTGGGTGTGAATCATTGGTTAGTCATGAAGTTTATAGATCTCCTAGCTCGTCTCTCGTCTTTCTCGTCTTTCATAACCTATTTATCAGAAAAATTTCATATCCATCTACAAAATACCCTGCAAGCCACCTCAGGGGTGTGTGGTAGGGGGTGAGTAGTCACCAACATGCATTACACGATACCCTAAAGTTAGTGTGACTACGACTGTTGATTCATCGGTAAAATTACAATTCCTGCATTGAATCTGTGGCTTCATCAACATATTCATCGATGTATATCGATGGCATCATCGATATTGAAACAGAACGTAAATATCGGGGAGCTGAGGAAGGAAATAGACCCACCGTATTCTCCTCAAATGAGTTACATGAGGAAATATGCAGGCAAGGTGCTTCAGGAGGCATCAGAGTAACTTCTAGCGTTGATAGGGGATGTGATATTGTGCCCGATGGACGTGAAATCGCAAATCCTTACTCACGGAGAAATGGCAATTGAAGACTCATCATGAAGACGCAGAATATTCAAATGCCATCTTGATAAGAAGCTGCCATTAGCAAGACTGACAACATCGAAAGAACTATATTAGAGACAAGCTTCATATCTCTACAATCGCTAAAGTCACCGTTACTCAGCGCTTTCATAGCAACTGCAAATGTGCTCGATAGAATGTTTGCGTGATTAAATCTACGTAATTAAGTTAGGAGTTGAGACCCCATTTTCTCCTTAAGACAATACATGCTTGAAATCATATCCTCTTCCACTTGCAAAACTTATTTCCGTACATCTCTCCAGAAACACCACCTCCATAATATTCAATCATTGCAGTGTATGCACCGAACTACTAGGTTTTAGAAACTAATTTCTAAGCAGGATAAACTAACACGCCTTATCAAAAAAAAAACAAAGCTTCGCTTGAAAATACCAAAATCTAGGTCACTTTCCCATCGATTTATCTCACCGAACAATCTCTACAGAAAGCCCCTTCCATCAACGTGCGTTGACAGAAAAAATTATTGGTATGTCTGTCCGGCTACCTGTCTCAAAAGTGATGACTTGCCTGACGGTTGACTTGCCTGACATCTGTGATCGATTAAGAGAGCGCGAAAAGAAGGACATCCTAAACGTGTATCAAGATACGGAATCTCGAGATAACTTTTCACGAGCAAGTCTAGGGGTCGACTTCAGCCAACGTTCTTCAATTTTTTACGACGATGCGGAGCGGCGAAAGCAGAAGAAATATATTTCGCGGACCGCCCTAGCGGCTGACATAGGGACACCAATGGAGATAGTATTTCATTCATCAAATATAATCCTTATCTAATTTTTATAATAACAACACCTTGGGAAGATGGCTTAACAATACAAAAGATGTAATAGAACCTAATTTAAAATCTGGTATATATAAGTTAAATTGTGATACTTGTGAATGTTGCTACATTGGTCAAACGGGGCGAAATCTCAAGACAAGAGTAAAAGAACACAAGGCATGCTGGAAGAATAAGGACGATTCGTCAGCCTTCGCCCGACACCTTTCGGAGATGGGGCACCGAAGCAGCTTTGAGCCCGAAATCCTGCATTTTACTGGGAAAGGAAGGAGGATGGATGCCCTAGAAATTCGGGAGATCAGCCTACAAAGAAACCACCTTCTCAATGACGTAACCTTTCCTAACCCATCCCCCTTGTTACTCATTACCCTCCCCCCTCCCATAGCAACTTCCCATAGTATATATAAACCTACCTTTCCATGTTTTTCAATGTTCCTGAAGATGGCTTGACAGCCGAAACCGGTCGTTCTGTGTTAAATAAACTGTGGAAGTCACAAAGTCTTTTCATTGCTATTATGGAGCCCTTCCATCACGTCATAGCTTCCAATTTCGATTTAAATCTAATGTTACTATAATACAATGTTTAGCCAAAGCGTCACCTGTTGGCGATTCTTTGCTTGTAGTTTTTATAATCTTTCAATGCGCATGTCGTAGCCAAATTTATTAGAAACGTCACTCGAACTGAACGCAGTTAAAGGAAATTCAACCGTAACTGTTTCCGTAAAAGCAATCACTGAATTCTAGTGTTTAAGTATTCAGCTAATCTTGAGTTTGCCATGTATCACCATTCGGTAAAATGCCGAATTTATACGAACATTCGGGTGCCATCTTGAAAATGAGCTACCATTGAAAAAATTATGCTAAAAATGTTTCAACTCACATTCCCCGTTACCGGCAGTATGTACGCAGATTCCTCCGAGAACACCCTGTACAGTATTTAAGGTAGTTTGTGCGAGATAGTTCCCATACAGTCATAATGGAGACCATACTCAAGTTTTATATTTTGTTTTCAGCGTCTGTAATAAGTATGAAATAAATATTGTAATATTAATGGCGCAAAGATAAAGTTATATATGACCAAAATACTCAGTAATTAAATAAATAAAGCTACATAAGTCTCTAACTTGACTCATTTTTTCCCGCCGTACGGCTGAAAACCCTTCAAAACGGCAGGTGCTTTTGCAATTCTGTCAAAATTACTGTGGTGAGTAATAGATTATTTTTTATAAATAGTTGAGAAAACATGCAATATACACACCGTTAGTTTTTTGACGAAATCTAGGTGCTAGAAGTTCCTAATTTGTTTAAATATATTCTACCTCTGGAGCGTACAGCCGTAATCTATCCCATGTAAAACAGCTTAGATGTTTAGGCTAATTGCTCGAAAAGTAATTCGGCAAGGGGTTGATATTTTGATATCATTGGAAAGATGAGAGATTTTTCTTTAAAATGAGACCAAATTCATCAAATTCTAAGTGAAGTGATTTTTCGCTCTCAAACTACCTTAATCACATGAAAGAGAAACTAGGTTTTAAAATAAAATTCTGAGCAAATAAAACTCTTATACGTTAATACAAAGAGCAGTATATTGGAATGCAAGATATTGACCATCTTCTTAACGATTTATCTCATCGAAAGGCATCATATGACCAGTGCCGTCCCTAGGGTAGTACGACAGGTGCCGCTGCACTGGGCCCCGCGCCTATATTAGGGCCCCGCCCGGGGCTTGCCTTTTTTAGACAGTGCGGGGAAATTGCCCCCGCCTATTGCCCCCGCCTATTGCCCTAAATCTCTATTACTTTGTGAACGTGTAACTTTCTTGAAATCATTAGCTATTTTGTTGGTAAATTCCCTTCTTTCTATGAAATATGCTTAAAAGATGCTATACAATATCAAAAAAGGAATGCAGAGTTTGCAATGACTTTCGTTTGCACAGGGCCCCCCTCCATCCCTTGGGACGGCCCTGCATATGACTACTACTAATCCAATTCCTCATTTAGCGATGAGGCTGACTGACGCAAACGTTTGGCTACCTGTCCCATTTAGCTATCGGCCTACGTGACTTTTCTGATTTCTTATCACGCAAGAATCGAAGGACATTTAAAACACGCCCGTTCTATGACGTTATCCGGGACCACGTGATCTCCTTTCAAGCGAGCAAGTCCTAGGATGACTTGAAGTAGTTTTAGCGAGATGTCATTACGCGTAAAATTAAATTGATTCGGCTTGATAATAGAAGAGAAAGGTATCATCTTCTTAATGATGACTTAATATCAGCCACTTTGTTGTAACACTAATATATTTGAGAAAAAATAAATAACGCTTTCCATGGAATATGGAAATTTCGAATATCTCTCCTGGTTTCCTCCTAGATCCACAACTCAATATGATCTTACCATATTGATAATCTGTGCAAATAATTGAATTCTCTTTACCATTTGCAGTCCATCATTAAACACTCGCATTGTGATGATGTACTCAAAAGTGTACCTATATTTTGCTTTGTATGGATGCCAATCATGGAGCACACATGGAACATAGACCTGGAGCAAACATGGAACATAGACCTGAACCGGTTAGCGATATTTGAAAGAAGAGTACTAAGGAAGGTTTTTGCCCCAGTCCCTGATTTAGAAACAGGAGAATGGAGAAGACGACATAATGAAGAATTGTACAATCTGTATCAAGAACCGAATATTATAGGAGTGTTAAGGAGTAGGAGATTGGAATGGGCTGGAAATGTGGTTACAATGAGTGGGCAAAGATTTCCTAAGATGGCTATGACAATAGAAGAAAGGAGACCAGTGGGGAGACCTCACAAGAGATGGATATAGATGGAGTAAGGGAAGACTTGCAACAGCTAGAAACCTGGCCGAACTGGCGGAACATAGCAGAGGACAGAAGAGAATGGAAAGCCTTAGTTGTATCATCGCGCGGTCCTCTGGGCCTGATCGCGTAAAGTAAGTAATGATATGTATGGCATTTTTTATTTGGGATTCTTCCCCCCTAACAATCAATATTTTTTAAATCCAAAAAAAGATTGTTACATCAATTTGTAATGCCTAGTACAGGAATCATTGCCGACCACTGTATAAAACATTATGCTTGCTTACTACTGTGCCATCTATTTATATTTATTGTACACTGGTTTTGTCAGGGAAAATGTCTTTGTTTGTTAAAAATGACCGTTACCATGACCATTATACTAGACAAACAAAAGATCTACATGCGATACAACAATACTTCAAAATCTCTTCTTTTGGTCCCAGAGTAATGTGTATTTAATTTTATAAAGTCCTTCTCAAACATTTAAAAAACACTCCAACAATTTCCTCATTTTTAAAGAAAGGTTAAGGAGGTTCCGCCGCAACTGTGTGAGTAAAAACAAATACTAAATTCCAAATTTTTTATATTTTGCCCAAAAAATCCTGCTTTCACTGATGAAATGCGTTACCTATAGAAACCCAAAAGTAAAGAACAAAATATATGCAGATTATTATTCCACGAATGTATTTTAAATGAGCACTTTTTTCCAGCAATAGGAGCCGACTGCAGCGTCATTTCCTACTAATTACTGCATTTCGACTTCAATTACGGCATTAATTTTTCAATAACTATAAAAATATGGTGGTAAGATGCCTTTATTACATTTTTATTCAATTTCTCTGGATTATTTCCTTCTTAGAGACAGTTTTCCACGAAAATGGCATTTGTATTTTATGGAAAAATACTATTTTATTCCCCGTGTTTCTCTCATTCCCCCATTGAACGCCCATTTGTAATTTCAAGTTCAATTATAGAATAAAATAGCGTGGAAAGGTATTATTTTGTTGTTCATATCAGATAGAGGACAACGTTTTCTACGAGTAGACAGAATATGAATAAAATGACATTTAAGTCATTTGACGGTGGAACCACAGTGGGTTCCTTCTCACAAAGTTATTTTATAGTGTGGAGGATTACTTACAGTAAGAAAATATTTATCGAACATTGTGCATAACTTTTCTTTGTATTATCTTTAATATTTATAAAAATAACGTGGCCTATGCATACTTTTAATGTTTCCAGGACTGAATAAACTTTACTTAATAAAGTCTAATGACTGCAGAAAAATCTCGCTCCAATCACAACGCGATAGACCAGTCAATGGCTGGGGAAATGCATCGGCTTGAGCAGTTTATTATCTGCTCGCCAATTCATTTGATTCGCCATTTTCCATTACTGCGCTTCTATGAGTCAGTTGGAGATATATAAGCAATTAAAAATAATTTACAATCGAGCCTTAAGTTACCGATTACAGAAAAGCGAGATGATTGCGAGACAATTCGGAGACTCTGCCTAGATTTACCTTTTAAAAATTCGGGGTAGGCAATAAACCTTTTTTTTAGCGTGGAATATATTAAGATATATTTTTTTCGTAATTTCTGTGACTATGCCTTTAGCCATTAATATTAAACTAGGTAATCCGTGCGAAAATTTCGCACTTTCACGCTATCAGGGAATATCTAAGTATGTTAAGGAAACGGTGTAATTGGGTTTTAAATAGAGAAGAAGGTGTATCATAAAGTACTTTCTTTATACTTGTTTTCTTGCAAAAATATACAAAACATATGAATACAATACAGGCAAGAGAGTTTATCGAAAATTTTAAGTCAAATTAATGGGTAAACAGTGAAATTTTATATTGATATTGTATTTTACGTCAGAAGCCGGTGATTCAACGTTTAAAATGATACCTCATTTATCACTGTAGGTGCAGTATTAACGGAGCATATACGGAATGACAGAAAAAGACCTTTCTGTAATAATATATATATATGATACAGCAGAGTTTAAACGTTTTGAAATACTCTCCCGATGATTTGGATTCTCGGGGGGGCTTAGAATATAGCTCCGTAAATATTAATCTCCAGATCAAAGTCCGTACTCGAAGTGAGCTAAAGCAAATTTTTAGATGGCGTTAGTGCACATTTTGTCTGCTTACGATGGCATTTTATTTTAAAGTTTAAGCATTTGTAGGCGACATAGGTGAAGTAAATATGGCGACATAAATGACTCAAGCACTTTGCTCTTACTTTACGAATGTTTGAGGCTATAACTTGAATTACTTGTGTTCACGTAGTGCGCTGAATAAATGCCTTCACAATGTAATTTCTTTACGATTAAATGAAAAGTATTTTAGTAAGTAATGAATGAATTTTTATTAACTGAGAAAAAATACGACGGTAAACCATTAACATTTCTAAAGCTACCCGAGCATCTTCATATTTTTTTGTAATAATATCTCTCTGGATAGCACAACCTTTTGAAAACACTATCTTTTCCTAACATTCTTTTCCATATCCCATGGAAAACTGCTTCCATATTTTTCTGCAAATATCTCGAGAAGCAGTCAATAAGTCGCAGGTATTTTTATATCAGAAGAAATATGAAATATTTTTCTTTACAATGTGGTTAGGTTCATTGAATTTCTTGCACAATATCTCGCTAGAACGACTTCCAAGTGACTACTGACTTTCGAGGTAATTGGAACCAAATATTGGCAAAATAAATGTATGTACCTCCTTCCTCTCGGGAAAGTTTGAACATTGGAACTATAAACTGTTAAAAGGACTATTTTCCACTGCGGTTAAGGTGAAATCTGTCCATGGGAGCCCTTCCCATTCGTTCAAGTGCCCAGCTCACCTTGAAACACAACAGCACGTATACTTTCCATTCGTTTTTCAGACCCTGAGCTTTGGGGAGCGCAGGTCCAGAAGGTCGCAGAACTGATTGGGGGAGGAGTGTACATTTGGAGTCATTCAAGTAACATGGAAGACGTTTCGGGGTAGGATAAAGGTTTAGGCTCTTCTTACATTGCCCTACGTTAGGGGATGTGGAGGGTCCCAGATAATATTATGAACCTATTACGTAAGGTACCCGTTGAACTTCAACGGGGGTGAAAAACATTGAACTTATTTTATAAGAAAACCACAAAGCCTGAAGAACACTGTTAGCATGATAATTTGAGGAGTTCGTATACTATCTTGTTTGTTGTGAGTTTATGTGGGAATTGATCTAAAAACAATTCGCAATCGTAATTTGAGGCAGACGGTTCCACTACGTGTAATACATCTGAGTAATGAACAATAATAAAAGACGCCGTGTTTGTTGTAGCAACAGAGGCATTATTAACATTATTATTCGCTGCACGTAAATATTATTCCACGTTTAATTCCTTTATGTGTATCGTTTACTGCATAAGTGTTCTCTCGTATTCAGTTCCTCTATGAGAGCTACTTTGAGAATAGACATTGAAGAGTTTATCTGTAAATATGCATTGAATTTATCGATTACCCCCCGAAGCAATCTATCATGGGGCCCTATGGAATCTGGGCCCTTCGTATACAAATTTTCTTTCAAGTTTTCTTTCAATCTATCATGGGCCGGCAGGAAAACGTAAATGCCAGATGCGTGAATATCCTTTGAAATTCAAATCTCTGGTTGTCAAGGAAATATGCTATTGTTGATTTCAGAGAAAAATGTGAGATTTTTCAGCTCAAAACATGATATTCAGACAATTACGAAGCGTAAAAGAAAATCGATTGAAAGAATTAGAAAATCCATTTGTTCAGCCATCATTTTTAAAAAATTCCAGCCCTCTATCTTGAGTGAAAGTAATTTTTAAAAGCAAAAAATAAAACCACTGCACCGAACCCAATGCTTAGCATGGACCAAAAGGGACCCCCAGGGGGGTCCCTTTTGGTCCCTTTGGGGGCCCTGACGGATTTTTAATATAGCCCATGTTACATCCCAATATATTTTCTAACTACGTACAAAATTTCAGCTCAATCGGTTCAGTAGTGTTTGCGTGATTGAGCAACAGACAGACGGACAGACAGACAGACACCATTCAATTTTTATATATTAGTATGATTATGTGAAGGTTCTCATGAGATCTTATTATTGTGACTTTTTGAATCATTATCCGTTATACAGGGAAGTAATATCGAGTAAGGTCAAAATTTAAAGTCAGCCATTCTTTGCCAAAGTATCGGAATGTAATTTATTCCATCTTCGACTCGTCAATGACAATAATGACTCAAATGAATGTATTCTAAGCCCTGCAGATGGAATTAATGAAATTCCCATACGTTGGCAAAGAAAGGCTGATTTTAAATTTTTGACCTAAACTCGATATTACTTAAAATTCACAGCTTCAGGCTCTACTTTGTAGAAACATTTAATATTCATTGTAATAAAGTTTTGTCCTTTTTTACACTTTTTATCTTTTAAACACACAACGCGTTTCACCAACTTTATGGCATCGTCAGGTGTAGCAGTTTGTTTACATTATAGTGAACGGTAAAGACAAACAGGATAAACTTCTTCTTAAGTCGGATATATATCAGATTGAATGCAATAGCTGCAATATATCTTACATTGGTCAAACCGGTCGAAATTTTATAACACGCATAAAAGAACATGTCCGTAGTTTAAATAATAGAGATTTTGTCTCCCTTTTTGCTAAACACCTTATAGAATGCAATCATGTCAGCGACTTTATCCCTGAAACTTTACATTTTCTTCCCAAAGGTTTAAAAGTTGATGCATTAGAACAAATTGAAATGATCAGGCATTCTACAAATCCATGCAATGAGCAGCTTTTTACACAAATACCCAATGCTTTCTGGAAAATTTTCGTTAAAAAACGTTGACCTTTCTCTTTACCACCACCCCTTGATTTCATTGTTTTATGCCAAGCATTGTATGTAAATATTTGTTGTTATTCTTTTCATGTTTTATATTTTTTACCCTCCTTTTTATTTTTGTTTCATTTCCTTTTTTTAATTTTTAGAATGTAAACATTTATTTACAATCAAATTTAATGTTCTGTATCTAAGAACGACAACAATATAATATATATGTAAACAAACTACTATACCTGACGATGCCATAAAATTGGTGAAACGCGTAGTGTGTTTAAAAAATAAAAAGGGTATAAAATTACAAAACTTTATTGTAATGAATATTACTTCCCTGTACGTATAAGTAAACAAATGTGAGGTCGATATGATGGACAACGTATCTTATATTTACTCATAACCACGCTCGTATACTTTTATGAAGTCAATTGGTTATTTAAGAAACATCATTAAATATGGGTTTGTATGACAATTCTATCTGCCCTTCTCGACAATTCTATCTGCCACCTGGTGGTGGTGCCTGTGTATGATCGAGTGAACGCCAGCATGGAAAGGAAGTAACGTTCAACGAATTATCTGTCTGCGTACGCCTTCTTTCATTCCCCCATACCCGTCACCAACTTGTGCTTACGCCAAATATTAGGGTCACTAACTCTAAGGTAACCTTCTTTGCTTGCATCCCACTTTCATATAATTGTAATAATATGCACCATGATTTAAAAATAGCATTCATTCTATCTATAATTATTATCGTGATAATGTAGAATTAGCTCCATGACATTTACATGCTACGAAAACGTTTTAAAGTGCCATCGCAAAATGTCTTTAAACAAGTTGCTGTAGCACAAATACATGGAAGTTTGTCACCGACTGCAATCATATTAACTCAACTGCCGTGCGTTCACAGAATGGCTGATGAACAAATTACCTCAAAGTCAGGATCACAAAGAAAGAAAAATATTACAGAAACAAGGCAAATAACCCTGACGTAGGACGAACTACTTGTTGGATTCAGATGAAGAGGAAATCCCTAAGAGTTCCGACGTTGGCACCCTGGAGATTAAGGTGGCTGGAGCGAATTTTGTATGTGCACAGATTTGCGTGAAACTTTGCATACGTGCCCTTATTAGTAATATCTATCGATAAAAGTGAAAAAAACTGCATGCTACCTATTTGGTTTCCTGGTAATTCAATGATATTTTAACTAGTACTCTTATGGTACATGGCATATATTTTGAAATAATTCGATTGCTTATGTACAGATTTTCTCCTAAATGCGAAATAATACGTTTCATATTATTATAATAGTTGCTAACAAATATCAAGGTATCATGCCGAGTAAGAAAATCGTATTTAGATATGATTTTCTCGTAAATTTCGAATTTCGCGCCGAAAATCCAAGTCAAAACAATGCTTTAATTAAGGAGAAAATTTGAAATATAACTCCTGCATCATATACATTACTGCATGTACGGTGATTTACAACGTATAGACAGGTGTACTTAGTGAAATGTGGTCTAAGAATATTTTTTTCGACTTACTTGTAAAGTCATTAGAATGTGCCTTCAACGACTCACGATTACCGCTCCAGCCACCTTAAGACGGCGTAACAGAGTCTGATCACAGCTGGGTCTCAGCTGAAAAGGCCGTGCGGGCGTGACGTCACGGAGTTCCGAACGTAGATGTATGCCAGGGTATTACAAGAAGGAACCGGGTCGTGCTATATCGCCTTTCCGCATCAAATTCTGATGAGTTACCACATTAATGTCGTAATTAGCCATCAGATTACGTTGTATACTCTTTCGAAATGACCCTGTTTTTTTTTCAATCGCTTCATAAGACTAGCGAAGTAAGCAGTGTTATCGTAATTTACATCCCATAGTTTCTTCCGTAAAATATCTTAATCGTCATGCTATTTGAAATTCTAAACTCATAAAGGAATAAGCTATCATACAATATAGGTAAACACGTTTATTTTCTGTATTGAAGTATTTCCTGCTTAAAAATTTTAACTGAAAACCACGATCCAAGATTCGTAGCAGTAGCACCTACTTTAGTAGAGAAAATGGAAATCTACTGCTTTCAAGATAAAACATTTACATTTAATGGATTTATGTATCATAACTACTATTTAGCCTAAAAATAAATAGTCTCGGTTTATTAAAGACCGTAATCTGAGCTAAATGTCACGATGATCGATTTGCTCATCTAGCCACCTTGAGCAGGGAACCTCCGTTCTGAGGTGCCACCAACAGAAGGGATTGATCTTCCTGCGATACCTTTCCCTGTCTTATATGTAAACGAGGCTCCTAATCGTCGACACGTTACCTTCACGAAGAACTCAACGCTCGCTGCAAGCCCTACTGGTTGTAATCCTATAGATTATCTTTTATTGTTGGCGACGAAAGAAATTTTAAACCGTATCATTCAGGAAACAAAAATGTATGCAAAGGAAATGCTAATGAAAAATAGGTATCCTCAGGGTAGTATAATAGATTACCGAGATTTTTAACTCGCAGGGAAATAGAGACCTTTCTTGGTATCATTATCTGATGGAGACTGTGAAACTACAGTCTATTTCTGACAATTGGAAAAGACAGGAACATGTATTTGATTTTCCCTGCTCTTATAGCAGTAAGTCTCGTGACAGAATTCTCATAATTCTTCGTCGCATGCATTTTGGCAGGAACCTAGGTGATGCTGACTCAATACAAAATGATCCACCTCTATATAAAATACGACATCTTTTGAACTTATTCAGAAATGGAACGAAGAAAACTTTATTACCCTGGTAAAGAGCTCTGTCTGGATGAGTCGATGATATTTTGGCGAGGGCGATTATCTTTTCGTCCGTACGTACATTCAAAATAGGCGCCACAAACACGGATTTAAACTATAGTATTGTACATCCTTTCTGAGCAAAATGGCCTGATTCAAGATATTTTGATCTACAGAGGTGCTGAGGATCCTGATGTAAGAGGGAAAGGCAACGCTTGCTATGTCGTCCGGAAATTTAATGTGATTTGAGCGAGATACCTAGTTCCCTAGTCATAATAGAGACCACATTATAATTTTATTTTTTGACTTCAGCGTCTGTAAGAAGTGTGAAATAAATATTGTAATATTAATGGCGAAAACATATAGTTATAAATGACCAAAATTCTCAGTAATTAAATAAATAAAGCTGCATAAGTCTCTAACTTAACTCATTTTATCCCGCCGTACGGCTGAAAACCCTTCAAAACAGCAGGTTTTTTTGCGATTCTGAAAAAAATACTGTGGTGAGTTTTTTATTATTATTTATAAATAGTTGAGAAAACATGCAATCTACACACCGTTAGTTTATTGATGAAATCTAAGTGCTAGTTCCTAATTTTTTAAATATTCTCCCTCTGGAACGCACAGCCGTAATCTATCCCATGTAAAACAGCTTATATATTAATAAGGCAAATTGCTCGAAAACTAGTTCGGCAAGGGGTTAATATTTTGATATAATTGGAAATATGACAGTTTATTCTTTAAAAATGAGTCCAAATTCATCAAATCCTAGGTGAAGTGATTTTTCGCTCTCAAACCACCTTAACGGCGAGATTCCTTTTCTGTGGGCACAGCCTGTACATGGACGATTACTACAGTTCCGTAGAATTATCCAGTGAACTATAAGGACGCACACCACAGGAACTCTTAAAGAGAAACCGGAAGGCCAATCCCCCTTTTTATGTTTCGAGTAAAACACTAAAGACCGGGGAATCAGTCGTTCAGTTCACGCCCGTAGGTTTGTGTGTGCTCAAGTGGACCGAACAACGTGAAGTCCTCATGCTATCTTCGAAATTCGCTGGATATCAAGTTGAAGTAAAGTTAACCCGGGAGTGGTCGCTAAGCTACTTTATCACGCGATCGGTCGCGTGTGAGACTTTTGCTCACACTCAGATGTACTTATCATTGATTATCTATCATAGAGCGTTTATTGGCAATATATCACACTATATTTAGATCTAACTTATTTCTCTTAATGTTCATTTGAAACAATGATTCCCACATATACACAATTACTGCTACAATTACGTAATCATTGCTAATTTTACTGGCGATTATACTATTGGGTATTATTGAAGAAAATTACAATTCTCAAGAAGAAATATTTATTTATGTAGACATAATTTCTCATGACTCATAAATTTGCATTAACGTATCTGCTCTCCACGAAATGAATCAACTTTGCCCGCATGTTGCGAAAGTGTAACGCAACTGAGTGATTATACAAAAACACTAACGTCAGTGGTCGCGCGATGAGGAAAAGTCTCACACTCTGTAGCCGACGGTATCAGACTGTAACAGACAGACACACAGCTGCGGACGCTTTATTTATACTTTATGAGACGGTCGGTCAATAGGAAGAGATAAAAAGTCAGCTAGAAGGAAAGGGAACTTATTCTAACTCATGATTATAAATTGAACACAAGTTTAAATTTGGTGTGAGACAAAATCTCATTTCACGACCAATAGCAGGTTAAAAGGAGGTAGAACTACCATAAAACCACAAATGGTGGTGATTTACAACAAGTACATTGGGGAGTAGATAGGGCAGACCAGCTTATGGAGTATTATCCCCACGAGAGAAAATCATTGCGGTGGTATTTAAAAGTTGCCCTGCATATATTCCAAATTATTCTGAACAACAGTTACATCTCTAACAAAAACGAAAAACAAACTGCTTTTCAAAAACCCCATGCCAAGTGTACGCGAGCTATGTGAACGAAGTCGGTATTACAGGCTAAAGCATTTGTCAAGTAAATATTTAAATTTAATCGTTAAGTAAATATTTCAACACTTTTTAAATAAAAAAAGAGCGTGAAATCAATTGATGTATGCGTGCCTAAGCGGAATAAAAACACGATCATATATAAATGGAATTATAAAATAATTTTAACGGCTATAGAATTATAAAAAAATAATTTATAATTATGTGGCGAAAATTAAATGTTGTGCAGGTTGTATATGTAACACGTATTCAAGTGGTAGTGTGGATGCCATATTCAAAATATTATTTTTCTATAAACAAATACGAGTGTGGTGTCATGTAATGTGTAGTCATGTAATGCATTTCGTAAAACAATGCAAATGAATGAAAATAGGATACCCACAAAATTGAGTCCATTTGCATAAAATGTCCCGCCGTCCAAGTGTTGACGTAGGTTTTTGATGGGCCATTGTTACACTCCCATTATCCTTCTAAAATTTGTTCTAATTCATGTAATATTCCTCTTCAGTCCAACATACTTCCTATCTTTCTTCATAGCATCCAATACCATTGTCCCCCATCTTCCACTCATCCTCAAAATATTTCCTTGCGTCACGCATGGGCTTCAGTTTCTCATCAACCTTCACTGCATACTCCCCTATTTCCTGGGTGAAGACATTAAGCCCACCTGAGATCAATATTAATTTTCAAAAGAGAGAGTCTCCCATTAACAGAATGTGAATCATACAATCACTGTGGTAGTGAAACTTAGTGCAATTTACCTGTGAGAAGAGCTTTGTCAACGAGGGGAAGGCTTACGCAGAAGGGGTAGGCAATGGAGAGAAGGTCGCAATCCGTCTAAGAAACCCGTTAACAATTGCATTAAGACCCATTGACAGCTAAGACAGTTGGTACGAATGAAAAATTGAGGATTTTAACGTTGGCCACAATGGTTTGCGACATTGGGAATTCCAGTAGTCACGCACAGAGACTACCTTTCTCCTCTACGAGAAGCTATTTTGTAGTGCCTGTGCAAATGTTACCATGTTTCAATACCCCTGTACTATTCCCTTTTGAGAATTACACTCTAATTAGATTTAAAATTGAAACTTGAGTCTTATTCCATTTCCCTTCCTACCCCTTCTTCCCCATTTCTTGGAAGCTTCTTATGCCTCAAGCCGCATCCGTACGTGTAACTATTCACAAGCTCTGTCGCACCTCCGATTACTGATATTTCTTCCCTTGAAAGTTTTTACAACCACAATTATCCACTTCTTAAGGCTGATTTACACGGTGCCAGAGGGCGTGCCAGTTAAGGTAGCCAGTCACTGGATGCCAACGACTGGCACTGTGTAAACGCCTCACGCCAGTAACTGGAGAAGCCAGCAAGCCAAGGACGTGCCAGCAGCTGGCAGTGCCAGCAGAACAAATATTTTTGTTTTACTGGCACGCCAGCTTCCCCCTCTGCTGCGCAACCTCAGTGGCGCCAGCCGACAGGCACTGTGTAAACGGCAACAGTCGCCAACAGTTGTTCCAGTAGCTGGCAACGTGTAAACTGGGTAGCGCTAGTAAGATGGCATTCCAGTTGCCGCTTGCCAGTGACCTTCCAGTCAATATCCAAACTGGCATGCCAGCCACTGGCATCGTGTAAATCAGTCTTTACTCCTTATTTCTCCAACCATTCAACTACGCTGGGTTAACCTTACCATGGCATTAAGAGTGCAGATTTACAGACTTATCATCCTATAGCCATTGTGAAATAAATAGGAACGTGACAATATATTGCGTGGATTGTTCATGAAAGATAATCACACAGAAAATGTAAAACAATACTTAGGAAATTATGAAAGTCAGAGAGATATAAACGAAACAAAGAAAATAATAATAAAACAAGGTTGAGAAATAACACCAATATTAGATTTCCGAGGCCCAATGTTGAAGCATACAAACATTCATACCTTTATATTGCACCTACATTATTTTATTACTTGCCTAGAGAAATATCTTCTGTACATAGTGAAGCCAGATTTCTTAGCCATCTAAGAAAATGGTTATTTACGCAAATAGATATAGATAATATTCATTAATGTTAAAGTACCTACCACCAAAACATGTCATTGATATCACTATCTAATATTTATTCATTATTTCCTATATTGTTACTTGTCTTGTATTGTTCTATGGTTAAATGCATAGTCTATGTATTTCAATTTATGTTATATTGAGTTTACTTTTGTGTCAATTGCAATGCCTATAAATATATTTACATGTTGTTAAAGAGACTGCTACTGAACACTGAATAATTAATGGATGGCAACACCATTTTGTGAAATTGTGTGACCATCAGCGGTTGACTCCGTTAAAGTTACTGCGCGGCCAGTTCCGCAGTTCTTTGAATGGATGGCAACCCCGATACTGGTTTCTTCAGGGGAGTCTAATTTCACTAAAATAATTGTTTAGTGAATATATTGTACAATTTAGTTTGAAATAAAATATTATTATTGTTGTACGAGTGTAACTCAGTCCACAAGGTTTCTTTTTCTTTAAGAATTTGTAGCTTACTTTATTCTTGTAGCAAATCTACCAAGAGCATGTGTATTGATTTTCAAAGATCTATGGTAATGGTAAACTCAAAATAAGAATATGAGACAATTTATCACTTTAAATAAGTCTTTCTCCCAAAGATATCCTTCGCTATAGTTGCCAAGATTCAATTCTCAATGATTCATATCAACCTATTTCATGGAAATTAATAACTGAGATGGTTCCCTGTTGTGCTCTCAAGAAATGTTTCTCAGGGGTGACGCACGAGGCCATCTCGCAGAGGTAAAGATATTGTACTGACCTTTCCTCAGACATTCTCATCTATTGGGCATGGGTGGTCCTATCAGATGCAATTATTGTCGCTCATGTCAACTCATATCTGGGAGTTTTAGGGAAATAACAAAGACTTCTGTCTTGATAAGGTCGTAGTCCATGGGAAGAGAACAGCAATGTACAATATATTACTAAAAACATAACTTTTATCTTCTTCCCAAAAAAAACTAACAAAAATCATTCAAGAAATCTCTAAGGACTGATTCAAGTCATGAGAAAGAAAGATTTCCCATTCTTAACGACAACGCGACCATATTAGGTAAGCAAAACAAATCAAATTCAAAAACATGAATTCAGTAGCATTTAACCTTAATAAGAAAAGGACAGAGTAAGACAAATCATATAAGCATTAAAAATAGCAAGGATCTGTAATAAAAGTTAAATCCGAATGATATTAATATAAATTACTAAGAACTAAACGGTCTCATATTAGTAGAAGAAAATGGACAAAACATGGCCTACTGATGTGGCCATTTACTGTTTTTTTGGCAATATTATCATCATACACACCATAGGCATATCTAGAAGCGTCTGAGGGGGGGGTCACAACTACTGAAGTGGGGGGGGGGGTCACCTCCACTGAAGAGGGGGGTTTTGTATGGGGGGTATTCCATAACCCCCATGTTAACTTTTTTATCAATGGGGGGGTTACAACCCCCTAATCCCCCCCCTGGATATGCCTATAATACACACCATTGTCCGTTAAATTAAAAGTAGTGGCTCATATTCTTAGGCCAGAACGGCCAAACTGTGTTATACTGATCAAGCAACAATCATATTCATTTAATGATCTGATGAAAGTCTTAAAACTAAAGGTTAGCATACGGGAACATCACTCCAAACAATCTTTTTACCATGATTTTTGACTGTGTGTTTGATTTTTTGGGCGAGGGCTACACCAATGCTCTTCAATGCCCGAGTCCTCCGATAGAATAGAGTTACCAATTCTAAATTTATTCTTAATCCCAAAACTTTCCATAATTCATAAGAGGTTAAGTATTACATAGTGAAGCGTAAACACCGGCCATCTAGCAACAATATCCGTTATTTTAATTTTAGCATATCAACAAACTTGTTGGTATATTAAGGTAAGAAGCCTTTCTTCTTTCTTAATACTGCGGCAGAGAAGTGTGGAGACCAATAAATCATCCCAACTTAGACACACGTTCGATTTGAACTCTGGATGCATGACTTTAATTCATCTTTCTCCCTTGTGAGTCGTAGCAGCAAACAAATCGACATTTTCCTGTTCAACTCGATTGCCGGATGAGATTAGACAATGGTTTCATTGCTATAGTTAAAGTTGTTCAAAATTAATTATATTGTATCATATATGTGGAATAATTAGTCTCAAATAACAATAAGAACTGTCAAGTATGAATATGAAATTAAAAAATTAATGCATCTATCAATTAATTTTCAAGTAGAATGCAACATTAGCAGGAAAACAGAGTTTAATTCCAAAGAGGTAAGAAAATATTTCCAGGTGAAATGGGTTAAATGATAAGACTTCATGATATGGTGCAGGAAAAACTCAAAAATTTATGTTTCCACACTACTGCAAGTTTTGATCAAGCTAGGTACTTGTTCACAACATAATATACGCCCCAGTCAGAGAAAAACAGTATCCATTAATTTAAAAAATAATAATTCACTACTTCAGTTTGTTCAAATATTCAATGCAATATATTTACTGCTCATTGTAATAAATTCTTTCAAATGCTACTTCATAATCTTGGATGGCTTATTATAATGGTTATCTGTCCACTCATATGAATGGTGTGTGGTGTAATCTTATAGTCCCTTCCAATATTGAAAAGGCTCAAGCTCTTTGAATGAATACATTTTAGTGGATCAAAAACGAAGAATAAAAGTGCTATAATAACAAACTACACCTTCAATACGAATAATTGTCATAGTTGCGACAGGATGCATCTGCAGAACAACAGCTGTTCACAGCATAGAAATTACTTTCACTAATGTGCGCTTAACGTACCCACTCTACTGTAATTTTCACAAGCTAAACAGTACATTATTGTTCTCAAATGTCGGTCACGTCTTATGCCAACTATGCGCGAGTCAAGGGACCGGAAAATATTGTCAAAGCTTTAATTTGACGCTCGTCATCGCATGTGTGACATTAAAATCAAATGACATATTTACGGATAAATTAATTTCTACCACATCGTGGGAATAGTTGGGCATATATAATCCATTTCAGAATGGTTCCGTCCAAATATTCCAATTATACAACGTGAGACTAGATTCGTGTGATGGTCACTAATTGACTGAAAACCAATACCTACTTCAAATAGCACAATTAACATATTAGCAATGTAAAAAACAAATCTCACACCGAATGGCAGAGGGAAAGGATGACTTTGTGGAACTTGAAATCTGTATTTTACATCACAGTAACGAAGAAATCCACCTATAAATATCAATAGATAGTTCAGAGTAAGTACTTTAACGTCGTAAATAACGTGTACCCCATTACACATTGCCATTCCGCGAAATTATAAGAGGAAATTATTGATGCGCGAACACAAATTATACCCGATTCTCAGCATCCTTGCTGTGTGGGTTGAAAATGAAGACGATGTGTCTTCACGATGGCGAATGTTTACAAAGAAAATTCAGCCGAACAATCAATTGGATTCACTCGTATACATATAATCACCTTCAAATACGCCCTTTGTAGATAACACTTGTAAACGTGAACTTGCGTTGCAACAATATCCACTGAAATAATTATTTTAAACTCTTCTTCTGTGCACATCAACTGTTAAGCAACGGAACAAAACAAATCCTCATGTTAAACGACTGACAACACTCGTCACAAAACATTGCCTATCCTCTAATTTTCCAGGGGCAGAGTGGAGAATTTGAAAACCAGAGTTTGAAACTTTGTCATAAATACAGTCATATACACATGCATAATGTAGGATATCATTGTGAAAGGCATTTTGGAGATAGTGTCTGAGTATATGTCCAGTAAATTTATATAACCAATAGAATATCCGACAGTTGCTGACACTGAACAGCTTAATTAAAATCGTTATGCCATCAATTCTTGGTACATAATAGATATGTCTACATTCCTGAATTTTAATGATTTTGTGCAAAAATAGTTAATATTTACTTCTAATTTTTAATGTTAACCACATGAAAACTGTCAAGGAAAAAACGAGTTACCTGCTCATCGAAAATTCAAATATATAATGATGGTCATATATCCATTCATTAAGCTACGTTTTTACCGTTTAATCTGGGTTCTTCCTCGGATAAAGCATGTAATTCATGTCCTTTCCAAATGTCACAAAGATTCGGAAGAGTGGAAAACTCTTCAGAACTCATAGTCTCATAATAAAAACCTCCGTTCCGTCACGAAATCGTCCAAAACTTAAAACAAAAACTCCGCCATAATAACTATATCCATACCGTCATGCATCTTGATACTGCGTAAGTTAATTCGCTAACCATTGGCAATCCGTATTTATCTTAACGAGCACTTAAACTTCATGATGTAACTTAACCACTGCAAAACTTCATCCTGAGTTTAACCTGCATTTGAATGTTATGTTCATGAGTTTGACCAAGTAATATTACATTGCACTGGGGCGTATTTTACACTCGTGCATCGGGTGAATAATGAGGAAATGTCAAAAAACAACAAAGTGTATCTACAGATGAGGTAAAAACAAGTAACAACATTTTTACTGACTCATGAGGAAAACTAAACGAGAAAATTAGCGCATGCGCAAGAACTTGGAGTATATTGATTTCAAAGAAGCAGCCAAGAATGTCTCTGGGTTGAGTTGACGCGCTGATCTTGTCTAGCCACCGTGAATATATTTCACAAACATTTTTATCTATTGTTTTAAGCTCATTTCGTTGGATTTTATGGACGAACACTGAACAATTGCGGGTGGAAGGTAAGGAATCTTCCACCGCATACGATATTCTTTCAAAGTAGAATATTTTTTCTCAGTTTGCGTAAGTAGGATTCGTCCATGGACCTCTCTCGCAGTTGCCCCTAAGTGCTGCAAGGTAAAAGATAAAATTAGCGCCAAATTAACGCTAGCGTGAACTTAGCGTGAAATTCAAATGTTTTGTCGTCACAGATCACAGATGGCGTCCACGTTCGGACTCGGAGTGCCCTTGAAGAAAAAAATTAATGACGGACTCGTTTGGGTTTTAAATTAGCGTGAACTTATGAGCGAGCTCCAGCGTCTTGGAAGAGTCGGGTGTTACGCGCTTCCCAGCAGTCAGTTGTCGGTGGTTCTCGAAGAATTTAGGAAGAAAACATCGTTGCTTGTCTTGGTTTCTCGCTTCGGAAACTCCAATGGCGAAGGAAGATAGGAACTCCTTCATAATACAATCGGTGAGAAACTATTTCTGGCTGTACGACAAGAGGTCTGCCGATTTTAAAGACGTTACAAAGAGGCAGGACACGTGGGATAATATCGGGAAAGCGGTAGGATTGTCACGTAAGTCTTCAAAGTTACATTTTTAAGATTGTGTATTGTTGCAATGTTTGATTTGCTAGCCTCCCTATGTCGTATATGGAACAAGTACAGTATAGAGGGATTTCGGTAGAGTAGTATTTAGTTTCTAAGTTTCATAAAGCGCTAATAATACGAACGTCGTCTTATCTCTAATCCATATGCGTTTGACGATTTGATTTGCAGCTGAAGATGCTCAAACCAGATGGAAATCTTTAAGGGAGAGGTACGTGAGAGAAAAAAAGAAGAGGGACACTGGCACTGAGCCTGATGGCCTCCCTGAGTGGATTCACTACAAGGAAATGAGTTTCTTAGACGAGCACCTACACACGAGAAGGTTGGTAATGTTCGCATAACGATTCTTACGTTACGGTCTAGGCAACCTTTGAAATTTAAGCTTTCCGTTTTTGAACGCAAAACATCAAATGGTAAAGAGTAACTAATCTTAATAATTTAAAAACGTGGATTACGTGTTGCATCAAGCCGAAAGAGTTTGTTTTTTTTGGCAGAATTTTAACCTAATTCTTGCATGTTGTGAATCGTTTGAAAACTGTCATGGGTGTGTGGCAGGGGGTGAGTAGTCGCGAACATGATTTGCACTATAGTTAGTGTAACTACGACTAATGATGCATTAGCATAAATCGCTATAATGCTTGTCAGGAGGCCTCATAGGATTAGTGCTAAGGTAGCGCAGCACTATACTTCCCCCAACAACTTATTGCAGTGTACGCAATAAGTACTTTTTTGATGACATCTAGAGGCATCTACTTAAGTAAAATACATATTACGTTTTACCTGTATCAGGGTCCCCTGGTCCACCCATCCTATAAATTCATTTGCATAGATTTCCGAGGGCTTGATGGTCCAAGCCAAACCCAAGTCCAAGCCAAGGTCCAAGGGCCCCCCTCCCCCATGTAGTAGGAGCCCTAGTTGGACAGAGCACGGCACTGTTTTAGAGCAGCAGATACCATATATATAGATAGTACCGTAGGATTTTTATGTTATGACATTGCTTTAGAAATTACTCTGTCATAAGCAAAGAGTATCATTGGCCAAAATCTCACCATCAGTCATTCTAATAAAATAATAAAATATGTGCTAATTTGACTCGCTAAAAACATTTTAAGTATTTTGCTAGATGCTTTCAGAAAACTGTAAATTTAAAATAAATTAAATTTATTTGAATGTTGACTTAATGTTGATGTTTAAATTTTTGCATAAATTTAGTCAAAATTTAAATAAGATATCTAAATCCTACATTTCAATCACATGAATGTAAGGAAGGACTTGGGCTTTGAAATCTGGTGACATTCCCGCGACAATTGCATCAAGCGCTTTGGTCAGTTGTAATTCTGGTGTAATTATCAGTGTAATTACTCGAGTCGTGATGTCATAAAACCTTATAAAAAGATTCAACCAAGTGATTCCTTTGATACGATTTCCCCAAAATTACGTATGAATGCATTTCTTGCGCATGCTTATATATGTTGGTGGTTAGACATTCTTTCATTCCTCCCATTTTAAAGCAAAAATATTTACCATTAAAAAGCCTGTGGAAGCAGAGAGAGGAGTCAGCATTATATTGTTTTCGAAATTTATAGCGAAAACAATCGCCCGTCTACTGTTCTACTCAGGAAGGACTCGACATTGTTGAACCTCGGGTAATGTCGGAACCACTCGGCCTAACATCCTGGAGGAATCTTCAATTTTCAGTGGCAACGTCGTGGGTTTTCGTTTTGACGTTGGCCCAATCCTTGATTAAAACTTATTTTACTGCTGTGGGACATTTAACTTTGAAAATACGTAATGTGGGATTATTTTTAGGCATTGTCTGAAGAGTGTGTGTGACGAACGAACTGTAGTGAATAGCACGGCGTACATCTTTAACGTAGTTTGAGCGCGAAAAATCACTTCACCTAGAATTTGATGAATTTGACCTCATTTTAAAGAAACAACTCTCTTCTTTCCAATTATATCAAAATATCAACCCCTTGCCGAACTGCTTTTCGAGCAATTTGCCTGAAAAGGTAAGCTGTTTTACATGGGATAGATTATGGCCGTGCGCTCCAGAGGGAGAATATTGAAGGAAATAGGAACTTCTAGCACCTAGATTTCGTCAAAAAACTAACTGTGTGTAGATTGCATGTTTTCTAAACTATTTACAAAAAAATCTATTATTCACCACAATAATATTTACAGAATCGCAAAAAAAAACCTGCTATGTTTTGGAGGGTTTTCAGACGCACGGCGGGAAAAATGAATCAAGTTAGAGACTTATGTCGCTTTATTTATTTAATTACTGAGAATTTAAGTTATACATAACTATATATTTGCGCCATTAATACTACAATATTTATTTAATACTTCTTACAGACGCTGAAATTAAAATATAAAATTTGAATATGGTCTCCATTATGACTAGAGAACTATCTCGATAAATACCACATTAAATTGTGATATTCCTTAAGTTAACTTGCTCTTTTCTTCTTCATTATCTTCAGACGCATCGGACACAGGAGCGGAGGGGCGCAGAGCAGCAACGCTTGTCCTCCTGGGAATGACCAGACGTTCAAAACGGTGAAGGAGGACAGTGACATCGACACGTTTCTCTCCGACGGCAGTAGCAACTGCCAAGTGTCAACGTCCCCCGTCAGCATCCCCGTCTCAGCCTTCTTACAGATAGCCGACCAGGCCGGCAACCCCTCGCCGCCCCTGATTCCCAACGCCAAGCCTTACCTCCCATCCTCCAACTCGTACTGCGCCGGCCCTTACGGTGGTGGTACCTCCTCTTCGCCTCACGCCATCAGCACAGTTTCCAAGCCCACCTCGAACAAAAGAATGAGAGGATCTTCGCCCACGATGGAGTTGGTGGCGCAGCCCAGGAAAACAGAAGACAGCGCTTACGTGGAATACGTGAGCCAGAAAATAAAGACTATCTTGAAGAGCAAACGAACAATGAGAGAAAAGAACAAGTTCAAGAGAGATCTTGTGCATTACCTCGATGAGGTAATGGAGGAAATGGAAAATGAATAATAGTAATATTAAAAAACAATTGGTTTATTTCTCACGTCGTTCTTTTGACCGTCCGTCCGTCTTCGACATCTTGATTGCGTTGTTTATTTGTACATAAGATCACAATCGGCAACTCCCATCCTTTTGAGTTCACCTAAACTTAAGTGCTCATGAAGTTTTCTCATGAATAACTTCACAAATATGTACCTGTTCATTGTAAATTAAATTATTATCATTAATAAATATGATTTTAATTATCAACGTGCGTGAAAACAATATTTTTTTCTGATTTGGACCTTCATTTCACCTTAAAAAAACATGAGAACTGGGTAGCACGCCTATTTTCGAGATTTTCTGTCCGACCTGTCTTTCCGCGAATGGAGTTGCTGGTTGATTTCCCCTCTAGCGGATATTGACTCGATGTCAATATAGTCTTGCCATGCTTAAAATGTATGTGCCTCTGAAAAAATAAAAAAAACTACTTCAAGGGAAAATAGCATAAAATTAACTTATGGAATTAACTTGAATTTCACGTGACATTATAAGAAGAAATTAAATCCTAATTAACTTAAACGCTTAACGCTAAATTAACTTAAACTCTTAACGCTAAATCAAATTAAATACGTAACGCTAAATTAACTTAAACACGCAACGTAAAATTAACTTAACCACGTAACGTTAAATTAACTTAACCGCGTAACGCCAAATTAACTTAAACACGTAACGCTAAATTAACTTAAAACCTTAACGCAACTTTATCATAACAATTTAACGTAAAATTTTATTTGCATTGGCGTAAATTTTGTTTGATGTGAAATTAGCGCTGTGACTTAAAGTGAAAAAAAGGTAAATTAACTTAAGCGCGTAACGTCGTATTTTCTACACAGTTTTGTTCGTGAAAAAATTAACAATATACTGGACGCCATCTGTTCGCAATGAAACGAATTAGTGATTACCGTAATTGTCCGCATTGATTTAAAAAAAATCTGTTGATCTGAAAAGAGAGCAAAATATTTTTGAGCATATTTAAAAAAAATTCATTGTTCAACGATTAAAATCAGGGGCAAGGAAGAAGCGAATATATAATATTATCTACCTGCCGTAAATCCAGACGCCAGCTGATGAGTAGCCGAGATTCCGTCGGTCCCACAGTCACTCGGCTCGGAGCCCGAGCAGCTGCCTTTAACCGGCTTGGCCACCACCGCCGCCTCGGCAGCGGAGGGTCAGTTTCAAGGACACGGAGTCGTGAGCGTTTTTATGCTCAGCAGCGGGGCCACCGCCCCAGACCTCACACGAACCGCCCCCATAGGGCACAAAAAAAAGAAACATCTTCTCCCCTTTTCAACCTTCTTCCCTCTGCTAATTCGTCCTCACACTTACACAATCGCCCACACGCGGCTGGACCTATAGCTATACGCTGTGTGAGATGTGCGATTCCCGTCTTCAATTCTTCAGATGGATATACTACGACACGCTGCTACGCTAATCATAACATCTCTTTACCGTACCAGCCGCTTTACTCTTCCCAACATGAGATCTAATTCCGATATTCCCAAATACTAGACGTGTATTCTAATTGTAAGTGGAGCCTCATGCTTGTTGCTCACGGTAAAATTTTCGGTAAAACGTTTCATAAAATCGACTAATTTTATACAAATGAGCTTGATAACGATAAAACTGTTTCATTAAGCCTAGTTTTATAAAAAGTTTTACGGAATAGGAGAGGTTCTATTTCCATTAAACTGTTTTATGCAACAACCAATGAGACGTTCCGCTCATCGCGTTGATAATAATCTCGTATCCATGGGAAGCCAAACAAGGAAAACGTAAACAAACATGGCTGGATGTTCATGGAACGTTGAGGCAGTATCCTTCTTGTTGTTAGAAGAATGCGTTAGAGAGCCTTATCACCGTTGAGTATGTGATAAGAAAGTAAGTAAATAAACAATGAATATAGTTATTAACCTAACAGTCATACAAAATAGAGTGCATTTATCACTTCACGTCGTCTTCGCAAAGCGTCACTTCGCAAAGCGTCTCATAGATGGCAGGACATTGCAGATTTATGAATAGTTTTACCGTGAGCAAGCAAGTACGTTTTACGTAAGATTCATAAAAGTTGCAATAAAAAATTTTATAAAACTCTTATACGGAAAATTTTACCGTGAGAAACAGGCATTACTACTGACCACACACACACATAACCACAACGCTGACCAGTGGTGTATGGGCAGAGGGGAGGGGAGGTTTAGGGTTTAAAACCCCACAAAAAATCATGTTCACCTGAATTCGTAAATTGTAACTTCCATCGCTTGGTATATGTTGAACGCTTTTTTTTATCAAATATAGTTGAATTGTCTTTACGATAAGAGAAAGTTAATTTAATTATTGGTAGAATGAATGATAATCTAAATATTATTTTATGACGATGCACATAAATATTAATGAAATCCCCTCTCCCACCAAGACTACGTACTTTGCCTGCGTGTAATCCTGAAAATTTTGCCACTTGCTATAAGGTAGTTTGAGAAAAAAATCACTGCTCCTAGAATTTGATGAATTTGGCCTTATTTTAAAGAAAAAACTCTCCTCTTTCCAACTATATCAAAATATCAACCCCTTGCCGAACTACTTTTCGAGCAATTTGCTTAAAAATATAAACAGTTTTACATATGGGATAGATTATGGCTGTGCGCCCCAGAGGAAGCATATTAAACAAATTAGGAACTTCTAGCACCTATATTTCGTCAAAAAACTAACAGTGTATACGTTGCATGTTTTCTCAACTATTTATAAAAAATTAATCTATTGCTCACCACATTAATTTTTACAGAATCGCCAAAAAATTGCTGTTTTTTGCGATTCTGTAAAAATACGTACGACGATACTGCGTGAAAAAATTAGTCACGTTTGAGACTAAAGTCGATATATCTATTTAATTACTGAGAAATTTCGTCATGTGTAGTTATAGTTTTGTACCACTGATATTACAATATTTACCACACACTTCTTACAGACGCTGAGATTAAAATATAAGATTTGAATATGGTCTCCATCATGAATAGGGAATGCATATCTCGCTCAAACTTATTGAAGGGAGATGGAACGATTTTTCTTTCTTAACAGATATGCGTGATACTTCGCATGCTCTCATTTATAACTACAGATAAAAGTGAACAAAGTTGGACTATACCCAGTCGGTTTATGGCATTTCAATACCATTTTAACACGTATCCCTCTAGGGCATTACATATATGTATCACGAAATAATTCGATTACATATGTACAGGTTTTCTTTTACATTCGAAATAAATATTTATTATCATTGTGATTGCCGATAGCAAATATAAAGACGCCACATTTTCTTAAAGACTCTTTCAAATCCAATCCTTTCTTTCAATTCGAGTCCAATATTCTAAAACAGCTAATATCAATATCATTAGCTCGTAGGCTTCCGCGGATGTAGTGTTGACTGTTTCTTTTTCTGGATTCATTCCGCGATTTTAAAATTGCAAAAAACCTTCTACAGACAGAAATTTGGAGCTGCCATGGGTTCACCTCTTTCTCCCGCGATAGCTAACCTATTCATGGAGGTATTGGAACAAAAAGCGATACAATCTTATGACAAAAAAATACAAAAGTATTCGTAAGATACGTAGATGACACCTTCGCTATCTGGCCTCACGGAAAAGAAGAGCTGGAAAAGTTCCTGCAACATCTAAATGGACAAAGCAACTCTATTAAGTTCACAATGGAAATAGAAAAGGACAACCGCCTTCCATTCTTAGACGTTATGGTCCAGAAGAAAGAAAATGAGACATTAGGTCATTCTGTGTACCAGAAATATACCCACAAAGACCGCTACCTACATGCCACATCACACCACCACCCTCAACAGAAAGCCTCAGTCATGAGATCGCTGTATCGTCGAGCTTTTACGATCTCTGACGCCGATTCCATCGCCAGCGAAAAGCAGCACTTATTAAGGGCATTTGAGAAAAATGGTTTCCGCCGTGACTACACCTTGAAAACTGCACGGAAAGAAGAAAGAAATTCTCTCTTGGTCCGAAATAAAAATCCCACTGACCCAACAGAAAACAGAGAGAAGCCAAAGGCATATGCCACTCTCCCTTATGTGTCTGGAACTATGGAGAAAATATCCAGAATTCTATCTAAGTACAACGTAGTCAGCAGATTCACATGCGCGACGAAGACAGGGGACGTACTTCTGAAAGCCAAAGATCCGCTTCCACGGAACCTCTACTACGGAGGAATATTTTGAAGTTTTGTGCAGCTGTGGACATCCATATATAGGCCAGACATGCAGATCCCTAAAAATACGCCTCCAAGAGCATCAACGGGCAATTAAAAATAATAATTACCGCATTTCTGCAATAGCCGAACACCATCTCAGCTCACTCATAATTTCAATTTGAGGAGACAAAATTAATATCAAAGGAGGTACGCTATTGCCCAAGATTAATCAGGGAGGCTATAAAAAATTGCGAAGAGACCGGAGAACGTCAACCGAGAAGACGGTTACACGTTGAGTAGAAAGCTTAAACGAATGTTTCAAATTTAAAAATTCCGGCAACAATGGGAGTCCTCACTTATATATATATATAAAGACGAGCGAGACTAAGGAATCAGTTCAGTTAACCTGATGAAGCTGGCAGGAGGACCAGCGAAATATTGTTTTTTTTTGCAATTTTAAACATCGCGGAATGGATCCCAAAAAAAAGAACCAGTCAATATCAATATCATTTCGTCTAAATTTCGAATACCGCGCAGAAAACTCAAGTTATAATATACCTACTTTAATTGAGGGAAAATTTTTAAGATATATTTCTTGAATCATTTCGATTACTGCCTGCATGTTGACTTCCAACGTATAAACAGAGAAAGCACTTCAAGGGAAATATGTGGTCCGAGAATATTTTTCGGATTACTTGAAAATAAAGTGTACTCTCAATTTCCATTCAAACGATTTCCGCTCCAGTGACCTAAACTATTTAATTGCATTTCCATGGCACCCTCTCAATAAATCCTTGATTTATATTAGTTTGACAGCATAATTATCCGGGTATGTTTTCTCCAAGATAGTCCCTGAGTATTAATGAAGCCATATATACTCAACAGACCTGATGTTTTAATATTTCCGTTTTATTATTTCAGTAATATCGATATGGTGTATATTTCTCCATCCAAATATTTACTGCCTCGAATTTTTTTAAATGTTACCTTGTCACATCTACCTTAACTTAAGTTAGTTTCAGCGAAAAATCACTTCACCTAGAATTTGATGAATTAGGCCACATTTTAAAGAAATAACTCTCTTCTTTTCAATGATATAAAAATATCAACCCCTTGCCGAACTACTTTTCGAGCAATTTGCCTATAAATATAAGCTGTTTTACATGGGATAGATTATGGCTGAGCGCTCCAGAGGGAGAATATTTTAAAAAATTAGGAACTTCTAGCACCTAGATTTCGTCAAAAAACTAACTGTGTGTAGATTGCATGTTTTGTCAACTATTTATAAAAAATAATCTATTACTCACCACAATAACTTTTACAAAATTGCAAAAATACCTACTGTTTTGAAGGGTTTTCAGCCGTACGACGTGAAAAAATGGGTCAAGTTAGAGACTTAAGTAGCCCTATTTATTTAATTACTGAGAATTTTAATCATGTATAATTATATATTTGCGCCATTAATATTACAATATTTATTTCGTATATCTTACAGACGCTGAAATAAAAAATAAAATTTTAATATGGTCTCCATTATGACTGGGGAACTATCTCGCTGAAACCTCCTTACTAGCATTGGAATCGCCGTTGAATTGCGAAAGTAACATCAACTGTGTAGTAAAAATGGAAAAGGTTGTAAGTGCCAGAAACTAAAATTTTCAATATTCAATAAAATAAGTCTTAAACGTAGAATATTTACTAAAAAAAGTTGTTTTATATTTATAAAAATAGAAAAGCAATAGGAATAACATAGAGTACAATTTTTTATAAATATATAAGTGGAAACCAAATAAAGATGGATAAAGATACATATAAGTGCCATCTGTTTTTTTGTGGAAAAAGTTGTAAGTGCCTTGCTTTATTTTTTTAAAATGATGTAAGTGAAGGGTTAGTTTTAACAAAAGGATGCAAGTCCAGTATTGTTTAGCAGCTTTTAAATGTTTACCATAAATTCAATGTTATAATGTGTTACAAGGATACATTATAATAAGTACAAAAGATATTTTGATGACTTTTAGGCATAGTCTTGACTTTCTGAACCTCCTGCTCCTTTCTCGATTTTAAATCTACCTGAAAATCGAGTTTTAACATTAGTCAAAATTCCCACGCATATTAATTGTATATTTTTAATAGCAACAGCAACTGCGCAATAGACAAGGAACATACATCATGGCGGGTGGACTTACATCCTTCTCCGCTTCAACCCCGCACGGCTCTTGCATGGTGCTGACATCTTCCGACTGCTCTACAAACTAGGGAAACATTTTCTGACACAACCTTGTCTATCTTATTACGCCTGGCTTGTACTTCGCCTTTCACCGAAAAAGTCATTTTTTTATAGTTTGGCACTCACATCTTTTTCCATTTTTACTACACAACTACTCTCTCCAAGGGTCAGCCTATTGGTCAGAAATTTTATTTAACAGCAAAAATTCTAAATATGCACGCTAGTGTTATTTCTTTGCAACCACGACGCCGCCGCTGGGTATCGTATTCTCATGGAGAACGATAAAGGAACCCTTCACCTGTCGCGACACCTGGTGCTTTAAAAGATTTTTGGCAAGATGACGCGAAATTAGGATAACACATTAAGGAAAATAAGTTTTTTATTTCTTGCTGAACATTGTGCAAAACGTAGCTACAGAATATCATTTAACGCTTATAAAGCCCACGTCAATGCGTAAACTCATGTACGGGTAATGTAATGGTCTCGTAGTACTAATTCCATTGAGAGAGGTAGTTGACTAGCTAAGCTGATATTTGGGCTACATATTAAGTTAAAAAAATAATTGTTCGAAAGATCTCATTACTTTCTTCCTATGTAGTTGAATTGGTTTAACATTCTGGCTGATAAAGATTTATTTTCTCTCTATAATATCGCACTTTGATCAAATTAGTTTAAAATAAGCTTATATTAAATCAGTTGTCAATCACTTGTGAATCAGGATACGCTTGTGCGTTTCACAAGAATCGCAGATGTTTCTTTAAACTGTTAATGAGTGTAAATCACAATTGAGGGCCTGAGAGTCAAAGTAATACAAGTGACATAAACACGAAAAACTACATATTTTCTAAGTTGGCACCGTCGGGTACCGTCAGGTACCGGTCAGCTTTCAGACCGTCGATTAAAATTTAGACTCAATCTATTATGTAAGTTCCAAACCGGTCTATTTTCTGACGACGTTGATAATATTTTACGAAATCCGACATACTACGGTAGATCAGATCATGAGAATAAAATTAGGGAACTAGACTGCAGAACGGACAGATTTAAAATGTCATTTTTCCCAAGAACGATAAGGGACCATAACAGCTGCCAATGAGACTTTTATCTAGGTTTGTCGTTAGGTAGTGTAGCTCTTAGTAGTAGTAGTACTCCGTAATACTTGAATCTATATCTGTTACCTAGTACTTGCAGCACGCCGTGCATGTTTTCTACATAAGTCTTGAGTCTCTGTCCATTTTTGTAGTTGCAAAATACATATATATTAACGGTCCCTCTCCATTGTGATAATATCTGTAGTGTAGTAGTGCATGCTTGTGAGGCTTCGCCTCGTGACAATCATTAGCGATTTATGCTAATGCATAATTAGTCGTAGTTACACTAACTTTAGGGTACAGTGCAATTCACGTTGGTGAATACTCACCCCCTGCCACATACCCCTGAGGTGGCTTGCAGGGTATTTTGTAGATGTAGATGTAGCTACAGGAAAATGAATACAATTGTTCTAAAGTATGGTGCTGCGTTATAGCCGCCGAATACTTAAGCTACTTTGCTTTTCGTCATTTTTTACCGGGGTTAAGTGATACAGGTGACACTGGACGATGTTTGTCACTTGTATTACTTTGATCTCTCTGGCCCTCAAATGTAATACAGAATCAAACGGGTTTAAATTGAGATGTGAATGACTTGTAGAGGAGACCACTGTCTAGAGAATAGTGGGCAAAGCATAACTTGAGGAGGTTTCGCCGCGACTATATGTGAGTCAAAACAAATACTAAATTCCACATTCTTGATATATTGTCAAAAAAATCCTGTTTTCGCTGATGCAATGCGTTACCTATAGAAACCCAAAAGTAAGGTACAATATATGCAGATTATTCCACGAATGTATTTTAAATGAGCACTTTTTTCCAGCCATAGGAGCCAACTGCCACGCCATTTCCTACGAATTACCGCATTTTGACTTCAATTACGGCATTAATTCTTCAATAACTATAAAAATAAGGTGGTAAGATGCCTGTATTACATTTTTATTCAATTTCTCTGATTTATTTCCTTCTTAGAGACTGTTTTCCACGAAAATGGCATTTGTATTTTATGGAAAAATACTATTTTTCCCCGTGTTTCTCTCATTCCCCCATTGAACACCATGTAATTTCAATTAGAGAGTAATATAGCGTGGAAAGGTATTATTTTGTTGTTCATATCAGATAGAGGACACCTTTTTTTTACAAATAGACATAATATGAATAAAATGACATTTAAGTCATTTTACGGTGGAACCAACTTAAGACCGCATTAAAATCTTCAGTATTTCACCTTCAGCGTCCTTCCCGACCTCTTTGCTCTGCACAACCGATAAGCAGGCCCTATATCACCGCAGAACGTCCATTCTTTTCTCCACTCCAAATGGAGTAGGTACTTACACACGTCTCTCACGGAAAGTTGGGAACCTCAACCTCTTCCCCATCGACTCTCTGTGAAACAAAAACTTGGATATAGAAAGTGAAATTGGAGCTGTGAACTTATGGATGGCGCGAGAATATTCCTTTGGGAGCCCAAACAATGAATCAATCACTTTGGGCTATATGGCGTCCGCTCTTAAACAACTCCGGGAAGCCAGGCGTGAGAATTACGACATCGCGCGATAGTTGAAGCAGCGCGCGGAGCGGGAGAATTCCACATTAATTGAGATCGCATGTGCGGTGGGGCGGGCAATTTCTAAATTTCCATGGAAACAGGTTTTTGATCGTTTCGTCAAAAATTTCAGTGGAGCAATTACAGTTCAAGCTTTGTTCAAACCGTCGTCTTCCGGTTATACATTTAAGAGTGTGATAAAAATGCTTAATATTGTAATGCTTAATAATTTGTAATTAAAATTCACCAGGAAGTTTCAATTTAGTATTTTATAGCGTCTCCCTCAGAATTCAGTACTTACACCTTAATGGAAACGTTCCACGAATCCAGGAAGACCCGTACGGGTGGACCCACTTAAAACTTTCAAATAATTGTTGTTGACTATTTAAGGAAAATTAGTCATCTTATAGTTTTGCCCAGCAACAAAACATCGTTTTGCTCTAAGAGACAAATTTGCGAAATTATCTACAGTAATGTGTATCTGGAAATTTGGTGTGGTGTAGCGTTTTTTCATATCATTTGTGAAGAATTCAAAATTATTTGTTGAAGACGTGATTACAATTTATCTTCATCTAGATCTATCTACATCTACGAAGTACCGTGCAAGCCACCTCCAGGATGTGTGGCACGGGGTGATTCCACATCAGGCATGCGTTATTCCTCCCAGTTCACGATGTAGACCTCTTCTAGAAGCTCTTCCGTCCACAAGCAGTCAGGAGAACAATGCGCTACCATACCAGAAACTAGGGGAGTGCTACGTTGATAAAAGAAATCATGCTGACATGCAGTACACAGGTTAAATGACAACTGGGGGGTTATTTTGTAATCTCACTTTAGTGAGAATACGTCATAAAATCTCACTTTTTCGTAGTTCAACTCCCTCACCCAGGCGGCGTGACCATCTTCGTATCTCAATCGGTGAACTGCCGGTCATGTACTGGTCTTTTAGACGATTCATCCGCTCTGATCCGTATCTTTCGACTCTTGATCCGTTTCATTATCTCCGCCTGCCATTAGTTCCATCTCACCTGTCATAAAGAACGTGACATGGAGCCACCATCGTTTCCACTCGAAGCTTGAGTTGGAAAATAAACAAGGGCGCGAAAGATACAAACAATTTTAAATCGTATTGTTGTAATTTGCTAAACGTGAAGAACTTCAGCATTTTCAACTCCAATATATATTAGGCACTTGAAGGTATGCTTGGTTTGAAATGCTTACGTTATTATTTGCTTGAATTTTCAGTGTATATATTTCGTATCAATATTTCCCAAACAATGTTGCTGATACCTTTGTTTTCGTGTGCCTATCCGCCAGTGTATGGAGAATGGAATTCAGTTATTTATACCATCATTTTAGCAAATATTGCCTTAAAATCTACGTTCTTGGTAGATATTTCCCGTGCTTGTGAATCGGACACTAATTAGATGCACTTAATTGTTTTTAAATATTGAGTGATCGCTTACATGTCGCTGGTAGTTTTGACTGTATTTAGATTTTCGTGGTATGTACAGTGTAAGATATCTTCCGTAAGATGTTGAGCAATCTGGGTATTCGCTAACCTCGGCATCTTTTATTTGATATAAGGTAATTGAAGCTTCGACAATTCACGAATCGTTCGTGAGCCGATCATTAAGAGAGGAAAACGGATCTCCCGCCTTTCCACTAAGAGTCACTAAAAAGGTGAGATTACAAAATAACCCCCCTGCTGATTATTACTATTAATACTTTTAATTCATGGGTGCTGCGAGATATCAATTCATGCAGAAAATGAAATCATGCTGACATGCCAAAATTCTTACCAAAATACCGAAACATAAAAGTAATTAGCATCCCCGAATGACATTAGAACTAATCAAATGTGTAAAAGGGTAAAAACATAAAAATGATACTACAGCATAAAAAAATAAATAAATAAAAAAATGAAGCTGTCTCTATCGAGATCTTAGATCATGGCTATTGTGATCCCGAATCGTTGGTGGAAAAAAAATGACATTCTAAAACTGTCGGTCCTGCAATCTATCTCTCTAATTTCATTCATGTGATCGAGCCTACCATAATGGCACGCAGTTCTTAATATATTCTTCGCATCTTCGGAGAAAAAACCCGACTCAAATTTACTTAGGTGGTTAAGTCTGTTCATTAATCTATGCTGTCAGAGCGATTCCCATACCAATTATTTTAATAACCTCGATACGCAAACGGACTCTTCGTAATCTCTTCACAAACCTATCTGCTCGTCGCTAGACGCGATCTAAATGCATCTATTACTTGATTCTCATCCTGGAATAATATGTAAAAATCCATGAAAAGTTATCCATGAAGAAGGCATATTAAAATTGTTGTGCATAGATAACGATGTAATCTAGCCGAAATCCCCAAAATTGGCTGCTAATGACAATTTTCCTTTAAAAATATGACCGTCCTCGTTCACCCAAGGGATAAACTCTGACGTCAAATCTCATCTTCAGTCGTGAAAGATATGTTGGGTCAAAACACATTTTACAAAATCTCCTCCCTAGAGCTTGAAGTGTCTTTCTCAACAATGCTTTCTACCTCCTCTAATATTAGCGTTGGAACTTCGCTTGAAATACGCTACGAGTCTACCTTGTATGCTCTTTTTATTAACAAACGAATTTAATTTCATCAACAATTTGCTTTAAATATTTGCTGAAAAACTGTAATTGCTGGTGAGCTGAACATAAACGGGGCAATCCACCTCCGGAACTGGAGTTTGGGCCCCCCCCCCCCCCACAGCTGTTCAGAATCCCTAAAACGTGGTGAGAAAAATGAAGTTAATATATCGGATTTTTTTAAATACGGGGATTGGTAGATTATATCTCGAGATGCCTGAAAACGCAGAAGGTAGGTGTTGAGGTTTTCACCCGTCCGTCTGATACAGACAGATAGTGACGGATAGTGTCTTGTATATCCCCCCCCTCCTCGGAAAAGACATATATATGCGATGTACTCTCTTATAACTTTGTCTTGTACCTGATGATGGCTCTGTGAGCCGAAACGCGTTGTACGCAGTAAACCAATTTGTGGAAAAGTGCAATTTTTTCTCTTACATATTGTATATCAATTATTTCATATTTTAATGGTTGATAAAAAGTTACTATACACGTTAATTATTCGTTTTTCTCGTTAACTCTCATTGAAAAAAATACTATCTGGGCTAGAAATGAATAAAAAATATTGTAATTTTCGATTTTTTTTCCTGACTCGACACCGAATTCCAACCTTACAGAAGATAACTTATGAAATCTAACTCTTAAATAAGGAGCGGGGAGGGGTCATAAGACGTCCAAATTCGGCTTAACATGAAATTGTTTGTTTGTAATGTAGGATCTTTGAAGACATTTGCTGGAACTCGTCGCAGAGTTAAGCGATTTCATTCTCTAAAAGTTTGTGGCAAAATTAAAATTGCAAACCAATATTCGCTCGTGATGATATTGGCTCGCAACACGACGCTTATCTCAAAATCATAACGTCTCTCTCTTCACAGACCTTCCTTCGCTATACGAGTTCACTAATCGTGCCTGTCGGATATCTTACTGCAGCGGAACCCCCGCTTCTGTTCGCCTCAGTTCACGAAAGGATTTCCGATTGAAGAGCTTGTTAAGGTCGCATCTCCATTCAACTAGCACTATACAGCACCAACAAAATCCCTTCCTACTATTCGTCACTTCCACTTCTCCTCACACACCTCCGATTCCACTTACCACCGCGACGATTTTCAAAATCACTGCCAACATTTGAAAATATTCATTGCAATAAAGTTTGGTACATTTATACACTTTTTCCTTTCTTAAAACACAATACGCGTTTCGCCAATTTTATGGCATCGTCAGGGGGGTTATTTTGTAATCTCACTTTAGTGAGAATACGTCATAAAATCTCACTTTTTCGTAGTTCAACTCCGCCACACAGGCGGCGTGACCATCTTCGGATCTCAATCGGTGAACTTACATATGGGTTCTTACATGGGAACGCGAGGTGCGACTAGCTTTATTCATCGAAAAAAGAACGTTTTCTAGTTAAGAATAAGAAAAACAAAAATATTTAAATCATCAATGGAACAATGTATGAAAATCATTTGATATATTTTTTAAAATTATTTTTGATGATCTTATTCTTAACTATAAAAAGATTCTTTTTGATGAATTAAGATACTCGTAACTTGCGTTCCCAATTAGAACACATGTAATCCTTTGTCCAATTCTCAATCAAATATCTTAAGTAATCTGCGATAAATAATTCTGAAAAAATCAGGGGGGTTATTTTGAAATCTCACTTTAGTGAGAATACGTCATAAAATCTCACTTTGTCGTAGTTCAACTCCCTCACCCAGGCGGCGTGACCATCTTCGGATCTCAATCGGTGAACTGCCGGTCATGTACTGGTCTTTTAGACGATTCATACGCTCTGATCCGTATCTTTCGACTCTTGATCCGTTTTATCTGCCTCCGCCTGCCATTAGTTCCATCTCACCTGTCATGAAGAACGTGACATGGAGCCACCATCGTCTCCACTTAAAGCTTGAGTTGGAATACAAACAAGGGCGCGAAAGATACAAACGATTTTAAATCGTATTGTTGTAATTTGCTAAACGTGAAGAACTTCAGAGCATTTTCAACTCCAATGTATTGGGCACTTTTAGGTATGCTTTGTTTGAATTGCTTATGTTATTATTAGCTTGATTATTATCTGTGTATATATTTCGTATCAATATTTCCCATACAATGTTGCTGATGCCTTTGTTTTCGTGTGCCTATCCGCCAGTGTATGGAGAATGGAATTCAGTTATTTATGCCATAATTTCATAATTTTAACAAATATTGCCTTAAAATCTACTTTCTTGGTAGATATTTCACGTGCTTGTGAATCGAACACTAATTAGATGCACTTAATGTTTTTTAAATATTGAGTGATCGCTTACATGTCCCATGTAGTTTAGACTGTATTTAGATTTTCGTGATATGTACAGTGTAAGATATCTTCCGTAAGATGTTGAGCAGTCTGGGTATTCGCTAGTCTCGGCATCTTTTATTTGATATAAGGTTCGACAATTCACGAACCGTTCGTGAGCCGATCATTAAGAGAGGGAAACGGATCTCCCGCCTTTCCACTAAGAGTCACTAAAAAGGTGAGATTAACCCCCCAGGTGTAGTAGTTTGTTTACATATATTATATTGTTGTCGTTGTTATTAGATAAGGAAAATAAAATTTGATTTTAAAGAAAAGTTTACATTAAAAAAATTACAAAAAGTTAATGAAACTAAAATGAAAAGGAGGGAAAAAAATATTAACATGAAAATGATAACAACAAACAAAAACATACAATGCTTGGCAAAAAAACATTGAAATCAAAGGGTTCGTGATCTCATTTTCATTTTTGTTTCATTTCCTTTTTGTAATTTTTTAATGTAAACTTTTCTTTAAAATATAATTTAATGTTCTGTATCTAACGACGACAACAATATAATTTGCGTCATTATATATCACTCACTATCAGTTAAGGTAAAGCGCACTGCTGTTTTCATTGTGTCAAGCAGGCAATACTTAATTTAAGAGTGCCACAGTTGAGTATTTTTAATATTATTATAATAAAAAATTTGGTACTTATGTACACTTTTTTATTTTTTTAAACACACTACGCGTTTCACCAAATTTATGGCATCGTCAGATGTAGTAGTCTGTTTACATTCTAGTGAACGGTAAAGGCAAACAGGATAAACTTCTTAAGTCGGGTATATATCAGATTAAATGCAATAGCTGCAATATAGCTTATATTGGTCAAACCGGTCGAAATTTTAAAACACGCATAAAAGAACATGTCCGTAGTTTAAGTAATAGAGATTTTGTCTCCCTTTTTTCTAAACACCTTATAGAGTGCAATCATGTCAGTGACTTTACCCCTGAAGTTTTACATTTTCTTCCCAAAGGTTTAAAAATGGATGCATTAGAACAAATTGAAATTGTCAGGCATTCTCCAAATCTATGAAATGAGCAGCTTTTTACACATACCTCCTCCCGACTATTTTTCGTTAAAAAACGTTGACCTTTCTCTTTACCACCACCCCTTGATTTCATTGTTTTTTCCAAGCATTGTATGTTAATTCTTTTGTTATTATTATTTTCATGTCAATAATATTTTTTTGCCCTCCTTTTCATTTTTTTTTTCTTTTCCTTTTTGTAATTTTTTAATGTAAACTTTTCTTTAAAATCAAATTTAATGTTCTGTATCTAACAACGACAACAACAATATAATATATGTGAACAAACAACAACACCTGACGATGCCATAAAATTGGTGAAACGCGTAGTGTGTTTAAAAAATAAAAAGTTTATAAAAGTACTAAACTTTATTATAATTAATATTAAAAGTTTCTACAAAGTAGAGCCTGAAAGCTGTGAAATTTATTGTTACACAACTCTATTGCCGTAGTAGTAGTTGTGTAGTTGAGATACGGTGACGTCATCTTCCCTTTACCTCCGCTGCGACCACCCCCATACCACAGAATAAAGATATCCCCTACTCATCCTATCCTATAGATTAATAAGGATATAGGGATAAGATAGCCCATACCCTATTCATCAAGGGATGAAAATAGATCACACATTGGTGAAAATAGGTGCCACAAATTGGTGAAACGCGTAGTGTGTTTAAAAAAATAAAAAGTTTATAAAAGTACTAAACTTTATTATAATTAATATTAAAAGTTTCTACAAAGTAGAGCCTGAAAGCTGTGAATTTTATTTTTTATGCGAAAATGTCTCACGCGAATTTCACGAGCTTCGAGCTTTGTCCCGATGTGTGGCGCTGCCAAGTTTCCCACATTTAATTTTGCCGTTCACTGTAATTACAAGTAGAGATGGGAAAATTACCGTAACTTTCATCTGAGGTTAATTACCACGGTAAATTACAGGTAATTTTCGAAAAATACCGTAATTTTCGAAAAATACCGTAATTTTCCAGTATTTGTTTTGGTTTTAAGCATTAAACAGCAAATGTATGGTTAAATAAGAAAGCCAATAGCAATAGGAAGGGAATAATGATGTTTAAACCATACCTAATACAACATTAATGTAATAGAAATTTTTTTTAATTTTAAAAAGAACTACGGCAGCAACACGCAAACTGGCTTTCTTTTGTCAAAGTATGAGAAATTTTCAAGAGGAATATTCTAATACATTATTCTATCGTGTTATAATTTAATTAAAGTTTTCCAAAAATGAGTTGTTTATGCCTCATTTTATAATTAAACACGTAGGAAATGTGAACTTGGCTTAAAAGAACATGTTGGGAATTTATCTGCATGAATAACTATCTCAAACATAGGTGAATTATCTAGAAAAATACAGTAATTTACAAAGGAATGCGGTAAATTACGAAAAATACCGCGTTAATTTTCAGAGTGGCCCATTTCTACTTGCAAGCAGCGACCATCCAAGCAAACATTATTAAGACGCATTTCCGCATAATTATTCTGCGGGCCGAATGGAATCATATTGCGGCCCAAATGAGGCCTACGGGCCGTAATTTGAAGACCTCTGCTTTACCTCATACGCCTGCAGTGATAGTAAATACCCCCTTTCCCTAGAACTGCATCACGTTCCCCCCACAACGCCATGCTTCAGGAGAGAAAAAAAAAGAAAAATGGGTTCATAGGAATTAAAGGGACAATAAAAGACTTCTACAAATTGGTTCATTAGAATTTTACATGATTTTACATTTTACAATAGATACATGTATGTTTTTCGTCTTTCAGGAGACGTCTAGGTCTATTAATTTGTAAATTGTTTTTTCTCTCCGCCGACGTTTCCCATTTATATACATCTACATCTACAAAATACCCTGCAAGCCACCTCAGGGGTGAGTGGCAGGGGGTGAGTATTCACCAACATGCATTACACTATACCCTAAAGTTAGTGTAACTACGACTAATTGTGCATTAGCATAAATCGCTAATGCTTGTCACGAGGCGAAGCCTCACAAGCATGCACTACTACACTACAGATATTATCACAATGGAGAGGGACCGTTAATATATTTGTATTTTGCAATTACACATATGTACATAGACTCAAGACTTATGTAGAAAACATGCACGGCGTGCTGTTAGTACTAGGTAACAGATAAGGATTCAAGTATTAGGGAGTACTATTACTACTACTAAGAGCTACACTATCTATCGACAAACCTAGATAAAAGTCTCATTGGCAGCTGTTATGGTCCCTTATCGTTCGTGGGAAAAATGACATTTTAAATCTGTCCGTTCTGCAGTCTAGTTCCCTAATTTTATTATCATGATCTGATAGACCGGTTTGGAAGTTGCATAATAGATTGAGTCTAAATTTTAATCGACGGTCTGAAAGCGTTTCCCATCCCAGTTGCCGCAAAAGGTCAGTAACACTAACGAGATTATCATAACGGCCTTTAACGTATCTTGCCGATCTTCGCTGCACGCAAAAATGTACATGCTTCTTCAGGGCTAAAATGAAAATTATTGGGCGTACTGTACATCAATTGAATATGGTTTCCAATTTTGGTAAGTTATGGTAAACAGTGTATATATCGTACATGTGATTTTTCAAATTGCCTCATAGAGTGTTCTCTCTGAATTAATTGTAATTTTTCTGAGGTACCTTGAAAAACCACATGCATACATATCTACTTTTTAACATAACTATGCACAAACATTGACCGTATTCCGTCCATGAACCGTATTCAATTGATGTCCAATACGCCCAATAATTTTCATTGTAGCTCTGAAGAAGCATATGTATACAAATGGGAAGCGTCGGCAAATAGAATGAATAATTTACAAAAATCATAGACCTTTATCTCCAGAAAAAGAAAATAATTACATGATAAAAATGAGGTCATAACGAGGAATCATCTAAATTTTAAAATATAGTTTTTACAAAAAATTGTTAAAGAAAAAACTAATACGAAAATTCCAATGGCTAAAAAACAATGCATCTTAATATTCTCATTTATAATATTTATTATTACAAAGCAAAAAAACAAGACTGACTTTTCAAGTTTCGAATAATGAGATAGTGGTGTATGTATAGTGGACACAATATCTGTGACCGAAGCCGTCAGTAATGTAAATGGTAACTATAGGCAGCGCTGTATTCTTATAAATTTTATGCCATTTTTTCGTTTTTTCATGGATTGGTAGCTTCATTTTTTGTATTGTGTGTCTGTAATTTTCAAATTACGCTTTCACGTTTGGCGTGATTGAACTTTACCAAATAGGTAAGATGCGTGAGTACAGGGTCCATATCATCCCGTAAGAGAAGGCAGAACTGCTTGATGAATTTCCTTCCACAATATAAGTAGAGATATCCATGTAAAAAAAAGCCCTTGTCACTCACTGACTGACTCAGGAACGCTGTAAGATTTATGACACAGTCACTTAAATTTTAAAATGCCATTCTTAGATGGAGCCGCAGTCACTTAAATTTTAAAATGCCGTTCTTAGATGGAGCCACAGTCACTTAAATTTTAAAATGCCGTTCTTAGATGGAGCCATAGTCACTTTAATTTTAAAATGCCATTATTCAAACTGCATGCAAGAAATTTAACAAAAGCGAGAATCATATCTGTTTTGGCTCCGTCTGAGACAACACTCCCTTTTTCATCTTTTGCGACGATGACAATTTCCAGTGATTCCGGAATAATATGCGATCACAATCAACAAGTCGCAGGGTCAGTCGTTTGACCACGTTGGAATACAACAACTCCATACAGTGTCAGTATTCTCAGAGGGCAACTATATCTACGTTACAAAGATTAAAGGGAGTCTCCGATAGCCGTAAACAATTACAAACAAATTGTTTACGGCTATTGGAGACTTCCTTTAATCTTTGTATTTGTCTAGCCGTAACATCTCACCCTATTATTGTTATTGTAACTACGTTGCTATATATCTCTCGCAAATAAACGGAAAAAATGTATTTTTTTTAGTGTTGGGAATGAACTCATGATATAAAAAGTGTCGTTTAATTTCAATATATTCCTAGAATACGAAGTGGGCGCCACGGACGCCTTTAGTAAACCTAGTGGCTAATATTAGCACGATGGTGTGTGTTTGATGGCTAATGCATAACTGGTGTGGAGGCATTGTCTGCCACGCACGCCTTTTGAGGTGGCTTGCCGAGTACCAAAGTAGCTGTAGATTCAGATGAGGAATGCCAAAACAAGGGGCTAAATATAGATGAGTAAACTGTGCTATAATAAGCCAATGCGAACATGATGGAGGATGCTCATTCAAAGCGAAACTCCCTACGCGTTCAGCCACGCCCCCTGGGGCACGTCGGATGAACGAAAAGAAAAAACAAAACAGAACGTTTCTCTTTGGAATTTGAATCGGATCTCCGAAATACGCGAAATATAAATCTAAGTGGAGCCACTACTCCAAGAGAGTCGTCGTTCCCTTCTTACCGTGAGTATCCACAAGAGGTCCGAATCAACACTGAGATTCGCCAATATAAAAAGGCATATAAGACTTAATAGCTGGTCGGTTGCTTGGTTATTTGGGGGATGAGACCGGTAACCGTGACAACATTTGTGACATTGAGGAGGAGGTTGATTAGAATAGAATAGAATGTTTATTTATTCTGCTCCGAGTATCACCCATAGAGCACATACAAAATTTTACAATGTGAACGGACATACGTAACACTGATATATTTCATACATAGCTAACGGATTACAAAAATATTGACAAGAATTACAAAAAAAATAAGGCCTTGTTTTATAAAGGTAAAAAACAACCAGAAAGTTACATAGAGATATACTAGGCATTGAGATGTTACCAGGATCATTTGTTAAGCAGGGTATGATACAGTTAATATTTGAATGTGTGTGAGGACCCCAATCTTTTAAGATGTAGGGGCAGGGGATTCCAGTATTTGGACGCAGTAATTAGGAAAGAATTAGAATGCACATTGGTTCGGGGTGTGGGGTGGTATAAAGAATTGTAGTCCGAGCGGGATTTCCTGCATGTGATATCTAAACCTAACCTTTCACATTTCCAGAAGGTATTCCGGCGTTTTTTCTTGGAAGAGAGAGAAAAGAAAAGTCCCCAAAAAGTATTTCCTTCTGTCACTACGTTTTAACCAGTCTAGGTTAAATAAGTGCCTTGACACGTGGGTATCTTTCCTAAGGTCCAAGACAAATCTGACACAATTATTAAGGAATCTTTGTAGTTTTTGGTCTAGTTCTTGAGGGATGTCGTTGGAGACTAAGGGCCGTATTTATATTCGTTACCCAGCAGTCCCACAGCCCCTAGCAGGCCCCTTCGTCAAAAACGGTATTTATAGTCAGATTTCCACCCCCAGCAGCCCCCTTAGCCTCTCCTAGATCTGGCAGGAGATGCATGATCTACCAGGGGCCCCCTTATCGAAAAAATAACACAACAGATATAACTAAACTGACTCTAATGAACGTGCATAGCCTTAAATTAATAATTTCGAAGATATTGTGTCGATAAAACTTCGGTGAGATTTGCTCTCAATCGATAAATATCTGATGTGACGCCAGACTCATTCCAAGGATGTTCATGTACACTCGCAGCATATTGTTTCCCACTATTTCTTCTTCTTGTGGCTGGAAACTGCGTCCGTTTTCTTACTTTCCACTATATCTTTATGCTTCTACACCAGATCACACAAAATCTTCTTCTCCACACCGTTGAAGCTATTTGCACGTCGAGCGGCCATCTTAACAGTTTTCATGCTGCGTCTGGCTCTTTATTTATCCGTATCCATGTTGATCACGATCGTCACCACTGAAACATTTGAGCTGCGAATTCCATTTCCCGCCGTTTGTAGTCCTTAGTTACCAGATCTAACCCCCAACCATCCCCTACCTAGCAGCTCCCTTAATTTTGACTATAGGACGAACGATTCAAGGGGCCTGCTGGGTAGGGGATGGATAAGGGGACTGCTAGGTAACGACTATAAATAAGGCCCTAAGAAACAATAGTCAAACGAAGGAAAAATCAAGGTGGAAATTAACATTAGAGAAGTATTAATTTGGGAATCGTGGAAGAGGAACAAGGCGAAAGGCATCAGCAGTAATCTACCGCGAAAGGCATCGAACTCCTTACATCTAGTACATAATACCCTGCAAGCCACCTCAAGGGTGTGTGGCAGGGGGTCAGTTATCACCAACATGCACTACACTGTACCCTAAATAAGAAAATGAAGCTAAAAATTAAGTTATGGATCCAACCAAACAATCAGCCTATCGTAAAACTCCGCAATACTTTGGAAAATCAATGTTTGCGAATCTTCTGATGATTGTTGAATAACACTCTTGTTTCATATGGTGCAAATGTCATGAGTTTAGGCCAAATAATTTTTTTTTAACTTTTGCCGACCACACTTTAAAGGTAACAATCTTGAATATGTCTATGTATTTTTATATTTAACGACTGTCAATTAACCATTATGTAATAAAAAAAGAATTGTCAAACATTTTCAACATCATGTATCATTTGTTTATAGCCCTTGAAGATTTTCGGATGAAAAAGTAAAAGAGAGGTGCTATTTCGCACTCGTCCGGCCACACCTTGAATATGCAGCAAGCATATGGGATTCGGTGCAGAAAGACTTAATCCGGGAACTTAATAAAATACAAAGGAAAGCTGCGCGATTCGTCAAAAACTGCTACGGGCGTACAGACAGCGTTACAGAGATGTTAAACGAATTAGGCTGGGAGCCGCTAGAGACTCGGAGGCTGCGCGCTAGGCTTAGATTGCTTGAGCAATTCAGAATAGATATCTTTCAGAGCGACACGGAGAACATCATATTAGAACCCCACTATATTTCCAGGTCCGACAGAAACGATAAATTAAGAGAGATATTTTGCCGAACGGATAGGTATGGGAATTCGTTTTTCCCCCCAACAATAAGGGACTTTAATAAATGCTAGGCGTAATTTCATTAGAGCGTTTCCTTTTTATATGTAAACGGCTGGTGTCCTAACACCCCCCGCCACACGCCTATTGAGGCGGCTTGCGGGGTAATATGTAGATGTAGATGAAGATTGATAAATAAAAATCCGAAACGTCGGCAAAAGTTTAAAAAATTATTATTTGACCTGAACTCATGACATTTTCACTATATATATAAAAAGAGGTCGATAATAAATACCATTTGAACTATTCAGAGAACTTACGGTTTAAGCCTGTATTACGTGAAATTTGTCCATGTTAGGAATGATAAAAATTATGCAAATTTCACAATAGATATATTGGACAATATATATATATATATTGGACTTAAAACTTTGTATTTTCACCTGAAGATGACATAATGTGTTGAAACCCGGGTCGTGAATAAACTATCTATTGTGAAATTCGCATAATTTTTATCATTCATAACATTTTAACTATATTTTCATCCCGTTTTATATCGTAATTGTAAAAACAGATCAATTAACTCAATTGATGAAGTGTATTATAATTACTTACCAAAATTTAAATTCTAGACATAAGAATGTGAAGGTATCACAGGAAATAATACAAATACGTGATATGATTCAATACGAAGTACAAAAAGGGACTTTACTTGTAAGTGCATCTCCATAAGCCTCCCTTGGATGCGGGGCGTGGGTTAACCAACATGTTCGGGCCGATATTTTGTATCCCAACAAAAACTGGGTGCCCCGATCAACCGTATGTTTCCTTTTGGTTCAGCTTGGGTCAGATTTCCCTTTGGATTGGGATCAGCGGTCAACGCCCTGCGTCAGACTGGACTCGAGCAAGATGGAATTCCCAACGAGAGAAACCACACCGGTGGATATAAATACGTCAGCCAGACAAAACGGGACATGATAACTTAGGCTTGGGCAAAAAATATCGATATATCAAAAACTCGATATATTTTTTTAAACCTATCGATAATTATCGTCGATATTTTTCATGTCGATATATCAAAAATTGATTTTTTTCCGAGTATCAAATTCGATATATTTGTTTAGCACGTCACCGTTGTCAAGTTGTTTCTCCAGCTGCGGTGTCTAGTGCTATAACGAAAATAAGTGATGATATTCGCTTAGAACATAGACGAATGGGACAACGTTCTCCAGAAGTACGATCTGCACAAACAGAACGAGAAAACGCTGATAGAAGTTCAATTTGGTCCAGACATGAACACCTATTATCTCTCAGCACTACTACGCAAGAGGTTTCTAGCTCTGTCCCTAATGAGCTGAAGCAGTATCTGGACCAACCACTACTGGAGAGGAAATCAGATCCAATAAAGTTTTGGGTGAACTCCCGACACTTCACACCGGTTCTTTCGGAAATCGCGCTGAAGTACTTAATATGCCAAACCTCATCTGTTCCATCCGAAAGAGTGGCTTCTGCAGTTAACTTGGTGGTACCGGACAACAGGAGTAGATTAACGGGGGAACATGAAAACAGAGAGTTCTTCTGATGTCAACATCAGACAAATACTGGTTTGATTGATTAAAATTGATCGTAAACATAAAAAAATAAAATATTTTTTATTACTTCTACATGTCCATAATTTTCCAAATTTTACTTCAACATTTGTTACATATGTTTTGGTGAAACTTTAAGGAGCCACTTGTTTTGGCAAAATTATCGATATATCAAAATATCGATAATTTTGGCTCGATAACTATCGATACATGTTTTAAATATTGATACGATATCTATCGATATATTTTTTTTACTTGCCCACCCATATGATAACTTCTACTATATGACATATCAGGGCAACTAGGAATTAAGCAGGTGACAAAGAGTTGTACATACCTATAGGGCTTCAATCTGCCAAGACTAGGACTCTCAATCACTGCGAAAACCTTAAAACAAAAAAGTATAGTTTATTATTTACTTAATGGTTGAACGCATTATATTAATTTTTTGTTTAAATTACACTAACTACTGTACATTGGTTAATTTATGGAGGTGTGATCATGTCTTTTTTAAGAAACTCAACTCAAATCATTAAGTGGCAATCGGCGACAATTACAGAAAACGCCATCTTTTGAGTGGTGGTTAAGTTAACATAATACGAATATTCCGAGAGTAACACAAATCCAATATTTATTTCACTGGATATTTAAATTTAAAATAATTATTAATTTTTATAATATTCAATTATAAAAATAATTGAAAATTAGTTAAAATTATCATAGTAATTGTTACCATGGTCGCAGTAAGAAAGTTAATCCTTTGAGGTACTAAATTTATGATTGAAAACTTTTTTATCTTTGTAGTATTATAATTATTATTGACTGTATTCCTTGCATTGTACTGTAGCCCAGAAGAAGGCTCATTAATAAAATGGCGAAACGTCTTGGCGGAAAAAGGAAGTTGAGTTCCTTAAAAAAGACATGATTAAACATCCATGAATTAACCAATGTATTATTATTAAAGTGGTCAATAACCATTCAAAGAAACTAAATATTGTATATTTCTGAGAGCATTAAGTCATGCTGCCTTCATCATCAGATCAGCGATTTTTTTCGGGACATTGGTTAGCGGCAGCTCTGAGCTCCTCTCAGCTAACTTAGATGCCACTCATAGTTTTCTGGATGAATTTCATCCTTATGGGTCTTTCTCCATAATTCCTCCCACACATTTCTCCTTCAATTGTAGTTATCAATTGGCACTTAATCGCAAAACTTTTCCAGTAAGTTCGTTTCTTTTTTTTCTGAGTTTTCATTGGGTATATTTTCTCTCCAGATCTTCAATGGCCTACTTTATCAGAGAGTCCCCGTTTGATATTCATCATTATTTGAGATATCGCCAAATTTAAGTTGCCTCAAATCTTCTCTGCTGTGAAGCTGTCATCAACCAGACGCCACTGCCTTCTATTGGCATGTTTCCTCACTTCCCAGCTATTGTTGATAGCTATTATTGGCCTCTTCTTCTGATGGAGTGCCTTCTTTGCCTGGGTTATTCTGTTCACTATATATTTCTACTAGCATTAGTGAATTTAACAATTTCATTAATGTTGGCCGACTACTATCTTTTTCTTTATATTTTTTTAAATGGGAAGAAAATGTGCTCTTCTAGATGTTTATGAATAAGCCGAAAAATATGTAATGGCTTTAGGAGCTCCAATTTAATACGATTGGTGTGCCACTTCCCGGGTAATTACAAATACAACGCAGCAAAAACAATTTCCGAAAGGATAGTATTCTTATTATCCCTGATAAAGTTTAATCATCTTCTCTTCCTTATGTGTTCTTCCAAAGAGCTTCCAAAGGTATCTAGATGCAGGCCTCGAGTCAAAACGTTAGCGGAAGTCGGAGAAACCTTTTTTTTATCGAAGTCAAACTTTTGGCTATTTCGTCAATGCGTTAAGATTACAAAGCGTAAATGAAATAATTCACTGTGGAAATTTGTTTCGCACGTACGATTTTTATACTTTTAAATAGTGTGGCATATTTTTATGCATTCTTCACCCTTTTTTTGCCACATTTTCCACCTCTTTGAACATGATTCCCCTTGGAGGACTCAGCCGAAGGACTTGGCGCGCATGTCCGGACACTCCACTGACGATATAGCGCCAAAGACGCCAACAATGCCCATGACTCCAAAATGCAGAGACTACTTCTTGCCAGTGACTCCTGTCAGCAACTTCTGTCAGCGACTTCTATGAGAAACCATTGGCAGCAACATCTTCCTCGCCAGGTCATTTCTCGCTTATGTAGTACCTTAGTCTGCGCAGGAGGCTGCCGAGAAACCCGGAGTATCTGACCGTAGCACAGAGACTCTTATCTTCATATTCCGTGGATGGAGACAAAGCCGTTCCTGAAGCCCTGATTGTGAAGACTTCCACCGCATCTATGTACACATGCCACTATTTAGTCCCCTCATAGGCCACCAATCATCTCTATCCTACGACTAATTCACTCCAACTAGCCTAAAATTCCCACTCCTCCGAAAGTTAAGTTACAGAAAGACTTAATTCGGGAACTTAATGAAAGACAACGGAAAGCGGTGCGATTAGTCAAAAACTGCTACGGGCGTACAGACAGCATTGTTACACAGATGTTAAACGAATTAGGCTGGGAGCCGCTAGAGACTCGGAGGCTGCGCGCTAGGCTTAGATTGCTTGAGCAATTGAGAATAGATATCTTTAAGAGCGACACGGAGAACATCATATTAGAACCCCACTATATTTCCAGATCCGACAGAAGCGATAAATTAAGAGAGATATTTTGCCGAACGGATAGGTATGGGAATTCGTTTTTCCCCCGAACAATAAGGGACTTTAATAAATGCTAGGCGTAATTTCATTAGAGCGTTTCCTTTTTATATGTAAACGGCTGGTGTCCTAACACCCCCCGCCATACGCCTATTGAGGCGGCTTGCGGGATAGTATGTAGATGTAGATGAAAGTTAAATCACCGAAGCCTCGTTCCATGTTCCTCGTTCTAGTCACCGAGGAGGGCACATCGCTGCCGTCATTCAGTCAATTTTGACTTTGACAGCCCGACATCTCGCACTTGTGATTGATTTTGGAGTGGAAGTTAGACAGCGTTGGCTTAACCTTTGATTAATGTTTCGTAATTTTGTTGCTGTTGTGAAATACACCTTCTTTTATTAGTTGTTCATCGATAATATTTGTTTTCATGCCGCCATAATTGTCTCACCAGAGCTTGCAAAGAGTTATTTTTTCGTTGAGGGGCGTTTTCGGTGTTCGGCAAGTTATTTATTTCCCTCTCCCCCCTCCCTCCACCTACGCTTTAATGAGAATGTGAGCTTTCGTTTACTTTTAATGCCCTACAAAGGTGTGAAACACTTAGGCATTTGTATGCTTGATAATTAGTCTTTGCATTCCGATTCTCTGATATGGAAATCAAAACTGGTCGTCCTGGTTCCACTAATGAGTTTCCAGGGTAGGTACACCACCTGAGTGGATCCACACATACACACTAACAGCTGAGGAAAGTCTTGCGGCCAATTATAAAAAACCAGTTTTCGGTGCATCTCATGATTACTCGGCAAATTGCATAACGGGCGAATGTATATGATCAAGGGTCTGACGGAATTGCGATAACTCGTATGGATTACTATTGGCGCCAATTGTTTCAGGCGCAAATGGAAAAATACGTATGCGTGAAAAAGATAAAGATTGTATGTTTTTTCTATAAATCTCTAATTTGTTGTGAATAAATGCAGTAATTATTCCTTTTGTTGTGATACGTTTATCAGCGTCCATTTAAAATACGCCTGGGACCACACGAGACATCGCCATCGCAACCGAAAGTAAACAAAGAAGATTGCCGACAAAGTACATACTGCGAAAACGCCAAGAGAAGGACTGGACGGCATTATTATCGCTGCAATCTGGTTCCAGAAGTTTTCATGATGCAGAATTGATTATACAATTAGCTTTTTAAGTTTCCCCTGATAAATAAATAGGTAATTTCCTACTTAAAACTGCCAGATATCCAATTAAAGAGTATACCTGTCGCGCTGATAGTTAGCGCCTGACCGCTAGAGTGCTCTGGGTGAAATGTATAACCATTGGAGTATAGCGAGTGTCAGACCCTTGTATATGATTGTCCTCCAACATACTCGAACTGTTTCAAGTCTTATTATTGTATCAACCTAGTGTCTTGACGTCATACGTCATGGAGTGTGAGAAATGAAATATTAAAAATAATGAATTAAAGCTTTTGAAGGGACATTCATCTCTATTCTTATAAGTTAAGCATTTGGAAGAAGCAACAGGTGAATACAAGGTGTACCTGAATTCTGGGAACATCAACAAAATGTATATATCCCCCATATTCTTATAAATAAAAAAGAATGTTTGCATGTTCGTCTCTCATGCACTCCAATATGTACCATTCATCCGATTGCGATGAAACATTGGTGTGTTGTCGTGTTTGTGCCCACAAATGTTTCTGAATTATAAAAATGGCAATTTTTGGGGTTGTTTTTACCCCAGTACTGTTATTATTTACTCCCGTAAGAAAAGCGTTGAATTTGGTGCAGGTTTTTTTTATTTGCTTTTTTAAACGTCTTACACTCAAGATGTTGGATGGAAATTGGTATCATAGAACGCATAAAAGAATGCAATATTTAATTCTTTCATTCAATTTTCTAATACGCTTCGTTTTTGTCCAAGTAATGCGTTTTTATCTCAAAATTCATCAATATTCCATCCTTTTCAACAATAGAAATATTGAATAGCACGCCTTGGCCATGAACCTTACATTGAGGACGGAAATCTTGGTGCGCTTCCGATCGTCATTTGCTCAAATTACGGGTCGCCAGTTAATGCGCTGGTGTTGCGAGGGAGGCCTCGGTAAATGTGAGCTTTCGTCCCGCCAGCGTTTTCGTAATTTCACCCACTTTTAACAGAGATATCGGAACCAAATTCACCTCACTTATTATGCAAATCTTGCGCATTTGTAAAATACTTTCAACACTACAATGCATATTTTACTCTATGAATGGGAAACTTTCAAACCTGAGAAGTGCGATTTTTCCTCTCCGCCATCTTGTGAAAAAAATGCCGTTTCCTCTTATCCACTGTACGTGGCGCAGCGATCGAGCAGTTGCTTCTCTAGCATATTACACACCTCTCCTACACAGTTTCTTCCCTCATTCCACTCAAACTCACCCCGCAACAGCCATTTAACACAATCATGTTAAGACTAGAAATTCTTGGCCTACCACGCGGTTGCAGCCCCTCTAGTTGGAACTTGATTTCTTTCGCGGCCGTTGATAACACGATCGAAGTAGAAGATAAACGTCCTCTTATAAGGTTCTTGGCCTTGGCAACCAGGCGTAAATATCCATTTAATAGCGATTTCATGAATGGCAATATATATATACTCCGCAGCATTTAAAAGTTAAGGTTCAGTGACTAATTTGATAGTTGTAGTCAAATGACTACAGTTCCCCGTTCGCCTTTCCTTCTTAATGACCATCAACAAGGCAAAAGGTCAATCGCTTCAAGTGTGTGTGGATTAAATCTGAAATATCCATGCTTTTCACAATATGCTTATGAGTGGGACAGCCGAAAAATTTATTTGTTTTTGCAGAGGACGGTAAGGCCAAAAATATTGTGCATCCCAAAACACTTGAATACTTTTTTGCAACTTTTATTTAACGCACAAAAAATAATTGTCTTCCATTTATTTTTTACATATTAATGTGTCTGCTTTGTACGTGTGTGCCTGCTTAGTAATAAAAAGAGGCATTTGCAACGCATGCCGGGGAAACTGGTGATTTGTCGTACAGGCGCCTGCGAAGGTTTTCTGAATTATTAAATCGATTGTATATACAATAGGTGGAGCGCGATTCGTTTCAACAAATGAGTGTTGGCACGCGAGCTTCTCAAAAAAGCGAGTAACGACAAGCAAGTAACGAAGCAGTCCGTTTAAGAGTTGCTCAATCATGTGCATAAGAATCATATCAGTGAGACGTAATTTGTGTTAAAAAGTATGTAAATTATTTGTAGGTACGTAAAATAAGATTTGTTGCAGTGGTCTTTTTGTTTTCTTTTTTTAACTGCTTACACTCATGGTATATGGATTTTAAATGCATATCATTAGATAACCTAAAAAAACAAGGTTTAGAATTCTTGCATTCATTTTTCGTATACGCTTCGCTTTTTCCTAAAAATTAGATTTTTAAAGCTCTAAAATCTTAAATTTTTGCACTACTTCAACATTAGAAGATTTTATTTACTTGGAAAGCGCAGCATAGGCATGGAATAGAAATTCAAACATCTATTGTGCTTCACGAGGTACTTTGTGTAGGTACGAGGAATTCATTGAACTAGGTTTTAAATTCGATTAGGGATCAATTTTGAACCCAGAAAAGATTTGTGGGTCAAACCATGAAATGTATGGAAATCAATGGGGATTTCAGGATAGATTATTGAATTCTGCGAATACACAAAAAACCATTGTCCTTTATTTATTTTGTATCTACATGTCCGCTTTGCGTATGTGTGCCTACTTAGAAAGAAAAAAAGGCATTGCAACGGATGCCAGCAGCTCGATTCTGTAAATGTCATAGGCGCCTTATGTGCCTTAGTTAAGGCGGGGAGGTAATGACGGGTACGTCGTGTCATCAATCAAAAGCGATTCTGTAAGCCCCCGTCATAAGATTTAAGTCGGAGGACTCGTTCACGCCGTGCGAGCCGTTCGTGAACGAGAAGAACCAATGAAAAACGCTCACTCAATTAAAAAAATTGACTAGCGGAAATCATACAAGCGTGTGTTTCAAGCATGAAAACGAAGTTCGTAGAGTTTATTTAATCTTATGTTATAACATATGCAAAATAATATACTATCTTATCAGTAATTATGATAAAGTGCCCATACTTTGAGCAATATCACTAATAAGGGCAAATTTGTCCAACATTCATTATCTTTATGCGCTGAAGAATCCCGGAGAGGTCTCGTGATGAATAGTAGGTCAATATTTGCGGTACTATTTTGAACAAAAGTAGACGAGTAAACTGTGTCTGTGCATGAAGTTGTTTATTTGAGAATTGTGGCTTATTTGAAAGTGTTAAGTGTCAAATAATGTGATAGAACTAATATAGTTCGTGGGAGTAGTAATAACCCGTGCTCATTTACATACCTACCTATTGAGTAGTCGTTCACAAGTTTTTTAAATAATAGTCCATGTGAGACGTGTTATGTATTACGTGAAACTGAACCGCATACACCAATACGCGAGGAACATCGATGAAATAAAGTGAATTCAATAATCAACGAAGTGAGAAATCCCTCAAATTACCAATATGTGAGGAACAGCAATGAAATAAAGTGAATTCCATACTCTTCAACGAAGTAAGAAATCCCTCACACAATTACCGATATGCTAGGAACATCGATGAAATAAAGTGAATTCCATACTCTTCGACGAAGTGAGAAATCCCTCTTATATATAATTGCCAATATGCGAGGAACAGATATGAAATGAAGTGAATACCATTCTATATTCAGCGAAATGAGAAATCCCTCGTATATCATTACCAAACTAGTTATCTTAGCGAAATATGTATGCATATTTAACATATTTAAAACAGAATTATTGTGTTTAAAAACTTTGCATACACGACGTAATTTGGTGATACCTCCGGGCATGAATATGTGTATAAACATATGCCACCGAGCAAGTTAGCGCAAATACAAACGATCATCCTTTATTCCATTTGAGTATAATGAAAGTAATACGATATGTAAATTGTACCATTTATTGAAGCTGCACTCTCTGTAAATACAAACGAAATTGAGTTTCGTTACCTTGGCCCACAGCCCAAATGTCGACTGATGGTGCGACTCAGTGATGGGCACTTATATTGTAATATATAGGTACATTTATGCATAAAGTATCATTATAATGATTAATTAAATGAATATTTCATGGTATTATTTACTCGGACAAAAGTGAAAGATGCTAAAAAGGTATTAATAATACGAAACTAATTTTAAGTATACGCGGTAAATTTTGCCTACGTAAATGTTTTATGTAAAAAGTTGTGGATTTCTAGAACATTGTACATAGTTGAACACTTATTTAAGCAAAATTTACCGCTTATAGATAAAATTAGTTTTGTATTATGAATACCGTTTTAGCCTCTTTCACTTTTTTCCGAGTAAAATATGATGTTTTTATATACAATAAATGGAGAATTGAAGGTGATAACATATAAATATCTTAAGTAATGAACAAAAATACTCCTATTCAATGCCCTAATGACGGCTAACACGGGGTCTCCCGTACGTGTAAAGTTATGACGCAAAAAAAGCACTTAAGACGGCTATGACATTTACAGAATCGCTCCTCTGACGGATCCGTCACAGCTGAGGCGAATCCGCCATAATTCACGAGTTATGACGCCTATGACATTTACAGAATCGAGCTGCAGGCACAGGTAGTAATCTATTAATCAACTTATAATAGTTATATATATTGTTAACTGTGCATAGCATTAATAATCGTAAAACTATAAATGTATCTGATATTTTAGAGTAGCAATAAATGATAAAGTATACAGGGTAGGTAATATATAGTGAATGATATTTCCTGAGTCTAGGGGCCTGATTCTGATGCTTATCCCGATGTTCAACTTTTCCACCAAAACGTCATTAGTTTCCACCAAAACGTCATGACTTTCCGACACTACGTCATCATGTTCCACCTTCCACCAGAGAATCGTTCACTACATCGTTCATCGTTCAATGACTGGTGGAAAGTCAAGCTTCCCTTCCACCCGTCATCCACTTGGTGGAACAGCGCTAGTGTCGTGGTGGAAGCTTTCCGACGGAAGTAAGCGTGCGGAAGGTAGACATTGTTTTGTTCGCGGTTTCGAGGTAAGTTGGAAATCGGCATAAGTTTGTGACGTTCGGCTCTCCAGAGGGGGTCATTGAGCCGTTCATTGAACGGATCAAGAGTCGTTCAATGAACGAATGGTGGAAATTTTCACCAGTCATTGACTGGTGGAAGATCAGAATCGGGCCCGGGATGTAAGGAAGGAGTTACCTGCGTAGTGATATTAAAAAGACGTTAAAACTTAGCCGGATCAAACCGGATCCGAGGGTGAAATGATTTATAGTATACAACACGCCACATTACGGCTAAATAAATCTCCTTGGACACCACCAGAAGATGGAGCAGGGTCCATGGCCTTTCTTTCCTTCTTTGCGAGGCCCTTCCTATTGGTTGTTAAGACTCCGGCTGCTAGCTGCTGGAGCGGAGTGAATGTTTCTGACATGTTAGTGCCAGCTACCATAAAACCAAATGAATCTCTGAAAACGGCTAAAGTAATGGCGTGAAATATAACCGTTCTGATTCCCCATCGCATCCGGAAGAACCTGTCTGAATTCACCTTTGGTACATGGCTACCCGTTTGCATTAATTAAGGTGGTTCCACCGTGACTGTGTGAGTCAAAACAAATACTAAATTACACATTTTTTAAATCTTGTACAAAAAATCCTGCTTTCACTGATGCAATGCGTTACCTATAGAAACCCAAAAGTAATGTACAAAATATATGCAGATTATTCCACGAATGCATTTTAAATGAGCACTTTTTTCCAGCCATAGGAGCCGACTGCAGCGCCATTTCCTACGAAATACCGCATTTTGACTTCAATTACGGCATTAATTCTTGAATAACTATAAAAATAAGGTGGTAAGATGCCTGTATTTTATTTTTATTCAAATTATCTGGATTATTTCCTTCTTATCAATAGTTTTCCGCAAAAATGGCATTTGTATTTTATGGAATAATACTATTTTATTCCCCGTGTTTCTCTCATTCCCCCATTGAACACCCAAATGTAATTTAAAGTTCAAATAAGAGAATAAAATAGCGTGGAAAGGTATTATTTTGTTGTTCATATCAGATAGAGGAAAAGGTTTTCTACAAGTAGACAGAATATGAATAAAATGACATTCAAGTCAGTTTACGGTGGAACCACATTAAAGCTGTCGCTCATTGTTATCGAGTTCTACATTGCTATAAAAAATGACGCGTAGCTTCACACTCAGCAGCCAATGGGGAAAGAGCTTGCAAAGCTTCAACTTTCGGACTTGGGAAAGCACATTTGGTATTTTGGCCAGTTATTTTTTTCGCTTTTAGCCTCCGCGGCTCGCATTACGCTAAAAAACTGCTTTCTTAGGCTTTCTTAGGCATTAAAAAAATTAAGACGGATTAAAAAAATTAGCAGCAATTTTATGTTTTTTTCATCGGTTTGTTTTGTTGAAAAATATTACAGCACGCTTTGATTCTACTTTTTGCTCACGTGTTTATACAATGAGAGTCAAAGACTTGAGACACGGATTAAACCTAATGACTGACGGTGTCATCGATTTATTTCAGTTGAAAAATTGCCACTATCAAGGGTCTGGCGGAATTGCGATATCTCGTACGGATTACTACTAGCGCCAATTGTTTCAGGCGCAAATGGAAAAATACGTATGCGTGAAAAAGATAAAGAGAGTATATTTTTGCCATAAATCTTTTATTTTCTGTTAATAAATGCAGTAATTATTCCTTTTGTTGTAAGACGTTTATCAGCGTACATTTAAAATACGCCTGGGACCACACGAAACATCGCCATCGCAACCGTAAGTAAACAAGTAAGATGGCCGAGAAAGTACACTGCGAAAACGCCAAGAGTGTAGGACTGGACGGCATTATTATCGCTGCAATCTGGTTCCAGTATTTTTCAGGATGCATAATTGATTATACAATTACTTTTTTTAAGTTTCCCCTGAGAAATAAATAGGTAATTTCCCACTTAAATCTGCAAGATATTCAATTAAAGGGTATGCCTGTCGCACTGATAGTTTGTGCCAGACCGCTAGAGTGCTCTGGGTGAAATGTATAACCATTGGAGTAATGTGAGTGTCAGACCCTTGACCACTATATTCCAAAATCACTAAAAATAATCAATTGTCAAATACTTTCAAAATGAGAGAAGTGTCAAGGCAAGTGTCCGTTGGTTCCATCGTCGAAAGGCAAATGGAGCTACGCAAATGGATACGAGTTATCAATGGATTTTCCGAGAAATTCTTGGGCATCCGCAGAATTTGAGCGACGTGATAATTGATTCGTCATAAGGCGACTAATTGATGACGAAAGGTTCGTCACAACTGCTGAGGTTTTAACCTTGGACCGGACACCGATCAGTGTAAACATATTCACAAAAAACATCTGGCCACATCTGCTGTGTTTTATGACGAATGGCTCTAAGGAAATTTGAAAAAAAATCTAAAGGATGGAAGAACTTCCATTGATATTGGATAGCGGTCAATCGCAAAGACGTAGAATAACTTTTGAATCCTGTTTCCAAGAAGGAACTTTAGTAATTTAGGGATGGGCAAGTAAAAAAAATATATCGATAGATATCGAATCAATATTTAAATCATGTATCGATAGTTATCGAGCCAAAACTATCGATATTTTGATATATCGATAATTTTGCCAAAACAAGTGGTTCCTTAAAGTTTCACTAAAATATACAAAAAATGTTGAAGTAAAATTTTGAAAATTATGGACATGTAAATTTTTTAATTTTTTTATTTTTACAATCAATTTTAATCAATCAAACCAGTATCAATCAAACCGTTTTCCCATTCGCCTATGTTCTAAGCGAATACCATCACTTATTTTCGTTATAGCACTAGACACCGCAGCTGGAGAAACAACTTTACAACGGTGACGTGCTAAACAAATATATCGAATTTGATACTCGGGAAAAAATCAATTTTTGATACATCGACATGAAAAATATCGACGATAATTATCGATAGATTTAAAAAAATATATCGAGTTTTTGATACATCGATATTTTTTGCCCAAGCCTATTTAGTATCCAGTCGTTAGAAGTTTGTTTTAGCCCAATGTTTCAACTCCGTACTTCATCTCTAAAACTGGCAGAAGCGAGATGTATACACTGCGGAACTTATATAACGACAATTACTTCCTTTTCCCATTGTTGACAAGAGCAAAAATAATAATACGTAAAAAATGCTTTTTTTTAAACCATGCCCGAGTACAACATTCCAGATTTCTAAAAAGTACAAAATAATCTTTTCATCACTCTCCCTTATAGAAGGTGGGCGATAGTGGAATAGATTTTGGTAAAACATAAAAAAGGCAAGAGGTTGGATTTTGATTAAGAAAAAACACCCTCGCTTTTATTTTCCGAGCGATGAAAAAATGATTTTTTTACTCTTTAGTACATTTGAATATAAGAGAATTTTTTTAAGAAATTAATATTGTACATATTAGTACTTAGTACTTTTTAGTCTTTATACTAATTGTGCAACGGTTCTTTGAAATTTAAATTATTTTAATTTATTCTCACTATAAATAAAACTTATACTGGCGCCATTTATTGGGAAAAGACTTGTTTCCATATAATTTCCACATAAAATGCAAACCTTTTAATTTTAGTGAATAAACTTGGTAATTAGTGAATTCAATGACTGCATAATGTATTGTAACTATTGTAAGTAAGTGTGTTCAAATTTCTGCTCGATTGAACATTTGGGAATTGGGTTAGATTTGATTACAAGATTCATCTATATCTACATCTACAAAATACCCTGCAAGCCACCTCAGGGGTGTGGGTGGCAGGGGGTGAGTATTCACCAACATGCATTACACTATACCCTAAAGTTAGTGTAACTACGACTAATTATGCATTAGCATAAATCGCTAATGCTTGTCACGAGACGAAGTCTCACAAGCATGCACTACTACACTACAGATATTATCACAATGGAGAGTGACCATTAATATATATGTATATTGCAACTACACAAATGGACAGAGACTCAAGACTTATGTAGAAAACATGCACGACGTGCTGTTAGTACTAGGTAACAGATAAGGATTCAATTATTAGGGAGTACTACTACTATGAGCTACATTACTTAACGACAAACCTAGATAAAAGTCTCATTGGCCGCTGTTATGGTCCCTTATAGTTCGCGGGAAAAATGACATTTTAAATCTATCCGTTCTGCAGTCTAGTTCCCTAATTTTATTCTCATGATCTGATCTACCGTAGTATGTCGGATTTCGTAAAATATTATCAACCTCGTCAGAGAATAGACCGGTTTGGAATTTAAATAATAGATTCCATCCAGATAAACCAACACACAAACAGGACAAGTTAAAATGAGTGTGGTAAAAACGAGAGGAACACGCTTTTAACGTACAGTTCACATTCGTCCTCTTTCAATAATTTTTCCCTCTTCTCTCTATCCTGTTCACGGCTGGTGTTCCATCACCCCCTGCCACACCCCCCAGTGGTTCAATGCACTCTCTCTTTCTCTAGAGAGAGAAAAGACCGCCTTTTCTGTTGCATCTGCTGCCGCTCTCAATTGAAGGCCAACCTTCGCAAGGAAAAGGTGAGAACTTCCGTCGCCCTCCCATCTCTCTCTTTCTATTATGCTTTCATCCCCAAGGCCGTGGTCACTCGAAACCCACTTGCCCGTTTTAATGCTTCAAGCCGAGCCGCCCTTTCCTTATCCCCATCCTGCATCTCTCTCTCTATCTCCACATCTCAAGACGCATGACTTATCACTGTCGTAATTCCACTAATGTGCAGTTACTTTCACACGGACCACCTCGAGCCATCCAGGAGACGATATAATAAAACATCCTTTTCCCCGCTTGGATTTTTGTGCTTTCTCATTTGGGGTCAAACCAGCGCAGTCATCGTGAATTCTTTTTCGACCAAAATGCCCAACCAGCACCATCAAACAGCACCGGATACCATGCACTACGCTTCATGCCACTCGTATAGGACGACTTCCTTTCCCCCTCCACTCAAATTCCCTTTCTAAAATCTAAGACTCTAAAATGAGGGAGCCAGATCATTTGGACGCTTCGGGACCATAACATATCCCGAATTTCACTTTAGCATCAGCCTACTAAGAAATCTCTCGAGGAAAGTGTACCATAGGGGTTTGACAGTTTAACGTATCGTAATCTCAATCTATTATATAAGTTCCAAACCGGTCTATTCTCTGACGACGTTGATAATATTTTACGAAATCCGACATACTACGGTATATCAGATAATGAGAATAAAATTAGGGAACTAGACTGCAGAACGGACAGATTAAAAATGTCATTTTTCCCACGAACTATAAGGGACCATAACAGCTGCCAATGAGACTTTTATCTAGGTTTGTCGATAGGTAGTGTAGCTCCCTAGTAGTAGTGGTAGTACTCCCTAATACTTGAATCCTTATCTGTTAACTAGTACTAACAGCATGCCGTGCATGTTTTCTACATAAATCTTGAGTATCTGTCCATTTGTGTAGTTGCAAAATACATATATATTAACGGTTCCTCTCCATTGTGATGATATCTGTAGTGTAGTAGTGCATGCTTGTGAGGCTTCGCCTCGTGACAAGCATTAGCGATTTATGCTAATGCATAATTAGTCGTAGTTACGTTAACTTTAGGGTATGGGGTAATGCATGTTGGTGACTACTCACCCCCTGCTACACACCCCTAAGGTGGCTTGCAGGGTATTTTGTAGATGTAGATGTAGTTGAATCGTTTAACGGAATATCCATGTAGTATTCAAGTACGGATCACCCTTGCTAAAGAAATACCGACTGCGAGACCCTGTTTATCAAAGATGTTTCAAACTCACTGTATATCTCTTTCTATGGTACTTTGGTACAATAATTTTAGAGATTTATGCGATGATTGTAGGACTGGATAGAGTGAATATGGCAGTTACCATAGCGATTGTTAGACTGTGGGCGGGGTGATTACGAAACTGTAGGACTGCACGTGTGGTTATTGTAACGATTCTAATGGTGATTATAGAAAGTTTAATCACTATAGGAGTTAAATATGGGAAGGTTTTAGCTCTACGGCCTTTAATGTATTAAGGACGTCCGGTGGTTTCACTCAACTTAAAGAGAAGTCAATGAAACCTCCTAGAAGTATTAATAATATTATTCTAAAGCTCCCTGCAAATTTTTAGAATTATTCACCGCAGGTTTTTTAAGGCATTTGATCGAGAGTTGGGCATGAAATTACACGTTCTTATGCCTTTTCTTCTGCATCCTGCAAGTTTTGCATCCACGTTCAAGAGTACTTACTCAAATGGTGCCAATTTCACACGATCTGCAACGCGCGCGAGGGATTTCTTCAAGCGCTCGGAGTTAAAATCTGTGACACATACATTTTTCCATCGATGATATAAATTACTTTACATTGGATAATTAGAAAAGGTTCTTTCTGATGAATAAAGTCTTGCGTTCCCATGGCAACCCGTGTATTTTCCTGTCCACTTCTCGTTCAAATATCTTAAGAAATCTGTGGGAAATAATTCTGAAAAAAATGAGGTAGCTTCAAGACAAACAAATTAATGTCTCCAGCAAGTTGCCTCAAATTCTCTTAAGTTGAGTAAAACCACCGAACCTTCCTCAAATAAAGTAAAGAAAAAGATATCCAATGGCCGTAATAAGTTTCATAATGTTTTGTGTCGTACATCTTTTTTAACTTTAGTTTAGTTTGTCTTTTGTTTTAATTCAGTGTGTTGAGTGAGTTTTTCACCCGAAGTTGTGCCTTGAGTGTGTGTTCGATTGAGTGCTTTCCTGAGTGTTGATGATGTGTGTGCGTGTTTGCTCTGTGATATTCCCTGAGAAAAGAATCCCTTTTCCCCTAAACAATCACAGAAAGTGTGAATGAATGGTGATGATAACGCCGAGACGTCCTTCCTACAGGCCAGTCATTGTTGGGTTGGCTGAGTGCATGTGTCCTTTGGTTAGTCACAGGCGAGGACTTATTAAACCTCCCGTTAAACCACCACAGCTAGGCTAGCTAACCGGGTACATTTTTTAACTTCTGCCTTTTCCGACGTGTGGTGCTGAAACTATTACTGCCATTGCAGCTATCTTTACTTTAAGGAGATTCCGCCGCGACTGCGTGAGTCAAAACAAATACTAAATTCCACATTTTTGATATTCTGTCCAAAAAATCCTGCATTCACTGATGCAATGCGTTACCTATAGAAACCCCCAAAGTAAAGTATAAAAAATGCAGATTATTATTCCACGAATATATTTTAAATTAGCACTTTTTTCCAGCCATAGCAGCCGACTGCAGCGCCAAATCCTACGAATTACCGCATTTTGACTTCAATTACGGCATTAATTCTTCAATAACTATAAAAATAAGTTGATAAGATGCCTGTATTTTATTTTTATTCAATTTCTCTGGATTATTTCCTTCTTAGAGACAGTTTTCTACGAAAAAGGCATTTGTATTTTGTGGAAAAATACTATTTTTCCCTGTGTTTCTCTCATTCCCCCATTGAACACCCATTTGTAATTTCAAGTTCAATTATAGAATAAAATAGCGTGGAAAGGTATTATTTTGTTGTTCATATCAGATAGAGGACAAATTTTTTTACAAGTTGACAGAGTATGAATAAAATGACATTTAAGCCATTCTATGGTGGAACCACCTTTATACTCTATGAGTTGCCATGATCACTGTATCCATGGCCCTGTCACTGCATAATCACTATGGCCATGGTCTCATGGTCGCTTTAGGAATTGCTATATATTCACTTTGTGTAGTCTTGTAATCAGTAGTACGTATAGTTCTTTAGAAGTTTTCAAAATATGTAGCAATAGAACTTTTATGATATGATGACTGTGAGAAATTTCTGTATTCGCACAGTCTTTTTCTCAAAGGGGCCATTCAAGTATGGCGCAAGATGTTTTAGGGAGATAGGGTGGTTGGGGTTTTATTACGTCGTCTTACGTAGGAGAGTGAGGGGATCCGAGGCAGTCTTATGTAAGATATAAGTCAATTCTGAATTTGGGTTTTTATCACTTTTAAAAATTATTTTCGTAGGACAAAAAATTTACTTTATAGGATCACCGCTGATATACATTCAGGCGTACCACCGTAGCGGTGGTACGCCTGAATGTATGCTAAACTATACAACAAACGTCAAACCATATCGTTGTTGCGTTCATTAGTTTGGAGACGCCGCATTTTCAAAGATCACATGTTTTGCGAATTGTTCGTACAGCGAATCGCGAAATATCAAAAACCGTTATCGATATCAGTGATGAGGTCAATGTTTTGCGCATTTTGACATAGAATCCTTCATAGTTTTACTATCTTTATCCATGGTTTCAAATATTTCTGATAACTTACGTAAGATTGGGTGGGGAGGGTTCGTGAGATCTCACGCTGTCTTACATGGAGGGTTTAAAAAGTACTAAAAAATCGCCTTACGTAATACTTGAATAGCCCCTAAGGACAGGCTTCCATTACGGACTTTCCACCAAGACTGTATGAGTCAGGATATTATTAATGAATCTCGGGTTTTTGTTTTTGATTGTACAGTCTTAGAATTACTGCTGGAGCTGATTACATTCCTTAGGGCCAAATTTATAGTCGTTACCCAGCAGACCCACAGCCCCTAGCAGGCCCCTTCGTCAAAAACGGTATTTATAGTCACATTTCCACTCCAGCAGCCCCCTTAGCCTCTCCTAATTCTGGAAGGAGGTGCATGCTCCACCAGGGGCCCCCTTATCGAAAAAATAACACAACAGATATAACTAAACTGACTCTAATGAACGTGCATAGCTTTAAATTAATAATGTCGAAGATTTGGTGTTAATAAAACAACGGTGAGATTTGCTCTTAATCGATAAATGTCTGATGTGACGCCAGACTCATTCCAAGGATGTCCATATACACTCGCAGCATATTTTCTCCCACAGTTTCTTCTTCTTATGGCAGGAAACTGCGTCCGTTTTCTTACTTTCCACTATAACTTTATGCTTCAACACCAGGTCACACAAAATCTTCTTCTCCACAGCGTTGAAGCTATTTGCACGTCGAGCGGCCATCTTAACAGTTTTCATGCTGCGTCTGGCTCTTTATTTATCCGTATCCATTGTTGATCACGAGCGTCACCACTGAAACATTTGAGCTGCGAATTCCATTTCCCGCCGTTTGTAGTCCTTAGTAACCAGATCTAACCCCCAACCATCCCCTACCTAGCAGCTCCCTTAATTTTGACTATGGGACGCACAATTCAAGGGGCCTGCTGGGTAGGGTGATGGTTATGGGGACTGCTGGGTAACGACTATAAATACAGCCCTCAGTTATTGCAAAACAAAAACCGAGATCCAAGATGAGCGGGTCATTCGACGAATACGTTTTCTTAATGTTCACTTTACCCCAGCCGTATGAGAGGAGACTCGAGCACCATCTCCATTTCATTTATTCGTTACCACTTCAACTATGGCAGTACTTTGTTAGCAACTCAAAATATGTGATGAGAAGGTGCCTCAGTTTTATTGCTATTCAATTCCTTGGAAGGATTCATTTATTTTAAACGGTTTTAGATGAAAATAGCATTTATATTAAAGAGATTCTCGCATTCACCGTGTATTAGCTTCAAGTAATAATCTGTTAAATGCATAAAAGTGCCAAGGTGGTTTTTTGTTGCTCGCGTCAAACAGAGGACACAGTTTTTTCTATAACAAATCAAAATATGGATGAAATTACATTTGAATCATCTAGCGGTGTAACAAAATTGATGAAGGACAGAGGTGATAGATGTGTATCTTGAACGAGAGCAGGGCATTCTGCCCAAAAAGAGGTGCAAGATGTAAATTGCAGTAACAAGTTATAAAAATTTCCAATGGCCGTACTAAATTAGCACCACTAGTCAAATCACACAACAATTGCTGTGTTGGGTTGCAGGGAAAAAAGGGGTAAATTCAACGCCAGTGACCAACCACAGACACACACACTCAACTCAAATTGGGATCCTTCACTAGGGCTAATGGGACCCCGCTAAGGATGCCTGGGTTATGAACACACACACTCAACCGAAATTGGGATCCTTCGATAGGGCTAATGGGACCCCGCTAAGGATGCCTGGGTTATGAACACACACACTCAACCCAAATTGGGATCCTTCGATAGGGCTAATGGGACCCCGCTAAGGATGCCTGGGTTATGAACACACAAACTCAATCCAAATTGGGATCCTTCGATAGGGCTAATGGGACCCCGCTAAGGATGCCTGGGTTATAAACACGCACTCGACCCAAATTGGGATCCTTCGCTGGGCTAATGGAACCCCGATAAGGATGCCTGGGTTATGAACACACACACTCAACCGAAATTGGGATCCTTCGATAGGGCTAATGGGACTCCGCTAAGAATGCCTGGGTTATGAAAACACACACTCGACCCAAATTGGGATCCTTCGATAGGGCTAATGGGACCCCGCTAAGGATGCCTGGGTTATGAACACACACACTCAATCCAAATTGGGATCCTTCGATAGGGCTAATGGGACCCCGCTAAGGATGCCTGGGTTATAAACACACGCACTCGACCCAAATTGGGATCCTTCGCTGGGCTAATGGAACCCCGCTAAGGATGCCTGGGTTATGAACACACGTACTCAACTCAAATTGGGATCCTTCACTAGGGCTAAAGGGATCCCGCTAAGGATGCCTGGGTTATGAACACAAAGACATTCACAAGCACTCAAGAAATCACTCACTCGCATACTCAAACGGGCCCAACTTCTGGGAGAATCTAGCTCAAATGAGCGTGGTCACAAAACGGCACAAATACAAGAAAAGACAAGGGTGTGCGTCGGATACGAGTATTTCGTCCACAAGGCGGTGGCCCTCTTCAGCGAACTGAAGGGAGAAATCACTTGCAACGCAAAACGCAACGTGAAAAATCACTTCACCTAGAATTTGATGAATTTGTCTTCATTTTAAAGATACAACTCTCATCTTTCCAATTATGTCAAAATATCAACCCCTTGCCGAACTACTTTTCAAGCAATTTGCCTGAAAAGGTAAGCTGTTTTACATGGGAAAGATTATTGCTGTGCGCTCCAGAGGGAGAATATTAAAATATTTACGAACTTCTAGCATCTAGATTTCGTCGAAAAACTAACTTTGTGTAGATTGCATGTTTTATCAACTATTTATATAAAATAATCTATTACTCACCACTGTAACCTTTACAGGATCGCAAAAAAACCTGTTGCTTTGAAGGGTTTTCAGCCGTACGGCGGGAAAAAATGAGACAAGTAAGAGACTTATGTAGCTTATATTTATTTAATTACTGATAATTTTGGTCATATATAAGTATATCTTTGCGCCATTAATACTACAATATTTATTTCATACTTCTTACGGACGCTGAAATCAAAAAAATAAAATTTGAATATGGTCTCCATTATGACTAGGGAACTATCTCTCGCTAAAAACCACCATAATTACTTTTGATTTCTCTCCAACCATTATTGTGCGAAGTGAGGTAATTTGAATACATAGATCGAACATGTGTCTCGATGCCGCAAAGCAGATCATCAGGGTACGTCGCTTATTTGCTAGCCTTTGCCCTAATGTCTTTTATGAGTTCCTTTACTGCATGGTCATGAGAGCAATGTATTTTGAGATCACCTTGCTCTCTGGTCTTCTGTGCCTTTGTCCCCCTCCCTGATTTTTGAGAATGCCAATACTCTTTATTTCTTTCACATTGCTGGAGCATAATTTTTCGAAGTAGACTTTGTTTTTATGTTTTTTATGATTGATCGCATTGGGGTTAAACCCTTTCTGTCATATATATGTCCTTGACTTTGGTCCATTTCCTTAATCGAAAAATGGATCGCAAAAATTGTCTTTAATTTATTTTCCGTGTTTGTAACTTGCTTTTTCGAAGGAGTCCGCTCCATGCGGTAGTTGCATATCAAATAGGGGGCCTTATGGACATTTCGTATATTCGAGATTTTATTATATTAGGCGTGGTATTGTTTGTACAGTATGTTTGACAGTTTCACCCTCATTGGCGAATGCCTTTCCCATTGTTTTATTCAAGTGATCTTTCATTTTAAAGAGTGCTATCAATTGCGATCCGCAAATAAGTAGCGTTCTTTTTCCATTCGATGGGTTTTTGCCCTATTCCCACATAGCTCCCTGTGTCTACGACGGTGTTTGTGTGGTGGATTGGAACGACCTGTGTTTTTTTGGCATTTAGTTCCAGGCGCGATTTTTTTTACCACTTTCTGGCCTTGTCCAATGATTCTTGCCCGTACTCTTTGCTAGCTTCTATTTTCACTCCTAGCTAGTAGAGCTACGTCGTCAATATACAGATATCTTTCTATCATCCAATTTTGGTGATTGAGAAGGTTCATCATTTACAGATAGAAGAGGGTCGGTCCTAGGACTGATCCTTGGGGAACTCCGGCTATTATATTCTTGGTGTCACGTATTTCTCCATTCCACCTTACTCTGAAGGATCGGTCTCATAGATTAGAGTGTATCCATATTAACGCCCATCTGGGGAAGTATCTTTCGTCTAGTTTGTGGAGTAGGCCGTCATGCCATACCAAAATCAGCACTGCGCGCCAGCACATCCGGTTCGATAAATGCACTGCGCGGATATATTCTACCACGCCCAGAATGGTCACCAGAGGTCGCGAGCCACCACCGCTCATGTGCGGTGCCAAATTAAGGTCATGATATCATTACAGTTGTCTACTAGATCCAACAAGACTATATTTATAATAATCGAGCAATTAGTGACGAAGTTATAGCGTGAAAATGGATCATTCTACAACCGGCTATGCATATCGCCGTTTCCGTTCTTATACCCTATGGTCAGACTGGTTCTTCAGATATGATGTAATCAAAATTTGCACATAGATGACAAAGGCTCCAAAAGTTCAGGGATTCGAACCCTAGCCCTCAGGATTCAGTACTCTAGGCCACCACTTAAACCCGATCCTCCTTCACATTGACCAAGACGACAGAGAGAAATAAGATTCACCATAAGAAGAAAAATCACATCAAGGTTTGAGTCAAGACGTTTTTCCGAAGGCGAGACCCAAATTTTTTACTGAACATGCTTTGGGAGTTTCTTGGAATCGTTGCCGTGCCAACCAACCTCCCTCTCCTCCCCGCCCCCTCTTACCCTCCTCCATCCCCCACCGTGGTTACAAAGAAGAGGGCCTCCGGCATACGGCCCCGGTTCAACTTTCATTTATCGCCTGCCCCCGGGGGCGATCGCAAGAGATTTTCGGAGAATGTCGAAAAATGCCTGTTTTTGACTCTTGAGTAATATATTTAAGGGATACACACATATTGCGAGTGGTCAACGAACGGTCCAGATCTCGCGAAGACATTCGGACGCTATGCTCTGGTTCTGCTCAACTTTGATTCCTATCTCTGTATTTTTTCTCGGCAAGGGTATTCAAATTCGAGATGGTTTTTAATATTCATGAATCAGATATTTTCGCTTACTTTCTCACCGACGCAAAGCACCAACCATTCGAAGGAAACATCGATGAACATCTGCGTACATAAAAAAACAGTATCCAACTACAAGGTCGTTTCTGATCGCTGATACCCCGTTCGCTTAACTATAACTTCATATCACGGCAATCAAACCACAACGGAAAGAGTGAGCAGACGCGAATGCTTGGTTGGCCAAGATAATGGTTAAATATATTTAATTCGGTGAAGATATAATAATGCAAAAATGTTGAATCTTGAATAGTAATCTTGAACGTAATTGTCACTAATTTGATTCTCCAACAGCTCCTGATGTAAATCCAGTTTTAAGGAGGTTCCGCCGCGACTGTGTGAGTCAAAACAAATACTAAATTCCACATTTTTTATATTTTGTCCAAAAAATCCTGCTTTCACTGATGCAATGCGTTACCTATAGAAACCCAAAAGTAAAGTAGAAAAAATGCAGATTATTATTCCACGAATCTATTTTAAATGTGCACTTTTTTCCAGCAATAGGAGCCGACTGCAGATCAGTCGAGTTTCATTGCGACACGAAGGATATTATTTTGACCCCACGCATTAACTCTAGAACTGATAGAAGCGACAAAGTACGAGGGATACAATGCTGAACTGATAGGTACTAAAATTCCTACTCTCAACGCATCATAAGTCACGCATAATAAGTCGAATCTTCACTTGTGCTTAATAACACAACATCATTACTAACACTTCACATCGGTCGATTTGTCCGGCATTATTTTATTTTGTTCTCTGCATGAAGTAGCATCTGGTAGCATTCATAAATTAACAGTATTAGTAATATTAACCACTACATGTGTCTATAGCATTGTTCTTCATGTTTGCGTGTTCATTTACGTATCACTCTCCCAGTTTCCGGTTGGACTGCGCACTGTTCTCCTGACTGCTCTTTGGTGTCTGCGCTTAGCGCCAGGGGGAGCGTGTGAGGTTCTGACTTGTGCTGGGACGAGTGCTGCATGCCTAGTGTGGAATCACCCCGTGCCACACACCCTACATCTACATCTACATACTACCCCGCAAGCCGCCTCAATAGGCGTGTGGCGGGGGGTGTTAGGACACCAGCCGTTTACATATAAAAAGGAAACGCTCTAATGAAATTACGCCTAGCATTTATTCAAGTCCCTTATTGTTGGGGGGGAAAACGAATTCCCATACCTATCCGTTCGGCAAAATATCTCTCTCTTAATGTATCGTTTCTGTCGGACCTGGAAATATAGTGGGGTTCTAATATGATGTTCTCCGTGTCGCTCTGAAAGATTCTCAATTGCTCGAGCAATCTAAGCCTAGCGCGCAGCCTCCGAGTCTCTAGCGGCTCCCAGCCTAATTCGTTTAACATCTCTGTAACGCTGTCTGTACGCCCGTAGCAGTTTTTGACGATCCCTAGTGGTGGCTTGCACGATACTTCGTAGATATAGATGTAAGTGATTATAACAAGATCAGCGTGGAACTAACATGAGGCACATCGTTCACATTCTAGTCACCTCTGTTCTCTTCCCCCTCCATTTCCCTATTTCCTCTTTTCCCTAGGCTGTTTTCCTATCACCCCCTGCCGCACTTCTCTGCGAAGAGTATTTAGATATAGCCGTCAAGTAAGAGGGAATTGGGGAAGACAGAGAATAGGCTTAATGAACGGAATGAAGAGACGGAGAAGGTGAGAAAAGGGGCTTGGGGTTGTAAAAGATTACCGTAGATATTCCTACTTCCACCTAAACCTATTTTTACCGGTAGATCGTCTTTAATAACAATACAGGCTTAAAAACTAAGTTTCAAATTATAAATTATGTGTTAATATTAAGGTTCTACGTAGGAATAATGAGGAATCTTCTCTGGATAAGATCTGAGAGTTATTTCTGAATCGACGAGGGCTTTCTGAAAATGACCACCATCATTTTTTCCTGTACACACATCACAATCTAAAAAACACAACACTTTCTTCAAGAATTTTATATATAACCATTCATTTATTCACTCAAATCGCTCACAGGCGTAAATAATAAATAATTTCGTTAAAATAGAGAGTGAAAGAAAGAGGATAGGAAAAACACAAAATTGTGAAGTCCAATGGTGGTGTGAAGATGGTATGATGTCCGATTCACAGTGAAAACAATTCGACTAGGCCGAGAATCGAACCACGGACCTTTCGATGTCGCGCCGGATGCTATTTAAAATGATTTATTTGCTCAAGATATCCAATATTTACCAAGATGTTCACATTCTCTGATATTATTACATATAAGGAAAAAATATTTTCTTAGCTATCACAGGTACTACATGTATACAAATGAATGTATTCTAAATATAAACAGTCATTACCTTTTTTGAACATCAAAGCCGATTGTTTAGGAATAAAAGAGATTCCTACATAGAATTTTTCATTTTCTTACATTGGATTGGAAGATTTACATACCAATAAAGTGAAAATATTTTCACCAATGAACACTTTTCATATATTAATCAAAAACAGTTTCACGATTGTTTTCTTAAATCTACATACACCTATACATTTTATTTTCAAAAGGCATGTAGTAGCCATTGTTTTTCCTTATCCGTGAAAAGAATTTTTTTTGTCATCGTTTGGATTTTTTCAACTAAAACACATCTGGTATTTTTTTAGTAACTCTGTTTGTTGCAAAGGTTGCAATTATTTCACTTAAAACAATATTTTTTTCGTTTGGAAAGAGTTTAAAATTTAACATTAAAAGCTTTTCATCTGAGATGAGGCCATCTCCAAAAGTGTCGAAGTCTTTGTAAATATTTTTTATTATCCGCCATTCTCTACAATAGGGTTCACATCTTATGTTTTATTTCATCCATCCTCCCGCACGCAGAGCACATAGGGTTATCCCCAAGTCTGAGGTCATACCTCATTTCCTTAACGTCATGTTTTATTCTGTCAAAATTTCTCCAGATATTTGATTCGTTGATTCCGAGGTTTGTATTAAAATTTCTTCTCATTTCCTCCTCATAGATTTTTTTGTGGGATTTAATTTGTGGCGAATTATTTATTATTTACGCCTGTGAGTGGTTTGAGTGAATGAATGAATGGTTGTATGGCCGGAATGGCGACCATAACTAATTGTATTATTCTACAACTAGATGCAGCTATGCAAAAACGTCTGAATTCGATCGGGAAGTAACTTTAAAAAAACCTTAGGAGCAAAGAATATCGACCTCAGAAACCAGAGGAGTACAAGAAACCCAATGAGGTGCAACAAAAAGATTAAGCAATAGAATTGAAGAAGCACATCTCCAGCAAAAAAAAACACCAAGAGGTGTGATAAATATTATTGAAAAACTAGGAGAATAAGTTTGAAACTCAGTAATTTTCGTCGTCCTCAGCAGTAAGCTCCTGTACTGCTTCGTTTACTTTCGTTTCCCATGTACTTTAAGCTCACCATTCAGCGGTTTATATTTCTTCTGACATTTTCATATATATATGCATTATTTCAATCAGGAGACTGCTTGTTCATGATTACAGAAAAACTCACTTTCATCCCACACTTTAGTGCTCTGATAATTCCGCCATAAAATGGCTTTAATGTATCTAGATTCATATTCTAACTACTGTAAGAAAATATAATGTTCTCAGTTATAGTTATGCGAACAACACAATCCTGCCCTTCCACGGAATTTGTTTATCTCAAAATGAAATTGAAATAAGATGGTCTTAAATGCGAGAATGAGTGAAATATGAGGAAAAGTAGTAATTTTCTGACTAATATAGATGCCTTTTCGCGTAAACTCTTTTTTAAGAAGTGATTTCTCCCAGAATACTGAATGTTAATAAAACTGTACGCACCTACCCGTCTAATTGTTATGAGTAATTAGTAAATTTCAGTTCTAATTTGACTCAAATGCCATTGTTTAGGAATGGCGCTGCAGTTCACTACTAAGGTTGGAAAAAGTGTACACTAAAAACATATCCGTTGAATAATTTGCATATGTTTTGCATTAATTTTTTATTCATTAGCTTATCTATGTCAAAAGTGAAAACAGTGTTTTTAAACAACACAAGTGAGACTGTATACAATTTGAATATTTGTTCTGACTCATACAATTGTGGTGGAACCTCCTTGGAAGGGGGTTATATTTCTTCAGTCTCCAAACTAAATCCTTACGCAAGAGAAACGTTCAAGCGTTCGTACGTTCACTTCTTTAACGCATTAAAATGGGCCAAACCATCACTTCGTCATAATACCAATAAAAAAAATGCTTACACGAGAGAAAGAAAAAACGAATGGGAATATCGCACTCTTCGAATCCCCACCAAAATCAAAGGGTGCAACAAGCTTTCTCTTCGATACCGCGCACCTGTTTTAAGGCTATTCTTTTTAACCTCTTGGACCGGTCCCTGGTGCAGCAACCCCCTTCCCTGCGTCTGTTTCCATTGCGCCCAAAAAAAACGTGGCTCAAAGAAGAGACGACTTTCGCAACGCAAGGCAACCCTTGTTTTTTCGGGGAAATAATTCCCTTTAGTCATCATCATCATTTTACGATGAGTATTCTGGTGATTTCTGTGATGTGCGCACATATATATTCCGGCGGCTCGCAAAACCCGTCTGTGAAGCGTTCAGTGAACAGTTGTCTCTGGTTCGAATCCGGGAAAGAAACCCTCGCGGCATGTTGATTCAAACCAATGTCCAATGTGCTATCCAAACCTAAATCCTACTGATACTGATTGAACTGAACAACTCCTGAGGTAAACTCTACTTCAAACATACGTAAAGGATTCTAAACTATTTTATACTCATGGTATTTTGTAGAAATTTAAGCGCGAAAAGTTGTATTTCATGCATATAAATAATGATATTAAATTTTAAAACATCTATAACAAAAAATCCATGTGAAGACAAGCAAAAATTCGGCATTACAACACTGTCATAAAACCAGCAGTCCTTTACGCAAGCGAAACACTGACACTTAACAGAAAACAAGAACTGGAAGAAAGCAAACAACAATAGAGGAAGATCATCAGAATATTCCTAGGAGCAAGATATACACAAGACGGTCACAGGCTACAATCAATCAAAACAACAGAAAAAGTTTCAAACATTGAATGTGACATTAAGAAAAGACGAATGAGATTCTTTGGTCATCTCAGTAAACTACCAGAAAATCGATTGACAAAAAAGATTCTAGATTATGTAACCTCACTTAAGAATTCACCACATTGGCTAGAAGAACTTCGAAAGGATCTCAGAAACGCGAACATATTTGCAACAGACATTTTAGAAAGAGATACCTTCACACACAAAGTAAACAAAAGGGAAGTTAAATCAGAGCAACCAAATAAGAAACAATATATAGATCGAAGTGGTCGGAAGAACGAAAACAAGCCCAATCGGAAAGAATAAAAGCCTACTGGAGCAACAAGAAGAACCCGAAGAAATCTTGATTGAGTTGTTTGCTTAACGTCTTCCATTATTGGGAGAATACGCTAATAATAATAATAAATTTTATTCCACAACATCATATACATTTTACATTAACATTGACCCTTAACATTGGGAATATAGGTACCCCTATGGAGGAGCTCCGTTTTGGGGTAACCGTCTCGTATTTACAAAACAAAAAATATGTTGAATGTGTTGCAACATAATTAATAATAACAAATTTGTATTAACGCTTGTATAGTTACATACTGTAATTACATACAAAGTTATAGTTACACACAAAGTTACATAGCATACAGTTACATACAAAGATAATTACCACTGCTAGGAGATCTACCATTTCATAAAATTTTTTAAATAAAATTGAAATATCATTAATAGAAAATAACCATTTTTTCACACTACTACAAAATTTACATTCATTTTTTTTACATTAGCAATAGGTTCCGGTATTGCACAAAATATTTTAGGCCCTAGGAATAAGTATCTGTGCTTAAGAGTTTCTGTTCTAGGTCTAGGTATGGTTACATTGCAATTGCTACGAAGCTCATATTTACTCTTGGTGTTCACCACCACAATACAAATCATATTTATTCATCCTGTTTCTCATATCTAAAATTTTGACTGATTTTTTCTTCATTTAAACCCGATTTTATTTACATTGTTCACTGAAAACCAAATTAAATCTAAAGTCAGTTAATGATCTACGACTAGAGTTGAATAGTACTGCATAAAGTTTATCTAAGATCAACTATGCTAATATTAATTTTGATCTTATTTTTTAAAGAGGCGCTTGTTAAAATCGCAAAATATCAGAGAATCGCAAAATGCTGGTTTTGATTGTAGACGAAGTGGTGTGTTTCGTTAGATTTTCTAATGATATGGTCGACTATAATTTTAATACCCTGTATTTTATTTCCAAACGAATATGTTCGTAATGAAATAGCAAGTCTGTAAACAAATTTCTGTTAAGAATAATGTTTAAGTAACGATAAGTACTATTGAGTTAAAGGAGGAACTCCGCCGCGACTGTGTGAGTCAAAACAAATACTTAACTCCACATTTTTGATATTTTGTCCAAAAAATCCTGCTTTCGCTTATGAAGTGCGTTACCATTAGAAACCCAAAAGTAAAGTACAAAATATATGCAGATTATTATTCCACGAGTGCATTTTATAATGAGCACTTTTTCCCAGCCATAGGAGCCGACTGCAGCGCCATTTCCTACGAATTACCGCATTTTGACTTCAATTACGGCATTAATTCTTCAATAACTAGAAAAATAAGGTGGTAAGATGCCTATATTTTATTTTTATTCAATTTATTTGGATTATTTCCTTCTTTAAAATAGTTTTCCGCAAAAATGGCATTTGTATTTTATGGAAAAATAATACTATTTTATTCCCCGTGTTTCTCTCATTCCCCCATTGAACACCGGATGTAATTTCAAGTTCAATTATAGAATAAAATAGCGTGGAAAGGTATTATTCTGTTGTTCATATCACATAGAGGACAACCTTTTCTACAAGTAGACAGAATATGAATATAATGACATTTAAGTCATTTTACGGTGGAACCACCTTAATGGAACTTCAAAAAATAAGCATTGTTAGGGAGGTAACTAAGTTTTGCATCACAGTATTTTTGACGTTTTTCAAACAAGATCAAAAGAAGAAAAGTGATTGCTGTGATAACTTTTAGTTATCTTTCAATAAGGGCAATAAAGGACAAATTTCATATTGAACACAAACTGCTACTGATCTGCTTCTTCCAACTCACAACTTATACTCGGGTTGAGTAGCTTGATCTTTGAATTCTTCTCAATCAAAATTGATCTCCAATAAAGATGGTTGATTTTAGATCAATGCTTTCATAAGAAATCATTCAAAGCTTAGCTTGAACTGAGATACGTTTTGTAATAAATCTAAGATTCTTTGGTTTCCACAAGAGGGCCTCAGTGTCCTTAACACAATGTTTTGCGTCTTATATATATCTCTCCGTTAACTTTCATTCACTGCACCGCTCGACAAGCATCTTGACTTGATCACCTTCATTTCACTGTATCCGATGAATCTATTAAAACTATTTTATATTGTAACTTTATCTAAATACTTTTCAATTCATGCATATTGAAATCCATGTGCCAATTGATTACATATTCAATGCCAGCGACTAAAAGGTATTATGGTCCATGTTGGCCACCGTTTCGATACTCCACTCGAGTATCGATACGTCGGCCAACTTGGACCTTAGTACCACCCGGTGTGTGAAACCCTAGAAATCCATGAAACAAATCTTCGCCTGTAAAGCTTAAATCACTAAAAGGCTATTAAGTTGGTTTGAGCGAGATAGTTCCCTAGTCATAATGGAGACCATATTAAACATTTTATATTTTTATTTCAGCGTCTGTAATAAGTATGAAATATATATTGTAATAATAATGGTGAAAATATATAATTATATATTACCAAAATTCTCAGTGATTAAATAAATAAAGCTACATAAGTTTCTAACTTGACTCATTCTTCCCGCCGTACGGCTGAAAACCCTTCAAAACTGCAGGTTTTTTGCGTTTCTAAAAAAATTACTGTGGTGATTTATAGATTATTTTTTATAAATAGTTGAGAAAACATGCAATCTACCCACCGTCAGTTTTTTGATGAAATTCAGGTGTTATAAATATTCCTATTTCCTTCAATATTCTCCTTCTGGAGCGCACAGCCATATTCTATCCCATGTAAAACAGCTTATATTTACAGGCAAACTGCTCGAAAAGTAGTTTGGCAAGGGGTTGATATTTTGATATCATTGGAAAGATGAGAGTTTCTTCTTTAAAATGAGGCCAAATTCGTCAAATACTAGGTGAAGTGATTTTTCGCTCAAACTGCCTCAAAAACTATTTGTCTTACTGAACCAAACTTGGCTATCAATTTTATGTAATTCTATCACGTTTAATTTTTCGAGACACTAAATTCGTTATACTTGCAAAAGAAAGTATCTACTTATGTCAATGCGACGCTATCATTATCTGTCTTCATAAGTAATCAGGTACCATATTTTAATTCCTTAATATATAATTGATATAATTGATATAATTGCACTAGATATAATTGATGATAATTTCAGTGATCAGTTTTTTATAATATCTATCTTTATTGTTACGTATATTACCAAGGAGTTATGTATAACTTTCATCAATGTTCCAAAAGAATCACTTCCTGAACTTCAAAAACTGTTTATTTACACTAACTTCTGTTTACGTGTATATCTTCACGATTCTATTGAGCACGTGAACTTCTTCTGCATGCACGTTGGTGAATTTGGAAATCATTATCAGACTTTCGTTTGACTTGTAAAAATCGCATCCTGCGAGATTTCCCTCTTACCAGTCGACGACCTGTTACACCACATCTTCCCGGCGTTTTCATATTTCGACCGCTTAGCGTCAATTTGTTCGTTTTAATTCGTAACGGGGGCTGAAAAACCTGTCCTGATCATGTTTCGACCGAATGAAAGTGATAATAAATCTCTTTCACCTTTCCCAATCTGGCTCCAGAATGGATGCGAAGGTGGGGAACGAAGGAATTCGGTTGTTGGGGTTGTGCGATATGACGGACTGTTGAAAAAAGACGTGTTGGTCGATTGGTCGGTTCGATGAACTTGCGACGGCAGTGCCACTGGGTCAGTTGGTCTCTCACGCGCACTCTGGCGTCATAACGTGCCGCTAGCGCGCCCTCAGACTCCGAAAAAAATAATAATATATCGTACTCTCCGTCGTGCGGTCGACTCATCGACTGGTTTTCCATTCCCACTCCAAACAGGTTACGTTTTTCTTCGAGGAATAACACCGTACGCCGAACTTTGAAAGATGCATTCGATATGTCCCTTCTCTCATCTGCAGTTGCTATGCACTTACTTCTGACGTCTAAACTTTTTCTTCGAATAAAAAAGAGATCCTGTGGGTTATGAGGAAATGAAATAAATACTTGCCTAATATCAGCAAAACAATTATAAAGTTTCTAAAAATAAATATATAATAGATTGAAAAAGCTCTCTCCGAGTTAATTTCCATTTGCTACCGGCATCAAAATAGTATCTATAGGGCGTTCAAGTGTGAGGATGGATAGTTTCATGTTTTTCGTGAGACGTGTTTCGGCGTAAAAAACGACTTCGATTAATGTTAACCCGAGAAGTCTACTTACAACTGGAATCAATCGCGCGAATCGGGATAAGTGGGTAGACAAGGAAAGACAGGATCACCTAGGGCCTGTGGTGGTTGGTCTAGTGGGTACAGCGCTTGGCTACTGATCGAAGGGTCCCGGGTTCAAATCCGGGTCACAAAACGCCCCTAAACAAAAAAATCCTCGGAGTGCGAGGTGGCCCCCCTACCCTGATTTCACATACCTGTGGCTTAATCCGGGATGAGTTCTACCCTCAACTATCCAAACCAACCTTCGGGTTGAATCACTGAGTCAGTGAGTGACAGACGCTTAACCCGGGAGTGGTCGCTAAGCTAACTATCACGGGAGCGGTCGCGTGTGAGACTTTTTCTCACACTCATTGTCAGATGTACTTATCATTGATTATCTATCATAGAGCGTTTATTGGCAATATATTACACTATATTTAGATTTAATTTATTTCTCTAAATGTTCATTTGAAACAATGATTTCCACAGATACACAATTACTGATACAATTACGTAATCATTGCTACTTTTACTGGCGATGATACTATTGGGTATAAATGTAGAAAATTACCATTCTCAAGAATAAACATTTATTTATGAGGACAAACAATCAAATGACACATAAATTGGCATTAAAATATGTGCTCTTCTCGAAATGAATCAACTTTGCCCGCATGTTGCGAAAGTGTAACGCAACTGAGTGATTATACAAAAACACTTAACGTCAGTGGTCGCGCGATGAGGAAAAGTCTCACACTTTGTAGCTGACGGTATCAGACATATCATTACACATTTGCGGACGCTTCATTTACACTTTATGAGACGGTCGGTCAATAGGAAGAGATAAAAAGTCAGCTAGAAGGACAGGAAACGTATTCTAACTCATGATTATAAAGTGAGCACAAGTTTAAACTTGGTGTGAGAGAAAATCTAATTGCGTGACCAAAGACGGGTTAAATTACAAAATAAAAGTCGACTATAGTCTCCATTATGGCTAGGGAACTATATCGCCCAAACTACCGTAGTGAATGTACCCTTGGAAAAAGCTTCGATAGTTGGAAAACAAAGCACGTCCTCTAACGATCATATAAAAAGTGGTACTTACACCAACAGTCTATGTTGACCGCAATGTAACGCAGCAGTCATGGTTACGGAGACTCTTGACAGATAGCATCAGTAGCAACGCTAATACTCAGGCTAAATCACATTACAGCCACATACATTCCCTCTACGATCAAAAAACTGTCTCTTTTCTTATGCCTGCTTTATAGTAACATGCAAACCACCTCTGCATTAATTCATTCATTACAGTAATCTACCGGTTAGAGGTAGGTTGTGATGAAAGTCAGAGAATATCCAACGGACTCTTACACGTGACGTGCCCTTTCTACCTCTAGTATTTCTTTCTTCATCTCAGCATAAGTCCTACCTTTATCCATCCCGTCCATAAAACCTATTCTCCTACTTCCCCTTCCCCGCTTACCCAACATCCTCCCCTCTATCACGGCCTTCAGCAAACCATTGTCCCTCATTACCCCTTCAAGCCACCTATCCTGTCTTCACCTAATCTCATCTATAAGTTTCCTCTCCTCGCCCACCATGTCAAGCACTTCCTCATTTGTCTTCCTTTCCGTCCAACGCACCTTCTCCATCCTCCTCCACACCCACATCTCGAAAGCCTTCAGCCTATTTTTGTCTTTCTCTCTCAAGGTCCACATTTCTGCCCCACACAACGCCACACTCCATATCAAGCTCTTCACCAGCCTCATTTTTACATCCTTACTTACTACTTACATCCTTACTAGTAAGGTCCCCGTCATCAGCTCCCTTCTATTATTGAACGCTTCCTTCGCTAGCGCTATTCTCCTCCTAATGTCTTTGCTACCATAGAGCTTATGCTCTATGTTAGCTCTATGTTATGTATACGTAAGCTCCATGTTTGCTACTATGTCCTGTTTCTTCTAGCGTACTACCCAAGTAATTAAATTGTTCTACTTGCTCCAGTTTGTGACTCCCTACTCTTATCTTCAGCTTCGCTTTCTTTGTCCTCGAGAATCTCATTACTTTCATTATTTTTGTTTTCTTAATCTCTGCATTGTGGTACTATAATAATATCCAAAATCTATGCCTCAAGCTCTAGTAACTGTTAGCATAGAGTAATGAAAAGATATTTTCTTGTTATTACTCTATGTTTTTATCTAAGGTAGTTAAAGCGAGATTTTCTTTTACTGTCGTCGAAAAAATAGTATAGACCTAGATTTTGACGTGTTTCACATTAACGCTGAGCTGAATGATTCGTAGGACATGTTATAAATCGTCGGAAAGACAATTTAGTTTCTTTTAAACTGAAACGCATTTTTAAGCGATGTTATTCACGTTCTCGATGGAAGTCATTATAAATCAAATCAACGCTCGGTAAAATCGCCCAACTTCACGACTTGGTCATGTTTACAACATTGTGGAACAACAATGGTGAATCTCAGTATAGTCAAACTTTTATCGCAAATATAGTATAAAATCATGAAGCCGTCTGCATATATTTTCAAGGTCCATCTTACGTCGATCAATTGTTTGTACGTGATTCAATTAAAAATCGATTGGAGTCTACAATTTTTGTCCGGGAGAGTTAGAATTTAAGCATGACCTCCTTTGTATAATTTAACAAAAAATCGAGAGAAATTATTTATAAGAGTAATGGAAATGGGGAGATATGAAGATTCCTTGTTGATGACGCCACGCTGGCATCACGTATTCATCTCGGGGTGCTCGTCCGAGGCAGTGCGCCAACCTAAAATTGCATCAACCCGTTGCAGTGCTGCCACTGCCCGTTATAAATCATCTTTTCCAAATTGCGTGATCGCATGACTACGAGAAACCCACTACTTCCAACTGTCCGACTTTAATTAGATTGCCATCAATAATTTTGCTAATTAGAGCACCCCGCACCACTATTTATAATTTCTTTGTTTATATTTTTCACGGAGGACTCAGATACCCCGCAGCACATTAGTCGTATATTTTATCACGTGGCTAGTCGAAAATTCAACTTAACTATTTTCTAATGATGATGCCCAAATTAAGATGATTGATGGCAGATTAAGGACGTCTCCAATACAAAAAGAAAATTACAATTCTTTTTAACGGAAGGAGTTCAATAAAAATTTCTAAGAAATAGCGAATGTGGGTTTTCAAAAATACTTAACGTGGTTTGTGCAAGGAAGTTCCCTAGTGACTGTGACTGTAAGAAGTATGAAATAAATATTGTAATATTAATGGCGCAAATATATAGTTACATACGACCAAAATTCTCAGTAATTAAATAAATAACGCTACATAAGTCTCTAACTTGACTCATTTTTTCCCGCCGTACGGCTGAAAACCCTTCAAAACAGCAGGGTTTTTTGCGATTCTGTAAAACTTACACTGGTGAGTAATAGATTATATTTTACAAATAGTTGAAAAAACATGCAATCTACCGCTTTTTGCATGCAACCACCGTTAGTTTTTTGACAATATCTAGGTGCTAGAAGTTCCTATTTATTTCAATATTCTCCCTCTGGAGCGCACAGCCGTGATCTATCCCATGTAAAACAGCTTATATTTTTAGGAAAATTACTCAAAAATTAGTTCGGCAAGGGGTTGATATTTTGATATCATTGAAAAGATGAGAGTTTTTTATTTAAAATGAGGCAAAATTCATCAAATTCTAGGTGAAGTGATGTTTCGATCAAACTACCTTAAGAGGATGATCGCGCATTCCTTTATTTCCGATAGGCAAGCTTTTCTGGGTATTCTGTACTCGGGAAAAAACATCCATTTGGCCGCGGTTTCAATTCGCTCGTTGTGCATAGACGTCGCGTTGTCATGCAAAATCATTTCATTGATAGCTATCTAATTAAAGTCAGACTCTTCAAAAAGAAAATACTGGAAATTACGGAATTGAAATGGGATGAAGAGTGGAAAGCCTCTACCAAAGGACGGCACACCTTTGAAATCTTCCCAAGCATTCTGGAAAGGAAGAAATTAAAGGTTTAAGCATACAAAAGTTGTGGCTCAAGTAATATCTGGTCAAGGAGAATGCAAAGAATATATTAAGAAGATTGGAAAAAGCCAGGATGGAAAATTCAATGAATGTGATGAAGAAGAAGATTCCTTTAGGCATCGTATTGAGAGGTGCATCCGCTTTTAAACATGGCGAACTAAACTGAGTTTAGAAATGGAAGTCAGATCCGAAACCTGTAAGGATCTAATAACCTTCTGCTTGAAAAATGGGAGGTTCAAAGAACTGGAGAGAGACTCCGCACCACGCTCCAAGAAGACCACTGATCACAGTGGTAACAAAAAGGACAGAGGAAGAAAAGAGGGAGAAGAAATGAATCAAGAGATGAAAGAAGAGGTCGGCGAAAGGAGGAGGAGACGAGGGCCGAAGAAGAAAGAAGAAGCAGTCCCAAGAGAAGAATGAAGACCTCGGATAAAAAAGGAGAAGAGCAGGGTCGGAGAAAGAAAGAAGAAGACGAACGAAAGAAGAGGACGTGACATGGCCCCTCATGTGCTGCCATCTATCCATTGTAAAATCAGATGTATGTACAATTTAAATTTAAATCGCAATTGCATAAAGTCTCATGAATACAAAAAAGGTTAATTTAAAATATGCATCAAAATTTAAAATAAAATGTATTGATAATAATGCAGGTTAAAGAGGAGTAAACGAGAATACATACCCTCGGATATAATGTATAAATAGATGACATGCAACATTTTGAATGTTTCCTGCTGCAGCCATTAATTCAGTTCATTATAGATGACATTTTAAGCTTGCGAATGTAAAAACATCCGTGGTCTGAGACGTCACATCTACGGATTATCCGTGGCTCGACCGTGTCCAGTCCTTCCTGAATGAGGCTCCTGAATAGGCAGGGCCTCATATCATCATCATCGAGGCTGTTCCGTATGAATCGGTGCATAAACCGGGAGAAATTGTTTCAGTACATTAATGAAAAAGGCAGGACTGAAGAGGGATACAGGAAAATAAATGTTAACAGAAAATAAATTGAGGAAGTTGCATAGAGTAACCATCAAAAATAAAAGCTAATCACAGTGTTCACGTACGAATAACGCTTCAACATCTTCACAGTTTGTGCTAGCCTTGTTGTTCGTCCGTCTCAGGTGATAATGGAACGACACCGACCCTTCGCTCGACGTGGAATAAAAATCTGCAATGTAAAGACATTCACCTTGCATCCGTATTGATGACATCAGTCTCACAGCCTTCGGTTAATATTCCATCTGATTCTGGAGAATACCGATGAAAATACTCAGTTTTGTCAAATCTCGTTCCTCTCTAAAATGAATAGCTAGAATAAAAAGAGTCGCTTCAGGCGTGCATTTTTTCATTTAAGTATTCTACCAGCTGAGTTGTAGGTACTTGGCAAGTGCGACGATAAAGTTAGGGAAATCAGCTACTTCTCCCTCGTTAGACCCCACTTGGAAAATGCTGCCAGTATTTGGGATCCTTATTAGATAGGCTTGGAAACTGAGTTTGAACGCGTGCAGCGAAGATCGGCAAGATACGTTAAAGGCCGTTTTGATAATCTCGTTAGTGTTACTGACATTTTGCAGCAACTGGAATGGGAAACTCTTTCAGACCGTCGATTAAAATTTAGACTCAATCTATTATGCAAGTTCAAAACCGGTCTATTCCTGACGACCTTGATAATATTTTACGAAATCCGACATGCTACGGTAGATCAGATCATGAGAGTAAAATTAGGAAACTAGACTGCTGAACGGACAAATTTAAAATGTCATTTTTCCCACGAACGATAAGGGACCATAACAGCTGCCAATGAGACTTTTATCAAGGTGTGTCGTTAGATAGCGTAGCTCTTAGTAGTAGTAGTACTCCCTAATACTTGTATCCTTATTTGTTACCTAGTACTAACAGCACACCGTGCATGTTTTCTACATAAGTCTTGAGTCTCTGTCCATTTGTGTAGTTGTAAAATACACATATATTAACTGTCCCTCTCCATTGTGATAATATCTGTAGTGTCGTAGTGCATGCTTGTGAGGCTTCGCCTCGTGATAAACATTAGCGATTCATGCTTATGCATAATTAGTCGTAGTTACACTAACTTTAGGGTATAGTGTAATGCATGTTGGTCTGTACTCACCCCCTGCCACACACCCCTGAGGTGGCATGCAGGGTATTTTGTAGATGTAGATGTAGGTTCTTGGACAGTCCCCATTCTGCATCCCAATTTCATAGACATTAAATTTCACAGCTTCAGGCTCGACTTTGAAGAAAGTTTTAATATTCATTACAATAAAGTTTTATACTTTTCTACACTTTCTATTTTTTTAAACTCACTACGCGTTTCACCGATTTTATGGCAAAATGTGGTGAAACGCGTAGTGTGTTTTTAAAAATATAAAGTGGAGAAAAGTATAAAACTTTATTGTAATGAATATTCATAGACATTGTCTCGCTTTCCCTCCTAAGGATGTCCCGCCATTAGGTCCCTTTTAAATTCCTTTTATCTTCTTCCTCCTCTGGTTTCGTCCAGAAGAATATTAAAATTAAAGAAAATTGCCAACTTTCTTGAATTGATTAATGTCTAGGCAGCAAAGTTTCCACCAGATTCTACGGATGACCAGTTGAGCCAAATTACATAATCAAATTCCGGCAAATTGCATTTTATTTGAGTGTTGTATTATTCGATGTATTATAAGTTAAGATAATTGCCATACCATTGTGAGCCGCATTGCAAGTCGCCTTGGAAATTCATTTATAGTTTTTTTGTATACACTCGTGAAAAGGTCGATATCACTCCTTCACTCAAAAAAACCCTTCCCTCAAATAACCAAAATGGCTGCCTTAGTTTCTTCTCAAAGTATGGAAGCCGTTCAACTTCTTTCCGTTGTTCCAGTACCACCCAATAAATTAAATGGTGCTATTTCGTAGTACCCCGAGTTTTGCTAAGATTTTCTACAGAGCTCAAGCCCGCATCAAATGATTCCTGCTTGATCCAGCACAAGTTGTAGAATGCTCGCCAGTGTAATAGCTTTCCACTATCATGTGACACTAAACCAGCATTCAGGCTAGAAAGTATAATCGATAGCATATTCGCTGAGCTACTATATTTCATAATTGATGCGGCACTAGCTTTCTACTTGCTCCAAGTGGGACCTAGTTAGCTTTCGACCAATCAAGTTACCTTTTCCAGTCTCTGTGCGAACTCCACTTTATTTTTATATCAGCGCTTCTTATACCTCTAATCGGCTATTGGTAATTGTCTGGCAGTGAAATCGACAATATTTACTAGTGGAAATATGATTAGGGATCTATTTTAGAGATTGTTTGCTATTAATATCCTTTGTTTTGTATTTTTGTGTATTTATTTCTATTCCTTTGTTTTTTATACTTATGTATATTATTTTTCTGTTAAAAAAATTTTCTTTTTCCAATTGGAGATATTTTATTATAATAAAAAATTGTGCTAATATTATTTTAATATTTTGAAGGTGACTCCACCAACAGGCAAATTCCTTAAGGATCACCTAAAGCTCCAGTCTGTGTATATTGTTATATATTATGTACAAAACTTGATGGAGCAAAAAATATATTATTATTATTATTATTTAAAAAATAGTTTCAACCGTTATTATTGGTCCCCTGCTGCTTATATAGTACAATCCTTGGATTCTTGGATCTCTGAAGACGATGGGTGAGTCGCTCGTCGAAACGTCGGAAGTTATGGAGGACCCTGACCCTGAGTGAAACCCTAGAGCTCTTTATTCACATCATTCGCCAGGAAAGCCTGCAGTGATACACATAAAATCAAAAGATGATACAACCTCATGAGTATCAGTAAAATCTTCCGTAAGAAGATCTCGGACCCCCAAGAAAACACTACGTAAGGCAATCCGAGTGAAGCTCAGCAACGCATTTCCTTCCCATTCTTCTCAGACCCTGCGCCCCCGTCAGCTAGGGCCCTTGAAAACAGTCAAAGGGAATAGAGTACGTGTGCGCTATAGAATATCATCAGCGCAACCGCAATTATTGTTTTTTATTGATTTATTACAATAAAGGCATCAAACAAAAGCAAAGGGCCCAGCCACATTGACCCTCCCGGTTCCCGTAAGATCACCGAAGTTAAGCAATGTTGGGCCCGGACGGTGGTTGGATGGGTACCCACACATACCTTCACCTTGGCGCTCTTGTCCCCTGTCTGCACGCGGCAGACAGGTTGGCACAGTGAACCAAGAAGGTCTAAGTGCCCGGGCTCCTGTCGAAGGCCCCCCTACATAAAATCTATCTATTTAAGGCGTCAAACATGATTATTGCTAGCATTTTTAAAATTAATCTTTAGCCTAAGACGGTGAAATTCGCCATGAAAAAATCATTTCACTGACTGGTATTCGAACCCGGATCTCCCAATGGCCAGTCAAGTGTGTTAGCCAGTTTACACCACCAGTGCCATCTTAAATCAACGCAAATGTCAGCCGGGGAATCCCGGTCAAGTCAAATGATGTTTTCAAGGCGAATTTCCCAGTCTTCGGTGTGTATATCTTCGTGCACCCGTACGCGTGGCTGCGAATCACATCATTTGTGCCATCTCAATGATTGGAAAATAATTTATAGCATTTGTCTTAGGTTTTTAAATATATATATTTTGTACGAATTCGGTGACCATACTCAAAATATCGTGCACATACAGAATGCAGCCTACTCACAGGTTGCCAGTGTTTTCTCCAGCGTTTGTCCTTCGATTGGCCATCGTTCGTGTGCACAGAAGTGCGCTGATTATGTACAGGGTGATTACAAAAGAATGCATCGGTTTCAAAGATCTGTTTTTTTGAAATGGTACCAGCTACAGAGCTGCGCGGCCTCTTAAAATGACCGATACATTCTCTAGTTTTGATGAAAAAAATAACATTACAGATGATCAATATGTTCTTCCTGTGTAACCCGAACAATATCAAGTCGATATTCAAATTCCTCTCACGCTCCGTGAAGCATGTCAGCAGTTACTGTCTTCACAGCCAAAGTTATGCGTGATTTCAATTCCTCGCTGTTAGTAGGCAATGGTGGCACAAAGACTTCATCCTTGACATATCCCCACAAATAAATCACATTGTGCGAGATCAGGTGACCTCGGAGGCCACAGATGAAGGGCGAGGCCTTGTAGATCGACCAATCCATCTTTGTGGGTGAGTCTCATTAAGATGAGAACGACCTGAGAGGTGCCAATTGGGGTCTTGCTGAAACATAAAATCATAGGAATCTGCTTCCAGTAGAGGAGAAAGCCAATCTTAATCTATGCCTCCAAACAGCGAGATCACGCATAACTTTGGCTGTGAAGACAGTAACTGCTGACATGCTTCACAGAGTGTGAGAGGAATCTGAATATCGACTTGATATTGTTCGGGTTACTCAAGAATGACATATTAAACATTTGTAATGTCATTTTTTCAACAAAACTAGAGAATTTAACGGTCATTTTTAGAGGTCGCGCAGCTCTGTAGCTCGTACGATTTGAAAAATACAAATCTTTGAAACCGACGCATTCTTTTGTAATCACCCTGTATTTTATTCCTCCCACATGCGCCAACCTCATCGCAATGAATTGAAATCTCTCGACATAAGGAAAGCCTAACCCACCCCTCTCTCTCTCTTATTAAACGTCTTATACAAACACTTGAATTGACCCTTATGTAGTGACGCAACTGTCTTGGATGGAAATCGACAAAAATGAGGGAAAGAGCAAAGTCGAATAAGCCGTTCTGGTTTCAAACATTGCAAAATTGAGTGAATTTCGTCCGAAATACTCGTTTCGCGAGAATTGTTCCGTTCCATAAACGTGTCATTCATTCATCACCTCCAAACGAATTCCAAAACGAGGTCCATCGAAGCGAGGAGTCCTACCCTTCTTTCTCTCGTAATCAGAGACTGATTCATTTATAATGAGGCCACAGCTAATGTTTTTGCCGCAAAAAAATGGATCACTATTTGTCCTTTCCTGCTTTTGCGAAGGAACCGGGAGTCGACAGTCCGGGAAACTAAAATCGTAAGGAATAGAAATAGATTGTTACTTAAGGACGTTCGGTGTTTTCACTCAACTTAAGAGAATTCGACGAAACTTGCTGGAAGCATTACTTCACTATCATCATCATTGGTGCATCTGTCCTCAGACAGGTTTCAACGGTAGCGTTGTCTCCACAGCATTCTGTCCTGGACCTCTCTCTCTTCATCCCTGCATAACTCCTTCCTTCTTTTATATCCCTCGAAGCATTCCGTACCTCCTCCTTCCTCTCTTCCCTTCTATTTTCCCTTCTATTATTAACTTCTGTAGCTGTTATTCCTTAAAATATGTCCAATCCATTTTGCCTTTCTCTTTTTAATTTCTCCCAGTATACTTCTTTCTTCTCCAATCCTCCTTAGCACTTCGTGATCTTATCTTTCCATCCAATCTTCTCCATTCGTCGCCATAACCACATTTCAAAGCTTTCTAAGTACTTTTCTTCTCTCTTCTTCAACGTCCACGTTTCGCATCCATACAACACACAATGCTACATATAAAACATTTAGCAAATCTTTTCCTAATATCCATCTTGATGTTCCTTGCTGTCACCAGTTCCTTAATATTGCTAAATGCTACTTTTCCTTGTTCCTTAATCTTGCATTACTTATGTTGTCTTAAGTCTACCTGATTTTTTTCAGAATTATTTACCGCAGATTACTTAAGATATTTGATCGAGAAGTGGACACAAAATTACATGGGTTCTAATTGGGAGAACACAAGGTACGAGTAGCTTAATTCATCAAAAAGAACCTCTTTCCTAGTTAAGAATAAGAAAAACAAAAATAATAAAAATAAAGTATATCAAACGATTATCAGACATTAATCTTTTGATGATTTAAATTGTTTTTGTTTTTTTTTATTCTGAACTATGAAACGTTCTTTTCGATATGAATAAAGATAGTCGCACCTCGCGTTCCCATGTAAGAACCCATATGTAATTTCATGCCCAATTCCACATAAAATACCCTAAGAAATCTGCAGTAAATAATTTTGAAAAAATTCAGGTAACTTTAGGAAAACATAATTAATTCTTCCAGCAAGTTTCGTCAAATTCCCTTAAGTTTAGTGAAACCACCGAACGGCCTTAACAATGGATATACAATAGAGTATTTGCGTAAGTGAGGTATTTTGTTGAAATTTATTATAGCGAGTAGTGTTTGGTTTCGAAATGCCACGTACGAAATACCAAGGTATAAGTCCAAATAATTAATTTAATAAATAGCTATTAATATGCATTGTTTTAGCATCGAAATTGCCTAGGTCTAAACGCCCAACCATTGGTTCTTCGTAGTATGACGTCATCTCCCATATTAGCAGAAGCGAAATAGCCTAGCTGTGCGTTGAGAGTGAAATAGTATTTGCCTTTTCGAAGTTATTATTATTTATTTGCTAATTAATAGCTAAAGTTTCGTCCGCACGCTAAAACTAAACAGTCACACAATCTCCAAATCAACAAATGGTCGACTATGGGAGATGACGTCAGATCCTACAAAACATGGCGGACCAGTGTTTAAGCGCAATAATAATTATTAGATTTTAATAGCTAATAAAAAATTAACGAAAAGCCTCTCGAGCGTCAGAATAAAAATTTAGTGTCTGAAGTATCGATAGATTTTTTAGATGTCACTTCCCAAAAGTGTGCAAATACTCTATACGGTGGGGAGAGCCAAATGAAAGTAAATACGTAGATCATTAACTTCATCGATAAGCTGCTCACGAACCATCTGAGCTTGGATCGCGGAGTTCCTTCCCTATCTTTATGCAAAGCCCAAACCGCTCTATAAGGGCAATGCTCACAGTCACTACCCTAAGAACACAATCCATCAATCAAAACTAACTATGTAAAGTACCCGACAAATTTTGAAGGATAACGATCACGTTTTTGCTCTCATGGGTGAAATAATAACGATAACGCGATATATCGCGTTATTGAGAAGCGTGATCGCACTCCTAGATCGTCGATCATCTCTTCACTGTTATATTTCTGAGACGACGGTTCTTGAAGTAGAAAATATCATTATTTTTAATGTTATAAATATATGATTTTACATGTCAATAAAAGTTTATTCTTTAAAAAGAATTATGTCCAGAGTCTTCTTTGTCGGTATTCTATTTGTGCTGTATGGTGAAATTCAAAAATTAGCTCTCCCCACTAACAGATACTTGCTGAGAATGCTTCAGACATAATAAACATATCTAGAAATAAAAGTAGACAGCAAAGAAGGGTACTCATACCACTCTTATTGACGTGTAAAATCCGAGCGCAGTAAAAAGTAAAAACTTTGACATCCTCAACTTCAAATACGTTTTTCTCAGGAATAATGCACTTAGTAGATGACTGGCGATCAGTTTCATGATCAAAATATGTAATTAATTAAGGTAAGGTTTCTTTTCTTTCATTTGGTTCTTCGTACATATATAAAGTTCATAGAATATTCCGATACTCGAAGGAAGCAGGGAGCATAGGAAGAGGTGAAACAACGTATCCAGGCAGGAAAACTTTTAAGGTGCTTTGAGCGAGATAGTTCCCTAGTCATAATGGAGACCATATTATTTTTTTTATTTCAGCGTCTGTAATAAGTATAAAATATGGCCAAAGTAAAAAATGAGGCCAAATTTATCAAATTCTAGGTGAAGAGATTTTTCGCTCTCAAACTACCTTAAACCCCAAACAGAAAAGTAGGAGATGGCTTCGCTGGCATTAAGCCTACTTTTTCTGGAGTACCTGGTTGGTGCGATGGCTACAGCACCTATATGCTCTGGCTTCTCATCCCGAGTGTTCAGGCAATACGAATCCTGGACCTGATTAAGGCCACAACGACTAAAATTTATCATAATTTTCTAAGTAGCATTGTTAGCATTTAAGTAAGATCTGGTGCTTTACCGACGTGTGAGTAGCAAACGATTTTCTCACCTGGGTTAGAAGGCTCCAAGTAGGCTCTAGAGAAGATTTATTGCATCGAAAATAACATTGTGGCAGAGAGGTCGTCATTTCACCATATCAATGACCATCATTTCACGTTTTCTCGCGTTCCTTACGAATTCACTGGAAACAATTAAATTTACTGAACACAACTTCTTTACATTTTACAATTGACATATACGTACGTTCAATTGTTTGATATTTTTTATGATAAAACTTTTCTAAATATGATTTATGAAGTTACACCAAATTAGTTATGTCTCGAAACTACCGAATTGTTACTTGTCGCGATATACCCCGATCCCCTCAATTAACGAAATGCTATTTAGCTAAAATAATGTTACTCTGAAAAATCAGGCTTCAATATAATTAATTCAAGTAAGAACATCTTACATTGATTAAAAGCTCAGGCGATTAAAATGCATACTTTACCAATAATGAGCGCGCCATTGATATCTCGGAGTCAAAAACAGTACATTTTTTCAAACAAAGCCTTATATTAACTCTATTATACTACTACAACTACTGATACTACTATGTGCTATAAAAAGACTCATAAAATACTATAGTATGACGATACAATTTTTAATGAAAATGACAGAACAAATGTATTAACTGACTTCAATTCTCAGTTTATTTTATTGAAATTGATTTATTAGCCAACGAGATACATAATTTTCAATTAGGGTAGCTTTATTTTTTGCATCGATAGAAGTATGAGTGAGACTTGCCTGCGGTACTCAAGTCAGATAACTTAGGGTCTTCCTTTCTCATAGACTACGAGTGCCCTACCTGGGCGTAGTTTTCAAGTAGCTGACCAGCATACATGGGGGAGGACCTTACTATCTCATGAACACCAATCAAGGGAAAAAGTTAACAGGATAAAATCAGTTACAAATAACTTGCTTGGATGAGGTCAAGCAGCGGATTTTAGTGACGAGACTCCAACATGTGGATCGTTTTAACATAAAGATGAAGTGAATTATCTAGGAGTTACGATAACCTCGAACCTATCGTGGGGAACACATATAAGAAATATTTGTGACAGAGCTCTGAAGAAGCTAAGATTCGTCAAGTGTATTGTGGGAAGATTTTCGGATGAAAAAGTAAAAGAGAGGTGCTATTTCCCACTCGTCCGGCCACACCTTGAATATGCAGCGAGCATATGGGATCCGGTGCAGAAAGACTTAATCCGAGAACTTAATAAAATACAAAGGAAAGCTGCGCGATCCGTCAAAAACTGCTACGGGCGTACAGACAGCGTTACGCAGATGTTAAACGAATTAGTCTGGGAGCCGCTAGAGACTAGGAGGCTGCGCGCTAGGCTTAGATTGCTTGAGCAATTAAGAATAGATATCTTTCAGAGCGACACGGAGAACATCCTATTAGAACCCCACTATATTTCCAGGTCCGACAGAAACGATAAATTAAGAGAGATATTTTGCCGAACGGATAGGTATGGGAATTCGTTTTTCCCCCCAACAATAAGGGACTTTAATAAATGCTAGGCGTAATTTCATTAGAGCGTTTCCTTTTTTATATGTAAACGTCAGGTGTCCTAACACCCCCCGCCACACGCCTATTGAGGTGGCTTGCGGGGTAGTATGTAGACGTAGATGAATATTTAGGCAGAATGTAAGGGTATAAGAGTATCGCAACTTCATTTTTACTCCCTTTAATATTAGCTCACATTGTCTCTCTGCTTGTCTGTGTACGTATGTACTAACTCATTGGAGCGGAAGGTGTGGAGTTCGATTCCCTGCTGGGGTAATTATTTTTTTCTTTTTTTCATAGCCGGTTTCACACACATCTTTAGAAATTTTGTTTTCGTCGTCGCATTACCCTCTAAACTTTTTTTTTGCAATATTTTACTCGCTAATTATTCATTAATGACGGCGATCAAAGCTAGCACTTCTGCCCTTGGACGTTGTGGGAGATGGACCGTGGTGAGCCAGCAACTACGATTATCGCTATTGAATGTTCAACAGTGAATGTAAAAATGTCATATGGTATTGTAAGACTTGGTGCTTTCCTGGCGTACGATCTGAATAAAGTCTTCACGGGATTCCCACCATGTTAGATGTTCAGCCAGAGCCGACGTTTCAATGGCTAACTCTGCCATCGTCCTCAGGGCGTTGAGTGCTGGGTCAAAATTTGTCCGGGTTTATATATCTTCCGGCCGTGCGTCAGGTCGTTTCTGATTGGCCGTTGTCGTTTCTGTGGATGTTGTTTTTTCGCGCCGTCTTAATTATCTTTAAAACTGGTTTCCATGCATGGCTGATCGCGTATCCCGTGTCGCGGTTGAAGTTTTTATCAAGGAGTCAAGGACAATCTTGGACTGAAGACGCCAGGAGTATACCAAATCCCCTGCGAATGTGGAGAGGTCTACATTGGAGAGACTGGTCGGACTATCGAGAGCCGGATTAAGGAACACAAGACTTGCATCAGACTGGCCCACCCCCAGAAGTCAGCCGTCGCGGAACATAGTATCAACCGGGACCATCGCATTCGACGACGCAAAACTTCTTTGCAGATCAAGCGGATACTGGGGCCGGTTGACAAAAGAGGCTATTGAGATAAGTTTGGCGGATAAAAACTTCAACCGCGATACGGGATACTCGATCAGCTATGCATGGAAACCAGTTTTAAAGATAATTAAGACGGCGCGAAAAAACAACATCCACAGAAACGACAACGGCCAATCAGAAACGACCTGACGCACGGCCGGAAGATATATAAACCCGGACAAATTTTGACCCAGCACTCAACGCCCTGAGGACGATGGCAGAGTTAGCCATTGAAACGTCGGCTCTGGCTGAACATCCAACATGGTGGGAATCCCGTGAAGACTTTATTCAGTCATATGGTATTACTAATGTTCCTGAATGGTTGTCGAATGTCTGAATAGTTTGACGTAACAGAGGAGATAGAATAATTTCCTTTCACAAAATAAATTTATTAGCAATGTGATAATACAATATTTAATGGCAAATATACAATAAAACAAGGAAAACATATATAATAAAATGCACTGTGATTATGAGACATTAAAACGTGACGTAATGTATTTGAAACTAAATGGATTATAATAAAAACTTTGTTTTTATGAGGTTATTTTTATTATAGCCATTACGTAGAGAAAATAACAAACATATATTGAGAGCAAGTTGTTGAAAAAAATAACCTCTGCACTGAATCCAATGCCTTTCTTCTCGTAGTCATAATTAAAAACTATGTGATGTAAACAGGCCCTTTCAATAGTTTTTCGCGGATTTACCAAGCTTTTCTAGTAGCAGAATATAACTTTTGGAGTATTGGTCTTTTTCTTTCAATTAATCAACGCTGACATTGAAATTACCAACTTTTCGTCGTTTTTTATTGACATCTTCAGGGGCTAAAAATTTTCAAAATATTTAACAATTAAACAAAATCAGGATATAAAAATGATAATGCATTAACAATTTGATAATATTGAATAAATTTTTCCTTAAATGCGTGAGTCATAAACAATATGAAGTTGAGAGAACTAGAATGACATACATAATGAAAATTATTTTTCTTGGTATCATTTTTATACCGTTTTTTTTTTTTTTGTTAAATATTTTGAAAACTCTTAGGGCCGAATTTATATTCGTTACCCAGCAGTCCCACAGCCCCTAGCAGGCTCCTTCGTCAAAAACGGTATTTATAGTCGAATTTCCACCCCCAGCAGCCCCCTTAGCCTCTCCTAATTCTGGCAGGAGATATGCATGCTCCACCAGGGGCCCCCTTATCGAAAAAATAACACAACAGATACAAACTAAACTGACTCTAATGAACGTGCATAGCCTTAAATTAATAATTTCAAAAATTTGGTGTTAATAAAACAACGGTGAGATTTGCTCTTAATCGATAAACATCTGATGTGACGCCAGACTCATTCCAAGGATGTTCATATATACTTGCAGCATATTCCCACTATTTCTTCTTCTTGTGGCAGGAAACTGCGTCCGTTTTCTTAATTTCCTCCATATCTTTATGCTTCTACACCGGGTCACACAAAATCTTCTTCTCCACACCGTTGAAGCTATTTGCACGTCGAGCGGCCATCTTAACAGTTTTCATGCTGCGTCTGGCTCTTTATTTATCCGTATCCATGTTGATCACGAGCGTCACCACTGAAACATTTGAGCTGCGAATTCCATTTCCCGCCGTTTGTAGTCCTTGGTTACCAGATCTAACCCCCAACCATCCCCTACCTAGCAGCTCCCTTAATTTTGACTATAGGACGCACAATTCAAGGGGCCTGCTGGGTAGGGGATGGATAAGGGGACTGCTTGGTAACGACTATAAATACGGCCCTTAGCCCCTGAAGATGTCAATAAAAAATGACTAAACGACGGTAGTGTCATCCCCACACCAATGTGAGCGTTGATTATTTCAAAGAAAAAGGCCAAAACTTAAAAAAATTCTTCTTCTTTGAACTTAATGAATTTTGGTCAAATAAAAATTCTTTTTTCTTCACTGCAAATGTATCGGCAATTTTATTGCCATATCCTCAGGGCTAATTGAAAACCATAATACAAAATTAACAACATAAGCAGGTGTAAACAGACAAATAACAATTGTTAAAATAACTTTGGTGGTAACTACACTGCACATTTTGTTTTATCGGTTACAGTAATTTGACAAATATCAACAAACTTGTGAATTTTTAATTACACTAACATGATGTCAACCATTCCAATTGACAGGGTAAATATAAACAGTTGCTTGGCAACAAGAGAACACACCAGATTACACCAGACATTAACTTAGAAAAAAATCATGAAAATTGCTATATATAAATACAAATATAACAACAATATCAATTTAAAAACAAATATTTATCACGGTTTGTATGTGTAAAACACTATTAAAAAGCATGTATTAAATTATAAATTTGCCGAAACGTTGGGAGTGAAGAAGAAAAAAAAGAATTTTTATTTGACCAAAACTCAGTAAGTCAAAAGAAGAACAATTTATACGTGGTCAATAAATAGATTTATCAAAAATTATATTATACTATAATATTGTGGCCGATGAAAGAGAAGAAGTTCCTAGCTTTTGAGTTGGTTTTGGGTGACGACCTACATTCGTGCCAAAGTTCAACTTCCTAGGCGCATTTTTAACAGGAATAACCGACAGACTCACGTGAGGATGAGTAATATATATATGAAAGGAGTGCAAAGGCACCTTTATCGTCATTATTTACGACTGCTACGGCCATTTTGAGCATTAATTTTCAGACGAAGCTCACATTTCAGGGGAGCGCTTTCGCGTTAAGAGCGACCTTAGCATTTGAAGACGCAGAAAGGTCGATCGTGGTGGCCTGCCCGGCGAGGTCCTTCCCCCTTCGGCCTAAATCGTGACCCTCGCTTGCTGATGGCTCGTTCGAAAGATCAGGGAGGTCAATACATCAACCACGAGAGATTGCTTCCCTTGCTGATATGACCTCTGCCACCTGCTGAGACAGCTGCTTATGTTTTACTGTATTAGAGCTCCGTTGAATATTTAAAGCCCGTAACCTCTTAATACTCTAGCCATCAAAGTTGGGAGGATGCTCGCTAGGTTGATAGGCTTCCAGCATCGTGCGATGCTGGAGGGTTATTTTGTAATCTCACCTTTTTAGTAACTCTTAGTGGAAAGACGGGAGATCCGTTTCCCTCTCTTAATGATCGGCTCACGAACGGTTCGTGAATTATCGAAGCTTCAATTACCTTATATCAAATAAAAGATGCCGAGACTAGCAAATACCCAGATTGCTCAACATCTTACGGAAGATATCTTACACCGTACATACCACGAAAATCTAAATACAGTCAAAACTACAAGGGACATGTAAGCGATCTCTCAATATTTAAAAGAAATTAAGTGCATCTAATTAGTGTTCGATTCACACAAGCACGGGAAATATCTACCAAGAACGTAGATTTTAAGGCAATATTTGTTAAAATTATGAAATTATGGTAAAAATAACTGAATTCCATTCTCCATACGCTGACGGATAGGCACACGAACACAAAGGTAAGAGCAACATTGTTTGGAAAATATTGATACGAAATATATACACAGATAATTCAATCTTATAATAACATAAGAATTTCAAAAAAAGCATACCTTCAAGTACCTAATATATTGGAGTTTAAAATGCTGAAGTTCTTCACGACTAGCAAATTACAACAATACGATTTAAAATCGTTTGTATCTTTCGCGCCCTTGTTTATTTTCCAACTCAAGCTTCAAGTCGAAACGATGGTGGCTCCATGTCACGTTCTTTATGACAGGTGAGATGGAACTAATGGCAGGCGGAGGCAAATGAAACGGATCAAGAGTCGAAAGATACGGATCAGAGCGGATGAATCGTCTAAAAGACCAGTACATGACCGGCAGTTCACCGATTGAGATCCGAAGATGGTCACGCCGCCTGGGTGAGGGAGTTGAACTACGAAAAAGTGAGATTTTATGACGTATTCTCACAAAAGTGACATTACAAAATAACCCCCCTGAATCCTGACCATCCTGACCTAACTGAAAAGTATCCTGAAGTCTGAAAGTATCCTGGCTAACAGAAAATTAGTTGTAATTATATTCTGTTCTTTATAATAAATCTTATATTACGTTTTTATTTTTGTTTCTACTTAATATAAATTCACAATGTCATGTAAATATGCTTTTGCTGCTTGGAACTGGACTGGACTGTGGAACCTTCAAGTAGATATGTTATAGTTACCTGTTATGGCAGTAATCAAACCATCAATTTTTTACTTCAATGTTTCAGCTATTTTTGAGCATGTAATTAATGTCTGTTTCTATGAAAATTTTGTATCACGCTTTCATTTTGTTTTTATTTAATAACAATTCAAAATGTCATGTACGTTATGTATTTGTTGCTTTTAGGGGTATGTACCTAGAGGATTGAATAAATCTCTTCTATCTATCTAACAGCGGTGATAACTTATTTTATTATTAAAGATAATATTAGTTGTAACTGTCAATAAATCACGCCAACTTTTAAAAATCCTTATGCGATCTTCAATTTTTATAAATCAGCGTCTTCCGCATTCCTTGAGGCTATCAGTGATTTTATGGCCGCAATACCAATAATCTGTGAAAACGTCCAGTTAGTTTTTGTTCTGGTTCTTCTGATACACTGCAAAATTACCGTAGACAAGTGCTACTTTATGAATAAAAATATCACTTCCTCGTGAGTTCAATCATAGAGTAAGTATATTATAGAGGGATCACCGCACGCGCAAAAATCGTATATATTTTTGATGTAGTTCCGGAGGGATATCGTAGATGGCGTAGGAAGAAATTCTGACAAATTATGAATTTGCTTGTTCCACAAGCCTGAAAATATATCCTGAAGCAGAAAGGGTCGCTACGTTTAGTGGTGACAATAGCTAGTCGATTTTGTTCATAACAATAATATACTTACTCTATGGTTCAATTCAGTGGTTGTTTGACACCATGTTGGACGGCTCGAATCGCACTTAACTCCGTACTCAACATCAAGTAGGTACGGTAGTAGTAGCACTATCTCTTGTGCTGGATCAATTACCATGTGATACTGGCTTAACGGCTATGACTCGGACTATTGTCAGCGCAGTAATTTTATACTCTTTGAGTTTAATATGGAGTACTCTTGAGAATATTGTTAATATGGAGGAGTTTCTTTATCCACGAAAGGTTTCGGCAATATAGAATCTATTTTCGAACATGACCTATAATACGAGTGCCACAAACGGATAATTTGTTTTCTACGCATGTATAAGTCCAGGGATTCTCAAATTACATAATGATTTTGTTATTAATGCAACAGAATCGTTGCAAAATCTTTATTTACATTTAATTACGAGTTAACAGTAAATAGAATAGTAGACGATATTGCGCTTAAGAACATATTTCATGGGAACAATTGACTACGCTAAACTTAAGTTGGGGGCCTTGGTCAGTGACCAATGGTCACCTTAAGTGGAACGCTCCTTAAAGAGGGATGCGAACACCTACATTACAAATTACTCTGACAAAGTTAATAATATTTTACGAAATCCGACATTCTACGGGAGATCAGATTATGAGAATAAAATTAGGGAACTAGACTGCAGAACGGACAGATTTAAAATGCCATTTTTCCCACGAACGATAATGGACCATAACAGTTGCCAATGAGACTTTTAGTTAGGTTTGTCGATAGGTAGTCTAGCTCTTAGTCGTAGTAGTAGTTCTGCCTAATTCTTGTGTCCTTGTCTGCTGCCTAGTTCTTGCAGCATGCCGTGTATGTTTTCGCTATAGCCCTTTAATATATGTTTATGTAGTTGCAATATGCATAATTGCTAGGTATCCCTCTTCCCTTGTCGTAATAAAGACCACACTGGATTTTTATTTTTTTTACTTCAAAAGCAGTTAGAAGCATGCAGTTAATGTTGCGGCATTAATGGCGCTATAATATTGTGTAATATGACTGAAATTCTCAGTAGTTAAAATACATTAAAATATTACCTTCCTTATTAAACTATTAAATAACTTAAATATGCATACATAAGTCTTTAAATTGACTCATTATTTTCACGCCATACGATGAAAGCCCCTTCAATATCAAATATTTTTTGAGATTCTGTAAATATTTCTGCGATGAGTTACTGAATTATTTTATAAAAAGGTTGATTTAACTGTTAAATTTTTGACTGAGATCGATTCGTTATGAATTCCTCATTTTTAAAAAGTCTCTCGAGTGCATACCGTTCCATTTCCCATGAAAAATGTCAGGTATATTTTGTCAAATATCTCTACATGTACAATGATAAGTAGCTGATATTTTGCTATCATTGGGAAGATGAGATATTTTTCTTTAAAAATATGCCAAATTTATTGAATTTTATGCGAAGTGATACCTCACTCAAACTACTTCAAGTTTTTACAATAAGTAAGTGGAAAACATGCTAAACATAACATGACAAAAGTTTTTGAGCTTAGTAAACGCAAAAATTTGGATTTTGGTGCATGTTGCCTCAATTATTGGTCGGTCCCCACAAAATGAACAGCAAATCGAGCGACATCAGTTCCTCAAGGACTTATCATCGGTCCTATATTCTTCAAGTGCTTAAGGTGGTTCCATCGTAAAATGACTTAAATGTCATTTTATTCATATTCTGTCTACTTGTAGAAAAAGTTGTCCTCTATCTGATATGAACAACAAAATAATACCTTTCCATGCTATTTTACCCTCTAATTGAACTTGAAATTACATTGTTTTCAATGGAGGAATGAGAGAATCACGGGGAAAAATAGTATTTTTCCATAAAATAAAAATGCCATTTTTGCGGAAAACTATTTATAAGAAGGAAATAATCCAGAGAAATTGATTTTAAAAAATACAGGCATCTTACCACCTTATTTTTCTAGTTATTGAAGAATTAATGCCGTAATTGAAGTCAAAATGCGGTAATTAGTAGGAAATGGCACTGCAGTCGGCACCTATGGCTGGAAAAAAATGCTCATTTAAAATACATTCGTGGAATAATCTGCATTTTTTCTACCTTACTTTTGGTTTTCTGTAGGTAACGCATTTCATCAGCGAAAGCAGGATTTTTTGGACGAAATATAAAAAAATGTGGAGTTACGTATTTGTTTTGACTCAAACAGTCTCGGCGGAACCTCTTTAAATCTGAATATTGCGCCAATTCCAACTGATCGATCAATAAATCAAGTAATATCACTTGTGTCCCACGGCTCACAGGTTGCGACAAAGGCGGCTGAAAAATTAATGAACAAATTCCACTTCAACGTACGGACGGCCAAATGCAAAGTGTTGTCGCAACCTTCGTAACCGCAAGAACATTCCTTCTTCGATGAAGCTCATTAATGTGCGGGATGTGGACATCGGAACGGGATGGATAAAATGACCGACATTTTAAAATCTTCATAGTCGTTAATTAGCGCCATGTTGAGCAACGGACGATTTTTTACCAAGTCTTATCTTCCACTAAAGCCAAAGTGTGAAGTTAACGAAGCTTAAAAACTTGATTTCATGCAGGCAAAAAAGAAATTGTTTTGGATTCAGTGAGCTCTGAATGAGCACGTGATTCACATGAATGTGGCTGACCCAACATATTACAAGTTTTTAAATATCACACAGTGCGTGAACGAGGCAGGGAATATTTTGCGCATTAATACGATTGGTTACATACCAACGCACACAATACCATGAGCCATTGTTATTTATTGGAGCAAACTTTGATTTCTTTGGAAAACAAAAGGTACACTTTTCCACTGGTTTCATAAATATTTTACGACCATTATCATAATGATGTGTCGCTGCCTGAGGATGATGTAGTGCATCAAAATTTAGGTCTCATTACATCCATTTAACCAGTGGCGAAGTGATATTTTTATTTTGAACAATTCTCAACTTCTAGTACATTAAGCGTGAAGTTCTTGTGAAGCATCTCTTTATCAGGGGATATATGTGTTGCCTATTTTTGTCCTGTGGCTATGTCTAAATTATTTTCCCGTATTGCGGTTGCCCACCGCATTATTTATTAATAATTAATTTTTAATAATCATTTCAGACCTTCTATATTTTCTTTGGCGACCGCTTTTATCTATTAGGTCCGCGCGTTCCACCATTTTGCTATTTTTGATAACATCCAAATATATATCGCATAATTGCTTAATTACCTCTGTTATTGTATCAATGTTGGTTATTTTGGTGACATCTATATGCCAGTATCTTAGATTGTATATACTTCTCAGGCATCTCTTTTCATGTGCAACTAGGTGATTTATGCTGGATTTAGATAAAAATTTCGCCCAGGCCGGAGCTCCATATGTTATAATTGGCCTGATGTATGTTTTATATATAATATCCCTTGAATTTCATGTGGCGTCGCATTATTCTTCAGGAGGAGGAGATAATGTCGCTCTCATTGCGATTGTTTTGCCAATTATGTTGTCTAAGTGTGCTTTAAAATTTAATCTATTATCAATTGTTATCCCCAGATATTTTACTTTTTCTTCCCATTCTATCGGTTGCTGTTTAACTCTAATTACTCCAGCTTTAAAAGCCTGCGTCTTAGGTTTCAAAAACCTGATCGGCTGTGTCTTATTTTGGGTAATGGCAATTCTCCATTTTGTGTGCCACCTAACGGTTTCGTCAAATAGCTCCTGAGCGTATTCAACAGCTAAGTCTTTGTCCTTACTTATTGCTAGTATTGCCGCGTCATCAGCATATAATGCAGTCACGGTATGCCAATCGTCTCACATTGTTGGGAAGTCAGATGTAAATATGTTAAAAAGTAGGGGCCCGAAAATTGATCCCTGCGGTACACCGGTTGTAATAATTTTTTACCACTTGTTTAATTTTTCCACTTCACTATGAAAGTTCTTTCATGCAGATATGAACTCATTGCCGCGTCATCAGTATATAATGCAGTCATGGTATGCCAATCGTCTCGTCTTGATGGGAAGTCAGATGTAAATATGTTAAAACGTAGGGGCCCACAAATTGATCCCTGCGGTACTCCGGCTGTAACAATTTTTTTACCACTTGTTTCATTACCCTACTTCACTATGAAAGTTCTTTCATGCAGATATGAACTCGTCCAGATGAGTATCCACTTTTTAAACTCTAAAAGTTCCATTTTACACAACAGTCCACAGTGCCATACTCTATCGAATTCTTTGGAAATGTCAATAAAAATTCCGACAGGCTCTTCCTTATTGTTAAAGGCATCCACCACAAAATTTAGCACTCCGTGTACTTGTTGCACAGTGGATAAGTTTTTCCTAAACCCAAATTGCTCCGTTGGTATTATCTTTGTGGCATCTACAAAGTCTTTCACATGTTTTATAATTAGTCTTTCGACTAGCTTTCCCAAGTTTGAAATGAGTGAAAGAGGTCTCATGTCACTCAGTTGCATGCATTTCCCATTCTTTTTGGGTATACATTTTATTTGGGCATTTTTCCATTTGTTTGGGAAGTAACCTAGCTTTACAGATGCCTCTACCAATTTTGCTACATAGTCTGTAGCCTCGTCTGGCAGTCGTTTAATTACCTCATTCGTTATATTGTACTCCCCAGGAGCTTTTCTACAAGGAAGGTTTTTGATTATTTCCACCACGTCTTTGGAAGTGACTCTAGGGAGAGCATCCCCTGAATCTGCCCATCTTTCATATTTCTAGCACATCATGAGTGAATCTTTGGTATTTATGGTCCAATAGCCTTTAGATACCGAAAAATCACTAGGCATGATCCTGCAGAAATTATTTATTCCATTTATTCTCGAGTAGTTGCAGCAGAATTATACAAAATACAGGGGGGTTATTTTGTAATCTCACTTTAGTCATAAAATGTCACTTTTTCGTAGTTCAACTCCGCCACCCAGGCGGCGTGACCATCTTCGGATCTCAATCGGTGAACTGCCGGTCATGTGCTGGTCTTTTAGACGATTCATCCGCTCTGATCCGTATCTTTCGACTCTTGATCCGTTTCATTATCTCCGCCTGCCAATAGTTACATCTCACCTGTCATAAAGAACGTGACATGGAGCCAACATCGTTTCCACTTGAAGCTTGATTTGGAAAATAAACAAGGGCGCGAAAGATACAAATGATTTTAAATCGTATTGTTGTAATTTGCTAAACATGAAGAACTTCAGCATTTTCAACTCCAATATATTGGGTACTTGAAGGTATGCTTCTTTGGAAATGCTTACGTTATTATTAGCTTGAATTATCTGTGTATAATTTTCGTATCAATATTTCCCAAACAATGTTGCTGATACCTTTGTTTACGTGTGCCTATCTGCCAGTGTATGGAGAATGGAATTCAATTATTTATACCATAATTTTAACAAATATTGCCTTAAAATCTACGTTCTTGGTAGATATTTCCCGTGCTTGTGAATCGAACACTAATTAGATGCACTTCATTGTTTTTAAATATTGAGTTATCGCTTACATGTCTCTTGTAGTTTTGACTGTATTTAGATTTTCGTGATATTTACAGTGTAAGATATCTTCCGTAAGATGTTGAGCAATCTGGGTATTCGCTAGTCTCGGCATCTTTTATTTGATGTAAGGTAATTGAAGCTTCGACAATTCACGAACCGTTCGTGAGCCGATCATTAAGAGAGGGAAACGGATCTCCCGCCTTTCCACTAAGAGTCACTAAAAAGGTGAGATTACAAAATAACCCCCCAGAACTCATTTCGAGGATACAGGGACTAGCCGTGGTAGTTACCTTTACGGAGGTTATATATATGTATAAAAACTTTGTCACAAGTGCGACTAAAATGAAAACACATAAAAAGACACACACGGGTTGTAAATTTATCGGTGGATCGCCGCCACCTTTTTCTGCGAAAGGTATAGGAAGAATCTTTTCTAGATTTAGATTCTTCCTATTCCTTTCGCTGAAGAAGGTGGCGGCGATCCACCGAAAAACTTACAACCCGTGTGAGTGTCTTTTTATGTGTTTTCATTTTAGGCGCACTTGTGACCAAGTTTTTATATATTTGTGTTCACGCTCGTGAAAGCTTCCAATTAAGAAATATATATATATATATATATATACACGAAACGAAAATTTCGCCAATAGGCCACAATATAATAAAAACACTTGACAGGGGGTGGGGAAAGAAAAGTAAAAAGATAGAGAGGACTTACTGGGACGTTTCGGGCATGTAGGCCCTTCTTCAGCTGTAGAAAATTGAGAAGTCAGTTTTTATTATATATATATATATATATATATATATATATATATATATATATATATATATATATACTAGTAAATGGGTGCTTGCAGTTTGCAAGCAAAAGGGGAAAGGTGTATGATAGTATGATTTCAGGCTTTCCCGGCGAAGATTTATATCAGGGATCTTTCGGGGTTTGCACCGGGTAGTTAGGTCCATGGCGGCCGACGTTTCGATGCTCGAGTCGAGCATCGTCCTCAGGGCAGAGGTGAGTGCCTTGACTGGAAGTGGTCATCAATATATACCCTATGGGTAGGTCAGGTCCGAAATTTTGGCGGGAAAATTATGTATCATCCGGTGGTCTTGACTCTCCCATAATCTTGATGATAGGTTTCCACGTGTGACTCAGGTTGTAACCGGCGTCACGGTTAAAGTTTCGTCTTTCTCTCCGGATCTCGATGGCCTCCTTGATGAGCCGGTCCCAATAGCCAGATGAGCGGGCAATTATTTTTGTTTTCTCAAAATGAATGGCATGGTCCATCATGATGCTGTGCTCTGCAACAGCCGATTTTTCCGGTTGGCCCAATCTAAGGTGACGCTGGTGTTCCTTGATTCGCGTCTCCACCGTCCGACTTGTCTCACCCACGTACACTTCACCGCAAACCACTTTACCACTTCACCACTTGTGCGGTGAAGTGTATGTGGGTGAGACAAGTCGGACGGTGGAGACGCGAATCAAGGAACACCAGCGTCACCTTAGATTGGGCCAACCGGAAAAATCGGCTGTTGCAGAGCACAGCATCATGATGGACCATGCCATTCATTTTGAGAAGACAAAAATAATTGCCCGCTCATCTGGCTATTGGGACCGGCTCATCAAGGAGGCCATCGAGATCCGGAGAGAAAGACGAAACTTTAACCGTGACGCCGGTTACAACCTGAGTCACACGTGGAAACCTATCATCAAGATTATGGGAGAGTCAAGACCACCGGATGATACATAATTTTCCCGCCAAAATTTCGGACCTTACCTACCCATAGGGTATATATTGATGACCACTTCCAGTCAAGGCACTCACCTCTGCCCTGAGGACGATGCTCGACTCGAGCATCGAAACGTCGGCCGCCATGGACCTAACTACCCGGTGCAAACCCCGAAAGATCCCTGATATATGTATGATAGTACATTGTAAATCATTAAAAACGAATACAATAAGGTCTTACTTCTTATGGAAATTATTTTAGCTGGATCAATTTTTGACCTAAGAATATAATAATGAGAAAATAGCATAAAACGAATGGTCCCATGACATATGTACTTTGTTCTTCTTAGTGATTGCTATATTTTTCCTTTTATTTTCATGCCATTGAGCAATTTTGAAGTAAAATATTTGTAATTAAACATGATTACAGTTATTTGGCAGTATGAAATTCAATCAATATGAGCCTAAGTAAATGCTATGGATTTTCACATTTCATTTTTTTTTCTGATCTCAATTATTATAATTTGCATATTAAACACAAGGCGTAGTACTTGAATTAATAATTTCAAAATCCAAGAGATAATGCAGCTTAGAACATTATCATTTTACATGGTTTTGACTTGTAGAATGGAGTTTCGAGGTACATTTCAGAAAGTAGGTGCAAGGATTAATGTTTCCTGGAAAAACAGAGAGAGGGAAACCCGGAATAAGGTGTAAAGAGTGTTTCAGAAGCAAAATGGAGGAATCTGGAGCGATCCCAACGGATTTCGTAGGCATGAGAAAATGGAGGAGTGTCAAAGCTACGAAACAGTTTATGTATATAATTATAAAACATTGTAAAACGTGTATTTCTAAGGCATAATATCGTTAAAAGCGATTTAAATACGCACGGAGAATGTTATATTCCTTTAAATTCAACCTTTATAGCACGCGTATAAGGTACTGGAAGTCTCGGGAACAATGAAAAAATTGCTTAGCAACGAAAATGAAAAAAGATCGAAATTTGCATTAATTTTGCGTTCAAACTTCATATAATTCAATTTATCGATCGATAGATAAAAATCGCTTTGAAGAATTAAATGTTTTGAAGTTTTGGCCTCATTTCAGTCAAAAAATGAAACTTTTATCTCAATTATTTCATATTTTATTGAATGAAATAAAATTACTCTACACGTAAATTATTCGTTTTTTCCATTTAAACCCATTAAAAAACAAAATCCTATCTGGACTCGAAACCAATGCAAAATATTGGGATTTTCGATTTTTTCCTGACTCGACACCAAATTCAAACCCTCCCTTAAAACTTTCAACCTTCTATCTCAATTAGAAATGTCCAGGAATTCGTATCAATGAGTGAGTGAGTCAGTGTGTGAGTCAGTCAGTTTTGTAGCTTTATATATTACTAACGAGTAAATGGGTGCTTGCAGTTTGCAAGCAAAAGGGGAAAAGTGTATGATAGTACATTGAAAATCATTAAAAACGATTGCAATAAGGTCTTACTTCTTATGGAAATTATTTTAGCTGGGTCAATTTCTGACCTAAGAATATAATAATGAGATAATAGCATAAAACGAATTGATCCATGACATATGTACTTTGTTCTTCTTAGTGATTGCTATATTTTTCCTTTTATTTTCATGCCATTGAGCAATTTTGAAGTAAATATTTGTAATTAAACATGATTACAGTTATTTGGCAGTATGAAATTCAATCAATATGAGCCTAAGTAAATGCTATGGATTTTCACATTTCATTTTTTTTTCTGATCTCAATTATTATAATTTGCATATTAAACACAAGGCGTAGTACTTGAATTAATAATTTCAAAATCCAAGAGATAATGCAGCTTAGAACATTATCATTTTACATGGTTTTGACTTGTAGAATGGAGTTTCGAGGTACATTTCAGAAAGTAGGTGCAAGGATTAATGTTTCCTGGAAAAACAGAGAGAGGGAAACCCGGAATAAGGTGTAAAGAGTGTTTCAGAAGCAAAATGGAGGAATCTGGAGCGATCCCAACGGATTTCGTAGGCATGAGAAAATGGAGGAGTGTCAAAGCTACGAAACAGTTTATGTATATAATTAAAAAACATTGTAAAACGTGTATTTCGAAGGCATAATATCGTTAAAAGCGATTTAAATACGCACGGAGAATGTTATATTCCTTTAAATTCAACCTTTATAGCACGCGTATAAGGTACTGGAAGTCTCGGGAACAATGAAAAAATTGCTTAGCAACGAAAATGAAAAAAGATCGAAATTTGCATTAATTTTGCGTTCAAACTTCATATAATTCAATTTATCGATCGATAGATAAAAATCGGTTGCAAGAATTAAATTCTTAGATGTATTGGCCTCATTTCAGTCAAAAAATGAAACTTTTATCTCAATTATTTCATATTTTAATGAATGAAATAAAATTACTCTACACGTAAATTATTCGTTTTTTCCATTTAAACCCATTAAAAAACAAAATCCTATCTGGACTCGAAACCAATGCAAAATATTGGGATTTTCGATTTTTTCCTGACTAGACACCATATTTCAACCCTCCCTTAACAATTTCAACCTTCTATCTCAATTAGAAATGCCCAGGAATTCGTATCAATGAGTGAGTGAGTCTGTGTGTCAGTCAGTCAGTTTTGTAGCTTTATATATTACTAACGAGTAAATGGGTGCTTGCAGTTTGCAAGCGGAAGCGGTAAAGTGCATGAAAGAACATTGTAAATCATTAAAAACGAATGCAATAAGGTCTTACTTCTTATGGAAATGATTTTAGATGGGTCCATTTCTGACCTAAGAATATAATAATGAGAAAATAGCATAAAACGAATGGATCCATGGCATATGTACTTTGTTCTTCTTAGTAATTGCTATATTTTTCCTTTTAATTTCATGCCATTGAGCAATTTTGAAGTAAAATATTTGTAATTAAACATGATTATAATTATTTGGAAATTTGAAATTCAATCAATATCAGCCTAACAAAATATCTAATACATTTTCACATTTCATTTTATTTTTGCTGATCTCAATTATTATAATTCACATATTAAACACATGGTGTAGTACTTGAATACATAATTACAAAATCCAAGAGATAATGCAGCAGAGAACATTATCATTTTACATGGTTTTGACTTATAGAATGGCATTTCGAGGTACATTTCAGAAAGGAGGTGCAAAAATTATTGTTTCTTTGAAAAACAGATAGAGGGAAACCCGGAATAAGGTGTAAAGATTGTGTCAGAAGTAAAATGGAGGAATCTGGTGCGATCCTAACGGATTCCGTAGACATGAGCAAATGGAGAAGTGTCAAAGCTACGAAACAGTTTATATATATCATTATAAAACATTGTAAATCACAAGGGTTGAAGGCATAATATCGTTAAAAGCTATAGAAACACGCTCCAAGAAGGTTGAATTCTCTTAAATTCAGCCTTTATAGCCAGTATAAGGTACTGGAAGTCTCGGGAACAATGGAAAAATTGCTTAGCAACGGAAATGAAAAAATATCGAAATTTGCATTAATTTTGCGTTTAAACTTCATATATTTCAGTTTATCGATTGCTAAGCAAAAATTGGTTGCAAAAATTAAATTCTTTGAAGTTTTGGCCTCATTTCAGTCGAAGAATGAAACTTGTATCTTAATTATTTCATATTTTAATGAATGAAAGAAAATTACTCTACACGGAATTTATTCGTTTTTCCCATTTAAACCCATTAAAAAACAAAATCCTATCTCGACTCGAAACCAATGAAAATTATTGGAATTTTCGATTTTTTCCTGACTCGACACCAAATTAAAACCCTCCCTTAACAATTTCAACCTTCTATCTCAATTAGAAATGCCCAGGAATTCGTATCAATGAGTGAGTGAGTCTGTGTGTCAGTCAGTCAGTTTTGTAGCTTTATATATTACTAACTAGTAAATGGGTGCTTGCAGTTTGCAAGCGGAAGTGGAATAGCGTATGATAGTACATGGTATGTCATTAAAAACGAAAGGAGTTTAGTCTTACTACTCATGGAAATTAAATTAATGAAGTGCATTGGTGACCTATGAATATCATTATGAGAATATAGCAGTAAGCGAATAAGTACATAAAATATATACTTTGTTCTTCTTGGTAATCGCTAGATTTATTCTATTATTTACATGCCATTGACATATGTTGAAGAAATATATTAGTCATTGAAAATGGTTACATTTATTTGGCAGTTTTTAGTTTAATCAATATCAGCCCAACTAAGTACAATGGATTTTCAAATTTCATTTTTATTTTTGTAGATCTCGATTATTATAAACAAATTGAACCTTTTAAACAAATGGTATAGTATTTGAATTCATAATTTCTAAACCCAAGCGATAATGCAACATGGTTCATTATCGTTTTACGTTGTTTGGACTTGTAGAACAGTGTTTCCAAGTATATTTCAGAAAGGAGGTGCAAGGATTTAAGTTAAACGGAAACACAGAGAGAGAGGGAATCAAAAAAGGCAAATGGAATATATTAGCAGGTGTTAATCAATTCATGGCCTCCAACTAATAAATTTTCTAAACATCATTTTAATGAGAGATATTGTTGCTTTTTCCTTGATTTTAACATAATATCAGAGCATTGCTACGGTTTATAGATGTGAGAGTGTTATACTATGTCATTTATGAATATATTTTTGATTAATAATTCTATTCCTTTCGCTCATAGTTTGCAAGAATGCAATGTTAAAAATTACTGCACATGTATCATCACAAAACATTGTGAATTCGTGTAGATCGAAGGCATATTATCGTTAAAAGCTATTGAGGTACGCACTAATGCATGCTTTATAGCAGTATAAGATACCGGAAGTCTCGGGAACAATGAAAAAATTGCTTAGCAACGAAAATGAAAAAAGATCGAAATTTGCATGAATTCTGCATGAAACTTCAAATATTTCAATTTATCGATCAAAAGAGAAAAATCGGTTGCAAGAATTAAATTCTTTGATCTTTTGGCCTCATTTTGGTCAAAAAATGAAACTTGTATCTCAATTATTTCATATTTTAATGAATGAATGAAAATTACTCTACACGGAATTTATTCGTTTTTCCCATTTAAACCCATTAAAAAACAAAATCCAATCTGGACTCGAAACCAATGAAAAATATTGGGATTTTTGATTTTTTCCTGACTCGACACAAGATTCCAATCCTCCTTTTAAAATTTCAACGTTATAGCTCGATTAGAAATGCCCAGGAATTCGTATCAATGAGTGAGTCAGTGAGTGAGTCAGTTTTGTAGCTTTATATATATAAACGAGTAAATGGGTGCTTGCAGTTTGCAAGCAAAAGGGGAAAAGTGTATGATAGTACAATGAAAATCATTAAAAACGATTGCAATAAGGTCTTACTTCTTATGGAAATTATTTTAGCTGGGTCAATTTCTGACCTAAGAATATAATAAAAAGAAAATAGCATAAAACGAATGGTCCCATGACATATGTACTTTGTTCTTCTTAGTAATTGCTATATTTTTCCTTTTATTTTCATGCCATTGAGCAATTTGAAGTAAAATATTTGCAATTAAACATGATTACAGTTATTTGGCATTACGAATTTCAATCAATATGAGCTAAGTAAATGCTATGGATTTTCACATTTCATTTTATTTTTGCTGATCTCAATTACTATAATTTACATATTGAACACATGGCGTAGTACTTGAATTAATAATTTCAAAATCCAAGAGATAATGCAGAATAGAACATTATCATTTTACATGGTTTTGACTTGTAGAATGGAGTTTCGAGGTACATTTCAGAAAGTAGGTGCAAGGATTAATGTTTCCTAGAAAAAAAGGGAGAGGGAAACCCGGAATAAGGTGTAAAGAGTGTTTCAGAAGTAAAATGGAGGAATCTGGTGAGATCCTAACGGATTTCGTAGGCATGAGCAAATGGAGGAGTGTCAAAGCTACGAAACAGTTTATGTATATAATTATAAAACATTGTAAAACGTGTATTTCGAAGGCATAATATCGTTAAAAGCGATTGAAATACGCACGGAGAATGTTATATTCCTTTAAATTCAACCTTTATAGCACGCGTATAAGGTACTGAAAGTCTCGGGAACAATGGAAAAATTGCTTAGCAACGAAAATGAAAAAAGATCGAAATTTGCATGAATTTTGCGTTTAAACTTCATATAATTCAATTTATCGATCGATAGAGAAAAATCGCTTTGAAGAATTAAATGTTTTGAAGTTTTGGCCTCATTTTGGTCAACAAATGAAACTTGTATCTGAATTATTTCATATTTTAATGAATGAAAGAAAACTACTCTACACGTAAATTATTCGTTTTTCCCATTTAAACCCATCAAAAAACAAAATCCTATCTGAACTCGAACCTAATGAAAAATATTGGAGTTTTGGATTTTTTCCTGACTCGACACCAAATTCAAACCCTCCCTTAAAAATTTCAACCTTGTAGCTCGATTAGAAATGCCCAGGAATTCGTATCAATGAGTGAGTCAGTGAGTGAGTCAGTTTTGTAGCTTTATATATATAAATATATATATATATATATTTATATATATATATATATATATGTTATAAAGCCACCAAATAATCCACAGGGGATAAGGACGCCTCGGTAGCTTAACTGGTTAAAGCCCTCGGCGCGAAATCGAGGGATCCGGGTTCGAATCCCGGTCAAGGCGAATGATTTTTCCTCTGTGGAATATCGCACTAAATACAAAAGTTGGGTCTGTGTCATAAGCGCCTCCTAGCACTAGATATTCAGTCTGTCGCAATGCACTTTTTAAAAATGCGTTCATTTAAACCGGGGACAACGGTTTCCTGTAACGTGAATCGAACCAGGGCCAATGTGGCAATTTATAAGCCAATGAGCAGGCCACTGCGCTGTACAGGAGGATTTCATTGGTGGATATTTCCCGGAGGAGGAATGTTTTGGGAAGATTCACACGACGTATGTTTCACGCCCAATCTCTATAATGACTGAATCCGTTATTAACACAGAAAATGCTTGGATTATAGGATAGTTCCTTGTTTCCTCCATTCTTCGAGTCCATCTCTCTTGTCTTCTTCGTTGTCATCTAAAATATACTTTTGCTCATTTCTTACCTTACATCCGAACAATGTTTCAAATGGAGTGCATAATTTTGTAAATTCAAATAAAAATCCGCCAAAATGCAAGAAGATTTGCAAAGGAGATATGGAAGTGGTGGAGAAGTGGCAATTCGTAGTGCAGAGTGGGGAAATCCGAAGCTATGTGATGAATCCGATGTGATGAATAGCTATCCAAAGCTATTTCTTTCAATGCTCTGGTGTGGAAACGGCGCTTCAATACACGGCAGATCGCCCGAGGTAGGCGCAAAATATCCTCCTCGGTTATCACGATAACAAAAACTATGAAAAGACCGTTCCCGAGAACTAAATTAATTCAAAGGTTAAGTATCATTGCATGACGCATTCGTCGGTTATTTTTCGAATCACTCGCCATTACTGAGAGAGTTAATGAAATGAAATATTTGGGAGTAATTTTGGACAGTAATCTACGCTGAGATAAACATTTACTTACTGTAAACACATGCCTTAGAAGTGCCTTGTCCAAATTTTACTTCTTACGAAACAAATTTCCACTTCCGGTCAAAAGAACCATTTATCATGCTCTTGCTCATTCCAAAATCTCTTACGGTATAATCTGCTGAGGCAGTGCATACATGAACACATTGAAATGTGCACTCGTCTTGCAAAAAAAAATAATTCGTGTAATATCGTCCAAAAATTCTTATGAACACTCATCTCCGCGTTGTTCGTGGCCCTCAAATTGTTGCCGCTAAGGCATTTATATTGATTTAAAGTCTTAAAATTGTTTTATGCCAGAAGTGGCAACATGCCGAGTGTATCTGATAAATGTAATTATAATTTAAGGAATGACTCAAACATTGTAACAAACAGACCAAGATTAACATTATATAAACGTTGCTTTATCTATATGGGGCCAAAGATATTCAATTTACGGCCCGCTGAAATTTAAAAAAAATTAAATTCTCAAAAAAATGTTAAAACTTGCCAAAGACAGGCTTTTTTCTCAATAAAAAATTGAAAATTTATTTTGATGGTATTTCATTGTAACAATACTTATGTAACAGTTACTAAATTTATTTTTATGGCATACATTTTTGTAATTTACTGATGGCTCAATTCTGGTCTTACGACCTTGGAGACCGCCTAAAGCTCCTTCTCCTTTGCTGTTACCAGTTTGTACAACAAATATTTTTGGGAGTAAATAAATTATTATTATTATTATCGATCAGGAACTGCAACATTGTGAATTGTCCATTTATATAGCAAAGTTTGCGATTTAATTCTGACCGATTTGATTAACATCAACTTTAAAAACAAATCATTACAATAGACTCATGGCTCCATATATTTAAGCACCTAATTATGAAAACAAGATTACTTAATCCACTAGCTTGAATGTGTGGTGATGACAACCTCATCAGCCCGACGACACTTTCTCTGGTGTGGAATCCACCCCCTTGTCTTGCCGCGAGGGACTACAATGAATGCTCTGAGAATCGGCTGGGGTGGAAAGGTTTTCCTGCACCGGGAATTGAATCACATGGTTTCATTCACCTTCTTAAATCGAGGTACTGCACAGCCGTGTCGGATTCAGCCGAATAAAGTCCCGCCTAACTTCCGGTGTGAGCACAACCAATTCCCAGAGATGTCTTTTTAAAAAACAGTGACAAGGAGATGGTTCCTGAGCTTCTTCCTTAACCTAGTCGACAAGTGGGACAAGGAGTCGGAAGAATCTATGAGAAAATGCACGCGAATGTTAAAACAAGGAGATAACTGAGTCGAAGGAAACAATTGAGCAACGAGCTTGGAAGTAAGGAAACAAAGGAAGAGCGCCTCGACCCGGGCCCACGCTTAAAAATCACGAAATTCCCTCCTCCAGTCAAGATTATCGTAACCTCCACCCCTCGCACAAGTCCAGGCGGGGGCCATTCTCTTAAAAAGGTTCCTCAAGAGTTCGTAACACTCCTTATCCCAACCCCCTCTCCCGGCAGTTATCTCACACTCCCCCGCGAGGGAAAACAGAGAGCAGCGACGCGCAGCGTAAACAATCTCCTAACGCGCTCCGCCGAACCCATAATTAGCATTCATGCTCGCAACCAGACAGGCAGAGGAAGTTCCGTTTTTCTCACACTCTCTAAATTGTTCTCATAATAATAATAATATGTGAACACGAGTACACTTTTTCTTTCGTAAAAATGTTTGCGTCAGGTCGCGGCTGGTGCCTCATTTCCATAACCAAATGTTTTCTTATTTTCTCCGCTAAAATATCACGAGAATTCCTTTCGCGCCAAAAAAATTGGCTGTTTTGTTGGTTGAGATAAGAGAGAGGTCATTTCTGCCGCGACGTATAGGTACGGGACAAAATGGCGAGGGAAGGATTATTACAGGGAATGATGGGAAATTTTCGCTGACGTAGCACTCTCAGAGTTTCTGGTGTGACTGCGCACTATTCTCCTCACTGCTTTTTGATGTCTGCGCCAATTTAGGCGGCTAATGGCGGCCATAGGAATCTTGCGCGTCCCGATTTGAACTGGGACGAGTGCTGCATGCCTGGTGTATAATCACCCCACGCCACACACCCTATAGTGGTGGTTTGCACGGTACATCGTAGTTGTAGATGAAAAAATGAACCGTTTCATTTGAAAAAGAGGCAAGTCCATTTTTTTAAATATAGAGAAATGTTTATTTTACCAAAATAATTACAAATTATACACTTTACACCGTAAAATATATGATTTTATCCCTTTTTTATAATTAATGACACAAAATAAGGTAATCAAAATTACATCATCATATACAAAATAGTATTAACTCCATGATTTTTATGGAATATGAAATTTTAAACAAGGATCATCAATGTATAAAAAATATAATTGGAAAGCGTTTTAAGTATAGGATACTAATCTTTCATCAATAATTATGAAATGTTGGAGAAAAAAATAATAGGGCAGTTGAGGTCCTGCTAAGCCAAAGCGGCTTGTCAGCAGGTACCTTTAGTTAAAAATATTTTTATTTGCTGTATAGCGTTTTGGACAATAAAGAACTTAACAATTTTAAGCTATCAGCCACCTTTTTAGTGATTTTTTAAGAACAGATATGCTATTAATATCACATTGACATAGGTAATTCGTTTAACATCCCAGGGATGTACGAAAGACCTCTTGCAAAGACCTCTTTGTTAAAAAAAAATATTAGTTACTGCTAATTTTCATTAGAAATTAACTAAAAATTTCTGTTATTAATCAATTCACTATCATATCTATAAATAACAGTGTAAAATAAATATCTATATATATCTATAGTATCTATAAATATGATTTTCAATTGATTAAAAACAGAAATTTTCAGTTAATCTCTAATGAAGATCAGCAGTAACTCTTTTTTTTTACAAAATGGACTTGCCCCACTTTCAAAATCAATGTCTCAAATATCGGAGAGAATTCCGACGTAGGAATCAGTCTACTCTAGGCAAGAGGTGCCAAGGGATCAACGGTTTTACTGTCCCATCCGACGGACGGAATACTGCACTTGAAGTGCTCGTCACTTGGCTGCCAATCTGGGATTCCATAGAAAAATATACACCAGCCTCTGAGATTAAGACCGGGACCTTTGGAAAAGGAAGCAACCATTGTAACAGTAACAATAACAACTTGTAACAGTAACAATAACATTGTAACAGTAACAATAACAACTCAATCTCCTTAAAAAAAACTAATTTTTCCAGTGAGTCATGTTTCTCGTTTAAATCTACCAGCAAGCCACATGTATCAGATATGAACGGCGCGCTGACCGGGTCACAGGTGACTGCATTTCAATCGCCATCTCTGATAGAATTTATAAATATAAAAAGACATTTATTTTTCCAATAAAAAAAAGCAGTCCATCTTCTCATAGAATCTGAATATTTCATAAAATCATATTTGTATACTAATTTGATCGCACGTTTGTTTATTTGTTTGTCACTTCCTAACTGGCAAACCAATAATCTAATTATCTTGAAATTTATCACTCAGCTCAATACTAGCATTTGAAAGGTCATTGGCTAAGGTGTATGAGAAAAGTCTCCAAATGTACCAAACAAAAAGAGCCCTCGGCTTGTTTAGGAATATTGTTCAGCCAGGATTTCGTGCGCTGATGAGAGCATGTTCATACCTTCAAAGTTGTAACCAATTCTAAAGGTCAGGCTCAACTTTGTGAAATCTCATCATTACACTACACTACATTACATTGTTACAATAATGATGACATCAACTGTTGGATGAAGCCAGTCCTTATGTTTCAAAATTTGTAAAATTTTCCAAGATTTTTTATTTTTTGTGTAAAGTTGTAAACATTAGGGCCCACTCACAAGTAGCCACTCAGCAGCGCTGCCGTTGGCTAATTAATAATGGGGTAGAATGGAAGTGTTTACACAGCCACCGGATGGAAGCGCCACAGACGGTTTCAGTGGTTCCCTCCGCCGCAGACGCCGGCATAGAAAAGTGGCGCTAGTCTAGTGAGCTAGTTTAGCCGTAGCTAAATGGCGGTGTTCTCACGGAGCGGCTGCCACGCTGTCACTGTTCAAGCAGCGCGTTCGTGGCCCTGCAGAAGCGCTGCTAACGAGCGTTCGAATTTCAAGTAAAGCAAAGGTTGCAGGTTCACGCTAGTTAGAAGCGCTTCTCGCGCCAGTTAGCAGCGCCACGCACGCACGTGCGCGTTTCTGAAAGCGCCGGTTCGACGCTCGTTAGTGGCGCTGTGGAAGCGCTGCTAGCCAACCACTTAGAAGCGCTGCTTCGAGTGGCCCCGTGTTGACCCATCCTTAGGACCTTATGGGCTCTAGGTTCCACTCAGGGCCCCGATTAGATTGTAAGAGAGTTTTTTTTTAAGAATATACTGGCCACGGATTTCGTACGGATTAAAGGGGGTATTGTTATGGCGTGTGGCCGGACCCACGGATAGCTACCGTGGTTCGTAAGTGAGTGATCTATTTCCCATTATCACAAACCGATAAGATATGATTGGCACGAAACATTCACGGGGGGGGGGTGCGAAATATCCAATCTGTCTGCTCATACGCTAAGACGTGAGCGTATTCAAGTCTGCCAGCTGTACTACCCAGGACCCCTGGTTGTGGAGATTTGGGGATAGTTTTTTATAACAACGGATTTTATGCGTGCTTAGAAAATATGACATGAAACAGTTGCATAGGGTATGAAAAGGAACACTCACGGACTGACCTCAGTGGATTTTGTTCAATGTGCATCGTCACGTGACAGGGTGCATGGACATAACGCCGTAAACGCGCAAACCCCCTGCCACACACCCCTGTGGCGGCTTGCAGGGTATTTTGTAGATGTAGATGTGCAGTCTACCATTTTGAGCATACAACTCTCAGATGGGCCGCTACACAATACACGCCAAAATATTCTAGGGGGATAACACGATTTTTGTTTTTTACTTTATCGTGCAGGGGACCATGACAAATTATCATTTGCAAATCATCTCTTAAAGATTCCTAAAATTGCCAAGATAATAATCGTGAGTAGAGTAGCGCAAGCAAAGAAGGCATTCCATTAGACGAGGAGTAGAACGGTAATGCGAAAGGTGAAGGAAATGAAAACTTACGGAATATTGAAAGGATTATCTATTTTCCGGAATACGTTCAACATATTTTGCTAAAGTCAAAGTGTAGCAGTAGAAATGATCACAACAATAAGATAAAGGGAATAGATTGCGAAGTTTGAATAGCATTGTTATCCCCTGCCACACACCCTTGAGGTGGTTTGCAGGGTATTCATCAACATCTACATCTACAAAATACCCTGCAAGCCACCACAGGGGTGTGCGGCAGGGGGTGAGTATTCACCAACATGCATTACACTATACCCTAAAGTTAGTGTAACTACGACAAATTATGCATTAGCATAAATCGCTAATGCTTGTCACGAGGCGAAGCCTCACAAGCATGCACTACTACACTACAGATATTATCACAATGGAGAGGGACCGTTAATATATATGTATTTTGCAACTACACAAATGGACAGAGACTCAAGACTTATGTAGAAAACATGCACGGCGTGCTGCTAGTACTAAGTAACAGATAAGGATTCAAGTATTAGAGAGTACTACTTCTACTATGAGCAACACTACCTATCGACAAACCTAGATAAAAGTCTCATTAGCCGCTGTTATGATCCCTTATCGTTCGTGGGAAAAATGACATTTTAAATCTGTCCGTTCTGCAGTCTATTTCCCTAATTTTAGATGTATTTTGTAGATGTAGATGATATTTTTTTCGGCAGACAATAAGGAAGCATAATAGTTGCGATAAACAATCATGGAGAACATTGCTAATAATAGAAATATTCTGACAAAAAATTTGGCCAGGTCTTTTACTCTCATATCACTAAGAGTTAATAGCTCAGTTTGAATTTCGAACTACTGTAGTAGCCGTTGACAATGCGTCTTAGCAACCAGCTACGAAACATGTATAACGCTCGATATTCAAACTACAATTCTTCTTTAAGTGGCGATGTCTTCCGGAAGAGAGGCGAAATGTTGTAAAATATGCAAATAAACGCTATGGATACCGAAAACAATCAAAAGAAAATCATTGACTGTATTTTTCACTACTAAGCTCTGTTGGTAGATTCTTGAAGATTGATAACACGTGACTTCTTTCTTAGCATAATTGGGAGTGCTTCTCGAGAACCCCTGAGTGATCTTCTTTTGCCATCTCTAACCTACAAGCATGCAATCAAAGTTATCTCCAAATTATTTAGGACAGCTTATAGAAAAAACGTAAGAATGCAATAGTGTTAGCCTCCCAAAAATACATAATTTGTCGGTATGAAGGTAGTTTGAGCGAAATATCACTTCAACTAGAATTTGATGAATATAACCTCATTTCAAAGAAAAAACTCTCATCTTCCAAATTATATAAAAAACCTAACCCTTTTACAAACTGCTTTTTGAGGTATTTTCCTAAAAATATCAGCTTAGAATAGGCTGTGCACCCCAGATGAAGAATGTTAAAGAAATTAGGAATTTATAATAGCTAGATTTCGTCAAAATGTTCACTTTGTGTAGTTTGCATGTTTTCTCAACTGTATATAAAATACGTATAATGACATACTCACCGCAGTATTTTTTTACAGAATGGAAAAAACCCAATCTGTTATGAAGGCGTTTTGACAATGAGGCGTGAAAAAATAAAGTCAAGATAGAGACTTATGTAGCAATATATTCATTTAATCACTGACAATTTTCGACATATGAACTATATTTTTGCACCACTAATAACACAATGTTTTATTCACACTTATTACAGACGCTGAAATTAAAAAAAAAATAAAATTAAAAAATGGTCTCCATTATGACTAGGGAACTATCTCGCTCAAACCACCTTAGTCATAGTGGAGACCATATTCAAATTTTATTCTTATATTTAAGCGTCCATAAGAAGTATGAAATAAATATTGTAATATTAATGGCGCAAAGATATAGTAATATATTATTTAAATTCTCAGTAGTTAAATAAATAAAGCTACATAAGTCTCTAACTTAACTCATTGTTTCCCGCCAAACGGCTGAAAACCCTTCAAAACAGCAAGGTTTTTTGCGATTCCGTTAAAGTTACTGTGGTGAGTAATAGATTATTTTTTTATAAATAGTTTAGAAAACATGCAATCTATATTTCGTTATTTTTTGACGAAATCTAGGTGTTATAAATTCCTATTTCCTTCAATATTCTCCCTCTGGAGCGCTCAGCCATAATCTATCCCATGTAAAACAGCTTATATTTTTACAGGCAAGTTGCTCGAAAAATAGTTCTGCAATGGGTTGATACTTTGATATCATTGGTAAGATGAGAGCTGTTTCTTTAAAATGAGGCCAAATTCATCAAATTCTAGGTGAAGTGATTTTTCGCTCTCAAACTACCTTAAAAGTAAAAAATGTTTCAGCACCAATCACACGCCTCAAAATTCCAGCTGAATGGGAACAACACTATCTTACTGGGTATGTGTATAGTACGTACATACCTACCTCTATTTCACCTTCTTTTTTAGTTTATAACGTATGTGTATTTGCTGTGCATACGCATATGCTATTTGTGCGGCAAAATTATCATAATTTATTTATTTAAATGGAAGTGCAATACAGTGCTGCGCCCATCAGATCACTCCATCATTCAAATCAAATAAGTGCAATCTAAGTTTCTTTCTTCCGAGCACGTGCCAGCCGTGCCCTACATTTCCCCACAGTTATAAATGGTAGTCTGGGGGGGAGTGATCAAAAGCATCGCGTGCCGGCGCGTCTCCAGGCGCTGCTGTGAGATCACCCACGGCAACGCGAGCTTCCGCCTCAGGGGGGGAAGACGGAAACACGAAGAGCGAGGGGGGAAGCCGTTGGGGAATCTTCCACTCTCCCCCTCCTCCTCCTTCTGTACCTCCACCTTCCTTTCCACCCTTCGACTCGACTCAAAACTTCAACATCTTAAAGCCCGTTTTACACGATTCACTTGATCCAGCACAAAGTCGAGGATACTCGCTAGCAAGGGTCTGACGGAATTGCGATATCTCGAATGGATTACTACTACTAGCGCCAATTGTTTCAGGCGCAAATGGAAAAATACGCATGCGTGAAAAAGAGAAAGATTGTATCTTTTTGCCATAAATCTTTCATTTTTTGTGAAAAAATGCTGTAATCGTTCCTTTTGTTGTAAAGGCCGTTTTACCCGGGGTACAAAATTGCACAGCTTCAAACTGCATGTTTTTCTCAATCTAGCGTGCAATCATTTTCGAATTAGAGCAGGGGCTATTTTGCCATCTCGCATTCATGCATTCGCGCGTGCGTTCTTGCAATTCACGGCTTTGCACGATGCAATTTGAAATGCACGTTCGTACGTACCTACATCAGATTGTGCAATTACGTGCCCCGTGTAAAACGGGATTAAGACGTTTATCAGCGTACATTTAAAATACGCCTGGGACCACACGAGACATCGCCATCGCAACCGTAAGTAAACAAAGAAGATGGCCGAGAAAGTACATACTGCGAAAACGCCAAGAGAAGGACTGGACGGCATTATTATCGCTGCAATCTGGTTCCAGAATTGTTCAGGATGCAGAATTGATTATAAAACTACCTTTTTAAGTTTCCCCTGAGAAATAAATAGGTTATTTCCTACTTAAATCTGCCAAATTTCAACTAAAGAGTATATAAGTAGACCTGTCGCGCTGTTGCTCTGATAGTTAGCGCCTGACCGCTAGAGTACTGTGGGTGAAATGTATAACCATTGGAGTAATGTGAGTGTCAGACCCTTGCTCGCTAGTATGATAGCTTTCCAGTACCGTGTGATATAGAACCAGCATGCTGGCTAACAAGCATGATAGCTATTATACTCGCTGGGCTACTTGATTCGTAATTGACGTGGTACTAGTTTGCTACTAGCTCTCCCAGTAGAACCTAGTAGTCGTCGACCAATCACGTTAGCTTTTGCAGTCGTGGTGCGATCTTCACTTTTTTAAATCAGTGTCTCACTTTTATCGCGGGCGTTGCGCACTCTTTGGTGGTGAAAATATCTCGACAATCCCTGTTATTACTGCAGCAGCCAAAAGTCGCCTTCTTTCACGGAAATTTTCCATTTTCTTTTATCAGTAAGCGACAGTGGACGACAGTATACCGCTTCATCGCAAGCACAAGTTCAGTGATCATGTGAAACCTTATATCACGGTTTCTATCATAGTACTGGGTTCTGTCCTCAATATCAAGTACCAGCTTGCATAATACTAGGTCTTGTGCTCGATCAAGCTTCGTGTGTGAAACGAGCTTAAGATTCATGCGCTAGTTTCCACCTTAAAATATGAAATCGGGTTGGATGTGTGAAGATGATAGATGTTTTTGAGTTGGAGGAATGTTATGGAAACATGTTGTGAATGAAAAGCATCAAAAAGCGAAAGAACGCAGGTTTCTCTGCAGTACCGAAGATATACTACTTACTGATCTTCAGCGGCGTCTTGAGATCTCTTCCCATGAGTGGCACAGGAGGAAACAGTCTCATCGACTCCTTGATGCAGTTCCCCAAGTACGTGAGTAGCCCCAGGTCGCCAGTGGTGATCTCATTGGTGTCCAGCTTGTCCCCGAGGACCGCCTCGATCTCTTGGACTGCTTTGTCCTGCTCGGAGACAGACAGATGGAGGATATATAAAGACTTCATTACTTATGCAGGGTTCATTGAGACTCGAATACAGTCCCCAATTCAACCTAAACCCTCGTCGCACGAAAGAAATTGATGCAGACAATTCTTGTGGAAATTTAAAATACAGACATGAAATGTTAAAATTGAACTGTTAAAAGAAAATGGAAATTTTCCATTTTCTTTTAACAGTTCGCAACAGTGGACGACAGTATACCGCTTCATCGCAAGCACAAGTTCAGTGATCGTGTGAAACCTTCTTATCACGGTTTCTATCATACTGGGTTCCGTCCTCAATATCAAGTACCAGCTAGCATTACTAGGTCTTGTGCTGGATCAAGCATCGTGTGTGAAACGGGCTTTAGATGCTTTTAGGAAAATTACGTATAGTAAGACGTAACCCAGGTAGACGTAATTACCCAGCTATACGTTGCTTCCATTTATGAGTAACATCCATGTTGGCCAGGCCTTGCATACATTATAATACTCGATCTAAGCATTCGTTCATATTTCATTCGGTTACACGCCATACCCATTCAGTTACGCGAACTGGAATTCAGTTACCAACCGATGCATCGCAATCACTCACACCTTCGAATGTAACTATTATCTACATTGGTTAATTTATGGAGGTATGGTCATGTCTTTTTTATGTAACTCAACTTCATTTTTCCGCCGACGTTTCGCCTTTTTATTAATGAGGCTTCTTCTGGGCATACAGTACAATGCAAGGAATACAGTTAATAATTATTATAATACTACAAAGATTAAAAAGTTTTCAATCATAAATTTAGTACCTCAAAGGATTAACTTTCTTACTGTGACACAATGGTTTCACAAAAACAAACTCTTCCTCTTAGTAACAAAATCAACATCAAAAAAAAAAACCAAAACGGAAAACAAAGCTAATATTTTGTTTAAAAAATGTAATAAGTGAAAGAAAAAATATTTAAAATGAATAGTATAAAGCATGAAATTAACAATTACAGATATCGCAACTTCAAATTTCGAATGTATATTACACATATTTTACGAATATAAAATACATATTTATTTTGAAATTCTGGAGTACACTACGTAATACATAGAAAAAAAACTTTAGTTATAGGAGATCAAATTATGATAGATTTTGCTTAAATAACCAATAAATTAACCAATGTATAATTAAAGTGGTCAATAACTATTCAAAGAAACTATTATCTACATCTACGAAGTACCGTGCAAGCCACCACTATAGGGTGTGTGGCACGGGGTGATTCCACACCAGGCATATGCAGCACTCGTCCCAGAACATATCAGAACCTCGCACGTTCCCCCTGGCGCTAGGCGCAGTCACCAAAAAACAGTCAGGAGAACAGTGCGCAGTCAAACTAGAAACTGGGAGAGTGATACGTAAATGAACATGCAAACATGCAGTACACTGGTAAAGAGACAACTAGTGTTAAATATCACTAATGCTATAAATTTATGAATGCTACGAGATATTACTTCATGCAGAGAACAATATAAAACAAAATAATGCCGGACAAATCGACCGGTGTGAAGTGTTAGTAATAATTATGCTTTGTCAGTAAACACAAGTAAAAACTATACTCTACCTATTGAGGGTGGGAGTTTGATATGATTGATCTATCGCAACTATTATGATCCCTTATTGTACGTGGGAAAAATTACATTTTAAATCTATCGGTTCTGCAGTCAATTTCTTTTATCTTAATCCTGTGATCGCTTCTACCGTAATATGTTGGCTCTAACTATCAGCAAATCTGTTAAACTGTTGAGCGCTTAGCGTAATCAGGGCGTATTTCGAAGACCCATACCTTTATCAGCACTGATGAACATTGTCGAGCGAATAATGCATGAAATAGGTTACTAAGAGTGCTCTTGTTTTTATCAAAGATTGTATGCTTACGTTAACTCAAAAGTTTCACACATCTTTGTTAAAGTGACTTCACCGACATCTAAATGTTCATGTGGGGTGAATATATTTCTTGTGAGCTGTTGATTCAGACTCGTTTTACTGTGCGCACATAAATTAATGTGGTTTGAGCGAGATAGTTCCCTAGTCATAATGGAGACCATATTAAAATTTTATTTGTTTTATTTCAGCGTCTGTAATAAGTACGATATAATTATTGTAATATTAATGGCACAAATATATAGTTGTATATTACTTAAATTCTCAGTAATTAAATAAATATAAGCTACATAAGTCTCTAACTTGAACTCATTTTTTCCCGCCGTACGGCTGAAAACCCTTCAAAACAGCAGGTGTTTTTGCGATTCTGTAAAAATTACTGTGGGGAGTAATAGATTATTTTTTATAAATAGTTGAGAAAACATGCAATATACACACCGTTAGTTTTCTAACGAAATCTAGGTGCTATAAGTTCCTAATTTTTCCAATATTCTTCATCTGGAGCGCACAGCCATAATCTATCCCATGTAAAACAGCTTATATTTTCAGGCAAATTGCTCGAAAAGTAGTTCGGCATGGGGTTGATATTATTATATAATTGGAAAGATGAGAGCTTTTTCATTGAAATGAGGTCAAATTCATCAAATTCTAGGTGAAGTGATTTTTCGCTCAAACTACCTTAAGTACTATATCTACGGTGAAACGTTTTTTTCAGTCGTAAGTCACAGCTCCTGTATTCCTTTGGATAATGGCTTCACAGCATATATTCCAACGCCTCACAATCATAGACATCTCTCCTTCTTCTTGTGTATTTCCTTCCACGCAACTCAATTACCACCTTTCCCTCTCTCCTCCACTGTAAAACAACCGCACTCTAAGAGTCGTCCCGCTGAATTAGGAGTCGTGGTCTCGTGACACGACGCACGCACGAGTCAAAAAAAAAGAAGGAAGAATTGCGTCACAAGTGGAAACGCACAACCCTGAAAGCGGGATTCTTTGAATCCCCCGAGATATAAAGAAATGCCTCGGCATCTCATCGAGTATCATGGAAAAACCTTAATGGGATCTCTCTATTGGTTGGATTCATATGATATATGTATTATAATGGAAATAAATATATATATATATATATATATATATATTGGCATATATATATATATATATATAGTGGCATAGTATATATATATATATACTATGCCACAGGTGGGGCGGAATTAAATATAGACACATAAAAAAAGAACACACTATACGTTGATATTTCGGTCTATAGAACCTTTCTCAAAGATAGAAGGATACATACTGATATATATATATATATATATATATATATATATATATATATATATATATATATATATATATATATATATATATATATATATATGCATAAATAAAACAGTGATACACTAAACAAACACAGAAACACGCAAAAAGGACACTCACAAAAGAAAACTTGTACGTTTCGACGTCAGGACGCCATCGTCAGCTTCTACCGCTGACGACGGCGTCCTGACGTCGAAACGTACAAGTTTTCTTTTGTGAGTGTCCTTTTTGCGTGTTTCTGTGTTTGTTTAGTGTATCACTGTTTTATTTATGCATGTGCATCGTCGCCGAGAGCAATTTTCTACCAAGACATTATATATATATATATATATATATATATAAAAGAAGTATAAGTAAATATAATAACATTATGACGCAAAAACTTTGAGAGCATACGACCGAAATTCTCAGAAATCAACTAAAGATACATATTTCAGGCATTAATTTGAGACTCATTTGTTTTACGCTGAATGCTGAAAACGCCTCCATGACCGATGTATTTTGGCGATTTGATACAAAGGTATTACGACGAGTAATCAATTTATTTTTTAAACCATTGAGAAAACGTACTAACTACTCACCAGTAACTTTTTGACGTTATATGTTGGTGAAAATAAAACATATCACACCCCAAGTCACGAAAGACCCACCCAGACAGGATTCGAACCACGGATTAGCATGTGATGACTTCACGCCACCACCACCGAGTACGAATGCGACATGAACAGCTCTTTCATTTCTTTACCAATGAATACAGATTTCATTTCATTCAAGTATTCTACCAGCTGATTGGTAGGTTCTTGGACAGTCCCCATTCTGTATCCCAACCTCATAGACATTGTCTCGCTTTCCCTCCTTAGGATGTCCTGCCATTAGATCCCTCTTCAATTCTTCATATCTTCTACCTCCTCTTATTTCGTTCAGAATTCCTATCCTCTTCCTTCCTCTTCCACGCTTCCCCAGTGTTCTCCCCTCTATCACTCTCTTCTTAACATGCCCTCTCCTCTCAAAACCTCCTCCATCCATCTCTTCTGCCTTCTCCAAACCTCTGCCACAAGCTTACTCTCCTCTCCGACCATATCCAATACCTCCTCGTTCGTCTTTCTCGCCATCCAGCTCACCTTCTTTATCCTTCTCCAAACCCACATCTCAAACGCCTCAAGTCTACGCACATCCTCCCTTCGCAATTACCAAGTTTCCGACCCATATAGCGCCACGCTCCTTAATAAAATTTTTCACCAGCCTCTTCTTTACGTCTCTTCTCAAAACCCCTACAAATCAATTCCCTTCTCTTCGAAAATGCTTCTTTAGCTAGCGCAATTCTGCATCTGATGTCCTTACCACTAAACCCATTCTCCTCCAAAATACTACAGAGATACGTAAACTGCTCGACCTGCTCTATCTTCTGCCCTCCAACAATTATATTCAGCCCCGCCTTCTTACTTCTAGAAAATCTCATTACTTTCGTTTTCTAGTGATTGATCTTCATCCCATACTTAAGAAGTAGACAATCAGTAGGTCATAGACTTAATGTGCATTAACATGGGTTATATGGCTGAAACAGTTTAAATTCATGAAATATATATTTGTTTTGTTATTACCTTCGAATGATTTCTGCACTTAAAATTAGCTACATCAACCATTCACATAAAAAACTCCTGGTCACATTCAACCACAAATTAGAAGTTTGGAATGTTAGGTCTATTTCCATCAATTTAACCTAGAACTTGCTTCTTTCACTTTCAGACAGGAATTTCAATGTGATCCAGTCGATGGAATCTCGGAAGGTTAAGTCCCAGGAGGAGGGGGGATAGACCACAAAATACGGTTTCTCCGAATACGAAGAACGCATGGCACGTTCCGATGCGGGAGGCCATTGACTGATCGGAAAATTAAATGAAAATGCCCAGAGGGGCATATCGTAGAGGGGTATATAGTGGGGCAATCATAGTGTTCTTTCGACGGACAGGATGGGATGTTTTTAAAAGCTTGTCGATCGACGCGGAAGGAATATAAATGGTCCTCTCCGAGAACTGGAGTATTCAAAACAAGACAGGAGTGATAATAAAAATATTTGCGTTGGATAGGAAAGAGTGGAACAATCTCTGGTGATGAACCATTTCCTGTTTTGAGATCTAACACGTAAAAGCAACGCACTTCAAATGATTCTGTTTCGTGATATTAAGATAAAAATATTTTGATAAGTTTCTTCTGGATTTCTGCGATTAAACTAAACTTTTTTAGCAACAGTTTCGCCGTGCTATTCTTCCGGCTTCGTCAGGCATTCTAAATCAACAATGAAAAATAAATAAATAAACTTAAGCGGTTATTGTGTACAGCATGATTAATTAATACTTTAGTTTTTCAAAAGTCTTTTCCACGTATAAGTAAGTTTGTAGCCATCTTCTCTGTTTAGGCTGTTAGGTCTTATTTTTCTATTTCAATGGCTTCCCTGATGATCCGTGGATAGTAGCTAATTTCTTTGCATAAAACTTTCGCCCTTTTGATGTCAATACTGTGACCTTCTAAAAGTGTGTGCTCAGCCACGGCAGAGAGTGATACTAATCTTTCTTCCGAATAGCCCGTTCGTGTTCCTTCAGTCTGTGCATCCTATGGCTCTCTTTATCTGGCCAACATATGATTTTCCGCAACTACAGAAAAATTCGTGTATTCCTTCGAACATTGTGGGAGATAATGGACCTTTAGCTCCTCCAAGATGATCATAAACTTTGGAGGTGGTGTTATATCTTGTAATGATGTTATGATTCTTCATGATTTTACCTCTGTGATCTGTTGTTCCCGCGATGTAAGGTAGCATAACATATCCCAAAGGCGAAAGATAAGCGAATTTCTGTGAGAAATCATTAGGGGCATTTTGCACTCTGAAGTCCCCACGTGTGGTTAGTGGCTGATAGATAGTACCTGCATTTATCACATCACATTGAATCTTATAATAATTTAGGAGAATGACTTCTCCCGCTGAAATCAAATGTTCACCACAATAAGTATTTCCCTCACTAATATATATTTAATAACATTTCTGGGCCCAGATTGTGATAATCTTAGGTGGCGGTTTCAGGTAATAGGTGTAAACAGGTGGTTTTTGAGCCATTTGTTAATTCTCTACTTATGAAATATCTATAGAATATGATATTTATAATATTCTCGAAACTAAACCTCAAATTACGTGTCACGCATAAACTTATTTTGGCCGAGAAAATGTAAAACGCTCAACATTAGCCCGGTTCCTTTAAACATGATCGGTGCAATTAATTCGCAGCTTTCTACGTGAATCCGGGTCCCTCTGCTAGTACTAATACACCTTAAAAATTTGGTTGTTTATTTGCTTGTGTGCCACTCAATCTCGCAAAAACCACTGAGCATAATGAGCTGAAATTATGCCTGAACATAACTAATACACCTGGCACAAACATAGATCTATTTCCGTTATTAACATTTTCACCATTTCAACATTACGGTCATTACCAACTTTTTCAGAAGACAAGGAGGAACTGGAAGAACTAACAAAAATTCTACTCCAGGAGACGGAACTAGTGGGTCTGAAAATAAATGACGAAAAGACAAAATACATGCACTTTACTAAAACAGAACATCAGCTAATGACTACAATAAATATAGATGGGCATAAATTCGAAGAAGTGGAACAATTCAAATACTTCAAATATCAAACAAAAATAGTGAAGAACCGGAAATTACGAACAGAATTAATTTAGCTAACAAAAGCATGTATGCCTGTAATAAAATATTAAATTCAAAGGTAATATCACAGAAGACCAAAATCAAAATATATCACATAATAATTCGTCCAGTACTTCTTTATGGGGCAGAAACATGGATCATGAACAGGAAAGAAGAAAGGAAGCTGATTATATTCGAGAATAAAGTCCTGAGGAAAATCTTTGGCCCCACAAAGGAAAACGAAATATGGAGAATCAAACGGAATAAGGAAATACGAGATCTCTACAAAGAGCACGACATAACTGTATGTGTCAGGGCCAGAAGAATGAGATGGCTTGGGCATGTTATGAGAGCAGAGCAGGGCTCAATACTTAAGGATGTTACCAGTGGGATACCAGAGGGAAGACGACCACCGGGAAGACCAAGAAAAAGGTGGTGGGATGGAGGAGCAAAGACGGACATAAACCGGATAGGGGGAGCAGTGGAAGAAGCTAGAGACCGAGAAAGATGGAGGGCACGCGTTGGTGAGGCCAAATCCCAGCTTGGGCATAGATGGCCATGGGAGTAAGTGAGTAAGTAAGTAAGGGCTTCTTTCTGCCATGCGTGTATATTTATTTTTGATCGGAAGATTGTTGTTGTTGGTAGAGACGACTAAAATGAATGAGACTTTTCAAAGTTCTCTTTAGGAAACGTTTGGATTTATTGAGATCTTTACTCACATAATTATTCTCTTACTAATATTTTCTCTACAGGACGAATATGCCCAAGAGAAGAAAGAGTAATCTCAAAAATCTACTACGATAAGGGCAATGGCCTGTTTGCGGAGAAACAAATCTCAAGAGCGACGAGAACAACGATTACAGTTGGGCATGGTGAGAGATAGACGACTTTAAGCATTTTTCAGGAGAGCCCCAAAGTAGCGTCAGGCTTTATTTCAAATAAAAATTTGAATATGGTATCTATTGGCACTAGCAAAAAGTCTCGCTCTAACTCAAACAAGGTAGTTTGTGTGAAAAATCAATTCACCTAGAATTTGATGAAATTGACTTCATTTTAAAGAAAAAACATTCATCTTTCCAATGATATCAAAATATCAACCCCTTGCCGAACTACTTTTCGAGCAATTTGCCTGTAAATATATAAACTGTTTTACATTGGATAGATTACGGCTGTGCGCTCCAGAGGGAGAATATTGAAGGGAATAGGAATTTAAAACACCTAGATTTCGTCAAAAAACTAACGATGTATAGATTGCATATTTTCTCAACTATTTATAAAAAAATAATCAATTACTCGCCACATTAATTTTAACAGAATCGCAAAAAAAACCTAACGGTTTGAAGGGTTTTCAGAAGCACGGCGGGAAAAAATAGGTCAAGTTTGAGACTTATGCAGCTTTATTTATTTAATTACTGAGTATTTTGGTCATATATAACTATATCTTTGCGCTATTAATATTACAATATTGATTTCATACTTCTTACAGACGCTGAAATAAAAATATAAAATGTTTAATATGGTCTCCATTATGACTAGGGAACTATCTCGCTCAAATCCACGTTAAGGGAAATTATGTTCGAAATTTATGGCGATTTTCCCCACACCCCATTGCGAAACTGGAATATTAGTTTTAATGTTTTAAGAATAAATAATTTCAGTAAAATATCTTTATATTACTAAGCAATAAAATGGGCAATTTTCACTGAGTAAAAATAGCTATGATGAGAAATGAAAATTCACGTATATTTTGACCAATCAAACCACGAGTCGTCACTCAATCGTGATTCGGTGTTCACTCCATTCACGATATGCATAGGAATGGTGTCGTTGGTACGAATATATATATATTTTTTTAAGACACGAATTGGGTGAAGTGGTTACCTAAAAGACCGAAATGAAATAATTGAATGCGAGGGAAAAATATTTTGCATTCAATGCAACCTAGTACTTAAATAAAACTGCAGTAATTGTACTGTCAATTTAAATTTGTTATGTAAATATTACACTACACGTGTTTCGGCGTTTCCAAAGGCCTGGTTACACGGTACATGAGAATGTAGAAGTTTCTGTACATTTGTGTGAATGGTTTCATGTACAGACTCTTGTACATTCTCATGGACAAGATCAATGAATAGTGTGGCTACACGGTACATTTTTTCGGACAGATTTTCGTACATTTTTAGATGCGCATTATGCGTTTTCGTTTGTTTTTCCTCATTTTTAAACGTAGGCGCGTTATTTAAACCAATTTTTTTGCCATGTATACGACACATTTACTTGTCAATTGGCTTGTGAAAATGTGAATGTGTCATTCGCGTCGTCTGCCACCAGGTGTCTCTGTAATGAGGTCAACTTGTACGATTGTCTGAACGAAATTAGAACCGGTTCTATTTTCTGTTCAGACATTCATACAATCGTACATTTTGGTGTGGTTACTACACGGTGAATTTTCACGTTCATTCTGACATTCCCACATTTTCTTGTACATTCTCATGTACCGTGCAACCAAGCCTTAAGAGCGTCATCATCAGGTCTACACAAGTTATGTCTCCAATGGGAATATTTATACATAAGCAAAAGGAAAGAGGGGGGGGGGGATTCTTGAGAAATGTAGGAGGTAGTAGTAAGGAAGGTGCGGGGGGGGGGGGGTACGGTTGAAGGTGAATAACAGGAGGTGTGGGTGTTGTTACGAGACATGTGACCTTCCCGAGGATTCGGGAGTGTGGCCTATGGGGGGAGGGTTCTTGTGAAATGTGGAGATTAGCAGAGGAAAGAGGAGGAAGGGGGGGATAGGGAGTACAGGCTTGGGTTGTCAGGTGGACAAGGATAGAATGGGGGAGTGAACATCAAATTCTACATGATTAAGAAGTGTGTAGACCTGATGATAACGCCCTAAGAAACGTGGAAACACGTGTTGTGTAATATTGTACATAAAAATTTAAGTGGACAGTACAACTACTGCAGTTTTATCTAAGTACTAAAATGCTGTTCCACCATATAACGCCAGAGACTGTCGAATTTACAATGTAACCTACTTCAAACAATCTTCAAACTAAGGGCTCACCCTAATCTCCGCTCTTTGCGGATGTTTATACTTATGGATTCCTTCGAGAAAGATCTGTTCTCCTCAACCCATCCTCTCACTATGAATGTGGTTAGTTGGCATAGATATATGTCAATGATTTTTTTCTGTGTGTGGTCAGGTACCCTGGTAAAAATCGAACGCTTGCCCTAGCGTAGAGGCAGCGTCAACGGGGAGTTCTACACTCTTGGAGGGACTTCCTTTACTCCCCAATTACACTCCGAGATTATTGTCTCAATGCACGTTTCCCGAACTCTTCCGCAAGAGCGAACGGGGAGTTCCTCATGGTTTCTTTGACGCTTCGTTTTTCGTCTCCCCGTCAACACTTCTAAAACGCTTCCGGGGAAGGAAACGAAGAGTTGTCTGATGGTTTCGTTTACTCTTCGATTTCACTGCTAGGTACTACTACTAAAAAGTTGAAATTTTTGCTCTAAGAATAGGCTTGTGTAAATAAAAGCTGGTTGTTCAAACGTCGCAATAATATGCAATATTTTTAGTTAATATCATGATGTACCTTCGTTGACGGACAACTTAAATTTAAATAACATGCCTATGGCAATGATCGCTTCGTAATATTAGATAGGAATTGCATATTAACATACGCTGTAACTAATTAATTGGTAGCTAGCCAGTTCGTACATTTCCCCTCGGAAATGCGTTATTATGTCTACATCGTATTTAAAAACATGTGCATGATGTATAACTACATGTGCAAATGTAGAAAAACATCGACATTAACAAGGAAAATCAACTATAAGAAACACAGAGGAACTATTCCTCAACATTATCCCCAGTTATTAATAGGAAATTATATTAACTGGTCATTGAAAAGCAAAAACTCGTGAAATCCAAGCATCTGAAAACCTTAAAAAAATGCACGCTATGTAATAAGAGTTACACCCTGTGAAACACTCGTAATATACTCTACGTAATCTATATAGTGGTGATATCCCAGTGGTTAGGGTGAGCGACTGTGGGTGGAAAGGATTCGAGATCGATGCCCTGATATGGTACGTTTTTTACTCTTTTTTCTTTTGTTTTTATTGTTTTAAATTTTATATATTGTGTTCTTTTCATCGTTACTTCAATGAAAACTATTTTAGGCATTTTTTAAGATGTAAATAGAGGCGGGAGTGGACTTGCAACCCGTCTACGCTCTGATGACAGTCCAAGAGGACGCTTCGTTTACTCTCCGGTGTTCCACTTTACGCTCCCCAGACTCTCCGTTCACTCTCCCTTGTGGCTTGGTCAACTCTTCATTCACTCTCCGACACGAGCTTCATTGACTATCTCTATCTCTATCTCTACTAGCTCTATCATTTCAATTCTTTCCAAACAGTTCAAGATCAATATCAAATTCACGATTGAGAAGGAAGAAAACGGCTCCCTCAATTTCCTAGATATATATCCATTTCCAAATTTCAAGATCAGTTGTAATATTTAATTTTTAGGTGAGACATGTACACTGGGCAAGTATATGCTATATGTATATTCAGATTCAAGACATTGTTTTGCTAAAAAACATTCAGTTTTTCATGCCATGATCCAAAAACTAGTTTCCATACCAATATTCAATAACAATTTACTTAGGGAACGTAATAAAGTTAAAAGGATAGCAGTGAATGATGGCTACTCAGAAAAGATAATTAATAAACTCTTCCAGAAAAACTGTCCAAAATAGTCAAAATAGAATAATATTTACAAATACCAAATAAGCGAAGGTATTTATGCCAAATAGTGGCGCTTTCTCTGTATAGGAAACTTATCCATAAACGTATACAGTAAAATACCCAAATGTAAAATAAAAGTGGCTTTTTACAATAAGCAGTGCCATAGGAACCTTTTATCTCACACTAAAGACAACATTCCCCAACCGGAAAAAAGTAGAGTGTGCAAACTATAAATGTGATTGTTCGACAGTACATATTAAACAGTCAGGACGCAAGTTCAAAGAACGAGTAAAAGCATAGGAAACGCTCGGCAAAAATAAAAGCACAACATCTCTCTTTGCGAAACATTGCGAAACAGCAAACCGAAATCATCCTTTCGCACAACTATTTCCACACTTCACATATGAGTCGCATCGAAATCAGAGTCGAAATAGATACAGCGTGAAAAGTTTACTTTTAAAACCATAAAATGCTGGAATAAGCGAAGACGGGATGTCCTGAAAATCATTGCTCTGAAGACGATGTAAGAGTATTCCGCGAAATGTTGACAGCAGCCAAAATTCTTTACTCGGATTGAAGCCCGAGAACAATTTATATGATAAAATATTGGTTATAAGTAAAGCCCATTCTTAAATACAACAATAATTTAAGTGCTAGTGCATGGCATGAATACTATCCTCAGGATTGTCATTAAGTCCAGTGAATATGGAATACATACATGGAATGAAAAAAAGGTCGAGGAATTGGCATGTCATCTTTGAAAGCAGCATTTTCTACAGCGCTGTAAATAAAAAAAATTAGGCTTTATCATTTTTTTTACTTACTCAGCTGCTATATCAGCTTCTCAAACGCTGTATTGCGTGTACGAATGATATTACAAGCAGAGATAAGCGAGCGGCCTATCACACTTTGCTTCATGAAAGAGCCAAAACACGAGAATAGCACCGATCATCATGCAGGGCCGGATTACCTCACGAAGAATCAACACGATTGTCTTAAAGGCATAGTAAATGTATTTTTGTTTCCAATTGCAGACTCAGGGATTATGAGTTAGGTCTGTTTTGGTTTAGTTGTCTGTACTTTCCCAAACTAGGGCTATAAGCGGAATTAGATACTCGCTTTGGGTTAGCTAAAAATTAAATAAATTGAACTGAAGAACCAGAGTAAATTGACTGCGGAAACGATAGATTTAAAATGTCATTTTTCCCACGTACAACAAGGGATCATAATAGTTGCGATAGATCAATCATATGAAACTCCCACCCTTAATAGGTAGAGTAGAATTTTCACATGTGCTTAATAACACCACTTCATAACTAACTCTTCACACCAGTCGATTTGTCCGGCATTATTTTGTTTCGTTCTCTGCATGAAGTAGCATCTCGTAGCACTCATGAATTAACAGTATCAGTAATATTAACCACTAGATGTGTGTATAGCATTGTTCTGCATGTTCATTTACGTATCACTCTCCCAGTTTCCGGTTGGACTGCGCACTGTTCTTCTTTACTGCTTTTTGGTGTCTGCGCCTAGCGCCAGGGGGAGCGTGCGAGGTTCTGATTTGTGCCGGGACGAGTGCTGCATGCCTGGTGTGGAATCACCCCGTGCCACACACCCTAGTGGTTGCTTGCACGGCACTTCGAATTTTTATTTGAGACAAATTGTTTTATGATCTGAGATCCCAGTATGGCGATCGTAATTACAAAATGCACCTAATCCACGACAAGGACTCTGCATTTATGATGCAACATTACTCCTCGTTAAAACATGGAGGAATCAAATAAAACTGCCATAAAGTAATAAAATGATGTCACACGCTAAATCATTAAAGAAGTTTTTATTTTTTTAATGACTGCAATTTAATATCTTAAGAATTCAGGGAGTTTGCAGGGGATAGAATAGAATGGCATTTAGTAACTGAATGACCAATTATGAAGAATACACGCGCAAATCATGTATTTTCTCCAGTCCTTGCCTTCATCAACTTTAATCAGAAAGTAACCCAAAAAACAAGATATCTTATACATTCATCTGTCCACCCATATGGGTCCATATTCCACCAAACGTTAATATTATTTCCATTTTTCACGTTGTTCGAGTGGAATAAAAATTTTTTTTTTCGTTAAAACTCTCTCTCTCTCTCTAAATTGTGGATACGGTTTTCATATAGTTATTTATTTTTTAGTCTGTAGTCATTTTGAAATAAAAAAAGGATTGATTCTTTAACTTCTCATTTCATATTATAATAAAATAAGAACTCGAACTCGAAGAAATTCTGAATGAAATGAATTTTGTGCAGTCATTCCCATATGCATAAGTTTCGATGACCATATTTTTGACCAATTATTTCGGCACAAACAAAAGCATTTTTTGAAACGAAACATCCAGTGTTTTAATCTAATATTTTTTTAGTATGAAAACCTAAATTCAGATATTCTCCCCTCGATGGCGCTAACGTTGACTAAACAAAAGTGCGATGTAATACATATGCAAAATCCAAGTTCTCAATTAATATCAAGTTTATGAAAGAGCTACTTCATCTTGCGGTAGATGTGAACCAGATATTATCAAACCGGCGATATGCGCCTAACAATGTGTAACCAATGAATGTTTCTCGGGATTTGCGAAAAGCAGACGCCATTCTTCCGTTCAGCCAATCATTCTGTCAGTCATACAGTCTTTGAGGTGGTTCCACCGTAAAATGACTTAAATGTCATTGTATTCATATTCTGTCTACTTGTAGAAAAAAATGTCCTCTATCTGATATGAACAACAAAATAATACCTTTCCACGCTATTTTATTCTATAATTGAACTTGAATTAATTACATGGTGTTCAATGGGAGTATGAGAGAAACACGGGGAATAAAATGGTACTTTTCCATTAAATATAAATGCCATTTTTGCGGAAAACTGTTTATAAGAAGGAAATAATCCAGAGAAATTTAATAAAAATAAAATACAGGCATCTTACCACCTTATTTTTCTAGTTATTGAAGAATTAATGCCGTACTTGAAGTCAAAATGCGGTAATTCGTAGGAAATGGCTCTGCAGTCGACTCCAATGGTTGGAAAAAAGTGCTCATATAAAATACATTCGTGGAATAGTCTACATTTTTTCTACCTTACTTTTAGGTTTCTATAGGTAACGCATTTCATCAGCGAAAGCAGGATTTTTTTGACAAAATAAAAAAAAATGTGGATTTTTAGTATTTGTTTTGACTCACACAGTCGCGGCGAAACTTCCCTAAGTCCACTTTCCCTGAAATTGAAATGTGGAAGAGGATGTGCGGTGTGCCGTCCAACATCGTGTCACGCTTTTTTTTATACAGACGACCTCAAGTTCTCTTCTTCCAGTGCGAAATACTCCCGTGATTCATTGGACATCGTGCATAAAAAGTGATGACATATTTTTGGATGTCCTTTCTTATGAGGTCGGATCGGTTAAGAATTTTTTTCGCACCTGAAAATTGCTTTCAAATATTCAACAATCCTTCCAAATGACACCAGAAAACTCTTCAGTGATTTCATCCCCAATACATATTTCCATATAAATGTCCTGACGTGAAACAGGCTCTAAAATATCATTTTTCTCTTTGAAATTTCGATGTCTTTAATGAAACTAGCATTTGTAGTCTTTGGTAGCATACCTATTGTGTAGTGCATGCTTGTGAGACTTCAAATCCTGGCAAGCATTAGTTACACTAGCTTTAATAGGGTATAGTATAATGCATGTCGGTGACTACTCACCCCCTGCCACACACCCTTGAGGTGACTGGCAGGGTATTTTGTGGATGCAGATGTGAATGTGTGTCCCATGCTGGGTCGTACTGCCCACTGCATATGTCAGGGCTTTAACTGAACAAGATCTACATCTACATACTACCCCGCGAGCCGCCTCAATAGGCGTGTGGCGGGGGGTGTTAGGACACCAGCCGTTTACATATAAAAAGGAAACGCTCACATTGAAATTATGCCTAGTATTTATTAAAGTCCCTTATTGTTCGGGGGAAGAACGAATTCCCATACCTATCCGTTCGGCAAAATATCTCTCTTAATTTATCGTTTCTGTCGGACCTGGAAATATAGTGGGGTTCTAATATGACGTTCTCCGTGTCGCTCTTAAAGATATCTATTCTCAATTGCTCAAGTAATCTAAGCCTAGCGCGCAGCCTCCGAGTCTCTAGCGGCTCCCAGCCTAATTCGTTTAACATCTGTGCAACGCTGTCTGTACGCCCGTAGCTGTTTTTGACGAACCGCGGAGCTTTCCTTTGTATTTTATTAAGTTCCCGGATTAAGTCTTTCTGCACCGGATCCCATATACTCGCTGCATATTCAAGGTGTGGCCTGACGAGTGCGAAATAGCACCTCTCTTTTACTTTTTCATCCGAAAATCTTCCCACAATACGCTTGACGAATCCTAGCTTCTTCAGAGCTCTGCCACAAATATTTCTTATATATGTTCCCCACGATAGGTTCGAAGTTATCTTAACTCCTAGATACTTTACTTTATCTGTCACCTTTATGTTAACACCATCCACAGCATATACATGGGGATAGTTGGACGACCTCCGCAAGAAATATACCGCCGTGCATTTTCTCAGATTAAGTTCGAGTCCCCACTCTTGGCTCCACACATGAACGTTGTTTAAATCCGATGATAGAATTTCAAAGTCAGAGTGATCACTAAGATCGCGATAGATGACAGCGTCAGAAGATTTTGCGACAGGGTACCGTGATGCCACGAGTTAACTCGTGCGTATGGCGCGATTCCCATGAGTCTGAAACCCATTCTTAGAACACTGAAGTGAGTTTACCTCGAACGATTTTTGTTCCCTCATAGCCACGACAAAATTCACCCTGGAAAACGACGCCTGGGTCTCATAATTGGTTTAGAGCACCTGATATGAAATCGGAGAACTGGGCCCAGTCAAGGTTTATAATTATTTCACATAATATATGATATTACTAGTATATATCACGTCAAATCGAAGAATAATTTTATTTAGAATGAAGTTGTTACCTAAGAAGAGAGTATAATGGGAGTTGATGAAAACCAATCTTCGGATTAATGACTACTCACGAAGACAACTTATACATAGTGTTTGATTTCAGGAATCAAACCAGATACATAATCAGGAAGTTAGGGTAGTGTAGTGGTTTTTGCTTCTCCCAGAAAGGCAATAGTCCGTCCTTCGTGCCATTGCCACAACCATGAATATACATATGGATCTAAATCTTCGGCACCACTGTACGGGCAAAGGTGTTGCCTAGCTTTCCACTAAAGATAGGTCACGCTGCAGTCGGCATGGTTCCGCTTCAGTGTTTTAAAAATGCCCGGTTTAATAGGGAGGCCAATTCCGGTACCTTTATTTCCAGTATCTCCATTTGAATCACGGTCTTTCCGTATTAGAACCATCTTCTCTAGAGTGGCGGCGCTACAATCTGCTTGGTCCTGATTTTTCAGTTGTTGCTGAATGTTTGGCAACACCCACTGGGGCCAAGTTTAGGATCCATATGTATATTCATGGCCATAACTATAGGCAGAGGTGAATACCTTCATTGAAGTTGTGTTTAGTGTTTCCTTACAAATAAAAGTCTGACTTAAGTCTTCAGCGCATAATATATATTTCTTGATGACGTGGCTGGCATGACGTGGAAATTGAGACGGCTCGGTCCACTTCCTAGCAGAAGCCAGACGGTTCTCAATTTTTTTCGCCTGTTTATTCTCCGATTTCCTCGTAATACAAGTGTTTGCGTAAATCAAACAACGCACCTCCTTTTCTTTGCGTTGGCTCTATTCGACTTTTCCTCGAGACTTTCAAAGTCTCCAATGTCAACATCGTTATTAGGCGTTGCGAGCTGTCTCTCTATTTATACAATGAGGTCTAAGATGAGCCTATTTTCAGCGCCGTCCACTGTGCCCTGCGAACCGATGAAATGGTCAAATATTTAATGCACGGAGTGTTGAAGGCTCGAATGAAAAAACATCAGACGTCCAACACCTCCACTCGTAGGGTCATTCAATATTATCTACTCAACGAGAAGGTTGGGACGCGTAGAGGAAAAATTCTCATTGCTGGGCTCCTTTGTCCACATTTCGTCTTCCTAATCTTCCAATTACCTTTCTCTACTACCACAGTTCTTCAAGGCAGCTGACCTAACTCTCCCTGCCACACGCAGGGTAGTATGTAGTTATTAGGTTAACGTTATAAAAAATTCTAATGCCTGTTGCTCACAGTAAAATTTTCGGTAAAAAGTTTTATAAAATCGACAAATTTTATAAAAATGAGCTTGATAACGATAAAACCGTTTTAAGCCTAAAACCGTTTTACAAAACCTAGTTTTATAAAACGTTTCACGGAATAGGACAGGTTCTATTTCCATAAAACCGTTTTATGCAACATCCAATGAGACGTTCCGCTCATCGCGTTGATAATAATCTCGTATCCATGGGAAGCCAAACAAGGAAAACGTAAACAAACATGGCTGGAAGTTCATGGAACGTTGAGGCAGTATCCTTCTTGTTGTTAGAATAATGCTTTAGAGCCTTAGCAACGTTGAGTGTGATCAGAAAGTAAGTAAATAAACAATACATATAGTTATTAACCTAACAGTCATCCAAAAGAGTGTGCATTTATCACTTCACGTGTCCGCAAAGTGCCTCATAGATGGCAGGACATTGCGGTTTTATGAATAGTTTTACCGTGAGCAAGCTAGTACGTTTTACGTACGATTCATAAAACTTTCAATAAAATTTTTTATAAAACTCTTTCTTGGAAAATTTTACCGTGAGCAACAGGTATAAGAGAAAGGTGGAATTTGATGTCAGTAAGGCAGCGCTTAACATATACTACACGTCCACGGAACTCATCGAATAAATCCCCATTTTGGCCAAATCAAGGCCGAAGAAATTACGCTGGAACAGTTTTAAATAAATAGTCACGAGAGGAAAGAAAGTGTGACTGGATAATTGGAAGATGTGAGTCTCTTGAGTCACGAACAGAGCATGCGAGGTTAAGACGTTTGAGAAATGTTCAGGGGAGGCCAAGTTTTCTGGCGCCGAGAAGATCATTAAGCTCACATAAAATATCTGAAGATATGTCCATTCAGAAGAAAAAATTAGGAATTTTAAAATGTGACCGTGCATGATTACATCCTCTTTGTTCTTGTTACATACGGATTACAAACGAATGCGGAGGCAAGGTTCATCACCGTAGCAGTTGAGGTGAAATCATTTTATATACATAATTTCTATCAAGAAGGTGTACAATACGTATTCTTTGTATGCACGGCGGTACATTTCTTGCGGAGGTCGTCCAACTATCCCCATGTATATGCTGTGGATGGTGTTAACATAAAGGCAACAGATGAAGTAAAGTATCTAGGAGTTACGATAACTTCGAACCCATCGTGGGGAACACATATTAGAAATATTTCTGGCAGAGCTTTGAAGAAGCCTAGGATTCGTCAAGAGTATTGTGGAAAGATTTTCGGATGAAAAAGTAAAAGAGAGGTGCTATTTCGCACTCGTCCGGCCACACCTTGAATATGCAGCGAGAATATGGGATCCGGTGCAGAAAGACTTAATCCGGGAACTTAATAAAATACAAAGGAAAGCTGCGCGATTCGTCAAAAACTGCTACGGGCGTACAGACAGCGTTACGCAGATGTTAAGCGAATTAGGCTGGGAGCCGCTAGAGACTCGGAGGCTGCGCGCTAGGCTTAGATTGCTTGAACAATTGAGAATAGATATCTTTCAGAGCGACACCAAGAACATCATATTAGAACCCCACTATATTTCCAGGTCCGACAGAAACGATAAATTAAGAGAGATATTTTGCCGAACGGATAGGTATGGGAATTCGTTTTTCCCCCGAACAATAAGGGACTATACTAAATGCTAGGCGTAATTTCATTAGAGCGTTTCCTTTTTATATGTAAACGGCTGGTGTCCTAACACCCCCCGCCACACGCCTATTGAGGCGGCTTGCGGTGTAGTATGTACATGTAGATGAATTCAAGGTCAGGGACGCAAATGAAAGTAATGTTCTGCTACTTTTGAGAGTAACCGAATCACACAGACGAAAGATACTCATTCGTTTCCTCGACCTTGCCTCTTCTCCAGAATCGGTAAGACCTTGGGATAAATGTAATCATTGGTAGATGGCTGCAGACAAGCCCCCTTGCGGACAGTACACAAATGTTTACGCAAGTATCGAAGTTGAATTCTTCTGTTATCATTTCCCTATTTCCTCTACTTGTCACTCGTCGATGTTATCCGGATTTCAGCTCCTGCCCTGTGACTCAATAACCATTAATCTTTCAGATGAAAAAACTTCATTTGGACGAAGTCTTTTTGGGTACGGCACCGGGCAAGTCTTTTCAAGGCCTTTTTCTTCATGGCATATTGTCGTGGAAAGCCTAACTTGGTGCCACGCCTGAGAAGACCTCAACCATGTCACGCAAGGGAAAAGACTACGATCCTTTGAAACGTTTCCTTTCCCGAATGTTTCAATAATCAGACAAAATAAAGAGAAGAAGCTTATAGTGGCCAACCGAACCATTAAACTTTGATTTCCTCAGAAACTTCCTCGCACCTTCGCTCAAAGAAGTCATAAAATATAGAAGTCGCACACTTGAGAATTCTGAGAGTATTATTTTCTGTTATATAATTGCCGAGGACCTTGAGAATTTGAGAAAATATGAACATTACTTGAAAAAGTAAACAGGAGGTTTCCCGACAACATTACAGGTTTTTCTTATGTAAAACGTCTTCTAGTACCTTGGAGATGAGCGTGAATTGGTATGTATAAATGAAAACACCACCATTGCTTGTCAACACTAGATCTCATTGCTTGCACACTTGCTGACTCGGCTGCTGCTTTGTGTTTATGTTGTGGAAAAGATTTCCTCAGCAACCATAATTAAATTGGAGGAAACAAAAAAAAATAATTTCAGCGGATGAAATATAAAAAAAAACTGTCAGCATCAATATAAACTTTGATGTCGTAATTTTAATTCTCAAATGAGCTCAGTTATCGTTCATTTCAGTTCCCAAGAATTGTTGTTTGCTGCTATTTTCCACGTAACATGTGGAGTTTTCTGTATATTCGGACCATTGAAAAAGTTCATCGCTGATTTAAGCGCTGAAATAGTAGGCGAGGCCTTATTCATGAGATACTGAGGCTAAAAATAAAACAGGTGTGATAAATCCATTTCCACAAATTGTGATCTCATTAGTTCAACCTCACTCTCCTGGTCTAATTCTTTTCCTGAACTCCTTCCACGCCTCTCACTCTACTTCCACTACTTCTACTTCACTAATTCATTTTAGGAGAAAGTGGAACCCTTCGTCTCTGTTGAAGTTATGTCTCTCAAGTTGGATTTCTATTGCCTCCTTGGTAAGGCATATCATATCATATCCCTATATCCTTTTGAGTATTTGTAAAATTTTCTCGGGTTTCCCACCGGGTAAGGCTTTTAAGGTAGTTTGAGAGCGAAAAATCACTTCACCTAGAATTTGATGAATTTGACCTCATTTTAAAGAAACAACTCTCATCTTTCCAATGATATCAAAATATAAACCCCTTGCCGAACTACTTTTCAAGCAATTTGCCTGTAAATATAAGCTGTTTTACATGGGATAGATTATGGCTGAGCGCTCCAGAGGGAGAATATTGAAGGAAATAGGAATTTATAACAACTAGATTTCGTCAAAAAACTAAACGGTAACTTTTTACAGAATGGCAAAAAACCTGCCGTTTTGAAGGGTTTTCAGCCGTACGGCGGGAAAAAATAAGTCAAGTCAGAGACTTATGTAGATATATTTATTTAATTACTGTGAATGTTTGCCTTATATAAATATATATTTGTGCCATTAATATTATAATATTTATTTCGCACTACTTACAGACGCTGAAATCAAAGAATAAAATTTGAATATGTTCTCCATTATGACTAGGGATCTATCTCGCTCTCAAACTACGTAAAAGGCCAACGTTTCGACGAGTGACTCCCTCATCGTCATCAGCACGTTATTTGATTTGGACACGCTGCTTTTTTCACATGAATACCAACATTTTATCATGGGAAGTTTTTACCATTCAGTAGGTATATTGTATTTCCTTTCTCCACTCATATGTTGAGTATTTTAAACCGCACCCTTGCCAAACATGTTCAAAAATGCTTTGTCATACGGACACGGAGTGAAATCCCTTTCCAAACTGTACTTTGAAACGGCTTTTATTACTGTCGAACTTGATAAATCAACGAAAATAATTTTGGTATTTTAATAAAAACCCAGGAAAAAAATAATATTCAACCACAAAAGCTTGAAATCAACCCACCCATTTTCTTCCTCTGATAATAACTCTGAAAATGTCCGATAATTTATCAGATAAATCTCCACATCCGCCCTGTATGCAATTACCCTACAGGCTGTCCAAAGGGCCTTTCAGCCGAGGGTTTTAGGACAACAACCATGTAAAGGGGAGACAATAAGCAAATCAATTCACGAATGAAAAGGGTGTGGAGTATTGGTCTGCCGGTGCTTCGCTTACATCTACATCTACATACTACCCCGCAAGCCGCCTCAATAGGAGTGTGGCGGGGGGTGTTAGGACACCAGCCGTTTACATATAAAAAGGAAACGCTCTAATGAAATTACGCCTAGCACTTATTAAAGTCCCTTATTGTTCGGGGGAAAAACGAATTCCCATACCTATCCGTTCGGCAAAATATCTCTCTTAATTTATCGTTTCTGTCGGACCTGGAAAAACATAGTGGGGTTCTAATGTGATGTTCTCCGTGTCGCTCTGAAAGATATCTATTCTCAATTGCTCGAGTAATCTAAGCCTATAGCGCGCAGCCTCCGAGTCTCTAGCGGCTCCCAGCCTAATTCGTTTAACATCTGTGCAACGCTGTCTGTACGCCCGTAGCTGTTTTTGACGAATCGCGCAGCTTTCCTTTGTATTTTATTAAGTTCCCGGACTAAGTCTTTCTGCACCGGATCCCATATGCTCGCTGCATATTCAAGGTGTGGCCGGACGAGTGCGAAATTGCACCTCTCTTTTACTTTTTCATCCGAAAATCTTCCCACAATATACGCTTGACGAATCCTAGCTTCTTCAGAGCTCTGCCACACATATTTCTTATTTCTTACTTAACCATGTGTACCAGAACGGTGCCAGGAAAAAATAGTTTCTAAAAATCTATGAGTTCCACAATCTTCTTCTTATTGAGTCACTTATCTCAGACCCCCAAATAAATTCGGAGGCGATGGTTATATCAAGGGAACCTGGGACTTCTTATTATAGTAGACGAACGCTTCAACCCTCTGGACAACTACGACATCTCAAGAGATGCGAGAGGTGAAAATAAAACTGTGCTCGATTACTTAAGGTGGTTCCACCGTAAAATGACTTAAATGTCATTTTATTCATATTCGGTCTACTTGTAGGAAAACTTGTCCTCTATCTGATATGAACAACAAATTAATACCTTCCCACGCTATTTCATTCTATAATGGAACTTGAAATTACATTGTGTTCAATGGTGGAAGGAGAGAAACACGGGGAATAAAATAGTATTTTTCCACAAAATATAAATGACATTTTCGCGGAAAACTATTAATATGATGGAAATAATCCAGAGAAATTGACTAAAAAGAAAATATAGGCATCTTACCACCTTATTGTTTTAGTTATTAGGGAATTACTGCTGTAATTGAAGTCAAAATACTGTAATTCGTAGGAAATGGCGCTGCAGTTGGCTCCAATGGCTAGAAAAAAGTGCTCATTTATAAAATACATTCGTGGAATAATAATCTGCATATTTTGTAACTTATTTTTGAGTTTCTATAGGTAACGCACTTCATCAGTGAAAGCAGGATTTTTTGGAGAAAATATAAAAAATGTGGAATTTAGTATTTGTTTTGACTCACACAGTCGCGGCTGAACCCTCGTAATGCCCTTTTCAAAAGTAAATGGCTGGTAAAATAGATTGTGGTGCTCTCTTTGGGGTCAGAAGCGAACTCGAGTCCCATGTGCATCCTGATTGGGGGTTTACCACGATTTTTGCTTTTTACTTTATCATGCAGGGGGGCATGACAAATGATCATTTGCAAATCATCTCTTAAAGATTCCTAAAATTGCCAGAGATATATAGGAGTCTATTACAGTTGAATGGACGGACAACTTTCCCATAACGGCCGTGTCGTCATTTCATACATCGCTTCTTCTTCATCGCCGAAAATACAACAGTATAAAGATTTAGAAAAAAACTTTGAAAAAATATCCGTTTTCAGCGGGAATCGATCCACGGGCCTTTGATCGAAGGATTAAATGACGTCAGAGGCCGTTTTGAGGAAACAGAAAAAAATACAACTTTCTACGATTAGTCATTTGGTTACTAGGCCTCATAATGTTTCGAAGCAACTCTGTAACTCTACATGAAAACCTTTGCGAATTTAATTTCAGGAGTAATTTCGAAAAATCATTCGAATATCGATAATCCCCCATTGTTGATTTATGGTTGACAGAGAGAAACAACCCCCATTGCAAAAACAAAGGAATTCGACCGTTGCAAAAGACGGGAATGAAAAACATGATCCACGGTGAATAAGGTTCATCTTGATGCTAGAGTTACTTTGTCTACAACTTGTTTAATCAACAGATTAAGAATAGATCAGTGGACCTCAAGCGGGAATTTCCCGTGTTTCTGGTTTTAAGGTAGTTTGAGAGCGAAAAATCACTTCACCTAGAATTTGATGAATTTGGCCTCATTTTAAAGAAAAAACTCTCATCATTCCAATGATATCAAAATACGAGGGCAGACTTAAAAGTAAGGTCTCCAATTTTTTTTGTCATAGAAAATGACATTTATTTACATTGTTGGATACATCGTTGGAAAGGTCATGGCTTCAGCTATTTTTCGATGTAGTCACCCTGGAGCTCGATGATTTTCCTCATCCGCATGATGAACTTTTGAATACCGTCGTCATACCAGTTTCCGTCCGCGTTGTGAAGGCGTTGACCTCATCTTGCACCTCCTTCGTCCGTCGCGATCTTCATCCCTCCTAGGTGTTTCTTCAGGGTGAGGAACATGTGGAAATCACTTGGTGCGACGTCGAGGCTGTACGGAGGATGCCCGATCACTTTCCACCCAAACTTCGAGATCAGTTCCTGCGTCTGACTAGCCCTGTGTGGTCGCGCGTTGTCGTGATGAAATGAGACCCCCTTCGTCAGCATTCCTGAACGTTTGTTCTTGATGGCGCGCCGAAGCTTTTGTAATGTGTGGCAGTATCTTTCCTTATTGATAGTGGTTCCCCGGGGCATGAAATCCACCTGCAATAATCCTCATCCTGAAGAAACACCTAGGAGGGATGAAGATCGCGACGGACGACGAGGTGCAAGAGGAGGTCAACGCCTTTGCAACGCGGACGGAAGCTGGTATGACGACGGTATCCAATAAAACCTACTGTTTTTAAGGGTTTTCAGACGCACGGCGGGAAATAATGAGTCAAGTTAGAGACTTATGTGGTTATATTTATTTAATTACTGAGTATTTTGGTCATATATATAACTATATCTTTGCGCCATTAATACTACAATATTTATTTCATACTTCTTACAGACGCTGAAATAAAATAATAAAATTTGAATATGGTCTCCATTATGACTAGGGAACTATCTCGGTCCAACCATCTTAAGTTGCCAAAGCAAGCAAAGAAAAATCGAGATTTTCAGCAAATGCAGATCTGACCATTGTGCAGGTTCCATGAATAATTAGGAAAAACCTATCGCAAAATTGGAAAAGCCATCTTCGAGCTCCATTCCTTGTTCACATCACTATGTAAACAGAAATTATTAATGTCTCCCCACTCGCCAGCTTTTTCGGGGGAGATATATCCAACTCCCTTAAAAAGGGATGTTTTTAAAAAGTGCAAACGGAAATTGTAAAAAAATTACAAGATATTTCGCAACAGAGCTATAGTTGTGGTGGGTGGAGGAAATTTGGACGGACTGCGGGACTCGGTTGGAAAAATGACGCTTCCTCTCCTCTGCAGACCGCCAAGGAAGGACCACATTACATACTCCTCGGTTATCAAAACTCACAAATATTCCATAGAATCAACACTCTCGATAAATGACTTAATTCGAAGGCGAAGGACAATTGAATGGCGAATATACCTGGTATAGTTTTTTTTAGTATCACTCCCCACTCCCCAGTACTGCTCATTTGAACGTACTGCCATTTTTTGCGAAGTTTGCAATTTTTGCTTTCTAATATGATCGGTACCAACTTGACAAGCAAACGTTTTCCCCATCGTTCCACCTTTTAAGTGCTGCGGAATGGTGAAAAATGGATTTTTTTAGTGATGAACTCTTCTCGGGCTCTACACGGGGTGAGTGATTTAAATGTTGCCGACGTTGTGGCGTTGTATGGGGCAGAAACGTGGACCTTGAGAAAGGAAGACGAAAATAGGCTGAAGGCTTTCGAGATGTGGGTGTGGAGGAGGATGGAGAAGGTGCGTTGGACGGAAAGGAAGACAAATGAGGAAGTGCTTGACATGGTGGGCGAGGAGAGGAAACTTGAGGATGAGATTAGGGGAAGACGGGGTAGGTGGCTGGAAGGGGTAATGAGGGACGATGGTTTGCCGTGATAGAGGGAAGGATGTTGGGTAAGCGGAGAAGGGGAAGGAAGAGAATCGGTTTTATGGACGGGATGAAGAAAGGTAGGACTTATTCTGAGATGAAGAAAGAAATACTAGAGGTAGAAAGGGCACGGCACGTTTAAGAATTTGCTGGATATTCTCTGACTTTCATCACAACCTACCTCTAACCGGTAGAGTACTGTAATGAATGAATGACGTTTCAGGTAGCGACTCGTTGCCCATCTTCAAGGCTAATGTCACGTAACGAAACTGTCCGTTGGTTTTATACGGACGGTGGCGGTGTGGGATTGGTCGATCCCCGATTGTTGAGCTGGAGAACCGTTGACCGTCGAAATTTGGCCGTTGACCGTTGGCCTTGCTCTGTCAACCTGTATTATTTTTAGGATCCTATTCCACGAGCTGCTGATGGTATAGCCCGAATCACGGTTTACGTTCCTCCTTTCCATTTTAATCTCTATCGCTTCCTTTGTCAAGCGATCCCAACATTTTTCCGACCGCCAGAGAACTCTCGTATCGTCCCATTTAATGCGATGGTCCAGACTAGGGATGGGAGAAAAAAATCGATTCTTCATCATAATCGATTATTTGCTTCCGATTCTTTCGATTATTAGATCGATTATGGGTGGACGATTTAATCGTTGAATCGATTATTCAATCCCGATTATGATCGTCAGAAAAAAATCGGCGGGATTGGTGTAATTTGAAAATTTACCGAGGGAAAAAATAATCGGCTTTAGAACTTTGATGATTTTTTTCGCAACTGCCAGTGAATAATTTAAAAATAAAAAGATTCAAATAGCCCATGAAAAAGTTATTTTTTGCATTTTATGTTTGAACTGCGATGGCAAGACTGCAAAATCTGAAAGAAGACGAGTGAAAACGCCGCAGATAAAAAATATGACTCAGATGCATGTGGTTTAACGAGAGATGATGTAATACGTTTATGACTCTTAATGACAGACAGCTTCATTTCAAGGATAACGCTAATAATATTTGACCTAATTTAGGAGTATTAATGCTCCTGATATTTACACCACGAAGTATAAGATGTCGAGAAAACATATACTTTGAAATACTAAGCTAATTTTTCGAAAAAATAGAAGAACTAAGTACATTATATATATGATTGACAACATAAGTTACCATTTCTGTCGAAATAATAAATATATATATATATATTTATAACTCAAGTATCAACATCACTGAGTGATGTAAATTACAATCATTGTAAATTTTGCAGCATGTTGAGTGTGAATTAGAGCTATGCCAAGTATTACATATGGAGACATATTTTTTACTGTATTCCAGGCACCTATAACATTCCCATTTTGTCTATACCTCTCTCCTTTACAAAACCTTTACAATAACCTTGATTAGTCACCTACTATTCTCCTCTTTTCAATTAGGTTATTTAACACAAATGCACAAAAATCAACTCCTTATATACAGCTCTCTATTCCCACGTCACTTCAAAGTATCGTTTACTTCAGTCAGAGACCATAATTATATATCACTGAATATAATGATTTCACCACAATCATACAACACCGTGAAATAATTTCAACAGACCCTTCGTTTCAAAAATCGGGGCGCATCGCTTTCCGCTTCGCATACTCGGCGATCCTCCACAGGAGTCTACGATTATTCCATCCGTCACAATATATCCGCAGAAAAATCACATGATTATGTACCGATTCTTCAAATAACCGATTATACTACCCGTCAGGCATGCGCAGAGTGATGCTCATCCTTGACGATCCTTCACAGGCTTGAATGAATCGCATGATTCTTCCGATTCTTCTGCTCGTCACAGAAGCTACGAACTTCACAGAAAAATCGCATGATTATTTACCGATTCTTCAAATAACCGATTATGCTACCCGTCAGGCATGCGCAGTGCGATGCTCATCCTTGACGATCCTTCACAGGCTTGACATGAATCATATGATTCTTCCAATTCTTCTGCTCGTCACAGAAGCTACGAACTTCACAGAAAAATCGCATGATTATTTACCGATTCTTCATAATCGATTATGCCTTCCCGATTTTTGTACTGAATCGATTCTCCCAACACGATCATCATATGATACGATTAATCGATTACTGAGAAATTTTGCCCATCTCTAGTCCAGACTGAGGCTATGTTCAACCACCGCTGATTTCTCCGGTTGTCCGAGTCGAAAATGTCTTCGGTGTGCCTTCAGTCGAGTGGAAATCGTCGAGTGGAAATGGATTTTTTTATTTTTCTACTAGCATGCAATCATAGAGAAGAAAACTTCAGCGGTCTGTAAATGGCGTCGTATCCAACAATCCGCCCATGTTAACCCCCATTTAACCCACGGTTAAAAAGGGATTCCTCATATTAGCTCACGCAATAACTTGGGTTTTAAATTTTCGCTTCCTCGTAAAGTTTTTTTTTTCAAATATAGCGGATCATCTTTGGAATGTATTTTAATCTCTAAGCCGACTCTTTCACCAGTGGGCTCCAAATGACAGAAAAATCTCCAAATGTTACCAGTAATCAGTGAAATTTAATATTTAATGTCCTTCCGACATACATCAAGGAAGAAAAAAACATCCGAAAGTTTCTATATGAAATAAAATCCTGGCTACTTCTTATAAAAAATATGTATAGGTCTTTTTCTGTAATATTCATGTAATAAATATTGAATTAATTGTAAAAAAAATGAAAGCTTTTGAAATTATTTTGTGATTGTTTTTGTTAATGTTCTACGACAGCTAATCATGTATGTATCTATCAAACTCATGACCATGGTGTTTTATCGTTGTGTCAATTCCCTTATTATTGTCATAATTTTCACAAGATTCTATAAATATTTGTTTGTGTACAATTCTACTTATGTATATTTAGTTAGCATTTTTGCATGGATAACATGATATTAACCCCAATACTGGTGTATTCCTCAGGGGTTACCCAATTACTGTTTTTGTTGTAATAATAGATGGAAATAAAAATTCTATTCTAAGAAAAAAATTATCTCACAGGCACGAAATGTAAGAGTATTTTTCCATCCACATGAGTCTTTAATATTACTGTGAATGTTTTAATGTTTTTTTATTTTTTTAGCCGACAGAATTCTCCTCCTTTTTTTCTTCTCTTTTATCTAAATAGGTTTTAATGTGGAGGAGACCGGGCCACGAGCAAGTCACGTACATGAAAAATTTCTCTCACCGCGTATCCTTGTGAGAATGAAAGACACGTCACGCGTCTCCAAATGCCACCACCCATTGAATGCACACGCACCCTCTGCCTTCGACTCTTTGAAATAAAAAGGGCGCCTCTCAAAAAGCCTTTTCTCACCGGCGCGCCCTGAATGCACCGAAGCGCACTCAAGCCTCGAGGGTTAAGAAAAGCGAGCGTGAATTAAGACGAAGGATGCAAAGGAAAGAATGGTTTCTGGCGGCAAAGGGGCAATTAAGTGAACGCAACAATGCGCCTCAGGGACCCTTCCCACCTCTCTTTGACCCAACAATGACCGAGCGTGGAAGCGATACACGCCTCTCACGAGCGGAGGAGAAAATAGACGCGGGAAGGTGGGGCCAAAGACAATTTCGGACGCTGTGGCCTTGACGTTACTCTCCCCACGATTGTCAGTACATATCATCCATTTGAGAGTTATTGCCACGAGGTAAAATAGCATCTAGACATCATTTACGAACGATAAGGGACCATAACAGCTGCCAATGAGACTTTTATCTAGGTTTGTCGTTAGGTAGCGTAGTTCTTAGTAGTAGTAGTACTCCCTAATACTTGAATCCTTGTCTGTTACCTAGTACTAACAGCACGCCGTGCATGTTTTCTACATAAGTCTTGAGTCTCTGTCCATTTGTGTAGTTGCAAAATACATATATATTAACGGTCCCTCTACCATTGTGATAATATCTGTAGTGTAGTGTTGCATGCTTGTGAGGCTTCGCCTCGTGACAAGCATTAGCGATTTATGCTAATGCATAATTAGTCGTAGTTACACTAACTTTAGGGTATAGTGTAATGCATGTTGGTGAATACTCACCCTCTGCCACACACCCCTGAGGTGGCTTGCAGGGTATTTTGTAGATGTGGATGTAGATGTGGAAGTCGAGGAAAGAATTCTCTTTTCCCTAGTAATGCATCACCCATAAAAAGCAGCAACCTTGTAATCCATCATAGTCATAAATCATGAAAGAATTTAATTAAGTGGTAACAACATCCGCCAAATATGTAAAAATCTCTTTTTAAAAAAAGCAGAGCGTAATTGAGTTTTTGGATTCACTTAAGGATGGATGGAGTCTCTCCAAATAAGAGTATGCAAGCAAGTTTGCGACTTCGATAGAGTGTAGCAGAGTTAATCTCGGACACCGATGAGATTATAACGTCACCTCATTGCATCGGTAGATTAAGCCATCCATGTGAAAATAAGGCACGAAGGATGAAAATTATATGCACGTTTTTCCCTGGCTAACCTCGTTAGCTTACAACTGGACAACGGAAAACTAATTATGAATTTTAATACAATATAATGACGTAAACCCCTTTTGCCTTCATAGAAACGACACAAATTCCCACACACCTGCTAACAAACGCCCTAGTAACAGTCCACAAGGTAGTGTTCAATTGCAGATGAACAATAGCCGACGAAGGTCGCAGCTAATAGGGCACGGGGATATTGAAAAAAAATAAATATCGGTCAAATGCACTTAGACGAAAGGATCCATTCTGACGTGGCCTTGACGCAAATTCCCCCAGGAATGTAGTTACTCAATTACAGCATTTTCATTTATCTAAATCTACATCAACATCTACAAAATATCCTGTAAGCCACCTCAGGGGTGTTTGACAGGGGGTGAGTATTCACCAACATGCATTACACTATACCCTTAAGTTAGTGTAACTACGACTAATTATGCATAACCATAAATCGCTAATTCTTGTCACGAGGCGAAGCCTCACAAGCATGCACTTCTACACTACAGATGTCATCAAAATGGAGAGTGACCGTCAATATACATGCATTCTACAACTACACAGATGGACAGGGACTCAACACCCATGTAGAAAACATGCTAGGCGTGCTGTTAGTATGTACTAGGTAACAGATAAGGATTCAAGTATTAGGAGTACTACTACTACTAAGAGCTATACTACCTAACGACAAACCTAGATAAAAGTCTCATGGCAGCTATTATGGTCCCTTATCGTTCGTGGGAAAAAAGACATCTTAAATCTGTCCGTTCTGCAGTCTAGTTCCCTAATTTTATTCTCATAATCTGATCTACCGTAGTATGTCGCATTTTGTATAATATTATCAACTTCGTCAGAGAATAGACCGGTTTGGAACTTACATAATAGATTGAGTCTAAATTTTAATCGTTGGTCTGAAAGCGTTTCCCATCCCAGTTGTTAGTGAATTTGAATTGCGTTTTTGCTTTTATGAGGACTAAAGCGGTTTAATGCGCCATGAACCGCGTAATGCGGTTTATTGCAAAAAAGAAGTTGAAAATGCATTCTGATTTTGGCAATAAGTGTTAGGTTACTGGGCCAAAGGTTTAGCTGGACCATTCGTATTGTTAATCGGTAAGGATCATAAGATATTCAGATGAAATTAATTGGGTGAATATGAGCCACTCTCACTTCAAATTCCACCTAAGGCACAAACATTATGCAGAGCCAACGAGTAGGTAAACGTAGGAAGGAAGTTCTTAGGTTCACAAGACGTGTGCTAAGGAAAAGTAACATATAATTCAGGGAAATATGATTGAATATATACAGCAAGTATTTGGGGCAAAATCAGAAAAAAATCCTGATAGAAAAATTAGATAAAGTTCTTGTAATTCCAAATTACGAGCTGGTTATGTTCGCGGCACTACCGTACGTGTGATCATTGCGTAAATCATCTTTTTGTAAGTAGGGGATGAAATAACTAAATTTTCGGAAATTAAGTTCTGGATAACATTATGAGTTACTTAAGGTAGTTTGATCGAAAAATCACTTCACGTAGAATTTGATGAATTTGGCCTCATTTTAAAGAAAAAACTCATCTTTCCAATTATATCAAAATATCAACCCCTTGCCGAACTACTTTTCGAGCAATTTGCCTCAAAATATATAAGCTGTTTTACATGGGATATAGATTATGGCTGTGCGATCCAGATGAAGAATATTGGAAAAATTAGGAACTTCTACCTCCTAGATTTCGTCAAAAAACTAACGGTGCATAGATTACATATTTTCTCAACTATTTATAAAAAATAATCTATTACTCACCACAGTAATTTTTACAGGATCGCATATAAAAAACCTGTTTTGCTGCTGTTTTGAAGGGTTTTCAGGCGTACGGCGGGAAAAAATGAGTCAAGTTAGAGACTTATGTAGCTTTATTTATTTAATAACTGAGAATTTTGGTCATATATAACTATGTCTTTGCACCATTAATATTACAATATGTATTTCATACTTCTTACAGACGCTGAAATAAAAAAATAAAATTTGGATATGGTCTCCATTATGACTAGGGATCTATCTCGCTCAAACCACCTTAAGCTTCAACGAACTATCCTCAGATAGGCACATATCTAATAAGTTCCTGCCGTTATATTCCTCATCATAGAATATAGCTAACTGATGATGATACCGCGGGTGGCCGTAAATTTAAACAAAGTGATCGTATGAAGTACTTTTTTCATTCATAAAAATCACAATAACTCAAGGTCACTCACGGCAAGTAACTTTCTTTTAAACTCGCAGTCTGTTGCACGCAGATGGCCGGACGAATTTTGACAAGGTCATCACACAACTTTCCCCATAGCCATGTAAGCCCCATTATTATCTACTATTTCGTGATGAATAATGCTAAACTGAATTTAGAAAATTGTATAATAGGACTGCGGTTGACGGGTTTCTTTATAGGGAAGTGGAACATCAGTTTTTTGACACCAAAGTGTTTCACAGTGCTGTCACGCTACGTATCGGCTCATGCCGATGCCGCCAATAAATTATGGTATCATGTATCGATCGGGTATTTTTAAGAGATGTCGGTCAATGTGTTGGAATTTAGAAATTTTTGGAAGAAGAGAAGAAGTAGGTCAGTGCTTTTTGGGCACCGTTTAGATGTTTTCACACAAGTTGCGGGCTCGTCGTTTCATTTCCCTTCGGAGTTTAATCCCACTTCGTCCTTTTGAAGTACTTTTGTCCTTCGTTGGACTCGATGGTAATTCACAAATTACACTTGGAAATCAAGAATGTGATGCATTTTTATTTGTTTCATTTCGAATATTTATGATCCACTATAGGTATTATTAAATCATATTGCATCAAAATCAGCGGTAATCAATCCGAAGATTGGATTGCAGCAGTTCTCCCGTTTACTTTAAGCGGGTTCCTCAGTCTTTCTAGCCGGGTTTTGTTATTTTTGGCGTGAATCGGGCTCAGTAAATATTATTTTTTAGCACGTTTTCAACTGAGAAGCAGTATATTTACTCTAGTTCTTACTTGTGGAGTTTTACCGATGCTGCATGGTGGGGAATGGCCTAAGCTGCAGACGTATTTGCAACTCTCCTACTATTAATAATATATAGACGTTTTAAATCTTTTGTATCTGGGATCCTCATGAGATGTTGGGGTTGGGGATCCTGGGGTTGGAAACTGAGTTAGAACGCGTGCAGCAAAGATCGGCAAGATACGTTAAAGGCCGTTATGATAATCTCGTAAGTGTTACTGACATTTTGCAGCAACTGGGATGGGAAACGCTTTCAGACCGTCGATTAAAATTTAGACTCAATCTATTGTGTAAGTTCCAAACCGGTCTATTTTCTGACGACGTTGATAATATTTTACGAAATACGACATACTACGGTAGATCAGATCATGAGAGTAAAATTAGGGAACTAGACTGCAGAACGGACAGATTAAAAATTTCAAGTTAATGACGTTGCTTTTTCGTAAGCTTAGGGTTCGGGTTTGTATTGTTTGGGAGAATAAAATCAGGGAACTAGATTGCAGAACGGACAGATTTAAAATGTCATTTTTCCCACGAACGATAAGGGACCATAACAGCTGCCAATGAGACTTTTATCTAGGTTTGTCGTTAGGTAGTGTAGCTCTTAGCAGCAGTAGTACTCCCTAATACCTAAATCCATATCTGTTACCTAGTACTAACAGCACGCCGTGCATGTTTTCTATAATAAGTCTTGAGTCTCTGTCCATTTGTGTAGTTGCAAAATACATACCTATATATTAACGGTCCCTCTAACATTGGTAACATATCTATAGTGTAGTGCATGCTTGTGAGGCTTCGCCTCGTGATAAGCATTAGCGATTTATGCTAATGCATAATTAGTCGTAGTTACACTAACTTTAGGGTATAGTGTAATGCATGTTGGTGACTACTCGACTGCCACACACCCCTGAGGTGGCTTGCAGGGTATTCTGTAGATTTAGATGTAAATGATGCAGCTCATTTTAAACCATTGCCTACCCATTTGCAAGCTTTTGACAGCGCTCTTCAGGACCCGGGGTCTGGCGATGAGGCAGGTGATTAGGTTCCAAAACACTGCACCATCACAGATAATCAACTGTTTCCAATCTCTGTGAAGCCGTTAAACTATGCCAAATGGGTTTTAAGTCTCGAAAAAAAGGAAGAATTTCTAAGATGACGTAATTACCTAAAGGACAGCTGTTTTATCAACAAAAATCCGGCTGATCTTTGACCACATGGCGCACAGCTATAACACTGAAACATGTTCGTTTTCTCACTAAAAATCTCTTTCAGCCTGTTAATTCCAATGTCTCTCGAATGTTTTTCATAAGTCTCCAATTTGACGTCCCTTAAAATTTTCTTCATGTCTTACTCCGTTATTTATTCCCATTGATATATTGCAGGAAACCATTTTAATAATACCGAGAAAGACCAGGTAGATTCGCTGAAAATCAAAAACATTGGCGACTGTATCGTCATTTATGCAATCAAAATATCGGCGACAAATTTGAATCGATCCAGCCTCACTGTCTTGGTGATTTATCTTATCAGCTGCGTGCATTGCTTCACTGAACTTGGCAATGTAGAGTCGGAAACCAGTTCGTAAAAGAATCGCTTGATCTGAGCATCCCATGGATCCAGGTTACGTCATTCTACTCCACAGACACAAGGCAGAATCAGTCATTGTCTTTATGCGACCTCTATTTGAATACCATTACTATTGATCGATAAGTAAATGATCGATCGAGTAAAAAAATGGTTACTTAATGTAGAAAATCCAGATGCATTTTTGTTGTTAATAGCACGGTTAATACTCAATATATTTTGTGTACACGATAGGTTTAGATTAAACAATAAATTTGTTATCTTTTCATGCATTTATTTATGTTTCGTATCTGGCCTCAGTTTACTTATTTTTTTCAATTATTCGTATTGTATTCATTTGTCTTGAGGTATCCCAATACAGGCTATGCCTAAAAGTGATTCCTAATTTATCCTTATTTATTTGAAATGTAAAATATGCTTGTAATGTTGATTCCACGGATAAAATAAATATATTATTATCATATTATAAAGAATATGTAAACGCTATGAGATCTGCATGATGTTCATCTGCGAATAAATTAATAAATTGAGGAATTGTGCGAACAATACTTGAGTCTTAAATTTTAAGAATTCATTCGTATTGAAAGATGTACCTTTGATTTCCATTTAATTTATCCACTAAAACAGGCATTCATTCATCCAGCAAGTACACTGCAGCCAACAAAAAACCGACAAAAGTAGTCTTAGCGCAAAAATGAACAATATCCGATGAGGGAGGCTAAGGCGTCAATGTATAAATTAAAAAGAGACGGTCCTAGGACGCTACCCTGGGCAACTCCTGACGTTACAGGAGACCAACAAGATGAGGTGCCAGAGAAAATTACGCGCTGGGTTCCGCCACAAAGAATTTTAGATAAGAGGCTGATAAAGTTACCATAGACGTTAAACCTTTCCACATCTACAGAATACCCTAAAAGCCACCTCAAGGATGTGGGGCAGGGGGTGAGTAGTAACCAACATGCATTACACTATAACCTATTAAAGTTTGTGTAACTACTACAAGCCTAAGCTTATGAAGGAGGAGGCTGTGGTTGAGGGAGTCGATAGCTTTCCATAAGTCAAGAAATATGGCATCAAGCTGTGCTTTCTTGGATATTGAGTCGACAGCATGATGTTGGAAAACTGATAAGTTGGTTCGGCATAACCACCCCTGGAAGGAAACCATGTTGATTTATTTTGAGGACCAGATTCATGCATGGGAATGACATTAGCAGAATTAAACTGGGGTGGAAAAATGCCAAAAGAAAACCATTGATTGAATTGTAAGCTTAAGGTTAATGAGAGGTAGGAAACACAGTTGCGAATAGGGGGGTTGTGCCCATCGGAACCAGGAGAACGATGAGGGGGAACTTCACAAAGATATGCATATACCTTCCGAGGATCTGTCTGTATTTCAAAACAGGCAATTGTTAGAGTTAGGAATGAGATCATGATCACGGTTGAAGGGGAGTGTGAATATGAAGGTTGCAGAAATTCAGAAAAGAATTCAATAAATAAATGTGGCCTATTTGAGGCCAGGGCACTAACGTTATTCCCCGCGTTCCCCGCTAACGCGGATGTACACTAACTTTAAAAGGGTATAGTGTAATGCATGTTAGTGACTACTCACCCCCAGCCACACACCCTTGAGGTGGCTTGCAGGGTATTTTGTAGATGTAGATATATTCTCGTAAAACCCCCGTCTCTGTCCCCCAAATAGCCAGATCCTAATTTTTTGGGCTATTAAAACCACATTGGTTAATTTATGTAGGTTTGGTCGTCTTTTATAAGTAACTAAACTTCCTTTTTCCTCCAAGACGTTTCGCCTTTTTATTAATGAGGCTTCTTCAGGGCATACAGTACAATGCAAAGGAATACAGTTGGTAATAATTATAATACTATAAAGATAAAAAAGTTTTCAATCATAAATTTAGTACCTCAGAGGATTAACTTTCTCACTGCGACCATGGTAACACATAAACAAAACCAAAATGGAAAACCAAGCTAAAATTTAGTTTTTAAACAAAATTTTAGCTTGGTATGTTTTTGTTTTCAAGCTAAAATATAATAAGTGAAAATAAAAATATTAAAAATGAATAGTATAAAGCATGAAATAAACAATCACAGATATCGTAACTTCAAATTTCTAACGTATATTACATATTTTACGAATATAAAAAACATATTCTTATTTAAATTCTGGAGAACACTACATAATAGGGGAGAGTGGGGAAAAACCGACCTGGCGGGTCAAACCGATCCCCATTAAATTTTCGCTATGCGTGCTGCTGTCATGCGGAATGAACGTTAACTAGTTGAGCGACAACCATTACGTGAATGCGGAGCTGTTTCCCGTTCCAGTCAGACGCATTCTCGCGTTGCAACATTGTCCGTAAAATATTAAGAGAGTTTTGACCAGTTTATGCGTTGAGAAGACTTCACTCTGCGTTATACGGGTTTGAAGATTCACCATCGGTATGTACCCTACTGAATTCACCAGTTTTAGTAGGCAAATTTAGTGTGACCATGAATGCCATATATGTTGCTGGTAAACTAAAATCGCCATTTTAGTTTGGTAATGTACCACGGGGCAAAACCGACACAGCCTCGTGGGGCAGGACCGACTGGGGTCGGTTTTGCCCCACGCCCCAATGAATACTCTTTCACCATATATAGATACTGTATTAAAATTAATTATTTCCTACACCTTTATAAGTTTATGCTTAGGTTTATACGGTATGCCTAAATTTTTTTAAAAATATGCTTCATATCCTAATGCAACTGAAAAGGAAGCTTTCCGTTTTGTTTAACCCATTTGCAAATGTAAAAAATGATTATTTTACAATCAAAAAGGACATAAGTGTTAATTTTATAGGTTAATAAACACCCATGGGGCAAAACCTAAATTTTGCAGACTTTGGGAAATTTTTTTTTTTAATATAACCATTCGGAATACGTCTATTATACTGAGCACATTGCTTCTTTAATACTTAAGGACACAGTAAAAATGAATTGTATAAAGAAACATCAACAAATAGTTTTTTCTTAAATGTTTAATGCTTAGCAGGTCGGTTTTGCCCCACCCTCCCTTACATAGAAAAATAACTTTAGTTATAGGAGATCAAATTATGATAGATTTTGCTTAAATTCTGTACATTCGATCTATGGTTACAAAACTGAAGGAGTTTTTATGATGTGGACCATTTCATTGTAGTATTATAATTATTATTAACTGTATTCCTTGTAATGTACTGTATTCCCTGAAGAAGCCTCATTAATAAAAAGGCGAAACGCTGGCGGAAAAAGGAAGTTAAGTTTTTTAAAAAAAGACATGAACAAACTTCCATAAATTAACCAATGTACTATTATTAATATAGTGGTCATTAACTATTCAATGAAGCTATTAATACCTCAAATTCTCACGAAAACTATTTTTGTTTTATTCACGGCACTGAAGGTACAATGTTGGCCGGAAACAGAATTTGCAGAGCAGGCGAAAGCGACAAAAATTAAGGAAATTGAGTGCCGAATTTATAGCTTGAGGAATTTGTTTTGCCTTTTCTTCATTCAAGACCACAACACATACACAGAAAGGAATTCAAAAATGTATTCAAAAGCACATAATACCGGTTCAAACCTTTCATTTTCAGATTCCATCATCCTCTTCCCCTGCGTCACGCTTCACGGCTAGTGACCTACCCTTCACCAACAACGCACACAATATAGCGACGGCTTACAGTTTAACGGATGAAGACATGGTTCTATTTGAATTTAAGGTCTTCTTTAGGTGTTTCCCAGGTTATTTAATGCAATCTTCGGTACACAAGCGCAGTGTTGATTTGCTTTGGCAATGCAAGGTTTTGAATCAGAGAGAGATAGTCTACTAAAAAAATAGATGTGGATAATAGATGAAATAAAATAGATGGGTAATACACGAACGGTTTTGTTCATACATTTGTCATATTGGCTTTCATCCGCTTCGAACGATACTTTAAAATATCTCGTAAGCCTTCAAATAACGAAAATAGGATATTAAAAAAACAGTAAACTATATCCGATATAATTTATATTTTTACAGCATTCTACTTCGATATTCTTACTCTTAGTAGTCTTTTGTTTACCTAAATGAAATATCTTGTGAATACAGTAGTAAGTTTCTATGTTATTAACGTATGAAGTGGTGCTACCGTTTTTGTGCCGGCAAAAAGCGTGCCTTCTTTCATACAAGCTCAGATAAAAAATGTTTAAACAGTACTAAAAAATCACAAAGTAAAGCAGTTGGACGTACACATAAATTATCTTTGATATGCAGTTTACTGTGTTGCAATCGGTTCATTGGTTAATGAGATATAACATCTCAAACTCGGGTATCTCGACTTTTTGGGGGACAGTAAGTGATTCTTTCATTGACCATTGGCCGTGTGTGTCAAAAATACACTGGTTTTGTGGTGAGGAAGTTTCGAGAAAATTTACTGCGGTGTACAATCAGAATACGCCGCATAAACTACCGATAGTGTTAGCAGCATGTTAGAAGAATTGGGGTGGAGTCCACTGCAAGATAGAAGGAAAGTAAATAGGTTATTGGGAATGTTTAAATGCTACTCAAAACATCCAGCCTGGTTGGAATTGGAGAAGAGGCTGGAATCACCAAATATTTTGGGAAAAAATGACCACCCGCTGAAACTAAAATAGAGGAGGCTAAAAACGAATGCTGCCAAATACTCCTTCTTAAATCGTGGGGTCTTGGAATGGAATGAATTACCAGAAGAACTCACAAAACCTTTACCAAGAAATGTTCATATTTTTTTAAAAATGTTACTCATAAAAAACGAGAGGAGTGTTTGATGTTGAATGTAGGTATATGTATTTTTTAAACCTTGTTATTAATTTTATTTCAACCGAAACTAATGATAAATATTGCCACCAGACAATGTCTAATTGCAGTATCAGTGTAATAATAAATAATAATAATTACCGACGAGGCGATCTCTTTATCCTCGACTCTAAACTCTGGGTCGATCGAGAAGCTAGTGAACAGGGTTGATGGCCAAAACATTATCATTACCGGCCCATGCCATTTTACAAGCGTGGTCAACACTTTATTTGGCCTCCCTTAATGAAGACTTCACTAACCGATTCTGATGATTTAGAACGCGTGTTCATGTTAGGGATTTTCTAGGGTTCCAGAACGATCCTTAACGTTGTAGTTTCCTTTCCGATCAACAACTCAATTTTCATTCATCAAGTCTTCTCCAAGCTTCCGAGTTTGCAGTGTTTATTGGGACCAATTACATTGTACCTACTTTTTGTCGATGGGTGTAGTTTCAACAGTAAATTTCTGAGTGATTTAAGCCACAGTTCCTTTCAACCAGGGATGTGACCCGAAAATACACTTTACGTTTCGTGCCGTACCTTGGAGGAACCGGAACTCGGGAGTTCAAGCCTCGGCTTTGAAGGAGACCCAACCCTTCCCCGCGGGTGGTTTATAGCACCAACTGACCAGTCACACTATAGTTTATAACTTCTTAAAGTTAAACATAAATCACAAAGCTATGCTTGTCTTTGTGTTGTACTATTCACGTTGATGAAAATGTTTTTTTCATCGCAGTTATACGATAGATATTAACAATGTTACGTGCATTAGTAAACCATGCCAGTTTAATGTACATTAAATTATTAAAGCACGTAAAATGGTTAATATCTATCGCATGACTGCGATGAAAAAGCCATTTTCATCAACGTAACTAGTGCTACACAAATATGAACATAGCTTTGTGATTAATGTTTAACTTTAAGAAGTTATAAACTATAGTGTGACTGATCAGTTGGTGCTATAAACCACCCGCGGTGAAGAGTTGGGTCTCCTTCAACGCCGAAGCTCGGACTTCGAGTTCGGGTGCCTCCCAGGTATGGCACGGAATGTGTAAAGTGCCTTTTCGGGTCACATCTCTGCTTTCAACAGGTAGGTGACAAGAATGCTAATGAAGGAAATTGCTGATCCGTGGGTTTCACTGTGCTTTTTGTTCAAGCTACTAATGAGTGTCGGTTACTTTTATCATAGACTAAAAAAGGTCATATTTATAATTAAAATCAAAAATATTTTATATCTTCCACATAGATTTATTGGTAACAAACCCCCGACTGGTAACATTACTTTCGTGTCATTATAAAGAGGAGACCGATGGGAGTTTTTACCAATAAATATGTGTGGAAGTTACAAAATTTATTTTATTTCATAATGAACTCGGAATTCCACGAAGTTAACTCGCGAACCATTGAAGAAATAAGATCATTTTTGATGAAATTTCATGATAGCTGTTTGTAACATTAGTCTATCATCATTATGCAGGGTAACGCCCATGCTAGCACTCATGAGGAGACTCTCTCCAAATAATTTATCAAGCCAAACTCTTGGTTGACACGGAAGTGAATGATCATTACTGGTCATCATTACCATTCATTTGATGGTGTTGGATAATATAAACGCGATTTTTCTAAAAATCACGTTTACATTTTGCGAAAAGTGTGCGATGATATAGTTTCCTTAAGTGAATTAGAATAGAATAGAATTTTTATCTCAATCTATTATTATAACAAAAACAGTAATTGGGTAACCCCTAAGGAATACACCTGTGTTGGGGCTAATATCATGTTAGCCATGCAAACCTGCTAACAAAATATACACGAGTAGAATTGTGCACAAACAAATATTTATAGAATCCTGTGAACATTATGACAGTAGTAATAGGGGAATTGACACAATATAAAACACCGATAACAGTGGTCATGAGTTAGATAGATACATACATGATTAGCTGTTGTAGAACATTAACAAAAACAATAACAAAATCATTTCAAAAGCTTTCATTTTTTACAATTAATTCAGTGTTTATTACATGAATATTACAGAAAAATACCTCTATATTTTTTATAAGAAGTAGCCAGGATTTTATTTCATAAAGAAACTTTCGGATGTTTTTTTCTTCCTTGATATATGTCGGAAGGACATTATATATTTTTCTTGAGATATATAAAAAAAATCTTTGGTACAACGTCAGATTGGCTTTTGGTAAAGAAACATCATTTCTTAGACGCAACCGTGGCTAAGCCCTGTTTTCCTTAAAAAAAATGGTTTCCTTAGCTGCATCGACGAATAAATAAACATAGTTAACTATTTTACGTGCAACTTAAGACTTTTACTAAGACAAACCTTATTTATTCATTGACGACACATATATTTCAAACACCATGCTTCAAAACTGTGCTTTTCTCACTCGTGAGATGACTGCAACGAATCGATAAAATACTGGAATAAATATGAATCTACAGTTTTCAAGCCTTATAAACGTGGTTCGTCACAGTGTTTTAAATCACTTTAGGTTCCGTACGCAACATTTTTATCATTTATGTGATCAGTATGTACCGAAATGCATGGCTTCATCATGGGTGCGCCTCTCATGGGCCTAAGTAGGTCTCGATGCGAGGTGAGTTTTTCTCCACAACCTATAGAATTAACTCCTTGTCTATAAATAGGTGAACGAGTGGACTGAGTGACTAAATATTGATTCCTAGGTTCCACCTTTGCTAGTACATACCGACACAAGTAGATCGTGTGCTTTCCATTCCTTTCAGACCCAGTGCACTTCCAAACAAATGTCGAGGGCAGAGCAGGTGAGTGGAAATGTTGCTAATCTACTACCAAAGGATTATTCTTTCAATTTACGTAGAAAAAATGAATTATCACTGCCCAAACCGAACATAGCGATGTTCCAAAGATGTTTTATTTACATCCAGCCAAAAATATTTAACTTTCTTCCTGATTGTGTTAAAAAAAACCCCGGGAAAGTTTTGAGAGAAGTAAAAAATTGGTTACTTACCATAAGCAACATTGAACTTTTATTTTGTGATTTACATGTAATAAGTCTAATGTTAAATAGAAAGTGATTGTATATGTTTGACTTGTTAACGCCTCTTAATGTATCCTCAAAATTATATGAATCCATGAAATACATATAGTCACACATTTATGCGTATTGTACTGCATATATACTGTCGTTCATATATGAATAAATGCGTATGAGTGTATTGTGCTTTATATGTATGTTTGTGTGTATGATGAGCGTTGTCAGTTTGTCTTTTCTGTTGTTCCTTGCACAGAGCATTTCTTTTGGTAGGATTTGTGTACTTCACTGTATCTGCTTGATTGTTCTAAATTTGCTTATGTTAATGCATGGCTTAACTGATGGTAGCCCCCCCAAACAGGTGTACCTTAGGGGCTACCAAACTTGCTTCACTTAGTAATGTTGTACTCAGTATGTATTGACTGGAAGCAATAAATTATTATTATTATTATTTTCAAAAGATGAGGCCATTATTAATATTAGCGTGCAGAATACTGCTACCTTATGCTGGCGCAGAATATCGAAATCTTCGCCAGAGCGCATGGTGGCATTCAACGTCGTTCGTTTTTCTCGCTCATGACGTGTTCTCATCTGCGCTAACTTTTAATGGTAAGCTCCCGAAGCTTTAGAGATAAATTCTTCACGGGTTTCTGTCCGGATTAGTGGATCCATCTTCTCCTGAGCCGACGTTTCGAAGTACTATGACTCATTCTTCATCATCGGGGCCGTTCATCAGCCTTCATCAACGGCCCCGATGATGAAGGATATAAGTCATACTTCGAAACGTCGGCAGAGTAGAAGATGGAGTCGCTAACCCGGACGGAAACCCGCGAAAAATTAGGAAATATTGTTGTAAACGTGTTATAAATATTGCTGTAAATATTGTTGTAAATGTGTTATAATTAACTCCATAAGTCTTAGTTAGTAGCTTCTTAATGTACGCACTTTAATTGTTAAATTGTTAAGAAATTGTCTTAGTCTCACTATATGAGCTTTATGCAAGTTTAAAGTGAAAATATAACATGTTATTATTTGATGGTAGCCTTAAACAGGTTCTCTTATTGATAATGTAATGTGATATGCGTAAAAATATTATCGAAAAATGTACAGTCTTGGCTTCGAGCCAAAGAGAATGAGGGGGAAATGTTGAAGTAAATGTTTTATAAATAACTCTATAAACTGTTAGTAAGTAGCGTCTTAAGGTACGCACTCATATTGTTAAGTAATTGTCTTGGCCTCACTACATGAGCTATATGTATTTTTAAGTGTAAGCATAACGTGTTATTATTTGATGTTAGGCTTAAAACAGGTTCTTCTTCAAGGCTACCTAAAGTTACTCAAACTTTGATATTAAAATGTATTTTGTGTATGGAGTAATGAACTTACATATTATTACTTACTTACTTATTATTATTATTTACCTAAGCTCTTCACCGGAAGATAATAAAACTCCCAGAATGTAGTTCTCATCCACAGAACTAACCTGTGGGCCGATCAAGGAGCGTGTGATGAATGCACGCGAAGCGCACCAACGAATGTTGCAGTCGAACAGAAGACATCACACGCCATCATAATCCACGCGCCGCCTTTCCCTTTCATTGCTTTTCCCCCGAAACAGCGGCGGGCGACTGAGAGTGAGAGTGTTGGGGAGAGGAGAGAGAGACCGCGCCTCCTCTCGCGGCGGAGAGGGGAAGCGTTAAGAAAATGAATGACGAAAACCGTAAAAAAAATGAGAAACATCCAACGCGCCCCCCAACGGAAACAAGTTCACGCGATGGATAGTCGCTCTTCCCCTCCCTGCCCCCCACACTCCTCCCCCTCCCCCCCTCCACACTCCTTGCATCCTTCACGAGACTCTTAAGACGAAGGAGAGGGAGAGTTCTTAAGGAGGAGTATGGCAGGGGGTGGGATGGGAAGAAGGGAGGGTGTTTAAGAAGAGTGGGGATAGGATAGACCCCTGTGGAACTCCCCTCACTCTGCAACCTCATCCTACTATCACTATGGGAAGGGTAGGTGGAGAGAGGCTGTTGAATTGTGGGTAGCGGGTTCAGGGGTGGGGTGGGGGTAAGGGAGAGTGACTGGTGTGGGGTGAAATGATTTTCGGTGGGGTCCTGGGACTGCGCAAGGGGGTGGGGGTTACAATCGGAGAACGTCCCGAAATCTAAAAAAGGGGAACCCGCTTCCTATCCGGAGTCAGTCCTTCGCGGATGTTCTCTGGAGACGTAGCGAGTGCCAAAATATATATCCACACCCGGGCAAACAGCTCTCCTCGAATTTGCCAAACAAGAGGGCGCAAGTGCTTCGAGAAAAAAAACACAAACCAACAATAGGAGACAATACACTCTCTCTCTCTCAACTTATTCATTCCATTCTCATCGAAAGGAAGGCTTTGAAGTTATTGAGACGGACCAATCTCTCTCTTATCTCTCCCATATACAAGGTGCTCCCGTGTTGAGTGGATATTAATTAACTCTCAGAGGTGGTGTGTGCACAAGTCTTTGTTGGGCAAAATTGTTGCATTGCCTATTTGATCTCCCCCGCCGTCCGCACATCTGTGGGTTAACTCCGGGATTCTGCGTCTGGCTCCGCGGAAACAGGATCGCCCAGTCCTCGGCGAGCGGCCCACCTTGAAGGGACGGGAGAGACACAAGTCTTCGGTCGTCGACGGAGATCGCTCCACACCAGAAGAAAGAGGAGGACGAGAGAAGACGGTTGCGAAAATGGTACGTTCCTCATCTCCCGCGAGAAGATCGAAAGTGAATTTCCCTTTTTCGGTGTGAATTTCGCTTCCCTCCGCCCCATTCCAAATGAGTCTCCATGACAACGGGTGAAGCCGCCCCGATTCTCACATCTAATCGTGCCGCCAGAAAATTCGAGTGAATCGGAATTCCGATCGGAGTTCATTTTGTGTGATGTTCCCTAAATTTTAAACCGTGCACTGAATCTTATCTTTAAAGGAATCGGCCAAAAATAAGTCTACAAAATATTAAGGGGCCGTTGCAGAACTCAGAGTAACCACAGGAATTACAATACCTGTTTCATCGTATCATGTGTAATCAACTAAGGAACCATGTAAGTAGAAAATCTAGGTTATATATTGGAGTAGGATGGTAGATATTAGGTGAGGTAGCGTGATTCGGAGTTATGTGGGAAATTCAGATTCTCTGCGATCAATCGAGAATCCAGACTGATTTCAAGCTGCAAAGAATTTACCGCCTGCTATTATTAAGATGTAGGTCAAATATGATCGATATAGAATTCCGCGAGTTCATTTCATCGGTGTGATTTGGAGTAATTAAGAATGGACCTATAATCATGAACACAATATTATGTGTTCTAGTGTATCATGTGGAGCCCTCTATTTACTCCGGGAGTAGAAAATATAGACTAAATACCAGAGTAGGATAGAATTAATGTGAATCAGTTTTTAGTGCAAAGTTTGAATTTGGTGCAATGGATCGAGACTTAAGGGACGTTCGGTGGTTTTACTCTTAACTTGAGGGAATTGGACGAAACTTGCTGGAAGCATTAATTATGTTTTTCTAAAGCAACTTGATTTTTTTCAAAATTATTTACCGTAGATTTCTTAGGATATTTGATGTGGAAGTCTGGGCATGAAATTACATATGGGTTCTTATGGGAACGCGAGGTGCGACTAGCATTATTAACCGAAAAGAACGTTTTCTAGTTAAGAATAAGAAAAACAAAAATAATTTAAATCATCAACAGAATAATGCATGAAAATCATTTGGTATACTTTATTTTTATTATTTTTGTTTTTCTTATTCTTAACTAGAAAAAGGTTCTTTTTGAATTGAATTAAGCTACTCGTACCTTGTGTTCTCCCATAAGAACCCATGTAATTTTTTGTCCACTTCTCCATCAAATATCTTAAGCAATCTGCGGTAAATAATTCTGAAAAAAATCAGGTGGATTTAAGACAACATAAGTAATCCTTCCACCAAGTTTCGTCGAATTCTCTTAAGTTGAGTGAAACCAAAGAACCTCCTTAAAACAGACAACCAAAAATCTAACGTGTTATATTTTTAAGGTTTTGGTCCAAATATTTTTCATCGGTGTAGAGTGGAATCCTATCGAAATCGTCAGAAAATTCATCGATACAAAAACAGGTACAGGTTTGTCTCGTTTTTTACAAATTTGTTATATCGCCGTTAATGGCAGACTTGAAAATAATTATATATGCGCAGCTAAGCACGGCTTAAGTGCTGTTATTGGATTCAGCATCAAGGGTTGTAGCATCCTTCAAATCCTCTTCTTCTCCTTTGCGTCGCCACCCTTTGATGGACCGCAAGGGCGTCACATCCAGTTACTTTGAATCCCTCAAAATCACCATGAAGATTAGGAATCCTGGGTGGTTTTAGAGGTATGAGCATTGGGTGGCATGTCAAACGTCCATTGGTGCAATTCCCGGTTATGCAAGTCGATATTTTCTCATGGCAATTTCTCCAGTATTACGTGTGGTATTACGTCTTTTTTTATCAACTAGGTACTATGGGAGTAAAAAAATCCAGGCTTAAAAATATACAACGAAATCATCATATAATAAGTAACATATATACACTACATTTAATAAATAAGATTAGGTGGAATTTCTTACAAGAGCTCCGCTGAAATTCTAGGAATATAGCAAGCCTAGTTCTTAAGGATATTTTGATAGTTTATCTATTTTGTCCGGTATAAAATAGAATTTAACCGCAGAAATGTTTGTTAAAGTATTAGAATATATTGGCGTCAAATGAGGAGGATCAGTTCACTAGGGTTCCTACAATAATTCCCAGTGAAAGTGTCCGTTTGAATGAACATAATGGGTAAAGCGTACGTCCGGTATCGGATAACATAATGACACTTCAATAACAAACTGTAGTAATAGTTTATTCGAATGTGAACGTAACGAGGTAGAGCAGTTTAAAAATCCGAATCGAAACAAGAGTTTTATGGTTTAAGTGGAACATTTATGCAGAAAATTAGAGAACGGTTGTAAAAATTAGGGAAGGTGGAGTGAATAGAGTAGTTTGGATTTGTTGAGATGGATCAAGAGGCTTAATAGCAAGAGTAAAAAAAAATTATCACATTTAAAAATCACTAAATATCAGCCAAACATTATTGACAAAAATGCGCGAGTTCTTATTATCGGCCTAATGTGAAATTTATAAGAATAATCGGCCGGAAATCGTCGATACAATATTTCCTGTTCCCTATTGGCATGTGAATTTAACTAGGTTTTAATATGATGGACGAAATAGTCAATATTTCATAAAGAAGGAATGCATTAGGTAAGGTATGGTGATTTACTCATTCTCCTCTAAAATTTCTGAATTAGGTACGCCTAGTTATAAAAAAAATACTCTTGAGCATGATAACATGAGACGAGTGACGAGATGTGAATTGGAGGAATATTATGATGGGGTATAATTCCTAGTTTTGAATAACACTAACGAAATCTCAAACAAATTTGAACAACTCAGTTGGAATCAAACAAATAGTTTCATGCTTGACTTCGTGGAACTCTTACATTTCCTAAAACTAGAAGACACTGCAATACGACTGTCACGATATACAGCTTTCAAACACTAATTGAAGTAAATATAACTGTTTCAGGCTGGATATGGTGGAAGTTCTCGATATTCATAATGAATAAAAACACTTGGTAATCTTCCACAGATTTATTTAATTGGCACGACGCGTTTCACCACATTGTGGTATAATCATGTGCAGGGTTCAACGGTTTACTGCTTGGTGGAAAGCTATATATGCTTGACCTAAACCGTAGAACCCTACGCACATGATTATGCCACAGTGTGGTGAATGGCGTCGTGCTAAATAAATAAATCTGTGGAAGATTACCCAGCGTTTTTATTCATTAGGGCTATTTGAAGTTTTTCTTTCTTTAATAACTTTTTTGGATTTGAATTAGATAAGGATGAGCAGTTCGCACGAATTTCGGATACAAGGTTGCGTAGTTCCAAATTGGCTCCTAAAACAAGTGGTGTCCCAAATATTTCAGTGAGCTGGGAAAAAACGCAAGTGATTCGGAGTTGAGTTTGTTGTTGTTCAATAGTTTGTAGTCAAAGACTCAACTGAGGGGTAAATCATTCAAACTAACCAGGATTCGAACCCGGGAGCCCTCGATATCTCTCCGAGTGCTTTAGCCGACTTAAGACTCGAACTCTTGTGGTCCTAAACTGAATAGAGACTTACAAGTGTCTCTGTCGAAAAATTTACCCGGCAATATTATTTCGGTACTGACTGAATATATATATATCGATATATTTCACGAGTTTTATTCATTGGTGTAGTGTGAAAATATTAATATACAGCTTAAGGAGGATCGGTGGTTTCACTCAACTTAAGAGAATTCGACGAAACTTGCTGGAAGCATTACTTGTGTTGTCTGAAATCTACCTGATATTTTTCAGAATCATTTACCGCAGGTTAAATTAGGATATTTGATGTGGAAGTGGACATGAAATTACATGGGTTCTTAATGGTAAATTACACAAGGTACGAGCATATTAATTCATCAAAAAGAACCTTTTTCTAGTTAAGAATAAGAAAAACAAAAAACAATAAATATAAAGTATTATATCAAATGATTTTCATACATTATTCTGTTGATGATTTAAATTATTTTTGTTTTTCTTATTCTTAACTAGAAATCGTTCTTTTCGATGAATAAAGCTAGTCGCACCTCGCGTTCCGATAAGAACCCATATGTCATTTCATGCCCACACTTCCACATCAAATATATCCTAAGAAATCTACGGTAAATAATTTTGAAAAATATCAGATAGCTTTAGAAAAACATACGTAATGCTTCCGGCAAGTTTCGTCGAATTCCCATTAAGTTAAGAGTGAAACCACCGAACGTCCATAATATAATTTTTTGTCATCACTTGTAATATTATGCCATATGGAATCAAGTAAAGTAAAAAGCTAGGCCGAATATTTTAGGACGATGGTGTAATATTGGAGTGGTGTTTATCGTGGAGTTCGGATTTCGTCTGATTTATCGAGACTTTAAAGCTATTGTCAAAAATATCCCGAGTAATATTACTAAGATATAATTCAAATATAATCGATACTATTTCTGGAGTTATTTTCATCGTTGCAGAGTAAGAATTGACCGAAAATTATCGGTATATCATCACGTGTTCATTGGTGCACTGTCGGACATTTTTATTCATTTATTAGGTTGTTATGTGCAAGTAGTTGTGGTGTAGTGGGTAGAGAACTGAGGCTACCGAATGGAGGGTCCCGGGTTCAAATCCGGGTGAAGCCTCTCTGGATACCCCTCCGAAAATCCTCGCTGTGCGACGGTTTAGTTGTCATAACTTCGGGAAAAATCGCCTAGGTGGCCCAGGGAAAGGAACTGCTCTGAATGTGTGAATTTCACACGACAACGGCTAAGTGCTCTACTCTATAAAAACCAACTTTCTGGTTGAAACACTGAGTGTGTGATGTGCGATTTAGACAGGGTCTCTAGTGGGACAACTTTGGTTATCCTCCTAGCATCTTATCGAGAATCTAACATAGCATTTAAATTAAAATTACATGATGTTTAAGTTAAAATAATATTGCTGAAAGTTGGGATTTGGATCCAACAGAATTATTAAGAAAATGCAGCGTTGCATCGTTTCTTTTATGGCCAGCTTTCAGTCGTCTATAATCGCCGACATCTTAGAAAATAGAAACGCTAAGCTGGATTATTGGAATAGAGGTGAGAATTTAATACGGGTGTAGTGGAGACGTTTACACGAATGGAATTACATTATTATGGAATTAATTGTGCCTAGTTTATGAACAGTGTGGATAGGGAAACTGCCTGGTACAATATAAAATTAATTAAGTCACAGGAAATAGAAAATCAAGTTTGAACATTAGAATATGAGGGTGTTATTAGATGAGGTTCGGCACTTTAGACGAAAATCATTAGCATTTCGGAAGAGAAGTATTCTCGCTTAGGGGGCATTAAGGCATGGTGGCATTTGCTACCTGGAAGAGAATTATTCTCGCATTAAGGTATGGTGGCATTTGCTACCTGGTTTTACGCGTCATTTTCTTGAGGGCACAGGCAGGAACTTGTCAAATGTATCCAAGAACGCTTAGCATAAAATGTTATGCAGTGTGGCGGGCAGCCAAGCATTGAAACGTGGACTGCAATACACATGATCCTTATTACGCCCGTTGGCCGGATATATCTCAAATCTTTTCTGCGGCTGAGGAAGACGAAATGGCATACATCGTCCTTCAACACCTCGCTGCCTAGTACAGCTCTCGCGAAAGATTATGGCGTTCGGATGTGCAGAAGAAGACGTCATGGAGGGGTAAATTTTGGTGGAAGGGGTAGGGAAAAGGGACATAGGGGTAAGCGAAGACATGGCATTTGTAACATGCATGATTGCATTTAAAAAAATACAATTTATATGACGTGTAAAACACAAACGACGCGCATCCGAACGCCATAAGCTTTCGCGAGAGCTATACCTGCCGTTTTCACGTTTCGGAGTGTGTAGCAAGAGCCGCACGATTAGGAACAGCGTTGAGGTGAGGTTGGGGAAGTCGTCGGCGGTGCGCGAATAGAGGCGATTAGAGGCGGAGAGTGAGGCGGAGAGTGAGGCGGAGAGTGAGGCGGAAAATAATCGCGATCTCTTCCGCGCCCTTGACTGTCTTGAGGTTGCCCCCATCATGCCCACATTCACACGCGCCCGGCGTGCCAGCGGACATTTTGAGTGCAAACGGATGATGATAGGGAAGAAGATTGAAGTGCGATTGTTAAGTGGATGCCGGGAGACACAGAGCCACAATACACACGCAGACACAAACAAACAAGGCAGAGGGAGGAGGGGAAGGAGGGGAGGGGGTGGACAAGGAGAAGAGTTAAGATATCGTCGAGAGGGGAGGGGTGATATTTACCGTCCGATCGGAATCCTAAGAGGAAAGAGAAAGTGGGCGAAGGGAATATTTACAAGCGGGGTGTCGAAGAGCGTGTTTTATGCGGAAGATTGGGGGGATGTTTGTCCGGTGCGAGGTATCCGAAGGAAAAGCTCAAATGGACATTTTCGGACGGAATGGAAGGGGGGGGGGGCGGTTATGCGTTAAGATATGTGTCAGAAAGAAGGAATGTTCAGATTGTTGGGCTAAGATCATTGGCCATCCATAATTTCATGCATCCTGCACTTCATTTAAAAAATTAAATTACAATTCTATAGTAGGCTTTACAATTTTATGCATGTATATTACTAATTCACAAATGTCTGCTTGTCCGTCAATCCAACACCTGTTTAAGGAACTTTAGCGATCGACCGAGGAAGTTAATATTTTGCACAGAGTTTGGAGGGGATCCAAAACCGACCGGAAAATAGTCAAAACCGCAATCAACAGCTTAAAGGGGTGTTTTTTTCCATATTTAATAGCTTTTACTCTGATTATAAAAGTATTGGACTCTGTGAAGATAGATTCTGAAAGAATAAAGTTTCTAATTCCTAGTCGGTTCTAAACTTCAGCAGTAGATATTTTAATATCCAATGCAACCGCAGCGAATACTTTGAATAGGAAATAATTCCCGAGGCTTTTATGGCATTGGGTGAAATGATCCGTTTGAGTATTACAGTGTGATTTCAATGGGGGATATTTTTCACCCCAACATATCCATGGTTTACGACTCATGAACGCGAAGTGCATTTGACGAGGATTTTGGAAGAATTCTTCTAATGCCATGCAATTGTTTTTCAATACAATATTTTTCCCGTTGTATTTCATTGGGCACCTTCGCCTTGCTTGCAATAAAGTTATAACAGAGCTCGAATTTCAATCACTTTGGATGAAATGCATTTTTCCAATACGATTTACGGAAATATTCTAGCTTAATTATCTAGGTATCTTAAAACTACCGAGGTGTTGCACGGAGCTGCCAACCCACCAACCCTTCAATCATTCACATGAGCAAGAGGATGCATTTCAAATGACCCCGACTATAAAAACAATGTGGAAAAAGTGGCTGTAGTATTTTTCTCGACAAGCAGAATTAGGATTCGCTACATACTTATGTGGCAGTGAGACCTGGACTGAGTGAGGTACTTGAGGCAATGGAGGACATCCTAACAACAGGATATAATATGAAAATTAATGTAGATAAGACCAAAGTACTCAAGGTTAGCAAGCATGGGGGACAAGCTAAAGTGTATTTAAGGGACAGGCAAATAGAGGATGTTGAGAATTCACTTACCTGGGAAGCAAATTAACAGCCAATGGAAGGAGCAAAAGAGACTTAGTAAGTAGAGTTCACCAGGCAAAGAAGGCGTTTTATCAAAAAGGAAAACTCCTAACATCCAGAAACATCGGCCTAGACCTAAGAAAACGCCTTCTTCAAACTTATGTGTGGAGCATATTTTAATATGGCAGTGAGACCTGGACGTTGGGCAAGGCAGAAGAGAGGAGGGTGGAAGCATTCCAGATGTGGTGTTTCAGGAGGATGTTAAAGATTCCCTGGGTGGACTAAGTCAGTAACGAGGAGGTTCTCAGACGTGTGGGGGAGTCTCCCGTGTCTGCTGAAATCACTTTAAAAGAGAAGAAATGTCAGGATCGGGCACCAACTAAGGCACGAAACATTGCTGGCCACCATCTTAGAAGGCACTGTGGAGGGAACACCAACTGCAGGGGCAGGCCTAGGTTGGAGTTTATGGGACAACTAATGAAGGAGTTAGGCTGCTCCACTTATGTGCAGTTGAAAAGAATGGTACAAGACCGTAGCGCGTAGCGTATTGAGAACTGCTGCCAACCAACCTTGGGTTGAGGACTTAAGAAGAAGAACACACTTATGTTTAAGTTGTGGTGGAGTCAACTCCTCGCTTGTGAAATTTAGTTTCTCGGGTATGAGTGAGTCTCACCTAAGGAGATTTCCAACCGTCCAGGGTATGATCTTGTGGATCCGTCCGGACGTTTGTCGTGGATAACCGACGCAGAAGGTGATGGGGATGTTCCGAAGATAAGACTGAAAATAAATAAATAGCAGTACATTTAAGAGACTTCGTAGTATTTAAAAAAAATTATATTTAACAAAATTCATTCATCGGGTGTGCTGTTTCATAGTTTTGCGCCATTGACCAGAAATTAATTCACATGGGCATTACTTTTTTAGTTGGAAAGTAATATATTTAAACAAACCTGCTCGGGAAATACTAAAAAATCCTGTCGAAGCATTGTTTTTACATTAAAGATGATGCTTTTTAGTAGCGCTTAATTGCGTAACTTAGGAAGGGTGAGTTGTATTCGCCCTTCCTTATAAATCCTCCCCTTATAAGAGGGCAAACTACCCCTTCTCTTTTACAGAAACTTGAAAAATCCCAAAATTACACATTAAAATGCATTCTGGGAGGCATAGTGCAAGGAAACTTTCACGCAATTACTAAAGACTCATTCATTTCTTCAAACAAAATACGACCTCTGCCCAATAAATATATTGCTCCCATTGCATTTGAATGCAACTAAACCATAGAAAAGTTGTGGTAGGCTTCATCTACACATGGTACTATTTTGGTGGTCACCACACAAGGGTGTACAAGAGCTAGTCCGCAGATTTCCCTATACGTGTTTCCCCAAGTAGAAAAGAATTGTTCGAATAGAGCGGGATTCGAACCAGCACCTCCTAATTACAGGTCAGGTGTGTTGGCCAGTTACACTACCAAGTCTTATCACGACGTTTAGGTATAGCTATTCTTTGATAAATTTGCACTTGAACTAAAGACGACAGTTTCTCAAGAGTACCCGGAAGAGGCTCTAGGAGGCATTCGCTAACTTAGCTCCATCCCATTGACCTTAAAAAAGAAACATTTGTCAGAACCTACGTGGCTATGTCGAGCGAGGCGATAAAACAAAGAAGAGACCTTCGTGCCTCGCAAGGCGGAGCCTCAAATTTCCTTAAAGCTACCCACACACATACTCCGAGGCGGGAAGAGTGCGGGATATGTGTCCATTATCAATTGGGAGTCGCAGTGCAAGTAAGGACGGTTCGGAGGTCGCGGTCCTGCCGGCCTTCCCGCCAATCCTTCCCACAGCGGACCCCCTACCGCGGAGGATTATAGGTCTAGAAAGTGATTTCCGGTCACGCGTCGACTCCCAAAACGTCTTGTCTTCCAGCGAGGTCACCCCATTGCGTACTGGAGGCGTATTTACGCGCGCGGAAGTCTCGGAGAGTAGCGACATTTCGATTCGTCTTCCTACTCACAGTAGTATCGTTCTGCTTACCAGTAACTTCCGACTCTTTCGCAAGAATCGATATGTTTGTAAACCGCTTTCCTCGAGTTCCCAATGTTTTAGGGGAATACATAAATTTATATGTACCTATATTTAAAAAAAACGAATGTACCTATCTACATCTACGAAGCACCGTGCAAGCCACCACTAAGGTGTGTGGCACGGGGTGATTCCACACCAGGCATGCAGCACTCGTCCCAGCACAAGTCAGAACCTCGCACGCTCCCCCTGGCGCTAGGCGCAGAAACCAAAAAGCAGTCAGCAGAACAGTGCGTAGTCAAACTAGAAACTGGGAGAGTGATACGTAAATGAACATGCAGAACAATGCTATAGACACATCTAGTGGTTAATATTACTGATACTGTTTATTTATGAATGCTACGACACGCTACTTCTATATCTACAAAATACCCTGCAAGTCACCTCAGGGGTGTGTGGCAGGGGGTGAGTATTCACCAACATGCATTACACTATACCCTAAAGTTAGTGTAACTACGACTAATTATGCATTAGCATACATCGCTAATACTTGTCACGAGGTGAAGCCTCACGAGCATGCACTACTACTACACAGATATTATCACAATGGAGAGGGACCGTTAATATATAATAATATGATACCTATATGCGTCCATAAAGCGTATTGAGTATGAGAATAGTTTTACTTATTACTAGGCAATACGAGAATTATCGCAGGTACATTTGTATCACTACGGAAAATTAATAGTTGCTTCATTGCTTGATTCCCGCTCGCAGTCCTAGGATTAGGATTTCATCTAGGAATGCGATGCTATATTGACGCAGAATAAAAATGGCACTAGCAGGCAAAATGGAAGCTTGTCTATTTTCCGTCTAAAGTTTGACCCATTGGTGTATGGTGCACCGATTCCTACTCATTCGACTACTACTGCCAAAGGAATCCGTGCTTACACATCGAAACACTAATTGCAGGCAAATATAAAGCCATTCTCATAAAAGGAATTTCTATTTGTAAATCCGCCTTTAAACGTGAAAGTCACTTGAAGCTAAAAAAAAAAATTAACCGGAAAGCTCTTCCGGCCATCAAATGAGGCTGACAGATGCAATTAGTTGGGTACAAACTCTACTTGCTCTTCGCGGGCGCTGTAAAGAATAATACACGGAAGACAACTTGACGAATATATATTTTTAAATACTGACACATCAAAGTGCCATAGATGTTGTTGCCTTTGAAGTCCGTCCAAGGTAATGGCGTAGTTGACAGAAATACAACCAATCAGTAATAGAGCTGAACTTCGGACCAACGTTTTGTTATCAAACATAAATTAGATGCCTAACCTTTCATTTTTTTCAGTACACCGCATGATATTTATCGTAATTTTCGGAAGCTTCGTACATAGACGGTGGATATTCATTGATTTACGTAAACGTGAGGAGTTTCCGTTCTAGAAGAAATCCAATCCAGAACGAGTTGCAATAGAAACTCTTTTTCAGAGTCCAACAGGACGAATTCAAAAGCCCGTGGGAAACCTTGATATGGATTCTATTGTCTCCCAAAAATAGAGGCTCATTTCCTCCTTTTTAGAGAAGTGATGTTCCATTGAGTTCATCAGTCGTTTCATCCCATTCATTCGAGGACTTTCGCTTTCCTTGCACTCGCCAGCTAGATTTTTCCATTCCCCAACGAATTTTTTTCGGCCAGATGATTATCACCTCTCGCTTTCCAGCCAATTCTACTCATGGGAACGTCACAACAAAACCCAAATTCTTCTAAGCCCATCATTTTAAGCTCATCAACAAACTATACAGCTCCGAGGAATTACGTGGAATGATATAATAATGATAAACTTTCAAGCAATAATTACGTCATGTAGCACGTGCTATCCAAACATGATACCTATATTCAAATGGAATTCATTCTCGACCTCTTTTTCTATATGGTTCAAATGTCATGATTTTAGGTCAAATAATATTTTTTTTAACTTTTGCCGACGTTTCGGATTTTTATTTATCCATCTTTAGGGCTATAAACAAATGATGCATGATGGTAAATGTTTGACAGTTCTTTTTTGATTACATAATGGTTAATTTATAGTCATTAAATATAAAAATACATTTACATATTCAAGATTGTTACCTTTAAAGTTTGTTGCTGTTTTTATTTACAATTTTAATTTGGTTGCTAGGATCCATTTCTTTGTTGAAAAGTTATGTGTCATATATTAAATTATGATAAATTTTGCTTAGATAAGTAATGTCTGTTCTTTTATTGCAACTTTTTTTATTCCTGGATATATGGTACATTTCTTTGAATAATCTTTTTGATAAATTTGGTTTTCTGAGTCTAAAATTTTGGCTTCTTCGAAATTAAATGAGTGACTATTTGTAATTGCATGATATGCTAATGCACAAAGTTGAACTTTAGTCTTAATTGATGTTTTATGTTGCGAGATCCTATTTTTTTTAATATTGAGATATTTGGCCTATATAGCTACTGTCACAGTCTTTACATGGAATAAAATAAATTATATTGCTTCTTAGCTGTATCTGAATTAGGTTTTGAATATACGAGTATATGCTGCGTTTTATGGTTTTTATGTGCTATTTTATAAATTGTTTTTGGAATACCACACTTTTCATAGCCATGGAGTGCTATTGAAACTTTTAAAAACTTATTGCTGTGGCGTACATGTACTGTATGTCCTGATGAACTCTCACATGCTCTGATAATCGATTTATATAAATCATTCCCCGATATTGGTCTGTATTAGTGTTTGATACATTTGTTGTATTTATTGAATTGTATGTGAAGATGATTTTTTATTCGAGTAAACTATGATATACCATGTTGCCTACCATATTACCATGATACCTATAGCATGCGCAGAGTTTTTTATTCGATTTTGATGGCTGGTATAGAAAAAAATACGATCATTGGCACTATTTTTTTCTTCAATTGAGGGCTTGAAACTCGAGTCTGTACTGAAACTTCTGGGAGGAACACTTGCATCTATATAAAATGAAATCGACTCTTTCCATTTAAATGTCACTTGGAATCAGAACTAAACGTCTCGATATCTCTAGACACCCTAATTTACATAAATTGACCTCTGAATCAAGACTTAAAGAGTCTTTGTCAATTCTTATATAGGTTTGTAAAAATTTAACTAGGTATCTCCATATAACAAAAAATTATTTAAAAAAAAAACAAAAAAAAACCGTTGAATTTCCGCTTTTGCCGTGGTTCATTGGCTGTTGGCATGACGATATTTTGACTTCTTTCAAAAATAAGAGCCCTATATTACTCCACACTTCTAAAGGAACAATTAATTTTCTTTTTTCAAAAGAGAATCCAAATATAATTACAAAATAAATTCGAATTACGGAAGATTAAGGCCATATCTAATTTTAGCAATATATTTTGGATCAAAATCAAAGTAAAAACCAAAATATTTTACACTTTTCATAGCCATGGAGAGCTATTGACACTGAAAAAACTTATTGCTATGGCTTACATGTTCTGTATGTCCTGGGTAAACTTTCTTTGACATGGGCTTGAAATTCCTTCGACTGAACTATTCATCGACCTATCACCGGAAAATTGAATCGTGTAGACCTTGGAATAATAATCTTTTTCGTAATATTTCATAATCGTCACAGGCTTAATCTTATATTACAGCCAGGCTATGAGAAATAGCCGCACTTAAGTGAAGTTAGAAGACCAGCACTTCAAACTTGAGTTACGTGCTTACAGATTTCTTCACCGATATACGAGAAAGTTAAGCTTACATTCGATCTGTATGCTAGTGTTTCTGGCTTAACTTTGTGCAAATCCGTTATTACTGAATTGATAAAACTGTGATTTTCACAATGATAGTGATAATTACAAATTTTTCTTGATGCAGCGGCAAAATCAGTTCGACTATTTTCACCTAGATGACATTTGGGATTGAGATCAAATGCCTAGGCATATTTGGTCACCCTAATAAACCTATCACCTCTGAATTCTGATTTGAGAGTTTTATTTTCTCATTTATAGTCATTTTTTCAACAAGTAATGAACTTAAACGTTATCGAAAATTACGATTTTCCATTCTTAAGCATTGTAGACAAAAAGATATCCTTGTGTACAGTTGCCTCAACGATAAAAATACATTTTATTTATTAAAATAGTGTGGACAGGGTAACATAAAATGGATCCTCAATGATCTCGAAAATCAGAGCTAAAAGCACAATAAACTTATGAACTATACCTTCTTATGCTTGATATTTGTACGAGACCTAATTTTTTTACTTCGATGTGATTTAAATTCCGTTTGAAAAAATCATTGCTATAATTCTGACGTGTATGTCTTCCAATAAATCTTTTCTTAATGACAGTTAATAATTTCACGGCTAATATCGAATCAGGGGAGTTAATTTTGTAACTTTTGTAGCGATCGTTTCTGAATTCAAGTTCTACTTTCATAGTCCAGCAGGATGCCCGAACCGTCTTATTTCGTAACTGTCTTCCGATAAAATTTCTATCGTTTCCGCCCGAATTTTAGAAATCCTACGCCTCAGTCACGAAATCTATTCCTCGATTCGGATTCCGTAAGTAATGAAACGACCCTCGCCATTTCTCTTTTAGCCATGTGGTCAACATAAGCAACCCGTTTTTCTTGGTAAGGAAACATCTTGGGGAGAAAAATGAATGTGAACGGGCCTTACTCGAAGGTCCATCGTTAAATATTACAATTATTAATGATGGAATATGGTTAGGAAATAACGTTATGAGGGAGAACAGTTCACGAAGAGATGAGGTAAAGTTGTTTCAAAAGGCATAACCAACTGTTTGGAAACATACGCGGAGAATTCCGCCACCTCGTTAGCTTAAATCGTCACCATCATGTTAAAAGGATAGAAAAACATTCTCTCTTGGACGCAACTCCGAGCTCAAACGAGTGTCTCCAGGGAATCACGGTTTCGACTTGACTTTCTTCTTCTCTAAATAACAGTTTTATAACGACGACAAAGTGAGGGCACCACGAAATTGGACCATTTAGTGTATTAAGGAGGTTCCGCCGCGACTGTTTGAGTCAAAACAAATACTAAATTCCACATTTTTTATATTTTGTCCAAAAAAATCCTGCTTTCGCTCATGAAATGCGTTATCTACCGAAAGCCAAAAGTAAAGTAGAAAAAATGCAGATTATTCCACGAATGTATTTTAAATGAGCACTTTTTTCCCGCCATAGGAGCCGACTGCAGCGCCATTTCCTATGAATTACCGCATTTTTACTTCAATTACAGCATTAATTATTCAATAACTAAAAAAATAAGGTTGAAAGATGGCTGTGTTTTATTTTTATTCAATTTATCAGTGTTATTTCCTTCTTATAAATAGTTTTCCGCAAAAATGGCATTTATATTTTATGGAAAAATAATATTTTCCTCCGTGTTTCTCTCATTCCCCCATTGAACACCATTTTCAATTTCAAGTTCAATTATGGAATAAAATAGCGTGGAAAGGTATTATTTTGTTGTTCATATCAGTTAGAGGACAACATTCACTACAAGTAGACAGAATATGAATAAAATGACATTTAAGTCATTTTACGGTGGAACCACCTTAACTTGCGCTTGTTTTCAATATCCTCCAGAGGATTCATTTTCAATCGGTTGTGTCTTATCGAAAGCTGGTGGAAGGAATGAGGACCCAACTGCAGCGCCATTTCCAATTGATTAACCCATTTAGACTTGATTTATTGCAGTATTTTGCTATTAGTTTACAAAAAAGCATGAAGGGTATTTCCCTACATTTTTTTGCCGTTCATTCGTCTGAGAGGATATATACGATTTATAAATAGTTTTCTCGAAAAACAGAATTTACATCAGATAGATAATATATTTGTCCATATGCTTCACTAATTCAAGTACTGTATAATTACAAGTTCAGTCAGCGAAAAAAGAGTAGCGTAGAATGGTGGGATTTTGTTGCTCATATCAAGGTTTTTGTATGTGTTGGAAGAACATGAATTTAATGACAATTGTGTCACTAATACGGTGGACTACCGTTTAAGGCCAATGGAAGCAGTATTTATGGGAACATGAAATATTAGTTTCAAGAAAAGGTACCAGCAGTAGGCTCGTATTTACTTTACATTTTCAGAATACAAGGATTCCAGAAGAAATGGAAACCGAAAGTATCAGTCGCTTTAGTAATACAATTTCTTCAGCATGAGCCAATACGCATATATTTGCCAAATACGATATTGTGAACACTACCACCACTAAGCATATTTAATTTTATGCAATTAATTAATAGAAAGCGAATTGTTATACATATAACCACTTGGATAAAACGAAAGCTACAGTTTTATTTTCTAGAGTCATATTAATTTGGTTTGAGCGAGATAGTTACCTAGTCATAATGGAGACCATATTCTAATTTAATTTTTTTAATTTCAGCGACTGTAAGAAGTACGATATAAATATTGAAATATTAATGGCGCAAATTTATAGTTATATATATGCCCAAAAATCTCAGTAATTAAATAAATAAAGCTAAGTTAGTCTCTAACTTGACTCATTTTTTCCCGCCGTACGGCTGAAAATCCTTCAAAACAGCAGGTTTTTTTATGGTTCCGTTAAAATTACTATGTTGAGTAATAGATTCTTTTTTATAAATAGTTGAGAAAACATATAAACTACGCACCGTTAGTTTTTTTACGAAATCTAGGTGTTATAAATTACTATTTTTTTCAATAACCCTCTGGATCGCACAGCCATAATCTATATCCCATGTAAAACAGCTTATATTTTCAGGGAAATTGCTCGAAAAGTAGTTCGGCAAGGGGTTGATATTTTTATATCATTGGAAAGATGAGAGTTTTTTATTTGAAATGAGTCCAAATTCATCAAATTCTTGGTGAAGTGATTTTTCGCTCTCAAACTACCTTAAAATTCGCAAATGGGGTTTAAAATAAAATATTTTCAAAGTTTCACATTTTCCCAAAGGAAAAGCAAAGTGAGAACGTAATCGCTGAGCTAAAGCAATTCAATGGGCTAATGCAACAACGGTATGTGCCATCTTGTTTCACCACATGCCTCGAAAGTCGCCGTTAATTTGATTTGCAAATGTGAATCTACTTAACTTTCCATGTAGGTGAATGATGTAAGATATTGGTGCTTTCCCGGCGTACTTGATATATGTATATGTATTTTCTCGGGTCCTCCCAACGGGTTTAGGCCCAACTCGTACGTTTCGATTAGGGTATCGTCATCAGGGCTGTTGGGTGTCGTTACAGATATTGTGGTCGTCCTTATGTACGATTCTCGCAGGGGTCAGGTGCCTCGTTGCTGGTCAGCTAGAGGGGCGGGAATATGTGAGTCAATTTCTCGTCGTTTTTGTTTTCCCAGCAGCGTTTTTATGGCTTCTTCATCCAGGCGATCCCTATAAGCCATGTGCATGCCAGTGACACTCGGCGGATTTATTTGACCAGGGGCCATTATTTGACCATTCTGATCTTCCACCAGTCAATGACTGGTGGAAAGTTCCACCATTCGTTCATTGAACGACTCTTGATCCGTTAAATGAACGGCTCAATGACCCCCTCTGGAGAGCCGAACGTCACAAACTTATGCCGATTTCCAACTTACCTCGAAACCGCGAACAAAACAATGTCTACCTTCCGCACGCTTACTTCCGTCGGAAAGTTTCCACCACGACACTAACGCTGTTCCACCAAGTGGATGACGGGTGGAAGGGAAGCTTGACTTTCCACCAGTCATTGAACGATGTAGTGAACGATTCTATGGTGGAAGGTGGAACATGATGACGTAGTGTCGGAAAGTCATGACGTTTTGGTGGAAACTAATGACGTTTTGGTGGAAAAGTTGAACATAGGGAAAGCATCAGAATCAGGCCCCAGATTTTGAAGCCGTGGCGAAAGGTGGGACTAGACGGCAGCACTTTTACTCCACTCATACAGACGACGTAAGCACTAAGAATTCCATGCAGGATCATAAGTGAATTTGATGAATAAAATTGACTAAATGTAAAGACATTCCCGCATAATTACTAATAAAATCGGTGTCAAAGATGGGTGTAAACAAAATGAGTCCCACATTACGGGCACAGCGATTCTTAACCAGTTATTAAACGTCGACGATAAGCTTTCAACTCGGAAAGGAGGAAATACTAGTATGTATACCAAAAAAAATATGTATCACAAAAAAATTAAAAGATATGTTAAAAAACTAAAGAGAAAAATACAAAGCAAAAAACAAAAAATAATCTATTCCTATATATGCTATAACATAAAAATAGCGTACTGACAAATTATTGTTCTTCTTTATGGTTGCATGCCTCACCCTCTTGTTTTGTTTTGTTGTGAGGCTGCCCTATATATTGTTCATTGTCATATCATGTGATCTCTTAGCCTGTAATTCATATTTTCTGCTGTGTATTTACAATATTACTTAGTTATTAAGTTTCCTCTTTCACACAAACACGACATACACGGCATTACATTCTTCCCATGTCAAGTGCGCCACTTGTCAATTGACCGGTAGGGGGTGAGTCTCGCACTCACCGGAACGGTATAATCTACGCTCTCATTGGCGCGATCAGAACTGCGTGTTAAAACCAGCAATATTCTATAAGGAAAATGTACCTACAATAAGAAATTACGCTGCCCACCGTGAACTGTAGTACAATCGGACCACCGGATAAAAGGTGAATTCTCATGCATTCTCATCTACAAGCGACTGTTTACATGCGCCTATAAAGTCGTCTGTCACGTAAACGAAACTTAGTTGTCGCGCAAATGCATTTGTTTTTCGTATTCGTTTTAAGACGCATTGATTACAGTCGCTCTGCATAACGACACATTATAAGAATCTCTCGGAAGGATCATATGACAAATGAAGACGTCCTTTCCATAGTTCGGGTTCTCAATTCAAACTAATGTTGACGATCAAACAGCGTAAATCACAATATCTTGGACATATTCTGAGACGCGAGGAATAATATCGTGATCGTGATCGGATTTTCAAATCGGCTTATCGACGTGATCGACTCTTCAAAGAACAGTTGAAGGAAGACGAGGCCCTGATAAATACCAATTCTCTAGCTTGCCAATCTGATAAAGCGATTTGAAGCAGCATCGGTGGAAATTTTCCGAACTGCATAGAGCAAATCAGACATCGCTACGATGATAGCCAGCATCCGGACCGGATAAGGCAGGAGAAGAATACTGGGTTTAAGTGAGGACAGATGAGAAGTTTTTAATTGGGGAGTTCAATGCTAGAGGGGCTGAATGTAAGTCCTTATTACGACTGAGAAAGCGTTTTCAGACCGCTGGAGTATTCATCACCACAGTTGCATGCTATAGTAGATAACTAAGATTTCAGTTTCAACCACTCGGCTCTTGAGACATGGAGCTATATACGTGTTCTTGTAAAGTTGGTACAAGTCGTATTGGAAATTAAAAAACGCTAACCACTCTAAAAATAGGTTCAATTTAACTGAGCAGTACTGGGAAATTGCGAGTGATATGAAAAGCAACTAACGTATGCGTCCTGCAATGATCCTTTACCTTTGAAATCAGTCATTTGTAGACATTGTAAGTTTTATAGAACTTTCGTGATCGTGATAAACGAGGCGTTTGCCTTTCCTCGGGGCGATGAGCAGCCGTGCATCAAAGCACGTCCAGTGCTCGGCAGATTGTCTCCCAACCACCACCGCCGAAATAGTTCCCCTTGCGAAATCAAATTGTTAGATTCTATGTACAGGGTGATTACAAAAGAATGCGTCGGTTTCAAAGATCTGTATTCTTGAAATGTTACGAGCTACAGAGCTGCGCGACCTCTTAAAATGACCGGTACATTCTCTATTTCTGATGAAAAAAAACATTACAAATGTTCAATATGTCCTCCCTGAGTAACCCGAACAATATCAAGTCGATATTCAAATTCCTCCCACACTATGTGAAGCATGTCAGCAGTTACTGTCTTCACAGCTAAGGTTATGCGTGCTTTCAATTCCTCGAGCTGTTAGTAGGCAATGAAAGCACAAAGATTTGACCCTTGACATATCCCCACAAATAAATCACATGCTGTGAGATCAGGTGACCTCGGAGGCCACAGACGAAGGGCGAGGTCTTGCCTTGCAGATCGACCAATCCATCTTTGTGGGTAGGTCTCAATTGGGTGGGTAGGTCTTGCTGAAACACAAAATCATTGGAATCAGCTTCCAGTAGAGGAAAAAGACAATCTTAATCAATGCTTACTAACAGCGAGGAATTGAAAGCACGCATAACTTTGGCTGTGAAGACAGTAACTGCTGACATGCTTCCCAGAGTGTGGGAGGAATTTGAATATCGACTTTACATTGTTCGGGTTACTCAGGGAGGACATAATAAACATTTGTAATGTTATTTTTTTCAACCAAATTAGAGAATGTATCGGTCATTTTAAGAGGTCGCGCAGCTCTGTATCTCGTACGATTTGACAAATACAGATCTTGGAAACCGATGTATTATTTTGTAATCACCCTGTATAATAATATCTAGCACAAACTTCCTTGAATCTACGAAAAATACAACCCCATGCTCCTATGCACAAATATTTGGAACGAATCGTAACTTGAAAGTTGAAAATAAATCAAGCAGGATGGGCATTGGGGGATGGGCCGCGTCTCCGGAAAGGCGGTTCGTGCAGGAGGAAGGTGAAAGGACCCACGCGACGGAATAAAGTTTGATCGAGACGGGGAATTGATCTTTCCGTTAGAAGAAAATATTCGGAAATATTGGAATAATATCACTCGATTGCAGAGGTGGATGGCTGGAGGGAAAAAAAACAAAGAGGACACTGACCTGAACTACTTGGAACTGAAGCGGAGCGAAAGTGTTCTGATCGTGTTCTTGTTTATTGACACTGCCACACCATTTGGTCAGAAGATTTCTAGTCATTCGCATGAACGCAAGCATGAATGAAACTACTATTCTCAGAATATCTTCATTATTATGAATACATTTCGAATTTCCCGTGGCGATTCCTGAAACTACGACTATGCTGGAGGTAAATAACCCCACAAGTGAAACAAGGGCACAGGGGTTGTTGATTAAACACGGTATCAAGAGAAGAAAAGGTTATTTATAATCCGTCGCGGATTCATACCACATTACGCGCAAGCATGTGAGCACTTATGGTGGTTTGAGCGAGATAGTTCCCTAGTCATAGTGGAGACCGTATTCAAATTTTATTATTTGTTTTCAGCGTATGTAAGAAGTGTGAAATAAATATTTTAATATAAATGGTGCAAAGATATAGTTATATATATGACCAACATTCTCAGTAATTAAATAAATAAAGCTGCATAAGTCTCTAACTTGACTCATTTTTTCCCGCCGTACGGCTGAATACCCTTCAAAACAGCAGGTTTTTTGCTATTCTTTAAAAATTACTGGAGTGAGTAATGGATTATTTTTTATAAATAGTCGAGAAAACATGCACTCTATACATCGTTAGTTTTTTGACGAAATCTAGGTGCTATAAGTTCCTATTTCCTTCAATATTGTGGATGGTGTTAACATAAAGGCGACAGATGAAGTGAAGTATCTAGGAGTTACGATAACTTCGGACCTATCGTGGGGAGCACATATAAGAAATATTTGTGGCAGAGCTCTGAAGAAGCTAGGATTCGTCAAGCGTATTGTGGGAAGATTTTCGGATGAAAAAGTAAAAGAGAGGTGCTATTTCGCACTCGTCCGGCCACACCTTGAATATGCAGCGAGCATATGGGATCCGGTGCAGAAAGACTTAGTCCGGGAACTTAATAAAATACAAAGGAAAGCTGCGCGATTCGTCAAAAACAGCTACGGGCGTACTGACAGCGTTACACAGATGTTAAACGAATTAGGCTGGGAACCGCTAGAGACTCGGAGGCTGCGCGCTAGGCTTAGATTGCTTGAACAATTGAGAATAGATATCTTTCAGAGCGACACGGAGAACATCATATTAGAACCCCACTATATTTCCAGGTCCGATAGAAACGATAAATTAAGAGAGATATTTTGTCGAACGGATAGGTATGGGAATTCGTTTTTCCCCCGAACAATAAGGGACTTCAATAAATGCTAGGCGTAATTTCATTAGAGCGTTTCCTTTTTATCTTTAAGCGGCTGGTGTCCTAACACCCCCCGCCACACGCCTATTGAGGCGGCTTGCGGGGTAATATGTAGATGTAGATGTAGATGAATATTCTCCCTCTGGAGCGCACAGCCGTAATCTATCCCATGTCAAACAGCTTATATATTTACAGGCAAATTGCTCGAAAAGTAGTTCGGCAAGGGGTTGATATATTTTGATATCATTGGAAAGATGAGAGTTTTTTCTTTAAAATGAGGCCAAGTCCATCAAATTCTAGGTGAAGTGATTTTTCGCTCTCAAACTACCTTTAGGGCGTTGGAATTCGTCGTTAAGCGTAACCAAGAGACTTCATGGGAAATAAGTAATTATGTACCATTCCATAAAATGGTTCGGATAGCTCCTTATATCGGGAAAAATATTATGCAGTTTTATTTGTAGACGTTGATTGTTGAAACATGATGTTTCTGGATAAATACGAGGTAATTCTTATTTGTGTATATTGTAATAACGTCGTGTGTGATACTTTGATTTGTAAGGTGAAACTTGTGATATTTTTTGTGTTACTTCATGTTAATAATGTTGTTGTGCCGTAATATTGTAGCCCTGAAGATGGTGTGTCAATTATACACCGAAACGTTGTCAAAGAGTTATTGTTTGTATAAATTGTTGGCCTATCCTCGAGATACAAATCTTACATTATATACTACTATATTTACTACCACGACCCGGGTTTCGACACTTGGTGCCATCTTGATTAAAAGTGGAGTCAACTAAGTAGATTTAATTCTTCCGTATTGATAACTTGCACAAAAGCAAGCCTACAACCGTTTCCTTCATAATGGAGAAAATGTTTATTGCTAGGTTAAAACTTTCGCGGGTCATTATAGATGTATGTTTGTTTTTCGGGTGTACCCCGCGTACTATAACCAGGTGTGATTAGACCAGGTGTGACCAGAGTATTCGACGAAACTTGGTCTGGAAGCATTACTTATGTTGTCTTAAATGTACCTGATTTTTTTCAGAATTATTTACCGCAGATTACTTAAGATGTTTGATCGAGAAGTGGAAACAAATTACATGGGTTCTTGTGAGAACACAAGGTACGAGTAGCTTAATTCATCAAAAATAACCTTTTTATAGTTAAGAATAAGAAAAACCAAAATAATAAAAATAAAGTACATCAAATGAAATTTTCATACATTATTCTATTGATTATTTAAATTGTTTTTGTTTTTCTTATTCTTAACTAGAAAACGTTCTTTTTTCGATATGAATAAAGCTAGTCGCACCTCGCGTTCCCATGGGAACCCATATGTAATTTCATGCCCACACTTCCACATCAAATATCCTAAGAAATCTGCAGTGAATAATTTTGAAAAAATTCAGGTAGCTTTAAGAAAACATAATTAATTCTTCCAGAGCAAGTTTCGTCGAATTCCCTCAAGTTAAGAGTGAAACCAACGAACCTCCTTAATCTGCAAAAGCGAATTGTAATTGGATGTGCCCTGTCCGACGGCAACCGACGGCAGTACGTGTGAGAGGGCAGACACGCAATGGCGCCGAAGAAACGACTCGCTCTAAAATTTCGAAACGGTAGCCAAGTTCCATATTCACGAGTTTATGGGCCGCTTTTTTATTTTTAATTTATAAAAAATCAACGAAGAAAAAATGTGGACGTCTTGAGTTTCTAAATTTTCCTTTCGCTGATCATCGTGCTAAAGTTTAGAGCGATATATATATTCCGCGGGGGGGCAATTAATCACGGCCCCTGGGCCAAATATATCTTAGGATCAAACAGACGACCTTGTCATGAAGCAGAGATTGCTTGATTACTCCGATGAGGAAGGGGGGGGAGGGGAATCCTGTTATATCTCCTCCCCTCCCACCCCTCACCCTCCCTCCCTCCCCTCCCTCCATCAACTCACGGCAAAATGTACGAATTCGCACGCAAAGGAGACGAATCATTTTCAAGGCCTCTCCAGATTTCTTCACTAACTAATGTTCATGCTGGGTACACTTTTTTCTCTATCAAGTTGCCTAATTCAGCCAGAGATGCAGTCGAGATTCAAGTTTGATAAGAAGCACAGGGCACAGCGCACATGCAAACGATCTATTGCGTCTGGTTGTTTATTTGGAGAGGCAGCCGGAAAACCAAGGATAATTTGCACCATCCATGTTGAGTTGAGGAAACGACCCCATTATGTATCCAATCGTATATACTAATGCCTGTTGCTCACGGTAAAATATTCCATAAAAAAGTTTTATAAAAATTTTTATTGAAAGTTTTATGAATCGTACGTTAAACGTACTTGCTTGCTCACGGTGAAACTATTCATAAAACCGCAATGTCCTGCCATCTATGAGACGCTTTGCGAACACGTAAAGTGATAAATTCACTCTCTTTTGGATGACTGTTAGGTTAATAACAATATGTATTGTTTATTTACTTACTTTCTGATCACACTCAACGTTGCTAAGGCTCTCTAACGCATTCTTCTAACAACAAGAAGGATACTGCCTCAACGTTCCATGAACTTCCAGCCATGTTTGTTTACGTTTTCCTTGTTTGGCTTCCCATGGATACGAGATTATTATCAACGCGATGAGCGGAACGTCTCATTGGTTGATGCATAAAACGGTTTTATGGAAATAGAACCTGTCCTATTCCGAAAAAACGTTTTATAAAACTAGGTTTTATTAAACGGTTTTATCGTTAGCAAGCTCCTTTTTATAAAATGAGTCGATTTTATAAAACGTTTTACCGAAAATTTTACCGTGAGCAACAGACATGATACACGTATTTGAAAGTATGCCTGCATGTTATCTCATGACGGACAAACCACCGAACAAAAGGTATTGAATATGACCCAATGAGATGATGCATATTTCTAGCAAGCTTCTGTTTCGGCCTTCTGATGCACCTAAATTGCGTAGTTATACTTGGTTATAAATCTATTCATTTGTCCGCCATAAATTCTCCTCTACATGAAATGCGTATAACCAAGATTGCACAGTATTTGCATATTTCAAAATCAATCCAAAAAAGTTTACCACATAATTCATATTTTCGAAATTTATTTTTACGTTTCAATTAATTTCTGCGAAGTAATAATGCCATAATCTTTGAGAGAATTATTACAGCTCAATGTCTATAATTTTGCCTGGTGGCTGATTCTTGTCAGAAGGTCAGAATAAAAAGTTTAGATTGAAATGTAATTAACGTGTTATTAAATAATTTTTATTAAAGTGTGAAAAAGATGAAATTATTTTTAATTGTACATTAAGATTGAAAAACCTCGGGGTGGGGGGAGGGAGGTTATAACCCAGCCAATCACGGAATTAGCTCTTGGGATCGTCGTTGCCTCGGCAACAACCGAAAACTGAAATATTCATTGAACTACGATTTGGCTTGAGTAGAAAAATAAATCATGGTTTGCTATGATATCTTCTTCATTCTCATTAAATGCTGATGGAATTAACCTTAATTTTAATTTATTTAAATAGTTATTGACCACTTTAATAATAATACATTGGTTAATTCATGGATGTTTAATCATGTCTTTTTTAATAAGAAACTAAACTTCCTATTTCCGCCAAGACGTTTCGCCTTTTTATTAATGAGGCTTCTTCAGGGCTACACAGTACAATGCAAGGTATACAGTTAATAATAATAATTATAATACTACAAAGAAACAAAAAAGTTTTCAATCATAAATTTAGTACCTCAAAGGATTAACTTTCTTACTGCGACAATGGTATCACAAAAACAGACTCCTCCTCTTAGCAACGAAATTAACAACAAAAACAAAACCGAAATGGATAAAACCAAGCTAAAATTTTGTTTAAAAAATATAATAAGTGAAAATAAAAATATTTAAAATGAACAGTATAAAACATGAAATTATCTATTACATATATCGTAACTTCAAATTTCGAATGTATATATTACATATTTTACGAATAAAAACATATTTGTATTGAAATTCTGGAGAACACTACATAACACATATTTAAAAACTTTAGTTATAGGAGATTGAGATGTTGAGTTTCATAAAAAAGACATGACCATGCTTTATTTTAACTAATTCGCTAATTTTTATTCTTGGAAACATTGTACACGCAACGAAAATAGAAAGAACGAAACAAAATGTAGTATTTACGTGACTTAACAAGCCGTCCAACAAACGAGTTTTCCGAGATACGAAAGGTTTTCACATTACGCTTTTGGCTTACCTACGTTTTTCATATTATCTTACCAATTTATTCTTGAGATGTGAACTGAGACACTTTTTAAATGCAGTCTATCACAGACTGATTAATGCGGGAGGCAATATATAGTACAATTTGTCTCTTCCAGCAACACAAATATATTTTTAACTTTATTTAAAATATCTGATTTTTGGAAAGAATTTACTTCCCATTAGTTGAACGTAAAAGAGAGTTTTAAGATACGAACCATTCGAAATAAGAACCACGGATAGGAACGAATTGAGCTTGGAAGTCGACGTATCGTGGTAACTGAAGCTCATTGTGTCCATAAATTATCTGAACAATTTCAATCCAAAAAATTTAAAAAAAACAGTGTAATACCTTATGTTAATTTCCTCATTTTTTGTGAAACAAGTAACTCATCAATTTTTGGTGAGTTTCTTTTTGGATTTCTTTGATTAAACTAAACTATTTTAGCAACAATTTCGCCGGGTGCTATTCTGCCGGCTTCGTCAGCCATTCTAAATCAACAATGAAAAATAAATAAACAAACTTAAGTGGTTATTATGTACAGCATGATTAATGAATACTTTAGTTTTTCAATAGTCTTTTCCACGTGTTAGGAAGTTTGTAGCCATCTTCTCTGTTTAGGCTGTTAGATCTTTTTTCTATTTCAATGGCTTCTCTGAAAAAAGACCTAACAACCTATCCACGGATCATCAGGGAAGCCATTGAAATAGTAATAAAGACCTAACAACCTAAACAGAGAAGATGGCTACAAACTTCCTCATACGTGGAAAAGACTTTTGAAAAACTAAAGTATTAATTAATCATGCTGTACATAATAACCGCTTAAGTTTGTTTATTTATTATTCATTGTTGATTTAGAATGCCTGACGAAGCCGGCAGAATAGCACGGCGAAATTGTTGCTAAAAATGTTTAGTTTAATCGCAGAAATCCAGAAGAAACTTACCAAAATTGAAATGAACTGCGAAAATCTACGAAAAAAGTAACTCATCCAGTTTTGGGTCAAAAACTTGTCGGCTGTGTAGAGATTGTTGTGGTGTGACTGTTGATCCATCATTGGTTAATAGCAAAACAAACGAAAGTCGTTATGAATCCAGCAAAGAATCTACAATGTGTGGAGTGGTTTGTTGAAAAAAAATCCGATATTGAAGTGTAGCGTAACTTTTGTATTATATATATATATATATACAGCTGAAGAAGGGCCTACATGCCCGAAACGTCCCAGTAAGTCCTCTCTCTCTTTTTACTTTTCTTTCCCCACCCCCTGTCAAGTGTTTTATTATATTGTGGCCTATTGGCGAAATTTTCGTTTCGTGTATATATATATATATATATATATATATATATATATATATATATATATATATATATACATGCATAAATAAAACAGTGATACACTAAACAAACACAGAAACACGCAAAAAGGACACTCACAAAATAAAACTTGTACGTTTCGGCGTCAGGACGCCTTCGTCAGCGGTAGAGGAATCTCAAGGTAGCGGTAGAGATTCCTCTACCGCTGACGAAGGCGTCCTGACGCCGAAACGTACAAGTTTTATTTTGTGAGTGTCCTTTTTGCGTGTTTCTGTGTTTGTTTAGTGTATCACTGTTTTATTTATGCATGTGCATCGTCGCCGAGAGCGATTTTCTACCAAGACATTATATATATATATATATATATATATATATATATATATATATATATATATATATATATATATAAATTCAAACTTACAGGAGGTAGGAGAAAGAGGAAAAGATAAAGAATTCGTTCTTACGGGAACGTTTCGAACCAGTTGGTCCTTCGTCAGCTCTAGAAGTTATATATATATATATATGGAAGGCCATCTATAACTCGAAATTAAAGTAAAATCATTGTTCAGCTTTGTTTGTCACATTCCTATTTAAGTTCATATTTGTCCAAATAATTCACAGACATTCTGTGCAACGAATTCTCTTTTACTGAAATTGAAGATATAATTAGAAGTCATAGATGGAATTGTTTATGCATTCCTTTCGGTCATGCCCTGAGAACGTTATAATATTGATGCAATTTGGAAGTCTTTGAAATCCTTAGTTTTCCATAATTTACCAAATTTAGCGTTTTCCCGAAAGGAGACTTTTATGACTGGCGTTTCCAAGTCGATTGGAATGACTGCTGAAGACGGCGTAAGTCTTGACGCTCGAGTGATATCCACTGTTATCTGGAGATCTGTGTAGATAATGGACTTAAATTAACCATAAATAGCACATTCCTTTTCACCAGGAAAGTGAGTTCAAGGATAGGCCAGACAACATCAAAAGTCTGAGCGCGTTTATTCTTAGAAGCAGCCATAATCGCTTTCATTTCAGCTAAAACGATCCGGTTGCCATTTCCCCATCTTTTAAAGCAATCAAGTATATTTATGGACGCTCTCCGTCAGTTGGCGTGAGTCCGTCTGTTAAGAGACTTGATAAGTTATTTTCAGATCTTTAAAGTTTGTATTTGTAATTTAACAGCAGTGTCCATATATTTTAAGTTAACCCCTTCACGTTAGCATTACCGAACTAAAACAAAATAGTCCCCGTGACGTATTTGCGCAGTGCCCATTTCTTATGAGTAGAATGATGTTCCAGCAGCATTTTTCAAGCGAAACACCTTCCACGTACGTAATTTAACTTAACAGTATATTTGTTAAAATAACTAATGACTGTGCGATATCGTGTTTCACCGTTACTGCATGTCTGGTGTGGAGTCAGCCCCTGCCACACCCATGATGAGTTTTGCAGAGTACATCTACATCTACAAATTGTACCCTGCAAGCCACCTCAGGGGTGTGTGGCAGGGGGTGAGTATTCACCAACATGCATTACACTATACCCTAAAGTTAGTGTAACTACGACTAATTATGCATTAGCATACATCGCTAATGATTGTCACGAGGCGAAGCCTCGCAAGCATGCACTACTACACTACAGATATTATCATAATGGAGAGGGACCGTTAATATATCTATGTATTTTGCGACTACACAAATGGACAGACACTCAAGACTTATGTAGAAAACATAAGTTTTCGTGGCCGTTATTGTTTGAAATATTTGTAACGGGGAATAAAAAAGGCATCTTGTCTGAAGTGCAAAACTTTCACCGCTCGATTGAAAAGAGGTCTCTTAAAATGATAAAAAAATTAAAGAGATCATAAATATTCATCCCTCCTCCAAGTAACCGTTCAAGGGAGCAGCAACTTTGGACGGATCAGGGTCCAAAGAAGGTCGGCAACTTTTTAGCGGTTTGAATCTGAGACCACCCCTCCCAAAAAAAACTCGTGATCAAGTCGAGCAATGAGTTCTTGTTCTTAAGACTGGATCTTTCACAGATTGCGAAGCTGACATACCACTCGCCACCCGCGAATCTTTCGCCTTGGGTGACCCATCGGCCGTGAATTGCAAAATGGCCTCAAACACCCGAGAATTGAAGAGGGATGATGATTGGGCTAAGAAGCTCAGAGATGTTATGATGCCACGACTGTATGAGACAAAACTAACACGAAATACAACCATTTTTTTTTGTAAATAATGCTTTCATTGTTGGCATGTATAAATACGATAAGATAAAGGAAATTTATTTCAGGTGGAAACTTTTACAACACCACAGGAAATATTCAAGCATACACGACTTGGGTTTCAATGTTTAAAGAGGTTCCGCCGCGGCTGTGTGAGTCAAAACAAATACTAAATTCCAATTTTTTTTATATTTTGTCCAAAACATTCTGCTTTCGCTTATGAAATGCGTTACCTACAGAAAACCAAATATAAAATAGAAAATATATGCAGATTATTATTCCACGAATGTATTTTAAATGAGCACTTTTTTCAGCCATAGGAGCCGACTGCAGCGCTATTTCCTACGAATTATCGTATTTTGACTTCAATTACGGCAGCAATTCTTCAATAACTATAAAAAATAAGGTGGTAAGATGCCTTTTTTTATTTTTATTCAATTTCTCTGGATTATTTCCTTCTGATAAATAGTTTTCCGCGAAAATGGCATTTGTATTTTATGGAAAAATACTATTTTATTCCCCGTGTTTCTCTCATTCCCCCATTGAACACCATGTCATTACAAGTTAAATTAGAGAGTAATATAGCGTGGTTATTATATATGTATTTGTATTATTTATTATATATATGTATGTTATATATAAAGCAATATTACTTTGTTGTTCATGTCAGATAGAGGGCAAAGTTTTCTACATGTAGACAGAATATGAATAAAATGATATTTCAGTCATTTTACGGTGGTACCATCTTAATCATCATCTTCATGTGATTAAAAAACACAAAAGAACTCCTTATATTTATACGTTAACACTATAGGTGGAAGGGGGAAGCGGCTACTGGGAGGGGGTAGGGGAGGGGAAGGGAAGAAAATTGTGGGGTGGGGGACTTGTTATTGTGCAACAGCCGAGAGGAAAGGATGGGGGAATTGGAGGGATGAAACAAACATTCATTTCAGGATGTTAACTCTAGGGTCACGACTTCTTTTTAAGATGGTTCCGCCGTAAAAAGACTTAAATGTCATTTTATTAATATTCTGTCTACTTGTAGAAAAATTGCTCTCTATCTGACATGAACAACAAAGTAATATTGCTTTATATATAATATATAAATATATAATAATAAATATATTATAATAAATATATAATAACCACGCTATATTATCTCAAATTGAACTAGATATTACATGGTGTTCAATGGGGGAATAAGAGAAACACGGGGAAAATAGTATTTTTCCAAAAAATATAAATGCCATTTTTGCGGAAAACTATTTATAAGAAGGTAATAATCCAGAGAAATTGAATAAAATAAGATATAGGAATATTTAGTATAGAGACAAAACATTCTCCAACCGACTCAGATCTGCAATGTTTACAAGTGAGACCCTCTAAGCACCCACTTGTAAGTATCGCCCCATCTTTTCTTCTTCATGGTTCTTTAGTCAAAAAAAATTAGAAACGCCCCAATTCAGTTTGATCAAATTTCATTTGATCAATTAATTCGCGGAAACTTCGTTTAATTTCATTTTCTTCGAATACTGCCGGTAAAGAAACCCATTCGGTAACATTTGTTGTCCAAATTTCAAACGTGAGATGTCGGCCGAAGGATTTCCGCCGCTCTGAGGTTTGCACTTTAAGAACTTACAATTTTATGACATGTTCGATCGTGTTATACTTAACGATCTTCGCACGGGTTGACCATGTTTCTCTTCATAATGTATTGTTCATTGATTTTTTTGAAAATGAGCAATGAGTCAATTTTCCTCATTTAGAAGTGTTATTCACGATACGTTTGATAGAGTGCATTAAAGATATCACAACGATCAGACCTCAATGAATTTGTCCTCATCGAAAAGAAAAAGAACTCATCTGTCTAATGATACCGAAGTTTTAGCTACTTAATCACACCACTTATGGGCAGTTTCGTTCCTTTCTCGGACTCGTTCCTTTCGTTATCGTTCACTAAATGGAACGAGTTTAAAGATTCGTTCCTTTCGTTCCTTTTCAATAGTGGGGAATTCGAAATGAACAAATCTTTAAACTCGTTCCATTTAATGAACGATAACGAAAGGAACGAGTCCGAGAAAGGAACGAAACTGCCCTTCACTACTCCGCACGCCACCAGCAGCACTCTCCCCTTTTGAAATCCAACTCCCTTGTCTTTCCGATATTGCGCAACTTCCGGTGGGAAAGGGAGAGTTTTGGGAGTTTTTTCACGCGAAGGAGAAGTGTGCAAACTCGGAGAAAGCGAAAGTAAACAAGAAAGGGGGTGTGGAATGAAGTGGGAGGGAGAGAGAGAGAGAGAGAGTGGAAGAAGGAGGGGAAGGGGTAAAAGCTTTCTCCCCTCCCCTCCCCTCCAAACAATCCGGTTCCCGAGGTAACCTTCCCCTCTCCGCGACCTTGAAAATTCCACTCGCACCTGACTTCCCCTGCACTGCGAAAGACGGAGTCTTTTTCCCAACTCACATCTACATTTACATCTACAAAATACCTTGCAATCCACCTCAGGGGTGTGTGGCAGGGGGTGATTATTCACCAACATGCATTACACTATACCCTAAAGTTAGTGTAACTACGACTAATTATGCATTCGCATAAATCGCTAATGCTTGTCACGAGGCGAAGCCTCACAAGCATGCACTACTACACTACAGATATTATCACAATGGAGAGGGACCGTTAACGTATATAAATATGTATTTCACAACTACACAAATGGACAGAGACTCAAGACTTATGTAGAAAAGATGCACGGCGTGCTGTTAGTACTAGGTAACAGATAAGGATTCAAGTATTAGGGAGTACTACTACTACTAAGAGCTACACTACCTACCGACAAACCTAGATAAAAGTCTCATTGGCAGCTGTTATGGTCCCTTATCGTTCGTGGGAAACATGACATTTTAAATCTGCCCGTTCTGCAGTCTAGTTCCCTAATTTTATTCTCATGGTCTGATCTACCGTAGTATGTCGGATTTCATTAAATATTATCAACGTCGTCAGAGAATAGACCGGTTTGGAACTTATATAATAGATTGAGTCTAAATTTTAATCGACGCGACGGTCTGAAATCGTTTACCATCCCAGTTGTAGATACCTGTCCAGTGTACGTATCCACCCTGAGAGTCACCTGCAGGATTTATGGCATGGGGTGAATTTTCACAAACATTCAACCCCAATACATTGCTAGCAACCGAAGTTTTGTTCAGCTATTTTTGCAATTATTCTGACAGTACTGCGTTGAAAAAATGACTTCAATACTATTCATAAATAGTGAAAAATTTGGCAGCTTTAATTAAATTGTAGAATTGCGTGGTTATTAAGTTTTGGAAAATGCATTAATGTGTCAACGAAGCTTTCCTATTTATTTAAACCGAATAACTATTTTTTGGAAAAGTTTAATAATCACGTTCCATCCTTACCCAGGACCTCCAGTGGGGGAAAAATACAGGAAATCTGCGAACAACACTACACTAGCATCCTAGTTGTAGTAGTAGGGTTGTGGCACTAATTAATTGATCGTGCCTACCGTTTACACGGGCTTATCACGTGGGAAGCAGGCCCATCAGAGAGTTTTCCGGCAACAAAGGTGTCGTCGATGGACCGAGAATAGGACTTATCTCCAAAAGACACCCCGAGGAATGCCAAGATGTACCCGGAACTTGAACAACCTGGTCCATTGCCCCGGATTAAAACCCGGAAAGAGCTCGGGTACACGAGGAGATATAAACATCCGGAGTAATGACTCAAAAACTGGCGGACTGGTTTTGAAGATGAAGCCGCGAAATTCCCTGGACGTTTAATACCTGTGACTACTATAATTCTACACGAGATCTAAGATGAGTCTACAATGGCAATGTTTTCATGTATATCATGCATGTTTGTTCAATAACCAGATTTGAACACCTTTCGTAAATTTGCACATTATTGAATGGCATTTCGCATATAGTAGGCAACTTTTCGTCCACTTTAATTCTCGAGTTCAAATCGTTCACGTCCATTTTCAGTAAGAAATACATGTATAGTTCATTTTTACAGCTTGTAGGTTTCGTTTCTCTTCTATAAACATATTAGATACAAATAATTGTTGTACGAACTCGATAGAAGTGTTATAGGAAAGAAAATTGAATAAAAATCTCTCATTTATATTATTGAAATTTGCTTTCTACTCGAAATTACGAAAACTTGAACGTAATATTTCAAATTTTCCCATATGTAACGCTTTTTGCTTAGTCATGTACAGTTGTTCCAAGATATAACCGCAAAATTCTGAAAATGCTAATAATATTATTAGAAATTTTACTAGGAAAAACATTCTCTAAATGAAGTAGGTAGGTACTGTTTAGTGTTGTAAATGTCTTCCTTAGCTCGAGACCGGGCAAAGCAAGAGGGCAGTTCTGGGGATGCACCGTCGTATACAAGCATAATAATGCGCTATCATACATACAGTATATAGAAAATATTACATAATTAAATATAATAATTATTTTAATAATTAATTAAAAATTTTATGATTAAAAAAAAAGTTTTTATCGTTTAAAAAAAAACTTTTTTTTGCATTTACAATTTTTTTATCATCAGCGGACTTCAGCCCGATGATTGGTTGGTTCCCACTCCACTCGTTCCTTCCTTCCCGCTAACCGCTTCTCTATCACCACCACTCACGAGCATTATGTGACTCTATCTAAGTTTATTTAGACAGTTTCATCAAATCAATTGAGTCTTCTTCTTCATTAAGATAACTGCAGTTACTCTTTGCAGTCCTTCCCTTTCTTCATCAGCCGTGTTAATACGATCCGTCAATGACATCAACGACAATCAATAAACAATCGCCAATGGAATGCGTTGACACATAAATAATTTAGCGAGGATATTCGTCACAGTTTCACATTTTTATGCGAGGTTAACAATAACAGCAAATTACAGCGTTTATTATGTTTTCAGCAAGCGTAGGAGTATCCAGGGATATCTCGAAAAGTGCTGTTGACAGAATCGAATCCAAGTATTTATAGCACCGCCTCTGGTTACTAACTACATCTAAATCTACATACATACTACCCCGCAAGCCACCTCAATAGGCGTGTGGCGGAAGGTGTTAGGACACCAGCCGTTTATACATATAAAAAGGAAACGTTCTAATGAAATTACATCTAGCATTTATTAAAGTCCCTTATTGTTCGGGGGAAAAACGAATTCCCATACCTATCCGTTCGGCAAAATATCTCTCTTAATTTATCGTTTCTGTCGGACCTGTAAATATATTGGGGTTCTAATATGATGTTCTCCGTGTCGCTCTGAAATATATCTATTCTCAATTGCTCAAGCAATCTAAGCCTAGCGCGCAGCCTCCGAGTCTCTAGCGGCTCCCAGCCTAATTCGTTTAACATCTGTGTAACGCTGTCTGTACGCCCGTAGCAGTTTTTTACGAATCGCGCAGCTTTCCTTTGTATTTTATTAAGTTCCCGGATTAAGTCTTTCTGCACCGGATCCCATATGCTCGCTGCATATTCAAAGTGTGGCCGGACGAGTGCGAAATAGCACCTCTCTTTTACTTTTTCGGATATCGTCTATTATCTAACTATCGTCTGTCTTCATCTATTGACCTCTCCTCATTGTCCCCATCTCTCTCAAAATGCGAGCTTAGTATTAATTCCTAGCATACTTGCGTAGTTCCGGTGTAGTCAGAAATCTCAATGCCAGTCTTTCCATTCACGCGCCCAAGTAAAACATATTTCTCCCCAAGATTCAATTCCAAGAGTGAAAAAGTCCATGCATAAAAAAAATAAATAATACTACCTTATGAGGAGGCAATCTTGATGGCGTCCTTGAAGTAAGGTTACTAACTATCCCGGATTCTCAAGAAGAGATTCCCAGAATTTAGCTTTTTTTGAAAAAAAACCTCCCAACTCCCGTATCGTGTAATTTCCTTTCCACTTGAGAAGATGCTTCAGTGACTCAGTGAGTCAAAACAAGTACCAAGGTACATTCGTTAGCATTGTTTTAGTCACAATGTTTTCACTCACGGTATGCCGTAACTATTATTAGAAGTCACAATCAAGAAACAAAATATGTGCAGATTAATCAACGAAAATAAATCGAACGAACTATTTTTAAAGCCACAGGAACCGACTGCAGCGCGATTTCCATTTAAGGTGGTTTCCACCGTAAAATGACTTTAATGTCTTTTTATTCATATTCTGTCTTCTTGTAGAAAAAGTTGTCCTCTATCTGATATGAACAACAAAATAATACCTTTCCACGCTATATTACTCTCTAATTGAACTTGAAATTACATCCGGTGTTCAATGGGGGAATGAGAGAAACACAATACAAATGCCATTTTCGTTTAAAACTGTTTCTAAGAAGGAAATAATCCAGAGAAATTGAATAAAAATAAAATACAGGCATCTTACCACCTTATTTTTATAGTTATTGGGGAATTACTGCCGTAATTGAAGTCAAAACGCGGTAATTCGTAGGAAATGGCGCAGCAGTCGGCTCCTATGGCTGGAAAAAAGTGCTCATTTAAAATACATTCGTGGAATAATAATATGCATTTTTTCTGTACTTTACTTTTTCGGGTTTCTATAGGTAACGCATTGAATCAGTGAAAGCAGTATTTTTTGGACAAAATATCAAAAATGTGGAATTTAGTATTTGTTTTGACTCACACAGTCGCGGCGGGACCTCCCCTAAGAAAAGGGTGGAGGAATTCAAACCCAACACGGGGGGAATTATTAGCATCGCGAAAAACGTCGTGTGGCGGATGGATCAGATCCTCAAGGCCTCAGCATCCGGGAGGCAAGAGTTGGATTTGCAAGGCTAGCGATGCGTAAGGCTGGATTCATGACCGGTTCCACAAAATTGAAACGCTCTCTCGGCATCTTTGTCATAGAGACAATTTCGTGGCAGCTCATTTCAGTAATCAATTCGACAATTAGATTTTTACACAAAATTTTCATTCAAAAGACAAAATTAATATTTTTTCTTTTTTTATAACGCAATTGACAGAGAAATAGCATTTTTTAAAGAAAGTTGGTTAAGATGGTTTGATCGAGATAGTGCCCTAGTCATAATGGAGACCAAATTCAAATTTTTTTTATCTTATTTCCGAGTCTGTAAGTAGTATGAAATAAATATTGTAATATTAATGGCGTAGATATATAGTTATATATGATCTAAATTCTCAGTTATTAAATAAATATAAGCTCATAAGTCTCTAACTTGATTCATTTTTTCCCGCCGTACGGCTGCAAACCCTTCAAAACAGCAGGTTTTTTTTGCGATTCTGTAAAAATTACTGTGGTGAGTAATAGATTATTTTTTCTAAATAGTTGAGAAAATATGCAAACTATACACCGTTAGTTTTTTCACGAAATCTAGGTGCTAGAAGTTCCTATTTTTTTATAAAACCTCTGAAGCGCAAAGCCATAATCTATCCCATGTAAAACAGCTTATGTTTTCAGGCAAATTGCTCAAAAAGTAGTTCGGTAAGGGGTTGATATTTTGATATCATTGGAAAGATGAAAGTTTTATCTTTAAAATGAGGCCAAATTCATCAAATTCTAGGTGAATTTTTGTTTTTCGCTCAAACTACCTTAATAATTAGTAGAACCATATATGCTTTCTCTATGGTAGAACATAACAAGTTTATATGTTTTATATTCCATTCTAAGGGATTCTGCAACAGTTTGAATTCGGAGGTTTTCAGAGAAAATCGAAGACGTGCGATTTTCACGAATATTGTTGAACTTTGAGTCAATGCTAATTGTTAGTAAGTAACAAGTATGAAAAAAAAGAAATTCACCATCCAATGCGACAATAAATTCGTAATGTATAACTTTCCGTTCGTATTTTTCGTTGCGGACTTTCCGCCATTTTGAATTAATACCGCGCGGAATTACTAAATGCGATTGTATTAAGCCTCAATTCCGATCCACACGGAATTTTCGGATCGGAATAATTCCACTCAACAATGAGGTACCGGAATTAAGGAATGGATTGCCGGAATTATCTTCTAAAGAGCAACAAAATGGCGTATCGCTACGCTGTGACGATATTCTTTGCGAATTTCGCATTATTCAAGAGTGAAATTCCCGTGATAATATTCGTTTCACAAAAAGGATTAGTCATAAACGTAATAAAAGGTAAAAATTAAGTGCGAATCTCGGATTTATGAAAGCATAAAGCACTTTGCGACAGTTTATTCATGGTGATATCAAAATGCATTCTAATTCTAAAATATTCTAAGAATACAGGAGAAATATATCCACACCGTTGAAATGTTAGCGAATTAAGAACAACATGTACTTTATAATCCATTGGTCCAATCTTTGGTCCATAAATGTCTCCTCAATTAAGTATCTCAATGACATTGTCCTTTATTTTATTAATGTCTTTCGTTCAGAGGCAAGTCCACCCTCATTATTTGATATTTAATTATTATCATTAAGCTCCATGTCCATTTCATGCCAATCACATTGCTCTTTCAACTCAGATTTCGATGTTGATACTAATGCGAGTGTTAATACATTTTTCCCGATATAGGTGATATTTTCAATAGCATATTATACGCCTCGACACTTTCAAATGTTTTTGAAATTGGGGGATGGGGAGCAAACCCATTAGCGCATGCGCAGAAGTTTATATTGGGCATATATTTGGTGAGATTTGGCAACGTGTAAAATTCCACTCGGAATTTCATACTAATGGACACCCGAGTCTACCAATGGAATCGGAATGAGTTATACAATCGCAAATCGGAATTGTTGCTGATTCCATTCTTTACGTCTTCGGAATCACGATTCCATTCCGAACGGAATCACGAAAGTTACGCAATCGACCCCCCTGGACTGAGAAAAAAAGCATATTTGTAATGTTGGCCAGCTTTTTTCGATTTCAGCCCACCGCTGTGCGCCGTCTTGAGTAGAGCGTTCCGGGGTTCCTCAACCCGTCCCTCACACCCGTAACACCGCAGAAACAAGAGACGTTGATCGATGGCCAATTGCACGCACTTTTCCATTACGTGTGTTTCGCAATATATTTCCACCGAGATTTTCCGTGAGCGTCGGTCATCCGTAACATTTAATTACCGATTTTTTTATTTCTCAATAAAAAAACAATGTAAAAAAACTCCCTTATTTAACTAAGCCACTCAAGATCTTTGGATCGGCACAAAAATCAGCCCACTAGCGTATCGGAGTCGCAAAATATACAGCGCAGAATGTCATTAATTAACATTTTACGAACTCCAAATAAAAATATTAAAATATATTTCGCATGTTTTAAATCGGAAGATACCATTGAATTTTAAGAAACAAAACAGCATTTTCAAACTTCGTGTATCCACGAAAAATATACACTGCTGATTTATTCTCGCGTAGCGTTAAATTGAAAATTTTCGAAAAATCAGAATTGTCCAAACTTTTTGTTTAAGCAGATTTGGCAATGAATTGGTCAATTCAGATTATATGTGAGAACAACGATTTTATACGTAAGAGTTAACAAGCCTTGTAATTCACCTAATTTCCTCGTCATATTGAAAATACATCATTTTATTTACGATCATCGACTTACAAATTTATGCCGAATTACATATATAGCTATCATTTGGAAAAATCCTGTCCCCATTTGTCCCCGATCGCCTAAAGTCATCCATGTACACGATGATCTAAATTAAGGATAGCTTTTTTTACTTTTATAAAACAATGCCTTGGACTAAGGAACCGTTGCCCAAGCTAGGGAGAATGGTAGTTGAATCCAGAGTAACACTTGACGGTATTATTGAGATATCCGAAATGACCGGATTAGCAACAATATTGGATACCCTCCTGGGGGGGTTATTTTGTCATCTCACCTTTTAAGTGACTCTTAGTGGAAAGGTGGGAGATCCGTTTCCCTCTCTTAATGATCGGCTCACGAACGGTTTGTGAATTGTCGAAGTTTCAATTACCTTATATCAAATAAAATATGCCGAGACTAGCGAAAACCCAGATTGCACAACATCCAACAACAGCGGATACCCAGATATCTTATACGCTGTACATACCACGAATATCTAAATACAGTAAAAACTACAAGCGACATGTAAGCGATCACTCGATATTTAAAATAAATTAAATGCATCTAATTAGTGTTCGATTCACAAGCACGGGAAATATCTACCAAGAACATAGATTTTAAGGCAATATTTGTCAAAATTATGAAATTATGGTATAAATAACTGAATTCCATTCTCCATACATTGGCGGATAGGCACACGAAAAAAAAGGTATCAGCAACATTGTTTGGGAAATTTTGATACGAAATATATACACAGATAATTCAAGCTAATAATAACATAAGCATTTCAAACAAAGCATACCTTCAAGTTCCCAATATATTGGAGTTGAAAATGCTCTGAAGTTCTTCATGTTTAGCAAATTACAACAATACGATTTAAAATCGTTTGTGTCTTTCGCGCCCTTGTTTATTTTCCAATTCAAGTGGAAACGATGGTTGCTCCATGTCACGTTCTATATGACGGGTGAGATGGAACTAATGGCAGTCGGAGGTAAATGAAACGGATCAAGAGTCGAAAGATACGGATCAGAGCGAATGAATCGTCAAAAAGACCTGCTCATGACCGGCAGTTCACCGATTGAGGTCCGAAGATGGTCACGCCGCCTGGGTGGCGGAGTTGAACTACGAAAAAGTGACATTTTATGACGTATTCTCAATGAAGTGAGATTACTAAATAACCCTCCTGCAATGTCTGTCTACACAAACTGTGACGTTTTTGTCCGGATTCTGTGACGTTGCCAGGATTTCGTTTCGGGGGGGTATATAATGAGTATAAGCTGTCGGGTGGATGTTAATCTTGCACACATTTTCTAACATTTTGTCTACCATCACGTTCATATTGCAATGGCGGCGGATACCGAGCGGAATTTCTATTTTAATCTGAAGCTAAATATGTAGCGTTTCCAGACATTGTGATAGTGGACTTCATAAAAACTTTAAGGACTTAACTGTGCTAATTTATAAAAGAATACATTATGCAATTTATTTTAAAAATACGAACATATTAGTTTAAAAAGAGTTGTATAAAATAATCCATGACGAAAATCGATATAATCAACAATATAAATCAATGCATATCTTCATCTACATCTACAACATACCCTGCAAGCCACCTCAGGGTTGTGTGGCAGGGGGTGAGTGGTCACTGACATGCATTACACTATACCCTAAAGTTAGTGTAACTACGAGTAATTATGCATTAGCATAAACCGCTAATGCTTGTCACGAGGCGAAGCCTCACAAGCATGCACTACTACACTACATATATTATCACAATGGAGAGGGACCATTAATATATATGTGTATTTTGCAACTACGCAAGTGGACAGAGACTCAAGAATTATGTAGAAAACATGCACGGCGTGCTGCTAGTACCAGGTAAGCGAAGCCTCACAAGCATGCACTACTACACTACAGATATGCTAGCTTTCTTCTTTACTGTATTTTTTATTAAATTCTAATTTTCGTCTGAGGTTTCGAACCCTAGGGCCTGAGCAGGGGGAGATCTTGGCTACATAAATACTACTTCCCTGATAAAGGGAAAATTTTCATTTTCAACTAAATAAGCTCAATGAGGTGAAATACTGCATATGGTCCAAGGGAAGCCTTGCGCCTCTGTACGGAGCTAGTTTGCAGGCGATGGACCTGTCGACCGAAAATAATCTTTTGCGCAACTGCCACCATGTTTGGCTACCACTGTTCGTTATTATTATTTTTTTATATTTTTTTACGTTATTTCTGAGGGTACGTACTGTCGTTTACCCCTCTTTAATCTGCATTATTATCAATACATTTAATTTTTCATTTTAATACATATTGTAAATTAACTTTTTATATTCCTGAGACTTTATGCAATTGCGATTTAAATTGTGCATACATCTGATTTTACAATGGATAGATGGCAGCACATGAGGGGCCATGTCGCGTTCTCTTCTTTCGTTCGTCATCTTCTTCTTCTCCCTTCTTTCTCCGACCCTGCACTTCTCCTTTTTTTCCGAGTTCTTCATTCTTCTTTTGGGACTGCTTCTTCTTTCTTCGGTCCTTGACTCATCCTTTCGCCGAGGTCTTCTTTCATCTCTTAATTCATTTCTTCTCCCTCTTTTCTTCCTCTGTCCTTTCTGTTACCACTGTGATCAGACCACTGTACGTCATGTAGGTAATTGTTTTCATGTTACTTTTATTGCACGGAGTTTTCGGAAATACTAGCCGCGTATTATTGCGCTTACCGTTTTAAAAGCCATCTTGTGCTCATACCGAGACACACGAAGGAAAACTGAAATCTCGTAAGAATTTTGTTCTAAAAATGGGTTTGCTCGAGTTGATAAAAAAAATTTTTTTATGTACAGCTATTAACAGAAGTGAAAAGTTTTTTGTGCTAAAAAAACCCGTTTGAAATATTTTTCCACTTTTTTCGGTGTTTTTGATGATAATAATCGGTCATCCGGCGAAGGTGTTTAGCTTACTAAACTCATAACATCTAACAACCGGTTTTCTGGCCTTCAAATCTAATGGATCTTGAAAGGTTGGATTGAGTTCACCAATGTTTGAGAGTGACACGATTACATTAGAATTCGTCTCTTGTCTTTAGGGTTGCCCCAGTTATCACTTTTTCATCCCAATTGTTTTAGAAGAGCCTTTCCTTATAATTTAGGCTAATTTAATAGACTTTATTTTAAACCTAATGAACAATTGAATGCAAAGATAACGAATTTACTGGCGCACGCTATGAGCTCGTTATTATTCACCATTGATACACGTTTAATTACAAAGAAAAATCAATACCTACTACTGCATAAGTGTTCATAAAATGGATTTTTTTATAATATTCATATTCAGAAAAAACTTCTTTCGGAATAAGCTTACAACACCAAATGCCTAAACCGTCCCAAGCCATCTTAGTGCCTCGATGGTAAAGAAAATGGGGGGTTAACTTTGGCTTTTTTATTATACAGGGCGCCAGGTAATTTTGGAAAAATTATCACCAAACTTAGGTGGTAAAACAAGACAATTATACTCAATCAACGTAAATATCACACAATAACCTTAAAATTCTTCAAAATACTCTTAAGGCCTGGATACACGGTACATGAGAATGTACAAGTTTCTGTACATTTGTGTGAATGGTTTCATGTACAGATTCTTGTACATTCTCATGGACAAGATCAATGAATAGGTGACTACACGGTACATTTTTTCGGACAGACTTTCGTACATTTTCTGATGCGCATTATGTGTTTTCGTTTGTTTTTCCTCATTTAAAACGTAGGTGCGTTGTTTAAACCAATTTTTTTGCCATGTATACGACACATTTACTTGTCAATTGGCTTGTGACAATGTGAATGTGTCATTTGCGTCGTCTGCCACCAGGTGTCTCTGTAATGAGGTCAACTTGTACGATTGTCTGAACGAAATTAGAACTGGGAGGCTATTTTGTAATCTCACTTTAGTGAGAATACGTCATCAAATCTCACTTTTTCGTAGTTCAACTCCCTCACCCAGGTGGCGTGACCATCTTCGGATCTCAAGCGGTGAACTGCCGGTCATGTACTGGTCTTTTAGACGATTCATCCGCTCTGATCCGTATCTTTCGACTCTTGATCTGTTTCATTATCTCCGCCTGCCATTAGTTCCATCTCACCCGTCATAAAGAACGTGACATGGAGCCACCATCGTTTCCACTTGAAGCTTGAGTTGGAAAATAAACAAGGTCGCGAAAGATACAAACAATTTTAAATCGTATTGTTGTAATTTGCTAAACGTGAAGAACTTCAGCATTTTTAACTCCAATATATTGGGCACTTGAAGGTATGCTTTGTTTGAAATGCTTACGTTATTATTTGCTTGAATTTTCTGTGTATGTATTTCGTATCAATATTTCCCAAACAATGTTGCTGATACCTTTGCTTACGTGTGCCTATCTGCCAGTGTATGGAGAATGGAATTCAATTATTTATACTATAATTTTAACAAATATTGCCTTAAAATCTACGTTATTGGTAGATATTTCCCGTGCTTGTGAATCGAACACTAATTAGATGCACTTCATTGTTTTTAAATATTGAGTGATCGCTTACATGTCGCTTGTAGTTTTGACTGTATTTAGATTTTCGTGGTATGTACAGTGTGTAAGATATCTTCCGTAAGATGTTGAGCAATCTGAGGTATTCGCTAGTCTCGGCATCTTTTATTTGATATAAGGTAATTGAAGCTTCGACAATTCACGAACCGTTCGTGAGCCGATCATTAAGAGAGGGAAACGGATCTCCCGCCATTCCACTAAGAGTCACTAAAAAGGTGAGATTACAAAATAACCCCCCTGGTTCTATTTTCAGTTCACACATTCATACAATCGTACATTTTGGTGTGGTTACACGGTGAATTTTCGCGTTCATTCTAACATTCACACATTCACACATTTTCTTGTACATTCTCATGTACCGTGTAACCAGGCCTTTAGAATCAAAACATGTATTATCAGAACAAAGACGACAATCCACAAAAACACTTATTTATCAACACCCGTTACTAAGTGATAAAACCCAGGCTAGGCATTCTCAAATTTTATTTTTGAAATTAAATGTAAAATTAAAACGAAACATCAATCGTTACAAGATGAACACCTCAGATCCTGATTAGCTACACCCCCTTATCTACGGTTGCTCAATGGTCTGGGGGCTGAATGGTTTAGGGTTTAGGGATCGTGGGGGAACCCTTCCCTGCCCTACAACTCTTCTCTAACATTCACCCTACGGATTGGAAGTGGATCCGAAGGAATATTCTAATTTAGTTTTAATTTGTAATATTAACATAATTACTGGCAGTGTCAGCATAATATAAATTCATTTATACCTGAAGCATAATCACTATTTTGACTCCATTTTCAGGCTGAGAAAGGTATTTAAAAAAACAACTCTTTTTCCAAGATAATTGTAGGTTTTTAGTGCATTACTTTTTCTTTTCGATAGCTTAGGGATTTTTTATGAGATAGGAGTATATTGTTTAACAGGGTGCAAGCGAGTCAAAAGAAGTGAAGTGACTCTTCGGTCGCGAGCCAACCTCCTTAAGTTGAATGCGATTATTTTGGCAGCGTTGGGCTCCAAGTGCTGCCTCCCCTTCCCTCCATTCCTTAGCCAACTCCTTTCACTCCATCTACATCTGCAAAATACCCTGCAATCCACCTCAAGGGTGTGCGGCAGGGGGTGAGTAGTCACCGACATGCGTTACACTATACCCTAAAGTTAGTGTAACTACGACTAATTATGCATCAGCATAAATCGCTAATGCTTGTCAAGTTGCGAAGCCTCACAAGCATGCACTACTACACTACAGATATTATCACAATGGAGAGAGGCCGTTAATATATATGTATTTTGCAACTACACAAATGGACAGAGACTCAAGAATTATGTAGAAAACATGCACGGCGTGCTGCTAGTACTGGGTAACAGATAAGGATTCAAGTATTAGGGAGTACTACTACTACTAAGAGCTACACTACCTATCGACAAACCTAGATAAAAGTCTCATTGGCCGTTGTTATGGTCCCTTATCGTTCGTGGGAAAATTGACATATTAAATCTCTCCGTTCTGCAGTCTAGTTCCCTAATTTTTACTCTCATGATCTGATCTACCGTAGTATGTCAGATTTCTTAAAATATTATCAACGTTGCCAGAGAATAGACCGGTTTGGAACTTACATAATTGATTGAGTCTAAGTTTTAATGGACGGTCTGAAAGCGTTTCCCATCCCAGTTGCTGCAAAAGGTGACTTCCAAGACTTCCCCTTCTTGACGTCGCGCCGCATGACGACTGCCACCAAGTTTCTCTACTGCCATACACATTTCGTTGTCCGCTTCTTTCCATTCATATTTCACGCCAACCGATACCGATATTTTTTCCCCCATTCCACCGCTTACAAATCCATATATATTTTTGATGTAGTTCGGGAGGGATATCGTAGATGGCGCAGATGGCGTTGGAAGAAATTCTGGCAAATTATGAATTTGCTTGTTCCACAAGCCTGAAAATATATCCTGAAGCAGAAAGGTACTTACTCTAGGAAGGTAGTTAATGGAACGTGTTTCATTGTCCTCTTCGCATGGGAAGTTTGTGAGATAAAATTGTACACCACAAGTTCTTACCATGCGAACAATTGACGTTAGATAAATATAAAGCATGGTATCAATGATTTACTGGAATGCTTAAATCATCCAACTTCCCCTTCTTGACGACGACTGCCACAAAGTTTCTCTACTACCATACACATTTCGTTGTCCGCTTCTTCCCACTCATATTTCACACCAACCGATACCGATATTTTCCCCCCCTTTCCACCGCTTACAAATCCATATATCGCTGTGTAATTTTCATTATTGCGTGCTGCGAGATTCGGGTTCGGACCGAGGCGAGGGTGGAAAAAGATACTTGAGGCGTTTGAGATGTAGATTTAGGTTATAATAGAAAGTTGCACGGACTGAAAGTAAGACAAATTGGGAAATGCTTGGCTCGGTCATATGGTGGGCTGGTTATTTGGAAAGGCTGGGGGAAAAAAGTGTGGCGATTTGCGCCATATTGGACTGCCAATATATGACATGTTGATTAGGGATAGGATCGGTTACGAGTATCCAAGACCAAATAATATACTTTGTATTTTATCCACAGAATTTATTAACGGTACAATGCCATTCACATATCTACGGCATCATGAGGTTCAAATTCTCCATTTGTTTTGTTTTTTGACCGTTGCTTGTTATTTTTAGTTACGGGGTGGGTTTGAGTGAGGGAGGAGACGGTTATATATCGTGGGTTGGAAATGTGGGCGCGGTCAGGTGCCTTGAATGGTTGATTTTTCTTGAGGTGGTTCCACCGTAAAATGACTTTAATGTCTTTTTATTCATATTCTGTCTACTTGTAGAAACATTTGTCCTCTATCTGATATGAACAACAAAATAATACCTTTCCACGCTATATTACTCTCTAATTGAACTTGAAATCACATAGTGTTCAATGGGGGAATGAGAGAAACACATCTACATCTACATCTACATATTACCCCGCAAGCCGCCTCAATAGGCGTGTGGCGGGGGGTGTTAGGACACCAGCCGCTTAAAGATAAAAAGGAAACGCTCTAATGAAATTACGCCTAGCATTTATTAAAGTCCCTTATTGTTCGGGGTAAAAACGAATTCCCATACCTATCCGTTCGGCAAAATATCTCTCTTAATTTATCGTTTCTATCGGACCTGGAAATATAGTGGGGTTCTAATATGATGTTCTCCGTGTCGCTCTGAAAGATATCTATTCTCAATTGTTCAAGCAATTTAAGCCTAGCGCGCAGCCTCCGAGTCTCTAGCGGTTCCCAGCCTAATTCGTTTAACATCTGTGTAACGCTGTCAGTACGCCCGTAGCTGTTTTTGACGAATCGCGCAGCTTTCCTTTGTATTTTATTAAGTTCCCGGACTAAGTCTTTCTGCACCGGATCCCATATGCTCGCTGCATATTCAAGGTGTGGCCGGACGAGTGCGAAATAGCACCTCTCTTTTACTTTTTCATCCGAAAATCTTCCCACAATACGCTTGACGAATCCTAGCTTCTTCAGAGCTCTGCCACAAATATTTCTTATATGTGCTCCCCACGATAGGTCCGAAGTTATCGTAACTCCTAGATACTTCACGGGGAAAAATAGTATTATTCCATAAAATATATAAATGCCATTTTCGTGGAAAACTGTCTCTAAGAAGGAAATAATCCAGAGAAATTGAATAAAAATAAAATACAGGCATTTTACCACCTTATTTTTCTAGTTATTGAAGAATTACTGCCGTAATTGAAGTAAAAATGCGGTAATTCGTAGGAAATGGTGCTACAGTCGGCTCCAATGGCTGGGAAATAGTGCTCTTTTAAAATACATTCGTGGAATAATAATCTTCATATTTTATACTTTACTTTTGGGTTTCTATAGGTAACGCATTTCATCAGTAAAAGCAGGATTTAAAAAAATATCAAAAATTTTGAATTTAGTATTTGTTTTGACTCACACAGTCGCGGTGGAACCTCCTTCAGGTTAGTTTCTCGGAAAGGAGTAGGAGGGGTGGACATGTAGGAACAATTTCTCATTACGAAGCGTCGTGTTAGGGTCTGTGCCAAGTGCCTTCTTATCTCGATTTGCTAGAGAGCATCTATTTTAAATCCCTTGGAGAAGATGTTTAAGATCTCGGGAACGAAATCGCTTTTGTGGTTGCATTCCAAGGAGGTGGTGCTTAGAAAAGAGGTAGCTGGAATCCTTATTTTTGTGACATCTAAATGTTGTTCCCGAAATTTACACACTTTCTCCCTCACTCAAACCAGCCCCGTAACTACGACAAAAACAACGGTCTATTACTAGTATAATTGTCCACTTAGGGGAGTCATTCAGGGGCCCTATTCTTGGAGGACTCGGAATATTCGATCCTCGACAATGACGCAATTTTGACGTCACAACCTCGGAAACTTCAAATAATCTTATTTAAGAGTTGAGAGTAATCGAGGGTGTTACGCCACGTTCGCGACATAATCGAGGTCGAATTTTCCCTGAATACGGCCCCAGGGCCGTATTTATAGTCGTTACCCAGCAGTCCCCTTATCCATCCCCTACCCAGCAGGCCCCTTGAATTGTGCGTCCTATAGTCAAAATTAAGGGAGCTGCTACGTAGGGGATGGTTGGGGGTTAGATCTGGTAACTAAGGAATACAAACGGCGGGAAATGGAATTCGCAGCTCAAATGTTTCAGTGGTGACGCTCGTCATCAACATGGATACGGATAAATAAAGAGCCAGACGCAGCATGAAAACTGTTAAGATGGCCGCTCGACGTGCAAATAGCTTCAACGGTGTGGAGAAGAAGATTTTGTGCGACCTGGTGTAGAAGCATAAAGATATAGTGGAAAGTAAGAAAACGGACGCAGTTTCCTGCCACAAGAAGAAGAAATAGTGGGAAAAAATATGCTGCGAGTGTATATGAACATCCTTGGAATGAGTCTGGCGTCACATCAGATATTTATCGATTAAGAGCAAATCTCACCGTTGTTTTATTAACACCAAATCTTCGAAATTATTAATTTAAGGCTATGCACGTTCATTAGAGTCAGTTTAGTTGTATCTGTTGTGCTATTTTTTCGATTAAGGGGCCCCTGGTGGAGCATGCATCTCCTGCCAGAATTACGAGAGGCTAAGGGGGCTGCTGGGGGTGGAAATTTGACTATAAATACCGTTTTAGACGAAGGGGCCTACTAGGGGCTGTGGGACTGCTGGGTAACGACTATAAATACGGCCCTTAGACGTAAATAATAGTTACTAACGGGGAGAGTTACGTGTGTACCATTATGAACCCTATTCCTCAATGTGGTACGTAGCACCAGGTACTATCTTTTTATCTTTATGGCTTTTGCAGCCATTGGCAGCGTAGGTGACCACCTATGAAAACAATGCGTTTGTGTGAACGTTAAAAGGACGATAGAGGAGTGGAATGCCTTACCTGCAAGAAGTCTTAAATCCTTTCCCAAAATGTTATAAGGAGTTCAAGAAGAGACTTACCTCGCAAAAATTAAGTAACAAACTTATAATGTTAATGTGAAATATTTATTTATTAATTATTATGTGTGAATTGAGTAATGGAGTGATACATGGTCCATAACCATCAGAAAAATGCTCAATGAAATGTAACTGGTTAAATTAATAAAGTAGAAAAAATTATTAATTTTTAAAATCCAAACCAAACTTGGGTAACAAACTTTGGTTTTCCAAACTTGGGTAACAAAATTCTATCGATTATCCGATACATAAGAGATTCCCCCCCTGCCACACACCCTTTAGGTGGCTTGCAGGGTATTTTGTAGACGTAAAAAAGGATATATACGCACCTAGAAGAGGAAATGGCTTAAGGGTTTAGTGAAATGCATGTCGGTGACTACTCACCCCCTGCCACACACCCTTTAGGTGGCTTGCAGAGTATTCTGTAGATGTAGATGAAGAGTACGGCTTCTTCGATCAGTCTAGTCAAATTTCACCAGAGCAATTACCCTGGTTTGGGTTAACCTTTAAAAAGCAGATCGCCATTTACAAGCAATTATTCTAGCAACTTTATGATTCTATAGGACCCCACTTTTACATGCATGTCTCAATAGCCTCATCCATTTGTGAAAAGTTGTTACGATAAACTTAGCAGTGTTACCGAATTGTTGAAGAAATTAGGGTGGGAATCTCTAACTGATCGAAGGGAGAAATACAGGTTAAATCTTTTTCGCAAGTTCGGAGCAGACTCTCTTTGACCGGAAGTTCAACATATATTGCTGGAGCCAACGTACTACGGTTGAAGCGATCACAGGAATAAAATAAGAGGAAATTGACTGCCAAACCGATAGATTCAAAATGTCATTTTTCCCACGCACAATAAGGGATCATAATAGTTGCGATAGATCAATATTATGAAACTCCCACCCTCAATAGGTAGAGTAGAATCTTCACTTGTGCTTAATAACACAACATCATTACTAACACTTCACCCCGGTCGATTTGTCCGGCATTATTTTATTATGTTCTCTGCATGAAGTAGCATCTCGTAGCATTCATAAATTAACAGTATTAGTAATATTAAATACTATATGCGTGTATAGCATTTTTCTGCATGTTTGCATGTTCATTTACGTATCACTCTCCCAGTTTCCGGTTGGACTGCGCACTGTTCTCCTGACTGCTTTTTGGTGTCTGCGCCTAGCGGCCGGGGGAGCGTGCGAGGTTCTGATTTGTTCTGGGACGAGTGCTGCATGCCTGGTGTGGAATCACCCCGTGCCACACACCCTAGTGGTGGCTTGCACGGTACTTCGTAGATGTAGATGTAGATCCATCATCCCCGAACTCGCAGCAAAGACGCCAAAACTTAACGAGCAATGGCCTCAAGAGGACGGATAATACGTCCCGGAAGCTCTCCCCCAGGCAGCATCCGGAAAGTATTTCGTTCAAGGCCGTTCGCGAAAGGTCGAGAAACCCGAAATGCTGACGTCTTGAATCGCTGGAGTTCTCGAATTTCGAGTTGAGAGCGTCATGGCATGGCTGGCGCAACCGTGGTCCTGTTCGTCTACTAGAAAACCGGTTTCCAATCATTGTCTCTCGGAGGCGGGTGTAAGTGGCCAAGGCCGGTGAGGTGAGGAATTAAGGATAGGGGAAAGTTGGCCCGGGTGAGAGAATTGGTCGCCGACGCGGTCAGGAAACTGGTGTGTGGAGACAGCGTAACAGAGTGAAGGGAAGAAAGAAATGTTTTGCATAAAAAATGGGAGAAGGCGAACTGAAATAAATAATATTCCCAGCCTGGCTCAGTACCGAAGGGCGCGACCAAAGGGCGAAGCTTAGCGGTGGCGGTCCGCCCCGGGCGCACTTTTGAGGTAGATCAGATCATGAGAATAAAATTAGGGAACTAGACGGCAGAACGGACAGATTTTAAATGTCATTTTTCCCACGAACGATAAGGGACCATAACAGCTGCCAATGAGACTTTTATCTAGGTTTATCGATAAGTAGTGTAGCTCTTAGTTGTAGTAGTAGTACTCCCTAATACTTGAATCCTTATCTGTTACCAAGTACTAACAGCACGCCATGCATGTTTTCTACATAAGTCTTGAGTCTCTGTCCATTTGTGTAGTTGCAAAATACATATATATTAACGGGCCCTCCCTATTGTGATAATATCTGTAGTGTAGTAGTGCATGCTTGTGAGGCTTCGCCTCGTGACAAGCATTAGCGATTTATGCTGATGCATAATTAGTCGTAGTTACACTAACTTTAGGGTATAGTGTAATGCATGTTGGTGAATACTCGCCCCCTGCCACACACCTCTGTGGTGGCTTGCAGGGTATTTTGTAGATGTAGATGTAAGGGGGCGGCACTGTGGTGTCTGCTGTAGGATATTACATTTATAATTCACAGAAGCATTCTTTTGCTACACTGAGTTTTATTCCTCAATGTATCATTTGTCAAAACAGTGTATAATTTGTGGCGTGTCACTTTTGTCACAAGTCTTGTGATATTTAGCTTCATCAGTCATAACTTTGATCTAATTTTTTTCTGACTTTTTTTTACATACATGCTATATGATGTTATTCTAAAAAAACAAATATTTTATATATATATATATATATATATATATATATATATATATATATATATATATATATATATATATATATATATATATATATATATATATATATATATATATATAAGAAGATACTATCGCCCTATATTTAGATGAAGCGAGCGAAAGAAAGTGGTCCTGATATCAGATTAAACTACGCAGCTAGTCTTCGGCAAGATATGTTTAGAAGACGTGACGACAGTTCCATTAGTGTTACAAGACTTCTACAGCAACTAAGATGGGAGACGCTCTCACATCGAATGCACAGCGGGCTGAAATCGAAAAAAGCTTGCCAACATTCAAAAAGTGCTTTTTTTCATTGTGTAAGTTGAGACTTTGCATGGTCACTCCCAATCGACTTTTGCATGTGATGTCATGTTCCATTTTCCATAGTTTTTACTTGTTAACAATTAGCAGCGGCTAAAATTTCAACAATTTTACGTGAAAAACTCCTGTCTTCGATTTTCTACGAAATCCTCCTATTTTAAACTATTACAGAAACTATTTAAATTAACATATAGAATAAAAATCCATTTCATTCTATTAAACAACTCATTGTTTTAATTAAGTGTAAGTAGTATGTCATTTGCAGTATATTTGAATTTTATATAAAACAAAATGGCGGACAATGTTTTTTATCTATTTTTTAAGTTAATGCATTAAAAAGGTTAAGTTATATACCGATATACACCGAGGTATTTGTACACAATATTGTTCAAAGCTTTCAAAATTTGATTCCGAAGAGAATTTTTGCGTCCGTTGGCGTTCCCGAATGCAAGATCGAATTTTCGATGACACGGCGGAGTCGGCTGTGGCCGTCGTAGGGGGCCTAGAGGATGCAAGGAACACAGCGAGTTAGTTGATACGCTTCTGACATATAGTGGTTGCCATGGCGACTTGGAATTATAAAACTAGTTAGCTTATTTACGCACATGGGTAGCCAACAAGACTACTACTGGCGTCGTTGACTGGCGTTGGCTAATGAAGGAGGTAGAATCGGTGATTGCTAAGATGAACAACAACAACATCTACGTCTACGAAGTACCGTGCAAGCCACCACTAGGGTGTGTGGCACGGGGTGATTCCACACCAGGCATGCAGCACTCGTCCCAGCACAAATCAGAACATCGCACGCTCCCCCTGGCGCTAGGCGCAGACACCAAAAAGCAGTCAGGAGAACAGTGCGCAGTCCAACCGGAAACTGGGAGAGTGATACGTAAACCCTAAGATCTACTATGAACACCTTGAGTTTGAGAAATCAATCCATACTGTCTACAGATAAACAAATGACAGATGAAATAAATTTTGACATGGTCATTGAAGAATTTGCCAGAAAAAAAGGCAAAAAAATTACTTTGAAAGTTGTAGTTTTCATGTCAGAAATAAGGTTGGTCGTAATTTTTTACACTTTTTTACTATTTTCCCCTCTATGTTATATTTGCTATTTTTGTTAAACACTGTTACTTATAAAGTTCGAGTATGTTTGGATTGTATTTAAAGCATTTTATATTTAAGCATGTGAAAGCAATACCATAATGGTACACACAAACTATTTGACATACATAAAACTTCGAGATTGTCTCACTGTGCAAATAGTATTTTTGTGGGGCCGAGGGCGCCAAACTAAAGGGCCGCCCCGGGCAGCGCACACTCTAGCTACGACACAGCTGGGTGTGACTGCTAATATTAAATTTATTTCTTGTCCGCTATCACGGCCAAAAGAAAATAATTTTTCTTCAAGAGTATGCGTTGAATACAAGGCTCTCATCCGGTTCTTTTGCAGACGGATAAGATGGCTCATTCAAATGAATCCTTGTTGGAGGTGTTTTAAGTATTGTCGAGGTCATTTACGAGCTTTCGGTTGATTCAGAAAGCGGAAATGGAACATCTAAGATGGGTGGTATGAAAGTGCAATAAGAGTGTCGGAGAAAGATTTTAATTTTGTCATTTAAGGTCTCACTTACAATTAGAATAAACTGCGTGTTTTTGGGAGACCCATAAAAGAAAAGGTATTTAAAGAATCGGATAATAGAAGGAGATCCACCGAAATAAAAAAATATGCCTTTAGAAAAAGTAAAACGTATTCATAGCTTATAACGAGGAGTTTGGAATGGCGTGGTGGCTAGACTACAGACTTCCTATCACATTTTTATTTGCAATAAGGAAAACAAGCAGGCTATTATGGATGCATAGAAAGCTCTGGAGGAAAGAGCATTTGCAGAACTAAGAAAGGAGGAAAAGAAACCAAATATTTATGGGAAAATGGTAACCAGTAGGTGTAAGATAAATTATTGCTGGTTACATAGGGTACTCGTCGTCAAATTTTCATTACTAAATAGAACTAAAATCTATTAGAACGATCTAAAAACAGAACTCTTAGAACCTTTTCCATTAAAATTATTTAATTTTTATCAAGAAAGGGTTACCTAAATTGCTTGAGTGAAATTTTTTAAAGCAGTAATTTTATATATATATATATATATATATAAATTCAAACTTACAGGAGGTAGGAGAAAGAGAAAAAGATAAAGAATTCGTTCTTACGGGAACGTTTCGAACCAGTTGGTCCTTCGTCAGCTCTAGAATTTATATATTTGTGGCCAATTGGCGAAAACTTCAAAAGAATATATATATATATATATATATATATATATATATATATATATATATACGAGTTCGTGGAAAATCTCACACGCGATAATATAAATAAACTATGCCACAGGTGGGACGGAATTAAATATAAACACATAAAAAAAGAACACTCACATTTTATATATATCTCTATATATATATTTTATATTATTTTATATATATATATATATATAAAAGATCGATGAAAATATAGAAACAAGCGAAAGACACAAAATAAAACTTCCAATATTTTGGTGGTATTGGCATCCACCTTTCTCAAGGTAAAGAGTAGGAATGATATATATATAGTTCATTTGTAACTGTATTGGGAAATTTAAATTTTGTGCATAGTATTTTCTTTATAAAATCACCGGGAAAGTTGCCTAATAGTGGCATATTTCCATGACAATAATATATTCTATGTGTTTTTTGAACTGGAATATAATGTATGCATGTCAGAGGCAGCCCAGAGCAAGGGAGAGTGAGAAATCCATTCTTTCACATTTTGCCGGACGTGAAACAAGTTTATAAAAAGTAGGTTAATATTTTTTTTCTCGGTTAGCGCGGGTGGTGTCAGAGATACTGAGAGGGAGGATCGTTAATTTCCACAAGCCATCCTCACTAATGGTCTCCGATGATTAAAAAAATAAAAACCTCGAGTTTCATTTCTTTAGCTTGCAGTTACAGGAGAGTTGTTACTCTGCGAAAATCTTAATGGAAAAAAATGAGAACGGATTTCGCAAAAAGTAGCCATGGAGGTTGGTAGAGGGGAGAGGATTCGGGTGGCCTGCAGGGCTCTGGCGGTAGAACAAAGTGCCAGCACACCAGACCGCCGAAGAAGGCGTCTTTCTTGGTTATCACAATCACTGAAACTCCTTGAAACCTATACTATCGAGAAATGACGGATTTCAAAATTTCAAAAGGATCATTGCATGCATACTTACATAAGTTGATTTCAGAATCACTTCCCACTTCCGTGTACTCTTCTCTTGAATTTCTCAAATCTTTAACTAATTTCGCAAAAACGATTGTTTTTCTCTTTCTCTAGCTTGTAAACGAACCATGTAGAGTGAACATTGTCGCATAAAATTCACATGGCATATTTAAAATTTCGATGAAGTCTTTCGACCTGGTTAGCACAGGGTTAATAGGGAGAAGTGAAAACTTGTTTTATACCAAGTTGAAAACACATCTCCTTAAGCAGGTGTGACTTAAAAACTGAAGCATTATCAGAGACCACATATTTAGGAAAACCAAACTTGGCAAATACTCTTTGAGTGAGGACATACACAACAGCACCAGCTGTGGCCTTTCGTACAGGCTCCAATGTACAAAATTTGGAGAAATCATCAATCAGTGTTAAAGTATACTGATGACTACTCTTTGTGGATGGTAATGGGCCCACAAAATCAATGTAAATTCTTTCTCAGACATCAGAAGGGATGTTAAAAGATAACATGCCATGGAATTGGCCCATCGCTTCATATTTTAAGCGCCAAATGATCATCTCCGAATTTTATATTCTACTAGTATGCAAGCGTTCCGATGAAAACCCCAGCGTTCTGATAACACCTTCCTAGCGTTGTGCCAACGTCCTTAATATCTTGATAGCACACAGGGGGACATCTAGCATTTTCCTTTCATAATAAAAATAATAATAGTGACTTTATTAGAGTGATATTAGAACTATCAAGTCCTCTCTTAGACATAACTCTTATTCATAATAAGTAATTGAGTTTTGAGCCGTATATCATAAACTCTGGAAGACAGGAGTGGAAAAACCCTATTAAGCCTAAGGCGTAACGTCTTCACCGGCGTATTTATGGAACAAATCCGCGCTATCTAGTGAGATAATTTATTAGCTCACTTGCATTCATTAACATGCAATTTAACTGATTCCAAATGAGATAACATAACTTTGAAGAAGTCTCTCAAATATGTTAAAACTGTAGGCCTGAGTGCAAAAGCAGGAGAAGAATTTTCAAAATATGTGAACAAATATACATGACTGCCCAAGTAATAATAATAATATTTTGATTGGTCCTAGGGCCGTGATTTACAAGGATTACATAGTATAAGGCACGTCAGTTTAAAAATTCACAGAAATTGAACACAATAGTATCACAATAACAATAGTTTTACACAAAAGTATACTGTACTGGACTCAGTCAGCAGAAGTCACGTTTAGATATTCGTCTGTGGAATAAAACATGTTATTAAAGAGGTATTTTTAAATTTGTTTTTAAAGTCAGTATTTCCCTTAATATCTTTAATACTTTTGGGCAAATTATTATATAGCCTAAAACCCATTTCCTTAGACCCTATCTTTACTGCTTTAGTTCTTAAATTGTCATAATGGATAGTGTACCTTCCTATGGTGTAATAGTGGTGGTGGTCACAGTTGCGGGAATAGTCTCCAATATTATTTTTTATATAAAGGATTAAAACCATAATGTATATACATGGAAGAGGTAGTAAATTTAATTCCAAAAATATAGGCCTTGATGGAGAATTATGAGGTTTCCCAGTGATTATCAAGACAGCTTTCTTTTGTAGTTTGAAAACGGCTAAAGAAATGCTAGCTGAGCCCCAAAATTTAATGCTTATAGGCTATAATTGAATACATTTCCCCATTGTATAAGTTTAATAGAACTGTTTTGCTCGTAGTCTCACGCAGGTGTCTTATCAGATAGCAGGTTGAACTAAGCTTACTTTTCAGGACTTTTACATGATTATCCCAAGAAATATTCGCACTCAATTAGATGCCTAAAAATTTACATTCTGAGACTTGTTCAATTGATTTACCATTAACTTTTACCAGCAGACTGTCCATCACATTTTTGTTACGAGAAAAGTACACGATCTTACTTTTGGTAACATTTAAGTCTAAATAATTATCTATACACCATTTATTAATTTCTATAGTAACAGACCTTGGTTTTTTTCCACTATTAATAGAACCTTTAAGAAGGTTTAAAGGCGAAGATAGCATAACATTAGTGTCGTCAGCGTACAGGACAGACATTATTTCTTCAAAGTTCAGTAAATAATTAGGGAGGTCATTGACATATATCAAAAAGAGAAGTGGCCCCAGGGTTGAGCCCTGAGGAACACCTCTGGAAACATGGCAGGCATTGGATAATAATTTTAACTCATCAACAGACAGCACTACTTTTTGAGTGCGTTCTTTGAGGTAAGACTTAAGCCAATGAAGAGGGATTTCTCTTATTCACATCCTTTCCAATTTAATCAGCAGTCTATGGTGGTTAACATGGTCAAAGGCTTTAGATAGGTCAAAAAACAACCCATGAGTTTCATTTTTAGCATCTAATGAGCCAGGTATGCCATTAATTGCCTGAAACATGGCGGTCATAGTAGATTTATCAGATCTAAACCCATGTTGTGAATAGGAAAGTAAATGATTTTTTTCCAAATAGGACACCATTTGAAGATACATAACCTTTCCAAATATTTTAGCAAATGTATTTTGTATGGCTATTGGTCTATAATTATTTAAATCTTTAGCGCAGCCACTGTTTTTATACATGGGCACTACTTTAGAATCCTTTAATTGGGAAGGGAAAATCCCCTGCGTCAGAGATTCATTTAATAAATATAATAGTGGACATTTTAGAACGTCAAAACAATGATAGACAACTTTAACAGGAATGTCATCTAAACCTGCACTGTATTTGCGTCTGAGCTAATATTTCTCTCGACGCTGAGATAACTTATTGATACGTGATTACGTTACGTAACGATAACGACATCGACATAAAATACTACAAGACAAAACAAAAAAATTACCTAGATTCTCGAGTAGTCTTTTTAATCTCGTCTTGGCGACCCATATCCGAGTGTGGTTTTCTGATGAAGAGGCACTTAAGGTGATTTGAGAGCGAGATAGATCCCTAGTCATAATGGAGACAATATTCAAATTTTATGTTTTTATTCCAGCGTCTGTAAGAAGCATGAAATAAATATTGTAATATTAATGGCGCAAAGATATAGTTACATATGACCAAAATTCTCAGTAATTAAATAAATAAAGCAACATAAGTTTCTAACTTGACTCATTTTTTCCCGCCGTACGGCTGAAAACCCTTCAAACCGGTAGGTTTTTTTTGCGATTCTGTAAAAATTGCTGGGGTGAGTAATAGATTATTTTTTATAGATAGTTGAGAAAACATGCAATCTGCACACTGTTAATTTTTTGACGAAATCTTGGTGTTATAAATTCCTACTTTATTTAATATTCTCCCTTAGGAGCCCACAGCCATAATCTATACCATGTAAAACAGCTTATATTTTGAGGCAAATTGCTCGAAAAGTAGTTCGGCAAGTGGTTGATATTTTGATATCATTGGAAAGATGAGAGTTGTTTCTTTAAAATGAGGCCAAATTTAACAAATTCTAGGTGAAGTGATTTTTCGCTTAAACTACCTTAATAGGAGGTGGTGGTCCTGCTCTGACTCCGAAGCGGTTTCCCGCCAGAGGGAACCAGTGAGTGTGCACCCAACACCGCAATCCCACACTTCGCCAGCGGCCGGACAACTGAAAACCGGTTCGCGCAAACACGCTGTAAGGTCACTGCCGCCAACCACGCCACGCAACCCCCCCCCCCTCCCCCCGTCAACGTTTGGAATTCACTCTTTTCTTTCGTCACTTTCTCAATACATGATCTTCTCCTGAAGATGGCGCAAGTCCATAACAAAAAAAAATAAACGCATCGTGATAATCGCGTCGCTCTCCTTTTCAAGAATATAAATTAAAACTTCAACATAAAAACATCGAGTTCATTTCAGTTCAATTCGGCCTTTTTAATTCCCAGTATTTAGGCAGGGCTTCTACCACGCTGCTCTGAATCTCTCAGCTGTGTCGCAACAAGGCTATGTTGTTGGGTCGGTTATTCGGTGGTCAGGTGACAGACAAATGAAGTAATTTGCACCAATAAGGACAGTTGGGTTGGTAGGCGGAGAAAGGGTTGAGATGGGAAAGGGTGAATGAGGGTGGAGAGAACCCCGGCATTAGCCTTCTCTAAAATTTAAAGGCGCCATGGGGTCAATGGTTTAACGTCCCACCCGACGGACGGAGAAATGCACCTTGAAGTGCTCCACTTATTGCATACAAGATGGGATTGGAAAAATAATCTCAGCCACTACTGGGTGGATTCATAACCACGCCCTTTGGCCTGGAAACAATATCACCAGTCAACATTTTATCAAAATATGATTTAACCAGGAAAATCTGCGTTTCTTATTTTAAGCCACGAAAGTGAGACCAGGCGGCACATTAAACGGGGTCTATTTTGAAGTGAAAACTTCTTATGTCGCGTTGAGCACTTTTGTAGATGGGTAAAAGACATTGGACTCGCGTCACCGTCACCGCTACTACATATATGTATAATTATGTATATTCTGTATATACACAGTATACTCGCTATATACACAGTACTTGTGGATGGGTACAAACCATTGGACTCGCATCACCGTCACCGTCACCATCACCGCTACTAAATATATGTGTAATTGTGTATTCTGTATATACACTTTTGTGGATGGGTAAAAGCCATTGGACTCGCGTCACCGTCACCGTCACTGCTGCTAAATATATGTATAATTGTATATTCTGTATTTACACAGTATACTCGCTATATACACAGTACTTGTGGATGGGTAAAAATCATTGGACTCGCGTCACCGTCACCGTCAAATAAACTATATTATAATTTTATTCATATTACATTATATATATCTAATATACGGTTTAGTTAATTCAATTTGGGTTGCTACAAATATTGTGCCGGATAATATAATAGTCCATACTCGTGCAGGAGAGTGTACTCGATACAAGAATAGTGAAGGTTAGTACAATATAACTCAATTTCTTTTAATACGTTCAATTTGAGTAGCTTATTCATATATACATAAACATAAACTTTGCAGACGATAAAAATCTATCATTGATTGAATTTTTAAATAGTGAGTTTGGTTTAACGATGTCTAATGATCGCAATCTTGGCACAACGAAATATAAAACTACTATTGATGCAGTATTTACAAGACATTTAAGCAAATTCGAATCAAAATTATTCGTTCCTTACTTTAGTTACCATAAGCCTATTGTATCAGTTTTAGATATTGCCGATGATGATGGCGGTGATGATGAAAGAGTTGTTGAAATAATGGATGAAAGTTGATTATTCTGAAGTGTACAATTTTTATGTAAAATAATTGTGTACAATAGCGCAATAAATGAATATTTAATTTATTATATACATGAAACTACTTTCTACTCATTAATAAAACACTTCATTAGAAATTATTCCCTACATTCAAAAATGCTCACGTTATTTCAAGTTTTCACTTCTGTCGGCACTCCCGGAGTGCCTCTTTCTTTTTTTTTTACTCCGATACCATTGTTTTAAAAATATTATGACGGACCAGACTCACGAAAAGAATTATTTCAACTGTATTTTTATAATTATGAAATGAAAACTGATCAATCACTTTGGAATTTTAAGAGTCTCCAACTCCAAGTCCTTTTTGATTTTGAACCGGACCGGAGAGCGGAATTTTAAATAAATTAACGATTAATAGGTATCATGTAGTAATCACGTAATTTATACAACTGGCAAAATAGCTCTATGTAAGTTAATTATCACGACACGATCCAACTTTTGAGAATTACTCTTCATTAGGGTGGTTACAAAATTGGCCATTTTCGAAATGCTGCCAGGCTTAATCGGTTTTTTGTTCCAATCTGGTAAAAAAGAAAGAGGAAAATATTTGGGCTCGATCGGAAAACGTATTGGGGTTGTGCAACGGCTTCAAATTATTGAAAGTAGTATTTTTCCTGTTGAATGAGAAGCAGTAACTTTGTAATTCCACATGTCTTTATAGGAAACGACCTAGGTGATGACGTAGCACGTCATCATCAGGTGACATCATCATCTGATGATGACGTGCTACGTCGAAACCTATGTCGTTTCCAATAAATACATGTGGAATCACAAAGTTACTGCTTCTCATTCAATATGCTAAGCAAATTCCATAAAGTTACGCCTGAGACAACAGATTACTTTTCCTGGTTTAAAAAAAAACTCATTTGCCAAACTTCCAGGGGCATGTGGGTGTGTGTGTGTTTCACACGGGAGATGGTTCCTCATTGTTCCAGCAGTGGTGGTATGACACCAATCACGTCTTCGCTCGATGAAGGGGTACGGCACGGCCTAATGGCGGCTTTTTGGTCATCTTTGGCGTGGGTAGGGACGCTGTACATCCCTGGCGAAAATATAGCGTGAAGGGGGCGTCAATGAAGCTCCTATCGGAGAGTGAAGGAAGTGTTGACCAAGTAACAAGGGAGGGTGAACGGAGAGTCTGGGGAGAGTAAAGTGGAACACCGGAGAGTTAACGAAGCGTCGTTTTGGAGTGTTATCAGGGGCCCGATTCTGATCTTCCACCAGTGGAAGACGACACTAGCGATGTTCCACCAAGTGTATGACGAGTGGAAGGGAAGCTTGACTTTCCACCAGTCATTGAACGATGAACGATGTAGTGAACGATTCTCTGGTGGAAGGTGGAACATGATAACGTAGTGTCGGAAAGTCATGACGTTTTGGTGGAAACTAATGACGTTTTGGTGGAAAAGTTGAGCATCGGGAAAGCATCAGAATCAGGCCCCAGAGCGTAGACGGGTTGCAAGTCTACTCCCGCCTCTGCAAATGGGACTATATGTAGTCCTATTTATAGTTTTAAAAATTGCCTTACATATTTTTCATTGACGTAACGAAGATATGAACACAATATATAAAAATTTAAACAATAAAAACCTAGAAAAATGTATTCTCAGAGAGAGCATCGATCTCGAACCCTTCCCACTCACAGGCGATCAGCTTAACCACTGGGCTAATAACGCTGTGTGATAATAACGAGTTTCACAGAGTTTAAGTGTAAGTACATACGGCGAGATGTGTTTTTACGGTTCTTAAATGCTTGGATTTAATGAGTTTTGGCTTTTCAATGACCAATGGGAGAAATATACGAACTGGCTGGCTAACAATTAGTAACACCGTACGTTAATATTCAATTCCTATGAAATATAACTAAGTGATCCTTACTGTAGGTATGTAATTGAAGTTTAAGTTGTCCGTCAACGAAGGTACATCATGACATTAACTGAAAATAATGCATATTATTGGGACGTTTCAATGCACCGTATTTTAATTTACTCAAGCCAATTCTTAAGGTAAAAATGACAATGTGTTTTCGTAGAAGTAGCGTCGAAATCGAAGGGTAAACAAAATTATCAGCCAACTCTTCGTTTACTTCCCCGGAAGAGTTTAAGAAGTGTGGGGATGAATAACGAAGCGTCAAAGAAGTCATGAGGAACTCTCCGTTCGCTCTTGCGGAAGAGTTAGGGAAACGTGTTTGGAGTCAAAAATCTCGGAGAGTAATCGGGGAGTAAAGGAAGCTACTCCAAGAGTATAGAACTCTCCGTTGACGCTGCTTCTACGCTAGGGCAAGCGTCCGATTGTTACCAGGGATTGGGAGCATGAACCGATGGGATTACACTGTTTATTAGCAGAGATGCATCCTGAAGTTCGCGGCCCAAATTTTTTCCATTTTTTTACCGGATTGGAACCAATAACCGACTAAGCCCCGGTCACAGTATTTCGAAAATTGCCAATTTTGTAAACACCCTAACCAAGAACCTTATAAGAGGACGTTTATCTCCTACTTCGATCGTGTTATCAACGGCCGCGAAAGAAATCAAGTTCCAACTAGAGGGGCTGCAACCGCGTGGGAGGCCAAGAATTTCTAGTCTTAAAATGATTGTGTTAAATGGCTATTGCGGGGTGAGTTTGAGTGGAAGGAGGGAAGAAACTGTGTAGGAGAGGTCTGTATATGCTAGAGAAGCAACTGCTCGATCGCTGCGCCACGTACAGTGGATAAGAGTAAACGGCATTTTTTCACAAGATGGCGGAGAGGGAAAATCGCACTTCTCAGGTATGAAAGTTTCCCATTCCTAGAGTAAATGATGCATTGTTGTGTTGAAAGTATTTTACAAATGCGCAAAGTTTGCATAATAAGTGAGGTGAATTTGGTCCCGATATCTCTGTTAAAAGTGGGTGAAATTACGAAAACACTGGCGGGACGAAAGCTCACATTTACCGAGGCCTCCCTCGCAACACCAGCGCATTAACTGGCGACCCGTAATTTGAGCAAATGACGATCGGAAGCGCACCAAGATTTCCGTCCTCATTGTAAGGTTCATGACCCTAACGCTCCATGCATATGCAATAATGCTTCGCAGGTAGGGATTGGAAAATCGATTTCGATTTTAATCGAAAATCGATTATCACACTCCGATTTTCGATTTTTTTTCGAAGTCGACTTTTTGTTTTGAAAAACCGATCAAAATCGATTCTAGCCGATCGATTTTCGATTGTAGCTTGCTACAGCGTTTGAATTTTGCCAATCGAGCTGCGCCAGTTCGTAAACCGCCCTCCAGTCGACCGCAAGTCCAACCCCAATCCACTACAAGCTTGGAAGGAGATTAAGGGAGAATATCCCCACGTATATACAAACTAGCCAGCAGGATTTTATGTATATAGTTGCCTCTACCTAGCAAGTGTGAGCGACTATTTTCTCACGCCGGGTTAATTGCAACTCAGGTGCATAATGGATTATCCGGAGAACATTTAAATAAGTTAGTTTTCTTTAGGTCCATCTCTGAGGAACACTGGTTCCACGGCTTTGCAAACAAGAAATAAATAAAATTCTGTTTTTCATTTTGTGGTATGCCCACTTTTCAATATACAATTCTTATTGCTTCTAAACTATATGTAATTTTCTTGTTATATTACCTATAACAAGAAAATATAAGTATCTTTTATGGATTATTAATTTCCTGTACATCATATTAATATCTTTAAAATAATATATTGTATTAATAAATTTAACTGTATTCGGTTCTTATCCCTAGTGCTTCCATTAACCCATATTTTGCATTTTGTTACAACAGCACATCCGTATTTCGGCAGACAATTATTTTAATATTTATAAATATCGATTTCGATTTTTCGATTATTTTGGGCAAAAATACGGATTTTCAGAAAATCGATTTTAAAAACCAAAATCGAAAGTCGATTAATCGAAAATCGATTCTGGATTTAAATTTCCAATCCCTATTCGCAGGTGTCCGTCAATATGTGATAATCGTGTTCAGGAAAGAGCCAACAAGAAAAGGAATGTAATTCGTTTGTATCCATATATATTTTTATTGTATGGCTTTTGGTTCTGCGTTATTAATTATTTTGTTTTAGGTAACAGTCAGTTTATTTATATCTGTTGTGTTATTTTTTCGATAAGGGGGCCCCCTGGTGGAGCATGCATCTCCTGCCATAATTATGAGAGGCTAATTACGACATCAATCCTCTTTTCTTTCCCCATGGCACATGCATTCACCGTGCATGTCACGCTAATCATCCAAAAATCTTGAAAGAGATGATCACATGCATCAAAAACCTGACAGCCTATTCGTTTCAAACATTTCACAAGCCCGATTATGATAGATTAGAGGGTGTTGACGAGTATTCTCGGCTCTTTTTTTCCTTAAATTGGTGGAGAAATAGTGGAAGAAGATTCGTGTTTTGGATGAGAATAGAAAGTAGGCCAATGTCCTTTAAGAATAGCTGAATGTTTTTTCCCATAAACGACGCAAATTAATCCAAGTCGTGAGAAAATGGTGAAGAAACAACAACCATGGCGTCATCTGCGGAATCCTTTTCTTCTTATTATTCTGTTTATAGCAACCGGCGGCTATCACTTATCGTGCGAATCACGGGTTGTGACAAAATAATCTCTCGTGCGAAGATGACTATGTACAGAGCCTGGATCTCCCCTACAATGATAGGGGTGAAGAGGTCACGGGATGTTATCCAAATATTTTTATGATGAGGACTAGGTTTTTTTTTTTTTTTTTTTTTTAGAATAACCAAGTTTTATTACGATTCATAAAAATAATTACATTTTTTTATACATATTAATACCATTCACAAAAACACTTAAGGCCCCGCTAAGTCACAAGGACTTGTCAGCGGGTTCCACGACATCATAAGAAAATATATGGCAACGACACCTTTATATATACATACATTTTTCCCTGTTTACATAACATATATATATTTACACATAAATACTCAATGAAATTCAGTAAAGTACAAATGGACACACAACACATTTTTATATATCTATTCAAATATCCAGTATCTTTATGAAGCTTTTAGTAAACAATAATAATAATAATTTATTGCTTCCCTTCAGTGCAGTATTTTTTTCAAGCATTTTAAACAATAGATGGAAGCTAGGTTACCCCAAAGATAAATATATGTGTGGGGGTAACCAAAAGTTACCGTGCAAAATATAAAATTAATAAACAAATATATGTACCAGGTTTACATCATTCCTACACTACATAATACACATACATAATACATAACAATACACATTCAAGCTGTTTATGGTTAAATAACAATTTCATGAGAACCTTTGAAAATTATTTCAATATCATCCAATTTGAGGAGCAATATCTTGACTTGTCTTGAAAACAACGTAATCTTTTTTTTTCCATTTTAACATTCTGTGGAAGAAGGTTAAAGATTTTTGGAGCTAAATAAACAAAACTTCGTTGGAAAGTGGTAATATATGGCCTCGGGGGTAAGACATTGTATCTTATGCTTTCAACTCCCTTATATTTCTAAGAATCGCAAGTTGCTATTGACCATTAATTTATATACTTTTAGTCCACAATATGATTCCAAGTTTCGTTAATTCTATCACTAGATTTCGATTTATCTAAATAGATTTCCTCTTTCCTTACAATTTTTTTTAATCGTGAGATATTTTTCTTGGCAACACATCACCTTCTACTCCATCGTTCTCCATTCTTCATTTGTTTGGTGCCAACCATTAGATTCTGGCACTTGCAAACTGCGCAAAGGTTTTCATGAAATGCGGATCATTCAAAATTATTTTTATTCGTTCGGCTAATACATTTTATTGCTGGGGCAGTTGTTTCTCGTTTCTAGGAATAATTAGCATGGGACAATTTCAATAACTTATGGTGGTTTGAGCGAGATACGTAGTTCCCTAGTCATAATGGAGACCATATTCAAATTTTATTTTTTTATTTCAGCGTCTGTAAGAACAATAAAATAAATATTTTAATATTAATGGCGCAAAGATATAGTTATATATGTCAAAAAATCTCAGTAATTAAATAAATAAAGCTACATAAGTCTCTAACTTGACTCATTTTTTCACGCCGTACGGCTGAAAACCCTCCAAAACAGCAGGTTTTTTTGCGATTCTGGAAAAATTACTGTGGTGAGTTAAAGATTATTTTTTATAAATAGTTAAGAAAACATTCAATCTTACACACTGTTAGTTTTTTGACGAAATCTAGGATCTAGAAGTTCCTATTTTTTAATATTCTCCCTCTGGAGCGCACAGCCGTAATCTATCCCATGTAAAACAGCTTATATATGTAGTCAAATAGCTTGAAAAGTAGTTCGGCAAGGGGTTTATATTTTGACATCATTCGTAAGATGAGAGTTTTATCTTTAAAATGAGACCAAATTCATCAAATTCTAGGTGAAGTGATTTTTCGCTCTCAAACTACCTTAAGCGTGACAACTGATTACAATTCTCAATTCAATGAATAAGAATATTTTAGCGGAACTCCAAAATGTAAAAGAAAAGACACTTTATTCGGATTCATAGCCTCTTCCATCGCTACCGGACGGCATCACTTACGGCGACTTAATGTCCTTCAAACTCGTGGAGTGGATAGCAAGGACGGGATTCTACATCTACATAACACCCTGCAGGTCACCTCAGATGTGTTGCAGGGGGTGATTTTTCACCCCACACTATGCGCTACAAATGTTATTGAAACTGCGATTATTAACACTCTAGCGAAACCTACAAATTCCTGTCGGGGGGGTCAAAGTTCACCAACACGTACATCATGTTCACGAATGTTATTACAACTATGAGCATTATTATATTGTAAAACTACATAAATGCACAGATTTTCAAGACTCATACTTACAAGAAGCGTACGTGACGCATTGCTAGTACTACTTAGTTAGCAGAAGAAGAAAAATGCAATTGAGATCAAATAAAATAATAAGCTACAATAACTATCGAAAATGTTATTTATAGAATAACTATAAACTAATGTCTTTGAATAGTTATTGGCCACTTTAATAATAGTACATTGGTTAATTTATTGAAGGTTTGTTCATGTCTTTTTTAAGAAACTCGACATCCTTTTTCCGCCAACGTTTCGCCTTTTTATTAATGAAGCTTCTTCAGGGCTCAAAGGATTAACTTTCTTACTGTGACAATAAGTTCGTACATAAGCCTTAATAAAAAGGCGAAACGTTGGCGGAAAAAGGATGTCGAGTTTCTTAAAAAAGACATGAACAAACCTCCATATAATAACCAATGTATAAACTAATGTTAATTTAAGTGGAAGCTCTATTGTGGCCTCTTGTCGGTCGCGGATAAAAAGGCGTTTTAAAAGCGAAAGAATTGGGAAGACGTAGAGGAGTCCAGATATCGCCAATTCGATGAAGATGAGGACGAGAAATAAAAAAACGCCTACGTGACCATCGGCCAGCTTTGTCGGTATGGGCAAGGTTCCACTGACCAAGGCAATGGCCTTCCTCAGGATCTGGGCACTTCCGATGGTCCAATGAGCTCTTGGGAATCCCCAAATGACAACTGGCCATGGATGTTTCTAATTCGGCGAACAGCCTTGAAACAGTAACATGCCCGTGACCTTAGGACTGACAAGCATGAGCATCAAATATCAGAAAAACCCGTTTGGCCTCGCTTGCGCAAGAAGTTCTTCTTTCCATATTTCATCTCCACAATCTGTCCACCGTAGTCTGACTCAGAGGAAGCGGTTCGGCCAATTTGTCGATCAGCTACCCTCCAGCACGCCGGAGCGACGACTCTAGGCAGCTAATATATGCATGTACTACGCAGAGGAACGTACGTACTCAGTCTAATTATTTTTCTGACTTATTCAGGGAGGACTACTCCTCGAAAATGTCAAGAAAGTGGCAACACAGCCTCGATAAATCTAAACATTCAATTCATCTGCATCTACAAAATACCCTGCAAGACACCTGAAGGGTGTGCGGCAGGGGGTGAGTAGTCACCAACATGCATTATGCCTAATGCTAACAGGAAAATTTTCGGTAAAACGTTTTATAAAATCGACTAATTTTATAAAAATGAGCATTCTAATGATAAAACCGTTTTATAAAACATAGTTTTATAATACGTTTTACGGAATAGGACAGATTCTATTTCCATAAAACTGTTTTATGCAACAACCAATGAGATGTTCCGCTCATCGCGTTGATAATAATCTCGTATCAATAAAACAAGGAAAACGTAAACAAACATGCACCCATATTCTATGCACCTTTTCCGTGAGCAAGCAAGTATGTTAAACATACGATTCATAAAACTTTCCATAAAATTTTTTATCAAACTCTTTCATGGAAAATTTTACCGTGAGCAACATGCATTACACTATACCCAATTAAAACTAATGTAACTACGGCTATAAATACATTAACATAAATCGCTCATGCTTGTCAGGAGCGGAAGACTCACAAGCAGGCATTGCACTATAAGGTAGAGGTGAATGTTTTTCGCAATACGCGATAAAAACTACAAATAACGCTAATTTTGGTCCTTTTAACGAAATAACGCTAATTTCGGCAGTTTTAATAAGCAACACGGATTTTGGTCGTTTTCGTTACATTCATTTCACACTTTCTTAGTGACTTTATTAGAGTGCTATTAGGACTATCAAGTCCTCTCTTAGACATAACTCTTATTCATAATAAGTAATTGAGTTTTGAGCCGTATATCTTAAACTCTGGAAGACAGGAGTGGAAAAACCCTATTGAGCCTAAGGTGTAACGTCTTCACCGGCGTATTAACGGAATAAATCCGCGCTATCTAGAGAGATAATTTATCAGCTCACTTGCATTCATTAACATGCAATTTAACTGATGATCACAACATAAATTCGAAGAAGTTTCTCAAAGATGATAATTGTGAGTGCAATAGCAGAAAAATTTCAAAATATGTGAAAAAATATACATGATTGCCCGAATGTCTCTCGACGTTGTAATAACTTATTGATACCTGATTACGTTCGTTAGACAATGACCCCGACTTAAAATACAAGACAAAATAAAAACGATTGCCCAGATTCTCATACGGACTCGTTCAACATTGTCGAAGTTCGACAGTGTCGTGGAAGTGACGTTTCAGCCCCGACAAATTTCAACTTTTAAATCTTTTTTTTTTATTTTATAAGTAGTGACGTCAAAATTTCGTCAATGCTGATAGCCGGAAATTCCGATGCCATACTGAATAGGGCACCTAAGGCATGCAAGGCACGACCCCCAACTGATGAGAATACGACGTACAAATCAGCAATACAAGCTGACGATAGAAAAGTAGAAGCCACTTTGGGGTCACTGGGAGCGATCATCATCATAGTATTACAATTCTAGGATTGGTATCCTGCAGCCCTCCATTTCGCCCTATCCCATGCCAGTCCCTTCACTTCCCTATGGTTCTTCTTCCCCGTATCCCTCTTGACATGCCCCAAGTACTTGTCTCTTGGTCTTCCTCTGGGGACTTTCCCTTCAATTTTTCCCTCAATTATACTTCCTATGTAATCGTTGTGTCTCATAACATGGCCAACCCACCGTGTTCTTCTTTGGCGTATGGTGCTCCACAGTGTCCATTCTTATCCAATTCTTCTGTATACCTCCTCTTTTCTCACTCTATCCGTCCGTATGACCTTCAGCATCTCCTCCAGCACCATGTCTCAAAGGCTTCTATTCTTTTCTGGTCTGTTTTTCCAATGGTCCATGCTTCTGATCCGTAGAGTGCCACTGCCCACACGAATGTTTTCACGTACTGTTTCCTTGTCTCCAGTCTTATGCTCTTCGAGCAGAGTAGCGGCCTTTTTTGGCCATGAATGCCGTCTTAGCTTGGGCTATTCGACGCTTGATGTCTGTCGTGCTTCATCCATCCCAAGGTAATGGTGCTCCCGAGGTAGGTGAATGATTCTACTAGCTCCTATCTTCCTCCTTTGAGGCGGACGTCGTCCACTACTTTCTCTCTTCCGCACACAAGTATCTTGGTTTTCTTCTTATTTACTGTAAGCGATAGAATTGTGATAATGTGGAAGTGAGTTGAAGGAAGAATTAAAAGAGTACAAAAACTGATGATGAGTTCATACAAAGACTTAGAGAGGAAAAAAAGTCAAATAAAAAACATGGGTAGGGTGATTTGACTAACCTATCTGAAGGGTTTTGTTCAGGCATGCGATGTGGTTGCCCACTTAGCGCGGTTTGTTAAGCTTACACATCTTTTTACGCCCTTGGGTCTGTTCATTTGCCTTTCGCTGTTCCCCATCGAGTTCCGGTAAAACCAACATACTGGTTTCCATGGTGAATTTTCCAGGAAGATACCCAATACTAACTCAACCGAGCAAAGCAAACTTTTCACAAGATAACGACGACGCCTACGCGGTATTTTTCCGTTGATTTATTTTTTGAATAAATTATAAATTTTCTACGGAACGCTACGCACATGCACCTAAAAAAATATTTCTTAAAGATCTTCCTTCGTGGAACGCCAATGACGAATTCTCTTTTTTCATTGCTTTGGCGAGTCGACTGTACCACCTCTGCCGAACATATCTTCATATTTCGTTGCTTTCTTGTCGTTCCTCGCTTGTTTGAGAAGCTCGCGTGACGACACTCATTTTTTTAAACGACTCGCGCTCCACCTATTGTATATACAATCGATTTAATAATTCAGAAACATTTGCGGGCGCGCGCGCGCAACAACTCACCAATGTTTCATCGTAACCTGATGAATGGTATTGGAACGCATGGAAGATGAACAAAAAAATATTAATTTTTATATAAATAATTAATAATATAATATCACTACTGCGGAGTAAGTTCAGAAATATTTCATTTTGGCGTCCGCTTCGGTCGTCATTAAACTATTAAATCTTTAATGGTTGAAGTTTAAGGTTTTTGCCTGTAAAAAAACTAAAAACAAATTCAAATAACTCCTGAAAAATGCTATAATTACACATTGTTTATAAAATAATTCTGGTATATACTCGTCGAAAAAATAAATGACGAGCGAAGTAGAGCCTTCGTGCACCTTTTGATGCGATCTTAGCAATTGAAGACTCTGAATTATCTACTCAAGTCAGTTTGAACGATATTTATCTGTAGTCTTATAGAGAGAAACCTTATTCAAATTATATTTTAAAATTTAAAACAATTTTAAGAAGACTTTGGTGTAGTTTTTAGAAGACTTAGTAGTGTTATGTAGTTTGTTGCTCACGGTAACATTTTTGGTAAAACGTTTTATAAAATCAACTAGTTTTATAAAAATGAGCTTGATAACGATAAAACCGTTTTATAAAACCTTGTTATGCAACATAGCATAAAACCGTTTTATGCAACAACCAATGAGACGTTCCGCTCATCGCTTTGTTGATAATAATCTCGTATCCATGGGAAGCCAAACAAGGAAAACGTAAACAAACATGGTTGGAAGTTCATGGAACGTTGAGGCAGTATCCTTCTTGTTGTTAGAAGAATGCGTTAGAGAGCCTTAGCAACGTTGAGTATGTGATCAGAAAGTAAGTAAATAAACAATACATATAGTTATTAAACTAACATTTATCCAATAGAGAGTGAATTTATCACTTCACGTGTTCGCAAAGCGTCTCATAGATGGCAGGACATTGCGGTTTTATGAATAGTGTTACCGTAAGCAAGCTAGTACGTTTTACGTACAATTCATAACACTTTCAATAAAATTTTTTATAAAACTCTTTGATGGAAAACTTTACCGTGAGCAACAGGCATTAGCAACATCACGACTTTGTTTTCATTTTCCGTTTTTCTCAGTAATTAAATAGAGTCCGTCCATGATAATAGGGCAGTTGAAATAGTATATTGATGTGGCTCCGAAAAAAATGAAAAGTAGACAATTTTTTCACGTTCGAATGATTTTAACAAAGGCCACCATCTTGGATTCTCGTGTCACGTGATTTACATCCCCAAACGGCATTGCTTGAGTTGACTGATCGGCTGCATTTCTGACTCTGCCAACTGCGATATTTTCTTGGGCAGGTTATAAAATAAATGCATAATATTTTTTCGGCGAAAACTTGACCTGTTTGTTTTACAATGCTGGATGAAAACTGCTTGAAAAAATAAATTTTTTTGCAATTTCATAAAATGTGTTATTATAAAAGATAAAATTATTTTTTTTTAATATTTGTGAAAACGACTGAAAACACACCGTAACGTGTCTGACGCGATCTGATCGTCATAACTCGCTCATTTCTTTCATAAGGTCTATCTCTATAGCTCACAAGACGGTGCAGTTTCCAATAGAAAGCTGCTTCCATCTCTTGGCAAATATGTATACCTTGAAAAGCGATGATATAAGCTGCTGATTGTTCGCTAACATCAGAAAGGTGATATCTATTCCTTTGCAACGAGGCCAAAAATTCAGTGAATTTTAAGAGTACCTAGTTATACCTCGCTGAAACTACCTAAATTGAATTCTCTTTGCTTTATTCACAGAAAAGGCGTGGTTGTGTGTTCATATTTCGATACATCTCAACGAGTAAACAACACTACCGCTATCCGATCTGCCATTTTTAGAGTAATAAACAATTGACGCGTGTGAATTAAGGAAGTTAGAACGAGATATTTCCACAATCAATAGAGAGTCCATATTCAAATTTCATTTTTTAAATTTCAGCGTCTGCAAGAAGTATGGAGTAAATATTTTAACATTAATGATGCAAAAAAATATAGTTATAATTATATGAACAAAACTTAGCAGTAATTAAATAAATATAACCACATAAGTCTCTAAATTGACTCATTTTTTTCACGCCGTACGGCTAAAAAGTCTTAAAAACAGCAGGTTTTTTGTGATTATATCAAAATTACTGCGGTGGGTAATGGATTATTAAAAAAAAATAGATAACTTTAAGTCAAGTTTTTAATTAATATTTAAGTTTTATAAATATAAAACATACAAAATATACATCGTTAGTTTTTGACGAAATGAAGACGTTAGATATTCTTAATTTTTTTCAATATTCTATCCCTCTGGAGCGCACAGCCGTAATCTATCCCATGTAAAACAGCTTATATTTGTAGGGAAATAGCTCGAAAAGTAGATCGGTAAGGATTTAATATTTTTATGCCATTGGAAAGATAGGAGTCTTTTCTTTGAAATCAGGCCAAACAGATTAAGTTCTAGGTGAAGTGATATTTCACTCAAACCACCTTTTAAGTTAAGTAGTTTGAGAGCGAAAAATCACTTCACCTAGAATTTGATGAATTTGGCCTCATTTCAAAGAAAAAACTCTCATCTTTCCAATTATATCAAAATATAAATCCCTTACCAAACTACTTTTCGAGCAATTTGACTAAAAATATAAGATGTTTTACATGGGATAGATTATGGCTGAGCGCTCCAGAGGGAGAATATTGAAGGAAATAGGAACTTCTAGCACCTAGATTTCGTCAAAAAACTAGCGGTTATAGATAGCATGTTTTCTCAACTATTTATAAAAAATAAACTATTACTCACCACAGTAACTTTTACAGAATCGCAAAAAAACCTGCCGGTTTGAAGGGTTTTCAGCCGTATGGCGGGAAAAAATGAGTCAAGTTAGAGACTTATGTAGCTTTATTTACTTAATTACTGAGAATTTAAGTTATATATAACTATATCTTTGCGCCATTAATATTACAATATTTATTTCATTGTTCTTACAGACGCTGAAATAAAAAAATAAAATTTGTATATGGTCTCTATTATGACTAGGGAACTATCTCGTTCAAACCACCTTCTAAAGGCCATGCCGCCGCAACTCTTGTCTTCTCGTGCTCCGATTGAATCGGAGTAGGTTATCCTGGATATGCGGCCACCGGCGTCGCCTGGCCCCATTCATAAGAACCAAATTTAGTTTTATTTTTATTCCCACGGCGACCTACTGTGGACGGAAGAATGCCTCTGGCTCCTCGCGGAAGGATTCCTCCTCCACGTACAGGAACAGTTAATTAGGCGAGATCATCGCACGCGATAGCCGGAAATCCTAAAAGCATGAAATGTTGCGAGAAAGTGTTGCTGCTGCGCTTGACGAAATTTCGTGGAAGTTTCGTCAAGATTTATGCGTAATATTTCGCGCTTTTCTCATTTTAAGAAGCTGATCTACATACCAGTCTTATTAGCCGGTCGATGACAGTGAGAATAACCGAGCTGGGCCGTAAGCTAATGTGATCTTATGCAACCTACGCCATATTTCCCGGCAATTAGTATGAAATTATGTTTTTCCGTCTTTTGTAGTCCTGCTGGACCAACTTTCCTCCTTTCTCCTCCACCCACAACGACTGAGCCCCGCATACCATCCTTCGCCATGCATAGATATGTGCGCGCAACCGAATAACAGGGATGTGATCCGATATAAGGCACTTTACGTTTCGTGCCGTACCTGGGAGGCACCCGAACTCCGGAGTCCGAGCCTCGGCTTTTAAAGGAGACCCAACCCTTCACCGCGGGCAGTTTATAGCACCAACTGACCAGTCGCACTATAGTTTATAACTTCTTAAAGTTAAACATAAATCGTACAATTATGTTCGTCTTTCTATTACACTAGTCACGCTGATGAAAATGGTTTTTTCATCGTAGTCATACGATAGATATTAACCATTTTAAGTGCTTTAGTAATAAGTGCCCGGGCTCCTGTCGAAGGCCCCCCCACAAGCAATCTAGAAATCTACCCTAACTTTAATAGGGTATAGTGTAATTAATGCATGTTAGTGACTACTCACCCCCTGCCACACACCCCTGAGGTTACTTGCGGGGTATTTTGTAGATTTAGATGAATTCAGGTACCTCGTTATCGTCCGTAGGGTCCATTCCTTGGTTCAGAGAGTTGGACAGTAAATCCGCGAAGCTAGGAACTATAAAGGCCTGTACTCCTATAATGTTGTTTGATTCCTGAGTTAATTCCTATATTTGGGCTGAAGAGGCATTAATTTGTCTGTAAGTTGAGGAGGTGGAGCAATCGGCGTTCAATTCTCGTGTGGCCTATCCTATTTCCGATTCTTCTTCGTCTATTTGGAATAAGTTTTGAGATACTGAATTAATTTCATTCGGGAACAGCGAGTGCTGCTGTACCCACATTCTTCCTCCTATGCTCAAACGCCCAACACCTCTTCCAATGCCTAATTATAAATAGATAATTCGAATGGTATTTATTATCGACCTCTTTTTATATTTGTGGTGCAAATGTCATGAGTTTAGTTCAAATAATATTTTTTTTTAACTTTTGCCGACGTTTCAGATTTTTATTCATCCATCTTCTGGGCTATAAACAAATGATACATGATATTAAATGTTTGACAGTTCTGTTTTGGTTACATAATTGTAAATTTACAGACATTAAATATAAACATACATAGACATAGACTTATTCAAGATTGTTACCTTTAAAGTTTGGAGCTGTTTTTATTTATTTACAATTTTAATTTGGTTGCTATGATCCATTTCTTTGTTGAAAAGTTATGCGTCATTTATTAAATTATGATAAATTTTGCTTAGATAAGTAATGAACTCAGAAAACCAAATTTATCAAAAAGATTATTCAAAGAAGTGTACCATATATCCAGAAATAAAGCAAGTTGCAATAAAAGAACAGACATTACTTATCTAAGCAGAATTTATCATAATTTAATAAATGACACATAACTTTTCAACAAAGAAACGTATCCAAGCAACCAAATTAAAATTATAAATAAATAAAAACAGCACCAAACTTTAGAGGTAACAATCTTGAATATGTCTATGTATTTTTATATTTAATGACTGTAAATTCACCATTATGTAATCAAAACAGAACTGTCAAACACTTGCAATATCATGCATCATTTGTTTATAGACCTGGAAATGGATCAATAAAGGTCCGAAACGTCGGAAAAAGTTAAAAAGAATATTATATGACCTATACTCATGACATTTGCACCATATTAGTAATATAAAGAGAATGGGGATATTATATTTTTGGATCGTCTGTGCTCAATGAAGATGTTACATGGAGATGGATTAACAGATGCCGAGCAGTCAAGACAGGGATAGCCAAAAGCACACGACTCATGGGCCACTCATGAGAAACATTGAGAACTCATCGAAAGGCAATGTAAGTGAAGGACATGACTTAAAGCTGCTACTTCGGGGCACGGTAAATGAATTAGGCGCAGAGGAGAACGTGGAAGTGGATAAATATGACCGCATCATAAGACGCTGACGTTAATGATGATGCGAAAGTAGAAGGCGGAGTAGAGTGACGATCCAATGACGTTGACTGATGGACCGCCGTTGATGGTGTTGCCAAGGTTGCAGAGGGAGATACATTGATGGGCGTAACCTGCCACTCCTGCATCCCAAGCATGTCTCATTTCGCTTATGTTTTGTTATTTATCATTTCACACGAGTTTACGCTGCGAAATAGTCATCAATTTATTTCCACTGGCATGGCGGACTGATAGCTAAGGTGGCTCTAACCTCATAGATTAAAGAAGAGAATAGATGAGACCGTATAGAAGGATTTAACAGAGGGATATTTATGCTACATCAATTTGTTTTATCATTCGCAATCGACCATATATAATTTATCAGTTTTGCAGTCAATACACCTAAAACATTGGTGTTGATAGTGAAACGGTCGCGGTAACGTCATAATTTATCTCTATTTATCTTTATTAAAATTATATGGACATATATATATATATATATATATATAATCTTTGGAAGTTTTCGCCAATTGGCCACAAATATATAAATTCAAACTTACAGGAGGTAGGAGAAAGAGGAAAAGATAAAGAATTCGTTCTTACGGGAACGTTTCGAACCAACTGGTTCGAAACGTTCCCGTAACCACTTCGTCAGCTCTATATATATATATATATATTCAGATATTCCAGACAAATCATTGTATAAATGATAATTGTATTTATCTAATCTGAAATAAAAATCATTATTATCATTATTATACTGCGCGCGATAGCCATCTTCGATGGATCATTTCCCGCAAAAGAAACGGGCTTCACTTGCGGACTTCAAGACGTCATCTTTTCTCTTCTTCCATTGAATATGGCCTCTTACCTCAGGCCGATACACAACAGGTATTCACAAGTATTCTGTGAAGCACCACGAAACCTAGCGCCATCCTCGTGAAAGCCTGCAAAACTGCGGATTTTTGTGTTTTTCTGATAATCTGCCCTTAAATAAAAAGGCCATATTAAAGTATATGCATATTGCAGTGTTCAGTGAACAAGAATTCTTGAACAAATCAAGTCAAACCCCGGAAAAAATGGAGAAAAGTGCATAATTTCCTTTGGATTTCACAAATATTAGTTATAACTCAGCACTATTCCTAGGAAATGTTACACCTTTTTGAACGCTGTGTGTGTTTTAGTTGCATTATACCATCTTCAGGAGTATATTTTAATCCCCACCCCACAAGCAGGGCAGCCTTGAATGTTTGACAAGATCGCGTCTAATAGTTATCAACTGATCAATGCACTCCAATTACAAAATCTCTAATATTTGAGAACATTACTTTCCCCATTCGAACATCATTCATTTAATGATAAATTAAATTATTTAATTGTATGACTTTGATTGCGTTATTTGGTTTATCGTGTCGCTCCCCATTACCGGGTACTGATCCGTTGAAAGAGGTCAATTTGTAACAAAGTTAGCGATTTTTTCTTTCCAAAATGATTAGCATATCACGTAAGACACATATAATTACCCCATTGCTCCACACTTGAGGCACCGAACGGGTTTTCTTATCCAGTGCGGCGAGGAATACACAAAAGCGGCCTGAGAACGCATTCTTGGGCCTACCTTCTCCTTAAAGAGAGATCACGCTAATGAATGCAAAGTGACTCAAGAAATCGGACCGGAATATATAATTTTTCATTTTTATTTATTTATTTAAATAGGTCACTACAATTAGCCAATTGACCTGGTGGCAACGGTAAAGAATATAACATAAGAAATGAAGTTTTAAAAAAAAATGATAACAACATATTGTGAAACTCATGTCTTATACACACAAGTTCTTACTATGCACCCTTGAGTTATTTGGCTCTTATTACCTTCCTAAAAGTTTTAAGTGTGCTTGGAAAGGTCTTAAAAATATCTTCAGGCAACTCATTCCGTTCTCTAATTCCGCGGTTTAGGAAGGAATTCTGTAGTAAATCTGATTTCTGTGGCCTGTATTTTATTTTGAAACTGAGGTCCTTCCTATGTATATAGTTGTGTTTGTCTAGCCTTTTTGTGAATTCCCCCATGAGCCATTTCTTCTTTTATCGATTTGTAGATCCCACACAATCTACTTATTTACCTATCCTCCTCAATTGGAATGATTCCCACCCCAGTAACACTAACATTGCTGTAACACTCTGTGTCTATTTTGGTGATTCCCTAGGACATACCTGGGCTGCTTTCCTCTGGACTTTCTCAAGCTTCTTAATGTGCGCCTTTTCCTTTGGATCCAATACCGTCGTAGCATATTCCATTGTAGGGCGGACAATTGATTGGTAGGCTAAGTGCCGTATTTATAGCCGTTACCAAGCAGTCCCACAGCCCCTGACAGGCCCCTTCATCAACAACGGTATTTATAGTAAAATTTCCAACCCCAGAGCAGCCCCCTTAGCCTCTCCTAGATCTGACAGGAGATGCATGCTCCACCAGGGGCCCCCTTATCGAATAAATAACACAACAGATATAACTAAACTGACTCTAATGAACGTGCATAGCCTTAAATTAATAATATTGAAGATTTGGTGTTAATAAATCAACGGTGAGATTTGCTCTTAATCGATAAATATCTGATGTGACGCCAGACTCATTCCAAGGATGTTCATATACACTCGCAGCATATTTTTTCCCACAATTTCTTCTTCTTGTGGCAGGAAACTGCGTCCGTTTTCTTACTTTACACTATATCTTTATGCTACTACACCAGGTCACACAAAATCTTCTTCTCCACACCGTTGAAGCTATTTGCACGTCGAGCGACCATCCCAATAGTTTTCATGCTGCGTCTGGCTCTTTGTTTATCCGTATCCATGTTGATCACGAGCGTCACCACTGAAACATTTGAGCTGCGAATTCCATTTCCCGCCGTTTGTATTCCTTAGTTACCAGATCTAACCCCCAACCATCCCCTACCTAGCAGCTTCCTTTAATTTTGACTATAGGACGCACAATTCAAGGGGCCTGCTGGGTAGGGACTATAAATACGGCCCTAATTATTTACTGTCCTTGTAACTCCCCTTCAGATTCCTCATTACCCAGTGCAGGGATTTAAAGGCCTTCCCCGACATCTTGTCAATATGACGACGGCCCCGATCTAAATTGTGGGTGAGATTTACACCTAGATAAGAGTAGGTTGCACTTCTTAAAATATATTTCCTTTGTAGATGATATTCTCTATACATTCTTTGGTACTTTTCCTTGCGAACTTTATTAATTTACATTTATTTGTGCTGACATTCATTTTTTATTTTTCGTTTCCCTCAGGAGTCCGTCCCGGTTCCCGTGCTGCAGCCCCTGCTAGACTCCTTCCCTTCCTCACAGCCCGTCCCCTCCTTCCTGCTGGCCCTGCTGAACCTGCCCCCTGTTTCCCTAGCGCACCCTTTCGCCCTCACCCTCTACACCCTGGCCGCGATCCTCGCACCCTTCTTCGTCGCCCGAATGATCCGCACGGCCAAGCTGCAGTGGGCCCTCAGGGGCGTGCCAGGGCCCCCGGCCATGCCCTTCGTCGGAACCCTTATCCTGCTCACCAAGGGAAACTGGGGTGAGTGCATCCTCGAGCATCAAAGGGGATGGAAAAACAATCTACTAATGATAATAATCACCGATAAGTGTATATATATATATATATATATATATATGTAGAGATGGGTAAATTACCGTAATTTTCCAGTATTTTTTAGTTTTAAGCATTAAACAGCAAATGTATGGTTAAATAAGAAATTGCCAATAGCAAAAAGAAGGGAATAACCATGTTTAAACCAAACCTGATACAACATTAATCTATTAGAAATGTTTTAAATTGTAAAAAGAACTACGGCAGCAACACGCAAACTGGCTTTCTTTTGTCAAAGTATGAGAAATTTTCAAGAAAAATATATTCTAAAGCTTTAATCTTATAATGTTATAATTTAAGTAAAATATTCCAAAAATGAGTTGTACATGCCTCATTTTATTATTAAACACGTAGGAAATGTGAACTTGGCTTAAAAGTACATGTTGGAAATTTATCTGTGTGAAAACATGTTCTCAAACATTACAGGTGAATTATCTAGAAAATTACGGTAATTTACAAAGGATGCGGTAAATTACGAAAAATAACACGATAATTTACGAAAATTACCGAGGTAATTTTCAGAGTGGCCCATCTCTATATATATTGTTGATGACCAGTAACTTTCAAACAAGGAATACACGTGAAGCTGAGCCTTCATTTGGCTGTAGACTTTTTTTTATTTGCAAAATTAAATTGGAAATAGTGGTTTCCTGTAATTGGGAAAGGTATCAATAGAAAGAAAATAAAATAAATATTCACATTCCTTCAATCGAATTTTGTATTCCGGTCGAAATTCCGAAATATTTGCTAAAATGTAACGATTTTTCGCAATATTTTCGCCATTTTGAGTAATCGTCTCCATAACGACCATACTGTTTATCAACCATAACGACCATATTGTTTAAGTCGATATTCCGTGTATATATCCATTAACCCAATGATTCTTTGCACTAAATAAGATATGAAAGGTATGTATTTATGTTGATTTATTTCCTTCCCGTTGTTATTCAACGGGTACTTTCTCAAGTGATAATAATAATAAATAATAATTTATACACCAAAGACGGTGAAATTCGCCATGAAAAAATAATTTGACTTGACCGAGATTCGAACCCAAATCTCCCAATTTGCGGTCAGGTGTGTTAGCCAGTTGTGCACCACCAAGCCATTTTCATACAGTGACAATTTCAGCATTGGGAGATCCGGGTTCGAATCCCGGTCAAGTCAAATTATTTTTTCATGGCGAATTTCACCATCTTTGGTGTATAACTTCGCACCCTTGCAACGTGTGACTGCGGACCACATATCATTTGTGTAATCGCATAATGATTGGAAAACATCAATTTATTGTTTTAGGACCTTGCCCTATGAAACATGTATGTAATACATTTATGCTCTAATTCTATGTGGCGTAACAATTAAAAACCTTACCAAATAAAACACAGGAAAAACGTTGTAACAAATAAACGTTTGTCTAGTAATTAATGGTGCTAGAAAGATAGATTTCTTGGAGAAATACCAGTGCCTGATATGGAACTGTGTAGTTAATTTCATTGCAATATATTAAGCGGTTCCATTTGCATGGTGATCAGGCACTTAGTACTAAATGGCTCTGGAATTTCATCTAACTTTTGAAATGAGATCATTTAGAAATTTTATTGTATCTAAGTAATATTCATCATCACATAGTTTTCTTTGCGCACATTAGTATCTTGCACAAAAGACCCTGCAGCGCATGAAAGCTGGATATTTTTTTGATGGAATCCAACAGTCGTTCCAAATACATATACTCAGCTGTCACTATTGACGCCTTACCAACCAGTCCATTGAGGAGCATTCATAGGGCCGAATTTATAGTCGTTACCCAGCAGTCCCACAGCCCATAGCAGGCCCCTTCGTCAAAAACGGTATCTATATTGTCAAATTTCCACCCCCAGCAGCCCCCTTAGCCTCTCCTAATTCTGGCAAAAGATGCATGCTCCACCAGGGGCCCCCTTATCGAATAAATAACACAACAGATATAACTAAACTGACTCTAATGAACGTGCATAGCCTTAAATTAATAATTTCGAAGATCTGGTGTTAATAAAACAACTGTAATATTTGCTCTTAATCGATAAATATCTGATGTGACGCCAGACTCATTCCAAGGATGTTCATATACACTCGCAGCATATTTTTTCCCACAATTTCTTCTTCTTGTGGCAGGAAACTGCGTCCGTTTTCTTACTTTCCACCATATCTTTATTCTTCTACACCAGGTCACACAAAATCTACTTCTCCATGCCGTTGAAGCTATTCGCACCAATGATTTGCACGTCTAGCGGCCATCTTAACAGTTTTCATGCTGCGTCTGGCTCTTTATTTATCCGTATCCATGTTGATCACGAGCGTCACCACTGAAACATTTGAGCTGCGAATTCCATTTCCCGCCGTTTGTAGTCCTTAGTTACCAGATCTAACCCCCAACCATCCCCTACCTAGCAGCTCCCTTAATTTTGAATATAGGACGCACAATTCAAGGGGACTGCTGGGTAGGGTGATGGATAAGGGGATTGATAGGTAACGGCTCTAAATAGGGCCCATATTCCGTTACTTTTACGGCAAATAAAAGTAAAGAAGTTTAATATTGTACACATAAGTGGTGAGTAGACTCCAGATTTCAAAATGGTTACCGCAGTTACAATGTGATGCCGCTAGGCCTTCATTGGTTTGGCTCCATCGTGACAAAAGGATTTTCCGACGCATAGCTAGCCAAAAAACCTTGCATTGCGTATCTCTTAAGGTGGTGCCACTGCTATTAACTGCGTCAAAACATATACTCAATTCCAATTTTTTGTTTGTACTCTTTGAAAATATTTGCTTCCACGGATGAAATGACTTAGCTATTGAAAAGAACAAAAGAAAGCTACCCTACATAACACGCTGATTATACGACAGATATATTTTTCTGAACAAATTTTTCCTACAGCGTTATTCTATTGAATTCTACTAAATAATTAAATGCCTAAGTAATGTAAGATTTGTATTTCGAGGATAGGTCAAACATTTATACAAACTATAACAATCCTTGCCAACGTTTCGGTGTATAATTGAGACACCATCTTCAAGGGCTACAATATTACGGTACAACATCATTATTAATGAACTTAAAAGTATCACAAGTTTCACCTTACAAATCAAAGTATCATACACGTCATTACAATATACATAAATAAGAATTACCTCGTATTTAGCCAGGAACATCATGTTTCAACAATCCACGTCTCAAAATAAAACTGTATAATATTTTTCCGGATAAGGAGCTATCAGAACCATTTTATGGAATAGTACATTACTATATTGTGACCATGTATCACAGATACAAATACATATACATATAATCGTGATACAAATCTTACATTCCATTAAGAGGTCGATAGTACAATACTTCAATTAAATGCCTAAGCTTAATAAAAATTCTAGTAATTCTCTGATAGAGTCCGCTTTTTAAGACCGTTTTAGACGAGACAATTCATTGCACAATCTGATGCACGTGCATTGATGGATGTGCATTGAAAATTGCGTCGTGTTAAGCGATGAATTGCTACATTGCATGCGCAAATGCATTCACGTGAGATGGAAAAATTTCCCCTGCTCTAATTCAGAGCATGCATTCTCGTATTGCGAAAACAGATGCCAATTCAAATTGTGCAATAAAGTGGTTCGTGTTAAAACAACCTTTATAAACAGTTTTTCGCCAAAATGTCACTAGTTTTTGGTAGGATAATACTACTTTCCGCATATTTCAACTATCTTCGCATTTAAAGCAGTGAAATTTCAAGTTCAATTTGCTAAAAAAATATAAAATCGAAGAAATATATGGTTTTTGTTGTCAACGTCAAACAGAGGACCTGCTTTTCGAAGAGTAGCCAGAATATGAATCGCGCGACAATTAAAAGGGTAAGATGCATTTTAACGGTTGAACCATCTTAAGGTAGTTTGAGAGCGAAAAATCACTTCCCCTAGAAATGGATGAATTTGGCCTCAATTTAAAGGAAAAACTCTCATCTCTCCAATGATATAAAAATATCAACTCCTTGCCGAACTACGTTTTAAGTAATTTGCCTGTAAATGTAAGCTGTTTTACTTGGGATAGATTATGGCTGAGCGCTCCAGAGGGATAGAATATTGAAGGAAATAGGAATTAGTAACACCTAGATTTCGTCAAAAAACTAACGGTGTGTATATTGCATGTTTTTTCAACTATTTATAAAAAATAATCTATTACTCATCACAGTAATTTTTACAGAATCACAAAAAAACCTGCTGTTTTGAAGGGTTATCAGCCGTTCGTCGGGAAAAAATGAGTCAAGTTAGAGACTTATGCAGCTTTATTCATTTAATTACTGAGAATTTTGGTCATATATAACTATATATCTTTGCGCCATTAATATTACAATATTTATTTCACACTTCTTACAGACGCTGAAATAAAAATATAAAATTTGAATATGGTCTCCATTATGACTAGGGAACTATCTCGCTCAAATCACGTTAAGTTTGAATGGTGGGGCAAATATTCGTTTGGGTATCCTTTGATATACAGCGAATCGGAAATGGCGTGACCACAAGCACCACAAAAAGGCACCATTTTGACCGTCGCTCAACCACATGGTGATTGTGATCGAAGCATAAGCATTCGCAGACTCACGAGGGCCGTTGATGATTGCCCGGAACTGCCCCGGGCACCCACACCACGCCCCCATCCACCACAGAGCCAACCTTGGAGCCAACCGTGCGGTAATTACTGTGATTATGGCTCTGGTGCACGATAGCTCGGATCACTCCGCAGATCCGAAGTGTAATTGAGTTCCCACAAATACACCAGATGGACAGGAAAGAGAGAAGAGAGAATATGAAAAAAATAGGGAGATTAAAGGAAAGAAAAATATTTCCACCCTTGAAAATGCCCCTCCGTCACACCTTCAGAATGCGAACTTGCCAACAAGTGCGACTTTGAGATGCGAGATTCAGCGAGATCAAACTTTGCCTACGCAGAAAATTATCGCCTTAAAAAAAATTCAGCCGGTCCAGGAACACCACCTTGGGGAACTCCCTTGCGGGTCAATGTCCAGGTCAATGTACCACCAACGCTCCCCACAGGCAAATTCTTTCAGTACATTACCAGTCGGATACTGTTATTTTGTTCCTGAATTATTAATATATTCTTGTTTGTTTTCCTGTGCATTCACTTCTGATTTCACTGTATCTGGTAGATTTAGGGCCGAATTTATAGTCGTTACCCAGCAGTCCCACAGCCCCTGGCAGGCCCCTTCGTCAAAAACGGTATTTATAGTCAAATTTCCACCCCTTAGCCTCTCCTAATTCTGGCAGGAGATGCATGCTCCACCAGGGGCCCCCTTATCGAAAAAATAACACACGACAGATATAACTGACACTGACAGAAACTGACTCTAATGAACGTGCATATCCTTAAATTAATAATTTCGAAGATTTGGTGTTAATAAAACAACGGTGAGATTTGATTTTAATTGATAAATATCTTACGTGACGCCAGACTCATTCCAAGGATGTTCATATACATTCGCAGCATATAGTTTCCCACTATTTCTTCTTCTTGTGGCAGGAAACTGCGTCCGTTTTCTTACTTTCCACCATATCTTTATGCTTCTACACCAGGTCACACAAAATCTTCTTCTCCACACCGTTGAAGCTATTTGCACGTCGAGTGGCCATCTTAACAGTTTCCATGCTGCGTCTGGCTCTTTATTTATCCGTATCCATGTTGATCACGAGCGTCACCACTGAAACATTTGAGCTGCGAATTCCATTTCCCGCCGTTTTTAGTCCTTAGTTACCAGATCTAACCCCCGACCATCTCCTACCCAGCTGCTCCCTTAATTTTGACTATAGGACGCACAATTCAAGGGTCCTGCTGGGTAGGGTGATGGATAAAGGGACTGCTAGGTAACGACTATATATACGGCCCTTATAATTCAATGACCGATATTTTAGTTTATTGTTTTGATGAATTATATTTCGATAGGATCGAGGTATAAATATATTTCTGAGTCTTTTTTCTTCCTTGTCTTAAATAAGGTGATTGTTACATAGTAAATGGACTACTATTTCAAGTTAAACTATAATAGTCTTACTACCATAATGAGAGGAAGCAGCGTGCAATATGGCGAGAGTTCAAGATTACTGATTTCTGTACTTTAGGCAAGTTTTAAAAAATAGATTTAACATCGTACAGATGGGTTACATTGCTCACTATATTACCATTATTAAAGATGGTTGGAGTGCCATTAAGCAAGTCAGAACAAGCAATAGATGCCGCCTCACCCAAAATCTATTTATAGGGTTTTTTGAGATAATATATTATAGGCTTCTGTGAAATACATTAGCAAGTCGACATCATTTTGCGTGAAACTGTCAACAATGCATTTGGTTCATGGTATTGGTAATGTCACTAATTCTGAACTCAAGTCATTAATCTCGCTATCTTTTAAATCTGTAAATTGTACCTGCACTTCGCCGTTCGCTGAATTTTTTTAATACTTTTGATTCTAAAATAGCGAAAACATTTTGCCGTAAAAACTTGATGTATTTTTCTTTGCTTACAACATTTTCAGTCTCATAACACTTTCGCTGTCCTCTAATTAATTCACTCGGGTCTCCTAAAAGAATATGTTCATGAATCATCTATTAATTAAAAAGGCTTTATCCTGAATGCAGCACCTCGATTATTTAACTGTGATAAGGGTGATAGCGACCTCGTTGCCCAGGACAACGACGTACGGACGACGGAAGGTGATAACAGCGATCATGTAACTGTGATGAGGGTATTAGCGACGTCGAAGCCCCGAATAGCGATGACGCTCGAAACTGATGGTGATAAGGTATCGAATATGTGCGAAAACGTTGAATAAACTTGAATTACAATTGTCCAAGCCCAATCAATTAACTAACTTTTTTAACTAAGAGCTTTTCACTCTGACGAATGATTTTTCACAAGCTAGTGCTGAGCCATATCAGTTGCCATTTATATTCTCTGGAGAAAATACGCACCTGCAAGCAACTTGCGGAAACTTTTAAAAGTTCTGCAAGCGGACTTGCAGAGTCGCTTACACCTGCAGTTTACGTCGGGACTCACCAGCTGCCATTATCTTGAGCAAATTAACTTGCAGGTGTAAACCCACTTTAAGATAAAAATGTCCACGAGTTATGCTTAAGGAATTACGCACAACCTAGGGTTCACAATAATAATTCAATGACAGGGTTCACGAATCGATTCCTTTTCCGCGTTTTTCAAAATAATTTCAACAGTTTAAATGTTTTTTTTTTAACTTCTGTTTTTCAATGACAAAGAGAACAAATTCATTCTCGCATTAAAATAAAATTTGGTCCAGAAATATTCCACCTAAGTTAGTGTTCACAATGGAAGTACATAATGCCTCAGAGTAAGCACTAATCTGTGACAACATGAATAATTAAATGCCAATAATATCAATGAATATGTGAACTTAAACTATTTACCGTAACCTTTTTAGTGATACCAACGCTGGAAAATACGTTCTTTTTCGTCTACAGTTAAATAAAAAGTTGGTGCCAAACTCTCAAGGATGTTCTTCGCATCAACTCTCATTCAAATACTTAAAAGACTCACGGTCATGGAGTCAAGGGAAACCAGTTTTCAGTCAAGAACCAGCCGATATTAAACACGTAGGAAGTTTTCACGAGGCTGTCCGAAAATAACAAATACTACGTTATAAACTATATTCATCAATTCCAATTAGGAATTATTCGCGGTAATAACAGTTATCAGAAGTTTTTATCTAGTTTTATTTCGTTAGAATGCCCAATTTAAGAATTGTCAATGATTTCCAAAATAATATCTTTGTGTGCCTCTCAGTTGCAGTGAGAAAAAATTATTCCTTGGTAGCCTTGGCAGCAAAGAATACCTTTCCTTTTACTTAAGGTAGTTTGAGAGCGAAAAATCACTTCACCTAGAATTTGATGAATTTGGCCTCATTTTAAAGAAAATGCTCTCATCTTTCCAATTATATCAAAATATATCAACCCCTTGCCGAACTACTTTTCAAGCCATTTGGCAAAAAATATATAAGCTGTTCTACATGGGATAGATTATGGCTGAGCGCTCCAGAGGGATAGAATATTGAAGGAAATGGGAATTTTTAGCACCTAGATTTCGTCAGAAAACTAACGACGTGTAGATTGCATGTTTTCTCAACTATTTATACAAAATAATATATAAGTCACCATAGTAACTTTCGTAGAATCACAAAAAAAACTGCTGTTTTGAAGGGTTTTCAGCCGTTCGGCGGGAAAAAATGAGTCAAGTTAGAGACTTATGTAGCTTTATTTATTTAATTACTGAGAATTTTGGGCATATATAACTACTTATATATTTGCGCCATTAATATTACAATATTTATATCGTACTTCTTACAGACGCTGAAATCAAAGAATAAAATTTGAATATGGTCTCCATTATGACTAGGGAACTATCTTGCTCAAACTACCTTTAAATAACTGTAGAAAATAATGGAATCGTGAATTTCATAAATGGCTCATTTTGGAAATTTGAAAATTTTCAGGAGACACAAAAACTAGATTTCTGTCAAAACCTTTAAAGTAAGACAGCAGATTTTTTTTCTGAAAGCTTTATGAAAAGCAGAGCTGAACCCTTCTCGCTCATAAAACATCGGTCTATAGTGCGATTGATTCCACGGATGAAAATTAACTCGCCTTGACCGTGATTCGAACCCGGATCCCTCGATTTTCCGCCGAGTGCTTGAGCCAGGTGGTTCCACCGTAAAGTGACTATAATGTCCTTTTATTCATATTCTATCAACTTGTAAAAAACTTGTCCTCTATCTGATATATAAACAACAAAATAATACCTTTCCACGCTATTTTATTCTATAATTGAACTTGAAATTACATATTGTGTTCAATGGGGGAATGAGAGAAACACGGGGGAAAAAATGGTATTATTATTCCATAAAATATATAAATGCCATTTTCGTGCAAAACTGTCTCCTGAGAAGGAAATAATCCAGAGAAATTGAATAAAAATAAAATATAGGCATCTTACCAACTTATGTTTATAGTTATTGGGGAATTAATGCCGTAATTGAAGTCAAAATGCGGTAATTCGTTGGAAATGGCGCTGCAGTCTGCTCCTATGGCTGGAAATAAGTGCACATTTAAAATACATTCGTGGAATAATCTGCATTTTTTCGACTTTACTTTTGGTTTTCTGTAGGTAACGCATTTTTATCAGTGAAAGCAGGATTTTTTGGACAAAATATAAAAAATGTGGAATTTAGTATTTGTTTGGACTCACACAGTCGCGGCGGAACCTCCTTAAGGCTATCGAGACGTCCTCCTCCCTTACTGCCGGGAATTCTTTTTCGGAACTGGTATTTTTTACTTCGGAACTGGTATTTTTTACTTTGGAACCGGAAAAAAACCCGGATTTGTCCTCTGTGGAACATTACATTCATGCGCACTTGCGGGTGACTCTGTAAAAAGTTAAAAACCCTGTCTAGTCTTATTTGTATCCTCGAAACTTATCGGTCTACACTAGTTCTTGAAAAAAGAAGGAATAAGTTCATTTTCAAAAATTTTTCGGTATGAGCCCTTTTCTACATTCATGATTCAATTGCTTTTACTGGGAATATCTAAACGTATCTCTGAACGAGATGTAAATTAATTTTCACCAATTAGATCCTATCTGTATACTGAGGAAGAAATTGAATATTGGGCAATATTAAATTTCTTTTTTATTTCAAGCATTTATTTTTTTATTGCTCCTTGCCTTATCTTTATAAAAGGATACGTACGTTCGTCAACTACTATTGTACAACACTACAACTACTACAACTACTAAGCCCTATGTGAACTATATGCAACAGATGTGACGTAAAGTGAGACTGATCCAATGAATTTTATAATTAACTGAAGTATTGTATTATTATTGTATAAACCTTGCATTGCGTCTCTCTTAAGGTGGTGCCACTGCTATTAACTGCGTCAAACATATACTCAATTCCAATTTTTCGTTTGTACTCTTTGAAAATATTTGCTTCCACGGATGAAATTACTTAGCTATTAAAAGAACAAAAGAAAGCTACCTCAAATAATACGCTGATTATACGACAGATATATTTTTCTGAACTATTTTTCCTGCAGCCTTATTCTATTGAATTCTACTAAATAATTAAATGCCTAAGTAATATAAGATTTGTATCTCAAGGTTAGGTTAAAAATTTATACAAACTATAACTCCTTGACAACGTTTCGGTGTATAATTGACACACCATCTTCAGGTCTACAATATTACGGTACAACAACATTATTAATGAAGTAACATAAAAAATATCACAAGTTTCACCTTGCAAATCAAAGTATCATACACGTCATTATTACAATATATACAAATAATAATTACTTCGGATTTAGCCATGGAACATCATGTTTCAACAATTCACGTCTCCAAATAAAATAATACTTTTCCGGATTTAAGGAGCTATCAGAACCATTCTATGGAAGTGTACATTACTAAATTGTGACCATATATCATATATGGGCACCAATTTCATGACCACGATGATCTTTTAAAACAATTGTAATTATAATTAACGTTCCTTTTGTCGATTTTCATCCATTTTCGCAGAGCTCTACCGACTGCTGAGGCTGGCCAACAAGTTCTACGGTTCGATGTTCCAGCTGTGGATCGGCGGAAGGCCATGCGTGTTCCTCTTCCGGTCCGACGTGGTCAAGCCGCTCCTCAGCTCGCACGAGCATATCGACAAGAGTCTCGAGTATCGATTCCTTCAGCCGTGGCTCGGGCGTGGATTGGTGACCTCCTCCGGTAAGAGTGCAAAAAAATGAAGATTTCTTCATCTATTCTTCATCGCGAACAACTCCTCTCCCTCACCTCAATTACATCGGCGCAGAAAGTATGCGACACTTGAGTTTGAGACTTCATACACTAAAACGGGCGGACCGATTTTTATGAAATTGAAATAAATGTTTAGCTTTTTTCAATCTACATCAATTGATTATAAGAAAAGTTTCAAAAACTATAGTGAAATTTTGTGTCTAATGCCTGTTGATCACGGTAAAATTTTCGGCAAAAGGTTTTATAAAATCGACTAATATTATCAAAATGAGCATGATAACGATGAAATCGTTTTATAAAACCTAGTTTTATATAACGTTTTACGGAATAGGACAGTTTCTATTTCCATAAAACCGTTTCATGCAATAACCAATGAGACGTTCCGCTCATCGCGTTGATAATAATCTCGTATCCAACGGAAACCAAACAAGGAAAACGTAAACAAACATGGCTGGAAGTTCATATGGAACGTTGAGGCAGTATCCTTCTTGTTGTTAGAAGAATGCGTTAGAGCCTTCTTGAGTGTGATCAGAAAGTAAGTAAATAAACAATACATATATAGTTATTAACCTAACAGTTATTCAAAAGAGAGTGCATTTATCACTTCACGTGTTCGCAATGCGTCTATGGATGGCAGAGGATTGCGGTTTTATGAATAGTTTTACCGTGAGCAAGCAAGGATGTTAAAAAACGTACGATTCATAAAACATTCAATAAAAATTTTTATAAAACTCTTTAAATGGAAAATTTTACCGTGAGCAACAGGCATTAGGTATTTTGGTTCGTGGACTTCGTTGCTACTGTTATTTTATCGAAAATTTAAGGGCGTGTGATTTTGTAGATATTTCATGTGATGTCCGTCAATGTTATGCCCTTTTATTTTCACCTATTTTTTTAAACCTACGGGTGAGCGTCCATATTGATGATTTTTCGTCTACTTTAGTAGACGAGAAATTACGTAGAATTCAATAAATTTGACAGACCTGGATAAAATTCAACTTTTTTATATATCTGAATGAGACCAACTAATTTCATCATTCTTGAGAAATCGGCTGCAGCCTTAACTCATGGATCTTAAGTGATAATTTTTTCGTATCTCTAACAATAACATCGCCTTTCTCTGCGACACATGCAATCAAAAGGCAATATATCGATGGATGTGAGACTGACGGTATCCGAATCATTCGACCACAATCTTTTTTAAGGTAAAAAACTAAGAAATTCGCCAAATTCTGGAACCGTTCTTTTGCTAAGATAAAAAAAGCGAGTCAGTATTGAGCTGAGGTGTGGTTTATCCCTCTGTATCTTATCTTTCTGATACGGTAGCTCCATACGGTTTTCTCCTCATATATTGCTTCCTCCTTTCTTACATCTTATTCGTCCATTTTATCTTCAGCACCCACGTCCAACATTAAGGGCCGAATTTATAGTCGTTACCCAGCAGTCCCACAGCCCCTAGCAGGCCCCTTCGTCAAAAACGGTATTTATAGTCAAATTTCCACCCCCAGCAGCCCCCTTAGCCTCTCCTAATTCTGGCAAGAGATGCATGCTCCACCAGGGGCCCCCTTATCGAAAAAATAACACAACAGATATAACTAAACTGACTCTAATGAACGTGCATAGCCTTAAATTAATAATAGTGAAGATTTAGTGTTAATAAAACAACGGTGAGATTTGCTCTTAATCGATAAATATCTTATGTGACGCCAGACTCATTCCAAGGATGTTCATATACACTCGCAGCATATTTTTTCCCACAATTTCTTCTTCTCGTGGCAGGAAACTGCGTCCGTTTTCTTACTTTCCACTATATCTTTATGCTTCTACACCAGGTCACACAAAATCTTCTTCTCCACACCGTTGAAGCTATTTGCACGTCGAGCGGCCATCTTAACAGTTTTCATGCTGCGTCTGGCCCTTTATTTATCCGTATCCATGTTGATCACGAGCGTCACCACTGAAACATTTGAGCTGCGAATTCTATTTTCCGCCGTTTGCAGTCCTTAGTTACCAGATCTAACCCCCAACCATCCCCTACCTAGCAGCTCCCTTAATTTTGACTATAGGACGCACAATTCAAGGGGCCTGCTGGGTAGGGGATGGATAAGGGGACTGCTAGGTAACGACCATAAATACGGCCCTAACTTTCAAAGGCCTCCAATCTTTTCTTTTCCCAGCTTCCCAATGTTCCATGTTTCCGAGCCATATAGCGCAACATTACACACGAATATTTTCAGGTACTGCTTCCTTATTGGTTTTATAGCGTTTAAAGGTCTATATCCTATTATATTCCTATCCTATTGTAATCCTATTACATTTCAACTCTAGAGTTGTAGTTCTTTCACCACGAATGCCATATTTTCTTGACCTATTCTTTGCTTGATTTCCGTTGAACTTCTTCCATCACGACATCGTTCGGAGTGACGCAAGGCTTGTTTAGTTTCGTCATCGGTCTACAGCAAGCACGGATTCAGGCCTCGCTAATTACGTGTGTTTTGTTTATTTTTTTCTTAGAAAATCTTTTCCAAAATATTCCACCAATGGCTGGTCACGCACGCATCTACCGCGGATGCGGCAGCATAATCGGCGCATGCGCAGATTCGATGTCAAGGTCTCGCGCTTTAAGATCGCGCAGATCGTGTCGTTTCACCCGGACGCACGATTCAATCTTATAAGTACTTAAAAGAGTGAAAGCCGGACCGCCTAGAGGGCATGATCGCACATATCCCTCTGATAATGAATGCGGAGAGAATGGGTTTTTTTTGGAATTCTGAGGAATTTAAAACAACCAATATTGCGAATTATTCGCGTTTCGATTCAGGCAAAAACTTGTCATGCATTCGGAGGAATTTAGATAATTGGACTGGAGGCTATTTGTGTGATGGGAGAATTGAGAAGATTAAATGACGGCTGTTAAATTGATTTACAGGCTATCATCGACCATTTAATCCTGTTTTTTTCTCGTAGTTCTCACACAGATGATTAGAGCGTAGTATATTGTCATGCAGCTTACTATTGCGAATTACCCTTATTCCTGTTGCTCACGGTAAAATATTCCATAAAAGAGTTTTATAAAAATTTTGTTTGAAAGTTTTATGAGTCGTACGTAAAACGTACTTGCTTGCTCACGGTAAAACTATTCATAAAACCGCAATGTCCTGCCATCTATGAGACGCTTTGCGAACACGTGAAGTGATAAATGCACTCTATTTTGGATGACTGTTAGGTTATAAACTATATGTATTGTTTATTTACTTACTTTCTGATCACATACTTAACGGTGCTAAGGCTCTCTAACGCATTCTTCTAACAACAAGAAGGATACTGCCTCAAAGTTCCATGAACTTCCAGCCATGTTTGTTTACGTTTTCCTTGTTTGGCTTCCCATGGATACGAGATTATTATCAACGCGATGAGCGGAACGTCTCATTGGTGGTTGCATAAAACGGTTTTATGGAAATAGAACCTGTCCTATTCCGTAAAACGTTTTATAAAACAAGGTTTTATAAAACGGTTTTATCGTTAGCAAGGTCATTTTTATAAAATTAATCGATTTTATAAAACGTTTTACCGAAAGTTTTACCGAGAGCAACAGGCATTAAACCAGTCGATATAGTAAGAGATGATCTTTTTTTGCTCAAGCTCGTGTTTTTTTCAATGGACCATTAAATCCAGTCGGTTGCTATGGGTGACGGACGAATTGATATAGTTAATTATTCTTGGAACATGTCATATTAATCATCCTAGGAGGAGGGAGCTGTCCTCATCGAACAGCTCTTCTGAGTGGCTCCCAATAGAGCATGAAGTTCCATTAAGGAAGTTTGAGAGCGAAAAATCACTTCGCCTAGAATTTGATGAATTTGGCCTCATTTTAAAGAAAAAAACTCATTTTTTCAATTACATCAAAATATCAACCCGTTGCCGAACTACTTTTAGAGCAATTTTCCTGTAAATATAAGCTGTTTTACATGGGATAGATATTACGGCTGTGCGCTCCAGAGGGAGAATATTTAATAAAATTAGGAACATCTAGCACCTAGATATCGTCAAAAAACTAACGGTGTGTAGATTGCATGTTTTGACAACTATTTATAAAAAATAATCTATTACTCACCACAGTAATTTTTACAGAATCGCAAAAAAAAACCTGCCGTTTTGAATGGTTTTCAGCCGTACGGCGGGAAAAAATGAGTCAAGTTAGAGACTTCTGTGGCTTTATTTATTTAATTACTGAGAATTGTGGCCATATATAACTATATTATTGCGCCATTAATATTACAATATTTATTTCACACTTCTTAAAGATACTGAAATGAGAAAAATAAATTTTGAATATGGTCTCCATTATGACTAGGGAACTATCTCACTCTCAAACCACCTTAAACTCTTTGTGGAAAGTGGATTTGTGATTGAATTTAAGCAAAACTTATTCAGGGATTACTTAAACCCCTACTTTCGACAAGAAAGGCATTACGAGCCATCTTGGAGAAAAACCTTTCGTTAACCACAAGCGAGATTAACTTTCCATCGGGGACATGTGTACAATGTCATTCAAAGAAAAACTACCAGGTCAACGTTAAGCGAAGATCACGCTAACAAGCAGTTTCCAATCTGTCGTACTTGTACCCTGAAGGGGTACTCGGTAGAGAGTAAATGGGTGTCCAAAATATATAATAATAATGGCGGAAGTACGATTAAAAGTGCAGCGAGGATATAGACATTTTTCTAACCTAACAGGTACAAATTTTGGATAATAAGTCACTAAGCGATGTACCAATCGACCTCATTATAAAGTTTCAATGGAAAATATTACGGCCTATCCTAATCCAGTGTGCCTGATACAGAAATTTACGAACTGTTCGTTCGGTATCGAGTGATAAAGAGATCGTTGTTGCCAAATTTCACACCTCAACGACCTCGGCTCGAAGACCTTGTCATTGATCACGGTACAAATGTGGCAACATCGTAAATACGCAATCGTATTAGACGACAACTATCTTTCCGGAGAATGCTATTTAATACTGCTCCGGATCGTCTATAGCACGTCTGGGGTCTGACACCACGTAACATGACATACCCAGAATTATTATCGTATTTCTTCGAATATAAGCCGCACTTTTTTTCCCGATTTTGGGTCCTCAAAATCGGGGTTCGGCTTATATTCGAGAACTTTTATTTAAAAAATCGTAGAAATGGCCGATTTGAGCAAACCAGCCGTTGAGATTCACGCGGACGCCAGCTAAGCTCGCCTAAACCACGGGGAAAGTAAGAAATAACGCTGAAAAAGGTGAAATTGGTGCACAATTTATTCATATATCGAAGGATAAATATGTAACATTGCGTCACAGTTACATAAGTAATGTAAAAACGGATATAAAATTCTAATGCCTAATACTGTAGATAGTATGGGATTCACTAAAAAGGGTGCGGCTAAAATTCGCGTATTAAATTTTTTTTCCTTGTTTTGAGACCCCATAAAAACGGGGTGCGGCTTATATTCGAGTGCGGCTTATATTGGGATAAATACGGTATTATGAAATTAACCTACATTGCTCTGAAAGAGTTTTTTATTTACCTTTTTGGGGCATATTTCCTCCATACTGTCCAAAATGGTGTTGTGTAAAATACCATTTCGATGATATTTTTTTATAGCATTAATTCACCACTCAAGTCGTCCCTTTCGCTTTCAAACGGCAGTACGCTAAATGGATAAAAAAAGATATTTCGGCCAAATGCATTAGCGCTGTGGTCCCTCGAAAATTATCAAATCACGAAATCACAATTTCTCCAACACACATTCTTCTCTTTAAACCTTTCAAGTATTCACGACTGTTGTTTCTTCGCTCATTCTCAAGGATACTTAATGGTTTTCCACCTCCCTCATATACGTGAAGCAAGTTGTGTGGGAAAAAAAGGAGATATTAGGAGGACTTGCAGTTTCACAGTGACATGACAGACTTTAATGTAATTTTATTCATAGTCTGGCTGTGAATGGAAATGGATAATGCCTGTTGATCACGGTAAAATTTTCGGTAAAACGTTTTATAAAATCGACTAATTTTATAAAAATGAGCTTGCTAACGATAAAACCGTTTTATGAAACCTAGTTTTATGATACGTTTTACGGAATAGGACAGGTTCTATTTCCATAAAACCGTTTTATGCAACAACCAATGAGACGTTCCGCTCATCGCGTTGATAATAATCTCGTATCCATGGGAAGCCAAACAAGGAGAACGTAAACAAACATGGCTGGAAGTTCATGGAGTACGTTGAAGCAGTATCCTTCTTGTTGTTAGAAGAATGCGTTAGAGAGCCTAAACATCGTTGAGTGTGATCAGAAAGTAAGTAAATAAACAATACATATAGTTATTAACCTAACAGTCATTCATAGGAGAGTGCATTTATCACTTCCTCGTGTTCGCAAAGCGTCTCATAGATGGCAGGACATTGCGGTTTTATGAATACTTTTACCGTTAGCAAGCAAGTACGTTTTACGTACGATTCATAAATGTTTCATTAAAAATTTTTATAAAACTCTTTTATGGATAATTTTACCGTGAGCAACAGGCATAAGTTCCTTTCATTTTATATTAACAATAAAATCATACCTTTCCACGCTGTTTTTTTCTCAACTCGAATTTGAAATTAGATGTTGTTAAATCCTAGCAGGTGGAGAAATTTGGAGAAATGGCACTTTTCTATCAAATATATAATACGCAATTTTTGCTCAAAACTATTTAAAAGATAGAAATTCCACCAAGGATGGTAGAATTGGATGGTTATTCCATTTACCCACCTGCCCCATCATATGAAACGATTTATCGATAAATAACTGCAATATTAGAAGCCGAAATTGGGTTAATTCAATATTTATGGCACTGCAGTTGACTCCTATGGCTTGAAGAGTATTTATTATGAATTCTATTTGGTGAATTATCTGCATATATGTCTGCATATGTGCCTTAACTTTGCTTGATACTTACAAAAGACATGCCATCAGTGAAAGCAGTATTTTTAAACAATAGAAACGATAATATGAAGCGTAATATTTTGGTTGACATCTACGTCTACTACAATATCTTTCGTATTTTTCCTCTTTTTCAACTATTTTTGTTTTAAGAATTGTGTGCAACAACATATCTGCAAAATGCCACTAATAAAAAATTAATTTACCGAGCTATTGTTCCTATTCGTCTCTTGCGATAATGCAAAAAATGGGCTTGACAAAAAAATAATGGAAGAGACCAAAGTCCAAAGTAGCACTCTATGTAAGAATTAACCATTAAGGCGTAATGCGTCAGCGCTTTGGAGAACCTTGGCGGACAAAATTGCCATCACTAATGACAATAATTACAATCCATTAGTGAATAACCCGCAAGAGCAGCTGTGGCTCAAGTCTGTTTGAAATGCGACTCTGACAGTTCCAGGACAGGTTTCAACGGAAACCCTCCAATTACGATCATATTCCGTTGAGAGTAAATTCCTGTTGCTCACGGTAAAATTTTCTGTAAAACGTTTTATAAAATCGACTAGTTTTATAAAAATGAGCTTGATAACGATAAAACCGTTTTATAAAACCTTGTTTTATAATGCGTTTTACGGAATAGGACAGGTTCTATTTTCATAAAACCGTTTTAAGCAACAACCAATGAGACGTTCCGCTCATCGCGTTGATAATAATCTCGTATCCATGGGAAGCCAAACAAGGAAAACGTAAACAAACATGGCTGGAAGTTCATGGAGTACGTTGTGGCAGTATCCTTCTTGTTGTTAGAAGAATGCGTTAGAGAGCCTTAGCAACGTTGAGTGTGATCAGAAAGTATAAGTAAATAAACAATACATATATAGTTATTAATCTAACAGTCATCCAAAAGAGAGTGCATTTATCACTTCACGTGTTCGCAAAGCGTCTCATAGATGGCAGGACATTTCGGTTTTATGAACAGTTTTACCGTGAGCAAGCAAGTACGTTTTACGTACGATTCATAAAACGTTCAATAAAACTTTTTATAAAACTCTTTTATGGAAAATTTTACCGTGAGCAACAGGAATAAGAACCCCGCCTTCTTTTGGCTTCACGAAGTTTTGTCAATGGAGGATTCCCAGGCCTTTCCCAGCCTGCATCTCTGTTGAAGGTCTTCTCCATGAACATACATACATGGATCCTAAACTTGCCCCAAGTGGGTGTTGCCAAACATTCCGCATGCACCGAAAAATCAGGACCAAGCAGGTTGTAGCGCCACTACTCAACAGAAGGTGGTTCTAATAAGGAAAGGCCGACATTCAAATGGAGATACTGGAAAAAAAGGTACAGGAAATGGCCTCCCAATTGAACCGGGCATTTTTGACACACAAAAGCGGAACCATGCCGACTGCAGCGCGACCTATCTTTAGTGGAAAGATAGGCAACACCTTTGCCCGTACAGTGGAGCCGAAGATTTAGATCCACATGACGTATATTCATGGTCTTCTCCACAAGCCGGATCTCTCGATGGATTCCTTTGTCGATCAATCTCTCTTCCAGAACTTCTTCTCTCGACAACACAGGATTTTCTTCATTGTCCCATTGAATGGCATGGTCCAGATTGATGCCATGCTCGGCGAATGCGGATTTCTCAGGTTGGCGGAGGCTGTAGTTGCTCTCCAATGCTCGTTCATCAGGGTCGCGACCGTTCTTCCCGTTTCCCCTACGTACACCTGTCGACACTCGCACGGTATCTGGTTGACACACCCGGAGTTGCAAGGCCGCCGCAAGGGTCCTTCGCCAAGTTGGTCTCTCAATTTGGTTTGAAGGGTTTGAAGGTTTCAATACCGTGCTTTTTTAGGATCCTAAAGATTTTTGAGAATCCTAGAGACCTTCAACAGAGACACAGGCTACTCTCACCTCAAGACACCTGACGCTCCGGCCCTGGGTATACATTTATATACACATACGCCTGTGCGATTATTCGGTTAATTGATTCGTCGATTCAATTATTTTTTAAATTAATCAATTATTTCAGTAGATCGATGTCGATTGCGATATTCGACTCGATTGTCAATTTTTTTCAAGTGACAATTGTTGTTCAAATGTCAATTGTTATTCAATTCACAATTATTGTCCAGCAATCGATAAATGGACGATTATTGACGGTGGTTACGGTCACCACCTACCCCTCCCTCCAGAAGTTAGCAGGAAGATAACTAGCTATCATCCTGCAACTAGCACTGCGTCCGAGAGGTTGTTCAGTTTCGAATGGGAACATTGTCATCGACAGATGCCAGTGTCTGTCGGATTAACACGCTGAGGATCTCATCTGCCTGTCTTCAAATAGCCATCTATTCCTTTAATTAATTGTTAAAAGCTACCTGATCGAATTATTTTGGGTTTTTTTCAAATCAGTTCTTCCATTCTTCTGATTGTCAAAGGAAAGCCTTTGAAAAGTACATACGATCCAATTGAGTCCTCTCAATTAATTGGTTGATGTCAATCAATAGAGAAATGACGAATTATTGATACCCATTTCGATTTAAATTAAATTGGCCTCGTTAATTAATTGAATCACTTCAATTAATCGTGATTTTTTCAATTCCCGACAGTTGAATAGACCACATTTTCAATTATTATTATAATTATATCGATTTTTTTCGATAATAGCACAGGCCTATTTATATACCTATACATTTCAGTTTTCAAGTCTCAGCCCTCAAGGTAGAACCTGCGCTTCGAAGTACTGCTTTCATTACATAGATAAACTCGACAGCAACAAGAATAAATGGCTTAAAATGTTATTAATAATAATTGAATATAATTTTCAATCAATCAACGTGGCTGTATAGTAGATGAGTTTTATTCAAAATGAAGTAATCCTGTCATATGAAGAATGGCTTTTATATTGACGCCATGTCTCAGAGGAATTTAAAAACTTTCTCTGAAACTGCAGTAAAGCTGCATAATTATATAATTAGGGATTAGTTAAAACAACAGAACTAGTGAGTGCTTTTGGTCTTTTAATGTAAACGTAATTAAAACAAATATATTATATATAATTGCTGACGATGAACTCGACAACACTGTATAGCTGGTCAACATATCATAGTTTCACTCCGGTCCGGCACCTTTGTTTGTTTGCATAGTTTAACTCCAATGTTTTTGTTTACTCCTCGAACATAGTTGCCAAGTCTGTTTCAATATGGTGGCTACGGAACGAAAGTAAGACTCTTCATCGCTTTTCAAACATAAATATCTGCATTAAATGGCCGATAACGTAACCTGAAAAAAATTCATTGTATCCGTTGATTATTTAATCACCATATGGTTGTTTTTGAGGTAGCCTAGTCGAGGAAAATATCGAGAAATAAAATGTTGAAGTGTGGGACGACACCATTCTGCCGCCATAAGAGCAATGTAATTTGTGGCTGAAAATGACGATTTTCAAATCCTATTATCAGCGCTAAATGGCTGATTACCCCCAATTACTTTTCACAGATCGACTAAGGCATAATTTCTCTGCAATGTATGAAAATATCAAGGCATGTTATCGAAGGTGCTTGTAGTAGGAGGTTCTACCTTAAGATGGAGATCGAATCGTTCTCCGGTACGTCGGCAGCGATGCAGAGAGAGAAAGAGGGAAACCCGAAAGTCCGCCAACATCTGCACCACACGCCGGGAAAGCCTTATATCTCTTACGTAATCTTTTTTCCCCTGAGCCCATTTAATGGGTCCATGGGCCCTCCTCATACGCCCACTCATTGAAGCCGAGAGCGAAGGTGAATGGTCGAAATAAAAAACACGCATTAGAAAGATTTCCGAACTGCAGATGATAAAAAAATATAAAATAAAATTATATCAGATATCAGACCCTCTTTACACATGCGTTCAATGAAAAAGAAAAATATAGGCCCAGAGGTCTCCAGTAAACGACTCGAAATTCTCGTTTTTGTCATCCAAAGGTACGAATCACGAATTCAGATTACCGATTTTCAACTGAGATCCTGTCTCCATAGCGCAGGAAGAAGAACAAAAAACACCCGTAATTACCGACACGAGAAAATCCAAATGCATTGAATTCAACTCAGCATCGCTTAAGTTGTCGAGACGCCCTCTAATTTACTTTCAAGAACTGTCTCGTTTTTCTCAACGACATTAAAAATGTATCATGACGTGCAATGTTAAAAAACTGGTGGAACTCAAGGCATCTCACCCTCTCTCTCACCATAGATATATATATATATATACGCGTGCTTGCTAATACTGACCACACAAACACGCACTTGTGATTTCGTGATATGGAAAGTGAAATCGCCGTCGATATTTCTGTTCAAAATTTGAAGTAAAAGAATAAATATTTCAGGAAGTTAAACTTCCTAACATTCATTCATAATTATTGAATTATATACTATTTAATGCATCAGGACTATAAGAGAATAAAAATGGAGTTAATGTTTAAGCAAACTTATTGAGATGTGTAAAACAGATTGCAATAAGAACAACGTCTTACCCATTTTTTTATCGAGGAAATGACTACAGTCTACAGTAACGAGTCGGCATACAACGAAATAGAAGAAGAATATTATTAATCCATAGCCGATCTCCAGATAATATCGATATAACTCCAAGTTGATCGCTAAGTTTGGGAAATCTGCAAGGTAGGAGATTTCTCAATTCACTAGAAATCACTTTCTCGAGTTACCAGGGTTCGATATGTATTCAATATATTCGATATATTCGATAAATTCGATATATGATATATATTCGATATATTCGATGTATTCGATGTATTCGATGTATTCGATGTATTCGATGTATTCGATATATTCGATAGATTCGATATATGATATATATTCGATATATTCGATGTATTCGATGTATTCGATGTATTCGATGTATTCGATATATTCGATATATTCGATATATTCGATATTTTCGTTACAGTTGAGCGGAGTGCAATGGGTGCTTTCGATTTGCGGCGATGGCCGGCGATCGCCACGCCGCGCCGTGGTGCTTTCCATTTACAGCAGTAACCGACTGTTTCGTTCTTTTCGTTTCGTTTTTGTTATGCGTACCGTAAGATTGCCACAGGAGGGCGCCTTTTTTTGGTGATTCAATTCAAAGGAACTTGTTCGACTGAGCAGTCAGTCAGTCGGTGATAACTAGTAAAGTGACTCGGATGCAGCCCATATTAGGTTTAAGTGCTCCCGGAACAGGGTATGCGTGTGTCATTATTCCGCCCTCCCCCCGCCATCCGGCCTTCCCTGCTCAGGAGCCCTCAACGTGCAGCAGAAACTTAAGTACTCTCTAGATGTTTGTCGCAGTGAAAAGTGTTATATTTGTACTTGTTATATTTCATTTGTGTTTCATTAAATTAGTGATCACTTAATCCCTTTTCTCTCATTACGCGCTAGTGTAAGTGATCACTTGGTCCTTCGGAACATTGCTTAACGATCTCGATACTCGACACCGACCATTGCTGGCTGTCGGTGGCTCTGCTCTCCAGGGTGTCCTAGGTGATCCGAACAATTGAAGACCAACATGCGCATATATCTTCACAGCTATCCTCTACTGCTTATATGATGCACGCGATACGGACTGCGCATGCGTGAATAGCCGCTTTGAGCTATTTTATTACATTCGGTCGCCTTGCGATCGCCAATCGCTACCCTGAATAGCCGGATAACGCCACACTAAATATAAAGCGCCCACTCGCGGTGCAATTTTGCAACTCTCCTACGACGTATTTCCATTGTTGTAAAGAGTTATTGTTATAAATCCAGCAGCGTGTCGAGACTATTGTGATCGGAATCACAGCATAGACCAAAAAATAGTTGTAACTCCTCAGAAAATATGTGGCGAATTACTTCTCCGAAGACAAAAGGAACATATTAAAAATTCTTTGCGACATCACATGCATAAAATCAGAGGGATAGACTGCAGGATTTACATTGTTAAAATGTCAACTCTTACTACTCTTAACTAATTAGCTGTGACTAATGCCACCAATCATGTACGTAGCAATAAAAAAGTAACGTTGTTTTATGCTCTTTTATATTCTATATTTTTTTCAATTTCTGCACGAAATGCTAATTTATTTTAGGCTTAATGTGTCTCTAATTCTGTTAACAATTAGCATGACTAAATTTTAACAAATTTTCGCCGTTTTTTGCGAGTTAAATGTATATCACGTATTATCTGAATGATGGTTATCAACCGTACTGCATGAGAAATCTCCTTCCATGGACCTAGTGAACCTTAGTGCGGTATATTCAGCAAAATAGCTTACTCCAGGATAACTGCGTTTGGACAGTAAATGCATGCTTGGTGTGGAATCACACCCTACCACACACCCTTGACGTGGCTTGCAGGGTACCATGTAAACGTGGGCTTAAAGAGGGTATACCTAAAGAGCTTAAGGTAGTTTGAGAGCGAAATATCACTTCACCTAGAATTTGATGAATTTGACCTCTTTTTGAAGGAAAACCTCCCATTTTTCCAATGATATCAAAATATTAACTCTTTTCCAAAGTACTTTTCGAGCAATTTGGCTTAATAACATAAGCTGTTTTACATGGCATATAGATTACGGCTGTGCGTTCCAGAGGGAGAATATTGATAATAAAATATAGGAATTAATAACACCTAGATTTCGTCAAAAAAACTAACGGTGTGTAATTGGTACGGAGGCTTCCGCGGTGATTAATTGGAAAAGTATTTTCCGGGTTAAGGCCGCGTTGGTCCATTTGGGCGGACGACAGTTTCGGGCGCATTCCAGCTCCCGTCTTCAGGTCCAACTGATCTATCCCAGATCAGTTGGACCTGAAGACGGGAGCTGGAATGCGCCCGAAACTGTCGTCCGCCCAAATGGACCAACGCGGCCTTAACCCGGAAAATACTTTTCCAACTAACGGTGTGTAGTTTATATGTTTTTTCAACTATTTATAAAAATTAATCAATTACTCACAGCAGTAATTTTTACAGAATCGTCAAAAAACCTGCCGTTTTGAAGGCTTTTTAGCCATACGGCGTGAAAAAATTAGTCAAGTTAGAGACTAAATTGGTTATATTTATTTCATTACTGAGAAGTTTTGTTCATATAATTATAACTATAATTTTGCGCCATTAATTTTAAAATATGAACTTCATACTTCTTGCAGACGCTGAAATTTTCAACATAAAATTCGAATATGGTGTCCATAATGACTATATGGGAAATAATCTTTTTTCTGATTCTTTTCTGTTTAAGAAAATGTCTTATATCACTGCTAAGCAAATGAAAATTACAATGTTGCAATATGTTTAGTGACAGATTCTGTCAAATAAAAAATTTGAATGTTTTTCAAATGTTCAAATGTTTTTTTTTAATTCTACTAAATTAAAAGTTCACTTCTTTAATGCAGTCAAATTTAAATTTATATTTAAAAAAAAGTTAATGGTTGTTTTTTATGATGATGTTAATGTGGTTTGAGCGAGATAGTTCCCATCGAGTTCCCATAATGGAGACCATATTCAAATTTTATTATTTGATTTCAGCGTCTGTAAGAAATACGAAATAAATATTGTAATATTAATGGCGCAAAGATATAGTTATATATGACCAAAATTCTCAGTAATTAAATAAATATAAGCTACATAAGTCTCTAACTTGACTCATTTTTTTCCCGCCGTACGGCTGAAAACCCTTCAAAACAGCAGGTTTTTTTTGCGATTCTGTCAAAATTACTGCGGTGAGTAATAGATTATTTTTTATAAATAGTTGAGAAAATATGCTATCCACACACCGTTAGTTTGTTGACGATATCTAGGTGTTTATAAATTCCTAATGTTTTAAATATTCTCCCTCTGGAGCGCACAGCCGTAATCTATCCCATGTAAAACAACTTATATTTTTAGGCAAATAGCTCAAAAAGTAATTCGGCAAGGGGTTGATATATTTTGATATCATTGGAAAGATGAGAGTTTTTCCTATAAAATGAGGCCATATTCATAAAATTCTAGGTGTCGTGCTTTTTATCTCAAACCACCTTAACTGTTACTTCCTGATGTTGTGTTACTGCAATAAGGACCACTGCACTGCAAACCGAATGTTGGAGGGAGCATGTTAAAGAGCGAGAGTGGCTCTCAATTCAGGTCATGACGTTGGATCCCAACCTAAAGCTTCCGTTGATATGTTCAAATATCTTTTAATTTAATGTTAAGTTATTCTTTTAGTTGATAATATTTTACGAAATCCGACATACTACGGCAGATCAGAACATGAGAATAAAATTAGGGAATTAGACTGCAGAACGGACAGATTTAAAATGTCATTTTTCAGGGACCATAACAGCGGCCAATGAGACTTTTATCTAGGTTTGTCGATAGGTAGTGTAGCTCTTAGTAGTGGTAGTATCCTCCCTAATACTTGAATCCTTATCCGTTGCCTAGTACTACCAGCACTCCGTGCATGTTTTCTACATAAGTTTTGAGTCTCTGTCCATTTGTGTAGTTGCAAAATACATAAATATTAACGGGCCCTCCCTATTGTGATAATATCTGTAGTGTATTAGTGCATGCTTGTGAGGCTTCGCCTCGTGACAAGTATTAGCGATTTATGCTAATGCATAACTAGTCGTAGTTACACTAACTTTAGGGTATTGTGTGATGCATGTTGGTGAATATTCACCCCCTGCCACACATCCCTGAGGTGGCTTGCAGGGTATTTTGTAGATGTAGATGTTATGCAGATGAAAGTAAATAAAATTATGTTCTATAAATATTTCGCTCAAACTACCTTATGATTCAGAAATACTACAAGTTCGGAATGAAAGTGAATGTATTGATATATGACGAGGGGGTTAATGTTTTCAGGTGACAAGTGGCACGCGAGGCGCAAGTTGCTGACCAACACGATGCACAAGTCTGTGCTGGAGGTGTTCCTGAGCATGATGATCCAGGAGTCTGGTTTGCTGGTGAAGCGTCTGGAGGCGAAGATCGACTCGACGGAGGAGAAGGGAGAGGAAGGTTGGTCTCAGACCTTCGACATGGTTCCCATCGCCAAACTGAGCGCCCTCGACACCACGTGCAAGACCATCATGGGAATCAACATCCACGAGCAGAGCGAATCAGAGTACATGGAATACCTAGAGGCCATCAACAGGTGCGTGCGTGTAAACACATTATATACTACTATTATTGTATTCTGTAGTAATCTCATTTTTAAGTTAGAACCTGCGCTTCCAAGTACTGCTTTCATTACATAGATGAACTCGACAGCAACAAGATAAAATGGCTCAAAATGTTATTAATAATAATAGAAAATAATTTTCAATCAATCAACATGGCTGTACAGTAGATGAGTTTCATTCAAAATGAAGTAATCCTGTCATATGAAGAATGGCTTTTATATTGACGCCATGTCTCAGAGGAATTTAAAAACTTTCTCTGGAACTGCAGCAAAGCTGCATAATTATAAAATTAGGAATGAATTAACACAACAGAACTAGTGAGTGCTTTTGCTTTTTTAATGTAAACGTAATTAAAACAAACTTATTATGTATAATTGCTGACGATGAACTCGACAACACTGTATAGCTGGTCGACATATCGGGTGCTTTCTATTTAGGCGACTCCCAGCGACTCATGCGTCGCTTGGAGGCAACTTGTGTCGACTTCCACATAGGGCTAATTGGAAAGCAGATATCCATGCGCAGGAGTTGATGCGCAGTCGCAATTGTTTGAAACATGACGATCAAGTATATGAACAAGTTAATCAGATTGTTTTCTTTTGAATGAAGTCTCAACTGTTGACAGAAACTTCACCAGCGGACTCATTATTAATAATTAAAGGTTGGCGCATTAATTTTATGCATTGGCCGCCAAGATGTGACGAATTATTATATAAATAATAGTTATTCATTCTTCTGTAGTCCTAGACTCTTGTTGACCATTTTAATACAGTTCGCTTATTATTTTTTCCTTGAAATATAACAACATAGCTCTCAAAATGATAAAGGATAAATACAATCTCCTAATGCCAATTAAGTTTTCCTTAATTACACTCCATCAAAACCGGGGGTATCTGGCGAATGCATTTCATTCACCGATTTTTTAAATTATGTTTTATTTATAAACTATAAATTCCTTAAAAGAGATTTTGTTTTCAATTCTATTTGGTTTACAACGCACTGTATAAAAAGAATGCTGTAGGTTCAATCGAAGAGATGCCCCCGTCGATAATTATTTTTAGGTTAACTTAATTCTTATGAATCATGCACTTTTATGTAATACAAATAACGTGAATTGCCATTAACTATGATTTTATAAAACGAATATTTAATCGTGCTGCGTTTAGTGGGTTTTCCAAGGATGAGGGGAAATATTTTCAATCGGACCAAAAGAATGATCGATTATGGAAAATATCTGCCTTTTATTACTACTTCCAGCGTATTTTTCGATTTATATATGTGTGAATAAATGCCTACGTGCAGGGAAACCAAACTAGGCCTTTCTTAAATACAATTAGTACACATACATATGTATTTACGTGATATTAATTATAAATGGCGCAGCCATTGTTGCAGCGAATTTTTCTGGCCCAATGTCTCCCAAATGACCGGAATCTACTCTACTTTGAACCATGACAATAGCAAACTCTCCTTTTCCAGCGAGTCGCTTTGAGTCAACACGCGTCAGCGACTCCCAGCGACACGGAACAATTGGAAAGCAAAAAAGTCGCTCGGAGTCGACTCACGTCGACTTGCGTCGTTAATTGGAAAGCACCCATCATAGTTTCACTCCGGTCCGGCACCTTTGTTTGTTTGCATAGTTTCACTCCAATGTTTTTGTTTACTCCTCGAACATAGTTGCCAAGTCTGTTTCAATATGGCGGCTACGGAACGAAAGTAAGACTCTTCATCGCTTTTCAATCATAAATATCTGCATTAAATGGCCGATAAGGTAACCTGAAAAAAATTCATTGTATCCATTGATTGTTTAATCACCACATGGTCGTTTTTATAGGTAGCCTTGTTTGAGGAAAATCTCGAGAAATAAAATGTCGAAGTGAAGGACGACGACACCATTCCGCCGCCATAAGAGCAATGTAATTTGAGGCTTAAAATGACGATTTTCAAATCCTATTATCAGCACTAAATGGCCGATTACCTCCAATTACTTTTCACAGATCGACTAAGGCATAATTTCTCTGCAATATATGAAAATATCAGGGCATATTATCGAAGGTCCTTGTGGTAGAGGTTCTACCTCAAGTAAGGGTCGGAATTCCATTGAAAGTCTCACGGGATTCGAACGGAGCCATCTGGATGAGGAGGCAGTACTTAAGAAGCTACCACACAAACTCGATCCCCGCAGCACGTCTTCAGATATTATTATTATTTTTCTTTATCAACAATATTACGAAAAAATAAAGAAGCTTCTTAGATGATACAAAAATGTCACAAAATGCAGTCCCCCGATTCGCTATTCGTGGTTATTAGGCTACTTTTCGAATTTCAAGTTATTTTTTTCTGACGTTACTGATTGTGAGACAAATGATCAAAAACCTCAGTGATTAAATAAATAAAGCTACATAAGTCTCTAACTTGACTCATTATTTCCCGCCGTACGGCTGAAAACCCTTCAAAACAGTAGGTTTTTTGCGATTCTATAAAAATTACTGAGGCGAGTAATAGATTATTTTTTATAAATAGTTAAGAAAACATTCAATCTATACACCGCTGGGTTTTTGACGAAATCTAGGTGTTATAAATTCCTATTTCCTTCAATGTTCTCCCTCTGGAGCGCTCAGCCATAATCTATCCCATGTAAAACAGTTTATATTAACAGGCAAATAGCTCTCAAAGCGTAGTTCGGCAAGGGGTTGATATTTTGTTATCATTGGAAAGATGAGTTTTTTTTTCTTTACAATGAAGTCAAATTCATCAAATTCTTGGTGCAGTGATTTTTCGCTCTCAGACTACCACAAGGTAGAATTCATTGTCACAAAAAAAAACGGTACAAAATTCCATTGATTATAATTTTATTGCTGTCGACCGGTTTCGACGACTAAAGCGTCTTTTACGAGACAAGTTTTGAAATGGAATTTTTGTAACTGAGCAAGCGTCCTTGAAAATTCTCTTTTTTTTTTTAAAGGTATGTCTCTTCGTATTTCCACCCAACCCACCCAAGGAAGTCAATTGAAAAAAAAAGAAAAATAAATTTCTCAGCAATAAATTTCCATTACGAAAGTGTCTTTAACCTTCATCTTGATGAATCCAAGTCATTAGGGCCACAAATCCTTTCATCGTGAAATCTTCTCTTCCGCGATGTCGTATAATCCATATTTGGAGATATAATGGGAGTATAATGCTGTGTTAATCAGGCAATCAAGAAAATCGACGCTAAAAACTTTCGATGGGGAAGTCAGCGATGGATTAAAACTGATAAATGCAACGGTTTAATGCAGTAACTCCGATTTTATGGTATAAAAAATCACAATTTAGGCTCAAGGATATGTTAAAAATTGGTGCTCAGTGACAGTTGCGTTGCGTTATTGGTAGATATTTCCCGTGCTTGTGAATCGAACACTAATTAGATGCACTTAATTTTTTTTTTAATATTGAGTGATTGCTTACATGTCGCTTGTAGTTTCGACTGTATTTAGATTTTCGTGGTATGTACAGTGTGTAAGATATCTTCCATAAGCAATATGGGCATTCGCTAGTCTCGGCATCTTTTATTTGATATAATGTAATTGAAGCTTCGACAATTCACGAACCGTTCGTGAGCCGATCATTAAGAGAGGGAAACGGATCTCCCGCCTTTCCACTAAGAGTCACTAAAAAGGTGAGATTACAAAATAACCCTCCTGGCTAGACCTTACTCTCTGACCTTACCCTAGACTCTGGTTACACTTAGTTATAAAAAACATCAGCGCCAAACAATGGTTGGATTTCTAAACACGGTTGGCTGACCCTGGTTGCCAGGTAACTTTAGTTTCAAGTCGCAATGGAGACGATAGTTTATGTGACTGCGGTAAACAAATGAGTAACTCAGGTGCTTTCTCCGACGAATTTCTTGTTACTTGGCGACGGCGATTCTGATGCGAAGAAAGTTCCCTCTGTGCATATATTCCCATAAACACCAACTTAACCTTCGATATTACTTGTGCCTTCATTTTTCTGCTCTAAAACTTTCGTATGCCATTTCTTTTTTACGTCAATGATGGTTCCCAGAATGCTGTTCGTTATGCGAGTCGCAAAGTTACCTCCGGAAAGGCTGGTTGGTTACCCAAACTAACGCAAGATGAGCGTGGTGAAAACGAAATTGTAGCAAGGTAGCCTCTAAACTTGCCTGCCACTCTTTTTCCAAGCATCAAGTTTCCTTACAGCTCTCCATATCTTAAGGAGGTTCCGCCGCGACTGAGTCAAAACATATACTAAATTCCAAATTTTTTATATTTAGTCCAAAAAATCCTGCATTCACTGATGAAATGCGTTACCTATAGAAACTCAAAAGTATGATACAACATATGCAGATGATTATTACACGAATGTATTTTAAATGAGCACTTTATTCCAGCCATAGGAGCCGACTGCAACGCCATTTCCTACGAATTACCGCATTTTGACTTCAATTACGGCATTAATTCTTCAATAACTATAAAAAATAAGGTGGTAAGATGCCTATATTTTATTTTTATTCAATTTCTCTGGATTATTTCCTTCTTTAAAATAGTTTTCCGCAAAAATGGCATTTGTATTTTATGGAAAAATACTATTTTTCCCCGTGTTTCTCTCATTCCCCCATTGAACACCATTTTCAATTTCAAGTTCAATTATAGAATAAAATAGCGTGGAAAGGTATTATTTTGTTGTTCATATCAGATAGAGGACAACTTTTTCTACGAGTGGACAGAATATGAATAAAATGTCATTCAAGTCACTTTACGGTGGAACCACCTAAAGTCACAAATCACAATTTTGAAATTGAGGATGTCGCAAGAATACATAAAAATTCAACTATAATTGCGGTTGTCTAGCGGAAAAACTTAAGAAGCTAGACGATCACCACAGAATATAAGTATAGGAATGCATCTGCGCATCTGAACAGAAAATGGTAAAAAATAGACCTACACCACTGTTTCCATCAATGACTCATATAATTATGATCTTCTTATTATTATGATCCTGTATATCGACTTATTAATTTGGAAATCAGTGGAAATGTTCATGCGTGATGCAATTTATTTCCAGTGAAGTATTGATCATACTCTTCCATTGTACCTCATATGTGAAATTCTCGGTTACAGAATTAAATCAGTTGTATGTCGTCACTATCTATTCCCCTTAGGATAGCGTATAACCCCGAGGTTTTACAGTAAAAAGATCTTTAGGTTCAAAGCATTATTCTCCGTCTATCCTTAATTCCAGACTGACTTCCGTGCTCCACCAGCGATTCCTGACCCCTTGGCTGAGGCCAGACTTCCTCTTCAACATGTCGGCCCTGGGCAAGGACCACGACAAGTGCCTCCAAATCACCAGGGGCTTCGCAGACAAGGTCAGTCCACTTTAGATATGTACTTGGAAAATGGTACAAACACGCATATTTGTTTCATATATGCTAACTATATTTGAATTAATGTGATTTTGGGGGCTTTCCAATTGTGCATCTGCGCTGATCTGTTGCAAACTGTTTCGGTTTTGGGGCTTTCCAATTGTCGCTGTGACGTCATTAGCGCAGCGCAGATGGAAACACATCGGGACCTCTGTTGCATATGCGCTAGCAGACGAAACTTGTGATGGCGGGGAAATGAATGTTGCAGTGGAAACAGGACTGTCTTAAGACACCATGATTATATGTTCTGCCAGCCATTTTTACATTGTTTACACGTTTTCATACATCAGTAATGCCTCTCATTTCATCTAATTGTAATTTTAAGCCCACTTAATATAATCAATTCAAATATACCGTGATTGTTCCGCCATCTTGGAAACACATCAGCGCAGTTGCGTTCCAATTGTCCGTTTCAATGTGCGCTCGTGTGTTCCCATCTGTTGCGATGTGCGCTAATCTGCGCAAGGCAATTGGAAAGCCCCCTTTTTCACGTTTTGAAAGGGATAGTTTCGCATTCTACGTAATAAAATGGCGCATATTTATTTTAGTCAGTTCTCTTATTTTAAGTTGGCAAGTAGTTTATTTATGACCTGGAAACACTAGCACTAGTGTTCTTAGAAGAAGCACTAATAGTAGGATAACAGGTAAATTAAGAAAAAACTAAATATATGAAAATTGGAAGAGTGGCAGAGTCCAATAATTCAACGCTGGACGTTATGGGATACAGCTTTAAAATTACTGAAAAATTTAAGTATTTGGGAGTTACCATTAACAGCCAAAATAAAATAGAAGCAGAGATACATATGAGGTTAAATGCAGCTAATAGATGTTACTGGAGCCTATCAAAACTAATGAAGAGTAAACTCCTCTTAAGAAATACAATAATTAGAATATACACAGCCATAATACAGCCAGTTCTCTTGTATGGGGCGGAGGTATGGACCCTAACAACAAAACAGACCCAGAAGAAGAAGTTAATAACATTTGAAAATAAAATATTAAGAAGCATATATATGGGCCAACTTTTGAAGGAGGGGAATGGAGAATACTGAAAAACAGAGAGCTCAGGAACCTGTACATGAAGACCAGATATTGTGGCTGCGATAAGAAGTAGGAGAATTAGGTGGCTCGGTCATGTATAAGAAGGGAGGAGGATGCAATGATAAGAAGAGTGTGGCAGAGGTCAACCGGTCAAGGAAGGCGCCAAGACTGGGAAGACCAAGACTAATGTCTGTTGCTCACGGTAAAATATTCCATAAAAGAGTTTTATAAAACTTTTTAATGAAAGTTTTATGAATCGTACGTAAAACGTACTTGCTTGCTCACGGTAAAACTATTCATAAAACCGCAATGTCCTGCCATCTATGGAGACGGTTTGCGAACACGTGAAGTGATAAATGCGCTCTCTTTTGAATAACTGTTAGGTTAATAACTATATATGTATTGTTTATTTACTTATACTTTCTGATCACACACTCAACGTTGCTATGGCTCTAACGCATTCTTCTAACAACAAGAAGGATACTGCCTCAACGTTCCATGAACTTCCAGCCATGTTTGTTTACGTTTTCCTTGTTTGGCTTTCCATGGATACGAGATTATTATCAACGCGATGAGCGGAACGTCTCATTGGTTGTTGCATAAAACGGTTTTATGGAAATAGAACCTGTCCTATTCCGTAAAACGTTTTATAAAACAAGGTTTTATTAAATGGTTTTATCGCTATCAAGCTCATTTTTATAAAATTAGTCGATTTTATAAAACGTTCTACCGAAAACTTTACCGTGAGCAACAGGCATAAGATGTGGAATGACCAAGAGTGGCTGAAGACATGAGAGGAGACTTGGGGGAGAGGTGTTGACATGGAGGCGGAGGACAGAAGAGTCTGTTGAGACAACTTCCGAGGCGAGGCCAAAAATCGACTTGGATTTGAGTGGCCACAGGAGTAAGTAAGTAAGTACTTTATTTATGAGTCCTTATAGGAAAATTTATGCATATCACACGATGCTCTACAAAGCCTTACGAGTGTGAATCCGAGGAGAAAATCAGCGACCGTTTGCGTAGCCGATTAAGAAAACAAAAATGTTCAGCTCTGCGGTGTACCGTGGCACTACCAGCCAGGCAGGTGGGCCTGAAGAAGCAAGGCTCGTGCTTTGATTAAGCTATTGACACACATACACACAAGCCATGATTGCGACTACGATGTTATAAATCAGTTAAAAAAAGACTTACATGGATGTAAGGAAGGTTCAATTGCTACCATTATTATGCGGGCGCGCGTTTTAGAGGGTGTTTATAGAGGTTTTAGAGTAGTTTGGTGATTTCGAAGCGTTTAGTTAAGGTAGTTTGAGCGAGATATTGCCCGTAGTCATAATGGACACCATATTCCAATTTAATATTTTAATTTCTGCGTCTGTAAGAAGTGTGAAGTGAATATTGTAACATTAATGACGCAAAAATATAGTTATAATTATATGAACAAAATTTCTCAGTAATTAAATAAATAAAGCTACATAAGTCTGTAACTTGACTCATTTTTTCACGATGTACGGCTAAAACGTCTTGAAAACGGCAGGTTTTTTGTGATTATGTCAAAATTACTGCGGTGGGTAATGGATTATTTTTTATAAATAGTTAACAATATGTTAAGTTTTTTTATAATTAGTAAAGTTTTATAAATATAAATCATACAAAATACACATTGTTAGTTTTTGACGAAATCTAGGTGCTAGAAGTTTCTAATTTTTTCAACATTCTCCCTCTGGAGTGCACAGCTGTAAGAAAACTTTTATTTACAGGTAAATTGCTCGAAAAGTAGTTCTGCAAGGGGTTGATATTTTTATATCATTGGAAAGATGAGAGTTTTTTATTTAAAATGAGACCAAATTCATCAAATTCTAGGTGAAGTGATATTTCATAATGGACACCATATTAAAGTTTAATATTTTAATTTCTGCGTCTGTAAGAAGTATGAAGTAAATGTTGTAACATTAATGGCGGAAAAATATAGTTATAATTATATGAACAAAAATTCTCACTAATTAAATAAATATATCCTCATAAGTCTCTAACTTGACTCATTTTTTCACGACGCATGGCTAAAAAGCCTACACCACAGAAGCTTTTTCTTGCGATTCCGTTAAAGCATTTCTGCGGCGAGTAATAGATACATTTTTATAAACAGTTGAAAAAATATACAAATCACACACCTCGTTAGTTTTTTGACGACATCTAGGTGTTATTAATTCCTATATTTTATTCTCAATATTCTCCCTCTGGAGCGTAACAGCCGTAATCTATAATGCCATTTGAAACAGCTCATATATATGTCCAGGCAAATTGCTAGAAAAGTAGTTCGCAGTCATTCCATTGGTTCCGGGTGAGACGAATGAGCGTTTATTTTTAAATTTTCACATCAAATACTTCAACTAAAATGTACAGGAGTACATATTTAGTTATCCACAGAAGAAGTTGATTTACAACTTAAATTGCAATTTAAAAAATTAACTAGCACCGTTGTAATTGGAATAAAACTGTGGTTACTGGTGTTACTCACACAAATAACACTCAAAAACATAGACTACTATCGCCGCAAAAAAGGTAGAACGCTGAACTTGAAGCATTCGTGCGAAATTCCGCCGGGGCTTCAAAGAGCCGTGTAATATATCGTTTTACTCCTTGTGTATTTGACTACAAAATTCATTCATTGAAAAGTGATTAAATGTAAACGGTTAGCTCCTACGGTCGAAAGAGTGAAGAAAAACACGCGAAAAACTAGGTGAACGGCGAAACGGTCGTCTTCTTCATCTCGTCACGGCCAAAATATTCAATTGGTTCACTTCATTATTTTTTTACAAAGAGGACGACATCTCCGTATTACAAATATTCTTTTAAAATTTTATTTTACCCATTCTTTGATTTTTTAAATGGCCGAAAGCTAGATTTCAATTTCCGAGGTGTGGAAAAGTATATGAATATCGAAATTACGTATGCTTTATGGAAAAAATATTGCAAAACTTATCATGTAAGCAAATTTTTATATTCTTCCCCTTACTTAAAATAAACGACAAAGAAGAAAATCGCTCCGCGGCAATGCAAATTACCATTTTGCTCAGTTGGCAATTGTTTAAGCTCCTAGCCGCGAGTGACTCAAATCTCATTACCAAGACCCCTCTAGTGAGACCTCTGTCCAGCGCTGATTGGACAAGGAATGGGAAAGGCTCTAGGTGTTTCATATTCTTTTAACTTTATGTGAATGTATTTATATTGAATATTTCGCAATTAGATATTTAATTCAGTCTCAGAAATTACACACTTTAATTCAGCAAAATACTGTTTGTTTATGTGTTAGAAGTTTATTGATTCTATGGATTGTATTGTTGCCACGAACGGAGCTTAAACAATTGCCAACTGAGCAAAATGGTAATTTGCATTGCCGCGGAGCGATTTTCTTCTTTGTCGTTTATTTTAAGTAAGGGGAAGAATATAAAAATTTCCTTACATGAGAAGTTTTGCAATATTTTTTCCATAAAGCATACGTAATTTCGATATTCATATACTTTTCCACACCTCGGAAATTGAAATCTAGCTTTCGGCCATTTAAAAAATCAAAGAATGGGTAAAATAAAATTTTAAAAGAATATTTGTAATACGGAGATGTCGTCCTCTTTGTAAAAAAATAATGAAGTGAACCAATTGAATATTTTGGCCGTGACGAGATGAAGAAGACGACCGTTTCGCCGTTCACCTAGTTTTTCGAGTGTTTTTCTTCACTCTTTCGACCGTAGGAGCTAACCGTTTACATTTAATCACTTTTCAATGAATGAATTTTGTAGTCAAATACACAAGGAGTAAAACGTTATATTACACGGCTCTTTGGAGCCCCGGCGGAATTTCGCACGAATGCTTCAAGTTCAGCGTTCTACCTTTTTTGCGGCGATAGTAGTTTAACCTGTAAACTCTGTGAACAGCTTAAACACTAAATATTGATAAATTAATATCACTAAGATAAGAGTAGTTGTTCTTTTGTTTAAACTAATGGAGAAGTATCAAAAAGCATTATTTATAGTTATGATTTGTTTAATAAGTTCCGGGTGTGACCTAATTACTCTTTCTGCTCTACATTAAAGAGTAAAATTCAATTTTTATTTTCAAATTTTGATAATGGCTCAGTATATTCGATTTATTAAGTTCCATCAAACCAGGCTAAGTCGACCTTTTAAATTGTGGAACGAAAACACTTTTTTTTATTTTTTCCATATTTGGGCTAACTTTAAATGGAATGGTTGTTCGGCAAAGGGTCTTATTATTTTGATATCAATTTTTTTTCTTTAAAATTGAGGTCAAATTCATCAAATTCTAGTTGGAGTGCTTTTTCACTTAAAACAACCTTAAAAGAAAGATACGGCAATAGCGCTTGGCCTCGGTGGCGGCGGGGTAACGTCCTCGCCTGCTGACCCGAAGGTCGCGGGTTCGAATCCCGCCTGGGGAAGATTTTTCACTTCCCAGGACATGGTTGTTTCTGCTTGTCCGTTGTTGATTGTTAATACCCCGATATAAAGGCCAACGAGTGCTGTTTTCGGTAATAAATAAATAAATACATAAAATAACTGCCATTTCGGAAAACTTACGTACCTATTTAAGGTAGTTTGAGAGCGAAAAATCACTTCACCTAGAATTTGATGAATTTGGCCTCATTTTTATAGAAAAAACTCTCATCTTTCCAATGATATCAAAATATATCAACCCCTTGCCGAACTACTTTTAAAAGCAATTTGCCTGTAAATATAAGCTGTTTTACATGGGATAGATTATAGCTGAGCGCCCCAGAGGGAGAAACATTGAAGGAAATTAGGAACTTCTAGCTCCTAGATTTCGTCAAAAAACTAACGGTGTATAGATTGAATGTTTTCTCAACTATTTATAAAAATTAATCTATTACTCCCCACAGTAATTTTTACAGAATCGCAAATAAACCTGCTGTTTTAAAGGGTTTTCGTCCATACGGCGGGAAAAAATGAGTCAAGTTAGAGACTTATGTAGCTTTATTTATTTAATTACTGCGAATTTTGATCATATATAACTATATCTAACATTAATATTACAATATTTATTTCATACTTCTTACAGACGCTGAAATAAAAAAATAAAATTTGAATATGGTCTCCATTATGACTAAGTATGGGAAATATATCGCTCAAACCACATTAACAGAGAATAGTGAATTTGCCTGACTACATGTTACGCGTGTCAATACGGGAGACAGCGTCTGCTGTGGCAATATCACAAGGCGTGATACGTACCGTATTTTCCGGGTCATACGACCCACGACCCTTGTTCTGGGCATAACATCTGTACGAAATGAATAAATAAAACATTCCTCTTACCCTTCGATGTTGTTCACAATGAAAAAGAGAAACGATCTATCACAAGAGTATCGAAAGTACCACCTACTCAAGGTTCCACGGCGTGATCAGAAAACGTCATCGTGCTTACGTCTTAACCTACTTCTTATCGTATAAGATTCGCATCACTTCGCACATTTCAACAAGGAGACCTTTCGGCAAAATCTGACCTTGAATTCGACTATACGAGATCATACGCAGGGTGGTTTTCCTTTGTTGTATTCTACAAGATGAAAGGCCCGTCTTGTAAGCAGTAAAATACCTAATTAACTATATAAGCAGGAAAACACGTTGTATTCAAACACCCAACTCGGACAGTGACCGAAATTTCAATGCACGACGCGACGCCCGAAGTCAGATCAGCTCTCCCTGGAGGGCGATTATATTCGGTTGTCCTCGGTAACGAAACACTCGAAAGGTGCCAATTGTTTACGGCTATTAGAAACTCACTTTAATTTTTGAATTTTTCCAGCCGTAATAGCTCACCCCATCATTGTAAAAGTGATTGTACTTGAAACCCTACTGAATACTTTTTAAAAAGAGTAACTTGCAATTGTAATTACTTATGCCTGTTGTTCACGGTAAAATTTTCGGTAAAACGTTTTATAAAATCGACTAATTTTATAAAAATGAGCTTGCTAACGATAAAACCATTTTATATAACCTAGTTTTATAAAACGTTTTACGGAATAGGACAGGTTCTTTCATCATAAAACCGTTTTATGCAACAACCAATGAGATGTTCCGCTCATCGCGTTGATAATAATCTCGTATCCATGGGAAGCCAAACAAGGAAAACGTAAACAAACATGGCTGGAAGTAGTTCATGGAGTACGTTGAAGCAGTATCCTTCTTGTTGTTAGAAGAATGCGTTAGAGATCCATAGCACCGTTGAGTGTGATCAGAAAGTAAGCAAATAAACAATACATATATAGTTATTAACCTAACAGTTATTCAAAAGAGAGTGCATTTATCACTTCACGTGTTCGCAAAGCGTCTCATAGATGGCAGGACATTGCGGTTTTATGAATAGTTTTACCGTGAGCAAGCAAATACGTTTTACGTACGATTTATAAAACATTTTTATGGGAAAATTTACCGTGAGCAACAGGCATTAGTTACCAATTTCCCATTGTACTTGTAAATGAGTCCAATTGCATTTCTTCAGTACTCTTCCTCCCATCAATGTTATGTGCTCTCCTCTCATATCTCGAAGGTCTTCCCGCTGACTGTCTCTTTTCTTCCGACAGGTGATTAAGGAGAGGAAGGAAGAGAGGGCGTTGCAGAAGAAGATGTCGGAGGAGCAAGACGCCAGCGGTGAGGACGGTAAGTTTCTCGAGAAAATCGGCGAACTTCAATGCCGATCAAACATTGGGAGACAGTTGATGCATTCATATCACGAATTACCGGTTGAAATAGTTGCCTATGGCTGAACTATGCTATCATTCGATTCATTGTTAGTTCCAGTTAGGGATGGGCAAGTAAAAAAAATGTATCGATAGATATCGTATCAATATTTAAAACATGTATCGATAGTTATCGAGCCAAAATTATCGATATTTTGATATATCGATTATTTTGCCAAAACAAGTGGTTCCTTAAAGTTTCACCAAAATATATAAAAAATGTTGAAGTCATATTTGGAAAATTATGGACATGTAGAAGTAATAAAAAAATCTTATTTATACAATCAATTTTAATCAATCAAACCAGTATTTGTCTGATATTGACATCAGAAGAACTCTGTTTTACATGTTCCCCCGTTAATCTACTCCTGTTTTCCGGTACCACCAAGTTAACTGCAGAAGCCACTCTTTCGGATGGAACAGATGAGACTCGGCATATTAAGTACTTCAGCGCGATTTCCGAAAGAACCGGTGTGAAGTGTCGGGAGTTCACCCAAAACTTTATTGGATCTGATTTCCTCTCCAGTAGTGGTTGGTCCAGATACTGCTTCAGCTCATTAGGGACAGAGCTAGGAACCTCTTGCGTAGTAGTGCTAAGAGATAATAGGCGTTCATGCCTGGACCAAATTGAACTTCTATCAGCGTTTTCTCGTTCTGTTTGTGCAGATCGTACTTCTGGAGAACGTTGTCCCATTCGCATATGTTCTAAGCGAATATCATCACTTATTTTCGTTATAGCACTAGACACCGCAGCTGGAGAAACAACTTTTAACGGTGACGTGCTAAACAAATATATCGAATTTGATACTCGGAGAAAAAAATCAATTTTTGATACATCGACATGAAAAATATCGACGATAATTATCGATAGATTTTAAAAAATATATCGAGTTTTTGATATATCGATATTTTTTGCCCAAGCCTATCGATAGCCAGTGGTCGAATTAAATTGACCGTAATTCATTAAATTTTAAGTTTGAACGTTATTGTGGTTTTATTGTCAAAGAGTATACCTGTATATAATCATTGCATATATTTTGTCGCCTTATTTAATGCTACCGATACATACAAGTACAATATATGCAAACAGGGCCGGATTTAGACTTGATAAGGCCCTAAGCTATTTGAGATATGGGGCCCTTTATAAGTCCAGATATTCTATGTCAGTGCCAAATATGATTTTTTGGGGCCCCCAAAGAAAGTGGGGGCCCTAAGCTATAGTTTGTGTAGCTTATACATAAATCCTGCACTGCCAGCCAATGTGCCTCTGCTGAAGTCGTTGTCAGTAGTCGCTGGCAGAAATTGCTGGCAAGAAGTAGTGGCTGGAAATAGATAAATCTGCAATTTTGAGTCCTAGGCATTGTTGGCGCGATGTGGGGACGGGCAAGTCCATTGGCTAAGCCCGCCGAAGGGAAATATGTCCGAAGAGGGGAAAATGTGGCAAAAAAGGAGGGTGAGGGAAATGCATAAAAAATGCCACAGTAAAAATTGAACGATCATGTAGGACTGCTCAATGATACTGATTTTGTAGGCATCCAATATACCATGTACCGGTGATCATACTGTGTCTTGCTTGCATCAAATGTCGAGTTATACCTACGGGGTTTATTTCTAGGAAATCCCAACCATCGTCTCCTTCGTACACAATATTAGTATAATTAAGTTTGTAGCGGTGTCCGTCAGTCAGTCCGTCAGTCCAGTCGGTTTTATTGTGTTCTCTCGCGGTGGTTCAGAGCTCTGGCGGTGGAGAAAAGTGCGTTCAATCCAGAACGTGTCCGCGCAAAATATATCAGTTGTTTTAGATTTCATTTGTTCCTCCTTTCCGCCCAAAAGATATATAAAAACTAAAATTGTGTGCGGGTTGCCAACGGGTCCCAGGATGTTTTAGCGCTCGACCTCGGTGCATCAATTTCAGTTAAACTCTGAAGATGCTTATATCTGATCGATGCGGGAGTGGTGTCATTTGTAAGAAGAAATATGGGAACATGGAACAGACGTATTTAAATATTTGTCAACGAATCGGAAAATGTGAACATTTTAGTGTTAAAAAGAGTGATTTCACTATCTTTTAACATGGGAACATAGAGTTGCTATGCAAATTCGTACACGTAACTATGTATGTTTGTTTACGTGTTTTGCTAAAATCTAGAATAGTGAGGTTTGGTGAATTGAGTGTAGATTATCTATCTTCATGATTTGGTAGTACTTTTATATTATCTTTGTCCCTCCTTCCCGCCAAAAAAATATAAATTATTAATTTTTACGCGGGTTGAAAACCTCCCAGGATGTTTTTAATAATCGGCTTTATATCGATCTCTTGAGGTAGGTTAACCAATAGACTGCCTGCAAAGCAGACAGCAGGTCTGCTAGTCATAGTTATTAATTATACTAACGCTTAAAGTATTTCATCATGTCTTCCACTTTTGACTAAATTTATTCCTCGTTCTGTCTCCGGTGTGGGGGGCGAACAGTTCCCAAGGTGGTCGCTCGTCGTAAGGCGCTGCTGGACCTGCTCCTTGAGATGTCCGAGAGCGGAGAAGAGCTGTCCGACCACGACATCCGAGAGGAAGTGGACACGTTCATGTTCGCAGTGAGTATCCTTCGTTCCTCCTCCTGTTAGGGCCGTATCCAGAAACCTCGCTGAACTTATAGCAGAATCTCCGCTACACGGTATCCAGAAATCCCGCAACAGCAACTCTCCGCATTGCTTGGTAAATGGAACTTAGTACCATGGTCTGGGGTTCGCTACTTCTTGCAGCACGCGTTTGGGTCATACTGCAGCGCGCCGTCCCCGCTATAGCAGCCGTGGATGACGTATACAGCGGAGATAATGCTACAGCGAGGTTTCTGGATATGGCCCTTAATCTACGTCCACGAAGTACCGTGCAAGCCACCACCACTAGGGTGTGTGGCACGGGGTGATTGCACACCAGGCATGAAGCACTCGTCCCAGTTCATAATCGGGACCTCGCACGTCAGTCAGAAGAACAGTGCGCAGTCCAACCGGAAACTGGGAGAGTGATACGTAATTATGAACATTCAAACATGCAGAACAATGCTATACACACATCTAGTGGTTAATATTACTAATACTGTTAATTTATGAATGCTACGAGATGCTACTTCATGCAAAGAACATAATAAAATAATGCCGGACATATCAAGCGTTGTGAAGTGTTAGTAATGATGTTGTGTTATTAAGCACATGTGAAGATTCTACTCTACCTATTGAGGGTGGGAGTTTCATATGATTGATCTATCGCAACTCCTATGGTCCCTTATTGTACGTGGGAAAAATGACATTTTAAATCTATCGGTTCTGCAGTCAATTTCATTTATCTTATTCCTGTGATCGCTTATACCGAAATACGTTGGCTCTAGCAGTATATGTTAAACGTCCGACAAAAAAATTGTCAGCTTCTTACTAGCGCCAAAGATTTAACCTATGTCTCTCTCATCGATTAGTTAAGAGATTCACACCCTAATTCCTTCAACAATTCGGTAACACTGCTAGGTTTATCGTAACAACATTTTCAAATGTTGCTGCTATCCGTTGTATTCGATCTACATTGAGATTAGTCCTACTTCGCAAGGGTCCCATGAGGTAGTAACCCCACCAAAATTATAAATCACTATAAATCTACATGTTCCTCATCTAAGTAATTTATTTTTTGCCACTGAGTTTCTGATGTTTTAAGGCTACACCTCTCGGAAGATATTCCGATACATTTTACATGGGATTAGAAGGAGCTTATAAGCGTCGTAAGTCTATATTGATCTCAGTGAGCTGCGTCAACTATGGATCAAGCAACTTAATATGCATAACTCTACCAAGTTTCCAAGTTTCCATGTAAAATTATATAAATCACCCCTCGTCGCATCTCCGGCTTCCATTTGCGGCGGTGCATTGAATGCGAATTCACGTTTTAGTCAAACCGTCATTATATGTGTCGCTTGGCGATAGGCATACAGCTGCCATTGGCCAAAAAATGCGAAAGAAAACAAACTGCATCTTCACCCGAAAGAAACGGCTCTAATTCAAAAGTGTAGCGACGACTCCACGTTTAAACTTCAGGTCTACGAACCGGCGTAACCAACCCACGTGCACTACTCCCCCACGATGTACTTTAAGCGTCACAGGTGTTCACTACTCTGTTCTGTGCTAGTCACCTACATCTACAAAATACCCTGCAAGCCACCTCAAGGCTGTGTGGCAGGGGGTGAGTAGTCACCAACATGCATTACACTATATCCTAAAGTTAGTATATCTACGAATAATGATGCATTATCATAAATCGCTAATGCTTGTCACGAGGCGAAGACTCGCAGGCATGCACTACACTATAGATATGCTACCATTGTTAGAGGAACCGTCAGTATTTATGTATATTGCAACTACATAAACGAACAGAGGTTCAAAAGTTGTAGCGAAAACATACACGGCATGCTGTAAGTACTAGGTAGCAGATAAGGATACAGGTATTAGGGAGTACTACTACTACTAACTAGCTACACTACCTATCGACAAACCTAGTTAAAAGTCTCATTGGCAGCTGTTATGGTCCCTTATAGTTCGTGGGAAAAATGACATTCCAAATTTTTTCATGATTTGCTGCGAATAAATGAAAATTAAGCTGTTAATTTCAAACAATATTAGTATCCCTGCAACTTTAAGACCTCTCGCAACATGCCTATGGGTTGAGAATGCAAATGACACTCCTCTCTGATTATTATTAAACAGGATAACAGTATTCCCTTCTCCATGTCGTTTTTCTTTCTTTGATTATCGTGCTTCACCTTTCCAGGAAGTGAACTTTCAAAAGGGTCAGTCGGAACCCTTGAATCCATAATAATATTGCAGCAGCAGTATTCGGCTATACTCGTAAAATGGAGTTTGTAAATACAAGCATGGAGATCTTTTATACAGCAAACGGTGAAAATGCCCCGCCGGTGTTTAAGGTAATTAGAGAGAAAAATCACTTCAACTAGAATTTGATGAATTTGGTCTCATTTTAAAGAAACAACTCTCAGCTTTCCAATGATATCAAAATATCAACCCCTTGCCGAACTACTTCTCGAGCTATTTGCATAAAAATATCAGCTGTTTTACATGGGATAGATTATAGCTGAGCGCTCCAGAGGGAGAATATTGAAGGAAATAGGAACTCATAACACCTAGATTTCGTCAATAAACTAATGGTGTGTAGATTGCATGTTTTCTCAACTATTTATAAAAATAATCTATTACTCACCACAGTAACTTTTACAGAATCGCAAAAAACCTGCTGTTTTGAAGGGTTTTCAGCCGTACGGCGGGAAAAAATGAGTCAAGTTAGAGACTTATGTAGCTTATATTTATTTAATTACTGAGAATTTTGATCATATATAACTATATATTTGCGCCATTAATATTACAATATTTATTTCATACTTCTTACAGACGCTGAAATCAAAGAATAAAATTTGAATATGGTCTCCATTATGACTGTATGGGAAATATCTCTCGATCAAACCACCTATTATGGTAGTGAAAAAGATGTCAAATTGTAATCGTCACGTCACTCGGCCCTTTCCCCTCTCCCCTTTCCCCTTACGCCCCACCCCCCGACATTTGCGTAACTTAAGGGATCTCATTCAACATGGTTCACCAGTGACCGATAAAATTCCGGGTGGCTGAACCTCACTTGAATTTCCGACCTTTATCTCCGCGACGGCTCCGACGAAACCAACTGGTCGACCTTCCAGCTTCGCCCCTCGCCCCACGCCCCTCGCCTCGCCCCTCGCCACGGCCAGCCCCCGCGTCCCATACTTGGCACACGCCTCAAACGACGACACGTGTTCATGAAAAAAAACAAGACTGCGTCCCACGGTCAAATATTGCGCTCATTTTTGACTTTGTCAAAAAGATATGCCGCCTATGCCGCACGGCAAATACCATTCGAACATAATCCACGCAATGAAATACTTCGAATGTAAACAACAATACGGTCAACAGCATCGAGCAACAATAATAAACAATTACGCCGTTGCTGTTTACGGAATGAGAGAGGTATATGATTGGTACTGTGTTCATTTAAAATTGAATCAACTCTAATTTTTTAAATAAACTAAATGCATTGATGAAATAATACACGCAGTTACAATTTGACCAAGAGAGCACTTGTTTTCAGTTTGCTCAAATTATATTCGATCTAATCATTGACTGGACTAACTTTCGCACACAAGCTTCTTGGCAAACGGAAATTATGTACTCAACATTTCTTTGGTCTTAACCGAATTAGGAATACATCAGACATTAATTTTACTGTAATTTGTATTTTCTATAACATTTGATGAAATAACACACGTCGCTACAATTTGACCTATTCTCAGTGTTCTCAAATTATATTTGATCAAATAATTGACTGGACAAACTTTCGTACACCAACTTTATGGCAAATGGAAACTCAATTATGTACTCCATATTTCTTTGCTTTTAACCGAATTAGGAATGCATCAGACATGTTATTTTATTTAATGAATAGAAGCATTATTATTCAGTTTACTGGTCGAGTGTAACAACAATGTTGCAGGTCGTGTGACCGCACCAATTGTGTCGAGACACATCAACAAACAGCGATTCACCATTGCTTTGGATTAAACGAAGATCGAGCTCATTTTAATAGTTAAATTATGATAATCGAATTTATTATCAAAGCAAACATAATAGCTGAGCATTTTCTTAGATTTCGTGCCCATTGATTTCATCAATAGTTTCTTCCTTCAATTAAACAGTGTTTTCTGCGATAATTGTTTCTCAAATGCGTTAATTTGGTCAGTAACGCATTCGCACCGCCATATTGTTTATTGCATCCCTGTCCATTGACCTCAATAAGTTGTCTACTTGGCTGAAATTGAAATGCAAAACGCTCTTGTACACAGCATCGAGATGTGTAATTGCGTGCCTAGTTTAGTTCAGGAGTTAAACAAAACAAAAAGAGCGTTTAGATGCAAACAGTCTGGTAATTTTGTTTTTTTTCATATGCTGCTAAGGTTCTGACTGGCATTACAAATCCATGTTTTTGACTTATTGTTAGACTTGCGTCATTTTATTCGAGAAAAACCGCTACACATTCAGACTTTTTTCAGTTTTCGACCAATATCTCCTTGGAAATTATAAAACGCAGGGACTGCATCATAGCAAATTTACTAAATTTAAAAAAACATAACTTTTTTTGATGATTCGCAAAATACAGGTCCTCTGCAAATAGATATTCTTGCATTTGAAAAAGTAGACCATTTTAAATATTTTGGAGTACCTAATTTTAACAAATGACAACACGGTAGAGCCAGAAATAGAAAACAGGTTAAACCTCGACAACAGATGTCTGCATGCATGCAACCGAATTCTATCTTCTACAGCCCTGTCACACAAAAAAACAAAATTAGACTTTATAAAAAAAACAATAATATCCCCAGTACTACTCTACGGATCCGAAACGTGGAGGCTGTCGAAGAAGGATGAGATAAAACTAATAGTGTTCGAGAATAAGATATTGCGGAAAATCTATGGGCTCACATACGAAGGAGGGCAATGGAGAAAAAAACACAACAGAGAAATCAGGAATCTATATAAGCAACCAGACATAACAAGTGAAGTAAAGGCAAGAAGATTCAGGAGGGCTGGACATATTCTGGGGGGTTATTTTGTAATCACACTTTAGTGAGAATACGTCATAAAATGTCACTTTTTCGTAGTTCAACTCCGCCACCCAGGCGGCGTGACCATCTTCGGATCTCAAGCGGTGAACTGCCGGTCATGTGCTGGTCTTTTAGACGATTCACCGCTCTGATCCGTATCTTTCGACTCTTGATCCGTTTCATCTGCCTCAGCCTGCCATTAGTTCCATCTCACCTATCATAAAGAACGTGACATGGAGCCACCATCGTTTCCACTTGAAGCTTGAGTTGGAAAATAAACAAGGGCGCGAAATATACAAACGTTTTTAAATCGTATTGTTGTAATTTGCTAAACGTGAAGAACTTCAGCATTTTCAACTCCAATATATTGGGAACTTGAAGGTATGCTTTGTTTTAAATGCTTATGTTCGTATTAGCTTGAATTATCTGTGTATGTATTTCGTATCAATATTTCCCAAACAATGTTGCTGATACCTTTGTTTTCGTGTGCCTATCCGCCAGTGTATGGAGAATGCAATTCAGTTATTTATACCACAATTTCATAATTTTCACAAATATTGCCTTAAAATCTACGTTCCTGGTAGATATTTCCCGTGCTTGTGAATCGAACACTAATTAGATGCACTTAATTTGTTTTAAATATTGAGTGATCGCTTACATGTCGCTTGTAGTTTTGACTGTATTTAGATTTTCGTGGTGTGTACAGTGTAAGATATCTTCCGTAAGATGTTGAGCAATCTGGGTATTCGCTAGTCTCGGCATCTTTTATTTGATATAAGGTAATTGAAGCTTCGACAATTCACGAACCGTTCGTGAGCCGATCATTAAGAGAGGGAAACGGATATCCCGCCTTTCCACAAAGAGTCACTAAAAAGGTGAGGTTACAAAATAACCCCCCAGGTCTAAGATGGTGGGACCAAGTTAGAATGGATATGCAAAAGATGGGAGCAATAGAAAGAGAGGCAAGAAGATCGATCCAGGTGGAGGGGATTTGTTGATGCGGCTAAATATCGCCTAAGATATAAGATATGGCCCTCGAAGTAAGAGTAAGTAAGTAAGTTTTTTGTGGAATAAATGTGGTAGTTAAGAATATATTGGGCGAAAATTGAAAAATTCCGAAAATTCAGCTGTTTTTCTCGAATAAAACGACGTGCGGTGGTGGCGCGCCGAGGTCGAAAACTTGGATTTATAATGTTAGTCCGAACCCAAACATCACATGACTAAATCAGTTCCTACCAAACAACCCGACCTTCTGCATCTAAAATGGATTGTTTCCATGGACTAGTTGTAGTTTACGTAGGGTATTTGGTGGTTCAGGGGGTATTTACGATTGCCTATTTGTTCATAGAGGACGCACTCTTATTCCGTAGATTCAAATTGCACAGAACCAAAAAGCTTACGCAGCTAAAATTCACGATTAATCACAGTTAAAACAGCACTAATAGAAATCATGCTTACTTACCTCATTCCTGTTTACCCAACGAGGGCGGCATTTCGTGAATGGTTCTTTAAGATTATTTTTGCGAGATAGTTCCCTAGTCATAATGGAGACCATATTATAATTTTATTTTTTTATTTCAGCGTCTGTAAGAAGTGTGATGTAAATATTGTAATATTAATGGCGCAAAGATATAGTTATATATGACCAAAATACTCAGTAATTAAATAAATAAAGCTACTTAAGTCTCTAACTTGACTAATTTTTTTCCCGCCGTGCGTCTGAAAACCCACCAAAACAGGTTTTTTTTGGGATTCTGTAAAAATTACTGCGGTGAGTCATAAATTATTTTTTATAAATAGTTTAGAAAACATGCAATCTACACATCGTTAGGTTTTTGACGTAATCTAGTTGCTAGAAGTTCCTATTTCCTTCAATATTCTCCCTCTGGAGCGCACAGCTATTATCTATCCCATGTAAAACAGCTTATATTTCGAGGCAAATAGCTCGAAAAGTTGTTCGGCAATGGTTTGATATTTTGATATCTTTGCAAAGATGAGTTTTTTTTCTTTAAAATGAAGTCAAATTCATCAAATTCTAAGTGAAGTGATTTTTCGCTCTCAAACTACCTTAATGGAAAAATTTTATAAGGACCTTGATTAAGATAATTTTAATTATAATATGATCAAGTAATTTTTTATAGTTCTACCATTAAATGTTCTTTAATTGCTATCCTGGTTGCCTGGGGAAAAAAAAGTCCTCTGTTCGATGTGAATTACTAAGTCCTACCTTCGCACGCTTCTATTTTCGCCAACTGAAGTTTAAATTAAGTATGGCGATGGTATAATTAAGTGTGAGAATATGCGAAACGTGGTCGAGATGATGGTATGTACTTTCCTGTTTAATGAAAATGCTATTTTCACGAGGGGCCCTTAACACAGAAAGAAAATTGTCTCATAAAATTGAATGAGAATAAAATTTATACTCATGTTTCTCATACTTCTTTTATTGTTGCAAAACTACTGGAATTATTGACGTCAAAATGCTTTAACCCAATGGAAATAGTGCACGCCCTATTGTTGCAAAAAGTGCTCATTCAAAATTTGTATTCGTCGACTAATCTGCATATTTTTAATCATCAATGACGGGTCTGGTCCTTCTAGTGTTAATGTGACCATCCGTCCTCCTTGAAGGAAGGACAGTCCTTCTTTTGTAAGTTCTGTCCTCCCTCGAAAAGTGTCCTCCTACATGTCTTCCTTTTCGATATTTGAAGACTAATCTGTAAATCTCTGTATTCGATCGATGCCAAGCCGGTCCGTTACACGTGATGTGACGTATATGTACTTTGATATGACGATTCGTCAAGGCTCGGTACTAGGTCCAGTGCGGCGAGACGCAATCAACATGTTGAGATGAACAGGTTGAATGGAAAAATCAACATGTTGAAATTGATAAAAGATGGGTGGAAATATTCAGCCATTTAAAAACATAATCATATTTCATGTTAATATTTATTTGTTCTTGTTCAATTTACGTTGTGCTGCCCAATGGAACTAATGCAGCAGTTGAAAGAGTTTATTTTTTTTCAATTGCTAATGATTTTTTGGCAAGTGAAAAATCGAAAAATGAATGTTGATACTCTATAGCTGTAGCTCTTGCCGTAAAATTCGATATGAAAGATAATTTTTTTTCAGATATTTCCAATATATTGTTAGAAGATAATACATTGATTAAAAATATTCATTCAATGGAAAAGTACTCATTCAAATAGAAATTAGTATGTATGTAAGCATTATCACAATTTAAACGGTCACAAATATTTTTATTATGCATTTATGAGTACTGTATTATTGTTGCAATGAATGAAATGGTTCTTTTGTTTACGATATTTGTATTTTTTTATTTGCGTCCTCCTTTTCATTGTAAAAATAATAATTTCTCTCCCCCTTTTCACTGTAAAAAAGTTGGTCACCTTAATATTTTGCAAAATTATTTTATTTTCTCATAATGACGTCATGTGATGAGTGAAAGCAGTATTTTTTTAACAAAGCAAACGAAAATATTCAGTATAGTATTTGTTTTGAATCACACAGTAGCTGTGGAACCTCCGTAGAGTAAATTTGATGCGACACTCACTCGATAAAAAAGTTGACTGCGGGACTCGACTTTAAAAAGAGCATGAAACGTGGAGCAGAGTTTCATCGCGAGGTAAACGCATTCGGGTCCAATCGAAATCGAAACCGGTTGGCGGAAATGATTTGAAGGCCGAGCAGCGACGCAGAGCGAAAGGTCATAAATGTCGGGTCTACTACACTACAGGTTTACTTCAAAGCGAATTCACTTTTCAAGTTTACATTTAAAAAATGTGGTCATGCTCTCCACAAATGCACTTTAAGGACCGAATTAATAGTCGTTACCCAGCCGTCCCACAGCCCATAGCAGGCCCCTTCGTCAAAAACGGTATTTATAGTCAAATTTCCACCCCCAGCAGCCCCCTTAGCCTCTCCTAATTCTGGCAGGAGATGCATGCTCCACCAGGGGCCCCCTTATCGAATAAATAACACAACAGATATAACTAAACTGACTCTAATGAACGTGCATAGCCTTAAATTAATAATTTCGAAGATTTGGTGTTAATAAAACTACGGTGAGATTTGATTTTAATTGATAAATATCTGATGTGACGCCAGACTCATTCCAAGGATGTTCATATACACTCGCAGCATATTGTTTCCCACAATTTCTTCTTCTTGTGGCAGGACACTGCGTCCCTTTTCTTACTTTCCACCATATCTTTATGCTTCTACGCCAGGTCACACAAAATCTTCTTCTCCATGCCATTGAAGCTTCTGGAGTAGGTTAACGTTTTCTTGGCTCACCGAACTGCACCTAATCAATAAAATTCAAGGCTTGAGGTGTATTTACTCCGAAATGTACAATAAGAAACAATACCCCGTTGATCCTCCTTCATTCAGAAGACAAGCTCCTTTAGGAATTCCTCGGATGTTAATCCTAAGGCAGGGAGATCCTTTTTGAAGGTACTGTGCAGACAAAATCGATCCTATATAAATGCATTGTCTTAATTTTAAAGAGTGAATAAACCTGGCCACTTGTTTAATAAATTGCCTTCACGGGAATTGTGAATTACATTTCTAATAATTATAGTATGCAAAAAAATGGCTGGTAATGCAGTGTTAGACAATCTATAATAGTTATTCACAACGGAAGGTGGTTATTCCTGGGGTAATATGTTGGTAGATTCACTCATTCAGTGATTCAACCCGAAGCTTGGTTTGAATATTTGAGGGTAGAGCTCACCCCGGACTAAGACACAGAGGCGTGTGAATTTCACACATTAAGGGTAAGGGGGGCCAGTTCCTTTCCCTGGGCCACCTCGCAATTCGAGGATTTTTTTTGTTCGGGGGCGTCCAAAGGCATCACCCAGATTTGAACCCAGTACCCTTCGATCAGTAGCCAAGCACTCTACCCACTAGGCCACCACGCTCGAGCGTGGCGCTCTCAAACCACCTCAAACTACCTCAAACTACCTTAATCTGCCAAGGGAGCGCGCGCGCAGATTAAGGTAGTTTGAGCGAAAAATCTCTTCGCCTAGAATTTGATGAATTTGACTTCATTTTAAAGAAAAAACTCTCATCTTTCCAATGATATTAAAATATCAACCCCTTGCCGAACTACTTTTCGAGCAATTTGCCTAAACATGTAAGCTGTTTTACATGGGATAGATTATGGCTGAGCGCTCCAGAGGGAGAATATTTAAGGTAATAGGAACTTCTGGCACCTAGATTTCGTCAAAATACTAACAGTGTATAGATTGCATGTTTTATCAACTATTTATAAAAAATAATCTATTACCACAGTAATTTTTACAGAATCGAATATAAAAAACCTGCTGTTTTGAAGAGTTTTCAGCCGTATGGCGGGAAAAAATGAGTCAAGTTAGAGACTTATGAAGCTTATATTTATTTAATAACTGATATTTTTGGTTAAATATAAACATATCTTTACGCCATTAATATTACGATATTTATTTCGTACTTCTTACAGACGCTGAAATCAAAGAATAAATTTATAATATGGTCTCCATTATGACTAGGGAACTATCTCGCTCCACAAACCACTTTAAGTAAGGGGTCTTGGTCACTTTAAGTGGAAGGTCCAGTTAAAGTGTGTCGCAAACACCTACATTACTCGAGCAGACCCGGCAATAGGTATGTTGATCGGACTAAAGGCCAGTCGTGTTAAAAAATTTAAAAAAAAATGACAGGTGATCCGGTGAGAGAGTGAAAGGAGAGGAACATCTCAGACCCGGAAGTCTCAAGACCCGAAATTTCAAGGACTTCCGCATAAACGTTTTTACAATCTCCTTGGCCGGAGCCAAGTGGGAAGTAGGAGTCGGTTGCGAGGGGTGAGAGGAGACCAAACCGGTTTCTTTCATTCATTTCAGAAAAAAAAATGAAAAACGAAATGCGAAATCGAATGAAGACGAGTATCTGGGACAGTTTGCACGTGTTCTGTTTTTTTTAAATATACGCATCTTCCGTGTTTGTTTTAAACTCAGATCTGGGGCCTTATTCAGTAAGCACTCGACGTGGTCGAATCTCGGAAAATTCGTGGATTTGACTTCACTTCCCCCGACAAATCTCAACTTTTGAATATTTTAGAGGCGTAATGACGTCAACATTTCGTCACTTTCGAGGATCGGAAATTCCGTGAGCATACAGAATAGCCCCACTTATTACGTCCGGAAGGTCGATCAATCGCATCACTTACGCAGTGAAATGAAACGTATGGCGTTTCTTTTATTTTTGTTGCATTGTGGAAAAATGCTCCTCCTTCGACTTCACTTCGGCAAAATTATACCTTTCCACACTTTTTTCCACGAATACTAATCAACTTGAAATTACATCAAGGGCAGAAATTGGTTTAAAATGTTTAATGCCTGTTGCTCACGGTAAAAGTTTCCATAAAAGAGTTTTATAAAAAATTTTATTGCAACTTTTATGAATTGTACGTAAAAACGTACTTGCTTGCTCACGGTAAAACTATTCATAAAACCGCAATGTCCTGCCATCTATGAGACGCTTTGCGAACACCAGAAGTGATAAATGCACTCTCTTTTGGATGACTGTTAGGTTAAAAACTATATGTATTATTTATTTACTTACTTTCTGATCACACTCAACGATGTTTAGGCTCTCTAACGCATTCTTCTTATAACAAGAAGGATACTGCTTCAACGTACTCCATGAACTACTTCCAGCCATGTTTGTTTACGTTTTCCTTGTTTGGCTTCCCATGGATACGAGATTATTATCGACGCGATGAGCGGAATGTCTCATTGATTGTTGCATAAAACGGTTTCATGGAAATAGAACCTATCCTATTCCGTAAAACGCATTATAAAACAAGGTTTTATAAAACGTTTTTATCGTTAGCAAGCTCATTTTTATAAAATTAGTCGGTTTTATAAAACGTTCTACCGAAATTTTTACCGAGAGCAACAGGCATTACTGTGATTATGCAGTCTGTGACACATTTCCACAAACTATCACCGGATACTTTAGAATCTGTAATAATTTTGTATTGTGATAGTTGATGGTGTATATGCATGCTAACTTAAGTAGTGTTCTAGTATTTCATCCAGTTACAACCATGTCATTTCCACCGCTGAAAAACGCATCGAATGCCAAAACTTGGGCATTTACGAAATTTTTGAATTGATTGCTGACCTCCCTCATTCGTTTTATGGGGAAAACCGGAAGTAGTAACGTGCAATAAGAGCGATATCCTGGCAAGTAGCGATACACATCGAGATATTACTACACACACACACTCTATAGCAGTCAAATTCCACGTATAAAGCCGGTTTCACAGACACAAGTCAGTCTAAATGGATTGCTATATAAAGTTTGTCGATGAATATCTGTTACTAATATCACTTTTATTTAAATTAAGCGACACCCAGGTTTCATTGAATAATCACCATCATCAGTAGGAATTAATTGAGATCTGTTTATCCTATGGTTTCCGTAGTTACGTAACGGAAGGGGAGAAGAAGTTTGAAACGGAGGCCGGAACAGGGGAAAAGGAATGGTATTAAAGGTATTCCTGGTTAATGAGGGTGTTGTAGTGGTTATTCAAAATATTTAAAATTTCCAACTGCTCTCTTGAATCTAATTCTGGCCTCCGTTTCAAACTTTTTCTCCCCTTCCGTAACGTAACTACGGAAACAATAGGATAAACAGATCTCAATGAATGCCTACTGATGATGGTGATTATTCACTGAAACCCGGGTCGCTTAGTTTAAATAAAAGTGGTATTAGTAACAGATATTCATCGACAAACATTATAACGGAATACCACAAAGTTAATTATGAAATAGTGAATTTTACGATACTAACTTCACTATTGTAACTTATTAGTGAGCAGAGTATTAGTGAAAGTAAATGTTGGAATCGCGAATCGATTAGGTCAGTTTGACTTCAAATAAGGAACATTTCAACGTCGAGTCAGTCATAAAGTATTGATTCTAACTAGGGGCCCGATTCTGATCTTCCACCAGTCAATGACTGGTGAGAGTTCCACCATTTGTTCATTGAACGACTCTTGATCCGTTCAATGAACGGCTCAATGACCCCCTCTGGAGATCCGAACATCACAAACTTATGCCGATTTCCAAATTACCTCGAAAACGCGAACAAAACAATGTCTACCTTCCGCACGCTTAATTCCGTCGGAAAGTTTCCACCACGACACTAGCGCTGTTCCACCAAGTGGATGACGGGTGGAAGGGAAGCTTGACTTTCCACCAGTCATTGAACGATGAACGATGCAGTGAACGATTCTCGGGTGGAAGGTGGAACATGTGACGTAGTGTCGGAAAGTCATGACGTTTTGGTGGAAAAGTTGAACATCGGGAAAGCATCAGAATCAGGCCCTAGTATTGAGAAAAAAAGATGAATTTCCACGTATTTTTACATCCACGTATTTACGTTGCTGATACCTTTGTTTTCGTGTGCCTATCCGCCAGTGTATGGAGAATGGAATACAGTTATTGATACCATAATTTCATAATTTTAACAAATATTGCCTTAAAATCTACGTTCTTGGTAGATATTTCCCGTGCTTGTGAATCGAACACTAATTAGATGCACTTAATTTTTTTTAAATATTGAGTGATCGCTTACATGTCACTTGTAGTTTTGACTGTATTTAGATTTTCGTGGTATGTACAGTGTAAGATATCTTCCGTAAGATGTTGAGCAATCTGGGTATTCGCTAGCCTCGGCATCTTTTATTTGATATAAGGTAATTGAAGCTTCGACAATTCACGAACCGTTCGTGAGCCGATCATTAAGAGAGGCAAACGGATCTCCCGCCTTTCCACTAAGAGTCACTAAAAAGGTGATATTACAAAATAACCCCCCGGGAAAGCATCAGAATCAGGCCCTAGAATTAAGAAAAAAGATGTATTCCCACGTATTTTTACATCCACATCCACAAGGTCCAGCGAAGGACGATAAAAAATTCACCGGGCGAGTTCTTGAATTGTCGGTGTGAAGGACTTGAGTGGGATTCTGATTGGCTGCGAGGGATGACCTCTTTGAGTTTACGCTCCTCTCCCCAGGGGGAATGAAAAGGTAGGAGGACACCTTTAAGAAAGGCACCTTCAGGGCAATCGACTCCCTTATTCATTGGTTCGCAATGACCTTTAATCAGCTGTCACCCAGTCTCACAAGAGAGGTCATGTCATATGTCAACGCTTGGCAGACTTCATCACTTTGGCAAAAAACTGCAAGGTAGTTTAACGATTACTACGTATACTACGCATTACATCCTTACGCCACTACGCATAAAATGCAATTAATTTCACCTATACGGTTCAAATGTCGTGAGTTCATGTCAAATAATATTTTTTTTTAACTTTTATCGACGTTTCGGATTTTTGTTTATCAATCTTCAGGACTATAAACAAATGATACATGATGTTGAAATGTTTGACAATTCTGTTTTGATTACATAATTGTTAATTTACAGACATTAAATATAAAAATAAATAGACATATTCAAGATGGCTACCTTTAAAGTTTGGAGCTGTTTTTGTTTACAATTTAAATTTGGTTGCTTGGATCCATCTCTTTGTTGAAAAGTTATGTGTCATTTATTAAATTATAACGTATTAATTCTAACTAGAATTGAGGAAAAAATGAATTCCCACGTATTTACATCCATCCACAATCAAATTAATATTGAATAAATATTATTATTAATTATTATAAGTACTGAATAAATGACACATAACTTTTCAACAAAGAAACGTATCCAAGCAACCAAATTAAAATTGTAAATAAATAAAAACAGCACCAAACTTTAAAGGTAGCCATCTTGAATATGTCCATGTATTTTTATATTTAATGTCTGTAAATTAAACATTATGTAACCAAAACAGAATTGTCAAACATTTACCATACCATTTTACATAAGAGAGACATTATTTTTAAAAAGATAAATTTCTGACGCACAGATTGCGTCATAAATTTTGTTTAATTCTTTTTTTCGCTCAATATTTGATTTATTTATTATTCACCGTCATTTTTTTAGACCGGAAAAAAATACTCCTTTCGTGATGGCGTTTTAAGCACACGGCGTGAAACAAATGAATCAAGTTAAAGCGTCAAGTATTAATAAATAGTTAACTATTGAGGTTTTCAATTATATAAACTACAGTTTTGTGCCATAAATGTTACTATATTATTATTTCATGGTTCTTACACTGGTTCAGTTTTAAAATGACATTCAAACATGGTCTCTGAGCTATGACTCGAGGAAAATAGCTTTCAAATATCTAACATGACAAGCATTAGGTATATATTTCGTATTTTACTCTCTCGTGATGTTTAAAAAATGTTCAAGTGTTTAATAAGAAGAAATAATAATTCCAATTACTGCCCAACACATTTGTGCCAAAGAAAGAGTTGATCGACGACATATTTGAGGCGCATGCAATCGTAATTAATTACGTTAAAAGATATTGTTTGTAATGCGTGGTAAGTTAATTTTTTAAAGGATTTGAGAGGACAAGTCCATCGAAACAGATTAACATAAACCTCATTTTGACCATTGAGTCCAGAAGAAGCGACAAGGTTCGCTCGTGTTAGATATGAAAGCAATATCGGACTTAAACTTTTTTAAGAAGTGTCTTTATTTCACGTAAAGGCATATGTCCACACGAGAACAGCTTTACACTGAGTCTCGTGTGTCGTAGTGACATCGCTTGTATATACAGAAAAGGTGGTGACGTCGTTTTTTTTTTTTTTTTTTTTTTGACGGCACCATTTCAGGCAACACCTCCAGCCCACGCTACTACATCTATATACTACCCCGCAAGCCGCCTCAATAGGCGTGTGGCGGGGGGTGTTAGGACACCAGCCGTTTACATATAAAAAGGAAACGCTCTAATGAAATTACGCCTAGCATTTATTATAGTCCCTTATTGTTCGGGGGAAAAACAAATTCCCATACCTATCCGTTCGGCAAAATATCTCTCTTAATTTATCGTTTCTGTCGGACCTGAAAATATAGTGGGGTTCTAATATGATGTTCTCCGTGTCGCTCTGAAAGATATCTATTCGCAATTTTTCAAGCAATCTAAGCCTAGCGCGCAGCCTCCGAGTCTCTAGCAGCTCCCAGCCTAATTCGTTTAACATCTGTGTAACGCTGTCTGTACGCCCGTAGCTGTTTTTGACGAATCGCGCAGCTTTCCTTTGTATTTTATTAAGTTCCCGGATTAAGTCTTTCTGCACCGGATCCCATATGCTCGCTGCACATTCAAGGTGTGGCCGGACGAGTGCGAAATAGCACCTCTCTTTTACTTTTTCATCCGAAAATCTTCCCACAATACGCTTGACGAATCCTAGCTTCTTCAGAGCTCTGCCACAAATATTTTTTATATGTGTTCCCCACGATAGGTCCGAGGTTATCGTAGCTCCTAGATACTTCACTTCATCTGTCGCCTTTATGTTAACACAATCCACAGCATATACATGGGGAGAGTTTGACGACCTCCGCATGAAATGTACCGCCGTGCATTCGCTCAGATTAAGTTCGAGTCCCCAGTCTTTACTTTTACCCACCCACTACTAGACCGGGTCGTCTTGGCCACCTCCATTTGACGATGATGAAAGCGAAGGGATTCTCAATCTAACACGCATTGACTGGTAGAATGCCGAACGCAGGTTGTAAAGGCGTTAAAGTCTCTGGTTCCCCGAGGAGCCAGAGACTTTAACGCCCGCTGCCGTCTTCTAGGCTGAGAGAAGATCGCCACCTTAACGCTAACATTCCACATTTTGTGAGAAAACAAACTTCGGTGAATTGAGACAGGCTTCAGTTCGCCTCCAAAGGCCAACAACCTCCCCCAACACGTCTATTTGACGTCGTGCGAGTCACGCAAGAGTCCGAATGACACAACCTGCACAAGTTGTGTCGCAGTTTTCGTCTCTTGGCCCTTAAAAGTGTCAGTTTGGTTTTTTAAAGAATTTTGTGGGTCAAATAAACGTTCGAGGCATTACGTGCATTATAAAAATACCCAAATTACTATTGTGAGTTATTGTCATCATCTCATTCATGATCGTGCGCCAAGTCATCTCCTTGCCATGCAATCTAATTTGGTTTCAGTTCGTGTTTGTCGATCAAGAATCTGAGGGAAATAAACTTACTAAAAAGGTTTATGGTATTCAGGCTTTTGGTTCTGCGTTATTTATTATTTAGTATTAGGCAACAGTTCCGCCGTTCTATGCTGCCGGCTTCGTCGGGCTTTTAAGAACAACAATGGTCTTTTTAAAGTTTCCGATCTTGATTCCATCACACAAGAAATACACCATTTGAGGAATGCATTAAAGAATAATGGATTTAGTTGCAAATTAATTGAAATAGTGACATCATAAAAACCTAAAGAGAAGGAGGCTCCTAAACCTCTGGGGTATGTTATGCTGCCTTACATTGCGGGTACGACCGATCGCATCTAGGTAGAATAATGAAGAAGTATAACTTAATCACACGATATAACACTACCTCCAGAGTACGAGATCATCTACGAGGGACTAAAGATCCATTACCACCCACAATGTATGAGGGTGTGTATGAACTTCTCTGCAGTTTCGGTAGATCATACGTGGGGCAGACCAAGAGAGCAATTGGATTAAAGGAACATGAACGTGCAATACGGAAGAAAGACTGGTATCACTCTGCCGTGGCTGAGCACACTACGTTAGAGGAAGGTCACGCCATTGACATCGAGACGGCAAGAGTACTACACAAAGAAAGCAGTTACTTTTCACGGCTCATAAGGGAGGCGATTGAAATAGAGAAAAAAGACCAAATAATATCAAATAGAGTGGATAGTTATAAACACCCTTATACATGGAAGAGACTTATTCGAAATTAAGTTTTTACTTCCCAAAATCATCAACTGCTGGAATTGTTTATTTATTTTTTGAAAAAAGACCATTGTTGTTCTTAAAATCCCGACGAAGCCGGCAGCATAGCACGGCAAAACTGTTGCCTAATCATAAATAATTAATAACGCAGAACCAAAAGGCTGAATACCATAAACAATGAGCTGCGAAAATCTACACAAAAAATGTTTACTAGAAGGTTTCCTAATAATCTTCACTAAAATAGTGGTGTTGCATTTTTGTAAAGTGCAATTGACAGTTTCTCTACCACAAAGTTCACAGTCACTTCAAAGTTTTAACGCGGTGAAAACCCCAAAAACAATGGAACCCGATCAACGCCACGAAAAAACTAAGAGTCAACAGTTTTACTAAATGTAAATTGGCTCTTGTAGAGAGAAATATGAATAGAAATAACTTTTTTGTTTTTTTCGCATGTGCTCATGAGAATATCACAGCGATCGCTCTTTTCGTAAGACTACCTATACTGAATTAAAAGTGGGAGATCTATATGTGGAGCACCACCAACCTGGATGCTTCAATGTCGGATGCGCTCTGCACCCGGCGGTAGTGGTGTCTTGGTGCACGGCCGAACTCAGCAAAGCACATCTCCGCACCACCTCGTATTTGTCTCTTGGCGAGAGGGAGAAAGTCACTCGCAAGTCCCTCACCATCGCAATGCACGAATAGACTGACTCGAAGAGAAGTAGGCACTGCGAGAGTACCTTCCAATGCATTCTCCCTCGTACTGAGGAGCAGGAGGGGGTGTGGAGGGGGAGGAGGAGGTGGTGCTGTGGTCTATGAGGTGTTGGTGCGCGGGAGGTGGGGAGGGGATTAAGGTGAAGTAGGGAAAGGCAAAATGAATGCTAGGAGCGAGGGAAGCGAATGGGTCGCGTGAATACACATATAGGACGTCCGTCACAAAGCGCTGAAAATCGCCGCGTTTGACGTCTAACACTGAATGGGAGTCCCCATAGCATTCGCACCAACAACGCGGCAATTCAAGTATGTATTACGTAAGGCGGTATACAGGGCAAGGGCCTAGCCTCGTTGAAACACCGGTTCCCATCAAAACACCGAAGTTAAGCAACGTTGGGCCCGGACGGTGGTTGGATGGGTGACCCTCCTCCATACCTCAACCAGGCATGGATGGAGAGATGATACTCCCTCCATGCCTATACCGGGAGGCCGGAGGGAGACCCAGACCGGGCCGGTTGGAGGGAGGACATCCTCTATACCTGGTACTGGGGCGAGGCAGGGGGAGGCCAATCCTCCATACCTCTACCGAGATGCTCTTCTCCCCTGTCTGCAAGTGGCAGACATGCATGGGGTTGGCACAGTGGACCAAGAAAGGTCTAAGTGCCCGGGCTCCTGACGAAGGCCCCCCAACAACAATCTAAGGCGGTATATACCATTTTTTTAACCCCCCGTCCCCCTCAAATTTAAGATTTCACAAACCCTCCATTCCCCTCTTTTTAGCGCGTAAGCTAATTTTTGAATTAGCACGTAAGCTAATGTTTGAAATTGCAGGGGGATTCTAAATTGTCAAAATGCGCAAAACATTGACCTCATCATCATTGATCATTGTATTGTATTTATTTTCAGGGTCACGACACCATTTCAGCATGCGTGAGCTGGGCACTCTACCTATTCGGTCATAGTCCTGACATTCAGGTGAGTCATGAATTTTCGTAAACATATTTCTCCAAATACCCCAAACGGAACTTACCAATTTTGCCAATGTTGACTGGAAAAGTTGAAGAAGAATCGAGAATTTGCTGTCATTATTAATGAATTAGAAAATGTGCATTGCACGCTGAATTTCTCCGTCTCCAGTGATTCTTCTCGCTGTTCCTCTCCTCCGAATATTTCTCAGGGTTTCCACTCAAGTCTTCTAGGATGAGTTCTCTCCTGATGTCCCGATGCTGTTTTTAGTTAAGGGTTAGAGACAAATCCTTAATAAATTTCCCACAGAGGATTTTATCTTTTTTGTTAATATTTTCTCTACCACTATGCTTAATTTATAGTGCCCTAACTTTATCACGTGAAGGTATTTTTGCAATATATTTCCTGATAGTAAATATTTCCACTGACCAAGTTTTAACTGCTGATCTCAATAGTACCTTTTCCTGTAAACCTTGTGACATTCTTTTGTTTTGCCTTAACATTTCATGTCTGTATTTTAAATTTTCCACAAGAATTGTCTGCATCGATTTCTTTCGTGCGACGAGGGTTTAGGTTGAATTGGGGACTGTATTCGTGTCTCAATGCCGCCCTGCATAAGTAATGAAGTCTTTATATATCCTCCATCTGTCTGTCTCCGAGCAGGACAAAGCAGTCCAAGAGATAGAGGCGGTCCTCGGGGACAAGCTGGACACCAATGAGATCACCACTGGCGACCTGGGGCTACTCACGTACTTGGGGAACTGCATCAAGGAGTCGATGAGACTGTTTCCTCCTGTGCCACTCATGGGAAGAGACCTCAAGACGCCGCTGAAGATCAGTGAGTAGTACAACTTCCTACGGTACTGCAGAGAAACCTGCGTTCTCTCGCTTTTTGATGCTTTTCATTCACAACATGCTTCCATAACATTCTTCCAACTCAAAAACATGTATCACCTTCACAAATCCAACCCGATTTCATATTTTAAGGTGGAAACTAGCGCATGAATCTTAAGCTCGTTTCACACACGAAGCTTGATCCAGCACAAGTCCTAGTGATGCTAGCTGGTACTTGAGATTGAGGACGGAACCCAGTACTATGATAGAAACCGTGATATAAGGTTTCACATGGTCATTGAACTTGTGCTTGCGATGAAGCGGTACTGTCGTCCACTGTTGCGAACTTTTAAAAGAAAATGCATGATTTCCATGAAAGAAGGCGACTTTCGGCTGCTGCAGTAATAGCAGGGATTGTCGAGACATTCACGGCACATTAACTTCACCACTAAAGAGTGCTTAACACCCGCAAATAAGTGAGGTGCCGATTTAAAACAAAGTGAAGATCGCACTGCGACTGTAAAAGCTAACGTGATTGGTCGACGGCTACTAGGTCCTACTGGAAGCTAGTAGCAAACTAGCACCGCGTCAATTACGGAATCGAGTAGCCCAGCGACTATAATAGCAATCATGTTTGTTAGCCAGCATGCTGGTTCTATATCACACGGTAATGGAATGCTATTATAAAGTGAGGCGCTGATTAAGGTGGCTGGTCTAAAAAAACCAAATTGAACAGATTTTCTTAAATATTTCCAAATATGTTCCTTTTTGCATATTCTATCGAATATCGAAGAAAAAACGGGGGATCATCGACATACTTTTTGCGATATTTTAGATTCTTTTAACATGGAGCCTTATGGCGCTCTCCACTCCAATAGGATAAATTACGCACTTTCTCCATTCCTACTCAACATATTTTAATCAAAAACTGATATAATGTAGCTCTAATAAATTAAAATCTATTCCGAAAAAATCATCTAGTACTATCGACTGACATTTTTCGTAAATACGATTAAAAAATATGTATGCGAGAATTTCAAATGTCGCGCGCGGCTATGTGGTGTAAAGTTGGTAACGTGGCACACGAAAGTACGGGACATGCTAACGGTCACGTAGACATGACGAACAGATCTAACTTGGGCAGAATGGACGCTGTTGCCGGATTAAAAACGAAAGATTAAATAATTTATATAAACATATTTTAATACTAGTTCGCATTCGAGTGACGATACATCTTCATTAAAATACTTATTTTGGATTCTATGGCCACGGGTGTGAACTGTTTTTGGAAAATTAATTTCGCAAGAATGACTTAAGAAATGAATCAAGTCTGCATTTAAGCAAATTTTTATGGCAATGTGTAAATTTAAAGGACAATGTTTCAGAATGTATGTACCTAAGACATAAGTCATTCCTACTGAATATAGTATAACTACGACCTATTATTTAAATTTTAAACGAGCATTAAAATTTAATTAATTAAATTTCTCAATGACTAACGATTACCCGACCAGCCACCTTTAAAAAAGTGAAGATCGCACTGCGACAGTAAAACCTAACGTGATTGGTCGACGGCTACTAGGTCCTTCTGGAAGCTAGTAGCAAACTAGTACTGTATCAATTACGGAATCAAGTAACCAATCAATAATAGCTATCATGCTTGTTCTTATAATGCTGGTTCTATATCACACGGTACTGGAAAGCTATCAAACTAGCGAGTATACTCGACCTTGTGCTGTATCAAGTATCGTGTAAAACGGGGTTTAAATTATGATGTTCACCAAATAAAGGGAATAAATAAATATAACTGTTTCAGGCTGGTTATGGTGGAAGTTCTCGATATTCATAATGAACAAAGACACTTGAAGCAAAAATCTGTTGAAGATTATGTCTCAAGTCTCTTTATTCATTGTGAAAGGGGGTGAAATTTGCCATGAAAAAAATAATTTAACTTGACCGGGATTCGAACCCGAATCTACCAATTACCGATCCAGGTGTGTTTAGCCAGTTACACCACCAAGCAAGTACATAGGGGACGAGAACATCTTGTTCGTATAATAAACCGTCTCCGCTGAAATTCGCCTTGAATCAAGATGACTTGGTGGTGTACCTAACTGGCTAAACACACGTGACCGCCAATTGGGAGATCCGGGTTCGAATTCCGGTCAAGTCAAATGTGTTTTTTATTATTAATTTCACTGTCTTGGACTGTATATCTTCGCACCCGTGAGGGTGAATGCGTAAACAAATAATTTGTGCAATAACCGCAATGGTTGGAAAGTTTTTTAAGTTATGATGAATAATTGATAGGATTCTCCTTGTCTCCTGGAATGTTTATTCATGGAAATCAGTGTATTTGTTTAACTATAGAAATGTTTATTTTACCAGAAAAAAAATTTAAATTACACACTTAAAATCGTAAAATATATGATCTTATCCCTTTTTTATAATAAATGACACAAAAGAAGGCAATAAAAACTACGTCATCATATACAAAATAGTATTAGTTCCATGATATTTTTTATAATAATGGAACATGATATTTTAAACAAGGAACATCAATGTATAAAAAATAGAATTGGATAGCAGTTTTAGTGTAGTGTCTTTCATCAATAATGAAGAAATTTTGGAGAAAATAAAAATGGTGCCGTTGAGGTCCTAAGGCTAAGCCAAAGCGGCTTGTCAGCCGGTGCCTTTAGTTAAAAATATTCTTTTTATTATTGCTGTGTAGCGTTTTGGACAATTAAGAACTTAACAATCTTTGCCAATCAGTCACTCTTTTAGTGATTTTTTTAAAAAACGGACATGCTATTAATATTGCATGCATTGACATATGGGTAATTCGTTTAACAACCCAGGGACTACATGTGCCAAAGACCTCTTGCCATGGAGGTTAAAATACTTAAGTACAGACAACCTATTTATTCGACGCAGTTGCACGTCAGTGTTAACCACACGTTGCTTTATTAATTTGCTGCCAAAGAAGTTGTCAAAAATTAACACATATTTATTCAACTCTTTCAATGGTAACAAACTTTGATTCTTATATACTTCTCTCACATTGTTTTCCTTGACCATCAAATGCGCAACCATTTTATTTTGTAAAGTAATAACCTTATTCAGCAAGGTGGAGTTTGTGCTACCCCAAATCGTCAAAGCATACATACATATAATCGATACAGTTCATATTGTTCATACCTTCAATTTACACCTCATAGTTATCACAGAGTGTAGCAAATAATCACAGACACGCATAATTAATTTGATGACGCCGATATATCCTCCCGAGATTGAAAATATATACAAAGTGCTTGAAGAAGATTTCTTAGAATTTGTATTGTTCCGTGTTTTCCTTTCGTCGATAGAAATGTTTATTCTTAATTACATTCATAATTATAGAGAGCGCAAGAACACCTGCCCAACGATTCTTGCTAAAGACTTCTCCGAGAAAAGTTGTTGGATACGTCGTCCAAACAATGAAGGAAGAAGGGTTTACAATAATCTCCTTCAAGAGATGAGGGTCTCATAACGTATACTTTTCCCTGCTTCTTTTCTTACGCTGCTTTTCCCTGAAATTATGAACTCATCAGAAGAAACCACTGTACCTACTTCCTCCAAGTAGAGTGGAGAACTAGTTAGCATAGTATAAATTAATAATCTACTTCTTCGTAACTTCCTCCGCACACATGTTCGCTAAGTGCTTCACTCGTCTGGGGAGTAGAAAGTTTAGCAGACGCGAAGATAAGCGCATGATATCAAGCATCTTCTGATTGGTTGCAGATCCCTCTGGTTTTCCTCTGAGGTACCAATATTTCACTAAATATTTACATTAGTATTTAATGTAACTCTGTTCGAGTAGAATAAAGGATATAAAATATATTATTTCTTCAATTCCAAGGTTTCCGCGCAGTTTGGATTGCATCTACTATTGATCGATATTGATTAACCAACGAATTCCTTTAAGATTTTATAAGTGGATTCATGATGATGAACTCGAGAGCTTGGAGAAGGTCCAAACGGCGGTTTTCAGGGATGCGCGGAACGGAAAATAACGGAGCCGTGCATTTGCACCTATAACTAAAATATTAATGCATTGAATAGTATGAAATTTCGCATTATTGTTAAGAAAGATCTTTGCTACAATATTTGAAAAGTAAATTTCGATATCTTGATCCGTGTTGTTATTACGAAGCCGTAAATGCGATGCATCCGTCCGGTACCCTGAAAAGTGCACTAAAGTTCTGTTTTTAAGCGCACCGTGAAATAAATATAAACGGTAAAACGTTTTGTACACCATCAATAAACGCAGAAATAAACAAGCTTTAGTTTGATGTACTTCATTTTAAAATCAATTGAGCCATCTGAGAGATATTAGTCTTCAAAATCGAGTGACGGAATTTTGCAACGGACAGTAGTCTCTGTCCTCGGATGTTCCTCAGCGTAGAGCCTTTTTACGATAACAGCTTCACCAGCCATCCTGCTGGAGTCTTCATTTCAGGAGACCTGGTCACATTCTGACCTGAAGACGCCATCAGGATGGCTGGAGAAGCTGTGGTCGTAAGAAAGGCACTACTCTGAGGAACATCCGAAAGTTAACCCTATATAGACATATCAGTACTTCTGCTGATCAATTGTACCTATATTATTTAGAATAAACCAGGGGTTCCAGGCAGTTTTTACTCATCAACGTCATCATCTGAGTAATCTACCGGTTAGAGGTAGGTTGTGATGAAAGTCAGAGAGTATCCAACACACTCTTACACGTGCCGTTCCCTATCTACCCCTAGTATTTCTTTCTTCATCCCGTCCATAAAACCTATTCTCTTTCTTCCCTTCCCCGCTAACCCAATACCCAATACCTCGTGGAGTAAACATATTCGAGAAATTACCGGTCAAGCTAATCGTAAATTGGGATTTGTTAAAAGAGTACTTGGCAAGTGCGACGATAAAGTTTGGCAAATCAGCTACTTCTCCCTCGTTAGACCCCACTTGGAATATGCCGCCAGTATTTCGAATTCTTAAGAGATAGGCTTGGAAACTGAGTTAGAACGCGTGCAGCGATGATCGGCAAGATACGTTAAAGGCCGTTACGATAATCTCGTTAGTGTTACTGATCTTTTGCAGCAACTGGTATGGGAAACACTTTCAGACCGTCGATTAAAATTTAGACTCAATCTATTATGTAAGTTCCAAACCGGTCTATTCTCTGACGACGTTGATTATATTTTACGAAATCCGACATACTACGGTAGATCAGATCATGAGAAAAAATTAGGGAACTAGACTGCAGAACGGACAGATTTAAAATGTTATTTTTCCCACGAAAGATAAGGGACCATAACAGCTGCCAATGAGACTTTTATCTAGGTTTGTCGATAGGTAGTGTAGCTCTTAGTAGTAGTAGTACTCCCTAATACTTGAATCCTTGTCTGTTACCTAGTACTAACAGCACGCCGTGCATGTTTTCTACATAAGTCGTGAGTCTCTGTCCATTTGTGTAGTTGCAAAATACAAACATATTAACGGTCCCTCTCCATTGTGATAATATCTGTAGTGTATTAGTGCATGCTTGTGAGGCTTCGCCTCGTGACAAGCATTAGCGATTTATACTAATACACAATTAGTCGTGGTTACACTAACTTTAGGGTATAGTGTGATGCATGTTGGTGAATACTCACCCCCTGCCACACACCCCTGAGGTGGCTTGCAGGGTATTTTGTAGATGTAGATGCATCCTACCCTCTATCACGGCCTTCAGTTAAACATTGCCCCTCATTACCCCTTCCAGCCACCTACCCTGTCTTCCCCTAATCTCACCTATAAGTTTACTCTCCTCGCCCACCATGTCAAGCACTTCCTCGTTTGTCTTCCTTTCCGTCCAACGCACCTTCTCCATCCTCCTCCACACCCACATCTCGAAAGCCTCCACCCTTTTTTCGTATTCCTTTCTCAAGGTCCACGTGTCTTAACTCACGACCCCAAAATTATGGGTGACGATCACTTGCGACCCTTAGGGCAGTGTAACTCCTACAGTATCAGTACATTATTTCTCACTCATATCCGATCCCTCAAAAGCTCTCCCGCGACCCTTAATGGGTTCAGGACTCACGAGTTAGGAACCCTTGGTCTAAACACACTAAAATAAAACCTAGTCCAAAAATAACCTGTTAAATTTTCTCTAACAACATGAATTTCAAAATACAGAACAATTAAAGTGTACAGCACTCCCTGACAATTAATAAATCCTCCCGTTTCTTTTTTTTCGCCAAAATTACAACCCGACCCATCCGGTGTGAACGCAGATGATCACACTTTGCTGCCCGGTACGGCCGTCGTGGTGGCCACCTACATACTCCACCGGGACCCTAAAGTGTTCCCGGAGCCGGAGAAGTTCGACCCGGATCGATTCGCCGGCCCGGAGGCTGACTGCCGGAGTCCATTCGCATACACGCCATTCAGCGCCGGATCAAGGAACTGCATTGGTAAGTAATAAAAGGGTTCGCATGCAGCGATAAGATACCCTGGACGGTCCTCAAATGGACTGTCCTAAACTAGACAAAACTAAAATTACTTCAAATCCACCGTAAAATGACTTAAATGTCATTTTATTCATATTCTGTCTACTTGTAGATAAAGTTGCCCTCTATCTGATATGAACAACAAAATAATACCTTTCCACGCTATATTACTAGATAATTGAACTTGAATTAATCACATGGTGTTCAATGGGGGAATGAGAGAAACACGGGGAATAAAATAGTATTTTTCCATCAAATATAAATGCCATTTTCGTGGAATACTGTCTCTAAGAAGGAAATAATCCAGAGAAATTGAATAAAAATAAAATACAGGCATCTTACCACCTTATTTTTCTAGTTATTAGGGAATTAATGCCGTATTTTAAGTCAAAATGCGGTAATTCGTAGGAAATGGTGCTGCAGTCGGCTCCTATGGCTGGAAAAAAGTGCTAATTTAAAATACATTCGTGGAATAATCTGCATTTTTTCTACTCTACATTTGGGTTTCTATAGGTAACGCATTTCATCGGCGAAAGCACGATTTTTCGCACAAAATATAAAAAAATGTGAAATTTAGTATTTGTTTTGACTCCTTAATCGAAATCTAACACTTGTTTCCAATGTCAATCGAGCTGAAATTTGGCACACTTATTTACTCTCGATAACGACACAGGGTTCAGTCATTAAATGCAGTAATTACTAAGCTTATCTACTTAAATGAAATGTTTTACAAATTATATTTCATTATCCTAGTACGAGTCATCCCGCATCGCCTTGTCTACTCGCGGTCAACGCTGTTGTAATTGATTGACCATCATTTTTTTAGCAATTACAGTGAGAAGAGACACTGATCATTTAAATTTAAAAGAGAACCGTTGCACAATTAATATAAAGACGAGCGATGGCCAGTAATAGTGAGCCGACACTTTATGACCCGAATCAACGCTCTAATAAAATTCAATATAAGCTTAGTTTTTTTTAAAGAAGTATTTTTTAAATATTAAATTATTTAATGTGAGTACTCATGATTAAAGATAATACTTAATACTTTTCTACAATTTTTTTATTGTACGACGCGTTTCACCGATATATACGGCATCGTCACGTACAGAAGTTTGTTATTTAAGTTAATTGTTGCTGCAGTTACGGGGGGAGAGGGTGGGGGGGAAACAAATATTCGGGCAGGGTTGAGGAAGGAAGGAAAAAAACACGTTGATTAAGGGCTGGTGAAGTTGGAAAGGTTAATTTTATCGGAGAGGAGTTGTGGGAAGGGATGCGGAAATAATAATTCGTAGCAAAGGTTAATAGATCGTCTGATAATTTCTAATTGTTCCAGTGCGTCCATGTTCAGGCCTTTGGGAATAACGTGTAAAAATTATGGTATAAAATCGCCATCTATGGTGGAGAAGACGAAACGGCATTTTTTCACAAAATGGCGGAGAGGAAAATGGCACTTCTCAGGTTTGAAAGCTTGCCATTCCTAAAGCAGTTGATGCATTGTTATGTTGAAAGTATTTTACAAATGCGCAAGGTTTGCACTATATGTGAGGTGAATTTGGTACCGATATCTCTATTGTAACAGGGTGAAAATTGCGTTTACGCTGGCGAGACGAAAGCTCACCTTTACCTTAACTTCTACGAAGTGAATCCTGCCTCTGTCGAGTTTACTTTTAATGTGTGTTTATCTTTCCATTCACCCCTAAAGGTCGAAAGTTCGCGATGATGGAGGTGAAGCTGTGGCTGGCCAAGGTCCTTCGCGCGTTCGAGTTCCGCAGTTTGGACAAGAGGCGAGAGCTGAAGCTGCAGGGCGAGATCGTCCTCAACAACATCAATGGAGTGCGACTGTCGGTCCGGAGACGAAACCAAAACAACAACATCGCATCGTGAGGTGACGCACAGCGACTCTCGGCGAATTAACGCGACGGGACCGGCGTCAAACAGGACAGCAGGACCAGGCGCAAAACGTCACAAGAGCCTCCTCGTCTTTCACCGCTAGGAGAGTTAGTTGGAGTCCTATCGTCAGAACTTCCTAGAACGGATAAACCAAATAATATTCGTAAGAAGCCAAGCCTGTAACGCGTGTGCAGCAGTGAATGTGACTGTCAGAATTTTGTCAGACTGTCAGTGTCAATAAGTGGGCTTTGAATGGAAATAGGACTATGACCAAATGGTTTTCCTGAACATATTTTCTATCAGATTTTTAAGTATCCTCTGCTTTTGCACTTCAGGGATATTTGTATCGGTGTAATGCAACTTTACCAAGCTGGTGTACGCCAAAATACGAAGGGCTTTCGTCTTTGATTTACGTCGTAAAATCATTGTATACTGATGTATACTACGTGTCTATTTCCTGTTCAAGAGCGTGTGTCCATCGTGCAATATTATGCAAGATACGAAGGATGAATGAGTTTGAATTGTGCAGCAAAGAAACCTGAATGAACACTTTCTTGTAAGTGTCCTCGAATTTCAAGGGTATCTGTACAAGGAGAGTATATTCGAGGTAAGCAATGATAAGTATTTGCGAAGAATACGGATAGGATGTATGAGCATGGGGGGGAATTGTTTGTGCCCCAAGGGGGTTTGAGTTTAAGGAATATAATAAGTCGACCTTAACTTTAGTTTTAAATACGTTATGGAATCGTAGAGGTAAGGTAGTTTATGATTGTATATTCGTAGGAAGTGCTGGAAGTCGATTGTCCTAAAATGGAAATGGCATTTGCACAACTTCGGGTGGTTTCTGGAATCAATATTACTTTAAACTGGGGATGAATTTCCGTTACATGATACTTCCGGTGATATTCTCCACTTTGAACTCGATTGCCTAGAAATAATATGCACAAGGTAAACTGCAACTTAATGGGTATTTAATATCAAAATATCATACATATCAGTCACTTGCTATTGATCTGTACAGCGTTTATCACGAAGAACATTAATTCTGTCCAAAAAAAACATTTCCTAGCACTAATTCTTCGACTAAAACATCAACTACCGTCATAGAAATCTTACTCTCGGATATCAAAGTGCTCATCTATGTTTGTAATCAGCCAGGGTTCATTCTGAAAGGCTACTGACCCTATTCAGAACGAAGAACATTAATTCAGGCCAAAAAAACATTTCCTAGCACTAATTCTTCGACTAAAACATCAACTACCGTCATAGAAAACTTACTCTCGGATATCAAAGTGCTCATCTATGTTTGTAATCAGCCAGGGTTCATTCTGAAAGGCTACTGACCCTATTCAGAACGAAGAACATTAATTCAGGCCAAAAAAACATTTCCTAGCACTAATTCTTCGACTAAAACATCAACTACCGTCATAGAAAACTTACTCTCGGATATCAAAGTGCTCATCTATGTTTGTAATCAGCCAGGGTTCATTCTGAAAGGCTACTGACCCTATTCAGAACGAAGAACATTAATTCAGGCCAAAAAAACATTTCCTAGCACTAATTCTTCGACTAAAACATCAACTACCGTCATAGAAAACTTACTCTCGGATATCAAAGTGCTCATCTATGTTTGTAATCAGCCAGGGTTCATTCTGAAAGGCTACTGACCCTATTCAGAACGAAGAACATTAATTCAGGCCAAAAAAACATTTCCTAGCACTAATTCTTCGACTAAAACATCAACTACCGTCATAGAAAACTTACTCTCGGATATCAAAGTGCTCATCTATGTTTGTAATCAGCCAGGGTTCATTCTGAAAGGCCACCGACCCTATTCAGAACGAAGAACATTAATTCAGGCCAAAAAAACATTTCCTAGCACTAATTCTTCGACTAAAACATCAACTACCGTCATGGAAAACTTACTCACGGATATCAAAGTGCTCATCTATGTTTTTAATCAGCCAGGGTTCATTCTGAAAGGCTACTGACCCTATTCAGAACGAAGAACATTAATTCAGGCCAAAAAAACATTTCCTAGCACTAATTCTTCGACTAAAACATCAACTACCGTCATAGAAAACTTACTCTCGGATATCAAAGTGCTCATCTATGTTTGTAATCAGCCAGGGTTCATTCTGAAAGGCTACTGACCCTATTCAGAACGAAGAACATTAATTCAGGCCAAAAAAACATTTCCTAGCACTAATTCTTCGACTAAAACATCAACTACCGTCATAGAAAACTTACTCTCGGATATCAAAGTGCTCATCTATGTTTGTAATCAGCCAGGATTCATTCTGAAAGGCTACCGACCCTATTCAGAACGATGAACATTAATTCAGGCCAAAAAAACATTTCCTAGAACTAATACTTCGACTAAAACATCAACTACCGTCATATAAATCTTACTCTCGGATATCAAAGTGCTCATCTATGTTTGTAATCAGCCAGGGTTCATTCTGAAAGGCTACCGACCCTATTCAGAACTTACTTCCCCACCACCTTCTCATCAAATCCTAGGATTTACCTAACACGCAGCTGCAAAAGCCTTTGTCGTTTCAAACTGCTCTTTTAAATATATGATGCATAGTTATCCGAATGTCACCAGGCAACGGAGGATGGTGATTGTGATATTTGAACTCAAATATTCAAACTTTTAAGCAATCAGGCCATCGGTGCTTAGTAATTTCTTGAAAATTAAAAGAATTAAAATATTGTAAATTATATTAATTTAACGGCAGAGGAGGGGACTGGGTCACCTATCTTGTAAAACCATCGTCGATTTTTGAAGCCCCATCTTCACATCGCAGTCTGAAAGTATTTATGACTTCTCTGAGTGAAAAACTGAAAATTAAATCGCTCTGATTACAACTGTTTTTATGTTGCGAGCGTTGCACACCGCGCGATGTCCTTACATGCGAATGATTCATATTTTCCCTCAGTCACACTACCCTGGGGCCTTATTCAGCAAGGACTCTTTCAATTGTATAGCCTCGGAAAAAGTCAAAACTCTGACGTCACAGCTTCGAGAAATCATTGGTTGTCGCAGAGTGCAACAGTTGAGTTAAGATTCGAGAGGTTGTGATGTCACGATCTCGACATCGTCGTATTTCGATAATTTCGAGCCCTCCTTGAATAAGACCCCTTGATCTCTTAGGAACACGGTGGGAAAAAACCACCTATAGGTGTAGCAAAACTTGGTGGCACTCGCCCGTACAGAAAATGATGACAGGGAGAGGAGATCATACAACGGAGTAGGGATTAAGATCCTTAAGTTCTCTCTAGAAGTCCCAAACTGAGCCCTTCGATAACTTTGACCACTCTTCGACGCTTAACTCGTTCTCAGTGACCCCAAACGCTCCACTGTCGAGTGCCACCAAGTTTCGCTACACCTATACCTACCATCTATCATTGCGTAAGGGAGGGCAAAGAGCGAGGGAGGAGGAGAAAAAAATGGCATCCAAACTTCAGTGACCCCAAACGCTCCACTGTCGAGTGCCACCAAGTTTCGCTACACCTATACCTACCATCTATCATTGCGTAAGGGAGGGCAAAGAGCGAGGGAGGAGGAGAAAAAAATGGCATCCAAACTTCAGTGACCCCAAACGCTCCACTGTCAAGTGCCACCAAGTTTCGCTACACCTATACCTACCATCTATCATTGCGTAAGACAAAAAGAGTATGAAAAAAATGGCATCCAAACTTTTAAATCCTCAGCGATTGAGTCTTTTTAAGAAATAGGGGTTTACAGCTTCGGATATCAATAGTTTTGCATCGGTTTACGAAACTCCTTCATCGCTCTTCATTTGTCTCCGTTTATCTCTTTTTCAAGCAGGAGTCAAGAACAATCTTTTATACCAGTTACCAGTCGTCTTTCCAGCTGAAGACATTCCCTTCAGTTGCTAAAGGTTACTTTTAAACGAATTAGGTGGCGTATTAAACTCGTCTTCCTGTTACACCTTCGAGAACGTTTTTAAGTTTTAAAAAGTAGTACAAACGTAGTGGGAAATGGTAGAGGATTAAATTAGTTGGTGCACCAAGAGAGATGACCACTATCTATAAAGGGAGGAGGGGCTTTTGGTTTATCTCCCGTGTAAAAAGAAAACGACATGCTCACACCCCACTATGTAAATATATCCTCACCCTTTTGTTACTATTAAGTAATATTATATCATTTATATTTTTTAATGTAATAAATGTTGATAAAGATCTGTGATTTATCATTTTAACAATTCCCAGTGAATTACTAATCTTCTTCACATTTTGGTGAATGGCTCGCGCCACTTCTGACTACATCTTGAGATGGAGAACTCCTGGAAGCAACGATTAATAAGAATAAAAAGACTTTCTCTGCTAACTTTGTGGTATTACATATTAAATATTTAATTAAATTAACTTTTACAAACCACACGAAAAATCAGAACTCACGATCCGGGTTTCGGCGCTAAAGCTTCTTTTGTTAATTTCTATTGATATTTATTCACTTAATAATGACATTTTGACATTGACATTTGACATTTTAACATCAAACAATACATGATCAATGAAGTATAACATATTACAAAGTTAATCAATGCATTATAACATATTACAAAGTTAATGCATAACAAAATTTAGAGTATAAACAAAAGAATTTCTTATATTCATTAATTATGTATCTTTACAAATAATCGTAACAATTTTGGTCCTGCTAAGTCCATTAGGACTTCATCGTGAGATGTGTAGTTCTGACTATCTTATGAGGTTTGTAAAAGTTTATTATTTTAGTAAATACTAGCTGAATTGCCCGGAGCTGTTCTGGATCAAACTTCCTTCGTTTAACTCATTCATATAAGAAGAGGAGAATGGATTGAACAAAATGAGAAAATTCATTCTATCGGGAATATCTGATAAAATAAATTTCAACTCTATATCTTCTGAGAAAGTGGTTTAAAAGAGCGTAAAAATAAACCACTTCACAATCCCCAATGCTTAAGCATTCCTAAACAGCTTAACTAAGCAAAATGAATTTAAAATGCATGAAAAACAAAAATCTGGTTGTCAAGGAAATATGCTATTGTTGACTTCAGAGAAAAATGTGCGTTTTTGCAGCTAAAAACGCGATTTTCAGACAAATACGTATTGGAAAAGATAATTTATTGAACGAATTATAAACTTCATTTTTTTCAGCCATTTGATTATTTAATCCCAACCATCTATATTGATCGAAAGTATTTTTAAAAAGCAAGAAATGAAACCACTGCCCAATACGTAGCGTAGACCACCAAAGGGCCTTTTAGGGACCTCTTGAGGCCCTGAAATATTTTTAAAATAACCTATAATATTCCTACGGTCTTGAGCTACTAGTCTGCAAAATTTCAGCATGATCGGATTAAAAATGGAGATTTGTTGGTGGGGGAGTTTAGGATTTTGGCGTTTTTCCAGCGAACGATGTTGGTGTGAAGTCTTCTCTGACTTTATCAGCGACGGGTCAGGAAAAAATGCCTGCTGCCAGAGTTCCTCAATACTGGTTCCAGTTGCACTGCCGGTTTCTCCAACGTACGTGACCCCGCACTTGCGCGGAATACGGTAAATTTCGGGGGGAATATTGAAGACCAGATTGTCCTTGACCTTAATATGCTGGCTTGTTAAGTTTCTACGGCGCAGTTTGCATGATAATCCACGCAGCGTCTGCTTTTCTATTGAACTGGCTGCAAAAAGGCTTTTGATCCTAGTGGGGTGATCTCTTTTGAGTCAAGATTACTCGTATATAAAAACTCTATATGGGGAAGGAAAAAGAGAATCCACCTCAATTATTTATTTTTAAAGAAAAATATGAATGCAAATAATGGATTTTTGAATCGAGGCTCCTACAAGACTCAGGATTCCCTCTGCTCTGAGGTCGGAGGCAGAAGCCCGTTTCTAATGCATGTTGCTCACGGTAAAATTTTCGGTAAAACGTTTTATAAAATCGACTACTTTTATTAAAATGAGCTAGCTAACGATAAAACCGTTTTATAAAACCTTTTACGGAAAAGGACAGGTTCTATTTCCATAAAACCGTTTTATGCAACAACCAATGACACGTTCCGCTCATCGCGTTGATAATAATCTCGTATCCATGGGAAGCCAAACAAGGAAAACGTAAACAAACATGGCTGGAAGTTCATGGAACGTTGAGGCAGTATCCTTCTTGTTGTTAGAAGAATGCGTTAAGAGCCTTAGCACCGTTGAGTGTGTGATCAGAAAGTAAGTAAATAAACAATAGATATAGTTATTAACCTAACAGTCATCCAAAAGAGAGTGCATTTATCACTTCACGTGTTCGCAAAGCGTCTCATAGATGGCAGGACATTGCGGTTTTATGAACAGTTTTACCGTGAGCAAGCAAGTACGTTTTACGTAAGATTCATAAAAGTTGCAATAAAAAATTTTATAAAACTCTTTTACGGAAAATTTTACCGTGAGCAGCAGGCTTAATTCTCCAATTGAAAGTTTCCACCCCATCTATATCGGGCCAACAATCGCCAATACTCACCCTCTCCACCTTGTCGAACAAATCACTAAATTACCTTTTTTAAAGCTATCAACGGTCTTGGGACTACACGTCGAGTAATGCATATCTTGACAGCACTTTGTCACTTGCTCTCGTCTGGCCGTTTCACACGAGACACTTCATTGTGCAATCTGATGTATGTACGTATTGGCATGCATTCAAAAAATGCGTCGTATAAATCGGTGCATTACTAGAATGCATGCAAAAATGCATACACGAGAGATGGGAAAATAGGTTCTGCTCTAATTCAGAGCATGCCTTCTCGCATTGCGGAAACAGATGCTGCTTCAAATTGGGCAATAAAGTGCCTCATATTTAAAACGGCCTTAAGGGCGTTCGTTCGGTTTCACTCTTAACTTAAAAGGAATTCGACGAAACTTGCTGGAAGCATTAATTGTTTTGTCTTAGATCTGCCTGAATTTTTTCAAAGTTATTTACCGCAGATTTCTTAGGATATTTGATGTGGAAGTGTGGGCATGAAATTACATATGGGTTCTTATGGGAACGCGAGGTGCGACTAGATTTATTCATCGAAAAAAGAACGTTTTTCTAGTTAAGAAAAAGAAACAGAAAACTAATTTAAATCATCAATAGAATAATGCATGAAAATCATTTGGTATACTTTATTTTTTATTATTTTTGTTTTTCTTATTCTTAACTATAAAAAGGTTCTTTTTGATGAATTAAGCTACTCGTACCTTGTGTTCTCCCATAAGAACCCATGTAATTCTTTGTCCAGTTCTCGATCAAATATCTTAAGTAATCTGCGGTAAATAATTTTGAAAAAAATCAGGTAGACTTAAGACAACATAATTATAATGCTACATAGCAAGTTTCGTCGAATTCCCATTAAGTTAAGAGTGAAACCAAAGAACCTCCTTAATCTGCATAAGCAAATTGTAATTGGATGTGCCCTGGCCGACGGCAACCGACGGCAGTACGTGTCAGAGGGCATGCACGTGATGGCGGCGAAGAAACTATTAGCTCTCAAATTTCGAAACGGCAGCCAAGTTCATTATTCACGAGTTTATGGGTCGCTTTTTTATTTTTAATTTATAAAAAATGAACGAAGAAAAAATGTGGACGTCTTGAGTTTCTAAACTTTCGTTTTGCTGATCATCGTGCTAAAGTTTATAGGGATATATATATTATATATATATATATATATATATATATATATATATATATATATATATATATATATAATATCTTCTGAGAAACCGCACTCGGCGAATAAAATCACAAATATAAATATACTTTTAAAACACAGGCACACGAAAATTAGAAGGACACTCACAGAATAATTTGCGGACGTTTCGACGGTCAAGCCGCCATCGTCAACGACTAGTTGACTAGTTAGTCTCTTGTCGTTGACGATGGCGGCTTGACCGTCGAAACGTCCGCAAATTATTCTGTGAGTGTCCTTCTAATTTTCGTGTGCCTGTGTTTTAAAAGTATATTTATATTTATATATATATATATATATATATATATATATATATATATATATATATATATATATATATATATATATATATATATATATATATATATATAATATAAATTTTTTTCTGTCTGGATTTGACTCATTTTCATCTTCCCCACCAAACCCTGTGTTCGTCATTTTATGTGTTCCTATCCATTTCCATTTCCTATGAATGTATGAATTTATTCGCGCCTTTGAGCGTCATGTTTTCGAATGATTGAGTATATATATATATATATATATATATATATATATATATATATATAAAACTTCCAGGAAAATCACTCGGGTGATAAATATACAGTATGCCAAGAGGGTGGCCGATAAAAAATATACACACGGAAAAAAGAACACTTACACATAAAAATTTTCGATATTTCGGTGAAGTCTAGCTCCACCTTTCTCAAGGTTTAAGGTAGGAATGAAGAAAAGGAGAGAGATTGAGGTATGGGAGGGGAAAGAGGGGGAGACGAAGGTGTAAGAGGGGAAGGAGGGGAAAGAGGGAGAGAGGAAGGTGTAGGAGGGGAAGGAGGGGAAAGACGAAGAGCGGGGAGAGGGCGTGGAGGAAGCAGGGAGAGATGAGATGAGGGGGAGGGAGAAACTAGTGTGATTTATTGAGTCCGGGGGGCGAGAAAGCCTGGTGGATTAAAATACAAGAAGATTCAAGATCTTTGAGCTGAAGGGGAGAGGAAGAAGGGGGAAGGGAAGCAAGTAGACCGACTTTAAAAGTGTTATTGAAAGTGGAGTTGTGGGAGGAGACGTGAATGGCGACAGGGAGAGAAACAGAGAGGGAGGGGCAATCGTTACAAGACGAGCGGTGCCCATTCATTCTAATATTGAGAGGAGTGGTGGATAAGCCAATATAGAAAGAAGGGCAGTATTGGCAGAGGAGGATCTGACGATGGCGTCCTGACGTCGAAACGTACAAGTTTTCTTTTGTGAGTGTCCTTTTTGCGTGTTTCTGTGTTTGTTTAGTGTATCACTGTTTTATTTATGCATGTGCATCGTCGCCGAGAGCGATTTTCTACCAAGACATTATATATATATATATATATATATATATATATATATATATATATATATATATATATATATATATATATATATATATATATATATATATATATATATATATATATATATATATATATATATATATATATATATTCCGCGGGGGGCAATTAATCTCGGCCCCTGGGCCAAATATATCTTAGGATCAAACAGACGACCTTGTCATTGCTTGATTACTCCGATGAGGAAGGGGGGGAGGGGGATCCTGTTACATCTCCTCCCCTCCCCACCCCTCACCCTCCCTCCCTCCATAAACTAACTCGGCAAAATGTTCGAATTCGCACGCTAAGGAGACGAATCATTTTCAAGGCCTCTCCAGATTTCTTCACTAACTAATGTTCATGCTGGGTACACTTTTTTCTCTATCAAGTTGCCTAATGCAGCCAGAGATGCAGTCGAGATTCAAGTTTGTTAAGAAGCACAGGGCACAGCGCACATGCAAACGATCTATTGCGTCTGGTTGTTTATATTGGAGAGGCAGCCGAAAACCAAGGATCATCTGCACCATCCATGTTGGGTTGAGGAAACGACCCCATTATGTGTCTAATAAGCCAGAGCCTGACCTCTCTTGATTGTAAAAATGTTGTCATTGATTCCGGAATGGAAGTTCGCAAAACTGTTGTCTGGCTCTTGAACTGTTGGTTTATTATTTGGTTTCTTTCTACAATAAATTTGCTTCTTTTAGCTATTAATTCAGAACACATGTTTCTCGCTGATTTATTTCCTTTAAAATACAATTTTTCGCGAGAAAACACAAGTTATCCTTCGTTACTTTCGAGAATATTATTGGAATATTGGAAAACTCCCAAGTGTGCTGTTAGACTTAGAGATGGCAAAATTACCTTAATTTTCATCTGAGGTAAATGACCACGGCAAATTACGATAATTTTCGAAAATTAACATAATTTTCCTGTATTTTTCAGTTTTAAGCATTAAACAGCAAATGTATGGTTAAATAAGAAAGCCAATAGCAATAAGATAAGGGAATAACAATGTTTAAACCATGCCAAATACAACATTTATCTATTAGAAATTTTTAAAATTGTAAAAAGAACTACGGAAGCAACACGTAATCTGGCTTTCTTTTGTCAAAGTATGAGAAGTTTTCAAGAAGAAAATTCTAATGCTTTACTCTCATAATTTTATAATTTAAGTAAAATATTCCAAAAATGAGTTGTACATGCCTCAATTTATTATTAAACTGTTAGGAAATGTGAACTTGGCTTAAAAGAACATGTTGGGAATTTATCTGTATGAAAAACTATCTCAAACATAGGTAATAAGTCGAATTAAAAACATTTTTATCTGTGGAATTTGCATCGTCATAGTTTTTATTATGTTGATGTAATTTATATTTTTTATTTTAAAGAAAGATAACCACAAACGCCAGGGTGCCATTTTATAGTGGCCAGGTAACAATACATATATTTGAGGTCATTTACAAGCAAATTTAACTAGAAGAAACAAGAATCAAATTAAAAAAAAAGAAATCAACCAAAAAAGACGGGAACATCAGTATCTAGTTAGGTGACAGCTACGAAAGAGAACGGCTTAGGTATAAAGGATTTTATTGGAAGTGCAAAGGTATCAATTTGTGGAGGGAGGGAGTTCATTAGATAGATATATAGATAGATAAACGTTTTTATTGGGGCGAGATTGAGGCTTTAAAATTCCCTCCTTCGAGCCAACCCCTCGTCAGAACATGAATACAGTCAATATGACAAACACTGCAATATATAAATCAGATAAATAATACTAAAAATAATAGACATAGAGTATGAACATGGCATGATGAAGTATCACATATAAGTGTAAAAAGATGTAACATACAATTGTGGGAAAAACGGGAGTATTTTGGGTGGCATCCGTCATTGAAATAAACCCACTGCAGGAAAACACCCAGACATGAAGGGGTGTGTGAAAAACCTGCGAAAATCTACTTAGATAAGCTAATGTGACTCATGATAATTAATAATATACATACATGAGAGGAGAGGCGGAAGAAAAGAAAGAACGTTTAGTAAACGAAAGAGTCTAGGAATGGGCATATAAGAGGAAAGTAAAGGATGAGAACGGGTGGGGCGGGTCGATGGCGGGTTCATGGCAGTCGATGGCGGAATTTAGAATATATTATAAAAAAGTTTTTAGTCTGCTGCGAGTCTATGGGTGGTGAGATGGAGAGGGAGGGTAGAGAATAGCATCGGTGGACATGTTACGAAAATGTGGCATATCTATTTTTAACTATTTTAGCGAAGAAATTGCAGACACAGTCCAGGGAGGAGAGATAATGTTTGTGGAGAGATAGACCAGATGGGACAGGAATAGGTAAGAATCGGAAGAATGATAGAAGAAAAGAAAGTTCGAAGTGCTCGGGGGGTCATTGATTTCGGTGAAACGACAGAGGACAGAACCTAACAGAAAGAACCTAACAGAGACATTGCTTTAGACTTGATGGATTTGTATGTATGTGTGGGGAAAAATTTAATTTGAACCAACATAATTGCATTGTAACCAACCAGAAACTACATTCAATGTTTTTTCCCATGGTTAACGGCAGTGACAATACAATAAGGAATCCTAGCGACTGCGCCAATGCTCTTGACTAATTGTGCAGACGCGTATCAACGCTCCCAGATATACAAACAGGTCTGAAAATCCAAATTCCGGTTGTAATCTGTTTTTAAATTGCACTCCTAAGATTATAAATACCCCTACAGAACTGTTTACAATTAAGAAATTCAACATTCTCTTGAATTATTAAAATCACTTGACATGAGACGCACATGTAAATCATCACCATCATCTCTCTCTTATAAATTTGTGTCAAACAATCTCCTTATATATTCATTGTAATAAAATTTGGTACTTATGTACACTTTTTATTTTTTTAAACTCACTACGCGTTTCACCAAATTTATGCCATCGTCAGGTGTAGTAGTCTGTTTACATTCTAGTGAACGGTAAAGGCAAACAGGATAAACTTCTTAAGTCGGGTATGTATAAAATTAAATGCAATAGCTGCAATATAGCTTATATTGGTCAAACCGGGCGAAATTTTAAAACACGCATAAAAGAACATGTCCGTAGTTTAAGTAATAGAGATTTTGTCTCCCTTTTTTGCTAAACGCCTTATAGAGTGCAATCATGTCAGTGACTTTACCCCTGAAATTTTACATTTCCTTCCCAAAGGTTTAAAAATGGATGCATTAGAACAAATTGAAATTGTCAGTCATTCTCCAAATCTATGCAATGAGCAGCTTTTTACACATCTACCTCCCCACTACTTTCTCGAAAATGTTCGTTAAAAAACGTTGAAATTTCTCATACCACCACCCCTTGATTTCGTTGTTTTTTTGCCAAGAATTGTACGTAAATCTTTGTTGTTATCATTTTCATGTTAATATTTTTTTTACCTTTTCATTTTTTTCCGTTTTGTAAGTTTTTAATATGTAAACTTTTCTTTAAAATCAAAATTTAATGTTCTGTATCTAACAACGACAACAATATAATGTATGTAAACAAACTACTACACCTGACGATGCCATAAAATTGGTGAAACGCGTTGTGTGTTTAAAAAAAAAAGTAAAAAAGTACAAAACTATATTATAATGAATATTAAAATTTTCTACAAAGTAGAGCCTCAAGCTGTGAATTTTAATCTCCTTATTCAATCCTTTTGAGGTTTCATATCGAGTTTATCCGTATAAGAAACCGATGGAAATTAATTTCACACCCAAGTTCTTCCATATAATTACCACAAAAAAAGAGGCCTCGCTAAAAATACCGCAATTTTTCGTACAAACATATTACGCATTTTTCTTCGCGAAAAGTCATCAGAAGAGTCAGGTGCCAATTATACGAGAATGTAACTGAAATTATTATCTTTTAATTTTGGACCATATAAGGCATTTAAAACAAAACAAAAAAACATGACATACTTACGATTCATTCTGCTTTTATTGCACTTATATCACGCACGATTTAATCGCAATATTACGAAATTAAAAAAAAATTAATGTTACCAACACTAAATTCTCCACTAAAAACCTCCAAACTGACTCTCGTTGCTGGATTCAAACATTTCGTGAATTGCACTGACGTCACGCTCACCGGTAAGATCGGCTGTGCGCATATTGTTAATCGCAGAGAACATCGTCCTCGTCCTTTTCATCGCCATAAACCTCTTCTTTCTTCTTAACCCCATAATGATTTCATCTTCGATACCACCCATTGCATTTGTGAAGAAGCATTTTTCAAATCAAAGTGCAGTTAACTTACATTCACTCAATCATCGAGTAGCTTATTGCCTAAGACTCTCACTCGCCGCTGTGTTTCCCCTCCTTGGACTTAAAAATATATCCATCAACATGCCTAATAGAAAAAAGAGTAACCTTTCGAATAAATCTTCTAAAGCAAAATGAATGTCTTTTTTGCGAGAAAATGATTCCTTGCAAGAAAAACGACAACGGTTATACTCGGATGATGCTCAAAGACATGTCCACCAGCGATCTCATGAGCATCTCCCCGTGGTGTTTCTCGGGTTACGCTAAGAATCGCACAAATTTCATCCTGACCCAACCTACGGACGGGTAACAAGCTATAAATCTGGTTCAAATATAGACCCATCTGTTTTAAGATGGCGGAAATTATAATAACGTCATTCCCTGATCGTAGTTCATCACTCCATGGATCGTTTCGGAGTTAATGCACTTACGCACGTAATTTTTCCATAAGGGGAATGGAAAAGGGAGTTTATTAGATTCGGTTCAAAATTTAGTCGACAACACAACAGAAAATGTTTCCGAACGTAAACAATGAAATTCACAGGACGTGAATAACAGCCCTGACGATCACGAGTCATTTCTTTTTTAGTCTTTGGCTGCGCATTTCTTAATTTATCTCTCACAATTACTATAAGATGCATAGAAGTCTACTTCTTCCTTCGCAGAATCATTTAATATTTTTTTCTTCGTTCCTTACCTACGTAATAATAATACTAGTAAAATTTGTGGCACGAGTACTTTCAAAGCAAATAATTGTCGTCAGGGTGAAGAAATACGTAAAATATTTGCAACACTTCCATATTACCCAATCCGTCACTCATTTTCGAGCGCATATTGTTGCCGCAAAGGCATTAGAGAATCAAAATCAGTGAGTTTAGGAGGGGGGGAACAGTTTGTAATGGGGCAGTAAAGTCCCTAAACGAGGGTTTCCAGTTCTTCCGTATTCCTCTCCATTGCGAATTCCCATTCCTTGGCAACGAAACCCCAATCGTTTTCAATAGAGTTTGAGTCGGGGTAGCACGTAGGCCAAGGTAATACACGTCCCTATGGATTTTCCTAATGAAACTACTTGCGATGCAAAACGCCGCGTCAATGTGGCGGTTATCTCAGTACGAAAACCGTTCTCTTCTCTCCCTTCTGACGCTTTAACTTTCTCGGTACTCGAGATTGAAATAGATTGTGTAAACCGTGCAATGAAATAATGCGCCGTTATACTTATCTTACGAGCCTCAGTTCGGAGTTCAAATTGGGGTGCCGCCATGATGAATAGTTTGGAAAGCTCTGCTGTAAAGAGTTGGCTAAGTAAAGAACGAACATGGCCAACCAAGATAATATGCCGAGGTCAGGGGGGCAACAGCTTTTCTCAGGGCCCCCCGCAACAATACTTCGTGGACCCCTTCTCCCTATTTCTTAGGTACCCCATTCAACTACTATAACCATTGAGTCTATACTATAGACTTCATGACTGTAATGTCTGTTGCTCACGGTAAAATTTTCCATTAAAGAGTTTTATAAAAATTGTTATTGCAACTTTTATGAATCGTACGTAAAACGTACTTGCTTGCTCACGGTAAAACTATTCATAAAACCGCAATGTCCTGCCATCTATGAGACGCTTTATGAACACGTGAAGTGATAAATGCACTCTCTTTTGGATGACTGTTAGGTTAATAACTATATATGTATTGTTTATTTACATACTTTCTGATCACATACTTGCCGTTGCTAAGGCTCTAACGCATTCTTCTAACAACAAGAAGGATACTGCCTCAACGTTCCATGAACTTCCAGCCATGTTTGTTTACGTTTTCCTTGTTTGGCTTCCCATGGATACGAAATTATTATCAACGCGATGAGCGGAACGTCTCATTGGTTGTTGCATAAAACGGTTATATGGTAATAGAACCTGTCCTATTCCGTAAAACGTTTTATAAAACTAGGTTTTATAAAACGGTTTTATCGTTAGCAAGCTCATTTTTATAAAATTAGTCGATTTTATAAAACGTTTTTCCGTAAATTTTACCGTGAGCAACATGCATACCTAACCCTTGCTCAAAAAGCTCATGTAAAATTTGTTGAACTTTCCCGGTGACGGAATTTAGTTTTTTCTGTATTTTGGCAACCGGATTTACAGAAGTACTGCCTAATGTTCATGGTTAATTTCGGAAGCGAAATGATGTGATTCAGTATGTTTCAAACTTTTGACGCGCCATAATGGCCAATTGCCGCCAAGGGTGTCGCCCGCGACCTGATGTTATACGGGCTGTCCAATTTAAAAATAGCCCAGATAGCCTGGGATCCCTCGGCCATAATAGCGGGATCATCTGATATATATATATATATATATATATATATATATATATATATATATATATATGCCATGCCTGGCTGAGGTCGACGAAAGTAAAATGAAGGCTAATCCTCGCTGATAAACCGTCCACAATTATTCTTCACCAGGGCCGTAACTATATCTACACTTTTGAGACCCCGGGACAAAACTTGATTGCGAGGCCACCTTTCATATTTATATTTATTTATTTTTTTGTCCAGCCTGTACTATCAGCTGAGCGTCTAGTGCGCGGACGCTTGTATTTTACCACACGCTCATATTGTCTTCACCTGTTTCTTTGTCTAGTTTGAATCTTATAATCCGAATCTAACCCACTTTCCAAGGTTTAATCGAGCTGAAATTCGGCACACCTACTTTTTCTCGATGGTAATACATGAATCAGTGATTAAATTCACTAATTAGTAGATTAATCTACTAAAATTAAATGATTTACATTTCATATTTATTTATCCTAACATGACGCAACCCGCATCGCATTATCTACTCGCAGTCAGCGCTCATTTTAGCATTCATATTGAGAGAGAAGAAATGCTAATAATTCCAATTTAAAATAACCGTTGCACAATTAATATAAAGACGAGCGATAGCCAGTAATAGTGAGCCGACACTTTATGACCCGAATCAATGCTCTAATGAGATTCACTAAAAGCGTTAAGTAAAGTAAATAAAACTACAGTAATTGTATGTACTGTCCACTTAAATTTTAATGTAAATAATACACAACACGTATTTCAACGTTCCTTGGGGCTTCATCTGTACAGTACAGTACTTAAGTGGACAGTACAATTACTGTATTTTTATTTAAAATGTTGTTCCACCATATATCGCCCGACACTGTCGAATTTGTTTAGTAAAGTTTAAAAAAATTATTTTTTATATACTTTATTTATTACTAAGCTGGCTATTTAGTGGGAATTAGAGTAAGCTGTGTTTACACACAAATAAAAAAATAAAGCATCCGTCTGGGGCCCTTATGGCTTGGGGGCCCCGGGGCAGGGCCCCGTTTGCCCCGGGCGCACAGTGGTCCGAAATCGGAAAATGCCGGACAAAAGTCCAAAATGGCTTCTTTTGAGATAGAGACTTGAAACTTAACGTAAATTCTTATAAATGATTACCGATTATAGATTATTATGACATTTATCATCAATACGACCCGTTGCTGAGATACAGTAGCCTAAACGTGACCAATTTTTCAAAAACACGCGCGATCTTGTTTTTCTTCGAAAATCTTTTAATATAAGCAGTTGGTGTTACATTGGTATGATTTTTATGAAATAAAAAACGCTATATTCCTTTGAACTAGTGCTTTGCCTATATTTTCCATGACTTTTGAAAATTTTGGCTTTTATCTGTCTGGTTTTGCAACGCAAAATGGCGTACCCGTTTTTCACGTGAAATTTGACATCAAGTAGACATTATCTTTCGTTTACGAAATATATAACTCGGGAAATTTACATCGCAGTGTAAAGTAGAGATTTTTTAAGAATACTAAGCAGAAATCTTGGAAAAAAGTTTGCGACCAAGGAAATGAGATCGATTTTTCGATCGCACGTCAAGGCTGAGCTGCACGACGCAGGACCCTGAGGCTCGGTAACTGAGGTCGATTTTTCAAGTTTTTTGAAACTTTATTCCTGAAAATCGTCATTTCAAGCACATTTAAGAAGTCACTATATATATATATAGTTTCTTCCGACACTAAAGTTCCCCCCATAGAAGCCCGAAGGCACATTTAGATAACGAGTTAATTCGAAGGTATGTCATCACGATGATATTTTGTCAATCCCACGGTTGTTTTATTCATATAGCTCATGCTCTTCATCACTTTCTCACGTGACTTATTTCGAGAGCCTCTTGGTGACGTTGTCCCATTTCGTCATAGAGCGGTATAGTCTCGAGGTTTACCGGAGGTCTGTAGCACAGAGGGTCTGGGAGAATGGTCGAGCTCTGCCTCGGCATTGCGGGAAGTACTGGAACAGCACTCCCGCTGAAATTAAGCCCTAAGCTCGCCTGTCATTTTCGACCTGGGTCTTGTTTCGAAAATGGCAAATAACGGTCTCTAATTTTTTTAAGTCTCGCGGCAACGCTATTTTACTATACTAACCGTGGCGATGGAAATCCCCCATCGGTATTAAAACTCCGTCAAGGGCGTACGCCCTTGACGGAGACTACGTAGTATCAATCGCCCTCAAACATTAACACATTTTATCAAAATGGAGTTCGTGAAGCAGTGGAAGGGGGAGATATGATCGCGGCGAGAAATACGAAGACTTCTGCCAAAGAAAAGGGTTAGTAATCACTATATATGGATGTGAGGATTCGGAAAAAAATACGGAAATTTCGGGGAGAATGTTCTTCCCAACTACTTTTTTCTCGAAAACCTAAATCTAAAACCAACATTGTTTACTGAAATAGTATAAAGGTATGGTATTCAGGCTTTTGGTTCTGCGATTAATTATTTAGTATTTTTAGGCAACAGCTTCGCCGTGCTATGCTGCCAACTTCGTCGGGCTTTTAAGAACAACAATGGTCTTTTTTTAAAATAAATAAACAATTCCAGCAGTTGATGATTTAGAAAAGTAAAAACTTAATTTCGAATAAGTCTCTTCCAGGTATAAGGGAGTTTATAACTATAGGGAAGGGAAGGGAAGATATATCTTCCGAAATAATATTATTTGGTCTTATTCGTAAGTTATAAACTCCCTTATACCTGGAAGAGACTTCTTCGAAATTAAGTTTTTACTTCTCAAAATCATCAACTGCTGGAATTGTTTATTTATTTATTAAAAATACCATTGTTGTTCTTAAAAACCCGACGAAGCCGGCAGCATAGCACGGCGGAACTGTTGCGCATAAACAATGAGCTGCGAAAATCTACAAAAAAATACTATATAGGTATTCAATTTTTTTTGCATACAATCGAAATGACATGTTTTCGTCTCTAGTACTATTACGCAAAGTTACACATAGCCATACTTACCATTAATTTAAAAAAATCTGTAACACTTATTGCAACCTCAAGGAGTTACCATCAATTTTCCACAACAATTAAAATTTCAACAAAGGCCAGTGATTGCCAGTTCTATAGATTATTGGTTTTGTTTACTCAATAATATAATATAAAAATGATATCATTATCAAACTTTCATCATCCAATTCTGTTCCAAGAAAAAAATTAAGTGCCATGAGTTTTTCTTCATGTTCTTAACCATGTAGGAATCAAGTTGGGTCTAAGTAAGTACTTGTTCCACATCCCAGGGGCCTATAGTTCCATATAGGTGCTGACAATGGTGATATTTTGTGGAATCCTGATCTCTACAGCAGTTTTTTTAAAGAGCACTTTTCAAATATTGCACTCCATCCATTATCAGCTGGGATGTTAACCTATGGACCCCAAGCCATGGTTCATTTCGAGTAGAAAAATGCCCATGCCTGGGCTTCTTTGCAACCATCTGTGATTCCCCAACAAATTCCATCCCTACCCATCCAACCTTCCTAAAGCCGATGACATCATTTGGTCACCTCCCAAGAAATGGTGACTTGGCGACAATACCCTTTGATTCTTAGTATGAATACAGAAGTGTTGTGATTCTAATCCCATGTCAGTCAACAATAAATTGAACTTGTAAGCATAACAAACCGTTGTACTTTCGCTGAGGTACTTACCGGTTAAAATATTCCATACTGTTGACTTTATAGGTACCGCATAAATTATAATTGATATGAAAAATTTCCCACTGCCAACACTTTTGATAGCTTGCATAGTTTGAAGGCATAGTCAAAACGCTGGCTAAAGTGTTTCTGCATTGAAACTACATAAAAAGCTTCAAAATGTCCAGCAATTTTGCATCACTATAGTAATAAGAAATGCAAGATTTAAACATCACCATGTGCATAGAAAGGTACTCATGCACAATTGTGGTAATCAGGAACAGCATACTTGACATGAGCAGTTTCCCAGATGCAGTTACACACTTGACTCTGATTGCAACTTAAGAGAGTCAATGAATTGCAATACATATATTACTCGTATATTCAGGAAGATGTAAAGGGCAAGTTCTAATGGTCAGAAATTGGAATTTAGAAGCCATGCTTGGTATTGAGGCAGTTTGACCAAGATTTCAATACGTAAAGAATTCAATGTATGTACTTGGCCTCATTACAGTTAAGTAAATCTTATCGTCCTAATGATGCAAAAATATCAACCACTTTTATCGCTTTCATTTTCAAGATGTTTGCCAAATAATGGAATCTGTTTTCCAAATGGGATAAAATACGGCAGTACACTCCAGATGACATTAAAAAAATGAAGAAATTCTGGAGCACATATGGTGTGATTCATCCATTAGAGTTATCTACTGGTTAAAGCTAGGTTATAATGAAATTCAGAGAAAATCCTCCAGGTCTTTTTACACGTGCAGGGCACTATCAACCTCTAGTATTTGCTTCTTTATCTCAGCACACATCCTAACCTTCCCCATCTCATCCTCTTTCTATTTCCTATTTCTTTATATTTCTAAACCTATTCTCTTCCTCCCCCTTTCCCGCTTACCCAACATCCTACCCTCTATCACGGCCTTCAACAAACCATCGTCCCTCATTACCCCTTCCAGCCACCTACCCTGCCTTCCCCTAATCTCATCTATAAGTTTCCTCTCCTCGCCCACCATGTCAAGCACTTCATTTGTCTTCCTTTCCGTCCAACGCACCTTCTCCATCCTCCTCCAAACCCACATCTCAAACGCCTTCAGTTTATTTTCGTCTTCCTTTCTCAAGGTCCACGTTTCCTCCCCATACAACGCCACACTCCATATCAAGCTCTTCACCATCCTCTTTTTTACATCCTTACTTAAGGTCCCCGTTATCAGCTCCCTTCTATTATTGAACGCTTCCTTCGCTAGCGCTATTCTCCTCCCGTTTTTTATGCTCTATTCATTTTATTCTGGCATATTAACCAAGTAATTAAATTGTTCTACTTGCTCCAGTTCGTGCCCTCCTACTTTCATGACCAGCCTCACTCTCTTTGCCCATGAGAATCTCATCACTTTTTTTTCTTATGATTAATCTACATTCCATATTTCCTACACTGAAATTCTAATGCGTCAACTAAAGCTTGCAATCCCTTCCATGATTGGCTTCCCAACGCCTGGTCGTCCACAAATCTAACCAACTTTATCAGCTGACCTCCTACTTTGATTCCCACATCATGATCCTCCCATGCCTCTCTTACCATTTCCTCAGCATAGATGTTAAAAAGCAAAGGCGACAATGTGCACCCTTGCCGCACCCCGCGACGTATAGCTGCGCACCCTCGTCCACCGTCACCCACCCTAACTCTGTACCCTCTGGGACATACTTAAGTTTCGGATGAGTCTCATATCTCGCCAATCTATTCCTATTTTCCTGAGTATATGCAAACACTTCCCAGTTTACTCAGTCAAGTGCCATTTCAAAATCCACAAAGCAAGCGAAAACATCCTGATTATACTCTTTACTTCTATCTATAAGTGTCCTCATTACCACAATCGAATCCCAAGTTGCCTTACTTAACCCAAACTGGTCATTACCTAAATAGTAATTTGCTCTACTTTCCAACCTCTTGTTTCTTATTCAAAGCAAAACATTTGCCAGTTGCAAAATTTATTATTAATTAATTTTTCTACACCCATCACATACTGATGTTTTCTTCTTCTTTGGGATAAGTACTAATACTGTTTTCACGAAATCCTCTGGCCAGACTCCTTCCTCGTAGATCCTATGAATAAGTTCGAAAAAGGATTCGGTGTTGACGTTTTTCCACATCCTCCTCTCCTCCAGTTCCCTAAATATTTCTTCCATAGCCCACTGATTCTTTGCCCTCCTTGCTTCCACTGATCCTATTGTTTCTTCTTCCACTCTTACTTCACCTGTTTTCATAGTTCCCATCTTCCATCGATTGTTCTCATCTGCTTTGCTTCGCCAATGTTCTTTTCCACCAGATCCTGCTATTCCCTCCTTTTCAACCCTTTCAATTCCCACCTCTTCATCCTCCAACTTTTACAAAGCCTTATGAATCGAAACGCTCAGTTTATGACAACCACTTCATGATTGGAGTCTACATCCATCCACGAATAGCTTAGCGAGTTTTAGACACGGTTTCTAATCCTCTGCCTTCTACTAATTTATTTCTCCTACAAAATTCAACGACCTTCTTACCTCGGTCATTTCGTGTTCCTAACCCATACCCTTCCACCTCAAATCCATACCTCCCTTCTCCCACCACTGGATTCCAGTCGCCCATTGCTATCAAGTTATTCTTGAACAGGACTTCTCACATTACCTCTTCTATTAGTTCATATACCTCATTCATCTCATCATCCCTATGGTTACTTTCAGGCAAATACATCTGGACCGATACAAAATTCATCAGGCATTTCTTTATTTCTACCACTAGTATCCTGTTCAATGTTTACTACCCTCACCCCCAATTTTGCATTCCGTACCATGCCTACTCTCTCTTCTTGAGTTGACTCTCATCTCCCCCACTATAGATCACCCTGTAGTTATCACTCCAATAGTCCCCGCTATCTTTCCATCTGACCTCACACAATCCCAAAGCATCCATTTTTCCCTTTTCCATTTCCTGTTTATTATTCTCAAGCTTCCCGGCCCTCATCATTGTCCTTACGTTCCAAGTTCCTATTTTTACCGCTGCTTTCCTCCTCTTTCTCTTCTCCTTCCTATCCCTTGCGTCCTCTGATAACTGCTGAGATATGTGTTTAAGAGAATGTTATTTAACTTCCTGGTTACGAGGTGTTTTTACAGTGTCAATGAATATCTCATGTTGCATGTAACGTAAACCTTACACCTTATATCCTATTCCTTACACCTCATTGCCTCATTCTTTCTTTTTTGACGTGTCCTATACTCTTATTTTGTACAGTGTCTTTTGGACTAATAAATTATTATTATTATTATTAACATTGTGCAAGGACTTCCCGTGATGATGACCGTTGAGTCCTTGCCACCCCTGCTGCCGGACATAACACCTGCGCAAGTGGGCAGCATCCCGTATTTGCCAGGATTCAAATCTCTATGAATAACTTTCACACCCTGGGAAATTGAGAGCGGGGGAGGGGACCCCACCCAACCCCACTTCCCATCAGTGTTTTTAGCACGACAACATCACAGACCTACCCTTTCGTCTGCCTCCTACCCTTCGACCTATCTGCGATTTACATATATTTCTTATTTCGGCGAGAATAGTAAATTGCATTAAGTTACGCCTGCGGCAATGGATGTGGAACAAAGTTTTTCCTTCATCATTACAACCATTTTTACTTCAATGTGCTTGTGTGTGGGTTTTCATATTGTAGTATGTAACACTGACCTGAAATCACTTTGCGTAAAATATAATGCTTTAACTGTAGATAAATTGTTTAAATGGTTAATTATAGTGGAAAATTATTTTAAGAAAGAATACAAAGTTCCCTGTAAGAATACACAATGTATGTCTAAAAGAAATATCCTGATGTTAATAACGTATAATTATTATAATTTATATGGCAAAAGGTTGGCTAAATATATTTTACCAAATACCTTTAATTGTATGCAAATCAATTGCGCGATTTAAAAGGAATGGCAGAAATTAACCCTTTCGTGACGGGGACGTAGAAAACTTTTTTGCTTTGCCAGTACGGAGCTTTCACTACGCTAGCCGGTAACTATTTCCCTAACTTGAGTCCGGGGCCAGAGGGGTGTTGTACCTTTTGCTCGGCCACTGGGCTGAGATAATCTCCGCCCTTTTCCGTTTGGGGTGCCCATTACGGCATGCGGTCGCGGTCAACTATTTTTTATGCGATGGTTTTGCTAAAAACATTGTTGCTACAGTCTCGATATTTATTTAATCAAAAATGAATTATTCTTGTTTCACAATGACTTTGCAGCTTTTAAACGAAATTCTATCGTTAATATTAAGCTCTTTAGCAACAAAAATCGTATAAATGATAAAGATTTCTTTACACACAAACTACGTTAAAAATAACAGTAGAACTCCGTTTTAAATTTGTGGTTGTAGTTCTAAACATAAGCAATGCAATTATAATGCTCAATTTGCCAATAACACAAAAACCTTTAAGTTTGTTATTCCACAACACCAGCAAGCAACTGACCGCGGACCCCTGCTGTGAGTGGGGCTCGCACTGCGAGGAAGGGTCGAGGTAATCCTCTCCCGCGAACCGAGAAAGGGTCCCTACGGCGTCCCGAGAAGAAGCCCTTTATAACACACACCTTTTAGGCTTGCTTAGGGCTAGCTTAGCGGCATGACGTGCTATCACGTCGTTCGTTCGTTTGCATCGAAAGATTTACGACGCTCTATCACGTCGTTCGTAGCGAAAGGGTTAAGATAGATACAAAAGAATGGTTAATTAACGAAATTAAAAATTTGTAATCACTTATAATTGGGCACTATATTTATGAATCTGTTAACCAATTTAATTGTTATTTTTTATATTTGTTAATATTTATATTATTTCTCTACTGTGTGTACTGTGTAATAACATGCCGCTTGTATGAAATAATTGGAACCTTCTGACAAGCCATGTGGCTTAGAAGGACCTGACTTAAAATGCAATAAAGGCAATTATTTCTTTAAACATTGAGTTTTAAAACAAAATTCAAACTTGTGTCTCCTTAAAGACCACAGAGAATCTTCGCTCCACTTACCAAAAGGTCATTTTAAACCAAAAGAAAAATACGTGCCAACGTGATGATTTGTGTGGGATTGAAAGAGAAATCAATAAATGAAAGTCAATTCTTTCAGCAAATATTTTATGTCAAGGCTAAAACTCATTCAGATGATTTGGTTCATCGTGATTCCGTATTCACATAGGTATGGATATTGTTCCAAATTGACATTCGTTTAAGTCACTCAAATATACAATATAATACCAAAAATAGTATCACAGACATGACACGCTGTTCAAATTAAGTCCATGCAGGAGGATATCACATATAAGTACTATACACACGCACTCACACACAAATACACCGATATCCGAGGGGAAAGGTTCTCTCCATGATATACATAACAACTCATCAAGTCACCCTCAAATAATAATATCCACTCACGTCAATTACGATGCACACCAGAGATCTAATAAATGCTGGGGTTGGAACATCATCTACAATCCTTTACAATCCGCTACTCTTAAATCATTACATTGGCAATACCTGTACATAAAATATGCAATGATTGAATGAAGATAGTATCACATTTCCCATCTAAAGCCCTGAATAATTACTTGCAGAGCAAATAAAATGCTTCGAATGATAGAAAAATGAAGGGGAAAGACGCGCTTCTACACATTATGCATAACAGATTAGACTAAATAAACAATAATGAACTAGTTTTGTCAAAGTAACACAAAGAAACAAATTTCAGCACATACTCCCCAAACTCCAAAAATAAGATTTCGAATGACATTTCACGAAGTGGACTATAGAAAAAAAACATTATTTTTGCCCAAAAAAATTTGGAACTAAAAATCAGCATGGCAATGAAGCAATCCAAAACATTATGAAAAACAACGCCAAATGAATTTCTTAACTCTTCGATTGAACATTTTTTTTTCATGTTTTAAAAATTAAAATAATCATATAATAAGTAATCAATTTACATTCATCGCCCACTTGTACATTCAATTATGCTCATGAATTAGCATTAAATCATTTATATATATAAAAAATATTGAACAGTATTCCCTCTGAACATCTTCTTAGAAGCTGAAAATGACATATTTTAACAAAAAAACTTTCGGCTTTCAAGGTAGACAACATTTGTGACATTTTCCGCACTGGGCGAAGCTCGATTACCTCAGAGCACGATACGCAAGGCCCTTTAAACTGGAATTGTAGTGGGGTGGGAGCTGCAAAATAAACCGACAAACATAATGAGGTAGATCACTTGATCGTGAACTATTATCAGCGAAAAGATACAATAAATAATGTAAAATTAATTCCACAACACAATGCAAAAAAAAGAAGAGAATTAATAATAATTTTTTTTTGTAAAAAATGCATAAACTATGGATTAAATAATTCTTTCAATAATTTCAACATTTAAAAAAAAACAACAAATAAAACCATTCCTCAAAAAATTTAAAACCACAAAACCACATATGTAGTATAAAAACAAATCTATTCAAAACTAAGGGGAATTAGTAATAAATATTAGAAGGACTAATAAAACCAGCTCTTACAGTATCATGCCTGAAAGTGGTGCTAGTGAACAGTGAGTTTGCACAAAGATATACACTAGTAATAATGTAGACAATATTTTTCCAAACAAATCGTCACTACAACACACACTCAAGTATTTTCCTAAATCCTTTCGGAAAATTACTCATAAATGTTTAAAACAATACACAATTTGACCACAAAAAACTATTTAGGTAGTCATTATAATGGACCTTAGTTCTTGAGTGATAGCTTTGGAAAATATATTTCATCTGGGGAAAAGTAAAGTTATAGATGCAATGAAATATGAGTGATGTGACAGGTGGGTTGAAACCATAATATTTACCCCATGATTCAAGAATTTCAATTGTAAGATATAAATATACACATTGATAACATGAGATTGACAGCTTAGGTAGAGACTGGCTCTGTGTTAACCGAGTACCTACACATCAATTTTTTTCACTTTATAACAATGGGTTGCTTTCCAATCTTCCAGATGGATATCTCATTTCAAATTCTGCGGATGAAACTTGTTTCAAATCCTTTTTCCATAAAAATTCATTCACCACTAAGAAACAAGTCAAAGGGTTCTGCGTTTGTGTATCAGACATCAGGTACAAATATGAGTAAACATTTAACGAAAATGCTTTCTAGTAAAAAATAATCTAAATTCAGCATAAAATAGAACGAATGAATCTTAAAAAATACCAGGTGGGAAAAATACTGGTCAGGGTAGTTCCAACGTTCAATAAAAACATGTAGAAGGACAACGGTACCTATGCCAAGCCAATTGCAAATGACAATTTTTTTTGTAACTATCAATTTTTTTTTCAAATGGCTTCTTCAATAAAATCATTCAAACCTCCTCACAAAAACTCCTCATAAAAATCAGTTTTACAAAACTTTGACCTGTGTACGCCATTATCTTTTCCGTAACAAATTCATACAACAAACAATATGAGAAGTGTGACTGCAATTACTGACGTCTACTAGAGACCAATATGATAGAAAAATTAATGCTATTGGTCACAAACTGGTGCTGCTAAGGGGTCAAAATGAATGAATAACATCTTCAAACACCAACATTCATTAAGAATACCCCCTCAGTTATTATTTCCAGTTAGCAAAAATGAGATTCACTCAACGGAATGAGGCATAAGAGCCACTAAGTGTTTTTCACTTAAGGCCAGCAGTGTACATACAATTCGAAAGTTTACAATTACTGCTGCCATAGGTGATTGAGGATTTTGCTATTGAGGAAAAATTACAGTTTTAAAATAACCGGTCACGTTTGTTTAGATTTCATGAAGTATTTTCACAAGGAACAACAGCAATGCTTCACCAAACTCACTTTTCAATAAAACTTGCAACAAACTTCCATGCAAAATTTCACCATGTGCAACAATGAGGGGTGTGGCAAGGGAACTATTCTCAAGAAGCAGTGGACCCTCAAAAGTCAAATGGCTCGATGTTCGAACAACTGAAATCTCTGGCAAATAATTCCACGGAAATCAGGTCTGAATCTTGAACAAAAAGTTAAGAATTCAACGTTTACGTTCTTCATCTCAACTTCATGAGCTGCACAGATTCTACTCCAAAGAAAGAAAGCTCCAAGGGCTTGCCAGAGTGAAGCCAGAGCAACAAGCGAGCCGCAACCATCAGCTACAAAGCATTATTCAAGAGAGGAGTACCCAACCACTGACTATCCCCTTCCTTCCCTCTCTGCTTCCACAATGCGTCATTTTGAATCTTGAATCCCTTCTTCTAAGGCAGGGGTCTCCAAAGTACGGCCCGCAGGCCACATATGGCCACATATGATATTATCTGGCCCGCAGAAGAATTATGCGGAAATGCGCCGCATAATTTTCGCTTGGATGGACGCTACTTGAAAGTAATTAGCGTTTCAAAATTTAAATGTGTTTAATAAGATTTTAAAAGCACAAACACAATAACATCATTCATATTAATGATTTTGTGATTTTATGTTTTTATGAGAATTTTCTGGTAGTATTCGTCGTCTTCATTATACGATAATTGAATTTCACATGCCCTGTAATTCGTAAATAAAATTTTCTGATTTCGATAAAACTCATATCTAAGGTTACAGTAGAACCCCGGTTAACCGAAATTGGGTTAACCGGAACCCGGGTCAACCGAAACGGTTCCGTAAATAATTATAAGTACGTAATATGTAAACAGCGAGGCCCTGCACCGAGCCTCTTTCTCCAGAAAGAGTGCCATTAGTTTGTGATTAGCAAGTGTGTATGTTTTCGGGTGTTTTTATGTACAGTAGTGTACCGTAAAGGTGTGTGTGTGCGATGGCATCGAAGCGAAAGCGTGTGATTATTTCTTTTGCGGATAAATTAGCTGCTATCAAACAAGTTGAAGAAGGTTGTTTGCTAAAGACTGTTAGCAGCTAATTACGGAGTTGGCGTGTCTACTGTCTCGGACTGGGTAAAATCTAAACCTAAGTTTTTAAGTCATAAAAAATGGTAACATAAAAACGTTTAGCATATGATGGTTTAACCAAAAAATTGGTTATCCAAAACGGCTCTCCCCCCTTTATTTCGGTTAACCGGGGTTCTACTTACCTATTCATCTACTACGGCCCACTGAAAACCGTTCAAGTACCCATTGTGGCCCTCGTTGCGATAAGTTTGGAGACCCCTGTTCTAAGGGAAAGCACAATTCAGTTTTCACTGTTTTTAAGCACGCACCATTTAATGCATACAGATTTGCAATTTACCATTAGTATACTTCTTTAATACCTAAGGGTAGTGTCGATTTCAGGGGAACCGCATGGCCGACGGACCCAGGTAGTCTCCAGAAGACCCTCATTACGAAGGCCCTCGCTCGCTCTCGAGCTAATCCGGGTCCTCTCTCGAGCTTGGGGACGGACGAGGGTCGCCCTTCCCGGCAGGTAGAAAGTGACCCCGTGCAGTACAATGATAAAGTTTATAAATTTTGCAATTTTGTAACTTTTTCGCATCGCCATCGAATCCCTTGTCTCAATACGTTTAAGAGCGTCTTTTGATTGACTCTCTAGGATGAAAATTAGTGGCGCAACTTGCGGGGTTGCGACGTTGGGTTGGGTTGGGTTGCCAGGTGTCATAGGCGGATTTTCTATGCTGACACTAAAATCCTTAATTTTCATCCTAGAGAGTCAATCAAAAGACGCTCGTAAACATATTGAGACAAGGGATTCGATGGCGATGCGAAAAAGTTACAAAATTGCAAAATTTATAAACTTTATCATTGTACTGCACGGGGTCACTTTCTACCTGCCGGGAAGGGCAACCCTCGTCCGTCCCCAAGATTGAGAGAGGACCCGGATTAGCTCGAGAGCGAGCAAGGGCCTTCCTAATGAGGGTCTTCTGGAGACTACCTGGGTCCGTCCGCCATGCGGTCCCCCTGAAATCGACTTCACCCAGACCTAATACTAGACTTTATAATAAAAAATAATGGGTAATATTTGAGAATCAATAAAGGATTCATTCAATTTACATGTTTCACGCGGGGAAATTGGACTCATAAGTTGAACTAGCTCCTAGAATAGATTGTGCTTGACTTTAGAAGGTCCATTGTACTTGATTAGGGTACCAATCAGAAATCCCCACTCCGGGTGCTAACCAGGGTCGTGTGCGAAAGAACATAAATACAATTTTGTGACGGCATTTCTGAAAATCAGTTTTTTTCGGAAGTATATTCCGATAACCAACACAAAACATGGTGGGCAACTGTCCTTCTGACACACTAAGCAATGAAAATGTGCAAAAAACACAACGTCAACTAGAATTATAAGCTTCCCATCAAGAGCAGATACGTACTCCCAAAACGTGTCATTTATAAGGGTTTATAGTATACACCTGTGTACCCCTGAGTTGATTAGGAATGGTCTCTACTTTTGACGAAATGACAGTCTCAGAGACACTCCAAAGTAAAAAACTACCAAAATGAGCAACCATCAGCCAGTCTCCATGGCTATGTGGATGCTTACAATGAGATGCAACTGAAATCGTTAAGTTTCCAGATATGACACATGAATGACTTTCCTGCTTTTTCAATTAAATCCATGACGATACCCACGCAAATGCAACAAGTTCTCAGATAAATCAGATCCTTCACAACAAATGAAAAAAAATGTTTTTACACATTCACGAGATTGTTCCAGGATAATACTGAAAAAAATACTGAACCTCTTAAGGCCTGGTTACACGGTACATTACAATGTACAAGTTTCTGTACATTTATGTGAATGGTTTCATGTACAGATTCTTGTACAATTACATGGACAAGATCAATGAAAAGGTGGCTACACGGTACATTTTTTCGGACAGATTTTCGTACATTTTCTGATGCGCCTTATGCGTTTTCGTTTGTTTTTCCTCATTTTAAACCGTTGGCGCGTTATTTAAACCAATTTTTTTACCATGGATACGACACATTTACTTGTCAATTGGCTTGTGAAAATGTGAATGTGTATTTTGCGTCGTCTGCCACCAGGTGTCTCTGTAATGAGGTCAACTTGTACGATTGTCTGAACGAAATTAGAACCGATTCTATTTTCTGTTCAGACATTCACACAATCGTACATTTTGGTGTGGTTACACGGTGAATTTTCGCGTTCATTCAGACATTCACACATTTTCTTGTACATTCTCATGTACCGTGTAACCAGGCCTTTAGAGACAAAATTTCACTCCAGCGAATGAATATCGCCATGGAAACAAACAACAGAAACATGATCTCACATCCAGTAATCAAATACCCTTTAGACAAGAAAGGAACACAAATTTAGTTCTTATGCCAAAGTCCTCATCCTAAGGCTATCGCTGTCTCCATCAAAGTCGGATTCTTCGCTTTCGCTCGGGATCTTAATGAATTTTATGTGCTTCCTACTGTCACTCCCGCCAAAAGAATTCCACAAAGATCCGAGCCAACCGCCCGCATCGCTTCCCGGCTCACTCATTTCCTCCATCATCCTACTCCTTCCGTCCAACGGCACGTGTGCCGAGTCACACTGAGGCCGAGACCGTGCGCCGCGACCAGTGGGGAACGGCCAGCAAGTGCCAGAACTGTGCCGGGTTTCTCTGGATCCCTTTGGGGGGAAAAAACCCCACCACCATTCCAAATTCATGTATGTACATATTTTCACGAGATGAGGCATTATAGACATTCAATCGTCATGTTCCCAATCACATGCCATAGACGGCTCATTCCACATCAATTCAATAACCTTTGGACCATTTTGAACCTTATAATAGGGCCTCTGATTTCACTCTACATTGGTGCTCAGGAAGTAGATCACTTTAAAAAAATACCCTACAATTGTTTTGAGAAAACATTTTAGTGTAATATATGCAAATTAAAAGTTTTGAAAATTTTGCCAAAAATCTGTTTCGCAGTATTTTTCCTTATTTCAATTGTTAAGGTGGTTTCAGCGAGATAGTTCCCTAGTCATAATGGAGACCATATCCACATTTTATTACAGCGTCTGTAAGAAGTATGAAATAAATATTGTAGTATTAATGGCGCAAAGATATAGTTATATAACCAAAATACTCAGTAATTAAATAAATAAAGCTACATAAGTTTCTAACTTGACTCATTTTTTTCCGCCGTACGCCTGAAAACCCTTCAAAACAGCAGGTTTTTTTGCGATTCTGTTAAAATTACTGTGGTGAGTAATAGATTATTTTTTATAAATAGTTGATAAAACATGCAATCTACACATCGTTAGTTTTTGGACGAAATCTAGGTGCTAGAAGTTCCTAATTTTTTAAATATTCTCCCTCTGGACCGCAAAGCCATTATCTATCCCATGTAAAACAGCTTACATTTTCAGGCAAATCGCTCGAAAAGTAGTTTGGCAAGAGGTTGATATTTTGATATCATTGGAAAGATGAGTTTTTTCTTTAAATTGAGGCCAAATTCATCAAATTCTAGGTGAAATGATTTTTCGTCAAACTATCTTAAACTATAATGATGCATGGCTCATTATAGAATACCTACACCTAGTAATTTTCAAAGAGAAGCAAAATAATTAATGTGGCTTTACTTCATTCTCCTATTTCTTGTTTAATTTTAAAGTTTAAAAAAAGCTAAATAACATTTGCCACATACTCCACCTCCAAAAACTGCCGAAACTATTTTTTTATCTATTTTATACATAATATCTGAGTTTAAATATCTCACTATTATGACAAAATTTCCAATGGTAATTCATAAATATATTTAGAAAATATACTTAAATAATTATACTTTACTCCCATTGTAGGCTCTGCCCTGAAGCATGGATGCAGTAGACAATTGAATATGGGCCTTGACATACACTGATTACTCCAGCTTATTGCAATAAGCATTATAAACAACATACCAGTATAAACTATTTCATAAAATACCGATGGCTTACATTGGTTATTTTTAATGTTAACAAAATGCTATTCGGGCAATTCCATTGCCACGGGTGGGACAGTTCGACACTGTCTTTAGTTATCCCTAAGAAAAATATCTTCAATATTTCAAATATCATATCAATATAAACTATGTTCATATGATTATAAATACTTCCTGAAGTCCAGGTCCAACTCACAACTTATATCATGGTGATTCAACGGTTCCGCTCAACTAAAGAGAATCCAATGAAACTACTTTAATTAAGAAATAATTTATATATATTGAAATATTACTTTTGTTGTCTTCAAGCTACCTGATTTTTTTCACAATTATTTGCTGCAGATTTCTTAAGATATTTGAACGAGAAGTGTGCATGAAATAGCACGGGTTCTCATGGGAACGCAAGGCTTTCTTCGTCAGAAAGGAACTTTTCTAATTACTCAATGTATAATAATTTATATCATCTAAAGTTGCTGCTATTAGCTGCGTGATTCGTCAAAAACTGCTACGGGCATACAGACAGCGTTACACAGATGTTAAACGAATTAGGCTGGGAGCCGCTAGAGACTCGGAGGCTGCGCGCTAGGCTTAGATTGCTTGTAAAATTGAGAATAGATATATCTTTAAGAGCGACACGGAGAACATCATATTAGAACCCCACTATATTTCCAGGTCCGACAGAAACGATAAATTAAGAGAGATATTTTGCCGAACGGATAGGTATGGGAATTCGTTTTTCCCCCGAATAATAAGGGACTTCAATAAATGCTAGGTGTAATTTCATTAGAGCGTTTCCTTTTTATATGTAAACGGCTAGTGTCCTAACACCCCCCGCCACACGCCTATTTAGGCGGCTTGCGGGGAGGTATGTAGATGTAAAGAAAAATGAATAACAGATTTCATAGTTGGGAAAGTTACCAAAAAAATTAACTGATTAAAGTTAATTTCTAGAAAAAGTAACTAGTTAACGTTGAAAGTTACTTTTCTGAAAAGGTAACTGATTAAAGATTAAGTTAAAAAAAGTAACTTTTACGTTAAAAGTAACTTTTTCAGTTACTTTTAAGAAACTTCAAAAAAGTAACTTTTTAAAATCTATTTTTTGCAACTGGGATGATATAAATATAAACTTCAAATTCTAGAAAAAATTATTTAAATTTTACTAAAAAACTCATTTAACTTTAATAACATTCTCATTTCAAAATTTGTATCGGATGTCCTCTCCTTTCTGCGGAAAAGAGGCCCTTAACACATTCAATGCGGACCCGATTTTCATGAAAGTCATCAAAATCGGCTTTAAAAAATTTAAAGTACTTCGGAATGGAACGACCACGTCAATTGACGTGCTCCATCAGTCGGTGTAGCCAGGAGCACGTCTATTGACGTGCTCCGCATTGAATGTGTTAAGCACTAAACATCCTTTCACATAGGTTTTTTGGTGACTCGCTTTCTCGTGTTCAACTATGTAGTATTGATGACACCATGTCGCCGAGTAAGGCATTCGTGCCCTCGCGTGGACATAGTCTTCGAGTGGTGTCTCGTGTCTTCTCGTCTCGCTCCTTAACTTTGGCTGTGACTCCACTCAATCCCGCTTTTGTTTGGATGTATTCGTCTGGGCCTATTCATTGATTTATTGCACGACTACTCAGCTATATTGCATTCTTAGATACAGTTTTATTTTCCCCTTTGTCTGTTGGCCTAGCTTTGCACCCATGCAGAAACTGGTAGACATTCGCCGAAAAGTAACGAAAAAAATTAACTGAAGTTAGTTTCATATCAGTTAATGTATAATTTTAACGATTAAGAGTTAACTCTTCTAAAAAGTAGCAGTTAAGTTAAATAGTTAACTATGTATTTAACAATTACTTTTAATCATTAATGTTTAAATCGTTAATCCCAACTATGACAGATTTTTACTCCAAGCACTTGAAGAAATCCATCACGCGCGTTGCGTACAATGTGAAATTGCCACAGCGAGTAAGGCACTTGAACATGGATGCGTGACTTGCAGGATGCAGAAGACAAAGGCATACGAACCAGTGTAATTTCATGCCCAATTCTCGATCAAATATCTTATGACACCTGCGGCAAATAAGTCTGAAAATTTGCAGGTAGCTTTAGAACAATATTATTAATGCTTTCCGTAAGTTTCCTTCAATTCTCTTTAAGTTGAGTGAAACCATCTCGAACCTCATTAACTTAATTGTTATGAAGCATTAAAATTCCGTCATGGATGGGACAGCAATAAAATGTGATTCTGGAGGTTATATTCTTTTACTAAACAAAATCTGTTAAGTATATGCAGCAGTTCTAATAATGCTGATGTATTTTATTACATAAGATTTCCTTACGTTAATACACTACATATAAGAAAAAGATGATCGATTATAATTTTTATTTAAATTACAGTTAACTTCTGTCACGTGTGGGACATAGTCTAATAAAAGATCATGTATATAAGCCTTTGAACCTCAGGCCAATCGATCCAAGGTAACCACACACATGATTGAACACTGTGCCTTGAGGTAGATCGACATTTAAGTCGGGCGTTGAATTTTCTGTTGCTGATGCTAACATCATTCAAAAAAAAAGAAAAAATTATTTTATAACAATTCAAATTTTAAAATTGGATAAAGTAATTTTCCTAAGAATGGAGCAAGCCAGTAGATTTGACCGCACTCAAAAATGTCAATAAGGCTACCAAACTCATAAAAACTGTGTTCCTTACATCTTTTACCTCTGGCTGAGGCAACACACTTGTGATTTATTCAAAAAATGGAACAAACAGCTCGTCTACTTTGAAAGTTAATCTTAAATCAATATATCTGATGCACATTTTCACATCGCCATCTACTGTACTCTGTTACCTGAACTTCTTGGCATTATTTTTCCTTTATTTCTCAAGCTCTAACATTAAAAATACCCCTTTTCACTGTCTCCACTCCTGGGGGGTTATTTTGTAATCTCACTTAGGTGAGAATACGTCATAAAATGTCACTTTTTCGTAGTTCAACTCCGTCACCCAGGCGGCGTGACCATCTTCGGATCTCAATCGGTGAACTGCCGGTCATGTGCTGGTCTTTTAGACAATTCATCCGCTCTGATCCGTATCTTTCGACTCTTGATCCGTTTCATTATCTCCGCCCGCCATTAGTTCCATCTCACCTGTCATAAAGAACGTGACATGGAGCCACCATCGTTTCCACTAGAAGCTTAAGTTGGAAAACAAACAAGGGCGCGAAAGATACAAATGATTTTAAATCGTATTGTTGAAATTTGCTAAATGTGAAGAACTTCAGCATTTTCAAATCCAATATATTGAGCACTTGAAGGTATGCTTTGTTTGAATTGCTTATGTTATAATTAGCTTGAATTGTCTGTGTATATATTTCGTATCAATATTTCCCAAACTATGTTGCTGATACCTTTGTTTTCGTGTGCCTATCCGCCAGTGTATGGAGAATGGAATTCAGTTATTTATGCCATAATTTCATAATTTTAACTAACATTGCCTTAAAATCTACGTCCTTGGTAGATATTTCCCGTGCTTGTGAATCGAACACTAATTACATGCACTTAATTTTTTTTAAATATTGAGTGATCGCTTACATGTCGCTTGTAGTTTTGACTGTATTTATATTTTCGTGGTATGTACAGTAGATATCTTCCGTAAGATGTTGAGCAATCTGGGGTATTCGCTGTTCTCGGCATATTTTATTTGATATAAGGTAATTGAAGCTTCGCTTATCACTGGACAGGAGACAACTTCGCACGATAGTGGGACTCCTCACCGGACACTATCAGGTTATGAGGCACCTCCATCTCCTGAGAATCACAGACTCAGCGAAATGTAGATGGTGCAAGGAAGAGGACGAAACAACATCGCACGTACTCTGCAAGTGTCCCGCTTTGATGAGGACTAGAGTTAGGCATCTGGGCTCACCATTTTTGGAACTAGATGAAGTCAGGGGTATCCCCATAGAGTACATGATATCCTTTAGCAGGGCGACTGGACTCTATGGGTGAATATAAACATGGTGGTTGGCACAATGGACCATTAGGTCTAAGTGCCTTAGCTCCTCCTTGGAGGAACTCCACCTTCCCTTCTAATCTAATCTAAATCGAAGCTTCGACAATTCACAAACCGTTCGTGAGCCGATCATTAAGAGAGGGAAACGGATCTCCCCGCCTTTCCACTAAGAGTCACTAAAAAGGTGAGATTACAAAATAACCCTCCTGGTTCCACACCAACAATGCGTGGAAGGTACATATTTTTTTATTCTGGTAACAGCCTTCCCAAAGGGACTTTGGGCATTTCAATAATCCCATCTTTGAAGCACTGTCCATAGTTTATTTGACTTTATTTAATTTTGATCGACTTTCCATCCGCACTTTCATTTTCGTTCCCTCCTCGAGTGATATTGCTGACGATTTTTATTTCCATCTTCATGTTTTCTCGCCTCCCCTCACATCTATCCTTCTTTCTTAGTATGTAGCTTTCATCTTTTTTCATCTTGCTTAAGTTTTTCACACACGTTTTCATCCACTCTGCAGATCCCTATATTTCTGAGGGACAAGTACATCGAAAACCAGAAGGCCTATTCAATGCAACAGGTGTACATAAAATAATTATAGCCCTAATATTAATATAGGCCCAAAATGAAGATGTCAACATGGACATAACCTCTTATTTACCACAGCGAAGTCCTAATAAGTTAAATCAGCAAATTTGAAAACAGTCACAGGTAGGACAGTTATAAACTACACTAATGAAATATCATACCATTTTGTATGAATTACTTGATCACGAATAAGTTTTCTTTATCTCTTAGACACTACTGCACTAAATAAACAACCTAAATAAACAAATACAAAACTAACCTAGATTTCAGCTTTCAACATCAATAAGGAGACATTGTTCTGCTACTTCAGTACACAAAAACAATTAACAACCAGTTGTTTATTTGTATAATAATAACAGAAGCAACCTAATCCAATATAGTTATCTTACAGAGAAAGACCTACTGCCAACTATGCATATCTCTTTTTTTTATATTTTCAATGCTGAATTTAATATATATTTAGACAATGAAATTATTTGTAATAAAAGTACATTAAAAAAATATTTTTTGTCACTGGGCTCACTTTTCACGTAATGGCCCATTTGCAAAATTTATACTTTGGGCCGAGTGTCGATAGTTCGCATCGATTGTTGAATTGAGGTGGAATGACCCCGATGGAATATGTACGTATACTATGTGGTACACACGAACGGACCAAAAGAGAAAACCTTCAAAATGAAACTGGTACTTTTGAGTTTTATAAACCATACAAAGAAATTATGGATGGTCAAAAGGATTAATACACGTGCACTCACAGCAACAATGTACGCTGCAAGCCATCGTAAGGTACGGTGTGGGAGCGGGCGCTCAAAAAACCTGACACTGTTTGTCAATGTGAATGAAAAAAATTACACACGTTATGTTGTACTCAAATATATTGGTGTTATTACCACCACAACTCTTCATTCAATCCTAAGATAAGTTGACTACATCCCATCATTCCACCTGTTAACTATTTTATACCTCTAGATAAACAGTGTGAGAAATACGGGATGAAGATAAATTTTAGGAAAACAAAAGTAATGAGATTCTGTAGGACAAAGAAAGCTAAGGTGGTGATAAGAGTAGGAAGTCACAAACTGGAGCAAGTAGAACAATTTAATTACTTGGGTAGTACGCTGGAAGAAACAGGACATAGTAGCAAAGACATTAGGAGGAGAATAGCGCTAGCGAAGGAAGCGTTCAATAATAGAAGGGAGCTGATGACGGGGACCTTAAGTAAGGATGTAAAAAAGAGACTAGTGAAGAGCATGATATGGAGTGTGGCGTTGTATGGGGCGGAAACGTGGACCTTGAGAAAGGAAGACGAAAATAGGCTGAAGGCTTTCGAGATGTGGGTGTGGAGGAGGATGGAGAAGGTGCGTTGGACGGAAAGGAAGACAAATGAGGAAGTGCTTGACATGGTGGGCAAGGAGAGGAAACTTATAGGTGAGATTAGGGGAAGACAGGATAGGTGGCTGGAAGGGGTAATGATCAGGGGCGATGGTTATTCTGAAGGCCGTGATAGAGGGAAGGATGTTGGGTAAGCGGGGAAGGGGAAGGAAGAGAATCGGTTTTATGGACGGGATTAAGAAAGGTAGGACTTATGCTGAGATGAAGAAAGAAATACTAGAGGTAGAAAGGGCACGGCACGTGTAAGAGTTCGTCGGATATTCTCTGACTTTCATCACAACCTACCTTTAACCGGTAGATTACTGTAATGAATGAATGAAGCTTTCAGTTTCATATCCTGTCTTACTTGTAGAGAATGGAAAATTACTGTAATTTTCATCTGAGGTAAATTACCACGGTAAATTACGGTAATTTTTGAAAATTACCATAATTTTCCAGTATTTTTCAGTTTTAAGCATTTAACAGCAAATGTATGGTTAAATAAGAATGCCAATAGCAAAAGGAAGGGAATAACCATGTTTAAACCGTACCTAATACAACATTAATCTGTTAGAAAATTTTAAAATAGTAAAAAGAAATACAGCAGCAACACGCAATCTGGTTTTCTTTTGTCAAAGTATGAAAAATTGTCAAGATGAATATTCTAATTCATTAATCTATAATGTTATAATTTAAGTAAAATATTCCAAAATTGAGTTGTGCATGCTTCAATTAATTATTAAACACGTAGGAAATGTGAACTTGGCTTAAAAGAACATGTTGGGAATTTATCTGTATGAAAAATTATCTCAATCATAGGTGAATTATCCAGAAAATTATGGAAGTTTTCAAGGGGCGCGGTAAATTTTGAAAAATGCCGTGGTAATTTATGAAAATTACAGAGGTAATTTTCTAAGTGGCCAATCTCTACTTACTTGGCAGTTTCCCTTCTACTATGATACTTATAAAGTCCCTGTATCTCAAAAGTCTTTCCCTTCCACCCGCACCTTGTCTTCCACATACAGAGCTCCATATGTTGTCTTCCCCTTTCCCTTCCGCACGCTCCACCCCCCTTCCTCTCTCATCCATCCATTTAACCTTCAGCGTCTAATTCCAGCACCAAGTTTTGAAAGCCTTTACATATTCTTTCCTGTTCCAGCTTTCCAATAGTCCATGCCTCAAAGCAATATAGTGCAACACTCCATGTGATTGTTTACAGGTACTGCTTCCTTCCCGGTAACACTATTTCCTTTTAACAAAACAGTTGCTTTCTTAGCTTGAGCGCTGCTTCAATTGATGTCCATTAAACCTCTTCCATTCCATGCCATGCAGCTTCTAAAGTAGGTGAAGGATTCCACTAGTTCTAGCACCCCTTCGTGTAGCATAATGTCTAACTTCAGGCTCTTACTTCCACATTCTAGGGCTTTCATTTTCTACCTGTTAATCTTCAGGTTGTATCCTCGGAGTACTGATCCATTGCCTTCAAGGATGCTTGAAGGTCCTCTGGCCTCTCAGCTAAGAATTTGATTAGTGTCGTACGAATGAAAAAAATGCTAGACACATTAGAAGTAATGCAGTATTTAAGTTTATACACATGTGCTTGGCTGTTGTTCAGAATTTGTAAGTAGTATTTAAACCTGTCTCCCTTATTCTGAGTAAGATGTAGTGAAGGAGTCTTATATTTAAACAAGGTGCCCCTGTAGCTCTCTGAAAGTCTCTATATTGTCCGATTTCTTGATTCTGGAGGGACTACAATCTGAGTTCATTGAAATGATCACTCGGTTACAATTAACTTTTTGCTGTAAATTTTTTTCACAATTTCAGCAAACTTCTTCACTGAAATGAGCTCGTAGGCTTCCGCAGATATAGTGTTGACTGTTTAATCTTTCGGGATTCATTCTGCGATGTTTAAAATTGCAAATAACAATATTTCGCTGGTCCCCCTGCCAGCTTCATCAGGTTATCCTCAGGTTAATCAATAACAGGTTAACCTGATGAAGCTGGCAGGAGGACCAGCGAAATATTGTTTTTTGCAATTTTAAACATCGCGGAATGAATCCCGAAAGATTAAACAGTTCTTCACTGAAATTTTGCCCTTATGAGTCACAAGTACTGGCTGCATATTCTAAGTGAGGCTTCACTGATTAAAGATAATATATTTTTCCTCATTAAATTATACCCACCACACAACCAAAGAACCTAAACATTATTTATTAAGTGGCCAACATTCTTGTTTGTCACTGTTTAGAGTGTCTATCATGCTTCTTCCTTTAACTATTTAGTCAGTGATGGAAGTGACTGACTTCGACCTGAATATGCCTCCTGTAATGGAGGAGAAACTGTCATCACCTAAACGCCCACACACACTGCACCTAAACATATGGGATCCAACTCGATGCTCCATACTTTAGTTGGAACAATGTTATAACGTATACATTCCTTTTAATTTCTCTTAAGCTCATCTATGATAATTGTAAAAAGAAATAGAATGAAAGTCTCTATATTGCCCGATTCCTTCACGCTGAAGGGAAATAAATCTGAGAAAAATGTGAAAAGTCATTTCCCTCGTTAACAGGTTAAAATTTTAATCTCTCACTTACCAGGCAGGTTTATAAACCAGTTACATCCCCTTATTTAAATCCAACAATGTTAACATTCATGTCCTAGTATAATAATGCCAATTTCCGGTCAAATATCCACTGTAAAAAGTGTGGGGGGGGGGTTATATTCAAACACAAAGAAAGAAAAGAAAACACTCGGAACTTATGCTAACAGCCCAAAATAGCACAGATAATTGATGATTATATCCTAATATAAATTGCATCAGTAATTTATATTAAGATAAAATTATCTTATCAGCCACAATTAACAGGATTTGCAGTAATTTTTTCATTATCTAATTGAGTTTTCCCTCATGATGATGTTATTACAGCAGCCTAGTGAAACAATTCAGTGAAGACCTTATGCAACCTGCCAAGACGAAAAAAGTTGAACAAATCTGATCGTACATTCAACAGTTCTGGTAAAAAGGTGACTACTATCGCCGCAAAAAAGGTAGAACGCTGAACTTTAAGCATTCGTACGAAATTCCACCGGAGCTCCAAAGAGCCGTGTAATATATCGTTTTACTCCTTGTTTATTTGGCTACAAAATGCATTCACTGAATAGTGTGTAAGTGTAAAAGTTTAGCTCCTACGGTCGAAAGAGTGAATTTGTTCAGCAAATTTTTGAAGTAATTCAGCAAAATACTGTTTGTTTATGTGTTAGAAGTTTATTGATTCTATGGATTGTATTGTTGCCACGAACTGAATTAAAGTGTGTAATTTCTGAGACTGAATTTTATATCTAATTAGGAAATATTCAATATAAATCCATCCACATAAAGTTAAAAGAATATAAAACACCTACAGCCTTTCCCATTCCTTGTCCAATCAGCGCTGGACAGAGGTCTCACTAGAGGGGTCTTGGCAATGAGATTTGAGTCACGCGCGGCCAGGAGTATCACCATTGCCAACTGAGCAAAATGGTAGTGAGCATTGCCGCGGGGCGATTTTTTTCTTTGTCGTTTATTTTAAGTATGGGGAAGAATATAAAAAATTCCTTACATGAGTAGTTATGCAATATTTTTTCCATAAAGCATACGTAATTTTGATATTCATATACTTTTCCACACCTCGGAAATTGAAATCTAGCTTTCGGCCATTTAAAAATCAAAGAATGGGTAAAATAAAATTTTAAAAGAATGTTTGTAATGCGGAGATGTCATCCTCTTCGTAAAAAAATAATGAAGCGAACCAATTAAATATTTTGGCCGTGACGAGATGAAGAAGACGACCGTTTCGCCGTTCTCCTAGTTTTTCGCGTGTTTTTCTTCACTCTTTCGACCGTAGGAGCTAAACTATTACACTTGCACACTATTCAGTGAATGCATTTTGTAGTCAAATAAACAAGGAGTAAAACGATATATTTCACGGCTCTATGGAGCTCCGGCGGAATTTCGTACGAATGCTTAAAGTTCAGCGTTCTACCTTTTTTGCGGCGATAGTAATTCATATTTTCCATGTTTATTTAAAGCATCATTTGCATAAAGAGGATACCTCTTGTTAGAAATTAATTTTTCCAAAAATGGAGTTGAGAAGTGGGGGGGTTATATGAAGGCTTGGGGTGGTTATGTTCATATGAGCTGATTTCAATAAAAAATGGTAATTTGCAGGGAATTTATTAGTTGAATGTTCAGTATAACTGGTGACTGGCAGCCTGATTATTGTGGGTTTGAATCCTGGCAAAGTCATATTAATTTTTTCATCACAAATTTCCAAACACAGGTACTTCAATTCACACCCAGGCGAGTGACTTGAGTACAATGTTCTTTGGGGGGAATTTGCAAAAATTATTACTGTTTAAAAGGGTCAATCACAGAAAATTATCGTGACCATGTCCAGCACAATAAAATAATGAATGAAAAATACAGAGTACCAGTTTCATTCCGAAGTTTAGGAGCATTTCCTAAAATTAAGCCTAGGACAAATAGTTATTTGCAAAAATGGCAGAAATAAAGCTCTATGATGAAGCTAACAACTATGCAAAACTTCACAGAATTTCAACCATGAGTACATATATATAAACTTGTACCATCTCATAAGCCACACAACTGAAATGAATTCACTAAATGCGCAAACAACATACAGCGGAGGAAATAAATAAATGAAAAAGAGAGAAGCTCTAATTGATCTCAGATACCCAAGATCAAATCTCTTGGATTACTCAAGAGAGATTATCAGTGAATGCAACTCTCTTTCCTTCTTCCCATCAAGGCCTTTACACAAGCAATTTAAACCATTGACAACAGTCTGCTTACATTGAGCATGTACCAAAACAGGTTCAGGCATGAAACTTGCGTGTACACATTCACCGCATTAGAACAGGGGTTTATCGAGGTTTATCAAGCATTCTCACAAGTTTATGTGCTCACATGATGAATTTTCAAAGGGCCATGAATTCACGCATGAACCCGCACAGGTTCATGCAACATGTACACAGGTCCTAAAAATACTATATGCATAAAAATACTATACTACAGTATGCATCAAATAGGAGGTAAAAGCTTTACATGCAAAACTCAAAAGTACCTAACTTCAACACAAAAGGAAGCGGCAACGATACAAATAAGTTTCTGTCTAATAACCCACTAACCCTTTCACTGCCAGCAAAGTCCACGTAGGGCATGGCGTAAAGATTCACAAGGCCATTATTGTGTAGTTTTCAATGCTTTGGATTCATAGTTTTTTTAACTAATATGTTTATCTACTCCAATAAGCTACATTTTCCAAATACAGTGAAACCTATCTTTGGAAGAACACAAGCTAAACAGAAACCTTTCTCATCCAGAAAAATGTTATAGTCCAGGCAGGGGTTCTATGGTTTTAGAGCACTATTATCTCCTGTTGGACAGAACCTGACTAACGTGGAAATGGAATCGATTCCCTGACACTTGAAACTGGATTATGCAGAGTTCCATTAATAATTTCCATGGAAACGTTTTATCTCGAGCACTTAGAGCAAAAAATTACATCAAGAATTGTTGGATACTTCCCAGACTTGGGCAGAATTTAGTCTGAATAAAGGCAACTCTTATTCATATAACTTAATAAGTGGGTCAATCAGTAATAAGGAAACATGTACTCCATGGAAAAGAAATAAAAAGATATATAAAAGCCTGAATAAGAGCACAGTTTGCAAAAAAAATTATATCATCATGCTGAAATGAAAACCTTTATGCATGATATGTGATAATGTTCCTTTGCTTTTTTGTATGAATTCCATTTCTCTATGGACTTACAGCCAAACAACATAGGCATCGCATCTTATGGACATAGCTTAGGGGACTTCTGATGTCTTTATTTTAAATGTCCAACCCTGAATTACTAAATTTCCTGCCCTTTAAGAAGCACTGCCTTTTTATCGAAAATGCTTCCAAAGATCTCTCAGCACCTCATGGTAAATCTATGCCTTCAAACCAGTGCCAGAGGGTAAACCTATGTCTTCAAACATCCTATTTTGAATTGCTGCCAAAGGCGCCAATCTGTCTACTTTCATCACAGACTGTGATGCAGCAGCGAGCTAATTATGCACTCTCCATTTTCTCCTCGGATCTTACGGTGGATAACCTCATCAAAGTTGCTAATTTCGAAATTTAACAATCCCATTTGCTTCCCATAAAACTGCTAACATTTACAAATGACGATAAATATATCTTTTCTCTAAAATCTCACCCAAAAAATCACAGAGCTTATTACGGGCTGGTGCATCCTATGGGTCAGAAAATACAGCAAAAAGAAAACTGGGAAGCCATAAACTGGTTTTAAGAGATTTCATGGATTCAAGAGAGAGAATGATTTCAAGATATTCCGCACTAGACAGGTTTCACCACATCAGGTCCATTTTATTTGGGAATTAAAGGGTGAAAAATAAGGCCTATACACTGCATTTTGAAGTACAGGCGGTCCTCAACTTTCGTACACTCGACTTTCGTACAATTCGAACTTTCGTACGCTCCAAATTGATACCTTTTACTTGAGTTTTCGGACACCAAATTCGGACTTTTGGACATTTCTCGAACAATATTTTTGAATTTCCCACAATGGCGCATGGCGCATCCCGGCATTCAACTGTTTCACCTGGCGTTCTCACTCGCTAGTATACGCGACTGTGGGCAGTGTTAACTTAGAGCGAGGTGTAACTTGTTTATTTACTGAATTTAATTAATGTCGTATGATAAGAAATGAGTAGAAAACGTAAATACGATGTGACTGAGACCAACGAAAATACCAGTAGGTCGCATAAACTTAATAATGTCGAGCAAAAGTTGGGAATTATTAGACGTGCTGAACTGGGAGGATCATTTGCTGCAAGACAATCATTGAACTTAAGCCGTTCAACTGTGTGTTCAATAGTAAAGGGGTAAGATAAAATAATAGACCATGTAAGAAATGCTGGGAAGTGCAATTCGAAATTCACGAAGTTGTGTATGGCATGTACCTAGGAAACATCATTCTATTTTCGTCTGTCTTTTGTCCAGTTTAGGTAATTGCGAAATTTTGTTGTTTCTTTAACTGTAATAAATTAAATGACATCGAGTTTAAGGTTCCAAAAATTAAATATCGTGATGCTTCTTGTTTTGTGTCTTTATATTGATAGTGGACATTATCAGTGAAATGTTAATTTCTGATTGGGAAAAATTATAAATGCGTATGTTTACTCAGTACACAACAGTATTCTTTTAGAACCGTTTTTCAAGACTACGTAGTTTAAAAAAGTAATTGCATATTGTTTTAAATATAATTAATGTATTTTAAACTTTTGTATTAAAAATAAAATTTCCTTACAATTGATATGAGGTTTTACTATGTACATTTAACTCTCCGGAAACGTAACCCCTAATTAGTATGGGACTCCATTGTTCGACTTTCGTACACGTCTTCAGGATCGCATTGTGTATGAAAGTCGAGGACTGCCTGTACCACAAATCAAGAAAATTAATACATGTACAAAAAGGCAGGCTGATATGTTAGCCAGCTGAAATTTTCGTACATTCACCGAGGGCCAATAGATAAGCCCCCTGGCAGTAAATAAGTTAATGATTTCAAAGAATAGAGTAAAATGCCAGAACGGCTGCCTTATTTAGAAGGCTAAGAGCACTATCAAATTATGGTAATTTTCATTCATAACGAGAACAAGTTTCTACGCCCTCTCACGTTGAATTCACTTCCTGCTGATCACAGAATTCTAAAAAGTATCCCTTCAGGAAATTTTCTTTACGAATTAATGGATTGGGATCTTGACACCATGCTTAGACTGCATTCTTAATTGAGTACTGCTGGTCAGTGGTGTCACTTCAGGAGAGAAGTGATCCACAAGAAGAATAAGCGATGGACAGGTTCAGACCTGGGGGGCTATTCTCTATCTCGAAGCTACCGATGCGGTTGCTTCGAATAAGCTACCAGAATTGGCTACCAACCGTATTCTCTAACTCGCGGGAGCTTTCTCAAGAACGTAAAAGGAAGTGGAGAGAAGTTTGACGAAAGGTGGGTATGAGAATCTTTTTAAACCAAATCTGCGGAAACTTCATTACTGGTGACGTCATTCTTAGAACCAATGGGAAAGCTCGTCTCAATGTTTTTCCGTTGGATAAAACTGGTGAAACATGTTTTAAGGCCATTTTAGACGGTGAAGATGTTCTTGTATCGTGTTTAGCGAAATATTCCACGCATTAAAAATCATGCAAGCAAAATTCTAAAAATGTTCTATTTTTGCTTACATAATCTCGTGAACAATCTCGTGTATAGGAATGCACAACGTCCATCTTGGCTGTTTTGATCACTTGAAATAAGACTGTTCGTAAATATATTCGGGAATTAGGGTTCATGTCGATGATATGGTTCAATATAATTTGCGCTATTTGCTTTCGTCGATTACTCGTTGCTTCAAATCATTTAAATAATATACGAAGATGAAACTTTCAAAAGAAATGTGAAGGTGATACTCGCTACCACGGCCCACTAAGTATCCCATTATGGGCTGGAATCACGTAACTCACCGAAGGTAAATATAGCTTTCTGTCACTCCAGTTAATATCTTTTTTGTGAAAAATCCCGCTAATGGCGAAAATGACAAAGTAACCCAGTGAAAGTGCAAGGAATGCGCATTTAATAAATGTAAGAAACATACCCGTGCGTTGGATAATTATAGATAGATAAGCGTAATAAAATGACCAATATTTAAGCAGGGTATTCGGAGGCCGCACTTCGTAAGGCTACCGTGGGAGCTTATTGGGGCTACGGAAGTAGCTTCGTGACATTTACAGAATATGGGTAGGAGCCTATTATGCTACCGGTAGCTTCTGCTAGCTCTTTCTCCGGTAGCTTCCATGATAGAGAATATCAATGGGAGCAAGTAGCTTATTGAAGCATCTTTTCGCCAGAAAGCTCCGATGCTTCGAGTTAGAGAATAAGCCCCCAGGACACACCTCCTAAGCAACATTCACAAAGATATAAATCACTTACCACAATCAGAGTGAATGAGTACGAAATACAACAAAGGTCAAAATTTAAAGGGTATGGCAGAAGTGTTCTCACAAGCGGACTTAGCTTAAATAAGTGCACTAAGCAATGGCAACAAATGTGAACAGGCGCAGGCCTGAATAGAGATGGGTAAATTACCGCAATTTTCATTTGAGGTAAATTACCACGGTAATTAACGGTAATTTTCAAAAATTACCATAATTATCCAGTATTATTTAGTTTTACGCATTTAGCAGCAAATGTATGGTTAAACAAGAAAGCCAATAGCAATAAGAAGGGAATAACGATGTTTAAACCATACCTGATACAACATTAATCTATTAGAATTGTTTTAAATTGTAAAAAGAACTACGGCAGCAACACGCAATCTGGCTTTCTTTTGTCAAAGTATGAGAAATTTTCAGGAAGAATATTCTAATGCATTACTCTTATAATGTTATGATTAGTGATGGGTCGATTCGATTCCTCGATTCTTCGATTCCTCGATTCTATGCCAAGAATCGGAATCGAAAATGAGTATTTACCGAGGTGAAAAATCGATTCCGATTCCAGTAGTACTTCAAACCACAAATTTATTTACGACCGTGCTTCCAAAAGTCATTTGAATTTTCGCGCCATGTAATCGTAAAAACAAAACACATTCGAATCAGCGTAGTGACCGTTTCTTCCATGCCGTAGTCCCGTAGTGACGTTAAAGATACATACGTTTTCTAGGTGCACGACATTGTCATCGACTTCTACTGAGCGTTGTAATGTCGATAGCGTGGAATCATTTTCATATTGATCCTATAAATGATCAAATTGCCGTGTGTATCCACTGCCACGCAAGAATTTCCTGTGGTGGAACTTCAAAATCTACCTCAAATTTATTAAAACATTTTAATAAACAACATAGATCTTTAGTAAAGGCTTCATCACCGAAAGATATTTTTCATGGAGCCTATGGCATCAGAATCGATGGAATCGGTATTGGTAGAATCGGAATCGAAATGTCAGAACCGGAATCGGGATCGCTAAAAATTTGGAATCGACCCATCACTAGTTATAATTTAAGTAAAATATTCCAAAAATGAGTTGTACATGCCTCAATTTATTATTAAATGCATAGGAAATGTGAACTTGGCTTAAAAGAACATGTTGGGAATTTATCTGTATGAAAAATTATCTCAAACATAGGTGAATTATCTTGAATATTACGGTAATTTTCAAGGGGCGCGGTAAATTACGAAAAATACCACGGTAATTTAGGAAAACTACCAAGGTAATTTTCAGAGTGGCCTGAAACTACCTACTCCATCAGAAAACAATGACTTTTTCACACTTATTCTACAGTATCATTGCCAGTGTCCAAAGACTAACTCAGGTCAAGAGAAACAAATCCTTGAACACGGGAAAAATTAACTCATTTCACAGCATTTACGGTCTTAAAATCCTACCTCGAAAGATATAATAGTGCATTGGAAGCATAAATGATGAAATAGAGAATGTGTATAGAGTATCTGAACACCAACTTGAAAAGGACGAGGGCCAGGGTTCAACCTAAAGGTTAGTTCAGCAGGTGAGGCTATATCCAGCCTAGTACATACTGACATGTGAGCGATACGGGAGAATAATCACCTGGTTTTGAACCCATGACCATCTGATTTTCAGCCAAGCACTACCCACAAAGTTAAAAGCCATTTCTGCCCTTAGGCGCGTGAAAATGCCCACCAAACCACTACAATATCACAAAACTATGGTAAACCATGGAACCATGACCCAATGATAGTACTGCTGAATAGAAAAATGAGAAAACCGCAAATATTTTTTTAGAACACCCATGATATTACAAAAAGTTTGTCGTGCAAAAGTATGTAAGAAACTATGAATTAGAGAAGTAGCAACTGAAAAACAATGCATTAAAGCCAAACAGATCAACGATATTAGAGACTACTAAGTGCGACAAAGATGCATATCATGTACCACATTGTATGCAATCCTTAAAAACAATAAACCGTAATAACTCTGTACCAATAAATGCAGTCTATGAAAAATGATTGGAAAAAGCCCATCACACATTTGGTTTTTCAGTTAAAAATCATAAGGCATTAACAAGGATATTCACATTAGAGTTATGAAAATAATGATTATGTTGAAAGTGAGTGATGATCAGGTCCCGAAAACTCATGACCCCAGAATTCTACAATGCCAAATCATGAATTCACGGATATAACCACGGATTTGGATAGTTGGTCATGGAATGCTGGACATCATGTCAACTAAACCTTATAATCTGTGCGACACATTTATTTGTGAGTTGACCACAGAAAAATTAAATCAAAAGGAGTTGGGGATCGGCACAGCAATGACTGATTGGGATAGCTTGATTGAAGACTATGAGTAAGAATAATTACAGATGCTTATCTGATGGTTTTCCTCGGGTCAAATATGTTTCCGAATGAAAGAAGGAAACTTATGTTCAGCTTTCACTCGGCGTGATTTCACCCAGATACCTGGAGATCGCACTATTCATTAGCAATCAATCTTTCGGTAATTTGTCTCATTGGGCTTTTTGAATTGAATCAAATTTATCAAGGATAAAATCATTTTGATAGGAAAATAACTAAAGCCCGTTTCACACGACACTTGATCCAGCACAAGGTCTAGTATACTCGCAAGTATGCTAGATTTCCAGTATCGTGTGAACAGAACCAGTATACTGGCTAGCAAGCATGCTAGCTAGTATACTCGCTGAGCCACTGGATTTCGTACTTTCGTTTGCTACTAGACCCAGTAGGACCCAGTGGCCATCTACCAATCACGTTCACGTTACAGACGCTGTGCGATCTTCTCTTTTTAAAATTAGTATGGAATCATATGGAATAACTGCTTAATAGCAAGCACAAGGTCGATGATTGTGTGAAACCTTCTAGTACGGTTTCTAGTATACTGGGTTTCGTCCTCAATATCAAGTACCAGCTAGCATACTAGGTTTTGTGCTGGATCAAGTGTCGTGTGAAACGGGCTTAACCACCAGATCCACATTTCAGCACAATGCACTGCATTTGAGTCGCAGATCAAACAAGGTTTTCTTTTCCCCAGAATTGATGGGTACCATTATGCACGTAATTTAGCTAAAAATATCCACTATTTTGCAACTTAAAAATTGCAACCATCCTTCCACGGCCAGCAAATATTACCCCCTCAAAAAAGTCTCAAATTATAACCAACTTCTTCAGTAATAATTTTGCTGGGTTGACTTTAGTCCTGCATCTCAGGCAGAGGGTTCAACCAACAGTTTACTTCTTCTACATAAGATGTCTCGTCAGAAGCAAATCAACCATAAAAATGTAATACCCTCCACAGCAATTCTTAAATTCACTATTTCCCCTTCGAGCCACCAAGCATTACTACCTTGTTTTATTGATGACATTTCACCGGCCAGGAATAATGAGCTCCCATCAGCTAGGCATCCACCTCCGATATCCCTTATGCTGTGTCACAAATGCATTAACCTTTATATTTTCCATAACTGCTAGGAGAGCTAAAGTATCCTTTGGTTTTTAACTGTACATGTGGTGGTTATAATAGTCATTTTCAACCTCATTTGGCACTTTATCATTGCTATAAAATAAAAAATATAGCATCAGAAACCTCCCAAAATAATATGTTTGAGAGTTGTTCATGCAATATCAAACTAATGATATAATTCCACATATGTCAACGACCATAATAGCAGAATTAATCTGGATGAGTTTTGAGTGCGACAAAGGCAACCACATCCATCTTAAAATGCAGGCATACATACATAAAAAGTAACAATGTGAAATAAGTTTCACGGTTGACCTGTCCAGTCTTAGGATAGCCTTACTTGGAACTCATTAGGGGAAATAATGAATAGGTATTATCTTAACTGAGTATTTTTATCATTTATTCTAGAGGAGGAATATAAAACTGTACCATGTGGCAGCATATCAATTTCCACGTATTGTCAGAATGTTTCAAAACGTAAGCATTTAACTGCTAAGAGGCTCATCACAGAAGTCTCTTGACAAATGGGAGGTCTAAAAATGGATCTTAATAACCTTCCCACCAATGCCATCTACTTCCATGTTGTTTTGTAAAAACTTATATGCCATGATTTTCCAACACAACAATCCCAAAAGTCCCACTTTTTTTGGTATCCTTGCATAAAAAATGGAAAAATGATTTTATCCCTTTTTTTACACAAATTTCCAATATTATGTATAAAAGATTATTAAACTTGATAAAATAATTTTATATCAAATGTGCTTGTGGTTCATAATTCTTCTTTAAAGTGATTGTGATGTTTATGCATCTCCACAACAGCATTTAATTTGAAGCACTAAATGCACAATAGTTTTGCATCTGATTGTCTTAAATTTTAACAAGTCTCATTATTTCACAAAATGTCCCAGGCTTTGGATGAAAAACATTCTGACTGTCAGAGATTCGAGAATAACAGGGGAACCCTAGCATAGACATACACTCCACAACCAGAGCCTGTGGCATAAAAGAAATAGCATTGAAAAGGAAGAGAGAAACCAGGCATCAGCATAAGATTGCTCTTTTACTGAACATCCACAAACCTACTCTGTCAAATAGACAAGACACTTTTCACAGATCTTGCCTCAATCCTCATGGTCCAGACATTGGTCCGGCTCAAGGTACTATTCTTAGAGAGCTCATAAATACTGAATGCTACACGCTGGATGTATTGAGCAGAATAAAATCTTGTCCGTTAAAATAACTATGAATGCCAATCCAACTTTTTTTAGACACATGCTCACGATGTTGTATCTTTTGCGTTAGGCTGCAAGTCTTAACCCATTCAATGCTGACCTGTTGACATGACATTTATTCCCACGCTGAAGGGTTTTTTTCTTTTATTTACATAAAACGAAAACACATCCAGCAAAGAACGAAACTCATCCACGTGTGCCTAGAGCAAGACTAAGACGCTGAAGGAAGTTGCAAGAGTCAGCGCCGACGCTTGGGAACTGGGGAAAACTGATAAAAGTAAGGGACCGATGCCTTGAATTCAAGGCATCCGCGCCTCTGGCTTGCACAGGATGCCTTGAATTCTAGGCATCCGCATTGAATGGGTTAAATTAAAGCAAATTGTCATAGACTTTTACGCAATCCCTAAAGGCATATCAAAAAACAGTAAATAATGGTGAAGGTAGATTAGAATCGAACTCAAAGTCGGAGGGAATATTAATCACTAATTTGAAGCAATACAAATATAAATGTCATGTAGAAGAATGCTATTTCCATGGGCTGACTAATGTTCCACTTCTGACATTAAAAATTGTCACATGATTACTTCAAATTTTTATGCAACCATCTTAGATACTCTGCCTCAATTTCATGTTTCATTAATAGCAATCCAGCACCATATGTAAACCTAACCCATCCATTCGCAAATACATGAACGAAAAGTAATTTTAAAAACGATTTAGAATAATAGGACCTACTGCTCATGAAATCCCGAGAATATAATCCATATTTTTCTCAACAGGTAAACCCCTTTCTTTTGAAAACATAAGTATCTGATTATCATTGAAATCTTAACATAGCACATACCACTGGTGACATCTCAGCAAGTAGAAAATTGCTAACGTGAGAGAATCAAAATGAAAAAAAAACATGAATGACGGTGAATGTGGACACGAAAAAGAAAATAAAAATGTATTCTTTATCCAACGTTTGATAAAATTACATCCATTTCCCTCATCTCAATGGATTGACAACTTTTCACCGTGAATTTTCCTATAGCCCACGGACTTGGTTCTTTTCCTCACTCATCAAGCTCCGTCAAACCCTTGAAACGCCTCGACTAAATTTAGTTCACACTGAAGAAATAATCCGAGGAACTCATTGGAAGGTCCAAGACTAACATTGTAATCTCATAAGTGAACAAATTTTAAAAAAATCCTGCAGCACTCTACACTATACTCATTTGCATAATCAATTGAACATAGCTACTTACGCATTACTCAGTTCACTCAAGCAAAGAGATTAACAAACGTGCACGATTGACAGCAAAAAAAATCACATCCCAGATCCTAGTCCAAGCGAATGATTTTTTCATTTTGAATTTCACACAAGAGTGTACCTTCGAATTGGTTGATCCCCTCCAAGTTTCCCTTCCCTTGTCTCTTGGGATACCCATATTAGCACGCTAGCTAATAAACTCAGTTCTGTGTGTTACCTCACTCGTACCATCTGTCGTACTGTTACTACTGATATCCTTCTTACTCTCTACTATGGCCTGTTTTATTCCCATATTACCTACAGCATACTTCTCTGGGGATCTTCTCCTTCTGCTATAAAAATATTTAAAATTCAAAAAAGAATTATCAGAATCATTGCTCAAGCTGGCCCACGAACACCCTGTCGGCCACTGTTTAGCGACTTCAAAATCCTGCCCTTACCCTATGTATACATTATGTATGCCACTCTCTATGTCAAAGGTCACTTAAAAGATTTTACTCTCAACTCTGATATCCACTGCTACTCCACCAGAAGATATCATGATATTCATGTTCCCTATGTAAGAACTAAAAAATCAGCAATGTGGCCATCTAACATGGGTCTCCATCTGTTTAACCAACTTCCTCGTGAGCTTAAACAAACAGAGTCGATAATAAAATTCAAAAGTAGCTTAAAAATGTTTCTTTTAAATAAAATGTATTACTCAGTGAATGAGTTCTTGGATGACTCTTTCTAACTTAAATTTTTTTCTGTACCCGCATAATTAATGGTTTTCATTGTTTTGAATTGAATGTATCTTTGTATGGGTATTTTTTATTGTTTTTTTTTTCCTGTCTTTTGACGTGCCTTATATCATCGTACATACTGCTCTCTTTTTGTATTTTTGATCGCTAGGCAAATAAATATTATTATTATTATTATTATTATTCCCCAAAACTATGACGAGACACATCGCAAGCCAAACATTCTTCCGATTAATGGCTTAAATTTTCATCAATATGACATCACCCGTGTGAAACCCAAAAGAGTACAAAAAAAACAGCCTTAAGTTACCATTGAGTTGCCCACAGCAATTAATGGGCCAAAGTTTTAGATAGTATTCCATTTAACAAGAGGTCCCCAATTGCTGCCATAGTTAAAATAAAAAAAGCAGAAACATCAATTGCCCACATAAACATTGCTAGAAATTACAACAACGTGTATCATTGCAGTGGATGGCAGATATTTCAGGCCCCCTCAAACTGCATAATATCCAAGTAATAGGACGGAGTGAAAAAAGTCAATATTTTATTTTCAGAAACGGGTACCCTTCAATGACTGTGTATGATACCTAGTAACAATTCTGTAAAATATTTAATTTTTACGACGTCATCTTGAGTCTGCACATTTGGCTTAAAGTTTGAAAATTTTTTAAATTGTTTTTACTTTTTTACAAATTTTTTAAAGTACTCGAAACAAAATTAAACCGGTACGGGTAGTCACTAAATATTTAAACAAGGCCTTACATAAAGACGGGATTTTTTAAAAATATTTTTGGGCTGTGGTTTTAGTCTGCACGTGAGGCTTAAACATATCCCATTATATTCGTAAATTTCTGATATTTTTTGACTTTTTAAAATTTCTGATATCCTCTTATAATGTCATTAAAACTTGTTTATATAGCTTTCGTTTTCTCAACTTTGCATTGTGCAACTCTTTTTTGTTTCGAGTACTTAAAAAAATTTGTAAAAAATTTAAAAAAATTTCAAAAATTTTCAAACTTCAAGCCAAATGTGCAGACTCAAGATGACGTCGTAAAAATTAAATATTTTACAGAATTGTCACTAGGTATCATACACAGTCATTGAAGGGTACCCGTTTCTGAAAATAAAATATTGACTTTTTTCACTCCACACTACTGAGTAAGCTACTCGCCGAGTAAGGAAAGATTCCCACATAAAACACTGTATTTGATTTCACCTCTTACAAAAAACAGAACTAGAAGTTGTATTTAACCCCCAGAATAGATAACAACAAATAGAATTGATGAAAGGGTGGATGCGTATTAATGACACAAAATGTTTTCGTAGTCACAGGTAGCTATACTAAAACTGTTGCTAAAAATAATAAGCTCAAAGGTTGTAAAAATTATTAGTAGGCAAAGTAGACAAGCCAAAATGCATATGTTAGACTTTCAGGACATGGCAAGAATTTTCAAACACATCAAAAAACCCACACCTTAAAAAAATGCACAAGATAAGAATAATCTATAAATTATTTTATTTGTGCCCCTGGACTTGAGCATCAGAAAGAACTGGTCAATAATATTCAATATTTTGCCTCATCAACAATGTTCACTCATCATACGAACTATAAAATATTCATGAGCAAATCAAAGAAACAAACTAAATGCCAAATGAAATGATTGATAACCAAAAATTTTAAACATAGTAAATTATATTAGTAATCACTGCTTTTGAAGCATTTTAAATGGAAAAAGTTTTCTCAACAGCTGATTAAAAAGACATTTTGCAGCAAATTACATATTTTAGAGTCAGGAAAGTTACGTTAAAATTCAACCAATGGAATTATATTGATTTTATTTCTAAGTGAACTTGGCCAACAAAAGAAGGAATTTTTACATAAAAAAGATTTCCTGCATATAAAAAAAAGATTAATGCCATTCATCAAAATTTTCCATGAAGATGAACCTGGAATTGGGACTCAAAATCAGAAGAATTAAACACTTGAAAAATGTTAAAGAGTGAATTTCAAACCCAAACAAATGCTTACATTGGCTCCAATCCTGGACAGGTATCTGTTCCGTATGTGAAAATCGGAATGTGGCTGCAGTAGGTCATGGGGCGTGACATCTGACATCGACCCGGAAGCAAGCAGCTTTTCCCTCTCCAATATTTCCGATGCTCTGAAATTGCAAAATGCTCTGAAATTGTTTTCCAGGTCACCCAGGCTAAATTTCATCTCGACTCTTATATGACCTGGGAACCTCATATTTGTGAATTAGCTAGTAAGCTTAGTTCAAAATGTTATATGATTAGATTTATAAGACGTACTGTTTCTATTGATGTTCTGCTTTCTCTGTATTTTGGAGAGTTTTACTCTCGCATGGTATATGGTATTTTGTTTTGGGGTTCTTCCTCTCGTGCTACTGTGATATTAAAACTGCAGAAGAAAGCTTTTAGACTAATTGTAAATGCTTCTATCATTGCTCCATGTCGACCTATCTTCAAGGCATTGGGATTACTGCCTTTACCTTGTATTTATATATACAGTATGCCAAGAGGGTGGCCGATAAAAAATATACACACGGAAAAAAGAACACTTACACATAAAAATTTTCGATATTTCGGTGAAGTCTAGCTCCACCTTTCTCAAGGTTTAAGGTAGGAATGAAGAAAAGGAGAGAGATTGAGGTATGGGAGGGGAAAGAGGGGGAGACGAAGGTGTAAGAGGGGAAGGAGGGGAAAGAGGGAGAGAGGAAGGTGTAGGAGGGGAAGGAGGGGAAAGACGAAGAGCGGGGAGAGGGCGTGGAGGAAGCAGGGAGAGATGAGATGAGGGGGAGGGAGAAACTAGTGTGATTTATTGAGTCCGGGGGGCGAGAAAGCCTGGTGGATTAAAATACAAGAAGATTCAAGATCTTTGAGCTGAAGGGGAGAGGAAGAAGGGGGAAGGGAAGCAAGTAGACCGACTTTAAAAGTGTTATTGAAAGTGGAGTTGTGGGAGGAGACGTGAATGGCGACAGGGAGAGAAACAGAGAGGGAGGGGCAATCGTTACAAGACGAGCGGTGCCCATTCATTCTAATATTGAGAGGAGTGGTGGATAAGCCAATATAGAAAGAAGGGCAGTACTCTCCCTGCTTCCTCCACGCCCTCTCCCCGCTCTTCGTCTTTCCCCTCCTTCCCCTCCTACACCTTCCTCTCTCCCTCTTTCCCCTCCTTCCCCTCTTACACCTTCGTCTCCCCCTCTTTCCCCTCCCATACCTCAATCTCTCTCCTTTTCTTCATTCCTACCTTAAACCTTGAGAAAGGTGGAGCTAGACTTCACCGAAATATCGAAAATTTTTATGTGTAAGTGTTCTTTTTTCCGTGTGTATATTTTTTATCGGCCACCCTCTTGGCATACTGTATATTTATCACCCGAGTGATTTTCCTGGAAGTTTTATATATATATATATATATATATATATATATATATATATATATATATATATATATATATATATATATATATATATATATATATATATATATATATATATATATATATATATATATATATAATGTTTTAATGTATGTACAGACTAATATTGCTGAATTTGAAAAGAACTCAAATGTACATAATTATTCAACAAGAGTGAGGAATAACTTACATATTCCATTTGTAAGGACGAGTAATACTTCCCATGGTCCTAGAGCTATGGGGATTCGCCTCTATAATAAACTCCCAACAAAATACAGTAAAACCCCCATACAACGAACACCCATACAGCGAAATTTTAAGGAAAACTCCCTATTTCGAAGTCATTGGCCCGGTCCCGGACCCTTCCAATGGACAATACACGCAAAAAAACCTCCCGTAACGAACCTCTCTAACTACGAAAACTCCGTACATCGAAGTCTGCGCTTGGGCCCAAAACATGAAAAGTGCCCCTCTAGAACGAATTATTGAGAAAAAAAACGTAGCACTCTTCATTTACAGGTAATTTTTCCATAGACATTTACGTAATGAGCAGGAAGTTGAACCGCAGCGGAGAGTACCGCGTCTTAACCCTTCCGCTCCGGGCTTCGAAAATGTTTACATCCGAGACCTACAGAGCAGAGGGCATGAAGGAAACTTGACGCTCTCGCTCCGTGAAGGCTCGTTTACACGTTTATTATGGTGGGAACCAGCAACTCTGATGGTTCCCACAGTAAAAAACGTGTAAGGGAAGCCAAAGCTCCGCTCCGCGTTAGCTTAGCCGGGTGATAGTTGGGTGGATGAGTAATGCACCAAGAGGGGAGGGGGAATACCAGTCAGATCCAGCCGGCCAGACGTAACCCAATACAGAAAAATACTCTGAAAAGATCAGATCAGGGGGGCTATTCTCCACTCTCACTCATCCACCCCACCTCTTTTGCGAAGGTGCAGGTGGTGAGGATGGAGCTCAATTTTCCCTTTTTAAATCGTATCAGATTACTTTCCCATATTGGGTTACATTCCCAGGACCCCCGAATGGGAGGAGCTCCATGGTTTCAAATTACCTTTCAGTATCCGATTTTATTTTGGGAGAGGCAGGTGGACGGTTATCGTAAGACAGTCCACCTGCCTGTAAGAACCGTGTTCATTCCCGTCGGCGATAAATTTTTTCATGCTTATTTTCTTTGTTTTTCCTTCGTGGAATTATATGTTAAAATTTAATCTTTACTTTTCTATTCAAAGTTTTTTTTAATGAGTGGAAATATTTTTTTCGCGAATATCAATGGGCTTATTTTTTTTCTTTCCCGCGAAGTCAACGTAATTTATTTGTTTCCCCATTCTTTCAGCACGCAAACTTCATTTGTTCCTTCATTTGCAATACCTCCTGTTGATATTATAATTATAAAATAGTCTAAATAATTGTTACATCATTATTTATAAGACCCACGATCAAAGATCCCGTTTTCTTGTATTGTTGTGCTTTGAAAAAAGGTGGGGAAAATGTGATCGGCTTATCTACTAATTTCTGTAATCGAATCACCATTTCGCGATCTAAAGACGTACAAATAAATACATTGTAATAAGGCTCGTCGAGAAAGGCTCGTGTTTTAAATGGCGAGTGACCACTTGCAGATTATTTTCATTATTGTATAATTATGATATCAACAGGAGGTCTCGCAAATGAAGGAACAAATCACGTTTGCGTGGTGAAAGAATGGGGAAACAAAGAAATTTTGCGGGAAAGAAAAAAAAATAAGTCCTATGTTATTCGCAAAAGAAAAATATTTCCACTCGTTAAAAAAAAACTTTGAATAGAAAAGTAAAAATTAGATTTTAACAGAATTCCAGAAAGGAAAAACAAAGAAATTAAGCATGAAAAATTTGTCGCCGACGGGAATCGAACATGGTCCCTCTGCACCGCAGCCCCGTACGCTAATCAATGGACCACACCCTTGATGCCGCAGGCTGATAAATAAGGATTTTATAACATCTATATATGTTTAAACGCCTTTTTTGTTAACTATTGGATTTATACGCCCATATGTGGAGTGATTCGTGAAAAGCATTCGGAGTTCTATAAGCATACGAATTTTCATCGAGATCTGCGACCCGTTTATCGGACACTCCCCTCGTTAGGAGGGCGAAGTATTCAAAACTTCATTGGTTGGTGTTCAACCAATGAGAGCCAATTTTATCTACTCTGTCCCCATCCCAAAGGAAAATCTGGAGTAACCTCTCTTCTCTATCCAAATATTGCTATTGCCGTCTTAACCTTGATGGATGTGGTCTGTTAACCGGCAAGTGGTGCGTTTGCTCGAGATCGCCCTAATATTTGCTCGATTGCTTGAGGATACCTTTTTTCCCAGAAATCGCAGCCGAAAATGAGGGTGCGCCTCTGACACGAATTTTTTATCTGCCAGCCTTCGATCCTCGGTCACGATATGAGCGGTGGGCTGCAGAGAAATAACGCGGCAGGGTGGTAGTGGCCACGAAACGAGCAGTGATTCGTCCTAAGATAAGTTCAGAATCTGAAATGGCAGTACATACTGTCAGAAGACAGAACGTTCTCGGCCGACATTTTACCACAGAATGAGAAGAACGGCACAAGAAATATTTAATATCTGGGATTGGTGGCGAGCGGCACCTATGCCACTCACGTCTATCATGGCTGGGTTCGAGTGTGGTCCATGTCAAACATTAGGAACATAAAACTCATCGTTGCCACTCTATCGCTTGCCTACCACCGCTCGTATCGTGGCCGCGGCTCGCGCCGCTCGTATCGTGCCCGAGGCAAGTCCCTCGAGAGCTCAGTGACCTTGGTGCTTAGCGTGAGTCATCAAGGGGAGGGTATCATTGGCTCGCTTGTTTACGGGGGATGCAGTTGCCTAATAACTTTAAAAACTTGTTGTTTGACAAGGCAAGCGTGTGGGGTGCAATTGGGGGACAGCGATTGGCCGCGCGACAAGTGCAAGCACTGGAATTTTCCACCCCCCTAACTTTCTCATTTTCTGTCACCAGACAACTTTGAGTGACTGTATGCACCTGCCTTAAGCTCAACTGAGAGAATTCTATGACTATTAACATTTGTGCATGCGTCAATATAGGTCAGTGTTGTTCCAAAATGAACAAGGGCAAAAAGTTGTGGTCTTTCACGGTAGTTGAAAAAATTAAAGCGCTTTAAGTCATCAAAGACGCTGAGGATGTAGGAAACCGCGCTGCCGGACTAAGGCATGATGTGCCGGAATCGTGCATTAGAAGATGGAGGAAGGATAAGGTTGCACTATTCATACCAATAGGGACAGAAGGTCTTTTCGGGGAAAATCTACGAGCTGTGACAGGACATGCGCGCGCGTGCCACCGTACTGCGACGCCCGTCTCACTAGTAAGTCAGCCGTTTTTATGTATGTACCTAAATCATTATTTTTTTTTATTTTGTCATTCATTGAAGATTTTTGTTGGACCATATTGAAATATTAACTGCTTTAAATTCCATAGACAGTTATGATTTCTTTCAAAGTTTGACTATTTTCAAGTTTTGATGTCGTATCTACGCCTTATCGTTCGTTTTTTACGCGGCTGACGCTGGGGTATTTTGAATTTAACGTGTTTGCATTCCCACTCGTCATCGTTTACAGCAAAATATAATTTGTAAAAGTTAACCACGTTTTAAAAGGCGACTTACAGCGACTATGACTTGTGCATTAGGAAAATGGTGGGGGGATACGGATTTATAAATCAGAGCTCGGTGCGACTGTCCGCACTTACCAACTAAACACGAATTGTAGCGAGGTCGGATTTGTTTTGTTTTAATGAATATCAATTACTCCACACATTCCAAAGGACAATAAACAATGCAAGCATTGTAGGGCCTAGGCTACAAGTGAAAACTTGCCTCCGAGGTCCATACATGCCTATGGAAAATGCCGCGTAAATTATAAGAGAATATCGCTAGCGGCTTTGATAATGGCCGAAAATTCGAAGTTAGTCCCGCAACACCTCGCAATAGGAAAAAAAAGCCCCAAAATTTTCAACTTCGACGCATAAAAAGAGGGGTGCGACTCTTACACGCGTTAACGGCATCGTCAATGCATTATCATCTGAGATTGCCATTGTGACCTCAATGCATTGCCGACTGCCACGTTTTTACTCGTGGTAACTAACTCGCCCCACCTATATTCCATCGTCGTTTATCGATATCTAGTATATTCTGGTCACGAACATAGATATTTACCGGTATTTCAATGGGATTCCAACAGTGCGTTTAATTTCGGAAGTATAGATGGGAATATGTGCTCTTTCAAGCAAAATTGCTGCATAAAACTGCCAATTGATATTGACTTAAATTATTGCACTCTAAGAATAATATAGACTAGATACTCAGAAAAATTATGGAGCACTTTAAATATACCTAATCCTTCGGCATTAATTTTGGCGCTCCTTTACTTTCAGACCGTAACTAAAGAAAGCGATGAGGGGTAGAGCAGAATCGACGAAAAAAACAATTTCAATTAGAAATACGCAGGTTGAAAATAACACGGTGATAGCCACGGTATTTGATGGTAAATAATAAAATTTGTTTATCATCACTCTAGGAAAGGTTTTAATGGTGAATAAAGCAAGATTGATATATTTACTCGACTTGCATCGTAAAGCACGCGGAACACTTGGATGCCCCTTTGGAGACGCAACCCGCACACCACCTCCATACATCGAAAACCCCCTACATCGAAGTAATTTTTCTGGTCCCAACAAATTCGTTGTATGGGGGTTTTACTGTACAAAGAAAAAATTGTTATTTTTAAGTTAAAATTAAAGAAATGCTACTGAAAAAATTGTACTACTCAGTCAACGAATACCTCATAGATGAGGACTTATGATTGTATATTACAGAGTTTAAATGTTTTAAAGTGTATAACTGACGTGTCCTATATCATGTATAATGATCCTTGGACAAATAAAAAAATTATTATTATTATTATTATTGCAGAATGGAGATATGGAATAACAAGTAAACGGAATTATTATCTCACAGTACCAAGAAAAGCATCTAAAAAACAGCAACCAAAAACAAAGAAACACCTGAGCAGTCAAGCATGATAAAAAAACACACTACAGTTCCACAGTTATTTATTTTCAGATTGATTTTTTACACCCACAGAATCATTTTTAAGGCACATAGGCCTCAGCAGTCATTGCGTATATGTTTACGAAACTTGTATGTTTCTGTGAGTGGTACTGCGATCTACAGTCTTAAGCTAATAAGTTTGAGATTTTGATATCATATAATTGTATGCATCTCTAGATTTTGCACCAAAATATTTAATTCATGCATAAAAAATTGATTTTTCATCTTTTGGTGCTCGTAATATATAATTTCAAGGGTGCTTAAAGATTTTCAGGGAAAATTCAGAAAAAAGGCTTTTTCTCTCAAGGAGTTAAAGAATACAAAAAAATTCAAGGGTAATTCAAGGTTTTTAAGGTTTTCAAGGACCGTTCGACACCCTGTACTAACGCCCCTTGACCTTCCTCCCTCGAATACCAATCGTGAGGGGGGATTTGTAACAAATTGATTACAAGCAACTTAAAAAGCTTTGCCAAGTATAAAAAACCATGAAAAAGAATTTCACCTCTGTAAATGTTAACATGCTTTCATTACTGGTAAATGATACAGATTTATATTCCAAGGCCAGAAGATTTTCATCTCCCAAATCCTTTTTCTTCAGATTTCTCAACATCAAATTTTTCATGAAGAGGGACCTTAGTAAGTTTTACAGCTTTTCAATCACATTTTGCCTGTGCTTCTTTGGAATAATGGCAATAAGCATCTTCAAGAAAGATGAGAGCATGATGTAGGGTGAGTTTGAACACACTGAGTGAACTTTGAACGCTTGCGACCGCTGGTGCTTAAAGTAGCAATGCTTAATGTAGTGTGATCCGTATGAAGTAATGCAAATTAATAATATAATCCCTAAAAGAGAAGGAATTGGCAAGAAAATGCAGGATCGCCACTGAATGCAAGGAGGGGTCAAATGACCCCTAGCCGTTCCTTCTATGTACAGGCGGTCCTCGACTTTCGTACACTCGACTTTCATACAATTCGCACTTTCGTACGCTCCTAATTGATACCTTTCATTTGACTTTCGGACACTAAATTCAAACTTTCGGACATTTGTCGAACAGAATTTTTGAATTTCCCGCAAATTTTTGAATTTCCCGTGATGGTGCACGGCGCATCACGGCATTCAATTGTTACATCTGGTGTTCTCGCTCGCTAGTATACACGACTGTGGGCAGTGTTGACTTAGAGCAATGTATGACTTGTTTAATTACTGAATTTCATTAATATTGCATGATTAGAATGAGTGGAAAACGTAAATATGATGTTCCTGAAAAGAGAGTTGGGAATTATTAGACGTGCTGAATCGGGAGGATCATTTGCTGCGATCGGACTATCATTGAACTAAAGCTGTTCAACTGCTTGTTCAATATTAACCCATTCAATGCGGATACCTTGAATTCAAGGCATCCCGTGCAAGCCAGAGGCGCGGATGCCTTGAATTCAAGGCATCGGTCCCATTACTTTTCTCGGTTTTCCCTAGTTCCCAAGCGTCGGTGCTGACACCTGCAACTTCCTTCAGCGTCTTAGTCTTGCTCTAGGCACACGTGAATGAGTTTCGTTCTTTGCTGGATGCTTTTTCGTTTTATATAAATAAACGAAAAAAACCCTTCAGCGTGGGAATAAATGTCATGTCAATAGGTCAGCATTGAATGGGTTAAAGGATAAATATAAAACTATAGACCATGTACGAAATGCTGGGAAGTGGATGCAAAATTCACGAATTTTTTATGGCCTGTGCCTACAAAACGTCATTCGATTTTCGTTTGTCTTTGTCCGATTTAGGAAATTGCAAAATTTTGTTGCTTCTTTAATTGTAATAAACTAAATTACATCGAGTTTAAGGTTCCAAAAATTAAATGTCGTGATGCTTCTTGTTTTGTGTCTTTATAGTTATAGTGGACGTTATCAGTGAAATGTTAATTTCTGATTGGGAAAAATTAGGAATGCGTATGTTTACTCAGTACACAACGATATTCTTTTAGAACCGTTTATCAAGACTACGTAGTTTTAAAAGTGATTACGTATTGTTTGAATAATAATTAATGTATTTTTAAACTTTTGTATTAAAAATAAAATTTCCTTACAATTGATATGAGGTTTTACTATGCATATTTAACTCTCCGGGAACGAACCCCTAATTAGTATGGGACTATATTGTTCGACTTTCGTACATTCAACTTTCGTACACGTTTTCAGGAGTGCATTGTGTACGAAAGTCGAGGGCTGCCTGTATAACTAATGGTAAAACATTGCACAATAAAGAATATGTATTTATTGTTGTTCGTCATTAAAATATAAAAATAAACTAAATGACACAAAATTTGAAAGGAGTCAAATGAAAAATAATTATCAATATACTCTTGAATTCGCAAAATGGGTCCCATCCTTCAAGTGTACTTTTTCATTTGAATACATAATCTTATATTACTTAAACAATATGCATTCTAATCTTTTTCGGATGATTTTTACAATTTCATGATAATTTACGCCTTTTACAACTTTGGAAAACATATTAAAGAAAAAAAATTAAAATCTAGCAAAAATAAATTCTGAAATTTGTTTTAAAAGGCACTATAAAACATGATGATAGGTTCTCATGCAGTGGATATTGGTGGATTGACTATGGCCCACCAGGCAAAAGATGGGGGCAAACCCCTAAGAAGGAGGTAACATTTGCATGGAGTAATTTCAATATGATACTTTGTTTTTTTATCTCCTTTCTGATCTGATCTTTTTTTCAATCAGCCATGTAAAGTGGGTGACTGGAAAAAAATTGATGCAATGCATGCAATAAAAAATCTGAAATAATTGAAAATGCACGTAAGTCATGCAGGCTTAAGACACCTATAAAATAAAAAAGAACTTTACGATTATGGTAGAATATAATTTTTGGAGTATTGGCCTTTTTCTTTTAAATAGTCAATGCTCACATTGACATTACCAATGTTTCGTCATTTTTATTGGCATCGTCAAGGCTAAAATTTTCAAAATATTTAACAATTAAACAAAACAAGTATATAAAAATGATAATGCAATAACAATTTAATAATAAGAACTATGATACTGCAATTTTCCACTTAAAAATGTTTTTAATCGACCCAGGTTTCAATTCACTGCATCATCATCACCTGGAAAATTGTGGAAAAGTGCAATATCATAGTTCTTATTACGTTCAGATTCCACAACACCTCACCTGATTCCTCCCTTTCTGTGAACAATTTAATAATTTTGAATACCCTTGTCCTTAAAAGCGAGAATCATGAACAGAATGATGTGGAGAGAACCAGAATGACATACATAATGAACAATTCTTTTGCTTGGTAACATGAAATGTGTTGTTTATAAAACAGTAACCATGGATTATATAAGTGACTGATGTAGTTAGGTCATTTTATTATAAATTATATTCCACTCTAATATTGTGGTCGATAAAAGAGAAGAAGTTCCTATACATGCTATTACAGATATCATGAGCTACGTATTCTCAAATATCAAGTCATATAAATATTGGATAGGAAGGGCTTTGTCACCACAGTAAAATTAAAGTCATTGACGGTGACTAATACTCACAATCTGTTCCGTTCATAGAGTTCCCTCTCTCCTGCAGACATGTTGAGTATACCAGTAGACATTGAATCTAAGATCCAAATCACAACAGTAACAACAAGAGATACTGCAGAAAGAGGAAAGAATAGCAGAGTTTAGAATCAGAAGTACATATTAAAATTAGTTGGGAGGATATCTAAAACTCAACAGTTAAAATAAGCTCTACCTCAAAACCATTGTAATATTGATGTAAAATAACTTATTTCTACTCTCTCAGTGATAACATTACGCTCCTCAGCTTCCCCTCTCTGAACTGTTCCTACTATCAAACTATGGCCTTTCAATTTAATACTGTGCAACACAACAGAACACTCATGAATGGGCCTGTAATTTTTACCACACAAACTTTTTCAATTAAAATTGTACACGGGGACAAAAAATATTTTCCATCTGGATTAATCATTTCATACTCCTTGGAGAACAGCAGAAAAAGCACCATTGAATCAAAAACACTTCCACTGCAGGACTTATAGGGAAAGTACTAGGGATGGCCTACATAAATCATCTAAAACCCCTGATAATCCTGAAAATTCACCACAAAAAATTAGCCCCAATCTTTCCCCAAAGATAATAATAGATATGTTTTAAGGCCGTTTTACACGGTACATTTGTTTGTACAAACTCTTCCGTGAACTCTTGCACGAGGCAAAATGTATCGTGTAAAGCGGAAAACTGTATGAACACTTGTGCGAATGTCTCAATGCCTGCACGGGAAATAGAACCTGTTCTAATTTCGTTGAGACAAACGTACAATCTCACATACATTCGTTTGTACAAAATCTTTCATCGTGTAAAACAGCCATTAGAGAGTGTACAGTTATAAAATACAGCAAGTCTCCAACTTACACAGTCAATCCGAAAAATTTCCACACACTTTAAAAACTACTTTAGATAAAAACACCACCACTTTATTTAACTAATGTAGTTAGCTGTGCAATTGTTACCACCACTGGAGACAGTTACAGAAAAAAGCAACTTTTGAGTGGCTGCTAGTTCATTCAGCTCTTATCAAAGTTACAAAAACGTAGCAAATCAAAATATTACTTTGCTAAATAAATTGGAAACAAGAGTACAGTTAAAAATGTGAAGTCATATAAAACAAGGTATAAATATTGTCGTGTCCCGACATTTCGGCATCGCAACCTTTCGGCATCGCGACCTTTTGACATTTCGACATCGCAACCTTCTCGGCATCTTTTCGGTGGGCCACGAATTCGTTATCTCTCACAACAAACCGCGCCACCCACCTTAAATTAATAACATCGGGCCGGATTCCTTTTTTCGGCATTCCACCGGGCATAGATTCGGGATCTCCACTTTTTGCGTATTTTCACCTTTTTACGACTTTACATAAAATTTACCATTTAAGGAGATCTCTATCTAAAACTTTTCCCTCACCAAGGTGACCTCACCTCGACGCCGCCTTGACTCAAAGCGGCTTCCATCATTAAAACCGCAGGTTCCGTCCGGCCTCTCATATTTCTTGTCACTCGAGAATATAATTCTCGTAAACAACTAACTACGTAATGAGCATGGGAACTTTCCAGAGGTTCTCTCTCTTGCCCAAATAAGGTTAGGTTTGCCTTAGGCAACGCCCCAGAAGCTTCTAGAAAGAAGGAGGGGATCAAGAGGGGGCTAGAATATATAAACCCTTTTCGGGCGGAAGATCTCTCTCTCTGCTTGCTCTCGCTGTGTTCAACGCTCGTCTCGCTGATAGACCCCTTGCGCATCGCATCTCTGCTGATTCACCTGATCGTCGACCACGCCCGTGTGCTTAAGACGCCGTCCAGGGGACCAACTCTTCTTCTTCCCATCGACAACGCCAATCTCACCCTCAAGATGTACGGTATGGAGTAAGCATAACCTAACATGTATTAATTGACAATAAATGGATTTTACTTAAGGAACAAAGAGTTAGTTCTTTTTGATTGATTCCCAAGGTTTGACCCCTGAAAAATCTGAGTTACGACCCCAAAAACAAGTCGACCCTAACCGGGCCACGACAATATCAAGCTCTGTGAATGACAGAAAATGAGTGGACAGTGTTACTGAACATGAGTGGAAAATGTTACTCATGAATATGCACATACTAAGTGCCAATGAATGGATACAGATTCAGTATTGGATGATAGCACTTCGTTTTCTTTGTTTAAAGTACAGTGCAACCTCAATAAAGCAAGACCTCACGGTGCCCAAGAAATCCCTCACAATGGCAAATTATCGTCTTACCGGGGGTGGAGCACATAATTACCACTAAACCTATTGTCAATACTATTCTAGGAATTGGGTTGGTGTGGTGGCCGAAGTATTTCCATCCAGGTAGCCTGAGCACAAATCCCAAAAGAAGGAGAAAGTTTTTGCAGTAATTCATATCCCTACTTAATTTAAAACTAACCCTTCAGTCAAAAAGCACCGTACCTACTCCAAAAGACGCAAAAAGCCTCAAATTGTCTGTAATTTTCGCAAATGCACAACTGTCCAAGCTATATTTTTCTAGAGCATTTTATTGTTGATTCCATCATTTTGATTAGTTTCACCAAAAATGTAAACCATGTTTGATAAACCAAAATTGTATCGCATTTATTATTATCCTTTACTCTTTCCCTTGGTTCATCTTAATGTTTATGATAAGTATATTTGCGTTCTTCGTGACATTTCGCAGAAGTCATTTGGAATAACGTACTTCATTTGTTTCTGCAGACGAAATGAAACAGTGGAAGGGATCCTGCCTTGGAGAACGTTTTCTCCGATGAAATGTCCACATAGAAAAACAATCTGCTATAACATGCATAACAATTTCATTGAAATAGCGGTTGTATCACAATAAGTTCTTTTTAAAGATTTCGTTAGGCCCTCGACGTACTTACAATAATTCTATGTCAGGGAATGTAGGCATATTGAAAGTAAATGAACTAAAAGCGCAACTTCTTGGGCACAGCATTCATCAAATTACATCAAGTATAGGTAACAAATTAGAATTTGCAAATTTCAACAATCTCATAAATTATAACATTAACTCTCGCAAATCTCCAACATTGATAAATATAGTGAAAGAAAATATTAAGAGACTTATATTAAATGAAAGGAAAACTTTGTTTTATTCCACCAATTTATTTGTCGGTACTACTAGTTTCGACGCAGCGGCGTCATCTTCAGGTACCTGAAGATGACGCCGCTGCGTCGAAACTAGTAGTACCGACAAATAAATTGGTGGAATAAAACAAAGTTTTCCTTTCATTTAATATATAATGAACTTCCACAAAGTTGAGCCTGAGACGATGGAGATGATTAAGAGACTTGATTAACAATTGCCGTTTTTCCCTTCCGACAGACTTAAATACTCAATTAAGCTTTGACATTGATACGCGAAAACAAAGCGTAAATGCATTTTCAGTTTCAATGAAAACCATAAATTATATACAAAAGAATCTAACGTTGTTTGTTTTAGTTTTCCTCCAGTTGCACACATGACATACTTTTTGTAGTGTCGCTCCCCTGCCGATACGCTTACAACATTCTAACTGACAAGTACCATTGGGATGATTAATATAAAAGACATGATTCCGTAAAACTTGACTGCATCCCTAATGGAGCGATCGGAGCGATAAACCATAATGCCCGGTTACGGGAAGCGCACACACTGACAACTCCAAAAACATGCGATCAACATGATCAGCATGAGTTGTTAAGAGTGCTGTGATTGGTTGAGATTGGGCAGGGCATTGCAGGACACAGCCAATAGAATTTATTTTGTATTCCAATTCAAATACAAAATGAATTTAATACATTACACATTTCAACGGCGGAAAATTAAGTTAGGTCATCGGCTGATGCACTGCTTGCCCTGTACACGTTGCTTATTACTCAGAGTGCCTTTAGTACATCTTAAGTTTCGGTGTGAGGTAAACCACATCGTCCTCTGGATCCTCTGAATTGGAACTTGATTCCACACTGCCATTGCGCAACGCAAGTAGAATTGCGTCATCCATCAGCTCCTCACGAGAGGGGAAAGAGTCGTCAACTTCCATAAAGCATTTAAAAAACACGGACCAAAATGACCCTCTTATCTCTTCCCAACCTTTAGGGTCCTCAGTATCTTTATCCTTCTATCGTGGGCTGGAGGCATAATGTATCGGGGATAAATTAAGCCTCCTGCCCACTTCACTCTTCGACAACATGCCACTTTCGCATTGCTCCATTATTTCCATTTTCTCACGTAGACTAACAATAAGTGTCTTGGGTTTTTGGGGCATGATATGGTGTCTATCTTGGAAATGCTCTCAACTCACTGACGTGTGAGTGTGCTCCACGAGTGTGACCGCTCAGGGAACAAAAGAAGATCAAAAATCTCAACTGCTAATGCTGAAGTATTTCCACCAAAATTAACAATAAATTAATTGGACGGTTATTAACAGCATGTAGTTGATACTTAACACTCCATATAAATTGCATTGCAAACAATTGCAAGAGGTTGGCCACTCTTGGTGTATGCTTACCAGCGATGGAAACTCTCGCAATGGCGGGTGCCAACACCAAAAGGGCCTCGTAAAAACATAGGGTCAATTGACGGTGCCCCTGCAATCTCTCGTATTGGCGTGGGTCTTGCAACAGGCCATACTCGTACTGACGCGGTTCTACTGTACGTGCTTATACAGTGACATTGGCACAGTTGTTCTTTATTGAATCAAAGATAACTATATAACAGGATAATGCATCAGTGAGTGCCACCCTTCAAACATTTTGGGTAAGAGTCTTAAACCTCATTCATTATATTTTTCCAAAACAAACCGTACACCTATGAAAAATGTTTTGATGGTACAATGAGATGATTTTAGTGGTTTTCAGTGTAAATTCAATGGCATTACATAATTGTTGAATAAAGCACTACTTAATGATAAACTTACACAGATCATAAAAGACACTTCTTTCAAGTGACTGCACATCTGCAAAACTGCAGATCCATAAAACTCAGATCTCAGCATGAGATGTGGAATTATTGTGTAACATTGGCCAGAAATTCCAATTATAAAGAGATTATGAAAAAATCATGAAAGCATACCACATAGCCAACCAAGGAAGAACACCTCCAACAGAAAATAACCTCCTGAGTCAACAATTGATCCAGCGGCCATTGTTATGACAGCGAGGCCAAGGTTTTGCACCGACTGGGCACTGGAATCAAAAATTATTTTCAGATAAGCAAAACTGTACAGAGATAATTGGGACACTAATAAATACAGAACAACAAAAACAAACAGGTAAGACAAATAGTTTTCAAGGTAAATTTCAATATGAATTCAAATTTTTTTATTTGCCCAAGGATCAATTACACGTATGCATCGAGATATAAGGCAGGCATGGCAATCAAACAATTACTTTACAATAAGATATACAGTAGAAGCCCCATATAACGTGTAGGGCATATTACAAGATACTCGAATTTGTGAGGGATGGCCAGAGAACGATTTAAAACCCTGTGATTTACATGTAAAATAAATCGGTATTAGCGAGGACAACAACCAGCCTCCCCTAGGGTCGTTCACTATTACGAGTGGCAAATGTCTGCTTCAATATTGGCAAACCTGCACCAACTTGTGCTCATGTCCTCCCACGATTATCCACATTTCATAGGACAGCATTTTGCTGGCATTACAGTTGACTTCTTCAGGTCAAAGTGTCTAAGCAGTTTTCTACTTGTCTTACATTCATCATTGAGCTGCGACCCTGATAGGCTTTGTTGTTTTCAAATTCGAAAACAACAGAGTGATAATAATTAAGTTCTCCTAGCCCAACAAACATTTAGAAAATTCGAACTTGTGAGCAATATATGGAATCACAATTCAGTTTCCACTAATCGAAATTAGAAGCCATGGAGGAAGCGGTAACTGGGATGAACAAAACTCAAAAATGAATCACAGTTTTTTTGTGTAATAAGATCTATATGTATAGAAAAGCTATATTTAATAAGTTTAAAGATAAGAGTGCTTCAAGATTCTAAGTTAGAGCAAAATGGCACTGCACAGCTCTGAACTGTGGCATATATTTGTTTTTTTGCTCTCTCGGATGACTCTGGTGGTACGTAAGCCCCTGCAATCCCGATAAGCCATTGGCTTGTCATCAGGTTTCTCAGGGGCTGAATCACCAGAACTTGACAGTAACACCCATGCCCTGGGTATGCAAAAAACCAACCAAGGTGGGACTCGAACCCGCGACCCTCGGATTAGCAGGCGAGGACTTTACCCCGCCGCCACCGGGGCCGGCTAATCAAATATAATGCCACTTTATTAATAAGGAGACATCAATTTAAGTTTTCTATTACGTTTCGGCAAATTCAACATCTATTCCAAGCTCTTACACAAGGTTGCTTTCATCATTGTCATGTCATTCATCATCAAAAAACCAATCACAGAAAAACAAAAAAAAAGTGCCACTTAACAGCTTCATGACATTGTGATAGCTCAACACCATTTTGAAAGAACTTCCATCAAATTTCATTTTCTTCCAATTCTGCCAGTCATTTGATACAACAGATTGATCAAATATTTTGTCCAAAAATTTGATCTGAATTTTATGAGAACAAAAATTAAGATTGTTCTGTTTTTTTTTTAAACCCAATCTCATAGAGCAATAAAAAAGTAACCAGCAAGTTTACACCTACGGAATTCATCCTAGTGGAAAGACTCATTTACTCACATTCCATAAGCAGTTCCAAGTTGATATTCTGGAATAACAAGAGCCACCATTGGCCAGAGAGCACTTGCGAGCATGGAGTAAGCGAGTCCCATGATGCTCTGAAACACAAATTTTGAAGTTACTGACACCATTTTCGAAATGATCACCAAAGCATAACGTGGAGTCGCGAGTGGAGACTTACCATTCCAATGAAAGGATTGAGGAAGGTGAAGGCAAGAAGAGCATGGCATCCGAGAGTCACCAGAATGGCCAACAGGACCCAAAACACATTTCGTCCCACTTTATCGACCAGCAGGCCCAAGAGGGGAGAGGCAAAGGCTGATATTATGTACACAATACTGTTCACTTGATTGGCAGCCACTGGCGAAAACTCAAATTTCCTTTCAAAGAACACCCTAGGATGCAGGAAGAGAAAACAACATGTTTCAAGCTCGGTCTGGAGCTCACCAAAGAAATAAACACAAATTCACACAGGCAAAGAGATGAGACAAAATTCACAGCTTCAGGCTCTACTTTGTAGAAACTTTTAATATTCATTATAATAAACTTTGATACTTTTCTACACCTTTTATTTTTTAAACACACTACACGTTTCACCAATTTTATGGCATCGTCAGGTGTAGTAGTTTGTTTAAGGCTCGTTCACAACAACTTAACTTGGCGTAACTTGGCTTGACTCAGCGCAACGCCAGAGATGAGACCTTGAGAATAGCGTCTACTAGTTCACAACGACTTCAAGCAGCGTAATTCCACTTGGCGTACCTTGGAGTTGAGCTCAGCTCAACTTTCTCTTAATTCCAGCCAATACCATGGCATGCTCTACTATCGATAGTCGGGCAGCAATCGATTGCTACTCTCGATATCTCCTCGAGCAGTCATATTGAAAACGTGATTTTGTTGTGCAGTCGTATGTGGATACGTTTAAGCGAAAATGGATGCGGATAAGTTGATCGAGTCAGTGCGAATATAACCCTTCACATGTTCAACAAACCTTCTTCCATTTTAATACTTCTATAGTTCAACTCACTATTTACAAATACTAATACTTCACATATCAATTGAGCTGTTTCGGGGGAGCTTACTACAACTCTCCAAACTCACACTATCAATAGGCCTCATCAATCGATTGTAAGATCGAATTTGGCAGTGGTGCGCTGTGATTGGTTCGAAATTTCGCGCACTGGTTCGCCTTCGACGAGAGAATAAGTCAAGTTACGCCACGTTAAGTTGTTGTGAACGAGCCTTTACATATATTATATTGTTGTCGTTGTTAGATACAGAAAATAAAATTTGATTTTAAAGAAAAGTTTGCATTAAAAAATTACAAAAAGGAAATGAAACAAAAATGAAAAGTTCACTATAATATTAAAATGAAAATAATAACAACAAACATTTACATACAATGCTTGGCAAAAAAACATTGAAATCAAGGGGTGGTGGTAAAGAGAAAGGTCAACGTTTTCTAACGAAAATTTTCCAGAAAGTAGTGGGGAGGAGGTATGTGTGTAAAAAGCTGCTCATTGCATAGATTTGGAGAATGCGTGATAATTTCAATTTGTTCTATAATGCATCCATTTTTAAACCTTTGGGAAGGAAATGTAAAATGTAAAAAGGGAAAAAGTCACTGACATGATTGCACTCTATAAGGTGTTTAACAAAAAGGGAGACAAAATCTCTATTATTTAAACTACGGACACGTTCTTTTATGCATGTTTTAACATTTCGACCAGTTTATTATAAGCTATATTGCAGCTATTGCATTTATTTTATATATACCCGAATTAAGAAGTTTATCCTGTTTTTCTTTACCGTTCACTAGAATTTTGGATAGGGTTAGGGGTGTGTAAAAAGCAGCTCTTTCAGAGAGCTTGGTAGGTGGTTCGAAATTTTATGTGAAATGTCTCCCAAGTAAGGAAGAGAGCACCACTTAAAAATTTGTCGGTTTTGTTGGCTCTGCGGAGGAAATCTGTTTTAGAGCCAATATTTTTCGTTTTTTACTAAGCAATTTGTAGACTAAATCTGGGGTAAAGCCTTACAATAATGAAAGATGAGACAACTTGAAAGAGGAGATTGTATTTCGTATAATATCTACTACAGAAATATTCTCATTAAGAGGAAAATTCCAGATATCTAGGGCCGTATTCTCAGTCGTTCCTGCAGGGCTCGCCAACCCTGTATACATCATCAGAGCAGCCATTTTTGAATCAAACAGCCCCTACTCATGTAGGGTTCCCTGTAGGGTACCTCTGACACGGCTACACCCTACATAAATATGGCTGCCAGATTCCATCAGCTGAACACCTCGATGAAATAATCGTTGTTAGAAAACCTATGATGTGAACTAAGCTAATGAAAAGCATTACGTAATTTATTAAAATGTAGCAAAAATGTATTTGATACTACTTTGTACCAAATAAGTTAATTTTTTAGGAAAATCAAATGCTGTCAACAATACTTGCACCTTGTCACCTCCCTTATACATTTTCTATTATTCCGTGTGTGACATTAGGTACGCTCTTGAAAAGCATTACGTTATTTATTAAAACATGGAAAAAGTTTCTCATAGTGTTATATGCCCAATAATTGAATAATGAAAGAAAAGTAAATACTATGAACAAACCTGTTGACAGCACCAATTTCCTCTCTCACAAATTTACTTTGTCATTGCGCATAGCAGTATCCAACAACAAGATATCTTTTGCTTAATGTAGAAAGCCCTATTAGAAAGATTATAATACCACTCTGTGCCCGATAAATGAATTTTTAGAGGAAATTAATGTCGTGAACGAACCTGCTGACAGCACCTATTTCACTCTCACGTAAATTTACTTTTTTAATGCGTATAGTTATACATAATGTCAAGTTAACTTTTCCTTTATTAGCTAAAATCTATTAGAACTATTATGGCAGCACTCTGTGCCCGATAAATGAATGTTTAGAGGGAAATTAATGGTGTCAACAAACCTGCTGACGGCACCTATTACCCTCTCACGTAAATTTACTTTTTTATTGCGTACAGTAATACATTATGTCAAGGTAACTTTTGCTTTACTTGCTAAAACCTATTAAAACTATTACGGAACCACTCTGCGCCCGATAAATGAATGTTTAGAGGGAAATTAATGATGCCAACAAACCTGCTGACAAGATTTCGATTTCATTTGTCAGCTCTAGTTCAATCCGATCCCTCCATCAGTGGACAAAGATGGTGCTACTGGGTCCGTTCAAAAAGTATCGGGACTGGTTTCAAAAATCAAAATTTATTGCAGTTTTCATTACAATTACTTAATAATCTTTAAAATACATTCCTCCTGCATCGATACACTTAGTTTGGCGCGTCTGCCACTCGTCAAAAGCCTGCTGGAAGTCGGTTTCCGGAATACTGTTGAGAGCCTTTGTCGTCGCCCCTTGAACCGCCTCGATGGAGTCGAACCGATATCCTTTGAGCTCCCTTTCTAATTGCGGAAACAAGAAAAAGTCAGGTGGAGCCTGGTCGGAGCTGTAGGGGGGGTGAGGCAACGTTGCCACGCCGAATTTCGTCAGAAGCTGCCGCACAACAATCGCACCATAGCACAGCGCCACCCGCGACCCGCGGCAATTACACCCGCGACAGTTTTTGTTCCTCGCTCAAGACAAGGCACCAGCTTCGCGCACACTTTCCTCATCGCAAGATTCTCTGTTACAATGGTGTGGACGGTTCCGACTGAAAGGCCGGTCTCCTCACTGATAAGGGCGATGGTTAAACGCCTGTCAGAGTCCAAAACTTTTTTCACTTTGGCCACCTGAGCATCGGTTCGAGCGGTCGTCGGGCGTCCGACGCGGTGCTCGTCTTCGACGAGCTCCCGGCCTTCGTTAAACATTTTGTGCCACTCAAAAACTCTTGTGCGGCTAAAGGCATCATACCCATAAGCCTGTTTAATGAGTTCAAGGGTCTCTGATGCGGATTTCCCGAGTTTAACGCAAAACTTCACAGCGTAGCGTTGCTCGACGGTGCGCTCCATGCTGGCGCGACGACACCACAAAAAATCACACGTCACAAAAATCCACCTCCTGTCTCAACGCATGCCCGGAGGCGACTGAACTAAAGTGCGCCTGAGTGGTGGGGGACCCCTCTACCAAACCGATCGGTCGGACCCCCATCCACCCCATCGCTTGAGGCTACAGCGAACCAGTCCCGATACTTATTGAACGGACCCTGTACGTAAGCAAACCTCATCGTATACATCAACAGAGGATGTCAGACAACATAACCACCCCCACCACTCCCGAGAAGTCGTTGTAGGACTGACTGAGAATATCATTGCAGGGCTCCTCCGCCCCTACAGCTGCCATAATGTAGGGGCAACTGAGAATGCGGCCCCTATTCCTTGAGGTTCAATTAGAATTACTCTCGAACACTTCAATGACTGCCAGGTACCCTGGATTATTAACCCTTTCGCGCCGGTGAACTATTCACAGAAATATGTTTAGTATACTGAGCTTCACGGGAGACTCCGCTCATCTCTGTACGGAGGCATTTTGAAGGAAATATCTTCTCCGCCATACCGACCCCACCCTTCCGTCCCTTCGCTCGCCAACTGCTCTCGACCCTCCGTCTCATTAGCGTGGGGTTGCGATCATTTTTTTGTATGCCCAGTGGTTTTTTAAACAATCATTTATTGCAAAAGTGAGAGAATTGATATCTGAAATGAATTCTTCGTGTTTACTTGACCGTTTTAAAATTTTAAATGAATTTCTAGCTATATTTATTAATGATTTTAGGACATTATTGGGAAAGTAATGATTAAAAGAAAGCAGAAGACACCTCTGAAAATATAAGAGCTAGAATTTCGCTTTAAATTTGAAAACACAGCGCAAAACACAAGGGAGTTCATTTCAATGGTTAATATTTTTGTGTAACCAAGACATATTTATTTATAAAATCCATTGCACATACAATTAGTGACGACACATGCTGAGTGAATGACCAATAAAGGTTTCGAGGGTCGAGCGAAGTTGCCGATGGAAGGATCTGGCCACCCACAGAGTAAGGACTCGAAGGGTCGAAAGAACACCCTTTTCAAATGCTTCAGCGGAGGTCACTTTCCCACTCTCCACAATGTCTATGGGAAATGTCCATTCTTTTGCGTAAAGAAATCCCCGACGCTTATGGTAGATGCCCGGTCTTTTGCGTAAAGAAAACCCAGACTCCTATATGTGATGTTCAGCACGAAAGGGTTAAGTAGGTAAGGTGTGAGAAAATGAGTAGCATTTGCAAAGATGAGAACAATTACTTTCATTAGAAACTGCATCCACCTAAATAGTCATAATCTCTACTCTAAGCATGTAACTTACACTTTTATTGATAATTTTACAAAAAATGCTCACAAATATAAAACGAATTTGAGTCTTCAACTCGGACCCGAATGCAAGATTACGGTTTTAGGGAAGCTACATCGAAGTGCGCTCATATCAATATACTCTAGTGGGTTCAAACGGTTAGTCTCATTAATACAATGTGTACTGAAAATTCTCTCAGACTTTCCATTAGGATACTATTACACTACGGGTGACTTCAAAAGATAAAAGTAGTAAAAAAATAACCTTATAAATACGTTGCCTAAAGATTTCTTTTTTATCATTACAATCAAAATTTCACGTCAAAAAAAAAATAAATACTGATGATAACAAATGGCCATATTAAATATTTCAAGTTAGCTATTTGTTTTAGGAACACTGATCTGATGTATAAATTTTAGAATATTATTACTAGAGGCAATTTCCGAAATACATAAGTCAGTGGTTCCCAACCTTTTTTATGCCTTAAACACCTTAAAAAACTTTAAAATGCTCTCGCACCCCTTAAAGTAATAATTTATTTATGAATAAAAGTGAAGGTGACCAAAACAAATTTAAATCATCAATTTTTAATAACCCATAAACAAAAATGAAACAAGTAAAAAAATATTTAAAAAATTAAAAATGACATTAATCCTACAAAAAAGGATCCCCTAATATAAACAAAACACTAAAATTTTATCTTGCACTCCCTGGAATGCTATCTCTTATTACTGGTAAGGAAACCCTGACATAAGTCTTGCGAGATTATATATTCCTTTCGTGAATGTGTGATAGTTCTGGCAGCTCCACTGCAGGTAACGTAAGTCATGTGATAATTTCAAGGGAAAACACCCGTTTGATTGGAATAGAACTGCTGGGAAAGTTCTGCTGCATTTCAGCCTCAGGAAACCTTTCACGCATGTTAAATTACACTTGTCAGAGTAACTATAGGCTGAATTTCAATTTATAGCCTTCACATTCATTATATTAACTACTGGTTTACAACTGAAATGAGTGAAAACCTTCAGGGACCCATTAGTCAAGAGCCGCCAGCAATATTATAAATTACAAATCAAATGAAGGTCCAAAGAGCAACAGATTACCAGGGTCCATAACAAAAATTTAAAGACAACCAACAACATCACCTCTAACAAATAATGGTATACTCACTTTCCAAGAGCTATGAATGGAAAAATCGTGACATAATACGTCACGCACACGCCTGAGACCATCCAAAATGTTGCCGGAAAATGTTTGACGTCTGTTATTCGAACAACCTCGACGGGGCCATTTGCATCATTGTCTGCTCCTCGGATCTTCTCCGCACGCCAGTCCATCCAGCCAAGGGCAAAGGCACACACCAGCGACATTAAACATGTAGTGGATGCTGAAGGGAAACAATTTACATGGTCAATGAATTTTCACCGATAATATACCACTCAATTTCTATTTCACATAAAATTTCTAGGGTGAAATATATGTGATTGCTTTCTCAGAGCAACGGTCTCTCACTATTGATTGTCAACTTACTAACATCAAAACCACAGAGGCACAATAATTTAACCTCTACGATGCACTGGCTGATATCCACACCTGTGTGGTATGTATTTTATCCTCACAGTAAGTGATCTCAAGAAATTCATTAGGGGCCAAATTATTATACTGAATTATTAAGTTTTTTTCTGTATGTAATATATCTGAAGTGAACATCACAGAATACGAAAATGTTCTTCTCCCAACTTAATTTTGTGGCAGTGAAACTTGGGTATGTCATTGTAATATGCACAAATCCACCATATTGCCAAATGCAAGGCGAGCAATCGGAAACTGTTAAGGTGGCTGGTCGGGTAATCGTTAGTCATTGAGGAATTTAGTTACTTAAATTTTAATGTTCGTTTAAAATTTAAATAATAGGTCGTAGTTATACTATATTCAGTAGGAATGACTTATGTCTTGAGTACATTCTGAAATATTGTCCTTTAAATTTACACATTGCCATAAAAATTTGCTTAAATACAGACTTGATTCATTTCTTAAGTCATTCTTGCGAAATTAATTTTCCGAAAACAGTTCACACCCGTGGCCATAGAATTCAAAATAAGTATTTTAATGAAGATGTATTGTCACTCGAATGCGAACTAGTACTAAAATATGTTTCCATAAATTATTTAATCTTTCGTTTTTAATCCGGCAACAGCGTCCATTCTGCAACACGCTGAAACACGTGTCTGCTTAGCATATCCCGTACTTTCGTGTGCCACGTTGCCAACTTTACACCACATAGCCGCGCGCGACATCTGAAATTCTTGCATACATATTTTTTAATCGTATTTACGAAAAATTTCAGTCGATAGTATTAAATGATATTTTCAGAATAGATTTTAATTTATTAGAGCAACATTATATCAGTTTTTGGTTAAAATCTGTTCGGAAGGAATGGAGAAAGTGCGTAATTTATCCTATTGGAGTGGAGAGCGCCATAAGGCTACATGTTAAAATAATCTAAAATATCGCAAAAAGTATGTCGATGATCCCCCGTTTTTTCTTCGATATTCCATAGAATATCCAAAAAGGAACATATTTGGAAATTTTGAAGAAAGTCTGTTCACTTTGGTTTTTTAGACCAGCCACCTTAACAATCAATGAAAGCGAGCACATGGCAGAGCAAGAAACGGAAGTTCAAAGGTAATAGAACACTCTCGAGGGTTGTAGAACATCAAAAATACCACCAGGTGAGGGGGTATAAAAGAGCGATACCGCGAGTACCGAGGGCCGTCGAATTAACACAGGTGCCGCCAGTGGCTATGCTCCCGGGGCAGTCGAAAATAACCCCGTGCAGTGGATAGAAATGCTGAGTGACTGTTAATTGAAAACGCTGTCATAATTGCACCAGATAAAGTAGCGCCACCTTAGAAGTGAGAAATGACATCATCAGAATTCCGAGTACATCGTAAGGCACGAGGAGCGGATAGAAAAGGGACACAACTTGAACATGTGGGCATAAAAACCAGTATGCATAATGGACCAATTGTCGGCATTCTATTTTAAGGTAATAATCTTTTGTATTGGTGTTATATGTCAAGTGTTTGAGTGTTTCTATAGATGTTTATATTTCAATTGTTTAAGTACCAATGATAAATATTCACGAGGGTTATGTGATAGAAGCAATTTACTATAATTAAATAGGGGAGATGAAAACGTGCGCATAAAAGAAAAATAAATACCTTTGTTAATCTGATAACAGTGAAAAGAACGACTGTTATTATTTGAAGGATTGGATTTTGATTATGTTACATCATGCTAACAATGGATGTAGGCTAATGCAGTGGGAATCAGGTACTCGGGAAGTGTTAGCAGTAGAAGTAGGTGAAGTAGGATTAGGAATGAATGGGTCACAAAAGAATGTGAAACAGATCCTTCAGAGATGGGCATATGTGAAAGGAGCGTATTCGGTTGGTTTAGCCGTGACAAGGGAAAGGATGACAGTCGAATAGTGAAACAAATAAATGACAGCAGAGTAGTGTGAGGAAGGGATAGACCAAGGGTGTCGTGGGTAAATGTGACAGAAGAGACTCTGAAGATGGGAATATCAGGAGTCGGAGTTTAGGGCTACAGACCTGTGTGGTCCTGCATCGAAATTTAGAGGAGACCAACGGACACTTCCAGCGTAGTAAATGTTCTTGAACAAAAAGTGACCTTCCAGGGAAACCATGAGTGGGAGAAGGAAATTATGTAACACTCCTGGATGACACAGTTGGTTATTGGTCTACCCCAACCAAACAAACAGTCTTTTGGGTTGATGAAAGTGGTTTGTGTCGCTATCACCCTCATTTAGAGTAATTTGAATATTCTTACCGGGATGTGTGGCCTGCTAGACTCAGGTTCATCAACCAAATAGTACAGATTTTTTTCGCGGAAAAAAAGGTCGCTGAACATCAGTGGAGTGAGCCAATGCATGACATAAATTTTGACACCACCGTATTATTGAAAAAAGAAGCCTGCTATTTCCCTAGAATCATACGTGAGTCAATAGAGATAGCAAAAACACCGCAAAATTTCTACCGAGAGGACGGCTACACCCTCGCCACCACTTGGAAACGGCTCTTCAATAGTACCGACCAATCACGACACACCTCCACCCGAAGGCGCGAAACCGGTATAACATAAAAGGACGGACCAAACCCTGCAATCCAACGGACCTGAGGAAGCTAGCTGGAACGCTGGCGAAATATTGTCCACCAAAAATGGATAAACGAGGATGGAAACCCGAAAAACCATTCTCTTCAAATAGTACAGAGCTAAAAAATATAATTATGACATCAAAATGCATGCACGTATTTATGGGGTAACCACATTCACATCAATGGCAAAGCAACCTTAACTGACAATAAACTTGAAGGACCAACTCCAATATCACACATATAAAATCCTTTTCCACCGAGGGTGTTCCCTTACCTTCACAAAGAACAGCATAGCAAGAGGGTAATTTAAACAAATAGTTTGAATGTTTAAGAATAAAAATATGGCCATTATTTTATTTGCTTATAGTTCTAATAGCTTGATGATAAAAAATCCTGTCTTTTCCTCACCAACACTCCACCTTCTCTTTAAATGCAAGATATATCAACAAGATGTTTCTCAATGTTAAGAAGGAAAAATTGTGCAGATAGGTATTGAATTCCATTATTGCAATAAGACACATATTGACACAGGGAAAACTTGTATAGTATTTCCTTTTCTCCACAAGCCCCCCTCAAATAAGGTGGAGTTACACACGCTAGGCACATTACTCACAAGTCAGCTTCATGTTGACGAGTCATCCTGCATCATCTGGCAACCATATGTCTTTTAAGAACCATGCATCACGTTAAGACCATATTTTTAGTTGCATCACATACAAGATGTGCACTGGAAATTACTCATGTATCCACGATTCCTCATAAATTATCTTCATTGATCATGGCCACCCTCCTCTGCTAAAGCAATTATCCTTCTAATGCCTTTCCTACAATGCCCAATTAATTTATAGGGCAAAAATGGGCAGAGTAGCGAGGACATTCGAAGTAGACTAGAATTAGCCAAGGAGGCCTTCACAAATAGGGAGAGGAGATAATGATGGAGACCATGAGTAAGAATGCAAAGAACAGAGTGGCAAATTCTAATATTGAGAGTAGCATTGTGTGGAGCAGAAAGATGAAACTCTGAGGAATGAGGATGAGTGCAGATGACAGGCATGTGAGATGTAAGTGTGGAGAAGAAAATGGAGCAAGTTGAATAGACAGAAAGGAAGATGAATGACGAAGAGCTCGGCGTGGTCAGTGAGAAGAGGGAACTGCTTGAAGAGATCAGCATTATCGATAAGTAATCTTGGAATGCACAACATGAAATTCAAGGATGACTTCTGGATAGGAGTCAACTCTATATTATGCAGTTCTTCCCCTCTATCCTAGCCAACCGATGTTATGGTAGTTGACATGAGCATTAAGAAACATTGTCATCGAAGGAATGTGCATAAGATAAAATATTCACAAGGTCTAAAAAAATGGTAGCAGAAAAAAAATATCTTGCATATACATATGTGTGATATTCCACAGAGGAAATATCATTCGCCTTGACCTATATTCGAACCCGGATCCCTCAATTTCGCAGAGTGATTTAACCAGTTAAACTACCGAGGCGTGGATCAATCTATCTTGTGGATTCCTTCCTAACCTTCTCCCCTGTGGATTTTGTGGTGCCTTTATAGGAACAAGGTGTTCAGGACTGCTAGTCATATGATGTCAATAAGCAGTCCAAAGCGTGAGCTTAGCGCCACAGTGCGCGAGGATGTAGCCATACATAGAACACAATGAGGTGTTCGCTCTTTTGACCAATTTGGAGAATAGCGGGACTAGCCACGGTAGTTACCTTTACGGAGTCACCCGCAAGTGCACATAAGTGCAATATTCCACAGAGGAAAAATCATTTGCCTTGACCGGGATTCGAACCCGGGTCCCTCAATTTCGCCTCTTCCAATTGCTTTTGCATGGAGAGAGACATTTTTACTGGCTTTCGTCGTAGTCAAGCTACACTGTCGTAGAAGTTCACCAAAATAATGCAATACATTGGTTAACTCCTATTTTCTCTCACTATTTTTCTTAATACTCGAGATGTTAAATAGGTAGCCGTCTTTGTCTTATAAAATCCAGATAATATGTCACTAGTTTGTGGAGCTGTGCTTGCGATCTCCATGTCACTATAAATGGCAACAGGCACATACGCACATATGGCTAATATTGCTTGGTTTACCCTTAGCCATCCCATGATGCTTACAAATTTCAGGCCTAAACTTTCAGATGAGTCAACACTGGCCATGAGATAGTGATTAATCTGCTTTTCTCTTTGCGCTTATGGCTGGAGATCATGAGCTGAAGCCATAAGCCACAAAAACACCTACTGCGGGGTTTCACAACAGTTGTACATACACAGCTGCTGCAATAATTTCTCCTTTATTACCATTTATGTAACATAACTCGAATGTAGAAGTGCACAAATTTACTGCAATGAACCGTGGGCGTGTAAACTTTGATTGAGATAAAATCCAGTAAATAGAAATAGATCAGTGAAAAAAATGAATGCACAATTAAAGGATAGGATTGGAATTGATTTAAAAATTAAAATTCTGACCAGAATAAATGATTTTAAATTGCAAATAAAATAATTTATAAACTACTAAAATAATTAAGCAAAAAATTGCGACTTAATCAGGAAAAAAAATTCGCCTTTCAGGAGATTCGAAATGGAGGAAAAATATTTATAGTCCAAGACGTTACCACTCGACCAGATATTCTGTTGAAGTTTGGGTATTTAAACTGGAAGATATAGATTGTGCCCGAGTATGTACGGCGGGTTGTATCTTCCCAGGGTTTTTTTTTAAATTTTCAATCGCAAGTATGTATCTCGAAAACTAGGGCCTGATGGACGCTTTACCAAAAACACGTGTCCAATGAATTTTCGTTTTCTATCAGCCTACGAAGTTTGATCACGATCCGACGATTACCGTTGGGTGCCTTCCCATGTAAGTCATGCCTGAATTCACTGAGTTTATAAAAAAACTCACATAAAACAAAATAGGCCAAACTCTACCAGACTGCAGCCATTAAATATAGTGCGGCATCTTGGAACATCTACTTTAACAACAGATGCCTGGCCCTTGGAATTATCTCGTAGTATGTCAGCATCAACATGAACATCAAATCAACAACTGGGAGACATGCAATCCAAGCCACACGCAGGATATGGATAAAAAGGAACGACAACAGTGGTATGCCAAGAGGAACAGCATCAATCAAGGATCCCTGCAACACAAGGAACTGTGGCAGAATCTTAATGAATTTGAATGGACCACATTGGATGCCTACGTATGCCAGAGGTGCAGTGAAATAACATTTTAAAAAAGTTCAGTCATAAATTATTAAAAATTTACCACCTTCTGGAGGCCAACTAAGCCCTTCCGTGAATTTGAAAGTGAACTTGATCATCCCATCTCGTTACATTCCAAATATTCACAACTGCTCAGATATCACCATCATTACCACTTCCAATATGGTAAGCACAGATCACTTCAATTGCCATTAAAAAAGTTCACTTGTCTGTTTCCATCTATAACAACGTGAACTACCGTATAAATGCGTGTAAGAGGCGCACCCGTGTAAGAGGCGCACCCCTCTTTTTATGCATCGAAGTTGAAGAAAAAATTTTGAGTTTTTTTTTCTTCTATTACGAAGTTTTGCGGGCCTAACTGCGAACTTTCGGCCATTTTAAAAGCCTACCGCTCGCGATATTCTCTTATAATTTACGTGGCATTTTTCATAGGCAGATATAGACCCCGGAGGTAAGTATTCACTTGGATCTGAGGTTTCCGCGGCGTTTCTCCATATTGGTAACGGCTTTCGGGCATTCCTCTACAAGACAACACGGAGGAACGCCCGCGTGCCAGAATGCCATGTCACCTTTATGCCACTATTTACCGAGTCCAAATGACTCATGTACAGAGAAAGGACAACTGGTTTTCCCCCGCAGGTAATGCTTGTAGTAGACTCCCTCGCGCGCCTTACGGATAGCCCTCTGACTGGGCAACAGCGCACGCCTCTCCCTTTCTCTTCCGTGCATGCTCCTGGCAGTTGAACGCGCTCTTTTTCCAAAATATATGTTAATCGATATTGATTAACCAACGAATTCCTTTAAGATTTTATAAGTGGATTCATGATGATGAACTCGAGAGCTTGGAGAAGGTCTAAACGGCGGTTTTCAGGGATGCGCGGAACGGAAAATAACGGATCCGTGCATTTGCATCTATAACTAAAATACTAATGCATTAAATAATATGAAACTTCGTATAGCTGTTAGGAAAGATCTTTGCTACAATATTTGTAAAGGAAATTTCAATATCTTGATCCGTGTAGTTATTATGAAGCCGTAAATGCATTGCATCCGTCCGGTACCCTGAAAAATGCGCTAACATTGTTTTGAAGCACACACTGAAATCGATATAAACGGTAAAATGTTTTATACACCATCAATAAACGCAGAAATAAACAAGCTTTAATTTGATGTACTTCATTTTAAAATCGATTGAGCCATCTCTGAGATATTAGCCTTCAAACTCGGGTGTTGGAATTTTGCAACGGACAGATTCGTGTAAGAGGTGCACCCTCATTTTCGGCTGCAATTTCTGGGAAAAAAGGTGCGCCTCTTACACGAGTTTATACGGTAATCCACATGAGCCGATTGGATAGAGATAAAAAACATTGGCACCATAAAAACTAGCTGCAGGACACTCACCAATTAGTAGAACTATCCCCGTACATGTGTATCCTTGGTAGTACTTGGACACCCAATCGTATATGTACTGCATAACGAGGAAATTCACGGTGGAGCCAACGCGAGCAAAGCTGAGCTGCAGTCCAAACACCATGTTGAGTTCCTTCCCTTTGAACCACAGGACTGCGTAATTGTTTTGGGCCACCGCCAGCGACTCACCTCCAATCCTTCATTGGCCATCCATTTGGAACAATCAAAGAAAACCCTTTTGTAAGACAACAGTAAATAGAACGTGGAGTGGAGAGCTGTGACGTACCAATCGATGCGTGTAATTCATAGCAATAACATCATTCACCTGGACTGGGATTTGAACCCAAATCCCCTAATTTCTTGCCTGGCAATTAAACCAATTATGCTACCCAAGCATCAACTTCCACCGTGAATGTTGTAGGGATTTTAAAGGAACAAGGAGTTCTCACAAGGTATTGTGCAAATGATGCCACAATCATTTTTTTAACTGTGAATTCCAACAATTCCTCCATAGCAGACAATGGCCATTTAAGCGTTTTATGTACTTCAAATTAATTTCTTCGGATTGATGACTACTGATAATTTGAACAATTAAGGCCAACAGCAAAATACAAAACAAATATGAATGGCATACTATAGTGTTCAGTCATTTTGTTTTTTTAATAGCATAACCATATTTCATGAAAATTAACAAAAATACCAGCATGAACTTTCATTAAATGGTCAGCAACAACAAGTTGATACATTCATTCTTTCACAGGCCACACGGGATGGACTTTAAGTCAAGTAACAGCAGAGAGCTGGCTTAAATAAAAATGACCAATTTTTAATGTATATTGAACATCCTGCCATGGGAGTAATAAAATTGATCCATAGTACATAAAATGAAAACAGCTGAGAACATTACAGAATGCACCCAAGACTACAAAGAAGTTATCACCAAAAATATATAGAAAACTGCCAAAATATTATCCATAAATTCTTCATGACGGATTTTCTCTCAAGCCTTTTTCAAGCTCTTATATGAGCTTAAGGGTTTAATTATCCTGTATGTTGATAAATTACTTCAGGTATAATTCTGCAAAGGTAATCATTATTATATCCCCGATTGGAAATTTCTTACGTCTTTCAGAAATTCCTAAAAGAAATCTGCAAGACTTAAAGAATTCTACAAGTCATACAGAATAGAATTCTATAAGTCTTACACAATTCTTATAAGAATTTCTGAAACACTTACTAGAATTTTTTTATAGAATTCTATAGGTTTTCAGAATTATTATAGGATCTAAACAATTCTTCCTAGATTTACAGAATTCTTACGTCTTGTACATGCATTATTCGTTGGTTGTAATCCTTTGCTGTCAGATACCTTAACCCTTTCGCCACGGGGACGGGGAATTTTTTTTGCTTTGCCAGTACGGAGCTTTTACTACGCTAGGATCTTGACGGGTACCTATTTCCCTAACTTGGGTCGGGGGCCAGAGGGGTGTTGAACCTTTTACTCGGCCACCGGGCTGAGATAATCTCCGCCCTTTTCCACTTGGGGTGCCCATTACGGTCGAGGTCAACTATTTTTTATGCGATGGTTTTGCTAAAAACATTGTTGCTACAGCCTCAATATTTATTTAATCGGAAATGAATTATTCTTGTTCTACAATGACTTTACAGCTTTTAAACGAAATTCTATCGTTAATATTAAGCTCTCTAGCAACAAAAATCGTATCAATGGTCAAGATTCCTTTACACACAAAATACGTTAAAAATAACAGTAAAACTCCGTTTTAAATTTGTTGTTGTATAGCTAAACATAAGCAACGCACTTATAATGCTCAATTTGCCAATAACACAAAAACCTTTAAGTTTGTTATTTCACTACACCAGCAAGCAACTGACCGCGGATCCCTGCTATGAGTGGGGCGCGCACTGCGAGGAAGGGTCGAGGTATACCCCTCCCGTGAACCGAGAAAGGGTACCGACGGCGTCCCGAGAAGAAGTCCTTTATAACACACACCTTTTAGGCTTGCTTAGGGCTAGCTTAGCGGCACGACGTTCTATCACGTCGTTCGTTCGTTTGTGTCGAAAAATTTACGCCGCTCTATCACGTCGTTCGTAGCGAAAGGGTTAAACCTCGAAACCAGCAGACCACGGGAATTTAAATTTTTAAATTTTAGGTGATTTCTTTTATTTATTATATTATAAATTATTATTTTTTATTTTGACATGATTTTCTTTACAAATGACAAAATCAAGCTGTATAAATCCAAAAAATGTACTAGTATGCACATCTACTTTAACCGAAAGGGGAAATCTTTACATCACACAGAATTATGCAAGTCAAGCTTAACACGACTAGAGAGGGCCACTTTGAAAATTACCGTGGTACTTTTCGTAATTTACCGAACCCCTTGAAAATTACCTTAATTTTCTAGATAATTCACCCATGTTTGAGATAATTTTTCATACAGAAAAATTCTCAACATGTTCTTTTAAGCCAAGTCCACATTTTCGACGTGTTTAATTATAAATTGTTTAATTACAACCAGTGGCGGGCACAGAAAAAACTCAAGGGGGGGGGGGGGGGGCGCAAGTTATCGCGACGATAGTAGCTTTCAAACTGACTGCCTGACAGCGACTCTGCCACCCTTATATATGTAGCTCGGTTGTTTCGAGAACATTCGGTGCCAGAATGTTCGCTTCCAGACTTTTAAGGAGTGTGAACAAATACAAACAGTAGAATGTTCGCGACTTTTCTCGAACAAATCCCAGACAGAATAACGTATCGAGATCACTAGGATGGCCGCGACTTTTCTCGTAGGTTAGCTATCTATGTGCCAGACAGAAACGTATAAAATACGATGACGCGTGCGCGTGCTACATAAGAAAGTACAACTACTCGATAACTCGACTCAGAGTCGACTGACGAAAGACACGAACGAATAGCGTGCGGGCTGACTGGCGGGGGCGGCAAGGCGGGCGGCCCCACAAGTGGGGGGCGCGCGCCCCCCGCGCCCCCCATATGTATCCGCCACTGATTACAACTCATTTTTGGCATACTTTACTTAAGTTATAACAATATTGAGTAATGTATAAGTAGAATATTTTTCCTGAAAATTTCTCATAATTTGACAAAAGAAAGCCAGATTGCGTGTCACTGCCATATTTCTTTTTACAATTTTTAAAATTTTTTATAGATTAATGTTGCATTAGGTATGGTTTAAACATCCTTATCCCCTTCCTTTTGCTATTGGCATTCTATATTTAACCATACATTTTCTGTTTAGTGCTTAAAACTGAAAAATACTGGAAAATTACAGTAATTTTCAAAAATTACCGTAATTTACCTCAGATGACACTAATGGTAATTTTCCCATCTCTACGCACGGCACACAAATTACTTCAGAAATAGTCATTGTCGAGTGCCACTCAACACTGGAGTGGAAAAGGTTAGTGGCGGAGTGGTTTGAAGGTATTTGATTAATATATACATGTCAGTGAAGGACACTGAGGAAATGGCATAGTGGATTAATAACTAGCGGATAAAAATAAATAGAGGATATTGGGATTGTATCGGCTTGGCTCCTACATATTGGGTATTGGCTATCAGGCGATATATTCCCACGGGCAGCGATGGATGTGGAGAAGTGGAGAAGACATTGATGTTGTGACGACTGGTGAGAAGTGAGAAAAAATCCCCTCCTATTTTTATCAGTCCGAGGGCTTTGTTGCTATTGTGCTCAAAGGCTAGAGATGAGAAAATTACCGAAATTTTCATCTGAGGTAAATTACCACGGTAAATTACGGTAATTTTAGAAAATTACCGTAATTTTCCAGTATTTTTTCAGTTTTAAGCATTTGACAGTAAATTTATGGTTAAATAAGAAAGCCAATAGCTATAGGAAGGGAATAACGATGTAGAAACCATACCCAATACAACATTAATTTCTATTATATATTTTAAAAATTGTAAAAAGAAATATGGCAGCAACATGCAATCTGGCTTTCTTTTGTCAAAGTATGAGAAATTTTCAAGAAGAATATTCTACTAATAATTACTCAATAATGCTATAATTTAAGTAAAATATGCCAAAAATGAGTTGTACATGCATCAATTTAAAATTAAACACATTGGAAATGTGGACTTGGCTTAAAAGAACATCCCGAAAGACAAATACAATGTGAGTTTCTATTCCCCACTAACCATTGGGAAAGTGCTTTTCAACTCTAAAGATCGTGTTGACAACCAGGACAAAAGTGGTGTGTACCTGCTCAAATGCGGTGATTGTGATGGGACATATGTGGGGCAGACTGGAAGAACATTCAAAACAAGAATCAGCGAACATAAACGATGCTTAAAATTTAATGATTGTAAGTCCTTCTTTGCCAAACACCTGATAGAAACGGGCCATAACAGTGATTTTAGCCTAAAAGTGTTACATGTACGTGACAAAAGTTGGAAACTAGATACTCTTGAAAAATTTGAAATTATGAGACATAAAATGCTACCAAATGTTCAAATTCTAAATGACATAACGGTTTTCAAATGTTCCCATCTGCTTACAAAGTGTTTAACCTTGTTCAAATCTAACCTAAAAGACCACAAAACCCGGACTCCAAATTCACCACCACCTGTCAACTATCCCAAACCCCCTCCCTCCCCTCCTGCAAACGGCCCAATCCAATCCCAATACCAAAACCCGACTCCCACCCCCCCACCCGCGTAAGTTTTAGCACTCACCCCACCTCCTCTCCCGGAGTATATAAAGAACCCCAACTGTGCCAGATGTATGTATACCTTGACAATGACGCTCAGACGTTGAAATCGATTGGGAATAAAATATACATCATATCGTGGAATAGTACAAAGTCTTTCATTTAACATGTTCAGTTAAAAGAACATGTTGGGAATTTATCTGCATGAAAAATTATCTCAAACGTAGGTGAATTATCTAGAAATATTACCAAAAATTATGTTAATTTTCAAGGGGCGTGGTAAATTAAGAAAAATACCATAGTAATTTACGAAAATTACCACCATAGTTTTCAAAGTGGCCCATTCAGCAACAAGAAATGACGAAAAAATCCCAACCTACAATAACTTGGTCTTATGTGACACACACATGGTGGCCCGATAGATCGTTCTGAGAACTGATATAATGGGCGATAAGCTCCAAAGTGATAAATTAAACCTGAATGCATAGTCGGTAGTGGTTCTCAAGTGGTACCAGTATACCAGCAGCTATATCAGTCAGAACAGCCAATATTTAGAAGCTTGATTGCGATTCAGCTTTTGTAAGTCATAAAAACATATTACGCGGAAAATGTTCCCAATGGAGATCTGCCTTCAGAATAAGCTGAAACGGTTAGTGGTCGAAACAAAGAATTAGAGTAACCAATAGTGAACAATTGTTAAAGCAGTCCAAAACAAAAAGAAAACAGAGTCCATGATGAGAAAACCACCTTTGTTAATTCCACAAACTTTCTTACGCTGGCACGACGCGCGTTTCACCACACTGTGGCATAATCATGTGCATTTGGCGGAAGGTTGCGTGGGAATATATGTAGCCTGGGCTTGTGTTGAGGATAGGAGAGGGGGGGGGTTGGGATGGGGGAGGGGAGAGGATTTCCGTTAAGTTTAAAAATGAGTACCAAAGAGGCGTTTCTCGGAAGACTGCTAGGCGACTCCGATGGCTGGGGGGAAGGGGAGGGCTGGAGTGTTTAGAGGGGGTTTCTAGGGGTGTAAGGGGGAGGTGGAGGGGGTGAGAAGGGGTGCATGGTGAAGGAGGATTTGGGGACCAAGCGCTTGAAAAACCGCCGTGACCACCCTCTTAAAGAGGAAAGGTCTAAGAGGGTGGTCACGGCGGTTTTTCAAGCGCTTGGTCCCCAAATCCTCCTTCACCATGCACCCCTTCTCACCCCCTCCACCTCCCTCTTACACCCCTAGAAACCCCCTCTAAACACTCCAGCCCTCCCCTTCCCCCCAGCCATCGGAGTCGCCTAGCAGTCTTTCGAGAAACGCCTCTTTGGTACTCATTTTTAAACTTAACGGAAATCCTCTCCCCTCCCCCATCCCAACCCCCCCCTCTCCTATCCTCAACACAAGCCCAGGCTACATATATTCCCACGCAACCTTCCGCCAAATGCACATGATTATGCCACAGTGTGGTGAAACGCGCGTCGTGCCAGCGTAAGAAAGTTTGTGGAATTAACAAAGGTGGTTTTCTCATCATGGATATCCATAATTTCCACGAGGTCAGGCCTGAGATCATCAGTTTTTTTTAGAAAACAAGAGTAATCAACATTATTAATGACCAATTACACGCCGATTAAAAATTACTCCGAGATTAATGATTACACAAATGCAACAATTAAGGTACTTTTGATGCAGATTACAAGTAAAATTATAATTTTAAAAAGTAATGATTACGAGTAAAAGCAGGTCAACTGTAATCGTTACCGGTAGTCTGATTACTTGTAATCAATTACTTCCCACCACTGTCAATTATCGTACAGCTATGGGTGAACTGTGTCAGGGAAATAAAATCAGCCTTCAAAACTACCAGACTCCCACTTGCTAATACATATAAAGGAAATTATTCTTTATTAGTGGTTCATAACCAAGCTCCATCATCAATTGCAAACGAATTTAAAGAAGCATGTACCACCTGACATGTTTAGCCCACGGTTCATCCTTCACCCGACATTTTGGAAAATAATGGGAAGCTTGCAAAGGAATCAGAGAGACTTTGGTTCGGCATTTAACCACATCATTGATAGCTTTGAGTAATTCATTTCAAACATCCGTTTTATTTCTTTGTCTTCATTGGTACGCTCATCGCAGTTTTCTTCTTTCCACATTCCTAACATTTCCCCAATTAAGTTAAGGCTTGATTGAAATGTGAACAAACATGTGGAGATTGGAAAAAATCTTATTTTTTCTCAGTAATATTGAATTTATACTCATATTTTGCGGCAACAGAGGTTACAATTAAATTTGCCAGATATCATTTAAAATTGTATTCACCATTTGGAATTTCATTTAAAATTGCCAGATATCAGTTATCATGATGTGACGGTATTTCCTCAAAATGTCGTGGCATCGACATTAAAAATCAGTTCTCAAAGTTACATTGACGGGAGTGGCCAGGTATAAGACTTACTTGAAACAAGACATTAGATTTGGGAGCGAGTATAGGCATGTATGTATCATAGGTAGACACAGGGGCGGCGTGGCCAGGGCAGGAAGGTGAAGATTCCTGCCCCAGGGCCCCGGGCCACACACTAGGTTTCGGGCTCGGGTCCAAAGAGTTCGGCGGGCCAAGCCCCAAACTTTGAACAGCCAAACCAAACATCTCTGAGTGAAAGTACAATTTTGCCATATTGTACATAAACACCTATGAAATTGAAGTTTAACACAAAAACCGTGCTCCTCTTGGCTTGCAGGGGTCCGGGCCTCTGAGCACCCATGCCGCCCCTGGGTAGACATGCAAGTTAATACTATGCCGTTAGGTAGACACTAATATATATATAGTTGCTCTACTGTTGTTCAAATCGGCTATTTTTTCTTAATTCAGCCATGTAAGAATATTTCGGGCTTTTTAGAAGGATTTTCTTATATGCAATATTCTTATAAGAAATGTGCCCAATATCTTATAGGAAACCTTTATAAGAAATTTTTCGCATACGAAATTCCCAATAAGGTCAACGGGCGAGGTATTTTCAATCAATGGATGAGGTGTATTCACGTGCAAATGCCTCTTTGTTTCAAGGATGTCCGATAAAAGCTAGTGACATATTTCGCAACGTCTTTAACTACGAAGGACAAATGATTTCAAATACTATGGGGCGGGATTTAACCCAATAAAGAAAGCGATCATGATTTATTTGACACTTGGACCAAAGAGGAAAACTGTAGAGCGAGATGACACTATGAAAATGACATATACTGGAATTGCGATTCCTTCGACTCACCCAAAAACAAATCTGCCAACAACCATCAACCAAAACGCATCAAATATACCTCCGAGGGCAAATATAACGGCGCCAATGAAAACGAGGGTGGCGTAGATCACAGTTCCCAGTCGTATTCCAAACACTCTGTGAAAAGTAGAATCAGGCAGTCATACACAACGTAAATAAACATAATACCCACATAACTCACATTTTCATCATACCTATCAATCAAAAATCCACCTATAAAGCATAAAATTACGTTCGGCCAAGAATACCAAGAATATAAATAAACGAATTGGGCAGTGGTGAGATCCATATCAGCTTTAAAATTGTCCTGCAAAGCTCCGGGATTGTCATAGCAGAAATAGGAACCTACAAAAACGATATAACTCACATTATTCGAAGAAATAATACAAAACTTCACATTTTTACTTCGTACTCGATCATAACTATGTTGTATTACGATAGATATCTACTCACCGAATCCCAAAAGGCACATAAATAATAAGGCAATAAACCTATGAACAGTGTGTTTTGGATTACAACACGCTGGTCCATTATACTCTTGATTGTTAGGTAGCAGAGCATCTCTAGAAATATCATCCCTGTTTACCGACCGATCCGTGGCTATATCCTCCATGTCTGCACTATAGTGACTAATCGTCACGAGAAGGATTAAATGAAATGCCAGATGATTACTTCCACAGCCCGAGGTGTAGTCTGCTAGCTCTGTATAATACTATACGTTCTCTGTACACTGAAAAGGTTAAAAGAGAGAAATAAGATGCACATACTGTGACAACAACAATATGTTTTCTCTAAATGCCAACTAATGAAAGAATGGGAAATGACACCCAAAACCCTAATGAGACCCAAACTACAAGTTTTTGCATCTTACCCATGATTTAGCATCATTGTCACTTGAAATTCACTCCAAAATTTTATTTTCTTTGCCCTATGATACCCTCAGTAGTAAATCGCTTCGTAATGACCAGTGAAGTTGGCCGCAATTACGTCATCGACTTCCAAAACCAGCACAACCAGCGCAACTTAGCCAACATAAAAGATTTATATTTTATTAACTTTTGACCAAGAGGCTGAGAGTTTTCACTTTGGTATATCGTTGAAACACTCCAAAAATGTCAAGGTGCTGTAATATTTGCTGCAAATGCATTTCTTCAAGATTTTTCATAAAATGTAATTGATCCAAACAAAACATTCCATACCTAAACACCTCATTAGCTCCAAGAAAAAAATCATGTATTCTGCGCCGTTCTAAAGTTTTTTTCCATGGCAATTAACAAACCTTCAGAGAGATTTCTTAGGTTTAATTCATTGCCGGTTTTTAACAGCACGTGGTCAAGTTCTTTTGTTGGTGGCACTTTGAAACTGGAATGTTGGTACCCACGCGATTTCACTATCAGATTTTCCCCTACGCGTCTGGAGGGGGCCGTGCCCAATCCTCCTCCATCCCCAAGATCACCCAAGATCCTATTTCCCATCCGTTCCCCTCAGACGGGTAGTCTCCGTGGCTCATCCGTGTATACTTTGTGCCTTTAATTAATGCTAGGAGACGCGTCATAATCACGCTACAGTTTTCTTCCCATAATGAAAATTACTACCTTATTTGGAATGCCTATAACACAGCTATAGGCTGAAATATCAATAATAAAAAAATACCAGTAACACCTATATACGTGCCTTATTTACTTATAATTTTAATCAACTTTCTAGTCATCATAAGATATATGCAATTGGAAAATAATGTACCTATTGAGAGCCGTGAAAATAAGACAGCTAACGTATTCTAGTTTTAACAGAATTGTTGGCTTAAAGCCATTCGCATGTTCTCCAATAGCTAAATATGGGCAAGGGGACGTTTATTAATTGTCATCAAAATAGGGGGAAAAAATGTTTGAAGAAGTTTAACAATTGTTGCAATGTCGTCATGTACATGGGGGAGGGGGCCAGAGTTCAAGATATATACCTATATATAGTGGGAGAGTTATATAAATTGACATCAACAATATTACTTTTTTACTTTTAATCTCTATTCTTTTGAAAACATAAAATCCAGCCATACAAAATATTTTTGTCTATTATAATAGATAGATTAAAGTTTGCGGCAGGAACCCTAAAAAATGGATTCCTGAGGCACTTAGACCTGTCGGTCCATTGTGCCATCCGCAACACTTAACATCACCTATGGAGTCCTATGGTCTTACTAAAGGCCAAAAAATCCCTAATAGGGATGCCCCTGATTTCCTTGGGGTCGATGAGTGCAGCCCCAAGGTGTCTCATGGGAGTTCTAGAGATTACAGGGCAATCACAGAGAATATGAGATGTAGTTTCATCCTCTTCTTTGCACCACCGGTGAGTTAATGAGTCCCAGGAGATTGAGGTGCCTGTTGACACGATAGTCGTCTGTCAGCAGTCCGACTATTGTTCTAAGTTGGCTTCTATCCAGGGATAGAAGTTTTCTCGTCATGCCAGGCTTAGGTCCCGCAATGTGGAGCCCGTCTTAGTCCCTGTATGGAGTTCCAGATCTCCGAGTGCTGGCCAGATGTCCATTCTCTGATCTCTGCTCTACCAATAGTAGGGGTGATTGGTAGAATTGGTCCGGGGCCAGTTGGGTTGTGACTCGCACCGGCTTTGGCGAGCTCATCTGCCTTTTCATTTCCGGGTTTGCCTTTGTGTCCAGGTATCCAGAAAAGCCTGATTCAACAATGCCTAGCTATCTCCGATAGTGCCTCTCAACACTCTTGTAGTAGGTGTGATGTACACCAAGGTGAGTTAAGCGCCTTAATCGCTGCTTGACTGTCGGTGCATATGTGGATTGGTCCTTTAGTGAGGGCTAGATCCTTAATAATATAGGTACAGGTCAGAATCGCAAAGATTTCAGCCTGGAACACTGTGGCGTACTTCTATGCCCCATACATAAGAAGGGTGACAAGCTCTTGTGTAGAAACTACAGAGGTATCACGCTGCTGAACGTAGTCTACAACATTCTATTTGGAGTGATAAACAAGAGGTTAACAGTATTCACAGAAAGGATACTAGGGATATACCAATGTGGATTGCGACCTAATAAGAGCACAACAGACCAAGTTTTTACATTAAGACAAATGATGGAAAAGTTTTATGAGCATGACTTAGACATACATTCTTTATTCATTGACTTCCAACAGGCATTCGATAGTATAAACCGCAGGGAGCTCATGAGGACACTGATCCAGCTCCAAATCCCACCAAAACTAGTCAGGTTGGAGGGAACCACATTGGGAGAAACAAGAGCAAAAGTTCAGAATAGGGTTAGTGCAGAGTTCAAGTTCAATGCTGGAGTTAAGCAGGGTGATGGACTGTCAGCCGTACTCTTCAACCTGGCTCTCCACAAGGTAGTAGAAGCCATAGATTTGAAGGGAACAATATTTGAGAAGCCAAGTCAGATCTGCGCATACGCAGATGATATCGCAAACGCTGCAAGAAGACTGGTAGACTTGAAGCAAAATTATGTGATTTTGAAAAGGGAATCCAACAGAATAGGCCTTAACATTAATATAAATAAAACTAAGTACATGGTGATGTCAACAGTACAGAACCGAAAAGAGCCCCGTGACTTAACAATTGATGGTGACACCTTTCAGGGTGTAAGCAGCTTTGATTACCTTTGAACATTAATAACTAGCGACAATAACCTCAGGAGGTGCATACAGCTGAACGAATTGAAGCCGGAAATAGGTCTTTCTATGCCAATTTCAAATTATTCAAGAATAGATTAGTAAGTAGATCACTGAAAATGAAACTTTACATGGCGTTAGTACGGCCAGTGGTGATGTATTGTTCAGAGACCTGGACAATGACAATGGCGGATGAGGGAAGACTCAGAACCTTCGAAAGATATATCCTCCGTAGAATATATGGCCCAGTATATGACCAGGGGGACTGGAGGATAAGATATAATGAGGAAATAGCTGATCGAAGGAAAGAACGTAGTAAAGTTCATCAAGTCACAGAGGATACGATGGCTGGGACATGTCGAGAGAATGTCAGGAGAGGAGATACCAAAACGGATGGTTAATTAGGAGGCTATTCAACAGAAGAAGGCAGGGAGAAGACCTAGTAAGAGCAGATGGATGGACCGAGTGCTGTGTGACCTGGGCAAGATGGGAGTGAGAGGCTGGCGGGAGAATACTGCCAGTAGGACAACATGGAGAGCAATAGTGCAGCAGGCCAAGGCTCACACCAAGGCTGTAGTGCTACTAAGAAGAAAGAAGATGAAATTTAGAAAATTAATTCTCTTGGTGCCTTCAAAGATTTAATCTACTCCTAGAAAAATAAGTTTTGAAACTTTCTCAAAAATTAATTTTGTTCGAATGACTTTAAATTCAGGAAGCATGCTGAACACTGTGAGAATGCTCTGAAAAACATACTGAACATTTCCTTGATCACTTAAAAAATGTGGGCTTCCTTGTTAAAAATCAGGCTTTATGATCACTTTGTGAAAACATCAATCATTTTGAAAACTTCCTTAACACATCGTACACACTCCTCAGGCCAGCCTGAACAAAAGCAGGTCCCGGTTCAAAGTTGACTCGTGGGGCCATGAAACTAAGTTCATACAAAAAAATAAGAATTTACTGAATTTTGCCATTTTCTTCACTGCTCAAATTGGTACAGTAAAGATCACTTAAAATTATAAACAATTTCATTATTTTAATAACCATTTTGATTTTGCAAAATCAGTCATTAATAATAACAATAAACTTTATTGTCATCAGGCCAAAATTAGCAATAGACAAAGTCAATGATGAAATTAATTCAAAATACATAAATGTATCAACTGAATCTAGACAGGAAAAAAAAATTCAAGCGCTATACGTACAATACCCTAGTTACATAGATGTAACATCTTTGCATTCCAGAAACTCTGCAAGATTATAAAAAGGCTGTAAAACCAACCATATATAAATTTTATTCAATGGCATGCACTCCTTTACATGTGAAGGAAGTTTGTTAAATACCTTGATACCCACAGTCTCATGGCTTAATAATTGATTTTGACAATCTTTGATATGGAATATAAATAGTATGTTGTTTACTCCATGTATTGCTATGAATACTGCTCCTAAATTTTAGAGAATGCAAATGATTTTTCATTTAAATTAAGAGACAGTAGATGTATAAGTTGATCACTGTCATAATTTTAAGATTGATATACAGTGGTTTGCAATGTTCTTTGTGGGAAGAGCCAGTCATCAATCTTATGCATCTCTTTTGCAAGAGCAAAATGTCCACTACATGAGTTGAATTTACCCACAATATAATTCCATAAAGTAGGATAATTTGATAGAAAGAAAAATAAGACGCTCTGAGATAGTTGTTTGGCACTCAGTTTCTAAGATTTTTTAATAAATAAATTCTCTAAATAGCTTTCCACCTATTTATTTGGCAGGGCCTTCAGAAACACAGGGTCTGGTGTGTTCACACCGTGCGTATCCCACTCGGGCCGGCCCTGCACACTCCGTGAGCATTTCATTTCCACTAGTACATACCTGGTAAATACTGCTTTGAAATTCCTACACCCCATTGAAATTGGAAAGACCAAATTGTCTCATTAAACCACATGTATATGCATATTTAAAAGTTTGGTTTTTATCACATTGGTATCCAAATTAAAATAAATTCAAACGTTTCAAGGAATATAAAGTTTTATTTAAATCAGGTACTTTGGCTTACAACTTTCCATTGGCGACTTATTATATTACATATGTATATCCAAATATAAATTAATACTGGAACCAAAATCATGACAATACAAAAAAGTGTAAGCCAATTTAATTATTATTTGACTGAAAAAATGTTTTATAAAATACTCTAGAAATATTTATAGCATAACAATGTAGGAGTTTTCACAGTTCATGAATGATGTGCGTACAGTACTTATGCACATATTAGAATGGTTATGTGGTGTTTGACACATTTCCATGAATGGTGTACACAATAGAAAGTTGCTACGGAGCAATATTTGAGCTTTGACAAGAATTGCACATTAGCTGCAGCAGGACAACATATAAATTCTAAAACATATATAAGTGTATGAAAATGCAAATTCAATTATTTCACCCATTATTTTCGTCTCATTAGAGGATGGCAAAAAGTAGACAGAAATGATGAAAGGTTTCTGCTAATTCCATTCTGCCATAAAATTCCAGCAGGCTCAACAGAACATTACCTCAAACATATATGTGATCCAGTTTAAGGAAACATAAGCAACATAACACAACTAGCAATAAGAAGGCACTTGCATGACTTATAAAGGAAGACTTTGGATATTACATCTACGACTATTTACAGAGCGAAAGAAACAAGATCAATCACTAAAGTATGTGGTAAACGGGAGCCCAGATTTAAAATTCAAAAACAAAAGTTCAATGATTGTATAATTTATAAGTAGTTTTTCATAGAGTTAAGACACTCCACATATTTAGTTCACCATATTTAAGAGTGTATGATCATAATTATCAATAAGGTATTCATAACCAAAGAAGCATGATGTTTTTACATTCCCCCAAAGTTATACACAAAAATTAACATATAGCGAATTTGTATAGCTCTAGTTTACACATCATTCCTTTCAACTACATATTCCATTATGACCTGAAAGCCTTTGGGATTATTTTACAGCCTAATTAACAATGTATCAATCTCCATACAATAATTCTAATAGAAATGATCCCAGAAAATTGTACACAGTTACAAAAAACCACTGCATAAATTAATATGCACGTGCATAAAAAAACACAGGGAAATCCACCATAAATAAAGCAATGTCTCCATCCATCACTTCATGAGACCATTCACCATCACTTCACGAGATGCCGTTATGACTTACATGTAACATATGCCAGGACCACAAAATGTTTACACGGTTTGCGGAGAATGGGACTTCAATTATATAATCATCTGCCCATTTCCATAAAATCCATGAGTGGTGATGCTTTTAAAAGACAACTGAGACAAGCTCTTCTAAGTGAAAAGCTCTATTATGATGTCAATGAGTGAATGGCAGATCCCTTGTAAGTCAAACATTTTTTTATTGATCACTTATGAATTAATATTTATAGTGCTGTGCAATGTTAACTTTATTTTGGCAGTGTTGCCCGTTTTATGTATAGTTTACTACTTTCATTAATTCCTGACGAGCCTTATATAGTGTAAAAAGAAAGAAATAGAAATGCTTTGCTTTCTTTCTTTTAATATGGATTTCTACAAAGTAAAGGCCTCAACCATGAAGTGTATCTTATATAGTGTGCAAACTTTGTAACTCGATCCACTGGGCAAATAAATATTATTATTAATGTATGCAATAACAAAAAGCATTTCCCAATAAAATACAGTTTATTCCCAAGAGAGATTGGCAGGATTAATCCTAGAGATGGGAAGATAACCGTAATTTTCGTCTGAGGTAAATTACCACGGTAAATTACGGTAATTTTCGAAAAATACTGTAATTTTCAGTACTTTTTAGTTTTAAGCATTTAAAAGCAAATGTATGGTAAAATAAGAAAGCCAATAGTAATAGGAAGCGAATAACGATGTTTAAACCATACCTAATACAACATTAATCTATTAGAATTTTTTAAAATTGTAACAAGAACTACGGCAGCAACACGCAATATGGCTTTCTTTTGTTAAATTATGAGAAGTTTTCAAGAAGAATATTCTAAAGCTTTAATCTTATAATGTTATAATTTAAGTGAAATATGTATTCCAAAAATGAGTTGTACATGCCTCAATTCATTATTAAACACGTAGGAAATGTGAACTTGGCTTAAAAGAACATGTTTGGGAATTTGTCTGTGTGAAAAATTATCTCAATCACAGGTGAATTATCTAGAAAATTACAGTAATTTACAAGAGATGCGGTAAATTACGAAAAATACCGAGGTAATTTCAGAGTGGCCAATCTCTTATTAATCCAGTGACAAAAGTTTAGCAATAAAAAGTTTGCATGAGGAGTTTCAGGAGGAACTTGTTGGTGTGGTTAGGTTGGTGTTGGAGGAGGTGGTTTTTAACTTCTGCCAGTGGTATGGGTTGTAATTTTCTGCACTTCTCATCCAATGGACATGGGGTCGCAGCTCCTTACGTAAGTACGGCAAAGCGAACATGTTATCCATCACAGTTTCCATGCGTACACCTGGGAAACCCCTCTCTGTCACCTCCAAAATTCTTACTCTCCCGTCAATATTTATACTGACATGCATTTGTTTTGCCCTGCAATTTTCAAAACCAACCCTGCAAAAAAATAACCCTGCAATTTTCAAAACCAACTCTTGAGTATCACAACTACTCCACACGTAGCGACTCCTTAATTAATATCGGTCAGCACTCCTCCTCCCTCTCATTGCGTGGTTCCTTTCATTCTGCTTCCTGTTTGAACTTCTCAGGGGTGTATGTCAAGTTTGGATCTCTAAACATTAAATTATTCATTAAAGTGCAACTGATTTCCCCTGAATTGAAGACACCTCAGTACTAGAAGAATAATTATAGACTGGCAATAGAAGACTGAATCCATTTCCAACTCAAAAAAGGTGAAGACTGTCCAGATAGAGCATACATCCTAGTCCACCAACCAAGGTAAATCCCTCTCTGTTTTAGGAGGTGATAACGCATGTTATTATTTGTGCCTATTGTGGAATAATTGCATTTTTCACATGCAACAGGTGTAAAGGCATTGGTGAGGCCAGGAAAACAACACTAGGGGAGGTTGTCATCGTAAACATGACAAATGTCCCTCCCAGGGATGGATTAGGCCTATTGTTTGGGCAGATTGTTACTTTCTGGGGATCTAGGGGGTATAGAATACCTTATGACTAGGGATAGGAAAATTTCGCGATTGCGAATTTTGCGAAATTAGAAAAAAAATGTCCTAAGAGAGGTAATTAGTTACAACATACTCCATACTGACTGGGGAAATGACTTTTTAACTCTCAAAATGTCTCGAATTGTGCCCCAAAACGCGAATTTTCATTTTTTATGAGAAAACGGTTGAAAGTACATTTCAAACACAAGAAAAACATTAAAATTGCAAACAAATGTTCTCAATTCGATTTAAATGAACTCGCGTGCAAATATTCCTGATGTATGTGGAAGTTTGCAGTTCGTCGTAGCATAACCGGTGTTACGATAACAATCGCAGGAGGATGACATTGGGTACTTTCGATTTACGGCGATAACTGGCAATACACAGCTCGTCACGCCGCGATTCCTATCCCTACTTATGACCACCATTTTCCCTATTTTATGAGGAATTGAAGTCCCCCCCCTCCCCTTGATCCACCCCTGGTCCCTCCCCTCTGCTGACTCCATCGCTCCCTCACCAGAATACATAATACGCTGCTTTCCCAGGATGCCTCTGCCGGATGTCCCCGTTCAACAAGAACCACCCACTCTCACCTCCTGAAGTGGGGAGTCAAGGAATGTGCAATGCAGCGTCAACTAAGCACTATCGAAAGTGGGAAGAACAAGCGAGTCAAGGGTTAGTTGGTGATGGGGAAATGAAAGGAAATGGTCGAATGAAGAATAGTAAACTAAAGTTGCGCTTGCTTCCCTGCTTAACTCTCGGTGAGCCTGCCACTGGAATCCCGTACTCACAAATTGGTCTCAGAAGTGGGATTCACTTTGCCGAGTCCAAGGTGGTAAGCATGTAATAGTTCAAGGTGAAACTGGCGGGTTGATTTGCAAGTCGACCAGTGGTCGACTTGCAAAAAACAGTGGATGGATTGAACCAGCACCTTCGGCAATAGGCTGACAAGAACAAGAAGTTATGGTCGGAAGCAGTGGCCTCGGATGGAGGAGAGGCTCGGAAGAAGAATTTTTTTTTTTATCCCTGGAGGACCAACTCGAAGGGCGCCCGGAGGAAGACATCGAGGTGTTCTTCAAAAAGCTGAAGAATGAGCCGTGGCTTGGGTCGTGGATAGCACCCGACCTACTGCAGGTGGCGGAACTTCAGCTTACCAGGGCAGTGGCAGAGTATGCCCGGAGCAAAGAATAGCGCCAAAAGTTGGACACGTGCAAGCAGTTCAAAGCCTAGATTGTAGCCCGATTAAAATCAAAGGAGAGTTTGCGGTTCTACTGCGAGCTCCTGACTACGCTGAGAATGGGCACAGGGGAGGAGATAGAAGGATTCACCAATCGGATTTGTCAGAACAACACGCGGACCTGTGCCACGAGTGGCATGCCTGACACTAAATTGAGTCACAATGCTATAAACCAGGCCGGCAGGCCCTGGACGTCCTACTGGTGGGCCTGCCTGGGTAATTGGGCCGTCAATGTTGCCTGGCCACCCTTGAGACGTTCGAGGATGCAGTACAGGTGGCCATCAGGGTCGGAGAAGTGGAGAGACGACCGCAGACTACTCCGACCCCATGCAACGCCCTCTGCACTCCCACAGAAGGAAGGTGCAAAATTAATACTGCGTGAGGCGATGCTCCTGGCCAAGATGCTGTTATTCCTGTGGGCGTAGCAGACACGAGGTGCGGGAGAGCAGGCTTGGCAAGCGGCCGGAAGGATTTGAACGGATCCGGAGTCCCAACCGAGGATGACGACACTGGTGAACGAGCTGATCCCGAGAGTGGAGGAGGAGCCAGCCAATCTGGTGGCGGAGGTATGCATCGGGGGAAGATAGCTCGGTTGTTGATCGATACAGGGGCCCATGTTTCGTGAATTTCCTGATCAGTGCGTGGCAGATTGCAACTTTCCAGGGCTCTGGGGGGTATGGAATAGGCCTGTTAAATTATTCAATTAATTGAATCGTCAATTCAATTATTTTTACAATAGAGTATTTGCGTAAGTGAGGTATTTTGTTGAAATTTATTATAGCGAGTAGTGTTTTGTTTCGAAATGCCACGTACGAAATACCAAGGTATAATTCCAACTAATTAATTTAATAAATAGCTTTTAATATGCATTGTTTTAGTATCGAAATTGGCTAGGTCTAAACGCCCAACCATTGGTTCTTCGTAGTGTGACATCATCTCCCATATTAGCAGAAGCGAAATAGCCTAGCTGTGCGTTGAGAGTGAAATAGTATTTGCCTTTTCGAAGTTATTTCGATATTTGCTAATTAATAGCTAAAGTTTTGTCCGCACACTAAGACTACACAGTCACACAATCTCCAAATCAACAAATGGTCGATATGGGAGATGACGTCAGAGCCTACAAAACATGGCGGACCAGTGTTTCGCTGCAATAATAATTTATTAGATTTTATTAGCTAATAAAAAATTAACGAAAAGCCTCTCGAGCGTCAGAATGAAAATTTAGTGTCTGAAGTATCGATAGATTTTTTAGATGTCACTTCCCAAAAGTGTGCAACTACTCTATTGATCGATTATTTCAGCACATTGATGTCGATTGCAGTAATTGACTCCATTGTAAATTTTTTCAAGTGTCAATTGTTGTTCAATTGTTAATTGTTATTCAATTCACAATTAATGTCCGGTAATCCATTAATTGATGATTATTGATTTGCACCATGCTACCTATTGCTATTGGCTTTCTTATTTAACCATACATTTGCTTTTAAATGCTGAAAACTAAACAATAATGGAAAATTATGGTAATTTTAGAAAATTACAGTAATATACCGTGGTAATTTACCTCAGATTAAAATAACAGTAATTTTCCCATCTCTACTGACCATGCAGTGCTGAAGTGCCTGTTTAGTTTCCAGTATACCAGCTGTCGCCTGTTATGGTGGACACTCAAATTAGGGGAATTAGGCTACGAAGAGAAGTACAGTTGAGGACCTCAAATTCGTAATCCCAAAATTCGGAAAACCCAAAATCCACAAGATTTGAAGCTAAATTTTCAAACTCCCTCCACATGTTTTTTCGTGCCGCCGCCACGCAGCGCCACTATCGCTTCCAGTCGTGGAACTATTGGAGACGATTCATGTTAGATTTACGTGATTCTTTCTTCATTCTCAAACCCAACTCAAACCTATCGTGGGGAACACATATAAGAAATATTTGTGGCAGAGCTCTGAAGAAGCTAGGATTCGTCAAGCGTATTGTGGGAAGATTCTCAGATGAAAAAGTAAAAGAGAGGTGTTATTTCGCACTCGTCCGGCCACACCTTGAATATGCAGCGAGCATATGGAATCCGGTGCAGAAAGACTTAATCCGGGAACTTAATAAAATACAAAGGAAAGCTGCGCGATTCGTCAAAAACTGCTACGGGCGTACAGACAGCGTTACGCAGATGTTAAACGAATTAGGCTGGGAGCCGCTAGAGACTCGGAGACTACGCGCTAGGCTTAGATTGCTTGAGCAATTGAGAATAGATATCTTTCAGAGCGACACGGAGAACATCATATTAGAACACCACTATATTTCCAGGTCCGACAGAAACGATAAATTAAGAGAGAGATATTTTGCCGAACGGATAGGTATGGGAATTCGTTTTTCCCCCGAACAATAAGGGACTTTAATAAATGCAAGGCGTAATCTCATAGAGCGTTTCCTTTTGATATGTAAACGGCTGGTGTCCTAACACCCCCCGCCACACGCCTATTGAGGCGGCTTGTGGGGTAGTATGTAGATGTAGATGTGATCTTACTGACGTAAATTTGCTTGTCAGGTGTAATACCTAGACTTTACAAATTATAATGGTCTTAATTTAGGTGAATGTTTCAACAAAAATTTGAGTGTTACGATTTCTCTTAATGAGGACCCAAAATACAGAAAACTCCAAAATCCAGAAATCACTCGGTCCCACGCTTTCCAGATTTGAGGTCCTGTACTGCAGTTACCTTAGCGAGTGAGAATTCCACTCCAATATCCAAGGGTGGATTAGAAAGGATGTATCAGAAAGAAACAGCAAATGGGACACAAAAATAACTCCATGCTCCACTATAACTACATAATATTTCATGCATAAAAAGTTCTCCATATATCACTTTTTGGTTTTAAAACACATACTGGTAATTCATATTTATCTTATTTCACTGATTTTGTCACCCAATATATCACCTTCTCCATACGTATATGAAAAGTATTAAAATTCTGACAGAATTCAGAAAAACGGAATAGACTATAGGAATAACAGGAAGTTTTAAATGCACTGACTAATAATGAATTCTGGACTGCTTTCTGATCACTCTGAAATATTTACACGTTTCAGACTTTTTGTCAGCATTCACTTGTAGATCATCATGAAGGGAAAAGGATTCAGTCTTCTTATGGCCCTCCCTGATCACTATAACCTTACACATTTCCATTCTGCTTGTCGCAGAAAGGAAGAAAAAAAAACAGTATTTCATGATGACTAAATGAGTAATTCAGCACTTCATGAAGTGAGGTGAGGCGACGATGTATCAGGTACTGGGAAGCATATGAGCAAAGTGACTCAAGATTTTGTGACAAGAATTTGAAATGATTTCAGTTCAAATATGATATAAATTGTGAAATAATCATTCAGTAAATTAACTCCCATTTACCTCTAAGTTATTTTCTCTGACAACTTGCAAAAAATATTCAACATGTCAATCAATATATTCGGAGATTTATGACTCAAGTGTAACCTAAATCAAATAGTGGATTCTTTGTATTTTTTAGTTTTTTTAACAATACAATTGGCCACGGTGAATGGATTTCTATCACAAACTGGAGATGCCAAATGTATTTGGTATTGGAGGGCACTAACACTAAACATAAAGCATTGATTTAATGTTTTTTTGGTGAACAAGCTTGTATACTTACACATATTTCAGACTTTTCCACAAGAAGCCGTTAAGAGATGAGCAAGAAGGGAGAAGGATTCACTCTCCAACGACGGCACTCCCTAATCACTATCACTACTCTCCGAGAGATGCACTTCTTCCCTTTTCAACTTCTTGTCTCGTCCCACACTTGATTTCCTCGGGGCTGCTCTCTTACCACAGCCAATAGACGACTTGCGCATCACCTCAATGGCTTTTAGTCTGCTCTGCAGGGCAGAGTCATGGTCCTTCTTTCTTTGGGGTGTCATATCCTTGGAGTACAAAGAAGACCCAAAGCCAGTCTCCACAACCAATGTCCTGTTGCCCTGAGTCCTAATTCCAACACTTGTAGACTTTGAACTTGGCCCTGGACCGAAGGAGATTTTGGAGGACTTCGGGGCCCTGGGTCTCTTGACTTTGGCCAACTCCTTGGCAAACTTTTTCCGCCACAGTTCCAGCTTCCCCGTGGGATCCCTCCTGTCGTAATCATCTTCGCAGATGACCCTTTCCTCTGCAGTAGCCATGGGCACCGGTTGTGGCTGCTTCACTGGCGATTCTCCTGCTTCAAAGTCATCATCATCGCTTAATCCCTTTTCCTCTATGAAGGCCAACAACTCCTTGATTTCATCTTCAACCACTTTCTTGGATGCCTGACCCGATTCCTCAGGGGTGGAAGACGCACCTCCCACACACTTACCAACAGTGCTCTCCTGAGCCTTTCCTGCTCCAGGGGAAACACTGGACTTTGTAGCCCTGGGTGCATTCCCCTTGCCCAGTTCCTTGGAAAATTTCTTCCGCAAAAGGTTTAGCTTCCCAGTCGGTTCTCTAAGATCATAATCATCTTCACAGATAACCCTTTCATATTTTGGTGCATCTCGCTCTGGTGGTCGCTTACCCGGTGATACTGTCATGTCAAAGTCATCATCACTGCTTGCATCTTCCTCTTCAGATTCTAACAACTCCTTAACTTGACCTTCAGCTACCTCCTTGGCCACCTGAACTTCTTTTGTGGGTGGAACAGGGGCATCTTCCTCACCCTTCCCTTCAATCCTTTCCTGTGCCTTTCCTACCGCGTGGGAAACCCTGGGCTTCACAACCCTGGGCACCTTTACCATTTCCTTGGAAAACTTCTTCCGCAAAAGTTCCAACTTACCAGAGGGTTCTCTCCTATCGTAATCATCATCACAGATAACCCTTTCCTTGTTTGGTGACACACGCTGCCCTTTCCCTGGTGATTTTCTAGTGTCAAAGTCTTCATCACTGATTGGCCTTTCATCTTCTAAAGCCACTGGATCCTGACCTTTAGCTCTCGGAGACGCTCTCTTGGCAACCCTACCCTTCTTCTTGGGAGGGGAAGACTCAACTTCCCCACTTATACCCGAAATCCTCTCCAGGGCCTTTTTAGTCCGAACCCCCAACTTGGAGCCTCCCACATCGATCGTATTTGGAGCCACGCTGACCCGTGAAAAGTATGAATTAATTGACAACTGCTTCCGGTCAACACAATCCGAGAGTTTGAGCCGTGCAAACAATGGGCGGAGAATGGAGTTGATTCTTTCCTCGGTCCAACCAAAGTGAAGATGGGCAAAACTCCGCAGGGCAGCTTCATCCGGCTTCAGCCACGTGAAGGCGTCAGTGCAGCCATCGACGGGAGGTTTGAGGTAAGCCTGGACCACCGCTCGGCTTGGAAATCCAGGGGGCAGGAGCGAGCCGCCCGCCTGCTTTGTGTCCACTGCCTTGAGGCAAGAGCAAAGCCTTCGCCTCAAAGCTTTGGCGACGCCCTCCGGCGGATCGTGGAGTGAGTGACCAATGGGCTTTCCTTCCTTCTCATTCCTCTCGACCCGTTTCCACCAATCGGCAAAGTGCTGCAATCCCGACAGAGCAGCATCCACGTCTGGATCTGCGAGGGATGATTGAACGAATGACATCAGCGTGGCCACAAGAGCCAAAATGGATGAAAACAGAACGTAGTGGAAGTGATTATCATGGGATGTGAGCAACAACTTGCACTCATTTGCACCATTATAGACACCTGGGCAAATTGACAAAATTGAGTAACTTTCTATCAAAGAACATTTAAGATTATAATTCCAAACTTTTATTGCAAACTTTTGGTCATGTCTTTTTTAAGAAAGTCAACCTCCTTTTTCCTCAACTTTGAGGTTCTAAATTTATGATTGAAAACTTTTATATCATTGCAGTATTATAATTATTACCAACTGTATTCCTTACATTGTACCGTAGCCCTGAAGAAGCCTTAAAGGCCGTTTTACACGGTACATTTGTTTGTACAAACTCTTCCGTGAACTCTTGCATGAGGCAAAATGTATCGTGTAAAGCGGCAAATTGTATGAACGCTTGTGCGAATGTCTCAATGCCTGCACGGGAAATAGAACCTGTTCTAATTTCATTGAGGCAAACGCACAATCTCACGTACATTCGTTTGTACAAAATCTTTCATCGTGTAAAGTGGGCTTAATAAAAAGGCGAAACGTAGGTGGAAAAAGGAAGTTGAGTTTTTTAAAAAAAGACATGAACAAACCTCCATAAATTAACTAATGTACTATTATTAAAGTGGTCAATAACCATTCAAAAAAAAACTTATTATTTACCAAAAATGACATCATCTTCATTGGAATTAAAACTTAATACGTATATGGTCTTGCTTAATGCACTTAATCATTCAGATTTTCTTTATCAAATAGAGGTAGTACATGATTTTCACGCTTCATTAAAGCCCAAGGTGCAGGTGTAACAAAAAAAAGCATGAGACAACAATCTATGCAAAACAATATTTCATTACATGTACCGGGAACTTTTTTTTTGAGATTTATTTGTTTTAGAGATAAGTTTTGAAATTTTAAATACTGATGGCCTTGAAAATTTAATAATTTTTTTGTTTTCTCTTCACACAGACAGCATCAAACACCGCAATCGACACAAAATAATCCACTTTTGCCCAATGAGAAGATTGAGCTGGCAAGTGAAAAATTAATACAATCTATACATAGTAGGTCTGCAGGCTAGCAGATGACTCTCGAACAGAGTACATAGTATTAAAAGCTATCCCAAAGTCCGAGTTAGACAGGAAACCCAGAACATGCTAGATGTCATCTCTATCATAATTGTGAGAGTGAATCAGTTACAGTAAAACTCCAACTATCCGGATCGCTTTTAGGGGAAAAATCCGCGAAAATCGGCTTTTTACAGTCATGGCAATAGGCAATACGAAACGTGTATTGTAGTTTTTATTCGGTTGATTTCATTTAACAGTTGTTGGTTACAGCACATACTTTTTTCAGCGTTTTTAAATCAATCTGAAGTGAATATGCTAAAAAGTTTCCAATAATTACAATGAGCACCGAGGCGAGGGGAGGGTGGGGGGAGAGACCCGGGGTGGTGGAGGGGAGAGCGAGTGGCAGGCCAAGGATGCATAGCCGTTCGCTGGACTGCCGAAAGCGCTCGGCACGAAGGACTAAGGAAAAAAGTGCTGGACATCCTCTTTGCTCTATACTACTAGAGTACTTGCATTAAACTTATGTACTCGAGAAGTATCTGCATTGAAAGATAAAGAATGCAGTTAGAATATATATTAATGTTCATTTTTGTATCACTTTTCATAGCCGAGTAACATTTCCACGAAATGATCGATTTTAGGCAAGTTTACTAATTTTTTTCTCTGATGTGGTTGATATCAAGTATACGTGCAATGAAATAAGTTCTAGCGACATATTTCCTGCGCCAAACGGTGTATACCGAATGTCTTCATCTATTAACATGCCATCTAGGCGATGTGATGTCAGTGTATTAAAAATCAGCCCAGCCGTTTTATAGATAATAAGTCTCAAACTCAAGAGTCACCTTCTTTCTGTGCCGACAGTAGTAGGTAGTAGGACAGGCTACAAACGGAACAACATGTCTGCAAATGGAGTCAAGGGTTTCTTCAAAAACAGCTCTACTTTTCTCTTGGGGATCGAATAAATTCTACAAGGAGGGACAGACCTTGAGTTGTGGGACGTAATGGCTCGGAAGATGATGAACGAGACATTCGTCGAAACGTCGTAGGAGATGGAGAATTAAACCCGGCTAAAGCCCCGTGAGGACATCACCCATTGACAAAAGATACTTGCAGTGCACGGAATGCATTGTTGACTAATCCACAAAACTCTTGGTGATGATTCAATTTACTTTTTGAACTCGCAACGCTATTTTCCGCGCATTACGACGCGTTAATGAAATACATATTTCATTTAAAATTGCCCCTATGGTTGTTTCTAAGGTAGCCAGTGCGCAAGAACTAATGACGATTGAGACATTAAATTAGCTGAAGAATATAATGAGCGTGCCTTATAGCAAGTACTTTTTTGAATTTTGTCAGGACTCGTAATAACTGCACTACTTCTACTGTATTTTCAATTTAAATAAAATAAATGTAGTCAGAAAATGGCTAAAATGTATTTCAAAACAAATCCCTTGGTAAAAATTCTGGGAAGTTGTTTCCCTTGAATGGTAACCTGACTCCATTGAGGCGACAGAAAAATGACCAATACATTGCATTATCGGTTATCTGCTGTTTCAGTAATCTGCAGCAGGTCTTGGAATGTATTTAGGGGTCCGAGTAACATGCTATACCCTATGGAATTTGCTACCATTGGGACAAAGATATATGCCAGCTAAAAACAGGATATAAAATAGAAGATCTACATGGTCATAAAAGTGTTCGCAGGGGATAAGGCAGGATGGAGGGTTGCAGATAACCTAATTAAGGATTGAATAAATAATGATGATGACAATTTACAAGGTATTCTATCCTATGCCAGCATTCACACATTACTGGTAACATATTCACCATCAAAGACTATAAGAATCACAAAAAACAAACCTGCACTATGCTGATGACGTTCTTTGTCTCCGGGGAAAGCTGCAAGAATCTCCAGGGCACTCACAGTTCCAATACCAGGTATTCCTTCAGTGTAATCACTACCAGTCAGAAGCGCTAGCTGAATCATACGGACTCTGAATAGATTTAGAAACGTAGAATAGATTCTCATCACATTCACCCAATACAACCAAAGAGCATAGAGAAAGTCATTTTAAAAAAATGAACACACAATCAGTCCAACTCAATGTTCTATAGCTGGATGAAATCAAGTCTTACTCTTCAATAAAGGTATAAACCATTGCAATCTAACTCTACAAATATACATATAACTATAAATTAACAGTCAAGCACAATAAAAATATATGGGGATTACCCCCTTAATGTGCTTACCTGAATAGGAAAAACTAGCCTCATAAATTACAGTTTTCACCCAAACATAAGCTACTGGTTTTAGTCAAATTACAGTAGACCCCTGCTTTACGATGGGTTCACTTTACAATGGATTCACTTTACAATTTGCATGCTAGGAATTTTATAGGGTGCTGATTTTGAGTACGCCGTTTAAAATTTCCCATTTCGATGATCTTTTGCACCAATAATTTGTTTATCACTCAGCATTCTAAGCCTTATTTGTTCACAGACTGCATTTTTTATCATAGCAACAATAACATATTTAATGGCATGTGAATTTATCAGCTGTCTGCATGCTTAGAGCAAATTTTGCGATGATTAGCAATACTGCCAATCCGCTCCAATGAGATAATGCAGTGTTCAGTACATAGCCAGGATCACATTATGATAATTCACAATCAGAATTTCATTGGTCATTACAGACACATCTTTTTCTTTACCAACTTGGAAAAATATGACCACTTCCACCAAAGAGTAACTTATTGTTAGAGCGCATTACCTGCCAACGAAGTGATACGATTCCTTAATAGAACAGCTATCACGAGATACATAATAAATAACATCAAGAAACGAGTTGAATGATATTGTAACATTTCTTGATGAATGATAGGGATGTAATGTAATGGCTTATCTAAATTTGCATCGAAACTCACGCTCCTTATAACTTTGCACTGAGTTACCGAGAGAATGTGTCACACTGCCATCTGGGTCGCCGATGCGTTCTTATCATTTTGTGAAGATCAGTCTTTGAGTGTCTTTCACGTGAAGAGGTTTTGTCAATAGTTTGTACTGTGAACCATCTGCTTTCGGCACCCATTAACCACTTAATAACTTAAATTGCCAGAAGTAGGTGGTTTATTGTGGGAAGTTTCTATAGTGACCATGCCCGCTGAAATCAAGCAGAAAATAACAATTCAAACCAAGCAGGAGACAGTGAAGAAACACGTTGAGTACGGTTATTTGTAGTCCAATACATCAACAATATTAAACAGAGAGAGCGCCTAAGAGAAATTAAAGTGTCTGCTGGATCCAACAGTCTGCAAGAAGGAAGAGAGTTAATTTCTGAAACGGAGAGACTCCTGTTACTGTGGATCAGAGAGAACGAGTTGAAAGGCAACACTGGTCCTCGGCAGTTTATATGAGAGAAAGTAAAGCAGATCGTTGATGATCTAAGATTTAAAGCAACTTCCACAAGTTCTGCACGCTACAAAGACTTCAAAGCGAGCAAAGGTTCTTGCGATTGTTTCATAGAACATAAGGACACGAAAAGTGTTACATATAAGGCAAGGTGAAGCCACTGGCACAGATAGAGAAGCCACAGAAAAATATTTTACGTAACGCAATTAACTTATTGAAAACTAAGGTTATCGCCCACAGCTGGTGTTTCATGTAGATGAGATGTGCCTCTTTTGGGAATAAATGCCCAAGAGGACATATATATTACAAAGGAAGAGGCTTCCTTGCCTTTCCATGGGCCCATTCAAAATAGGCTCACTCTTTTGTTGGGAGCTAATGCTTCAGGTGACTTTAATATGTTGCCTATGCTCATGTATCAATCAGAAAATCCAAGAATATTCAAGAAACAAAGTCAACAAGTCCAACCTGGGTTTCTTTTGGTATTGTAACAAGAAAGTTTTGGTGACACCCCAAGTTATTAGCGAGAGAGTGTCATGGGAGTTCTGCCCTTATGTCAAAAGTTACCTTGAGGGAATAAAACTGCCACTAAAAGCAGTCAGTATTGGTGTTGGATGATGCCCCAGGTCATGATCCAGATCTTTCAGCGTCTCTCAAGGCAGAATTCAGCTTAGTTAAAGTGCAATTCCTCCTTCCCAATACCACCTCTCTTCTCCAACCAATGAGTCAGAAAGTAATTGCCGATTTAAAATAAATTTATTTAAAATAAATGTTTGCCAAATGCTTCAAGGAGATCAGAAGTCCGTTTTCTGTCATCACACCTAAAGACCATCACTCTGACAGGTATTTGGAAGTCGCACTTCAGCATTTCAGATAGTGTTTGCTTAATTGTGGTCTCCAGGAATGAAGTTTCCACCAGATGCCTCCATTCCAATTAAAGAAATATTCAGCCATAAGTTGTTCACGATTTTCAAGGGTGTGTGGAAGAGCATGAGATAGATGAAGAAATTACTAACCTCGATCATATATTTAGGCTTTAGGTTACTGGAAATGATATTAAGGAGCTCATCTATGATCATAGGAGAGAGCTAAACGCAGAAGAACTCCAAGAATTGGAGAAAGTGGTTGAAGAAAGAAGCTGCAAAGAAGTCACTACTGTGATGACTATGAAGATTGAAGTGAATAATAATATTTAAGTAATTGGACACTTCATAAGACTTCATCTAGATAGGATTAAAAAAACACCTAACATCAATTTTTCAAGGGAAAACTAACTTTGTACTTTTTAATATGCCTATACTGTCATGTTTTACCATTTCATGTGCCTGTACTATTGCAATAGAGGTTTTTATTGTTTTGCATTGAAAGTTATACTTGTTCTACGCAAATCTTCCATTACAATAGAAATGTCCTCAAGAGTTCTTTTTATGAGTTTCACATTCTTGTACTCGATCTATTGATGCCTCGAAGGGCAATTTTACACGGAACAGTTGTTTGTACAAACTCTTCCATGAACTCTTGCATGAGGGAAAATGTATCGTGCAAAATGCCAAATTGTATGAATGCTAGTGCAAATGTCTCAATGCCTGAACGGAAAATAGAACCTGTTCTAATTTCATTGAGACAAACGTACAATCTTACGTATATACGTTTGTACAAAATCTTTCATCATGTAAAATGGCCTTAAGAAGGTTGTGGGTCTCTTAAGTTAACAACTAACCCCCGATAGCTGTTCCAACCCCAAAGAGTCAGTCAGCTGTTCGGAGAAAAGGACTTTGAGTGAAGGTTCTCCCCTCTGCTGCTTTCCCTATTGTTACTTGGCTATTCTATCGCCAAGGGATGCTCTTGACAAGGAGAACGATATCAATGCTGCCGGCTTGGCTTACGGAGAAGGAAGATCTTAGGAAGCAGAAGACAAGCAAGTGACGACCGTGATGCACACACAAATTATTATTTGAGGAAACGTTACTGACTATTCCATCATCTGTCGTCTATGTATTATCATAAGCTACTTCTCACTCCTACTTAGACTATTTCTATCATAACTCAATGCCACACATAATAAAATACTTCGTTCTTTTCCACACTTTTTATTACGATACGACCATGGTTTCGACAAACTTGTGTCATCTTCAGATACTTGATCTTCAGATACAAACTTGTATCATCTGAAGATGACACAAGCTTGTCGAAACCATGGTCGTATCGTAATAAAAAGTGTGGAAAAGAACGAAGTATTTTAATGTTTGTCGATGAATAAGATCACAATAAGATAAACAGATCTCAATTGATGCCTGACGATGGTGATTATTCACTGAAACCCGGGTCACTTAATTTAAATAAAAGTGGTATTAGTAACAGATATTCATCGACAAACATTATAATGGAATACCACAAAGTTAATTATGAACTAGTGAATTTTGTACGAAGTATTTTATTATGTGTGGCTAAAGATGACACAAGTTTGTCGAAACCAAGGTCGTATTGTAATAAAAAGTGGGGAAAAGAACGAAGGATTTTATTATGTGAGACATACGGAATTTCCACCAGGTGAAGCCAGAGACTTTGTCTTATATTTATAACTCAATGCCTAATTTTGTGTCCATATTTTTAATAAGCTCGCAAAGCCACTTTCTACATATGTATATCTTCACCTATTGTTGAAGTAATTGCAATGTAGAGACGATGGCGTGACACCAAAAGAAAGATGACTAATTGCCGATTCTGAGTAGTAAGCAGAGGTATAATGAGAGTTGAATAATTTCTAGTCCACATTCTTTTTCCATTGCTTGAAAATTCGATTAAATCTAGTCACTGAGATTGGCAGTTTGACGGCGAGTACGGGGGCGAGAAGGTACATCTTGTGCATCCATGCAAGGAAATACGATGTTGGTGGTCCCCGACGTGACTTTGTGGAATTTGCTATTCATTGTGAATAATAAGGTAACAACTGATGATGACGTTAACCGTCGAAACCATGGTCATTTAATAAAAACCTAAATGTGGAAAAAACAAAGTTGTTACCTTATTACTCAAAAAGAAATATGGTGTGTTGATAAGTTACTACACCTTATGTAAAGTTTAAACATTGGTTAAATGACATTTTAAATCATCTGAGTCCAGCATACTTCGTATCTTTACTCTATTGTGTACCACTGAATCCACTGGCATTGATGAAGTTAAACCGATCCCTCATCTGATTATAAGCTGTTTCACTTTATGTCAGAATTCACATTATGAAAGGTCTGTGGAACAGTTTAACATCGTAAAGCCGAGGTCTATTGTATACCCTGATGAAATCATACATCACCATAACTTTGAGCACTTAAATGAAATGGAATTCCATGTGACATTCACAGATGGCAGCACCTCTTCTTTCTGTACTTGAATCATGGTCTCTATATTTTCTGCAAAGTAATCTCTCCATGGACAATTTTATTTTCTAAATACATAACTAAGTTTCAGTTCCAAATTTGCCATTAACACTGTTTTGTTTACGAAGATCTACTATTGTTTTTTCAATTATGGCAGAATACCTTTGAGATGTTGGATTAAATTCAGGACTGGCTTCCATTCGGGCAAGCACAGTACCTTGTCTCCAAAATCTAAGAAACTCCAAACGAACACAGAAGTGCATCAAAAAAATGTCATCCTTTCTAAAGAATATCATTCGGCTTCTCTGTGAAATTTTGTAACTGTGAGTGATCCTTTTTTTGTGTTTTTTCAAAATAGATTTTTCCAGGATAATCCCAGTTTGTACCAGACTTCACGGTTCACGGAATTACGTATTAGGATGTTTTCCAATTTCAATTGCTCCTCTGATAAGTCTTTGGTGGTACAGGCGGTCCTCGACTTTCGTACAATTCGCACTTTCGTACGCTGTAAATTGATACCTTTTACTTGACTTTCGGACACTGAATTCAAACTTTCAGACATTTGTATTTGGACAACAGTATTTTTGAATTTCCCACGATGGAGCATGACGCATCACGGCATTCAATTGTTTCATCTGGCATCCTTGCTCGCTAGTATACGCGACTGTGGGTAGTGTTGACTTAGAGCAAGGTATAACTTGTTTATTTACTGAATTTAATTAATATCGTATGATAAGAATGAGTGGAAAACGTAAATCTGATGTGCCTGAGAAGAGAGTTGAGAATTATTAGACGGGCTGAACTGGGAGAATCTTTTGCTGCAATCGGACGATCATTGAACTTAAGCTGTTCAACAGTAAAAGGGAAAGATAAAATTATAGACCATGTACGAAATGCTGGGAAGTGCATGCAAAATTCACGAAGTTTTTTATGGCCTGTACCTACGAAACGTCATTCTATATTCGTTAGTCTTTTGTCCGGTTTAGGAAATTTGCGAAATTTTGTTGCTTCTTTGATTGTAATAAATTAAATTACATCGAGCTTAAGGGTCCAAAATTAAATGTCGTGATGCTTCTTGTTTTGTGTCTTTATAGTTATAGTGGACGTTATCAGTGAAATGTTAATTTCCGCTAGGGAAAAATTAGAAATGCGTATGTAAGTATATATACAGTAAAACCCCGCTTTTACGCCCCCGGAATTTACGTTTTCCCATGATTTACAACATTTTCTCCCGGTCCCAAAAATGTTTGCATCATTGTAATGTATTTCCATCCCGCTATTTACACTTTCAAAACCCGCCATTTACGACATTTGAAGGCAAGAAAAATGGCGGCTGGCGCACTTCGACTGGCGACCCTTCGAGCGTGATTAATGTTAAATATCGATAAAATACATGCTTTAACATGATGAATGAATGCTTATTTATTTGGTTTCCTTTGAAGCACTTGATATACCAGGTTCAACGTGGAACACAACTGTAAAAACCCGTAAATGTATCGAGAAAAGTGCTAAGGACTGCGGCCATATTGGAAAAAGACGTAAATACATTAAATATTCCAAGTATGATGAACTTAAAGGAATATTGAAGACATTGTTTCAATCTTCCACTGAAATAATAAATTTTTAATGCGGACGAGACAGGTCTTTTTTTTTAATAGTGCCACACACAAGACCCTATAGACTTCAAAGGGGATCCTTGTCATGGGGCCAAGCTCAGCAAAGGTCGCCTTACTGTTTTATTAGGAGCTAATCCAGATGGAAGTGTGAGACTGAAGCCTTTTGTTTTTGAAAAGTCCAAAAATCCACAGTGCTTTAAAAACATTAAGAAAGACCTTGGCTACAACTTATGCAGCCAACACTAAGGCATGGATGACATAGACTATTGTTGAAGAAAAAATGTATGCCCTTGATGCAAAGATAAATATATGTAGGTAGACACCACCTCAAATCAAGTTAAGTTAAAATATGAGAATACTTTTATTTTTTGTTGACTTTTGTTTATTCATTTATTTATGTCTATTTGATGACCCATCAAATATTAAACATCACCTGTTAATTTAAATGAAATTATTTAACATTAGGCTATGATTTTGCTTCTATTTCCTACAAATTACGATTTCCCTCGATTTACATTTTCCCGCGATTTACACTTTTTTCCTTCATCCCCGTCAAAAGTGTAACAGAGAGGTTTTACTGTATTGTGTCTAGGTGTTACTCAGTACACAACGGTATTCTTTTAGAACCGTTTATCAAGACTGCGTAGTTTTAAAAGTAATTACGTATTTTTAAAATATAATTAATGTGTTTTTAAACTTTTGTATTAAAAATAAAATTTCCTAACAAATGATGAGGTTTTACTATGTATATTTAACTCTCCGGGAACGTAACCCCTATTTAGAATGGGACTCTATTGTTCGACTTTCGTTCATTCAACTTTCGTACACGTCTTCAGGAACGCATTGTGTATGAAAGTCGAGGACTGCCTGTATCTGACTTCTACCATGAGTATTTTGGTGCTTTCAAACTGGATTCTAGGGCCAGGACCGGATATGCTGTGCTCAGCAATGGTGGATTCTTTCCACTGGAAGTTCTCTTTTGCCCTTTTATACTGATTGCATTAAATTACTGTCGAATGCAAATTCAAAGAAACACATAGAAGCTGAATAATATTCTTTAGAATAAGAATACCTGTGAAAGCCTAAAAAGTAATAAGTCATGCTCACCTATCTATGCCTAGTTTCCTTTCCACTTCTTCCTTAGAGTACACTCTGACTCTGGATCTCTTCCGATCAAAAACGTGACGATAGACGCGTGAAGCACCAAACGCCCAAACATCACTGTCCTCTGTGACTGTGCCTTCCACCAGTAAGCGCGAGAACGATCCTTTTCTGGGGCTGCTGAAGGTAACGGATTCCAAGAAGGCACACTGGGCCTCTGCTTCATATGGCGCAACAATCCAGGGGACACCAAACAGGCCGAGAAGTTCCTGCGATTCCATGCGAGCCCTGTCTGTGACACCTGCTTTGCCTTCCAGTTCCTTTTTGCGCAATTCAAGGGTCAGCTTGCGGCGATCTTCCTCAGTCAGGACAGCAACCTCCTCACTTGGAACTGGCTCCTCAACATCTTTTGCTGAATCTTCAGTGACCATTTTGATATTTTCTTGAAGTTCCTATGTTAAAAAAAAAACATTTCTTCAAATTACAATGCTGAAACCAAATTTTCCACCAGAGGGGATATTTAGAGGTTGAAAGAACAGCTATACAAGTCGAAAACCAGGTGTGAAGGGAAGAGAATGGGGGCGAGGGCAAAAATTATCAATATTTTACAATAAGCTTTAATAACTCACTTCCAAAATATTCTCATTGCACTTATGTCTTCAACTTACAAAATAAGCCTTAAGGAAAATTGGAAGACTTTACCACTCAGTGCGAAATCAACTGAAGGTAATAAATATTACCGTGAAACTTTAGTAATATGCAATTAAGGGAAAACAAAAAATGACACACGACTGAATAGAAGGTGAAGCCCAGTACATATACACAATTTAGGTAGAGCAGAAGAGCCTAATCAACAGCTCGGTAAAAGTATGCCTCCAACACGAACATTTAAATATCTAGGAGGTTATTTCAAATAAGAAACATGAAACTTTTTGAGTTTATTGATTGAAAGATAACCTAATGGTCAGATTTAGAATTTAACGACCTTTGTTGTGATTAAGAGACAACAGACTCACTTTACAAAATAACTTTTGGCTGCACAAACATCTATTCCCCATCTCGTTAGGGCAGTTTAATTTTAAATAATTTAAAAAAAAATTTAATCCCTGTTTTGAAATTTTGAATATTGGGCATAGGGACTGATGTATGAATGCGTAAAAACAAGAAACTAGATAAAATCAAAAAACAACATAAAATCAGGAGTTTGTTACTGAAGTACCCTATGCTCTTCCACCAGACCTTAATGCCCCAATGCAAAATCGAGAGTTATGTAAGATCAAGGATTGTAAAATCGAGGTTTTATTGTATGTACGTACATACATTCAGGGTATTTCAAAATTTAGGAGCCAAAATTCCAGACATACAAGGTGTGATAAAAAAACAGTAATTTTTGTTTTTCTTAATGAATATTTACTTATTAATCAACATCAATTTTGTCTCCTTCAAAGTAATCCCCCTTAGATATAATACACTTGTGCCAGTGGTTTTTCCAATCTTGAAAGCACTTCTGGAGGGCTATTACGGAACCGTGAGTCGCCAGGGATAACTAGCATTTGGGCGACTCAAGGCTGAGTTCTCGCCCAGAGCGATTGAGAATCTCGAGTCGCCGGCTGCTATAGTGACTCGGAGTCACGGGCTACTCAGCTCTCGCCCCGAGCAATTACGGAACACCACAATGTAGATTAAATGTTTGATTAAAAATCATTGTGGTGTTGCGTTATCTTTCGGTAATGATTTGGATTAGTGACAATGTTTTATCACGAAGTTGTAATAGTTAACAGAAGCTTTATTGAGCTTGAACTGTGATGAAATGGCTGGAATATTTTATTTATGGTAATCATTTTGCGATCCTTTAGCATTAGCGTACTTGATTTTGGTTACTAAAATTAAACAATGGATTTGTTATTAGTAGATTGTGTTGTTTGCTTTCAAATCAACTCTTGATTCTGTTGACAAGTTCATTGGCTCTAGAATTTATGCCCATTGTCTTCATTATATGGACGTCATGATTTACTAGTGAAGGGTTATTGCAAGTGGTCGGTAAAATTGTGTTGATGTGGATGAAGTTCTATAAACAGAGACATATAATTCATATTATGTCATTGATGTGCTCCTCCATGCTATTGATGCAAGTGATTGGGATCGGTATTTGATACTTTTTAATTTATTGTTATTTGCATCAGGAAAGTGACAGAAATAAATTTGTCAAGTATTATTGTTTTTCTTACATTTACCTCGATCCTCAACTATCAGAGCAGAAATTGATACCTTACCTCAATTAGTTTCATGTATAATATAAATCAGGGATACTATTTACTGTTTACAATATAGTACTATTTACAATATAGCCAAGTGGTGAAACATCTTCTGTCAAAAAAGTGCTATTACAGCATTGCTGAATACATGGAAGATACTTTGTAAATCTGATAACGTCCATGATGCTACTTGTGTCATTTTCTAATTTAGCATTGTCCATACTATTGTATTTTCCTATTTAATCCTTTTATGTATTTATTATTATTGTTGTTATTAGCTGCTTCTCTGCTGATGTAATTTTGATGTAATTGTGATGACACTTCATCATGGTATTTTTTCTTATATACATCGTTTATTTATCTATGACGTAGCCATGCAGTTGTACTCTTGCTAATCAGTGAATATTATATTCACCGATTAGCAAGAGTACAACTGCATGGCTACGTCAGTGAAATAAAATATTATTATTATTTTAGTTGTTACAGTTGTAACATGACCCTCCGAGTCCCCGGCAAGCATCAGGTTTCATTGCCGTCATAATGGCCGAAGACTCGAGAGGGGTTGGGCAGTAATCGCAGCCACGTCCGACGCCCATCGGATGTGTGGCTACGCTGCGGTAGGGTCATGCGTCCGCAGTAAACGGAGTGACCCCAGGATGACGGCCTTCTGCATGCGTGCAACTAGTAATTCCGCCTGTGCCACGCAGGACGGAATACACTTGATGTTATTTAGTAGCGAGCCCTTAACTCCACCGAGCACACCTATGATGAGGACCACCAGTTTCACAGAGTGTCCGGGGTACATCTGTCGAAGTTCGAAAAGCAGGTCTTGATATTTCGTCCGTTTTTCCACCTCCTTCGCATCCATGTTAGTTTCAGCCGGAGCCGAAAACTCGATCACGAACATGGAGCATGTGAGGTGGTCGAGGAGAACGATATCAGGCTTGGTCGCCTCCAACTGCCTGGTGGTGGAAAAGGAGTAATTCCACCAGATCGTGCATTTATCGTTCTCCACGACGGACTCAATATCTCCAGGGGCATAGGGCAGCACAGGTGTTTCGTCGATGCCATAATGGTGTCGAAGATGAAAGTATAACACCCGTAGGGCCGCGTTGTGCCGAGCTAAATATGCTGACTTAGCGTAATAACTACAGCCGGAGAGAAGGTGACTCAAAGTCTCCGGCTGGGCTCGGCACGCCCTACATCTCGTGTCCGCAACCTCCGCTTTGAATATAATGCGGCGGTACACGAGTGTGTTTATGACACCATCCTGGCACGCGAGGACAAAACCCTCGGTCTCGGACTTCAGACCGGCGGAGCGTAGGAAGGCAAACGTTAGCTCCTTCAATAGCCCATGCTTTTCGATGTTTCGATAGAAACCTCCATGCATGGGCTTATCGGTATGCACCTTGAGCAAGGCCTTCTGCTCGGCTTTTTTTATTTCGAGCTTGAGGACGTCTGCCTTCAATGACAAGATGGTCGTGTCATTGTCGCTTCCGTCGGATGACGGGTCGAAGTCGAGACCGGTTTCGTCCACTGCCCTCTTTGCCGCCTGGAAGAGAAACGCCCCTGCTCCCGCACTCTCGTGATCACTCACGAGATTGAGCAGGGGGTCCCTGCTTTTCAAAACTCGGCAAGCTGTACCCAGGACAACTCTGTTGTGGAGACACTCCAGACTCAATAGTCCTCTACCACCTACATTGCGAGGGAGATACAATCTGGCGACGGAAGATTTCGGATGAAGACTTCTATACATGGTCATCATCTTCCTCGTTCCCCTATCGAGGTTCTGCAACTCGTTGACGTTCCACTTCATGCATCCGAAGGTATACAGCAGTGTAGGAACCGCGAACATGTTTGTGGCAAGAACCTTGTTCTTGCCTGACAGCTCAGAACTCCAGATGTTCCTGAGAGTCTGTCTGTATTTGGAGGTGAGCCTTTCCTTCACTGCTGTAACCTCCTGCATTCGGCGCTGGGGGACGCCGAGATATTCATAGCTGTCATCGTCCTCGAGGTGACGAATGACGCTCCCGTCAACAAGTTGCACGTCTTCCTTGATCTCCGAAAATCTTCCTCTCGCCAAGTGGATGGATGCACACTTGTCCAATCCGAACTCCATTCCTATAGCCTCACTGTATTCCAGTACGGTGTCCAGGGCAGTGCGAAGGTCTTTCGCATTAGAAGCATACAGCTTCAGGTCATCCATATAAAACAAATGGGTGACCTTATGCTTCCTGTCACCTGGAACACCACACATGTATCCTTTACCTCGTCGCAGCCTAAGGGACAGGGGTAGGAGGGAAATACAGAACAGTAGGGGGCTCAAGCTGTCGCCTTGAAAAACGCCACGGTGGTATGTTACCAACTCTGTGGAAACTGACCGCTTGCCTGAGGTCAGAACGAAGCGCGTTTTCCACAGTGGTAACAGGCGTTGGATGCAGGACACAACCTCAGGGTGGACTTTCATCAACTTCAGCATGGCGATCAATAGCTCATGCGAAGTGGTGTCAAAAGCCTTCTTGTAGTCCACCCAGGCCATTGATAGGTTTCGCTTATGCCGGATGGCATCCTGGCATATGCACCTATCAATGAGCAGGTTGTCCTTGCATCCCGCGATTCCCCGCTTTGAGCCCCTCTGCTCGTACACCTCCTCCCAAACCGGCTGGACTTGGTGTAGGATGAGGTCGCTCAAGATCGAGGTGAACACCTTATATACAGTGTTGAGGCAGGTTATAGGGCGGTAGTTCTTTGGATTGGACAAGTCTCCCTTCTTAGGTATTAAAACCGTGCGTCCCTCAGTCAGCCAAGGTGGAATTGGTTTTCCACCATTTAGAAAGGACGTGAAGATTCTGGCGAGGTGTTGGTGGGTGGAAGTAAATTTCTTCCACCAGAAGTTATTCACGGCATCCATTCCTGGAGCCGAGAAATTCTTCTTGCCAGAGAAGGCCTTCTTCACGTCACTTTCGGTGACTGAAAGAGGTCCATCCACATCTTGTAGGTGGCGGTCACAAACCTCTTTAAAGAGGCCTATGGCCGGAGTGTCTCCGTTGAATGGCTTCGACGTTTCGTATATTTCCTTCCAGAAACGTTCAACCTCTTGGACGGGTGGCGGAGATTCAACAACAGGCGGAGGTGGTCGAAAGAGACGGGACGGCTGAAGGAGAAAGGTGGCATTTTCTCTCACGCCCCTACTCCTCTTCAGGAGTTTTTTCCGGGCCGTGGTGAGTGCCCGTACTCTATCGACCGCGTGCTGCTTAATGGTAAGCAGCACGCTTTTATTCAGCGTGTGATGGTTGTACCTGAGACTGCGCGCTATGCGCCGAACTTTAGGAGTGAAAGCTCGCCCAGATGCGATGTATTCCATCACACACTGAATTCTCGACGCCTGTTGTCTCGCCTGCGTGATCTTGGCCTCCAACTGTTCAAGCCTCTTTGCTGCTTTGTCCTCCCAAGAGGTGTTCTTTTGGGAGTGAGCCATAATTTTGGCAGCAGCATAGACCACGCAATTTACCGTCCAAAGGTCCGACGTTTCCGTTAGGATTTCGTCGATAAGACCATTCAACTGGGGCAGGTGGTTACCCCGCAGAGAGATCTTCCGGTGGATGTCTCTCGGCCTAGGTTGTCCATCATCATAAGATATTGTGCTTATTATTATTATTATTATTATTTTAATTGTTACAGTTGTAACATGACCCTCCGAGTCCCCGGCAAGCATCAGGTTTCATTGCCGTCATAATGGCTGAAGACTCGAGAGGGGTTAGGCAGTAATCGCAGCCACGTCCGACGCCCATCAGATGTGTGGCTACGCTGCGGTAGGGTCATGCGTCCGCAGTAAACGGAGTGACCCCAGGATGACGGCCTTCTGCATGCGTGCAACTAGTAATTCCGCCTGTGCCACGCAGGACGGAATACACTTGATGTTATTTAGCAGCGAGCCCTTAACTCCACCGAGCACACCTATGATGAGGACCACCAGTTTCACAGAGTGTCCGGGGTACATCTGTCGAAGTTCGAAAAGCAGGTCTTGGTATTTCGTCCGTTTTTCCACCTCCTTCGCATCCATGTTAGTTTCAGCCGGAGCCGAAAACTCGATCACGAACATGGAGCGTGTGAGGTGGTCGAGGAGAACGATATCAGGCTTGGTCGCCTCCAACTGCCTGGTGGTGGAAAAGGAGTAATTCCACCAGATCGTACATTTATCGTTCTCCACGACGGACTCAATATCTCCAGGGGCATAGGGCAGCACAGGTGTTTCGTCGATGCCATAATGATGTCGAAAATGAAAGTATAACACTCGTAGGGCCGCGTTGTGCCGAGCTAAATATGCTGATTTAGCGTAATAACTACAGCCGGAGAGAAGGTGACTCAAAGTCTCCGGCTGGGCTCGGCACGCCCTACATTTCGTGTCCGCAACCTCCGCCTTGAATATAATGCGGCGGTACACGAGTGTGTTTATGACACCATCCTGGCACGCGAGGACAAAACCCTCGGTCTCGGACTTCAGACCGGCGGAGCGTAGGAAGGCAAACGTTAGCTCCTTCGATAGCCCATGCTTTTCGATGTTTCGATAAAAACCTCCATGCATGGGCTTATCGGTATGCTCCTTGAGCAAGGCCTTCTGCTCGGCTTTTTTTATTTCGAGCTTGAGGACGTCTGCCTTCAATGACAAGATGGTCGTGTCATTGTCGCTTCCGTCGGATGACGGGTCGAAGTCGAGACCGGTTTCGTCCGCTGCCCTCTTTGCCGCCTGGAAGAGAAACGCCCCTGCTCCCGTACTCTCGTGATCACTCACGAGATTGAGCAGGGGGTCCCTGCTTTTCAAAACTCGGCAAGCTGTACCCAGGACAACTCTGTTGTGGAGACATTCCAGACTCAATAGTCCTCTACCACCTACATTGCGAGGGAGATACAATCTGGCGACGGAAGATTTCGGATGAAGACTTCTATAGATGGTCATCATCTTCCTCGTTCCCCTATCGAGGTTCTGCAACTCGTTGACGTTCCACTTCATGCATCCGAAGGTATACAGCAGTGTAGGAACCGCGAACATGTTCGTGGCAAGAACCTTGTTCTTGCCTGACAGCTCAGAACTCCAGATGTTCCTGAGAGTCTGTCTGTATTTGGCGGTGAGCCTTTCCTTCACTGCTGTAACCTCCTGCATTCGGCGCTGGGGGACGCCGAGATATTCATAGCTGTCATCGTCCTCGAGGTGACGAATGACGCTCCCGTCAACAAGTTGCACGTCTTCCTTGATCTCCGATTAATTATTATTATTATTTTAATTGTTACAGTTGTAACATGACCCTCCGAGTCCCCGGCAAGCATCAGGTTTCATTGCCGTCATAATGGCCGAAGACTCGAGAGGGGTTGGGCAGTAATCGCAGCCACGTCCGACGCCCATCAGATGTGTGGCTACGCTGCGGTAGGGTCATGCGTCCGCAGTAAACGGAGTGACCCCAGGATGACGGCCTTCTGCATGCGTGCAACTAGTAATTCCGCCTGTGCCACGCAGGACGGAATACACTTGATGTTATTTAGCAGCGAGCCCTTAACTCCACCGAGCACACCTATGATGAGGACCACCAGTTTCACAGAGTGTCCGGGGTACATCTGTCGAAGTTCGAAAAGCAGGTCTTGATATTTCGTCCGTTTTTCCACCTCCTTCGCATCCATGTTAGTTTCAGCCGGAGCCGAAAACTCGATCACGAACATGGAGCGTGTGAGGTGGTCAAGGAGAACGATATCAGGCTTGGTCGCCTCCAACTGCCTGGTGGTGGAAAAGGAGTAATTCCACCAGATCGTACATTTATCGTTCTCCACGACGGACTCAATATCTCCAGGGGCATAGGGCAGCACAGGTGTTTCGTCGATGCCATAATGATGTCGAAAATGAAAGTATAACACTCGTAGGGCCGCGTTGTGCCGAGCTAAATATGCTGTTTTAGCGTAATAACTACAGCCGGAGAGAAGGTGACTCAAAGTCTCCGGCTGGGCTCGGCACGCCCTACATTTCGTGTCCGCAACCTCCGCCTTGAATATAATGCGGCGGTACACGAGTGTGTTTATGACACCATCCTGGCACGCGAGGACAAAACCCTCGGTCTCGGACTTCAGACCGGCGGAGCGTAGGAAGGCAAACGTTAGCTCCTTCGATAGCCCATGCTTTTCGATGTTTCGATAAAAACCTCCATGCATGGGCTTATCGGTATGCTCCTTGAGCAAGGCCTTCTGCTCGGCTTTTTTTATTTCGAGCTTGAGGACGTCTGCCTTCAATGACAAGATGGTCGTGTCATTGTCGCTTCCGTCGGATGACGGGTCGAAGTCGAGACCGGTTTCGTCCGCTGCCCTCTTTGCCGCCTGGAAGAGAAACGCCCCTGCTCCCGCACTCTCGTGATCACTCACGAGATTGAGCAGGGGGTCCCTGCTTTTCAAAACTCGGCAAGCTGTACCCAGGACAACTCTGTTGTGGAGACATTCCAGACTCAATAGTCCTCTACCACCTACATTGCGAGGGAGATACAATCTGGCGACGGAAGATTTCGGATGAAGACTTCTATAGATGGTCATCATCTTCCTCGTTCCCCTATCGAGGTTCTGCAACTCGTTGACGTTCCACTTCATGCATCCGAAGGTATACAGCAGTGTAGGAACCGCGAACATGTTCGTGGCAAGAACCTTGTTCTTGCCTGACAGCTCAGAACTCCAGATGTTCCTGAGAGTCTGTCTGTATTTGGCGGTGAGCCTTTCCTTCACTGCTGTAACCTCCTGCATTCGGCGCTGGGGGACGCCGAGATATTCATAGCTGTCATCGTCCTCGAGGTGACGAATGACGCTCCCGTCAACAAGTTGCACGTCTTCCTTGATCTCCGAAAATCTTCCTCTCGCCAAGTGGATGGATGCACACTTGTCCAATCCGAACTCCATTCCTATAGCCTCACTGTATTCCAGTACGGTGTCCAGGGCAGTGCGAAGGTCTTTCGCATTAGAAGCGTACAGCTTCAGGTCATCCATATAAAACAAATGGGTGACCTTATGCTTCCTGTCACCTGGAACACCACACATGTATCCTTTACCTCGTCGCAGCCTAAGGGACAGGGGTAGGAGGGAAATACAGAACAGTAGGGGGCTCAAGCTGTCGCCTTGAAAAACGCCACGGTGGTATGTTACCAACTCTGTGGAAACTGACCGCTTGCCTGAGGTCAGAACGAAGCGCGTTTTCCACAGTGGTAACAGGCGTTGGATGCAGGACACAACCTCAGGGTGGACTTTCATCAACTTCAGCATGGCGATCAATAGCTCATGCGAAGTGGTGTCAAAAGCCTTCTTGTAGTCCACCCAGGCCATTGATAGGTTTCGCTTATGCCGGATGGCATCCTGGCATATGCACCTATCAATGAGCAGGTTGTCCTTGCATCCCGCGATTCCTCGCTTTGAGCCCCTCTGCTCGTACACCTCCTCCCAAACCGGCTGGACTTGGTGTAGGATAAGGTCGCTCAAGATCGAGGTGAACGCCTTATATACAGTGTTGAGGCAGGTTATAGGGCGGTAGTTCTTTGGATTGGACAAGTCTCCCTTCTTAGGTATTAAAACCGTGCGTCCCTCAGTCAGCCAAGGTGGAATTGGTTTTCCACCATTTAGAAAGGACGTGAAGATTCTGGCGAGGTGTTGGTGGGTGGAAGTAAATTTCTTCCACCAGAAGTTATTCACGGCATCCATTCCTGGAGCCGAGAAATTCTTCTTGCCAGAGAAGGCCTTCTTCACGTCACTTTCGGTGACTGAAAGAGGTCCATCCACATCTTGTAGGTGGCGGTCACAAACCTCTTTAAAGAGGCCTATGGCCGGAGTGTCTCCGTTGAATGGCTTCGACGTTTCGTATATTTCCTTCCAGAAACGTTCAACCTCTTGGACGGGTGGCGGAGATTCAACAACAGGCGGAGGTGGTCGAAAGAGACGGGACGGCTGAAGGAGAAAGGTGGCATTTTCTCTCACGCCCCTACTCTTCTTCAGGAGTTTTTTCCGGGCCGTGGTGAGTGCCCGAACTCTATCGACCGCGTGCTGCTTAATGGTAAGCAGCACGCTTTTATTCAGCGTGTGATGGTTGTACCTGAGACTGCGCGCTATGCGCCGAACTTTAGGAGTGAAAGTTCGCCCAGATAAGATGTATTCCATCACACACTGAATTCTCGACGCCTGTTGTCTCGCCTGCGTGATCTTGGCCTCCAACTGTTCAAGCCTCTTTGCTGATTTGTCCTCCCAAGAGGTGTTCTTTTGGGAGTGAGCCATAATTTTGGCAGCAGCATAGACCACGCAATTTACCGTCCAAAGGTCCGACGTTTCCGTTAGGATTTCGTCGATAAGACCATTCAACTGGGGCAGGTGGTTACCCCGCAGAGAGATCTTCCGGTGGATGTCTCTCGGCCTAGGTTGTCCATCATCATAAGATATTGTGCTTAACAACCGCGTTCGTAGTTCAGCGACGGCCTGACCAGCTTCTTCTCCATTTGACATAGACAGCGGCATGAGTGCCGTTCTAGCCTCAGGTGGTGCAGAGGCTGCCTGTGTCGGGGAGAGTGGTCTGGCCGGTGGTGTGTTCCTCTGAACTGGCGGTTGGTGGAGAGTTTCCTTTTTTCGCAGGTGGTTGGCATAATCGCGCAGATTCTGCTGCGATAGGTGGTCGTGTTCTGGATGCATCTCACACCACAAAGAGTGCATCCTTGCCATATAACCCCTGCGTTCGGGCTCGCTGGCAGCATGGCATGCGAGGAGGTCGCCCCTTAGGGCTTCCGTCCACTGCATCCGGGCTCCCGTTACGGTGGTATTTGTATTGCCACACCCAACTGTACTAGGGCCCCCATCCGAGAGGGGCCGGTTGTGGGTGGCTTTCTCTGTGGGTGGCTTATTATTATTATTATTATTATTATTATTATTATTATTATCACATTATACTCGTAATTTTCAAGTTGTCTGCTGCACCACGTGACTTGTAACAAGGCTGCTTATTGGCTCAGAAAACTGTTCTGAAGATTCTCATACACTCCGCAGTCGCCCGTCAACTCACCGGCGAGATACGAGTCACTCCCAGTTCCGTAATGGCAGTGGCGACTCGTGAGAGGGCGAGATCCAGTGAGTGATGAGTGAGTCGCCCAAGATCCATAATAGCCCTCCTGGAACCCACTTTTCGGTATAGAGTTCAGCTCCTTCAGTGATTCTGTTTTTATCTCCTCAACGGAGGCAAAACATCATCCTTTCATGGTTCTCTTCAGCCTCAGGAATAGAAAAAAGTCACAGGGAGCCATGCCCGGCAAATACGGTGGCTGAGGCAAAATTACGGTTTGTTTTTTACCAAAAAATCACGAATAAGCAGTGAGGTGCGAGCAGGAGCATTATCGTGGTGCAATTTCCACGAGTTGTTTTTCCACAATTCTGGGCATTTTCATCGGATTGCTTTGCGCAAACGGCACATAACTTCCAGGTAGTATTCCTTTTTGACCGTACGACTATATGGGAGTCATATGAAAATTACTGAAAATCGGAATTATTGAAAATTGGAATTATGAAGCCCGCAAAATTTAAAAATTTCCGTTATTTTTTTATCACACCTCGTATGTACATTTTTAGGAATTCCTCCGGAACATTGAACACGCACCATACATGGGGGTAAAAAAATGAGAAGAAATTTAGGATAATGAGGATGGTTGGCAAGACTGTATCAACCCAACCCCTACATAAATGAGGCACCCTTTCTAACACATGTCTATGATTCAATAGGGAGGATAATTTCAACGTGGAGATAATCTAAAGAACCCGGACATCAACTTAACATCAATGACGCACGAGTCTTAGCCAAGGAAAAGTTTTATTTTCCTCGACTCATCAGGGAGGCTATTGAAATAGAGAAGGTGGAGGCTAATTTCAATCGGGATGACGGGCATAGACTCCACAACACCTGGAAGAGACTCCTGAGAAGGAACGCGCCAAAAGAAGGGTGCTCAACGCTGATTGGCTGCGCTAACGGAAGGCCTCCTTGAGGACGGTATATATACAGGCCAACTTTCACCGTTTGGCATTCGGACTTGATCTGAAGATGTGGCCTGCATTGGCTACGAAACGTCATCGTAAAGATACACCGACGCAGCTTTGCCCGAAAAACATGGAGAAACCAGCACAACAGCGCTGCGAAAGCCTCAAACAGAAAAATAATCTAAAGAAGTTCAAAACAACAGGTGAATGGCAAGCTTTTCCCAAAAGAAAGCAGATGATAAAATGCGTAATTGAAGAGTTATTTAGGTGTAAATATTAATTTCAATAAACAAACACTAAGGAATAAATTAAGTTAAAAACATACCTCAGTGGCATCATCATTTTCACTGCTTGAGGTCTCTTCAATGTACGTGACTCCACCGTCACGCTCCTCGCTGGGTTCATCATCCGTTCCCTCCTCCTCCTCAGCTGCACCCAAAACTGAAGCCTCTTCTACAGTGACTTTGCTAGTTAGCAATTTAGTCCCAGACTCTGCGCTCTTCTTAGGTTCTTCACCATCAAATACATCCGCAAATATATCATCTCCTATGTCTGGATTGGCAGTTAAGTCTACAACCACTGCCAGTTTTTCATCCCTTAATAACTTGGTGTTCGATTCATTAGTCTTTGAAGTTTCAACTTCTTCCTTTGGCTCTGGACTGTTTGCTCGACTATGTTCACTGGCAGGCCTTGATTTCTCACTAGCATCCTCCACCTCCAGGAAATCCGACTCATCTGATTCAGAATTCCCAATGATTTTCTCTATCGTAACCTCATCATCTGTTCCTGATGGGGTCACCGGGTTGCTTATAATTTTGTCCACTTGCTCCAGAGCGGACACTGAGCCCAAATCTTTCTTTGGAGCGTCAACAACCTTGGTAACCTCAACATCGACCGATGACCCCTTCTGGTCACACATTATTTTCATCATCTGCTCCTGAGTCAGCCCATCATTTTCATCTTCCCCGCTAGTGAATCCTTCGATAACCTCCACCAGACTGTCTTTCCCAAGACTTGGTTTAGAGGTTGGACGGATATCATTCGACACCTTTACTTTACCAGAGTCCATTTTCTTGGCATTCGAACTTACTTTTCCACTTGAGACCTGATTCTTAATCATTGCCATGATTTCTCCTTGGGAAAGTTCATCAGGGCAACTTTCTTCGTCCAGTGCATTAGAAATGCTTTCAAACTCCCCACTTTCCTTCAAGTTTCTCTGAGCATCATTAGAAGTTTCGGTCACACACATTAAGAATTTCTTCACGATGCGGTTTGAGCTTAGCATCTCTTCCTCTTTCAAAGTGGGCTGGGATGCCAAATGATCACCAGCTTCACTCTGCGAATTTTTATCCACCACGCTCTCACTCTTACATTCACTTTCGGAGGCGACCTTACTTTTGCTGCTCTCGTAAAGTAACTTCTGGAACTCCCTTTCATTCACGTCATCGTAATCAAAGTCCTCTGGCTCTTCTTTCACCACGTCCAGCTTGCTTGGATCAGGCTTCTTCTCACCACCCATGTCATTGGCTAGAGGGGTAACAAGAACTGGTATTAGATCACACGCCACCTTTGAAATTCTATCATCAGATTTAAACAACGTTCATGTGTGGAGCCAAGAGTGGGGACTCTAACTTAATCTGAGCAAATGCACGGCGGTACATTTCTTGCGGAGGTCGTCCAACTATCCCCGTTTATATGCTGTGGATGGAGTTAAGATAAAGGCGACAGATGAAGTGAAGTATCTAGGAGTTACGATTACCTCGAACCTATCATGGGGAACACATATAAGAAATATTTGTGGCAGAGCTCTGAAGAATCAAGCGTATTGTGGGAAGATTTTCAGATGAAAAAGTAAAAGAGAGGTGCTATTTCGCACTCGTCCGGCCACACCTTGAATACGCAGCGAGCATATGGGATCTGGTGCAGAAAGACTTAATTCGGGAACTTAATAAAATACAAAGGAAAGCTGCGCGATTCATCAAAAACTGCTACGGGCGTACAGACAGCGTTACACAGATGTTAAACAAATTAGGCTGGGAGCCGCTAGAAACTCGGAGGCTGCGCACTAGGCTTAGATTGCTTGAGCAATTGAGAATAGATATCATAAAAAGCGACACGGAGAACATCATATTAGAACCCCACTATATTTCCAGGTCCGACAGAAACGATAAATTAAGAGAGATATTTTGCCGAACGGATAGGTATGGGAATTCGTTTTTCTCCCGAACAATAAGGGACTTTAATAAATGCAAGGCGTAATTTCATTTGAGCGTTTCCTTTTTATATGTAAACGGCTGGTGTCCTAACACCCCCCGGCACACGCCTATTGAGGCAGCTTGCGGGATAGTATGTAGATGTAAGGATGTTAAAAAATGGGATTTTAAATTTTACTGAAGTTCCATGGTCTAAGTTTTTTAATAAAAAATTTGACGACATGGGTTTGAGTATCGTTTGACAGGCATGATTTGAAGAAAACTACCATATATGACTGAAGAAAGATGCTACCACGTTTCAGTGAGGCATATTCAGGGTGTTTACAAGTAACAGGAAAGCAATGAACTATAACAGCAGCAGCAGAACTATAGCAAAATAGTTATAACATTACCAAAACATTATAATTCATAGTTAGAGATAGGCCACTCTGAAAATTACCTTGGTAATTTTCTTAACACTAGAATGCCAAAGGGTGTCATTTTGACACCCTACGCGTACATTTTTTGCGGAGCGGGCCTTTAAAGATTGTTGTAGAAAAAAATCTTTCGTGGCTTTTATTCATTTTTAGTGCTTAACAAGACGACAGTGTTAAGGGATCACTCCCTCTCTTTTTTCGTCTAAAAAATCCGAATTTACCTTGAATGCCGGAGGGTGTCATTTTGACACTCGGTATATTTTATCATTTCTTCTTTCGGTTTAGGTGTATGCGGTTTGATAATTACTAGTCAAATTAGTATTTTACAATAGTATATTACCTTCATGAATGTTTATGTTTTACATAATTTAAATAAATATCAGCTGTTTGCAATTTTTTCGAAAATATAGTAGCTCGTGAGGAAAGTATTCTCCGCTTTATTTTGCGAATGAATCGCCTTGAAACCAGCCAATTTTTACCGCGGCGGCACGTGTTTTTTGACAAAGAAATTGTGTTTTCTTTTAAACAATTATATATTTTAACAGTCGTAATTGATTTTATCGTTTGCAAATTTGCATTTTTGAAAGCAAACTTCCACATTCTAAGACGAAAACCTGTTGCAAAAATTATTAATACTTCTAAAAAGAATAAAACAAGATTTTCTTATCTTATTGATATAAGGTGTTTTATGCACATATAATGTAACTATTTTTATGTAAACAATAAATGTTCATAAAAACTATTCAATGATTACTTATTTATCAATTACGTGCATCCTTCAACGTTTCAGCGTAATCCTCGATGGAAGACGCAGTACAAGAGAGTAGACTTTTTGCATAAAATTTTTTTCTTCAATGATAATCTTAAAAAAAAAACTTTTTTTTGAAAATATTGAGGAAACAAAAACAAACATTGCAATGAAGTTGACAAATAAGCAACTACAAAAAAATAATCTGCAACGTAACGCGGCTATAATGAACATGGGTGTCAAAATGACACCCTCCCGGCATTATAGGGGGATACAAAGTACCCGGCATTCTAGTGTTAAACTACCGTGGTATTTTTCGTAATTTACCGCGTCCCTTGTAAATTACCATAATTTTCTAGATAATTCACCTATGTTTGAGAAAGTTTTTCATACAGATAAATTCCTAACATGTTCGTTTAAGCCAAGTTCACATTTCCTAAGTGTTTAATAATAAATTGAGGGATGTAAAACTCATTTTTGGAATATTTTACTCAAATTATAACATTATAGAGTAATGCATTAGAATATTCCTCTTGAAAATTTCTCATACTTTGACAAAAGAAAGCCAGATTGCGTGTTGCTGCCGTAGTTCTTTTTACAATTTTAAAATTTTCTAATAGATTAATGTTAGGTATGGTTTGAACATTATTATTCCCTTCCTATTGTCATTGGCTTTCTTGTTTAACCATACATTTGCTGTTAAATGCTTAAAACTAAAAAATACTGGAAAATTACGGTAATTTTCTAAAATTACCGTAATTTACCTCAGATGAAACTTAAGGTAATTTTCCTATCTCTACTCCTACTGTATCAACAAGAGTGCCACACAAACGTTTTTCATAAGATTTAGCCTAAAGAAATAAGGTGATGTCGTATTTGTCTTTCCTGCATTTATGGAGGGGCAACAACATTCTGGGAGAGGAAGCTGAGGTGCTGACAGCATATCAAGTAAACATAATACATATGTATTCAGATTCTCTTTTGGCTGGGAGCTGGCATTGCAACACGCAAGCCAGATTGCGTGTTGCTGCCATAGTCATTTATACAATTTTAAAAATTTCTAATAGATTAATGTTGTATTAGGTATGGTTTAAACATTATTATTCCCTTCCTATTGTTATTGGCTTTCTTATTTTACCATACTTTTGCTGTTAAATGCTTAAAACTAAAAAATATCGGAAAATTACGGTCATTTTCGAAAATTACCATAATATGAGTGAGATATAATCCATATCAGAAAATACGCCATACACTTGGTGATTGTTTTGTTAGTTTCCTGAAGTTTTATTAGTTAGGGGCATGGTATCCCAAAGTCCGATACATATTATGATGGATAATTCCTCGGAGGAGGACATTTCAGAAAAGCACTGTAGATCAACAAACAAAAAGAATCCCCACTGCTTTGTGATCATCATTAACTTGCACCAATCTAGATAGATGCATTGCTCTTACCTCCTTCGATATTGTAGAAGCAAGAAAAACAATATACAGTACAAATTTGTGTTTTATAGTCTGACTTTGTGAGACCAAATCTTAGGGCACAAAATTGGAGGTCGGACTACACGTAACACTTTGGACGGTTTAAATCTGAGCACGAGAAAAATGGTTGTCAATCATTCTGAGGATATACAGCTTCACCACAGTGCAACATACCCATCTCTGAATCAGCCAACACCATACGCAGAGCAAAACAAGAACGTGCTTTGCCTGTAATGCAGCCATTCACTGATTTACATAATGTATATTGTCTTTTCCAGCATATAAAACACACTGTTTTTCCCATGGAAACCCATGGAAAACCACACCGCATGAGATATGGTCGATTTCAAGCACAGATTTGGCCTAAAGATCTAGGGCAATGGGTTTTCAGAGATGCAGCACCAGTAAACTGGATTCCAAATACTCATAGTTGAAAGTGGCACCAATTTTACTTGAACAGATTTATCTGTTGAAATGACTTGTGAATGAGTATCAGTGGCTACAATCTATAGCAGCAATAGTAATCTTATTTTTCACACCATTTCTAGAAATCATATTTCACAAGTCATTATGTGAAGTCAAAGCACCACAAGACCAGAATATAGCCAATTTTACTCTGATATTAAAAAAATGGAAACAAGCAAGACCCAGGAAACCACCGGCCTATTTCATTAATAAAAATTCATAAATTATTACGCAGCGACATCATTATCCTGAGGTATATATGCCACCCACAAAACAAAGACTCGAGGTTATTGAATCTTTTTTGGAAGGATTCGATCGAATCTTGAATCCATGGATTCAATAGGATTCCATTGAATCCTGACCACTTCACTGTTGTTAATTTCAATAACATTATTTAAGAAAACAATGACTATTTTGAGAAGGGCTGGGTGATACTAACCATCTGGGTTAAAATTCATCTGCAGTAGAGAGTTCAGGGGATGACTTTAGCATGCCTAAGGACTAGCCTTCACATATGAGATCCGGAAGTGATTTTGAGCCATAATTTTGTAAAAAAAAGTGCATCTTAACAAATAAAGCAACTTTATTCCAAGAATTTGGCTGATTGACTATTTAATGATTTGGAATCCAATTACCTACATTTTCTTCAAAGTCTGTCTGTAACACAATACTCAAACCCATTAGGTTAAATTTTTGTCAAAAATGTTAATGTGGCACATCAGGTTAAGCTTTAAATTCAGAACTTACAACTTCAAAGATTTCAAAGTTCTTTATGAAAGACTTCATGTTTTCCATCAACCTTTTGGAGTCACAATGCACAAACCCCTCATTCTACAACATAATTTCCCAATCTAACAAGTGCTATAAATGCAGGGCTGGGCTCTGCCAGCTCAATGAGTATCAGGCTTCAAGAATACACCCCAACATTCCAACATTTGATTGTAGCATATCCCAAATTAACCTCCTCATTTCAAGGCAGAGAAGACTTTAATTCTAGAATATACTTCACCCCTTCAAGGATTGAGGACAAAGACTTGTGAATTTTAACTTTTTAGTTTCATACACACGTACAGTAAAACCTCTCTAAGGCGGCCACTGCCGGTCAATAAGGCCGTTTGGAGAGGTTTTACTGTATCAACTCCATGTTAAATTATTGCTAGAGAAACAAAGAATCTAATCAAAAAATTTGGATAAAATTTTGGTCAATTTTAAATGCTAAAGATTAAAATTTAAACCCCATGATAAGACACTTGGTAATCTTCCACAGATTTATTTATTTGACACGACGCATTTCACCACACTGTGGCATAATCATGTGCAGGGTTCTTCGCTTTAGGTCAAGCATATATAGCTTTCCACCAAGGCGTTAGGGAGTGGGGGGGGGGGGGGAGGGGGAAGGCTAAATAAATCTGTGGAAGATTACCAAGTGCCTTTATTCATTATGAATATCGAGAACTTCCACCATATCCAGCCTGAAACAGTAGAATTTACCCATGATAAGATTAAATGAATTACCTTTCTTCTTATCTTTTAATCCACTGACAAGTATGAAGCCTTTGTTTTCATCGGATGCGATTCGCTGGCTGCTCTGCAGCTCAATCGCCACACCTTTCTCAACCAACATGGCTTCCAGCTCACCAAGTGAAGTCCCTCGCGCCTCACTCTTCGATATCTCCTCTTCAACTTTCTCCAGGACCTCTTGAACCTTACGACGGTGTAACAGGCGAGACATTTGGAAGCTCGAGAAATTTCCCAGGTCCTGGAAAAATGTACCTGCATGAGTATTCTCCTCCACACAAATGATCAGCATACAGGAAACTATATTACTTTACTTGGACTTAAGTGCCACGTTAGCCTTAACATTTGGCCTAGATTTAGGCCTTCAGGAGCAGTCTGTATGCTGTTCAAGGTCGTATTCCCAATGAATCCCCTTTCATCTACATCAGAACTAGCAAGGTACCATATTTTCATTGCATGGATATGCTTCTGAATGGCTACAATTACAATTGTCTAATTTACTCATCAATCACTGGAATATCATTTATTAAATGTGAATGTACAAACATTTGCCATTCATCTTCTGGTTAACTTACATATTGATGAGCACTGAAGAAACAATGAACGCTGGTGAATTTTGTCAGCACAGTCCACAGGAACATGTTATAGTGACCATGAGCAAGACTCAATGAAGTCTCACAAGATGCTTTTAATATTTTTGACGTGATGCAGTGAATATTGCAATTCTTTACAAAGTTCATTACGTAAACACCAATTTAGAATGAATACCAGTTCTTGGACTGATATTCATTTGCAATAGTCGCATTGTTGGCTCTTTGACCAAGAAACAGGCCAAACAGCCAAAGAAATGAAACAACCAATCACAACTCGTTCTAGAATATGCCTACAAAACAGAATATTAGCAATCGTCGGATGTGAAATACTGATCAAAGTCATGTATTCCCGATATTTTAAAATAAAAAAACTAAATGTGAAGGCAAATTAAAAAATAACTAACAATAAAAACTTAATTATTTACATAGCAGGCATATTTTTATTATAATTTTAAGGAATAAATGGAAACATTTTCTTTCTTATCTTCTTTAACTACCTCTCACAAAAGTTTTGGGGTGAGTAACAACGAACCCAATTAAAATCAATGACGTCTGGGAACATGGATAATCAGCCACATGATTAACTCATACCTGGGTCACAGGAATATGTATTAATAGTAAACCTTCTCAACATTTCTAGACCAACTCATATGTTTTACTTAAAATAATCTACGATAAATTGTCTTAGATGCATAATTTATCTCAGTTAAACTGGAATGGCTAAAAAACTAGCATCACTAAAGGCCATTCCAAATTTAGCTGCCGTTACGGTCTGTCATGGAGATTTGTTTCCAGTATAAATCTCCATAGTGCAATATTGTCAATACCTTCAGGAAAATTAGCATGGTCCTATGATGTAAACTAACTACATACTTATCTCAGAGTCTTCCGACATGCAAATATTATTCCCTTAAGAAACTTACTTAAATTTAGCATGGTGTTGGAAATGGTTGCCTACGTGGCCCACAGGTTATTGTACGGAGCTTAAGTTTGGCACAAGTGTTCTCCATAATGACTACATTCTCAACTAAATACATAACACTCTACAGACATTAGGTTTATACACCAAAATTTTCATTTAGAGTCACTTCTAAAGGCATTTGGTTGATTTAAGGCATTCTGTCAAAAAGTTATGGACAAAGCATAAACCCACATATAATATGAAAAAAAAATTAAAAGTAAAAACATATGCTTTTCCTAAAGGAATATTGTTTCTGTCAGTTACATTGTCATTATGTATAATAAAAATAAGATTTCCAGGTAGTCAGGTCTGGGTATGAGTCACCATAATGAACCATGACTTACACATCAAACGTTCCTACATACTTCTGCTGAACCTGATGTTGCCTTCAATAGCAACACCTGGCTGAGCCCAAATTAATGTTAACTGCACACTTCTAAAGCCTTTGTTTCCATTTTAATGAGGATACAATGGATGTACCAATTAGTGCTGGAATAAAATGATTTGTATATCGAACTTGAAAGCAAATAAGATGAGCGAATGGGTCACGATCTCACCTTGGGCATCTTGTGCAACCGTCCCCAAGAACTCTCTTTCCTCGCCTCCTTCAAATCGGTGAGAATCTCACGCCGCACTTCAACTGGTAATATTTTGAAGCCTTCACTTTGCAGGTCAACTTCATGAGGGTCAACCCACGAGTTCCACTTCTTCCAGCCCCCTTCAACTTTCCCTTTTGCCTTGTACGCCCCCTTTGCTGAAGATTTACTGTCCTCATCAGAATCATAGTAGGACATTGCACGATCATCGTCATCTGACCTATATGGGATACAACAGAGAGGAGGGTTTGAGCTGGCATTACTTCTCCGTCACCCACCGATAAATCACATCATACACACTGCCACAGGAGCATGAGATTAAGAAAATACAGTAGAACCTTGTTATAACGTTACTTGATGTAACATAAAATTTGATATAACGTCAGCTGAAGGAAAGAACCAACGAAACCCAATCTTTACCAATGTAAAAATCTTGATGTAACGTAAAATTTGATATAATGTTATAATTTAAAGCCGTTGAGGAACCACCAGACGTCGTTATTTCGTTATTATGCAAACAAGATTAGTTCCCGCATCAAGAGTTGATGGCGCTGAAGTAGTGACGCACAGGGATTACCGCCCGATACAAATCTGTGTACGAGTATTTCTTTAATTGAATTTTGGATTAATAGAGAACACTGAACCTATTGAATACGATAAGTTTCTAAAATAACATAACCAGGGGTAACTGTGACAAGTATAACACATTTTAGAGGTTAACTCAATTTATCGCATAAACAAGAACACTTGCATGGCAAAGCAAGACTTGTTTTCAAACAAAACACTGGTGGAGGGAAATACCATGGGGTCTTTCTTTATCTCAAAGCTACCGATGCGGTAGTTTTGAATACGCTACAGGAATTGTCTACCAACTGTGTTCACTTACTTGATGGAATTTTCTCAAGAATGTAACAGAAAGTTGAGAGAGGTTTGGCGAAAGGCGGGTACGAGAATATTTTTAAAGCAAATTCACGGAAACTCCATTTCTGGTGACGTCATTCTTAGAACCAATAGAATAGCTCATATCATAATGTTTTTTCCGTGGATAAAACTGGTGAAACCTGTTTTAAGGCCGTTTTAGACAGTGAAGATGTTTGTGCATTGTGTTTAGTGAAATATTCCACACATTAAAAATCATGCGAGCAGAATTAGAACATGTTTTATTTTTGCTCACATCATCTCGTGAACAAGCGCATATTACGAACGCACGACATCCATCTTGGCTGGTTTGGTTCATTGAAATAAGATTTTTCGTAAATATAATCGGGAATTAGGATTCATGTCAATGACATGATTTGCGCCATTTGCTCTCGTCAATTACCCGTTGCTTCAAATCATTTAAATAATATACGAATATGACGGTGTCGTATGAACAAAGGGGTTGGGAAGGAAAGGAAACATTCTCTAAAAGTTTAGTTCAAGTATATTTATTTAATCAGTAGGACACACATTACATACTCTGATATTCTAACTCTAGAGACTACCTTCCCTCTCTGCATCCGGTCCCGGTGGTCAATCGTTGGTCGCCGCAAGGTAGCAACGAGCCAGAGCGGATGATCCTTCCGGACTCGGAAGACGGAGACGGCGCTCGCCTGGTAGCGGTGGTCAATCGTTGGTCGCCGCAAGGCAGTGCTTCGCTACCGTGTTGGGAAGGATCATCCGCTCTGGCTCATCGCTACCTTGCGGCAACCGACGATTGACTACCGGGACCGGACGCAGAGAGGGAACGTAGTCTCTAGAGTTAGCAGATCAGAGTATGTAATGTGTGTCCTACTGTTTAAATACATATACTTGAACTAAACTTTTAGAGAATGTTTCCTTTCCTTCCCAATACGACAACGGTTTCAAAAGAAATGCTAAGGTGATGCCGATGCCCGCTCGCAAATGCCCCTCTCAAACAAAAACTCCTTCCCCACGCCACTTTCAATTATTGCTGGCCTCTCATTCTCCTAATAATGGGTTAACGGTACCAACCTGATAATGTTTTCCCCTCTGGCCAACGTGACCACATTAAAACGTAATGATACCTACACCTGTACCATCACAATGGTAAGCAGTCCCAAAATGGTTACGGAACTGGGATGGACATGAGAAAGACAATTATAACAGAGTTCTTACACACCAAAGAATTAACTTGAAAAAGAGTAATTTGGCCACTTTGACTATTTTGTCTTATGAAGATTAAAAAATTGTCGTTTACATTGTTGCTGAGCCTGTTTTGAGGGTTATTTCCTGTTTTGTCCACCTCTCTCTCTCATGTCCATCCCAGTTCCTCAACCACCTTGTGAACGAGTATTGTGTCATTTGTTCATTTTCCAGTGGCTTCAAAAGTGTCTAAATCTGTTCTTTCTACCATTATCTCATCCTAGAATGCACCTCTAACCTCACCCTCTGGAAGCAAATACATATGTACAGGTACTTAAAATTCTAAATTTGTTTGCTAACTGACTAAAATTTGTCTACCGCTCTTTTATTTTAACTGCAATATAATTGGAAAATTTGCTGCAAACATTATCATTGTTAAATGCATTAGCCGGGAATGTTTAAATAAAACTCCTTTCTTAGAAAAATAACACCACTTTTGGGGAAAAATAACCCCCGTTTCCAACAACAAATAACTTCACCAGTTTGTACGTCCCTACCCAATAGGTTTAGCATTTAATTCATATAACCCAGCAAGAGCAACAGAAGCTATAAGAATAACGAGTACCCGATGCGCAGAAATAAGGCCAAATATTTTAGGAAAAAGAACATCAATATATGAATAATGACGAGTCAGCAGATGACAATCGTGACATCGACTCAACTCAGATAAAATGTTTTAGAAGTTTATTTATTTTTTTAATGTTTGCATTCAAATATTGATGTGTATCGAGGTAATGCCAAGGTATTTTTTCCACCACAAAAAAGATCAATTCCATACAACATGCTTCAAGAAGAATGGTCTTACAGTGAACTCTCCTCTGAACGTCCATCTTCTTGATCAGCAGATGCACTTTTAGGAATCGGTGGAAGTTTGTAGAGGTCTTCTTCGTCCACTTCGGCAGCATTTTTTTTCTTAGGTGTTACCTTCTCTGAAAAGAAGACATTGAAGAGTGCAGGAGAATATTGCGCTGGAGTCAGGGTGAAAGCCTGAACATGAGACATGCACCAGTTCCTAGGTTAGAACAGATTCTTCCCTGCTTTGTTATAAGGTGAGAGGCAAGTGGCATTTGAGGTATTTTTCACTTTTTGGGAAAGGTGGGCTTCACAATAGTAATCCACAGTTATGGAAATATTAATTTATTCTTTCCAGAAGACTTAAGATTGATCAACATATTTTGCACAACAACAATATCAATATCAATCTTTATTTGCCCAAAGATTAAGATACAGACCCATAGTAGGGAGAGTACAAAATATAAGGCACGTCAATATTAATACCAGTGAAAATTCATACAATTAGAACCTAATGTTGCATTAGAGCAATAAATTATTCAGAGTCACAATCATTAAAATATTCTTCCACTGAGTAAAACATTTTATCCAACAAATATTTTTGCAGATTTTCTTTAAATTTATTGATAACATTAATTTGTTTAACACATTCTGGGAGATGATTATATAACCTTATACCCATTTCAGTAGGGCCCATTTTTATTGCTTTTGTTCTTATGGTTTTATAATTGTTGTTATTCCTACCTCTACTGAAATGATGATGATAATCACAATTTAGTGCGTAGTTACCAATATTATTTTTAATATTAACAATTAGTAACATTATATATATATACAAGGAAGTGGAAGTATTTGCAATTCCTTGAATAATAGTCTGGGAGGAGAGTTACGAGATTTATAATTATAATAAACAGCTAATCTCTATGTGAACAAATATAAAAGTTTCTTATGTTTCTAACACTCCTCCTCAATTTTTTGTGGTATTTATTTTAACACCAATATTGGTATCATCATTACTAATCCTTTTACAGTAGAAATTAATTGATTTTTAATGCATTTCTAAAATTGTTAAATTTTTCTTTGGCTTTGGTAAATATATCAGCTATATTCTCTTCAGTTCTAATACAAAGCTCTAGGTAGTTTCAGGGTTTTCTCTCCTCCTGTGTTCAAACCTTCTGGAGCCTTTATGTAAATCATTATTTGCAATAAAACAGTTAGCTGAGTACAACTCATAATCCTCCCATTTCTTTGGAATTCTTGTACTTCTTTTTGGTCTGCTCAAATCTTCACGACTTTCTTTGTCTTCATTTCTGTTTGAATGTAATTCTTCGTTTTTATTTTGAACTTCATTTCTGTTTGAGTTTCTATCTATATCTTCTTGATTTCCTCTTGTGTATGTTTCTTCATTATTTTCATCTTCTTGATTTATTTGCTCCCTACACAGAGAATGGGTGAAGGGTGAAGAGAAACCTGATGTTGACACTAGATTAGAATAGTTGCCAAGGAGTCAACACTTTTATGCCCCATCTGATGGAGGTACTTTTAACTAGGCCTGGGCGATATATCGATATATCGTAAAACATCGCGATATTTTAATATATCGCCAATCCGATTTTGAGTTTTTAAAATTGACGATGTATCGTTGCTCGATAAATATCGTCTTATCGTGCCCCGATATTTTATCGTGACCGATAAATTATCGGGGTACGATAAATATCGTGATCACGATAAATATCGCGATAAAATATTATGTCATCGCCTCCCGATAAAATATCACGATATCTCGCTCCGATAAAATATCACGATAAATATCACGATAAAAGATGGTGATATTGCGCTCGTTCAAATATCGCGTAAACGCGCCCGATGAATTATCGTGATATTGCGCCGGTTTATCGCGTCGGAAAAAGACAGCCGTTGGGTTGGCCTTCGCTTAAGCTGGAGCAAGTATGTTTGAAAACTTACTATTCTGCTATCTGCTAATTCAAATTCTCAGACAATATATACACTAATGTACATACAAACAGTTGTTTTCAGTTCCTTCCAAAATTTGAACAAGACGTCACCTATAAACTATCGGACCACTGAAACTGAAAGAGAGAGAGAGAGAGAACTGCTGAGAATTTGAATTAGCAGATAGCAGAATAGTAAGTTTACAAACGTGCTTGCTCCAGCTTAAGCGAAGGCCAACCCAACGGCTGTCTTTTTCCGACACGATAAACCGACGCAATATCACGATAATTCATCGGGCGCGTTTACGCGATATTTGAACGAGCGCAATATCACCATCTTTTATCGTGATATTTATCGTGATAATATATCGTGATATTTTATTGGGGCGCGATATCGTGATATTTTATCGGGACGCGATATCATGATATTTTATCGCGATATTTATCGTGCCCGATAAAATATCGGGGCACGATAAGACGATATTTATCGTCACGATATGAGTTATCGATATCGCCACCTGACGATATGCTAAAATTATCGTATCCCGATATTGAATTATCAATATCGCCCAGGCCTACTTTTAACATCCTGGATAGAGCATCCAAACACCTAGAGCTGTATGGATTCTATTCCAAAGGAAGATCTAGTGCTAGCAGAAAATCTTGTGATGATGAGCCGTAACCCTCAACTATTGGATTCAACAGAAGAGGCGAGAAAAACCCAACCAATAATCATTCCTTCTTCTTTCCTTTTCAACTTCCCCTCTGCTTACACAGTCCATCATTATATGACTCAGTTAAGGCTAAGCGCAATTCAGTTTTTATATATATACAAGATGGTTGAAGGGTTGACTTTGTGGAATTTCGACATGACGTAATAATTAAAACTTTGTAATATTCCACACTGTTTTATTATTAGTAAAAGCCTGACCGGTTTCAATGTAAACACATCATCATCAGAGGCCAAAATTGCAGCGTACAGAGGTGGAGGCTTGATATATATACTGGGTTCCTGGGGAAGGAAGTAAGGAAGAAAAGATTGGGATGGGGGGGAGGGGAAGGATATTAGTAAAGATGCAGGGGTTAACGGGGCAAGGTCACAGGAAATTTAAAACCAACAGCGTCAAGAGTCAAAAGAGGGAGGAAGAGGCACGGTAAAAGGGGGGACAATTTGTCAGGAATAAAAACATTTAAGACTCTATGACTAGACTTTTTAAAAGCTATAACTATTTCAAAATTTTCTTTTTTCTTTTAAGAAAACCTCTCTACCGTATTTATCAAGTTAGCCTTCATGCCATGTATTTTTTATATATTCACTTCAAATTAATAAAGATATAACAGAGAATAGCAACATACTTGGACTAGGACCTGCAGTAGATGCTTGTGCCTGTATGTACGCAGGATCAACCACTCCACTCTTGGCGAGTGACAGGAAGAGTTGCTGCCTCATCTCCTCGGCTCTATCACGTGCAACTTGCTTCTTTTGTTTCCTGGCAAACTGAACGCATGCAATGAAAATACATACGTCAATCATGAGACACTAGCATGATAAATATTCACATAGCTGAAAGCACGGGGAATAGCTCACGTTTGAAACACCAAATAAATGAGGACAGGGGCGGATTGAGGTCATTGTTTAAGAGGAGAGGGAGGAGGATTGCCACTTTCCAGGGGGCCTGGGGGATTTGAAATACGGCATAACAACAATTTTTTCTATTTTCTATTAAGAGCCCCCCCCCCCTCCTTCTGAATCCCCCCTTAAGGAGGTTCCGCCGCGACTGTGTGAGTCAAAACAAATACTAAATTCCACATTTTTTATATTTTGTCCAAAAAATCCAGCTTTCGCTGATGAAATGCGTTATCTACAGAAAACCAAAAGTAATGTACAAAATATGCAGATTATTCCACAAATGTATTTTAAATGAGCACTTTTTTCCAGCCATAGGAGCCGACTGCAGCGCCATTTCCTACGAATTACCGAATTTTGACTTCAATTACGGCATTAATTCGTCAATAACTAGAAAAATAAGGTGGTAAGATGCCTGTATTTTATTTTTATTCAATTTCTCTGGATTATTTCTTTCTAATAAATAGTTTTCCACGAAAATGGCATTTATATTTTATGGAAGAATACTATTTTATTCCCCGTGTTTCTCTCATTCCCCCATTGGACACCATGTAATTAATTCAAGTTCAATTATAGAATAAAATAGCGTGGAAAGGTATTATTTCGTTTTTCATATCAGATAGAGGACAACTTTTTCCACAAGTAGACAGAATATTAACAAAATGACATAAATCCGCCCCTGAATGTGAGTGTTAAAATAGAATTTGAAACTTACAATTGTCTTCTTCTTCAAGCCTGGAGCATCCCCATCAAAAACGAAGACTGGCTTCACTCGATAGAAGAGGAGTTTTGATATTCGATGGAACAATGTGAGGAGATGAGCGTTGGCCCCAGTGGACCCACCATACGCAGAACCTTGCTGTGCTTAGTACAACCAAAGCGATACATCTGACAATCATGTTAAAGAAGCACTAAAAATATAGCACAATGCACATTTGATTCATGTCGAAAGGAATGATATAATCAGGTCGAAACATTCACAACAGAAGAGCACATTATGTATAGGGTAAATATGTATTTCCGTATATAATCATAACCCAATCTAAATTTTCAAGGTCACCTTTGTATTCTAAACTTTCTTTCGTGATTTTTGTAAAATTGAAACAAATTAAATGCATTCTGTTTGGAAAAATGTCCTTGATAATCATGGATACTTGATAATGAAGGATGCTACTGAGACATGACAACAGCATATTTTTTAGTGAGGGCAATTCAACTTCAATAAAAAAAAATTACCTATGAAAAATCTAAATTGAGCAAAATTTACTTAAAAACAAAAAAATTGCATCCATTTCTCCACCAAACAAAGGGTAAACTATACAAATTTTCAAGTTTCCACATCAAAAGACCACTCAAGCCTCAAAAGAGATAATATTAATGTAATAATTATTTCACAAAACCAAACATATTGAAGCAAGTTTTAAATAATAATCTCTTCACTCAAAACTATGGCAAGGGCAAATAAATTATGGCAATAGTAGTTGGAAGACTCAATAGGTGTTCCCATTTTAAATAGGGAATGCTATTCCTGAGATTAACTGGGCAAGGGCCTAGCCATGTTGAAACACCGGTTCCCATCAGAACACCGAAGTTAAGCAACGTTGGGCCCGGACAGTGGTTGGATGGGTGACCCTCCTCCATACCGGCACCAGGCGTGGATGGAGAGGATACTACTCCCTCCAGACCACCAGGAGGCCGGTGGGAGATATACCCAGACCGGGCCAGTTGGAGGGAGGACATACTCCATACCTGGTACTGGGGTGAGGCAGGGGGAGGCCAACCCTCCATACCTCTACCGTGGTGCTCTTGTCCCGTCTGCAAGTGGCAGACAGGCATGGGGTTGGCACAATGGACCAAGAAAGGTCTAAGTGCCCGGGCTCCTGACGAAGGCCCCCCCAACAGCAATCTAATCTAATCTGAGATTAACTCACCCAACTTGAATGAAAAAATGACAAATTAAAACTTGAAATAAACAATGGAAAATATGAAGTTGAAGAATCAAGAGGATAACAACAATATGCAAAGCCTACATAGAGTGTAAATATCCAATTGCTCCCACAAATAATCATCACAGGAGTTCACAAGAAGGATACCAATAGCAAGCACTTTGTTCTCTAATGACTCCAACGTGACATCCCTTCCTGTGGGCTCCAGAAGTCTCCAGAGGCCGTGAATACCCATCTTGGCAGATTATAGAGATTCCCTATAAAAAGAGAAATAACAAATTGCTACAGTCAAATGAGAGTAACAGAGGACCTCTATAAGAGGTACACATCAAAAGTCTAAACTCTAATGGGCATTTTGTTATCTTGCCATCTATTGTTTGTTCAAATGAAACTTTTTCATGTACAACCTTGAGACTTGTACTAAAGTTGAATCTATAAATAGGAAAGGCTCAGTATCTTGCATAGCGTCTTTCTTGTCTTAAAAGTAAATGCCTCTAAAGGCCTGGTTACACGGTACATGAGAATGTACAAGAAAATGTGTGAATGTCTAAATGTCAGAATGAACGCGAAAATTCACTGTGTAACCACACGAAAATGTACGATTGTATGAATGTCTGAACAGAAAATAGAACCGGTTCTAATTTCGTTCAGACAATCGTACAAGTTGACCTCATTACAGAGACACCTGGTGGCAGACGACGCAAATGACACATTCACATTTACACAAGCCAATTGACAACTGAATGTGTCGTTTCCATGGCAAAAAAAATTGGTTTAAATAACGCGCCTACGGTTTAAAATGAGGAAAAACAAACGAAAACGCATAATGCGAATTAGAAATTGTACGAAAATCTGTCCGAAAAAATGTACCGTGTAGCCACCTATTCATTGATCTTGTCCATGAGAATGTACAAGAATCTGTACATGAAATCATTCACACAAATGTACAGAAACTTGTACATTCTCATGTACCGTGTAACCAGGCCTTGAGAGCAAGAAAAAAGTTTGCAGGCCAACATTTAAAGGTATAAGCTCTAATTTCTAATGGATCAGCTGGGTTTGTGACCGTGGTACCACAAGGTTCCAGGCATATCCCCATTGTGACCTGACCTAGCAACTTACACAAAACCAAAGCAATTTACTCTCTTGAGATTTTTTTATACTTTGAATGACATGAAATTTATATTTTTGCTCCATATTTTTCCACATTCATCATGATTATAATAATAATAATAATGTTTATTACTCCAAATATTTTTTACAAAAAAATACATATACAACATGCAGGAGCTTTAGGTAACCTAAAAGGCGGACCTGTGTTAAGGTTACCATCATTATATAATAATCTTCCATGCATTGGTTTATAAATAGTGGAAAAAAAGGACATGTACCAACATTAACAAAAAATAATATCTTAACTAAGTATATTATTATAATTTCAAATTTGATTTAACAAAGTATTTCTTCAATTTTAGGATAATTAAACAGCCAATATTTTACATTTTTTAGAAAAATATAAATATTTACCGCCCTTTTGTACTCAGATGGTAATAAGTTGTAGACTTTTGGCCCAATGTATAAGAAACTTTTTCTGAACAGTGACAATTTGGGCCTTGGTAAGGGTGTCAACACCCTACGAAAATTCCACTTGCCCGGTCTATTTGATACCGGTACTTTTGCTCCACTTCTCAGAAAAAAAAGTCTAAGTACTTTATACACATACAAGTGTCTGAGAGGGAGCAATTTTAAATTTTTAAAGAGCGGAAAGGACGACTCATAGTAATTCTGTTTCAGCATCACCCGAATAATCCTCTTCTGCAGGGTTATAGCTGGTTTAATAGAGTTCAGATAAGCTCCACCCCATGCAATTATACCATAAGTCAATTTAGAGTTTACTAATGCATTGTAATATAACCTCAGATTATCTAGCGAGCATTTGTTACGAAGCAGATAAAATTTAGCTAGGGCATAACGCAATACTTTAGTTACAGAGTCTATGTGTTGTATCCACTTCAAACCTTGATCTAGGGTTATTCCTAGATAAGTTATACTATTTACACGTTCAATTACAATGGGATCACAGCAAGTATCAGGATTACAGTTTATGCCATGATATTTCAAGTTCCAGTTAAATGTAAAACGATTACAAACATTAAAACATATATATTTCGTTTTATGAACACTCATTTTAAGTTTGTTTGAATTAAACCATTTCTTTAGATAGTTTAAGTCTATCTGCATACTATTTCTAACTTCTTCCCAGGTTGACTCATCATAACATAAGGCAAAATCATCAGCAAATGCTGTCACATGGCCTTTAAATTTAAAGTTACAGAGGTCATTGACATATATCAGAAATAAAATTGGGCCAAGTACTGAGCCTTGTGGGACACCAGAACTGATACATTTGTAGTCACTGTAGTTGTTATCAACTACCACGCATTGGGAGCGATTTGTCAAATAACTCTGGAACCACTGAAGAGGGATTTCCCGAATACCAGCTTTCTCGAGCTTAAATAAGAGGATATTATGATCAATTGTATCGAAGGCCTTTTGGATATCAATGAACAATCCAGCAGTGCGCTTGTTTCTGTTCACTGAGTTATAAACTTGAGAAAGAAATCTTTCTAAGGCATCTTCAGTAGCTCTATCTTTTCTAAATCCATATTGGTTTCCACTGAAGAATTTGATTTTATCAAGATATTTTATCAATTTAAACTTCACTATTTTTTCTAATATCTTTGAAAAAATTGACAAAAGGGAAATCGGTCTATAATTTTGAAGTAGATGTCTATCTTCTTTCTTAAAAATAGGTTTAATAATAGATTTTTTAAGAGAATTAGGAAATACCCCACTGGCCAGGCTTAAATTAAATGTGTAACATAGTACTGGTGCAATATCATTGATAATCAAATTTAATAACTTAGTATTCAAGCCGTCATGACCAGCAGATTTACTAGGATGCAGAGATTTAACGACTTTAGTTACTTCGGAAGGGATAATTGGTTCGAAGAACATAGAATCAGTGCATGTGGAGTCACTAACAGATGCAAATAGGAATGGATCTATATTGGTTTTACCGGGAGGTATGCAACTATCAAAGACACTACTAAAATAATCATTTAAAGTATTAGCAACATCAATACTCGAGGAAATTATCTTTCCGTCTACATTGAGCTGTATTCTATGTTGAATATTACTAATTTCCCCAGTTAGCTCTCTAAAAAGTTTCCATTGCTCCTTCAAATTTCCCTTGAGCATTTCGAACTTTGTCAAATAATAATTATTGGAGGCTGTCCTAAGTTCAGTTTTCAGCTTATTCCTGCACCTGATAAATTCCTTTGCAAGCCCCTCATTGGTTGGGTGGCGCCTATATTTTTTTAGCAAATAAATTTTTCTCACGATAAGACGAAGTAATGTATCAGTCATCCAGGGTTTAAGTTTTTTACGATTGCAATTATATGGCTTCTTAATTTTAGAAGAAGATAAGCAACTTATTAAATATTCGTGCATGAGAGAAAAAGCCACACAAGCATTAGTTTCACAAATGACAGATGTCCAGTCTACACCCAAAACCAAATCCCGAAACTTATCATAATTGATTAAAGTCATCTCTTCATTATTGGTCTTTATAGGGGGTATTACATTTTTCTTTCTAGAAATAGAAATTGCCAGCATTGAATGATCTGTTATTGATACGTCTAAAACATTTGATACTATGTCATACATAAAAGCATTATAAATTCTGACAAATATATGGTCAATGCAGGTGGAAGAGATCCCTGTAATTCTAGTTGGTGCATCAATTTGATTGGTGAGGCCATAAGAGCTCATTAAATGCATATAAAGGGTAGAATCATTGGTTGAATTAAGAATATTAACATTCATATCACCAGCGATCACTAAATTATGTGTCAGCTCCGATAGTATCGTTTCTATTTCTGAAATGAATTTTTGTATCGGGTGATTTAAGTCCCTATAAATACCAAGAACATTTGTTTCAATTATATCACTTTTCACTGATACAAGGACACAGTCAGCAGTGGTTGTCATCAGCAGCTTGGAATCACACTTAAGATTACTTTTAACAAAAATCATAGTTCCACGGGCCCGTCGGGTACTGCAGCAACAAGCAAAGGATTTATAACCGGATATTTTATATAGATCTACCTCATGTTCATATATCCAGATTTCAGTCAATATAATGATATCTGGTAAATTCTTAAACCCTTCAAGGTGAACCAGGAATAAATCAAAATTACTTCTAAGGCTACGTATATTTTGGTGAACGATAGAAAGAGCATTCGTACTAAACTTAAGTTGACTATATAAGACAGACATTGTATTACAAGTTATTTATGTCATTCATGCACGTAATTACAAATACCGGCTCTTTTTCTGCTTTTCTCATCAGAATTTTTCCGTCACGTATCCAAAGATATTTGTACTCCTTGTCTTTCTTCACTGCCTTCGCTGCATTTAGAACCCGCCTTCTGCTCGCACAAAGCGCCTCATTTACGTAGATCGGTGAGGACGGGCCCTGAAGGTTAAGGTGACTGGTGGCGAAATCCCTCTTCATTCTTCTTTTGGCTAGGAAGTCGTCCTTGAGCTGTTTCCGAATGAATTTGACATGAATTCCTCCGGTTCCACCTGTTCCTTTGAAGCGATAACAATAATCTATGTCACTCGCTTCCAATTTGACCCCTAAGCTAATTCCGATTTGACATACGATACCCATCAAATTTTCATTAGAGTTTAGGGGGTAGCCATGCAGCTCAATGGAATGAGAGAGCATACGCTGTTCTTGATCATTGCACTGGTTTTCAAGTACCGCTATTTGTTTCTTCAGGTTAATATTTTCCTGTAACAACACATCTATTTTTGCAAAACACTCATCTACTCTCTTTCCATGGGCATTAATAGATGAGGAAAGGTCTTCGAGCCTTTCATGCAACTTATTTAAAGAGTCACCTAAGTTACACTCTGTTTCTTTGAGCTCTGATTTGATCTCTTGAAGTAGTCTATTAAATATATCAGTAGATTCACTCAGAGGGGCACTTTTGGGTGTTACACTTGAAGGCTCAGGATTCATGCTTGACCTGCGAGACACTCGGCAATTTTGGTACTTCCACACTTGTTTACTTGCGATGATTCCTTCAATATCTTCTTTAGTGAGAGGGGTTTCCAAACAATTACCATGAAACTTGAATTGACAATCCGCACATGACAAAAAAACTGAACTGCGTATAGATTTTTTACACAACTTGCACGAGTTCATGTTGGTAGCAAAATACTTCCACGACGTGCACACTTTCACCAATGCATGGCCTTGCCTCTAGCTCGGAGCGGGAAACGTCCGAACGCGCCAGAGGTCTGACCTGAACTGTAAGGACTTATCCTTTGGAGTCACTCATAAGGTATCCAGCTAAGCAATTAGACTAAAGTCGACCCTTGCTTTGCTATCTCCGTTCACTTCACAATTGATTCACTTCATGATCTGCATGCAAGGAATTTTAGATGGGACTGATTTTGTGGGTGCCTTTTTAAATTCCCCATTTTTACGATCTTTTGCATCGATGATTTGTTATTCATTGAGCATCCAAAGCCTTATTTGTTGACGGACAGCATTTTCTATCATAACAACATTTATATAGATAAGAAATAATTAGATGCCGTTGCCAACGTTTCGATTTATTTATAAATCTTCATCAGGGCTAAATAGAGGAACATACCAATAATATACACTTCATAATAGGTTTCAGTTGGCAAATCAACATGTCAATTATACAACAATAATTTTAAATACAGCAGCTATACCCGGGCAGGGATGATATTATGTGATATGGTGAATACTATGTAAGTACATAATAGTAAGGACTTCTCATATCCTTTTTTTGTAATTCCAATTCAATTTCTTTGTTATTCCTGACCAAACCCTCAACAACCAGCTTTTATCAATGGATTTTAATGTGGTAAAAAACTATGATGACAAACATTAACATATTTAACCCTCCGCTACTCGCCTGGTGTCTGCTGGACGCCAGGCAATATTGTTTTGTGTTTCTTCAGCAGAAATGTGCGTATAATTGTTTCTCATTCTAGGTACCTTACTCATTTCTACTTTTATACCATTCAGTTAACTCATTTCAGATAAACTTCACTTCAGATAAACAGGCAGAGGGTCAAGCAAGGGTTTTTGAAATGTTAATGAATCTGACAGACACGACTAGATGTGTTAAACTTTCAAAAAATATATTATTTTTTCAATAAATGCTCATTTGTCTTAATCTATGTTTGTTATTTGATTTTATTACAAATTATGATTATCTGTGCTTTCTTGTTTATAAAAATGCTATTTTCCTCCAATTTCATTTACGGCTTGAAATTATTTTGGTTTTTTCAGGAAATATATTGAGACATTACTTCCCTCAACGTCACCAGAAGTTCTTAATTCAGCCATCCTTCCACTGTGTGTTTTTTATGTGTAACTTAGTTTAATTTCAATTGATTGCAACTAGGGAAGCGCCACGCGGCGGCGTGCCGTTTCGGCATTTGCCCGGCTACTTTGTTTTCTATCTGTATATGTGCAATGCTTATGCCTTCATCGACGTATTAATCATAACTTATCCATGTCAATTTGGCACAGCCGGATAGATACCACGTCAGGAAACCATATCGGTGACTACTTTGTTTTCTTTTCAATCTGCAACACTAGTGAAATGCTCCAACACGTACACAGTAATTTATCTTATTCACTTCTATTTATCGCAGCCGGAGAGATACCAAGTCAGTTCCCCAGATATCGCACTAATTTGTTTTCTTTTCGAGATACAAATGCGCAACTCTTGTAGTTCCTCCGTATAATTATCCTAGTCTTCCGCTATCGGCCTCTCATTCTCTGTCCGTTGGTGTATCAGAGCAGAACTTGTGACTGCAAGAAGCATCTGAATGTTCTCGCCATCAGTAAAACTTGCGAGTAAGTCCAGAGCGGTGTAGCACAATGAGCAACTCTTGAATGTGAATCACTATTCAAAAGTGTAAGTTTTATTTTAATTTACATTTCTATGCATATATTTACAAAATTTATCACGTTGTAGATGCTCGTTCCCTATTATGATGTTCCTCTTCTGGATTTACTTCTGTCCCTTACATGGAGAGAAAAGAACAGTTAAACCTAATGCGGGAAGAAGATCGTAACTATTTGTAGTATATTTTGATTGAATTAACAGAATCAGAAATTTCTGCAGTAAATAATGAGAGTGAAGACGAAGAAGATTCCCTCGAGGAATGATTGCAAAACACGGATACGGAGCAAGAAATTACTAGCGAGGAAGAAAGTGACCAAGACGATGAAGAATCAGGTACAAAATTTGTTTTCGGGAAGGCAAAACTACAAAGTGGTCAGTGCAAAAACCTGTAAGGACTCATCGTCATAATATTGCAAGGCTAAACATGGAGGTACTGCCATTTATGCCGCTCGTCACTTAACTGTAAAAGAAATTAACCTCAGTAGGTCATGTAGAGAACTGCATCGTGAGGCAAGTGTTGTGTGTGTGAAAGACTACAATGCCATTATAGCCTGTGTGTATCGATCTCCAAAAAGAGGTTTCAAAATGTTTTGTGAACAGCTGGAGCTCATTGTTGTTAACCTGTCCAACTTTGGCTCAAATATAATTGTTTGTGGTGACCAAAATGTAGATGTTCGCTTTGCTACTAAGGAGACCATTGCTCTTACCTCTCTATTTCTATCCTTTAACCTATTTTGTGTGAACAAAGAGCCTACAAGAGCCAGTTCTTGTCTAGATAATATCATTATCAGAGGTTATGTAAAAAAGGTTTGCTGTGACCTTTTTGCGGAGCAACGTATTATATTAAAGTAAAGCCTGTATCGTGGGGGAGAGGAAAATATTCCAGCACAAAAAAATATCACGTAATGATAACAGTATTTCTTTTCCCACCTCATCTTTATTTCAATTGATGGAATTTAACTTTTCATTCATGCAATCGGCATGGAATTGCATACTTCCGGATGACAAATGTCATTACTCGAGAGCGGCTCCTGGGAAATTTTAAGTGAGTACATCATTGCTAATTAAAAAGTAGTAATCCGTTCATTGTTTACGGCCTTGAGAAACACCCACGACCAATCGAAGCCCATCCTATTCACGGAAGTATCCTTGTGTTTTCAAAATCTAAACATACCAGGTCTGTCAGCATATGTAGCCTCTTTTCGGCCAAACACGAATCCCTAAATTAGCTTCAAAAGTCTCCCAAGGGGATTGATTGAAAATCCAGCAAATAGGCTGAAAATTAAAATAAAATAGTTGCTACTGCCGTAAATGTATGGGAGTGAGCACTTTACAGTAATTCCGTAAAATATTCGAAAGAAAAAAATTGCCGCAAGCTGGGACCGAACCCCAGACACCGTATGAGGACAACTGGCTCCCCACCTCAACCCACTGGGCTATGACCTCAGTTGAGACAGGCGTGAACTTTAAAGGATTTATACGGAGGAAGATTCTTTAATAGCGTTTTTCTCTCGAACCCGGGCCTATGTGGAAGAAAGCCGTGACACATTTCCCGCATTCTCTCTCTTGTTTCAGAAAATAATTGCCTCGTTTGGATCCCGAACATCAGTCACGCGAAGTCTCCTTGTCAGTAAAGACGTTATGCAACCCGCAGTACAACCGTGTCGTAAATATTTTTCCGCTCGAACTGAGGTACCCGTCGAAAAATGATGAAACTTTGCACCTTAGTCAACAACAATTTTAAAACTTGGCAAACTATTTTTATGATCTCATTAATTTTCCAGCATGACGATGTTTCCATAGCCTCAGAACGCCGCGAAGCAGTCATGATATGCAACCCGCGATACAAATTCGTTATGCGAAATGCGAATATATTTTTTTTTCTCCAAGGGGAAGAATCTAACGAGCAGAAGGACTCACCTTCGCACACATACGACCCAGGGGTGATTTTTGGGCGATTACTTAGGGGAAAAGGTGCGTCTCATATGTCGTAAATTTGCTAAGTCACAGCTAAAAGTCAATAAAATAGCACTACCTATTCCTCAAAACAAATAAAACTTGATTACACGACAGGTGTCTCAACTTACAAAGCCATCAATAGCTTCCACAAAGTCGTACCCGAAACTGTGAATATTTCAGTCATTTTACAGCGGAATCACTTTAACACGTTCAACCCGACGGACGCGTATTCGCATCCGATGTGCGTTGCCAAGATACCGAAGGACGCACATTCGCGTCTGTTACTTACTGACCAATTACTGATTACTGACCTTTACGGTTTTGCCAAGAAAGCTAAGGACGCGAATTAGCGTCTTTAATAAAGAAGCAAGTTTTGTTATTAAAAATTTTTTAAAACTAATTTTAAATAATATATAAGTGACTAGCCAAATTAATATGGCAGAAAGCGCTTTCCGTGTTTCGTGATTGCACACTAGAAATATTCCGGGTTGAATGGGTTAACGAACTTCTTTGGAAGGTTATGGTGAAGAAGGCTCAGAAGGTTGCAACTTATGCGGAACTCGCCAATTCTACTCGAGTACAAAACATCGAACCAAATACCCACAGATCCCCAGATGTCAGCGATGTTTCCTGGGGATCATTACTCTGCCTCCAGACTACTGTAATTAGAATAAATATACACAATACATCAAGTTCAGACTGCCCTACGATGACAAAACCTCCTGCCTCAAGGAATCATACCCATTACGAGAGTCCCACGCATCAGCCACTAACCTATTCCATTTCATAGCAGTCCCTTTAAGAATAATTTCTCACCACAAGTACAAATCAAATTTGTTAAAAAAAAACTAGAAATACAGCTTCATTTTGTTTGCTCAATGGTGCAAAATCTGGTCTGTCTTAACCGATGCCTGCGTGAAATAATAAAGAGAGCTTGGCACCCTAATAGCAGTGAGCAGCTTAAAGGGGGGAGTTCAATTTTGAAATGGATGACTCATTTCAAACCTTTGCTTTACTGACGTGGGACGTCTCCTCCAGTCACATGATAAACTGACAAAGCAAATAGAAGGCCTAAGAACTTAATCAGATTGTCCCCAAAATCCCATTTCAGAAGACGTCACAAGCCTCAATGGAAGGCTAGGAGGAGAGGCCAAGGCAATAAACTGGTCATGTGACTCAAATGCCATGGCTACGTTGTCAAATGTCTCTCAACCAAGCTGGCAAACCTCAATTCAACAAGTTTCCCAAGGTCAACTCTTTGGACTCGCCAAAAATAATTTTTTTAAATTAACTTTTTTCCGGACGAGATTTGTTTTTATTTCCGCATAAAGTAAAGGAGATTATAGCAGAGGATGAAGATAATAAGCTGCTTCGATTATTTTGCCACATAGATCTACCAAAATCAATTAACAAAAGGATTTAAAGATGTTACATTTTCCTGACGAGTTTCCAAGGAGTACCTCAGCACAACCCAACATTTCTGTCAGGAGGAAGAGTAGGTTAATAGTATAAAAGTTTGAACTGTTTACAATTACACCACTTCAAAAAATTACCAATAAAACATGGAAGCATGTAGAGTGTGAATCAAAATATTTTCAATTCCCTTTTACAGACTAAACTCACCATGACGGTTTCAGATCAATGCACAATATTAGCTATGCGCATAAAATAAAATAAATTCGAGCTCTAAAACATATATTAATTATTCATGCATTGATTAAAGGTCTAGAATTTATACATGAACAGGAAGCCACCTTTATTTCTTCAATAAATGGTATCATTCTCCTTGAAAGTGATGATCATTAAAAGTTATGGAATTTTATTTTTTTTAGTTAAAATCGTTAAAATGTAACACAAATCAAGATTTAAAGACTAAAACGTTCTCCCCATTCACCAGTATTCACTCCTGAGAAGTCATCTTAACAATTCAGGCTATCATAGCCCTTAGGGACCAAAGGTCAATTTACCCTTATAAACAACGAAAAGTCGAACGAATCAAGAACTCAGACGTGAGGAGCAAGACAATCAGATGTCTCCAGGAGCGACTCCAGAAAAAGACAATGAGCTCACAACTGTCAGGTCAAGGAGCTTCCAACTCTAAATGAACTGAATTAATAAGCTCTAAAATCCATTACCAGAGATTCATTCAAGCCAGACCCAAAAATTATTAGCCTCGACACATTGATTTTTCTTTCCGCTAGTCTAATCACTCACCCAAACTTCCTTGTTCCCAAAAGACACCAAAAATTCTGTGGCCCAGAGCAAGACAAGGAAAGCTAGTTCCTCCCTTCAAAACTAACAGGATCAGTGGTGAGGAAGAGGAGGGAAGCCATACAAGTGTGTTAAGTGGTCTTACAGGATTGAGTTCCCCCTCCACGTCCAGACCAACAGAATATTCCTTCATCACATGGAGGAGAGCAGTGACGCCGTCAGCTCACCCCACCCAGTGACGTTTACGTAGAGAAAGATGGGCGAGGGGAAGGAACGGAGGCTATCGGGGGGATGGGAATGAGACGTAGCCTCAGAGACAGTGGAGGGGGAAGACCCGAGAGGATTTATATATATAGGTAGTTCACAACCTATCCTCTTCACAGAACAGTCCCCAGCTAGGAAGCAACTAGGACCCACCGACCTATTTGGCAGTGATCACCGTAGACAATCTGACATCAGCGGTTTGGTGGCTTATTTAGAACAGCTCTATCAGGGGGATCGAGACAAACAGCAAAATGGTCGTCAATTTTAAGGTGTATAAGAAGAGTTCACCAAATAGCAAGATAACACTCTATCTTGGGAAGAGAGACTTTGTGGATCACATCAGTGGCGTGGAACCCATTGGTAAGTCAATAATATATCTCAAGTGAATAATATCCCCAAAACACCATGTCACAATTTATATTATTTTAAGAGAGATTGAACAGCGACTGAGATGGCTCCTTTGTGCAGTGAAACTTATCTTGAGTGGAACCTTATGGAATCATGATATTTTCCTTGTTCAGGCAGTTTTCTGCTCAAGGACGTTCGGTGGTTTCACTCAACTTAAGAGAATTCGACGAAACTTGCTGGAAGCATTACTTATCCTGTCTTAAATCTACCTGATTTTTTCAGAATTATTTACCCCAGATTACTTAAGATATTTGATCGATAAGTGGACAAAAAATTACATGGGTTCTTATGGGAACACAAGGTACGAGTAGCTTAATTCATCAAAAAGAACCTTTTTATAGTTAAGAATAAGAAAAACCAAAATAATAAAAATAAAGTATATCAAATGATTTACATACATTATTCTATTGATGATTTAAATTATTTTTGTTTTTCTTATTCTTAACTAGAAAACGTTCTTTTCGATGAATAAAGCTAGTCGCACCTCGCGTTCTCATAAGAACCCATATGTAATTTCATGCCCACACTTCCACATCAAATATCCTAAGAAACCTTCGGTAAATAATTTTGAAAAAAATCAGGTAGCTTAAGGAAAATATAATTATAATGCTACATAGCAAGTATCGTCGAATTCCCTTAAGTTAAGAGTGAAACCAACGAACGTACTTAATTCAGAGTCAGATATTATCTTTTTAAAGACATTAAAGATCCATCATATCTCGTCAATGTTGTATGAAAGGCAATATATAGATGGAATTAAACAAATTAAGAAAGAGCAATGTCACATTTCATGCAAAAAGTTAACTTATTTCAAGAAAATATTTATTTTTTACAAACTGCACACATTCCAGCTTTTATGCCTGTGTTTACTTTAAAAAAAAACTGTAAGATTCTGCTGAGTCAATTACCTAATTTATTAAGTAAAAAAAAATAAGAAAGTTTTTAAAAAATTGGATTTACCTATATTCAGACAACAGTTGGCCAAATCATTTAGCAAACAAGATTTCTTGACATTATTTTCACTATTCATGCCTGAGATAAAATATTTTCCATTGGCATAGTTCATGGAATTCCACCCAAAACCACGTTTACTTATCCTGGATTCAATTACGTTTCCACAACTGAGAGTTCCATTTAATAATGCATGCATAGGTAATCGTGCATGAAAACCCTAATAACCCCTGCTTCCACGCAGGTTTCGGTTTCTCTCAGATTCTGACAAAGACAGGTTTCACTGAATTAGATGTTAAAAAAATGAGGCAAACCTTGAAAATGGCACTGAGTTGCCGAAACCTGGGTCGGTTTATTCGTAAATAAAGTATGGAATTCACTAAGTGATTTTTCAATATGCATATTAAAAAACTTTTTCAGCTGACAAAATTTTAGGCTGATTATTTGTTTTTCCTCAGAGTATTGTGGGGTCTACAAATATTTCACAAATATAAATGATTTATCATGGTCATAATTAATTCATTCATCATGTACTCCCTATCAATTAACTACAGACTACACACATTATGATGTGAAGTAACCCTAAGTAGCAAATCCCAAATTTCAGGACATTTAAATGACACCGTATTTTAGCATTTGCCACAATATTAGTTCACGCAGTAAGTGATTTCACAAATACAGTACTATGTTACATTGCTTGTATATAATTGAGTTATTATAACAATAAATTCAGTTGAATTCAATGAAAAAGCACACTCTCTCACTATATGAAACTCTCATAGACATACAAAAATGTCTTAAGTTTTAACCCTTCGGAACGCGCAACCTGTGAGGTCCCGCAATAAATACGCAGTTTTTAATAATTAACTAATGTTTACCGCTTCTTTATTCTATGTTTACCGAAATTTCCCATTCCTGAAGAATAAAAAAGTAGTTTTTGCTGAAAAGTGTAAAAAGACCTCTCAGTGCATTGCGCGTTCCCAAGTAACTTTTTGAATGCGCGTTCCCGAGTGTTAATTTAAATTCATAAAAAACAATGACAAAATTCCTTTGCTTCTTCCATCATTCACATGTTATTATTAACATCTTTGTCACAAGATCTGAGTAAACTATATTTACTCAAGAGAAAACTTAAAATTAAAATTTCTAACAAGATCAAGACATGTTGCCTCACTCTCACCAGGCTATATCGTGAGTAAGAAGCATCTGGGACTCCGGAGAAAATGATTTAATATGCACGACTGATAGAATACAAAGTTTAGCCAAACTAAGTGTAAACAAAAGCAAGTGTAACGACCAAAGACGACCGCTCACAATCGAAGAATTTAATACATATTCGGGGCGGTTCGGTATACGAGAGGCGTAACGAAAGTTGTAATATGGCTTCCTACAGCGTATGCAACTTCACATACAGTCGTGTCGAGCGGGGTTGCCTGCTCGCAACCAACCGTCGCTAACAAGACTCGCACAGCCGATTGAAACGCACGCGGATATACATGCGGAATCGACAAGTGAAATTACCGCCCGGGAGGATTTCTCATTCCCCTTACCCGGCACCACTAATGCGCTCATGCAAAGCTCTGCTAAGCCTCTAATTGGATTACACTTAGAGGCCTCTGAGTCATTCACACAAGGGAGGGTGGCCCATTTCCCAGGGTACATTTTAGAAAGAGAAACCTCGGTCACATGTTATCGAAGGGGAACAAACTTTATGACTCACTCTGAATAAAAGTTACGGAATGCAAACAATTTAGGTGTAGTAGAAGAGCCTAATCTATAGCTAGTTTGACATATGTATCCCCACATGAACATTTAAATGTCGATGAGGTAATTTAAATGGGATTAGACAAGGGCCACTCTGAAAATTACCCCGGTAATTTTCGTAAATTACCACGGTTTTTTTCGTAATTTACCGCGTCCCTTGAAAATTGCCGTAATTTTCTAGATAATTCACCTATATTTGAGATAAGTTTTCATACAGATATATTCCCAACATGTTCTTTTAAGCCAAGTTCACATTTCCTACGTATTTAATAACAAATTGAGGTATTATGTACAAATAATTTTTGGAATATTTTACTTAAATTATAACATTAGATGAGTAATGCATTAGAATATTCTTCTTGAAAATTTTTCATACTTTGACAAAAGAAAGCCAGATTGCGTGTTGCTGCTGTATTTCTTTTTAAAATTTTCTAACAGATTAATGTTGTATTAGGTATGGTTTAAACATCGTTATTCCCTTCCTATTTCTATTGTTTTTTTCTTATTTAACCATACATTTGCTGTTAAATGCTTAAAACTAAAAACTACTGGAAAATTATGGTAATTTTCGAAAATTACCGTAATTTACATCACATTAAAATTACAGTAATTTTCCCATCTCTAAATGGGATATGAGTTAAAATAAACAAAATAAAAACCAAGAACTCTTTTTATCATATTTTTCACACTTGAAAGTTTTATCAATACTGACTGCATAGACCTACGCAATGCAGACTGCATAGACCTACCTATGCTCTGATAACACTAAGCACCAAACAATTATGCAGATTTGCCAAAAAAATAGAACTTAAAAAAGTGAGCACGCTATATCAGTGGATATCTCAATTTTAGTACAGGTTACGGTGGTTTGTGCGAGATAATTCCCTAGTCATAATGGAGACAATATTCAAATTTTATTTTTTTATTTCAGCATCCGTACGAAGTACAAAATAAATATTGTAATATTAATGGCGCAAATATATAGTTATATATGACCAAAATTGTCAGTAATTAAATAAATAAAGCTGCACAAGTCTCTAACTTGACTCATTTTTTCCTGCCGTATGGCTGAAAACCATTCAAAACAGCAGGTGTGTTTGCGATTCTGTAAATATTACTGTGGTGAGTAATTGATTATTTTTTATAAATAGTTGAGAAAAAATGAAATCTACACACCGTTAGTTTTTTGGCGAAATCTAGGCGCTAGAAGTTCCTAATTTTTTAAATATTCTCCCTTTGGACCGCACAGCCATAATCTATCCCATGTAAAAACAGCTTATATTTTTAGGTAAATTGCTCGAAAAGTAGTTCGGCAAGGGGTTGATATTTTGATATAATTGTAAAGATGAGAGTTTTATCTTTAAAATTAAGTCAAATTCATCAAATTCTAGGTGAAGTGATTTTTCGCTCAAACTACCTCAACTGAATATAATGAGTAATAAATTGATGTACAGCTGGATATTTTCTTCAGGGTATTGCAATGGATGTTGGCCAGACCTATGTAATGTATCTTATAAATGGAATTAGGTGTGACTAGATAACATGAGCACTCATTGGACCAGAATTAATTTTATCTCAAGCCAGTTCTGTACTAATACAGTGCAACATCGATTGATACACACCTCACGTAGAAGAAAGACATCACAGTTTTCAGAAAAGTCACTAGTTCAATTGAATCAACGATTTAGCGTTTGAGAGGTGATTAAATGCCATGCAATCAATTCCATTACTCTCCATGAACTATAGAATGTAGAGAAAAACCTATCTTTTCACAATATCAGCAGTTTCCAGTCACACTGTCCAGTTTATACAGCGAGTAGGTGCACGAAGAATTGTTCCATCAAAATTGAATCATATAAATATGACAACTTGCACAAACGCATGTCCATAAGTAACCCTTTGTTGCTCGAGGAATTTGTTCTGGAAACAGTTCATGCTTCACATAAATTACACTTATTTGCATATAATACATAATTTTAAATTAATAATTACTACAAACTTTCCATTATTGATAGTTGTAGTTGGTGGTAAAGTTTTTTAATTTGTACTTATACATTCTGCTTGATTTTTTTCTAACCAGCCATTTTGAAAAACATACCGCAGTTGTTTATGCACAGACGAAAACAAAATGGTCAACACCAATTAATCGTGGAGTTATCTTTTCTGTATTTGCAAAGACATAACCGTTTATGATTTAATTTTTTTTTCTATTCACATTTCCTTTAGAGTTTAAATAAAATTTATTTATTTATTTATTTTTAAGAACCACCGAAAACAGCTCTCATTGGCCTTTACATCGGGGTATTAACATTTAACAACGGACGAGCACAAACAACCATGCCCTGGGAAGTGAAAAATCCTCCCCAGGCGGGACTCGAACCCGCAACCTTTGGGTTAGCAGGCGAGGACATTACCCCACCGCCACCGAGGCCGGCAAATTTAGCATTGGTATTAGAACAATTAATTTTACATCCCATTGTCTTATGCAATCATTTGGCCAGCATGTGAAGTCGGAGGTACTCCAATTTCTGATGAATACCTCATACTCTAAAGAGGGTTATGTAATACATTTGAACGTTAATCATCATGAATAAGGGAATGAACTGAAATCTGAAATATTCTTGCATGTAACACATACTGCAAAAGTAGCATGTAACCCCAATTGGCGTTCACAAATTTCACCGTGTAATACACCAATATTATGACTTGCTGAAAACTTGCATTCATGTAATATGATCCAAAGATATGTTATAAGGACTTTTTCAATGGAAACTCCTCAGATATGAATAACTGCACAATATTTGTTATAATAATTCATTAAGGGCACAAAAAATAGCATCATAATATCCATTGTGTGAAATTCACAGTCAAAAAATAATTTGCCAGGACTGGCATTCGATTTCCCGCCGAGTGCTCTGCCAGTTAAGCTACCCAGGCGTCATCTCTCACTGTGAATTTTGTGGAGGCTTTAACAGGGTGGCTACTGATATCCAATTTTTAAATTCCCTGACTTTTCCCTGACTATTCCCTGATGGATTTACCAATTTCCCTGACCAATCGCCAAAAGGTCACCTATTATTGGAATATTTTATTTCTGCTGAATTAAATTTTCGTCAAAACTCAGAAAATATTAAAAGCTTAAATCATTACATTAAAAGCTGCATGTACATCCAATGAAAAAAAAATATTAAATCTTCATAAGTTAAACTCTCATCCAAATTATAATCGCGTCTTGTAGTTCTGGGAAGCTGAGAATTAGTGAAAAGGCATCGAAGGAAAAGTCAATGGCCAATTTACTGTCGGACTCCGGCAAATGTATCACTAGGGTGCGCGAAAAATACAAACCAAAGCCAAGTTGTGGGACTGGATCAAAATCGGATAGCGCGAGTGATTTTCAGAAGCGAATAACAATTTGATTAACGTGGTTATAACCCCTTGATTGCAAGAGTATTGCAAATCAATTGCGATGTAAAACTATTTGGATAAACAAACAAAACGTAAGCGCGCCACTGCGAGCGAAGACAGGAGGCAATTGGCAACGGCAGCATCATATTCAGGAAAATCATGTTTGAGGTGGTTTTTGACCTGACTAAATTGCTTCGAGAGGGAGCTAAGGGGGCTATTCAACAATTACGTCGAGCGTGAAAGGAGGGGAGGGGAGGAGGGCTCTTCTTACTTTTCACGAAGGGCGATATGAGAATCGAAGATGATCTTGCGTAAGATTTTGTTTAAACGTACCTGTATTACCATTTTAATAATCATTGTCTCGTATTTTTATAACTGTAAGCATGTATTTACTACGAGCTAGTATGCTCCAGCCGCTCCAGCTACTTCTCAAGCTATGCCTCGGAAGTTAAAAAAAAATGAGGTAAAATTTTCCGAACAGCATAGCCTCGGATTCCTTGTGATTAGCGTAATACATTGTGATCATGAATTTTGACATTACTAGGCAAATACCGCAATAAGGATATGCAAAAGGGATACATTTTACGTCTGATTCACTACTAAATAACTAAGATTCACAGCTGAATGAGCCACGAATTGATGGGGCTTATTCCATGAACGTCAGCGACGGACATTAGTTTTAGTTGTTGAAATGTTTTGGTGAAATAAAGGGTGGGAAAGACTGGCCGATAAACGTAATGGTAGAAAAATAATGAGAATTTCCTACCCCAGTTTCTCCCCGACTGTTACGAAAATTCCCTGACATTTCCCTGACTTTTCCAGAAATTCAAAATTCCCTGACAATTCCAGGTTTTCCTGGTTTTCCCTGACGATCGCCACCCTGTTTAAGGAGCGATATGTCTTCACAGAGCAGAGCACTCTCTTGGGCAGAGCACGCGGCGCAAAATTGGGGGGGTCTGGGTTCGAATTCCAGTCCAGGCGAATGATTTTTTAATGCAATTGATGCAAAAATAATAATTTTATCGCGTGGTTTAATCGATGCAGCATCTTTCAGTTGTCACATCTTGTCTGCTATCTTATTGATTGGAAAATATTGAGTGTCTGTGTAGCATAAAATATGTCTATGAAATCAGATGACCGTTTACTAATTTTGCATGCGACAACTATCACTGAGTTTCGAGAAAAGACCCCCTGGGGGTCAATTCTCCAAACAAAACAAAAATAACAAATAATCACAATTACGTATAATTATTGCAAGTTTCATCACCAATTGATATTTTTCATGCAATAATTATTACATTCAGACTGGATGTGACAACTCAACAATATTAAAATGACAAACCATGCTAGAACGTTCTGATTTTTGCATGAGTTTATTATCATGGTACCATCAGTACACCATCAATACCTACAGTTTTCTAAGGTTTCAATCTCTTTATGACATTTTTAACGTCCGACTCTGTAATATTCAATAAAGTACATCCAATGTACAAAAATTATACATCATATAAAAGCCTGTTAAACTTTTATGGATTACTAAAACTGTATGTACGAAGGAAGGGCATGGGTTTTAAGTTCCTATATGAAATAATAATGTACGGTAAAGACAGTGCAATCCTCCATAAACTAAATTTTTATGTTCCACAATTTAAACAAAGATACAAACGAACCTTTTTTATTCCATTTACTAAAACCAAATATTGTTGTAACTCACCACTTATACAAATGTGAAAGGAATACACTACTGTATATGAACATTTAGATCTATTGTGGGATAAAAATGTATTTACCTCCAAGGTAAATTTTATCATAGGCAAAAATATGTTGTTATGCTTCGCATTGTTTAAGAATACTTTTTGTATTTTGTGTTTTTAGATTAAGTATTTACTGTTTTGGGAATTTTTTCTCATTGTGAATGTGTGTGTTGTGGAATTGTTTTCCCTTGGTATATTGGGAAAACATTAAAATAAATAAATAAATAGTGCACAGGAATTGACCTCTTGGCTTCTTGCTCCCATAAGGAGGTGCATAAATGTGTGCTACCCATTTATGTACGGCAAAAGTTGGCTGATAGCTCAGCGGAGGAGTTAGGTGGTGATGCGCTCACGGCAGACGGAATATGTAGCCCCTATATATCTCTGTGGCCTCGGCCGTAAGAACACAAATGAAAAATTGTAGGCATCATAATAGCATTGACCCCAAAGTTCATGCATGTCCCCATAAACTGCAACATGTTAATTATTCTTTTTTTTGGGAGATTATGTAAAGAATAAGGTAATAAAATATGTTGGTAATTTTAAATTATTACTTCAATGGTAGAAGTTTAGCAGTAGCCTTTTATTTTAAGCTATCATGCAAATCCATTGTATTTGTAAGATATTTAGATATATGTATTTTAAAAAAGTCTTGACTCACAACTCAGGCTGGGCCCAATGCTCTATTCATGATTTTTGTAAAAATGGAATTGATGTTTGACTATAAACTCACTATATGAGGATATATAGACATATCGACTAGAGCAGTGGAGCTGATGAAACATGCAATGAATAATTGCATCCGTATTAGAATTTCCACTCCATAGTTGTGGTATTAAGTACATAAACAGCGGATGGTTAGAAATTTTTATTGCAGAAATGCACCCATCCAACATTTTTTCCCTTATCATTGAATTAAATCAAATTAAAAGTTAATATTTTAAAGTTAAAAGAAGGATTGGATCTTGAAATGCTAATCCCCCCAAAGCAGAACATCAAGCGACGGTGCGACATTGTGGCACAACGAAAATGAGAGCTGCAGAAAGATAACGTATACACTTAAAAAAAATACTGGGTAAATGAATCATAGGGTCCAGTCTGGGAGAAATTTTTTTGTGAGATTCGTAGAAAAGTAAGGGGTATTAGATAAATGGGAAAGGAAAGTGAAACGAATGCGCATTTAATAAATGTAAGAAAAAAGGCGTGAGATTCTTAGTTTTCGAGAAAGACCAAAGTTTGAAAATGACCAAATTTGCGTATTTTTCGTGAAATTTTGATGCCATATTCCAAGATTTTCAGAAGTCCCACTAGAGGGATACCGAGTAATTTCACGTCTACAATATGCCTTTACCGCCCCCTCCCCCCCCCCCAACAAGGTTGCGGGCCTATGGAGTGAAACAGGGGTGCTAGGGTGGGACGGTATGCGGCCTGGAAATGGGCATTTTCAAACAGGAAAAAGGCATTTACAGGTGAAAAAAAAGAATAAAAATGCAATTTTAAGTGAACGGGAATACAGAGCAATAGATTTTTCAGTGGTGGAAAATGGGGAAAGTGAAAAAATGAGGTAAAGGAAGTTAAGAGAAATGGCCATTTACAAAACATAACCCCCCGAGAGGGTTGATGATTGGAGGGGGGTGTAGTTGTAGTCTGGTCAAAGTTGTAGCGCATTAGGCGTTCCACAGAAAGAGTTCTTTTCAAAGCTCGCAAATAATCTTTAAATTACATGATTTACTTAAGTCCAGAGAAGAAGGAGTGAAACCTCGACTGGGAAGTGCGGAGGAAAGTGCGTAAGAGAAATATTTGGAATTAAGTTCGGAGATATGTGTAAAATGTTAGGGGAAGAGCGTGTGTGAAACGCGTCGTAAAGCGCAGCTAGTTTAGGTTGAAGGCGGGAATAGTTGGTGGGTATAGGGAATAGAAGAAACTGCTCGACCGCTGCGCCATCTCGGGGAACTAGGAGGAAAAGATCAGTATTTCCAATATGGCGTCCAGAAATAGATTCACATCACAGGTTTAAGTGAATAGTTTACGAAAGGAAAAGGTTTTATGAAGAATATGAAAGGTTAGTATAAATGCACATATGTATCGTAGCAATATATGTGAAGTAGGTGGTATAAGGTGAGCGGAAAGCAGGTGAAATTGAGGAATTCGCAGACTGGACGCTTCGATACAGATACCAAATATTGGAATGCAGCATTCAATAGTTAACAGAAACCAAGAGTTGATCATGTGTGAATTGCTTACTTATTCACCTATAAAACCTCTTGATTGACTTATTACTAAAATGCCCACACCCGCAGGAAATATTTTGCCTTAGCAGAATTGTTGAAAGTAAGAAAACTGTTGCAGAAAGATAAAACACATTCTGCTTTGGGGCTAAGGCTTACATGAATGACATTAATTTTTACCGATGAAATAAAAATGTAATTCAGAGAAAAGTATCACATGAGCTATAATCACAGTGAATGATTAATCAGTTTAAAAAATCATAGAAAACTAATTTTAATTAATCCTTCTGATATCTCTGTCTCCGTAGATGGTGTATTAGTCCTTGATGGTGACTACTTACGAGACAGAAAGGTTTTTGGCCAGGTGGTGTGCTCCTTCCGCTATGGCCGTGAGGAAGATGAAGTCATGGGACTCAATTTCCAAAAAGACCTCTACTTGGCTTCAGAACAGATCTACCCCCCGACACCAAAGAGAGAGGAGAACCTGACCAAACTCCAGGTATGCTGGCCCACGTGTTTTCTGTACCACTATGAAGGAAAAGAAAAACATTAACTTCAAATAACTTTGAACGCCTGTCACTCTCCTCATTAAGCCCTCTATGTGTTTTTACGAAGCAGAACATGTTTTTTCATCATTTGTTTCAAGCCCAAATTTTCAAACCTCACTATGTACTTAAAAGACTTAAAACTATGTAAATTTCACCCATTCTTATCATTGAAGAAACAGCCTGCAGTGTAAATAGTCGACATCAACACCTAATTATGGAAGTTATTCAATGAAACAATGACACAAAGTTTCTTTAACTTCAGCTTTACCATCACTCCACAAGAATATGCAAATGCAAACATTAAGTAATAATAACTGATGAAAGTGGACATAACATGTAACTATTGCTTCAAATAACAATAAATTCAAGCAAAACAACTCAATGAATCAAACACAGAGATTTTCTGTGGTATACCCAAGTAAGGTAAAAATTCATAGTGTCTCCCTCACCAAGAAGTTAATCACGGACACATAAGTATATCGATCTACAATCATATCCTCCTCGTATTTACCTATTTAAAGGGCATGATACATAATTACATCTTCATTTTTTGTTCTCGTAATTCAGGAACGACTTCTCAAGAAACTGGGACCAAATGCATTCCCATTTACTTTTAAACTACCAACTAGTGCACCAGCATCCGTTACCCTGCAACCTGGGCCAGATGACAACGGCAAGCCATGTGGTGTGCAATTTTACGTGAAGGCATTTGCCGGAGAGAGCGAAACAGATCGTGGTCACAAGAGGTAAATATATTTTAAACAAATTCCTTGTAAATATCTCGTACTTGGCTTCCAAATTGCTAGTGTTTCACACAATAGAAATTCAAAGCTAAGACTATTTTTCTTTGTCACTCAAATCAGTGCATGTAGTCCCTAAGAATGACTTTTTTCGTGTAGGAGTACTGTCGCTCTGGGAATACGGAAGGTACAATTCGCACCCACTAAGCAAGGACGTCAGCCGTGCACGGTGGTTCGAAAAGATTTCATGCTCAGCCCAGGAGAACTAGAACTTGAAGTAACACTGGACAAACAGGTGAGCAATCAAGCTTTCTGATATTAGATTCACATTTGAGCTGCAGCATAGTCATCTTCAAGTGATAACGTGAAAATGCAGGAACGAAATGAAGATCCTTGCAATTTTAGGATGCTTAAGTCGTATGAATTAACCATAGCTAACTCTTTTAAAAAATAAAGACAATTCTACTAATTGAAAAGTAACTATTAACGTACTCATACACAATTACCTGCAAATATGAAGTAATTTCGGCATCCTCATTCTGTTGTTGATGTAGCTTGATTTTGTTTTCACAGCAGACGAATTGCGATCTTCATTTTGCATTCGCGCGCTTTTAAATAGAGCTAACTTTAATCTGTTTTTAATTTCAGCTATATCATCACAACGAAAAAATCGCCGTGAACGTTTGCGTAAGGAATAACAGCAACAAAGTTGTTAAAAAAATGAAAGCTATGGTTCAGCAAGGAGTTGATGTGGTATTATTCCAGAATGGGCAATTCCGTACCTCAGTAGCTTCTGTAGAAACTCAGTAAGTATATGTGTGGCAATGCCTCGCTATTTTCTCAGAATATGCATTTTAATTTAAAATAGATATTTATGCAAAAATTTATATTTTATTGAATCTATTATATATTTCATCATGATCCCTTATGGCGACAGGCTACCTCGCTAAAAATGTATTTGCCGCCCGTCGGTAAATGTTTGGATTGCTATCTGGTAAAAAGCTACAGTTTTTATGTTTCGATGTAGCAACTATGTCGCAAGTTTATTTCAAGCATACGTGATGCCTAGCATATCGAAGAGATTAATCCGTTCATTAAGCCTCAGTAAATTGAGCCTATAAACATTTTTGCCGGCACAGTACTGGACCATGAGATGAAATATATGGGCCAAAAACGTCTATCACTTGGACTGAACTTTCTCTTGGAATTCAGATCGTACTCATAAGAATTCATTTTTTTATTTTTCATAATATACGAGAAATCAGGGAAAGCTTGGACCATTCCACGCTTCTTCTTAGGTGCTCTACCGCCTTGGCAGCACCATGCTCAGCTGTGGTCCCAGCGATTCATCCAAACTATTTCTCTTCCATTCCATAGCTCGCTCCTCTGCCTTCAGTGCTGACACCACATAGTTCTTTTTGGGTTCATGCCGTGCTGAATCATTCAGTGATAAGCAGAGGCCCTTTCTTTCCTCTCTCTGTTGGCTCGTATTTTCGTTTGAATGATTCGGAGATCACTCAGGATCATCTGATCATCCTATCTTGAATGGCATACACTGCTGCGCCCACATGTCTTCTCCCTTCACTCCTCTAGTCGGACCTCTATGTATTTTCCTCTCAATGCCTTCCTTTCATTGGTCATTATGGTGCCAGGTTAGTGGAACTCGATTTGCCAATTGCTAAATAAATCAGAGGAATCAACAAAGTTAGTGTTTTCTTTTCATGAATTTAGGGAACACGCTTTTGCATTCATGTTCTATTCATCAAAAAACATAGAAAAGGAGGATGGCCAACCCAAATGTTTTCATAATACTCTTAATACTAATTTTTTGGATTGCAATATGGAGGGAAAAAAGTTTCACCTGAAATTTTTTTCAGTCAGAAATGCATGTTATAGATGTCGAAATTTCGCTTTCAATCACTTGCAGGTTACCATGCATGTACCAAACACTTTCATTCCATAATATGGAAAATTTAATCACAACATATTTCTATGCCATTATAGAATTTCTTTAAAGCTTTTCAGTGAAAAAGTTAAATACCTTTACACAGGTAAAAACTGTGAAAAGGGGATTATGCACTTCCACATCAAGAATTAATGTCACTAAATTTCTTGAAGTCTTTGTTTTCTGACTGGGTGACAGTCTTTGTTTTGTGGGTTTTTGTTTCGTAGATGAGCTCTCTCGCTCAAGATGAAAGAGATCATCAAAATTTATTCCTGAGCACGACGAAACTCATGTGCATGAGACTTATTCAGCGAGAATGAGATTGGATTAACCCGAGAAGATCACTCACTCGCCTTATTTGTGTTTATGCACCCTTGCTCAGCTTTGCTTCCACTGTGGTGGAAGGGCACCTCCATTCAGGAGCCTTTACAGTTTACACTGGGTTGATGCAGCCGATGATTGAACAAAACGAGAGCAGCTATTATTGCGATCAATTGAAATATGTATGTAGTAGCCTGTCCCCTTCAGTCTTTCCTCTGCTACACATCCTCGGTGTGTTGCAGAAAAATGTGTCAACTGAGTCCTATTGTTCAATAGAGATCATATTTAGCCTATGATAGTTGAATTCTGTTCTCTTTATTCTTCTTAAATGATAGGGCACCACTGATGCTATCCTAAGGTTAAAAAATACTGATCTCTTGATAAGAAATAGTTATGTATAAGTTTTTGAGGCATATCTTCAGATAAAGCTACAAGGCATTATTGCGATGGCTCTTATTTTTTAGAACCAATGATTCACTGAGATTTCTATTTTAATGAATGATTTCTTAATCTTTCCCTAGGGAAGGATGCCCTATTCAGCCAGGATCATCTCTGCAGAAAGTTATGTTTTTGGTTCCCACACTGGAAGCCAATCGTGACCGTAGAGGAATTGCCCTTGATGGTCAGCTTAAACATCAGGACACTAATTTGGCCTCATCCACTTTGTAAGTAAAAAATTATTATCCATTAAAAAATAATTTTACAGCTATAGCTTTGAAAATAATATTTTGCTTACACACAAAATGCAACATTAAAAAAAACAATAGAAACATTAAATTTAAAGTGAAATATTAAAAGGCTACCAATCAGTTATTAATGACTTAAAATATAAATCCCTTATTTAAATAAATATCCTATTAAAACTATTTGCAATTAGTTCCTTCAGCTCTTCCTTGCACTCAAGCCAAATACTTATTCACAGTCATCAAAATAGTCTCAATTTCCCATTCAGATAGGGCATGATTCAGAATGGTACACACATCAAATTATCAGAAGATTTATATTTATTAATTTAATTATACATATTTTAAAATTTAAAAACATTTTTGTTCTTTAGTTTTTTATTTTACTTGATCAATATTTGTAAACATTTATCTACCACAATTAATTAATACAACTTTAATAAAGATGTTAAAACAGATCTTACTGCTATTCCTTTTGTTTGATTTGCAAAGTGATGAGCTAGAAAACAAGGAAGGATTGTGTCTTCCTTGATATAATACAAGTTACTCATCACAGAGCTTCATTATACATTAATATACTTATACTACTTTTTCTCCAAGCAAATTTTAGGCAGTCAAAACTGCCTAGGCCACTTTATGTAGTTTTTAATGCACTGTGTAGTTTAAAACTTAAAAAGTACTGTAAAACCTTGATATAAAGAATCTCTTGGGACAATGGGAAAATCAGATTTGTTATATCAAGGCTCTGTACTAGATTTTTTTATGACGACGAAGATAATGCAATACATGCTTATAGAATGAAATATTTTATTATTTAATTAGATTTTCCTATTCACTTCATCTTTGCCTAAACGTTGAGTTTTTGGCACCAAATTTATCAATTTTTTCGTTGTATAAAAACAAAAATTTTAATGTGTTAGGCTGGATACTGCATTGACTTCATGCCTTTGTGGCTTAATTAGGTCAAATGACCAATATGTTTGAGATTTACATAAAATGCGCATTCACACGGGCATTTCAGACTCAAAACTCTCCCAGAGTGGTCAATGACTGTTAACACATGGCATGTGCATTTTGTACCTCGCGTTGAAAGAATTTTATTTTGATCCGATGCAATAATTTTAATTTCTCTCCAATTCCCATTGAATTTCGATGGAAATTTCACGAGTACTCTCCGCTAGTAATACAAATACACATAATTCATTAGTTTGGAAATAGCTAAGTATTTTTACTAATTTCTGTTCATTTTTTTTAAAGGCTTGCAGCCCCGGACCAAAGGGATGCTTTTGGGATTGTGGTGTCGTACTCTGTGAAGGTCAAGCTCTATCTTGGAGCCCTGGGAGGAGAATTGACTGCAGAGTTGCCCTTCATTCTCATGCACCCTAGGGTAAGTGGTCTTTCACGTTGGAATATCTCGCACACTATATGTACTGACATGACTTTATTCCCCTAAGATTATTCCAAAAATGAGTGCATACATGTACCCACATAGCACGCAAGCTGGATTTCGGCTGGATGCATCCAGCTGGAATTGGCAGGCTTGATTCCAGCTGGAAAGGGCAAACTTGATTGTTTCAAGCTTTATCTATGTGTATCTTGATTTCAGTTGAATGCGGCAAGCTTGGATCCCACTCGATTTTGAATTAAATAAATGTCTCACTTAATTCAAGTTGGAATTTTAGGCTTTATGGGGGCGTTTACCATTTTTTTATTATTGCCAAATCTGATTGAGTTTTTAAAATAAAAATACCTGTATTTTTCCGTTTTTTGATCTGTCACCTAGTTCTCGAGTTAAAAGCGACGAAAAACTGATGTTCTTCACCCTTTCGCTGGAATGGGAGTGTTGAGACTTCTAACTACATCCCTTCAATCAAAATCTGCTGCGCCAGTAGCTGTGTAGGCTGGCGCAGCAGATTTTGCTCCCCCAACTCCATTCCCAGCCAAGGAGGGGAGGTGGATGACGTAGAAGTACTCAGTGCAGCTCATTCGATGGGCGTCACCTTTTGCATATTTCAATTGTCAATTTATGAGTGAATGGCTACGGTTAGAAGATTGATTTTTTCATTAAAATTCATTTTTTGTTTCCATCTAACGATTTCCTGAATAAAATAGCAATTTCGGTTCCAAGTAAACGCCCCCACGCCTTGCTATTTTTTTTATGTATGGTAAAAAAAATAGCAAGCACTCTTTCCACTTTTACAAATTTACTGTTTGTCAGTCATTGCGTGCATTAACTCTGATTTTAAAAAAATAGCCTCATTCCCAATTCCCCTTATGACGGCTATTCCCTTCCTATTGCTATTGGCTTTCTTATTTAACCATACATTTGCTGTTAAAACTTAAAACTAAAAAATACTGGAAAATTACGGTAATTTTCGAAAATTACCATAATTTACCGTGGTAATTTACCTCAGATGAACGTAACATTAATTTTTCCATCTCTAGCCGGGCACCTGCTTGAGAGCCAACATGGCTTGCCAGCTCCCAGTCAAAAGAGAATCTGAATACACATGTATTATGTTAACACATTCAATGCGGAGCACGTCAATAGACGTGCTCCTGGCTACACCGACTGACGGAGCACGTCAATTGACGTGGTCGTTCCATTCCGAAGCCCTTTAAATTTTTTAAAGCCGATTTTGACGACTAACATGAAAATCGGGCCCGCATTGAATGTGTTAACTTGATATGCTGTCAACACTTCAGCTTCCTCTCTCAGAATGCCCCTCCATACCCATACAGCACACACGGAGCATATTTAGTTGAAATCACGAGTAGAACACATGATTTATCTGGTCGATAGAACCCTAGAACTTGACTCTTCCTGTTCATTTATGCCTTAACCCACTCGGCCACCAAGGTACTTGATAAAGAAGGTAATGCAAAGAAGTTATTTCCTCCGCATTCATGGCCAGACCAATATAAATTATTCCGTATTTGTGCTTGGCCTGGAGAGAACTACATATTTACAAATATTTGGTACCAAGAAATTAATGCAGATATTCACGTGTGCTTGAAAATGGCTGTCAGAATCATACGAAAGCAGATAATATTATCGTGGGACATGATTTTATTTCTGGTTGGTTACAATTGTACCAAAATGCAACGTATGATCAAAAAAGGAAGTATTTATCGCATGGAAAAATCATCGTTTTTTCTAAAAAAATGTATCCACCCATGTACAAATAAGGTTTTCACGATTATCAGGATTACCGAATAGACAAAGTTCTTTGGTAGATGCATATTGAATTAACATATGTTACATATACATACCTATATAACATATGTTATAACAGAGATATCTCTTCGTAACGGAATAATAGCGTATAGCTCATCTTTAATATGCAGTTATTCTCATGGAAATGTGAAAAAAGGCAAAGTGGCATATGTTGTACATTAATTAAATTCTATAAAATACAGAAGTCCACTCAGATAATTTGGACAAAAATTTACACTGAAAGAACACGTGTAAAAAAGGGCTAATTTTGGAATTATCCCTTACCCCATATATCGACCGAGAGAACGTGAGTATATTTCTCCCCGTGCTGTATGGGTAAATGCAGGAAAGTGAATGGTGTTTTCCACATATACGACATCACCTTATTTTTTAGGCTAAAACTTATGAAAAACGTTTGTGTGGCACTCTTGTTCATACAATAGGAGTAGAGATAGGAAAATTACTGCAAGTTTCATCTGAGGTAAACTACGGTAATTTTAGAAAATTACCATAATTTTCCTGTATTTTTTAGTTTTAAGCATTTAACAGCAAATGTATGGTTAAACAAGAAAGCCAATAGCCAAAGGAAGGGAATAACAATGTTTAAACCATACCTAATGCAGCATTAATCTATAAGAAATTTTTAAAATTGTAAAAAGAACTACGGCAGCAACACGCAATCTGGCTTTCTTTTGTCAAAGTATGAGACATTTTCTAATTCATTACTCTATAATGTTATAATTTCAGTAAAATATTCCAAAAATGAGTTTTACATGCCTCAATTTATTATTAAACACTTAGGAAATGTGAACTTGGCTTAAAAGAACATGTTGGGAATTTATCTGTATGAAAAACTTTCTCAAAAATGGGTGAATTATCTAGAAAATTATGGTAATTTACAAGGGCCGTGGTAAATTACGAAAACTACCGAGGTAATTTACAGAGTAGCCCATCTCTAGTAATATATTATAGCAACCAAAAATATGTACGTTGTTGCAAACTGATCAGCTTCCTATATAATATTCTTCTCATTACTTTACAGCCGGATAGGAATCCAGCCATAATGAGAGGTGACAGCACAGCTGAAGTTGCCACATTTAGGCAAGACACCATTGACTATGCAGGGAATGAACTGAAAGTTAATTAAAATCAACCAAAATAAGCAATGGGAGGTATCTGATATCTGGACCCTCATTACCAACCACATCGTATTATATAATTTCCATTTTTGAAGACATTCTCTCTGTATTCATAAGCATACTCCCAAAGAGAAGAAAATTTTTGAATAGTTTGCATTTTATATGTTTTCACAGTAGCTTATCTGAGATATAATAAATAATATTAATAACTTATATTTATAACCAATTTTACTTTACATTGTACAGGACTAAAATGTTTTATTTTACATAAACTCATACTTTACTGCATGTACATATACATGAATTGTTTTGTAAATAATCTTTAAGTACTAATATTTCTGATTTATATGAAAGACCTTTTGTTAATAGGATTAAGTTGTCACAAAATACTATTTTCTGCACATACATACTTTATATAATTTGTATATTTATGGCAAATAATTAAATATGTTAGCATTCATTTACTAAAATCCTAAGTGATAGAAATAGTTGTTCATTAATAAAAGCATTCTGACATTATTATTATTACTTGTTTAAATGCCAATGTATCAATATGAAAAATTTATCCATAACATTTTTAATGTATTATTTGTGTAGATTCTACCGTTAAGTTTCATTTGATTTCCACTGCAATACATGTACAGATTAGCCAATATTTGTAAACGTGTATGTGGGACTTACTTCTTTGTACTCAAGAATGTATATGTATTCAGAAGCAAAAAAATCATTGGTGTATTCCTCAGCCAGAAATGCACTGATTTTCTGATTTTTAAATGAGATCTCCTACTTCAATTTATACAAGGCTGTATGTAAATGCTTAGTTTTAAATTAGAAAAGGAGCAAATATATCAGAACAAGAAGCAAATGTCTTGTCTCATTTTCTTAATTTCTGTAAATTTATATATCTCTAATTTATTTTTAAAAGTCTGAAGATAATAATACTAGTTATGTGCATAAAAGAAAGTTGAAGATAGGCCACATTCACTTCAAGCTTTTATGCATATCATTGCTATTGAACTATTGCATAATTCAAATCCTGGTTAAATGAGTTATCTGAAAACTGACAATCACTACGTTTACCAATCGATCTGACTGGCTCAGCTCGGTATGGTAAACGGAGCGCGCTGGCCAGATCGATCTGAGAAGCGAGCCGAGTCAGCCCGCTTTCCCTAACCGGTCTGAGATCTCAGATCGATCCGAAGAGGCCGGAGCGTGGCGCTCATCGTTCTTCTTTTGGTTGCCGATGGTAAACAAAATATAATCGATATCATTTATGGCGTGACTTGTTGCAAGAAGGGAAAGGAGAGAAGTGTGCGGCTGAAATATGCAAGAAATCTCAAAATAATTCAAACTACTGAAATCGATAGTTCAATACCGATATTTTCAGACCGTGTTGGTAAACCAGGCGATCAGAGTCAGCTCCGTACTGAACTTTCAGATCGGTCTGAACTCAGACCGATCTGAGATCGATTGGTAAACGTAGTGAATGAGATGCAGCATAACATCAAATATAAGAATGATGTGCAATTTTAAGATTTCTGCACCCTTTCGTTTTCACCATCGTTCAATACGATAAACTACATCAGGAATGAATAACATTTACAATGAATTCCGGCATGCCTAATGAAACAAGCCGATGATTAAAGGTGATGAAAGTACTGGGCAGATTTGTTATTTTACCACAATGATTTCAGACTCACGAAGAACTACTACACTTTATTTGGATGCTGACAGTTTTGGCAGCAGAATGCATTTAAATAATAAATTTTATTTGTGATCCTCGATAATTGAAAGAAGAGAATGAAAAATAAATGATTTATCTACCTGCCGTATGCATCTGAATGTAATTCAAGGTTTTATTCCTCTTTTTTAGCAGAAAAATCGCAAGTCGTCTTATAATCGCACGCTGTTAATTAGCATAGTATAGTACATCAGTGAAGTCCTTAAGCAATGTGCAGTGCAACGGCATCATAGGTATTTTTCAGCTGACCTAAACGTACAAGTCAAAAAAGACAAACAACTTTGCTCATGCATTCAACAATAGTTCCAATAATTTGTGAACTATTTTTAATAAACATTAATATTTGTTCACAATAAACCCAATAATAATGGAAAAATGCAACCCGCAATACAATTTCTTTGAGACTACTTTTCTGCACATAGATCTAACAACGTTAAGTCAATCATTAAACACTTCGTTTGCTGTTTTGAGTTGCCTGTTGACTCACCTCCCCGCTTGTTCCCCAGCAGAGCGTTTTTCTGTTTTTGGTCACCGTTGTAGTAGGGTCTGTTGCTTGCTTTCTTGAAATGGCCAAATGCTCAGGTCTCCTCCTCTTCATCCAGTTTCCTTAACCTGGTCTTTAGCCTGGAATTACTGGCTCTACGCTTATCCTCCTGGTGTATCTGGAATTTGACATGGCTAAGAGTCATTCGACTGCCAGTCTCCATGGATCTGACTAATACTCCCTCATTGGCGAGCCACGGAGCAACAGGTACCAGGACGCGGTCTTAGTGAACATCAATCCTCCGTTTTTCAGCTTCTGGATCATTCAGGTGACAGTTCATGCTCCGCCAATTTCACAGAAACTTGGGGAGTTAGGTTCTCCAGGCACTTGGGAGTTTGGTGATACGTTAGCATGGTGTATTGTCGTACCCAAGGTTACAAGTTCAATCCCAATGCACCGAAATTTTTTTTCATTGGTATTGTTGTATTTTTCATCAGTCATCAAAATGATTTTTAGATGCCAGGGAGTTCATGAGAACCTAACTCCCAACTTTCAGTGAAATCGGCAGTGAATGAACCGTGACCTCCCCTAGAAAGTACACACTGTACAAAGATGACCAACTCTATTTGTTATTGAAAGCAGATTAATGTGATAAAAATTCATGATAAGAGAGGAAAAAGGATTGTGTAAAAGAAACCAATCTTTTCCTATTTTAAAAAAATTGGATCTTCAGGAATCATCAATTTGCAATTACCAAATGCCATCAATGTCCGTGAGGGATACCAAGGCAGTTGATTCTGATACGGTAGTAATCCCTAAAGGAATGACAAGCCTTCTTTAGTCACTTAATAAATAAATTAACCAGCCTTTGTACAGCTTGAAGGCTCTGCAAATGCTAAGTGAATGCTGGATGTGTCACTCATTTGTTCATGCGTTCAAAATTCAGTGTAAATCGTAATGAATTAGTGTTACATTTATACATTTTTCTGAAAAGTGTGATTTGCATGAAAGAGATAAATAGAAATGATAGATTGATAGAACTCACGATAGAAATGAGGTAAGAACGTCCGAAAATGGGTGTGAAAATTTGGGGGAGGAGTACCCTAAGCTATAATTGGACAAATACGATAACCATCATGATGTGTAACATCACGCATAAATATGATAAGCCTGCAGCAACTACGAATGGTCACTGGATGGATTGCCATGGTAGGAAGCCGTGGAGACAGCTGATTTGTTGCAGAAAACAGAAATCCCTAGCTAGTGCAAACCTAGAACACAATTGCTTCTATGTACATACCAATAAATGACACAATGGACATGACCACGGGTGAGGATCATGTTATGTGAAACAGATCGTAGGTCGAGTTGTTTACCATCACTCATTCGTACGATGGAAACTTCATCATCGCTCAGCTTAGATGGCAGAGGATGACATTCTATGGGTTGAGGAAGATAATTCAGTACAGACCTCTGGCAGAGACAGATAAAACAACTATCATAATGTTCTAGTGAAGACATAAGTTGCAGCATTATTCCAGTGCTCCTTGGCATTCAACTGGAAATTCCATTTAAAATAGCTTACTCATTCCTTTCGGTAAAATTTTCACTGCTGTTGTTTGTCTTGAAATGAAGACAGTTTCGTCCTCGTTCCAGAGGACATCTTCAGGCCGAAGTGATGTAGTGAAATTTGGCCTAGTGTTTATAGGCAGGTTTGGCGGGTCACGTGTGCTGTGATTGGCCGTCGTTCCTGGCACGTTCTGATTGGTCTGAGTCTCCAAGGTCCTTTTCAGGACCATTGATCTGGTTACGGATGTGTTGGAATAATCTCTTCCATGTAATGGAGAGGGTGTAGCCGTCTTCCCCGTTGAAGTTGTCCGGGTCCTTCGACATTTCTACAGCTTCCCGTATTAGTCTAGGGAAGTACCGGTTTTCCCTAGCGATGATCTTTATTTCTTGAAAGTTGATATCATGGCTGGGTTCCGTCCACGCATGTTCAGCCACTGCCGACAGGTGGAATCACTTCTTCGTTAGTATCCTTTCATGCTCCCTCAGCCTGCATCTAAGAGATCTCCCAGTTTGGCCAATGTAAAATTTTCCACAAGTGCATTGGAACCAGTAGACTCCTTCGTGGAGGTCACGTGGTAGCTTGTCTTTAGCCTAGGGAAGAAGGTCGCAGATTTTCTTGACGGTGCTGAATCTCGTCACTGTCGCAGGGGTCGACAACATAGTGGGACTAGAGATGGGCCACTTTGAAAATTACCACGGTAATTTTCGTAAATTACCATGGTAATTTACCACGCCCCTTGAAAATTACCGTAATTTTGCATAATTTTCTAGATACTAATTCACCCATGTTTGAGATAGTTTTGCATAAAGATAAATTCCCAACATGTTCTTTTAAGCTAAGTCCACATTTCTGATGTGTCTAATTATAAATTGAGGAACGTCCAACTCGTATTTGGCATATTTTACTTAAATTATAACAGTATGGAGTAATGTGTTAAAATATTCTTCTTGAAAATTTCTCATACTTTGACAAAAGAATGCCAGATTGCGTGTGGCTGCCATATTTCTTTTTACAATTTTATAAATATATAACAGATTAATGTCGCATTAGGTATGGTTTAAGCATCCTTATCCCCTTCCTTTTTCTATTTGCATTCTTATTTAACCATACATTTTCTGTTTTATGCTTAAAACTGAAAAATACTGGAAAATTACGGTAATTTTCGAAAATTACCATAATTTACCGTGGTAATGTACCTCAGATGAAACCTACGGTAACTTTCCCATCTCTAAGTAGGACACATTTTTCTTTCCATCCATTCCCTCTCCCAACTGCCTACCTTCTTCAAAGCTACCGTCCCAACACTCTCTTGCCACATGCTCTTGTGCATGCAGATGTGCTACTACATATGTATTTAGAATATTGCTTCATAATTAGAATTGTTTTTATGGAAATATCTAAGCACCATTTTCAAAGACAATAACAAATGTTGTAATGACAATGGTTAATACATTTTTTAAGCTCACTTAAGCCTAAGTTCTCCAAAATTATTTTTGATTAGGAAATATAATTCAACATACATAATTGGGTCTTCTAGTGCACACGTTTCATTGACCCACAATGAACTTGTTAGGCAAAATAGAAGTACAGTGGAAGCCCGGTTTAACGAGTGCTCATAATCCCTCGGAAATCACTCGCTAAATCGAGCGCTCGTTGTATCCGAAAGTGTTGAATAAAGCCACCTATTTCTCATAGTCGTTCGTATTTACCATTTTTCTTTTGTTTCCATGGTATTTGACGAAGGTAAACAGCAAAAAAAAGTCGTTTCAATCTGGTGGAATATCAACTAATTTTAAGAAAGAAACAGGACATTTTCCATTACATAAAATATTAATTCGTCCAGTCTCGGTGTTTTTCTTCCAGTTCTTCTATTTTTCAATCGCCGAAGAAAGCTGTAAAGACATCGTAACTAATCGGAATTAAAATATTAGGTATACTGTAGTTTTTGGATAATTTTGCGAATATGTCATGACGATAATATCAACTTTGTAAAGTTTCCGAATGTTAACCATGATTTGCCCTACCTGGCGGCACATAATTCAAACCCACTTGTCGCGCCAAGGGACCACGCGGCGGACTTGCTCGAGGTTCACGCGCCACCGCACTCACCCCCACTCTCCCTGCCGAGCGTCCACGTGACGAACTTTCCCGTGCGTCACGCCCTCCCCCACTCACCTCCCCTCTACCCCTTTCTCCCCCGCGCGGAGGAGAGCAACGCTCACCCCTTCCCCCACGTGACTCTCACGGAGCTCGCCGGTTGGCCGCCGCCCTGCCCAGGATCCTCATATAAGGCGAACCTCCGCACCCTAGCAGTCACAACGGAGGAGGGAGTCCTAGGGAACGCAGTCGGAGAGAGATCACTCCTTGGCGGTCTCCCTCCTCCCGCGTCTGGTCGAAGCAAGCCAACCTCGCGGTACTCTTCCTCCACCCGCACTCTTGCGGCCCGGAGTACTCTTGGACCGTTCCGGCCGTCGCCCGCACCCGGAAGCCGCGTCACGCCAGGAGAAGCTGCCCCGCACGCCGCCACCGCCGGAAGAGCCGCCCCCGCAAGCGCCACCGCCGGAAGAGCCACCCCCGCCAGCACCACCGCCGGGAAGCGCGGAATGGGAGCGTGCACTGCGTACTCAAGGCCGTATATCACTAATGTTTGGACATAACTGGATTTAGGTGTTGCAGATATGGCTCACATCTTGAATATTTAGTTTAATTAACAGATAATACAAAACAAAATAGTTAATTTTTGCTAGGTGGTGCATCACCCTCGAGAGATATCTGTCGTAATACCGAGCGTATACCGTGGAAGGAACTTTTTGGCCTCGCTAAATCCACTTTATTTTACATGTAAAACATAGGCCTTTTGGTGGTACAAAGACAATTACTCGCTAAAACGGGATTCTCGCAATAAGCCATACTCACTATACCGGGCTTCCACTGTACATATCTATATGAATTAATACCTTGAAAAAAGGTAAATGCCAGGTGCAATAGGAATCATCAAAAAGAACACGATAAATAACTCTCTCCCTCTCAGTCATCAGCTCAATATAGAGCGTTGTGACTCAAATGGACTAAGAATGCACATTAAGTACAATGTGTCGCCAGTTCTCTGTATCTTGGGCCGTGTGGACTGCTTCGCTCAACTTCAGGTTCGTGAGGGTCTTAATTTTATCCGTCAATCTTAACGGTGGGCGTCCTCGTGGCCTTTTGCCCCAGTCCTCGCCTTTGAGTAATATCTCCTCTAACCCATTGCGCCTTATGACATGACCAAAGAATTTTAGACAATTGCGCAGGATTGTTGGCAGTAGTCGGTCTCTGTATGAAATTTTCAACTGGGCTGGAGGCATTTGTTCTTCGCTCTGTCCATGATATACGCATCATTCTTCGATAACAATACAGTTCAAACACCTCAATCTTCTTGCGTACGGCGGCTGTGATCGTCCAAGTCTCCGATCCATAGGTCATAATAGGGAAGACCATTGATCGAACTAGTCTACTTTTAGTTGACATGCTGATTCCTCTGTTCTTCCATATTTTTTGCATTTTTTGAACGAATAATAAGGGTAAGTTAAATTGAAGATGAAAATTTCCATGACTTCATGACAATCGGATAAGGTCTCTAGTTAAACCACAAAATATTACATTATCTTCTTCAAAAGGAATTGTTCAAGAACAAAATTCTTAACACAAGATTATAAAGAAAACGTTTATTATATTTGCTTCAAAAATAGAACATATGACAGTCACCTTCATTGACTATTCCAAGGTCAGAAGATGGAATAAAGCACATCTATAAATTTGTTTGAATCATGAATAAAATGCAAAGCATAGATAAGGCAATCAAGCTTCCCAGCATGCTCCAAGTTGGTAAGTAGTTTGTGGCATTGATAAAAATTGCCACAGAATATGGCAATGATAATAAAACATATTCTACTAATGATATAAAAATATTGTATTTTATACAAATATAAATTATTTATTCCAGTCCAGAAGAACATTCTAGAAAAATATATGTGGAAATATTGTCAGTCAGTGTCTATTCAGTCATTAAGCTGAAAATATTATGATTATTTGAAATCTGCAAAATCTTTACTTTGACTAAAGAAAAAATTAAGGAAAAGTTAATAAACGTAGATATCTATTAAAAAAAAAAAGACTTTCCTCACATCAGATATAGAAAATGACTATGCTTTCTGAATAGAAAATGAAAACGCATTATGTGTACATAATAGGCAAAATGTAAAATCCCTTCACAGCTAGATATGGTAAACAGTTTTTGTACAAAGCACTTACTGACAGAAATTATTTTTATTCATGCATTCATATTGATTATAAGCCAAAAAAGGACTACCTGCTAAGAAATTCCCAACTTATATTCAAGCCAATTCAATCAGTGGTAATGCAACATAAGATTTGCGACAATTATTTCATATAAACATGTAAGTAATATACGTATATCCTCCCTTATTTAAAGAATAGGAATTTACTGCTCCTGTTACAGACATTGAACACTATGAATTACATTCCACGACAAGAGAAAAACATCATGAGAATGTTTCATGTTAGCATTAGTGTCATATAAAAATTTTACATTACCTAAGACATAATACAAAACAACATACAAAGAGAAGAATCGTCTTCTGGAAATAAGATGACACCAAATGAGCAATGGAGATGTTTGTGAAGGAGTAAATGGATAATATTACTGTTAACAGTTGACAGATGACCTCAGTGACAATATGGTTCCATCAGTGGCTAAATCAATGAATAATATGCTAATGGCAATAAATTAAAAATATTATAGAGAATTTTGTACAATCAACTATGAAATATGGCCGAACACATGAGCACACTGTTGAATGACTACCATGTCTTAATTCACCAAATACTAGAGCATAAAATATACACAGACAAATGACCACAAGGCACAGTAAAAATGCAAAGAGATATCAACCGAGTCAATCACCTTCCTCGACTGGCACGGTTGAGATTTCCATTCCTACAACGTTTTGTTCTTCAACAGTTGAAACTACAGCATCATTGATGTCTACATTGCCATCTGCATTCTCTGAGATTCCCTCAGCCTTGTCACTCTGGGATATCGAACGCGGTACATCCACAGTCTCTGTTTGTTGTGAAGGAGGTTCTACTTGAGATGATTCGCCTAATGCGGATGGAACAGAATCTTTCTCCTGCTGTGCTTTCAGTTTTGCCAGCCTTCTTTCCTCAGCCAAGCGACGATTCTGTAACATTCGTTGCCTTTGTTCCTCAGTGATACCCTGCAAAATACCAGAAGGATTGGAAGTTAATTTTTGAATTTGCAAAAAGTTAACATTAAAAATTTATTCATGTAACATTAATGAACGAATGTGTGAAATTCACAGAGAAAAAAATCATTCCTCTGAACTGGGATTCAAAACTAGATCTCCCAAATTTGAGAGAGCTTTGTTTGAATCACAGTTTAGGTGAATAATTTTTAAAAATAATAATGGATTTCATCCATTCATGTGTCTCCCGGCAGATGACTATCACCTCAGTTTAACTGTCCGGAATTCAACACTACCATAAATTTAAAATTCTATGCACAGTAGGACACCCACATCTGTTACTACAGTCAAACCTCTTTAGAACGAACCTCTATAGAAGCCAAGTTCTCTATACAACGAAAAAAGTTACAGTCCCGATTTTAAAATGGGTCATAACTTCTGTACTAGGGAAACCTCTGTATAACAAAAACCTCTATACAACAAAAAATTTTCTTGGTCCCAAGAATTTCGTTTTAAAGAAGTTTGACTGTATTTAAAAAATATTACTTTCCAAAAAAGTAACTAATTACAATTATAAGTAGATTACAACAACTTTATACTTCTAATACATCTTTATTTTACTATATGGAATTTCACATAAACCAATATATCCCATAGCAATTAAAGGAAAGAGAGGATATGAAAAATTACAGTTTGTGGTGCAGGAGGTTTGTTCTGCTTTAGTTGACTTTCCACTTGAGATAACTGCTGCTCTATTAGCTGAGTAAACAAATCATCAGTTGCGGATGCATTCCGTTCAACTTCCTGAGATAGATCAGCATCGAGGTCCATTTCAACATCTTCAACCATATCACCTGGAACTTCGCGAACTGAATCCTCCGTGACAATTCCCATTCTTATTTTATCCACAAAGTTCTGTAAAGAAGAATAATAGATAATGGTGAAATAGAAAACAAAAGTCTTCACTCAACTCAAGTAACAAGCACGTAGTTGACAAGGGTAGCCACAGGATTAACAAGTTTTCCATGAGGAATGTCTCATTTTTCAGGGAGGCTGTCAAACACTGCAGAGTCTGTTGTTGTGGTAACTATTACATAATTTCATGAATAAATGAAATGCAATATTGTACTGTCCACGGAAATGTTTAATAGTACATACCACACCTTTCAAGGCCTTTGTATCTTTAGACTTTCTATCCACATCTTTAGACTATTTTGATACTAGTTACTTTCACAAGAATGCATTTACAAAAAAATAGAGAAATCTGAAATGATGCCAGTTTCTGATCATTATGACAATGACTGATCGAGTTCACTGGGCAGGTAGCAAAGCAAACCTAACATAAATTGAACAATATGTTAAGTGAGGGGCAACTGTATTTAGTTCATTTTGGTGAAATTCTGTCATAAAAACTTGCATTTTTTGCATAATTAACCCTTAATACCCTCTGGGTGCAAATACATATATGTATTGACTTCTACAGGTCACCTTAAAAAGCTCAAGGTGCTGATATATCGCATGCATACATAAATAAAGTTCATTTGTTTAAACTTCGTATCATAAAAAAATTAATGCTGTATAATCTCATTTTATTTTTTTAAACTAAACAGCAATTAACTATGGGCAACTGAAAAATTTTTTTGATACAGATAATAAGTTACACATTCAAGAAACAAAAATATTGAAAATAAATAGCTGACTTTTTTTAAAATTTGCTGTCAGCTTTCTGTGAGTGAAGGAAAATGCCGTGGAACCAAAAGAGATATTATGTACTCATACATATTTACTTCAAGCTTTTTAGGGCTGCCTAATTTTTAAAATAAAACTAAAACATGGTCTCTAAAATTACTATAGAGAAATCACTTCACCGTGGAATTTCCTCAACCATGTAGCTGGCAATCAGCTGATATTTCAGCAAAGGGTGCCATGTAGATAATTATACTCGCTGATTTACTAGCACTGGCATTTTTTATGTGCACAGGCAGTCCCCGTTTTTCCTTTAGGTTACGTTCTCCAAAAGCCATATTTCTTTTTCAAAAATCTGGCGAATTACTGCCCATCAGAAATTCTAATCCCTATATACTATGGCATATTTGAATCTGTGGCTAGGTACGGCATTGTCTGTTGGGGTAACGCAGCGCAGGAAAATATAAAAAAGGTACTTACCCTTAAAAAAAAAGGCTCTAAGGGTTATTTAAAATTAAAAGTTAAAGAGTCTTGCAGGAAATATTTCAAATTGCATAAAATTATGAAAATCCCTAGCATGTACATGTATAATGTGATTCTCTACGCATGCTACAAAAACATTTCTCCAACCAGAAATACAGATGTCCATCAATATAACACCAGAGGCAAATTCAATATTTTCAGTGGCCATTGCAGGATTTAAATGCTTAAAAAAACCCAAGAATTTCTGGGAAAATATTATTTAACAAACTTCCTTCAGAAGTTATTAGCAATGCATAGCCTAGAAAAAAAGTTCAAGAATATTTTAAAAGATTTTTGTAAAAAATGACATTTACAGCATTCAGGAGATTCATTCAGGAGATTCACTCAGCATTAGAGAGATAAAAAGTCATAACAATGTAAATAAATATTTTTTAATCTTCTCGTTTTGTCATACAACTTTGTGTGAAATTTTTTTGTAGAATTTTTTATTTTTTTTATGTGAATTTTTTGCAAGACTTTTATTTTGGTAATGTTTATTTGTATTTTTTTATCTGTCAAACTTGACGAAAACCATAGAAGTGTAATCTCGTCCTTTTATGGTGAATAAATCAATCAATCAAATTGCGACGAGAAGTGGAACAACAAAAAGTGGAACACTAAATGCTATACACATTATGCTGAATTGAAGTATGTATGTACCTAAGCACTTTTTTTGTCGCATAGTTGGTTATCTTGTTGAAAATGAACAATCAGAGCATAACTTGACCCATTAAACATGGTGGGGAAAACATGAAACCGAAAGGCGAAAACATCAATGAGGCGAACAAGCGGATCAAGGCAACTGAGTAATGGATCAGTGGTATCAAATTTAACCCAAAGTATGACTGAGATGACAAAAACTGCGATGGCAAAAAATGGAGACTGCCTGTATGCACAAATGAATACATTTGATAACGTTCTTTGCCTTCAAAATTAAATTTAAACCAATAATTATTCACTATCTAATTCCCACATGAGAAGTTAGTTAAGGAGGTTCCGCTGCGACTGTGTGAGTCAAAACAAATACTAAATTCCACATTTTTGATATTTTGTCCAAAAAATCCTGCTTTCGCTTATGAAGTGCGTTACCTAAGGAAAACCAAAAGTAAGGTAGTAAAAATTCAGATTATCCCACGAATATATTTTAAATGAGCACTTTTTCCAGCCATAGGAGCCGACTGCAGCGCAATATCCTACTAATTACCGCATTTTGACTTCAATTACGACATTAATTCTTCAATAACTAGAATAATATGGTGGTAAGATGCCTGTGTTTTATTTTTATTCGATTTCTCTGGATTATTTCCTTCTTAGAGACAGTTTTCCACGAAAATGGCATTTATGTATTTTATGGAAAAAAAATACTATTTTATTCCCCGTGTTTCTCTCATTCCCCCATTGAACACCATTTGTAATTTCAAGTTCAATTAGAGAGTAATATAGCGTGGGAAGGTGTTATTTTGTTGTTCATATCAGATATAGGACAACTTTTTCTACAAGTAGACAGAATATGAATAAAATGACATTTAAGAGATTAAACGGTGGAACCACCTTGGTAATGGAAACTAGGTCTTTGAAGAAGTAGAATGTCTGCGGAACGGAGGCTTCTGAGATTTGACCAAGTCAAAGACTGAAGAGGGTTATCAAAGTAGCAAGAATGATAAACAAGAGAGGGGGCTAAATGTGGGGTGGGAGAAAGCAAATCAGTGGCAGAGATTCTGAGCGTGAAACAAAGTTGACAAAGGACATTGGACAGTTAGGGCATGTTGAAAAGGACAATATAGGACGGAAGCTGGGAAAGCACAGAAAAGAATTGGAGATAATAGGAACACATAAAAGGAAATGCAGAAGGTATGAGAAACTTAAAAGAGAGACTTAAGGGTAGCCTAGTAATGTGTTCAAGTTAAGGACAGTTGAAATATGACCCAGATGAGGGACATTTAAGATACGGATGGTCCAAAAAAACCAACTTTAGAATCATAAATTGCATTGCGTTTTATTTTGTCAGCACTTAATCCACACAACGGTAAATTGCACCCGAGAAAACGTATGAAAAACAATTGAGAGTAATCAAAATACAACAACGACATAATCATTACTCACCATGACTGGCCTCTTTTGGCCCAACTTTTCCACTTTCTCCAGTAAATCATCAAACTGGTATTTCGGGAATAAGCGATTGCCCCACAATTCCAGGCGCTCCAGTATCCTCTTGAGATCTTGTTCTTCGTAACCATGGCCAAGAAATTTAAAATCTTTATACAGTCCCTCTATGGTCGCAATTCCACGGGATCCAGTCAATCTAATGCAAAATTAACATTTATCACCAATAGAGTTATTTACATAAAAATTTATCAAATTAAATAAATTTAGTTTTTTACCTTATTGCATCTAGCTTTGGCATTGGATTCCGGACCACCCTCCTCTTTGTCTTATTTTTGTCAGAAGTGTCTTCATCTGAAAACATAAAAAAGTAAATTAGTATTACATTGCCATGAACAGTAGCAGTCCTTACAACACCAAAAAAAAATGTTTTAAGTTTAAGGAAAAGTAAATCCACAAACCCATTCCACACAAAAAGGTGACAAAGAAGCCATATTAAAAAAGCAGTCACTTGGCATTAGAGTAGGCACTATTGCAGCAGTAGACTTGCCAAAACCAGAGTTGGTAGAGCTGCCCACACACAGTTATTTACTACGCTTGCCAAGCGATTTCAGATGGGTCTGAACTCAGCCCGAACTGAAGATTGAGGGCCGAATTCATAGTCGTTACCCAGCAGTCCCTCAGCGCCTAGCAGGCCCCTTCTTCAAAAACGGTATTTAAAGTCAAATTTCCACCCCCAGCACCCCCCCCCTGATTCTGGCAGGAGATGCATCCTCCACCAGGGGCCCCCTTATCGAAAAAATAACACAACAGATATAACTAAACTGACTCTAATGAATGTGCATAGCCTTAAATTTATAATTTAGAATATTTGGTGTTAATAAAACAACGGTGAGATTTGCTCTTAATCGATAAATATCTGATGTGACTCCATACTCATTCCAAGGATGTTCATATACACTCGCAGCATGTTTTTTCCCACAATTTCTTTTTCTTGTGGCAGGAAACCGCGTCCGTTTTCTAACTTTCCACTATATCTTTATGGTTCTCCACCAGGTCACATAATATCTTCTTCTCCACACCGCTGAAGCTATTTGCACGTCGAGCGGCCATCTTAACAGTTTTCATGCTGCGTCTGGCTCTTTATTTATCCGTATCCATATCGATCACTAGCGTCACCACTGAAACATTTGAGCTGCGAATTCCATTTCCCGCCGTTTGTAGTCCTTAGTTACCAGATCTAACCCCCAAACATCCCCTACCTAGCAGCTCCCTTAATTTTGACTATAGGACGCACAATTCAAGGGGCCTGCTGGGTAGGGGATGGATAAGGGGACTGCTAGGTAACGACCATAAATACGGCCCTGAGTTGCTTTCGACTTGAGGACCAACTTGGCACAAACAATTCACCTGCATGGAATTCACCCATCGAGTCACAATCTATATTTAACGACCAACCCATGCTAGGGTGTGTACGTCGTCATAATCATCAACCTGCTGCGTTCACTTTCAATTCGCTTGAGCAGTGAATGAAATAACTTTTTACTACACAAAAGGAATTATCTCAAAGAAAATACAGTGCCAAGATACAGAATGCACCATAAATTTTTTTACAATTTTTGCTTCCATCCATCAACAAGAGAGTAGTGAAGTGTGCAGCCAATCTCCTCCGTTCAGTCCCTCCGACCACTCCGGGGAAGTTAAGAGACATCCGACTGGCAGCTCATGAAGGTTAACACAGCACACTTCCCCAGTCTAATCTGGCTGGGTCACTTGGTTTACCATAGCGACCAGAACTGGCTCTGGAGACTGATCTGAGGTCGCTTGGTAAACATAGTGATTGAGAAATGATCAAGCATCCACTTCTTCCATCCCTTTTCTTCGCATTTCCTGACCCCTAGAGTAATGTGGACCAAGCAGTACATTTTTACCCATTACCCCCTTTCAATCAGATTACTTTTACATTTAAACACAAAAGGAATCTTTTATTGACAAAATAATTCCCTCCCCATGTTATGCCAAGCTTATCACACTAATCCTGTGGTGAAAAAGCCCTCCTTTCCACCACAATTTTTTTTTAACAAATGGTAATATTTATTCCCCAGTAAAATAACTCTCTTCAAGAACTTGGTGCAGAAGTAACAATATAAAGCCAAAATACTAATTGTTTGTGAACAAAGTACAAACAATGGCAATAAATAAAATGTGACTCAATAAGGAGAATAAAAAGTGTTGTGTTAGCATATAATGTGGCAATCTTTTCCTTAATTGGTACAACATTATAGAATAATGATTAAAATGGACATCAAGTTTGAATTAGGCACTGCTTTGCAACAAGGAGGAAAATAAGCACACATCATTACAATGTGTAAGAAGAGGAAACATAATGAAAAGAGATTTTATGCTCCTTAAATTTTCCCAGATGGCTATTTTAGGCCTTTCCATCTCAAATCATTTAAAGGAAGCTCCTTGTGATCATCACAGACTTCTATAAGAAAGTTCTATGTGATAGATCCACAAAAGGCATTTAATAATCTGCAATTTTTATTTTTCATAGTTATTTCTTTCCCAAGTAACGACAGTTCATAGAAATGCCGAAAATGGGTTTTCTGCACAGCTGGTTATTATGAGGTACCAGCAACACAATAAGAGGAATTTTCAAATCTATATTTTGTCATGAAGTTAATCCTGCAGAAAGAAATACTCCTGCTCTTAGATATATGTATATGCTTAAATATTTGCCCAGTCTGTGTCGATATAGCTTTAAAAAATACAAGTCTTAATCCGTTAAATTATGACATGGTTTAAAGTTTTCATCCACAGATATAAATATACAAAGACAGCTTAGTGCTACATTGACAGAATAAAATTTTTCTCCTTTTAATACTGGCATTGGCAATTTTGAAACGCAATTGCTGGATTAAAAAAAAACAAAGAATTTTGGAGCTCGAAATTTGAACGCTCTTGTGCTGATATAGGAATATTGGAGAAAATCAAATGTGAACTTGTTACTATGTAGTTCACAGCAAAATTGGTCTGCTTTGAAAGACCTGAAGAAGGAAGTTATGTTGATTTTTAATACCTGGAATAGTATTCCTGACTCATATAATCATCTGAAAAAACTAGCGTTTTCTGTTATTTCCTTATTCAGGTCTACATATTCATGCGACCAATAATTTTCAAGGATGAACCTTATCAAGAGTAAATTGAGGAGTCGTCTTATCGATGAGAACCTGGAATCGTGCCTAAAATTAAAAACAACAACATAGAAACCTGACTTACCCAAACTTTCCAAGGAGATACAAGGTCATTGTTCACATTAGTGTTTGCCAGTCATTGTCATGATTTAATTTTTATGGATAGCTTACAATTTCATTTTATCAATGAATAATATCATTATTAAGTATGATATCAAGTTTTATTCAACGGACCTATAGTTTAACTAATACTAATAAAAACTTTAAGTGAAGTTTATTAAGCAAATTTAAGTGAGCGTTGTGGAGTGAAAGAAGAAGTAGTGTCAAGGATTGAGAAAGGTATGTTGATATAGTTTAGACATATAGAGAGGATGAACGAAAGGAGATAGACGATACAAGTAAATAAGACGAGTGTGGATGGGAGAGTTGGAAGGGGTCGACCTCAGCAAACTTACCTCAATCAGATTGAGGTCGTGTTTAGCAAAGGCCAGTTTAGGAGTACCCTAATTACGTTAATAACAATGTACGTGCCTAAATTGTTTAAGTTTAAAAAATTTGGCTCTCAAAAAGAAATTTCAATTGTCATACTGTTGATATTTGGCTCTGTTGACTAATAAGTTTGCCGACCACTGGTATACACCTCCTCCTCTTATGATTAGAGGTAGGCATATAAACCTGGATTATAACTAAATTCCTTGGATCTGCCTTTAGTTCCATAGCTATTATCCTATCACTCACCTGTTCTGCATTGACTACTTTTCTACCAAGTTTCCTATTCATTATGAATGCAACCCCATGCTGACTGTCATTCCCTCCACTATATATTACTCTATAGCCATCGTTCCAGTAGTCCCCATCATCCTTCCATCTTACTTCACCCAGACCCATTATGTCTACACCCACCCTCTCAATTTCTTGCTTTACATTCTCTAGCTTCCCCGCCCTCAGCATAGTCCTAACATTCCATGTGCCTATTCTGATTGTTTCGTTTCTCTTCTTTACCTTCTTTTCCTCTGCTGCTGTATTTTCTGAGCAAGGATTTCGTGTGATGACGACCGCAGGGGCCCTGCTCCCACCGCTGCCGGGCACGACACCCGGCCCACTGAGCCGAGTCCCGTAGTTGCAAGGATTCATTATCATTTCAGAACTATCCATAACTTCAAGGTTTTTGTTTTAATTGAGATGGCATTCCTTGGCCTTACTCAATAGTGTTTTTTACGTGACACCATCACTTCATAGGCCGCCCCACTGGGGTCAGACGCCTTTTGCAGCCGCCTCACTGAGGTACAGACGCTGCGCGGACTACCATTCGTCTCTCTCCTAACCTTACACCAATCTGGCATGGGAGACCCTACCAGGAGCATTACTCCCGCCAGTTCGGCTCTAGGGGTCATCGGAGCACGCAAGCCCTTCCACCACGATAAGGTTGTAGTCCAAGGGAAAGGACCGCAATAAGATAACAATGTACATACCTTTATCCTCGTCTTGTCCATCTGCTTCGTCCCCTTCTGCATTCTGCTCATCTTCCAATGGATTTAAGTCACGCGCTTCGATGAGATCATCTAATTGATTAGGATCACCTATAAGCTGATCTTCATATTCATCTCCTTCGAACATTTTAACCTTTCCCCGAGAGTTTACACCACCACCGACGAATACCAAATCACCAAATACCGCAATTTATTCCCGCCTGCTAGACGAGGCAGATGGCTCTGCTGTAGTTATCAACAAATGAAGTTAGGCTTTGAAGTCATCCTCGTCTTCAATTGAAGGCGTCGCGTCAGTTTGTTGAAAATTATTGAAAGTTGAATTAGAATTCACTCGCTCCAAGAACGAAGATAGCAATTTCTTGTTCAAATGATCCGTCAAAGTTAGCTCTTGAGAGGCGACTGCTTCACTCTGGCCGTTTTCCATCAGCTTTGGTTCGTCGGCACCTGGGTATTCATCACCGGGTTTGCTTGGCATTATAATAAAATCTTAAATAAATTAGTTGAGGATGACACACGGAATGTTTTTCCTCGTGATCAGGCTATTTTGTGCCGACAAGGGCACAACGAATCCTCCGAAATTTCCTTTCTTTCTGTTGCACTTCCACCAATTAGAATTTTCGAATACCAGTAAACAAAAGAGCGCCTAATTCTCAATGCAACTGATACGCTTATCGTCCTTCATTCTGCGTTATCCTGAGGTAGATTCTCTGATATGTTTGTAAAATAATTTCATTAAATTGTGCGCCAGTCCGACGATGCTTCTCTCTAAACTCTTTATACAGTGCCATTTAATTAGAATATATTGAGTTTAAATGACAACCTCTAATTTTTCTTGCCCGAGGCGTAAAATTGCCTCACTGTTGATCTCGTCACGAGACCTTAATGTCAAGTGTGTACAAGTGGTGGATATTGGTGGTGTTTTAGTGCATTGATAAACATGGAGCGGTGGCCGGCCTATTATAATAATGTACAGAAATGTATTTTTTGATTGATAGCTTTAATCTCATGCTGTATTTGGCAGATCAAGTTTTTCTTCCAAAAGTAGGCGATTGTCTTGTTATATAAGATGTGTTTAGGGAATAATAGATAAGTTTATCTTATTATAAATATCATTTGGAATGGGGTGATTTTTTTCATTAATTTTAATAAGTGATGGCAACTCGGTACCCGAATTCAAAATGGAAAGAGTTTGCCCCTCTCTTCTCACAACAAGTAAGTCACGGTATACTTTTGTAGGTGTGTCAGAAAACAGTTTTACATTTGTAACGTCTACATTGAAATATTTCTCGTTCAAGTGTCGACTGAGGCATCTTGTCAGGATTACAGCTTTCAATGTGGAGTCCATAGAAGACAGCAAAGTAAAAGAACCCAGGCGGGTAACTCCATCCCCTTCTCCATCACATATTGCATCTGGCGACTCATCGTTGCCAGAATTAATTTATTATTACTACACACTACATTTAACAACGATGTCTGCGCCTTTTTACAAAAGCGAAAAAGTTCAAGGAGAAAATCCACGGTGGGCGGAATTGGAAATGCGAGAAATTTTGGCTCATTCTACCAGCCTGGTGTCGAGAGGTTAGTTTATTGTGCACGTTTATTGCATTTAAATCATGACTGAATTCCACTTTTCAGCAGAATTTTTCTAACAGTGATGGAAATTATATTTGATGCTATGTGAAAATGGACCCCAACGTCTCATTGGACCACCACTGCTAACACTACGGAAGGGTACTTATTATTTTGATAGCCACAAAAAAAGAACATTGCATACCGGATTTTCAGAGACTGATGAGAGTCATGCATGTTGCGAATTTTGTTTTAAGAACGTGTTTATCTTTTCATGTTGTAAATGAGATGACCTACCTGTGTACTCATTCTCTCCTTCAAAACTATTAACGAATATTCATTTCAACATTGTTAACTTCAATTTTTTACCTTTTAAATTAGATTTAGTCTATTAAAACTCCCTCCCTCCCACATGTTGGTTGAGCTATTTTGCATTTTTTCTAATGGTCCAAATTTAGGTTTGCTAACTCATGCACTGCAAATGAGGACCTCTGAGGATGGTCATCACCAGTACATCATGGATTACCTTTATTCTTGTTTTTTTTCTGTTTGGCGAAAAGGTTTCCATAATAGCTGTAGATTTCAATTTTTTGGTGCCCCAACTAATAAAGTTGCATATTGCCATCAAAACAAAGACTTGACAAAAATGCCATGGCCAATTGCCAGACTCGAATGGCGGGACCTTAGGGATACCGGGAAAGTTCATTCCCAGCATGACTATAATGCCTATCATGGCCAATGCCATTATTGCAGTAACCCAATTTAAATATTATAAAGAATTTTCAAATTTTGAAAGCCAAAATTCCAAACGTGTTCAAATTACTCCCAGACAGTCCTTGTTGAATGAGGACATGTCATGACAAATGTCAATGTGGACATGAGGAAAATGAGGATGTTTGGCAGTCTGATCTAAACTATAAGTTTGTATTTTGGCCTGAAAATACTTGTATTTTAATGTGTTTTCTTGGGAGTGCAGGTGTTGTGGTGAGGATATGGAAGCACAAGCAGAAGACCGCAGTGGCTTCCGGGGAAGACACTCTGGTGACGGCGTGGGGTGTTCACTTCTCTGGCCTGGTGCCGATCCCCATGGCCCATTCCGTCCCATCTCCACCACCATTGGGGCCGAACACAATCGTTTTCCACATGACCGGGGGGACGTGCTTCACGTCTGCGCACTGCCTCTCGTCGCATGCTAGTGAGGGCAAGGGATCAGCAGTTGGTGGTGTGGAGAAGGATGCCAAAGGAGGGGATGGGGCTCAGCCGGCTGAGCTCCGGAGAGAGGAGGCCTTAAAGGCAAAGAAGGTGAAGATGTGCTTGGCGGAGTCTGAAGTCAGGCCTAGCTACACCCTTCCATTGCTTCTCAGGTTAGTTCTTCTTTCTTCTCTTTTCTCATGTCGGGGAGGCTGATATTCTAAATTTTTTGTATTAAGAAATTGACTTGCTTATATTTAGGGCTGTGCTAGCAGGGATTTTTTAAGTCAAGCGATATCGAGCGAGAATTTGAAAAAAATCTTGAATCTCTAGCAAGATTAGAGCGCAATAAAATTACAGTACAGACTTTAATCTATGTACTAATTTTGTACTTACACTAATATAAGTTTAAGCTTAGGCGTTATTACCAAATTCTGTTGAGCGTAACTTTAACATTTAGTCTTGGAGATCAACATCTACGTGGAATCATTAGGATGAAGGTATCCTGTATTTATGCGATGACAGGTCTCCATCAAATTCTGTATTCACCCCTACTTTTACCACTAAAATTTAAAAACGTTTTTCATTAATAATACCATCACCTAAGCATAATGGCCGCACCCCATGTTTTAACCTGGTATCTTTTTATTTGCTGGGCCTATATTCACATAAATACTTTTTAAATAAAATAACATTACAGGATTTCAAACTTGAGCTTGGTCTTGATTAAATTATTACAAAAATGATAAAAATCTTACACACAACCTGGATTTTCTGGTTTTTATTTAAGAAACATAAGCCAACTGTTTCACCCTCAAAGTTCTAGCCAAAACGTATGTTCACAACCTGAGATCATGAATTTGCTATCCTAGACATGTAACTAACAAGATAAAAACTTTATCTAGATCTTATTAAATTATACTAGGGCCTAGACGCGTACTGAAAGCAAAAAACACAACCTGGATCTTCAGGTTTTTATTTAAGAAACATAGGAAAACTGTTTCACCCTCAAAGATTAAGAAAAAAAGTGTGTTCACTATATGTGATCTTTCCACAAATTGTAATTGAGGGGGTCAATACAAATACTTCACTACTTCACGTTATTTAGAGATGAGCAGGAAAGGCATTTCTGGTTTCGGGATGGGACGGGACAAAACTTTTCTTGATGATTTCGGGACGGGAATCGGGAAATAGCTGAACCTTGCTTTCTCCACCTCCCCAGCGTTAGCATGACACAAAAAGAAATAAAACTGTATATCAATAGATTCAAAAAAGTGTAGGCTATAACTTTATAGGAAGGGTTTTTACATAATATGGCACATAAAAAACATATAGGGCAAAAATAAATACATAGTTTCAAAGTAAAAAACCTACTTTTTCCTAATATTTTCTTAAATGTATCAAGAACTATTAGGTTTAACGTAAATACGTTAGGTATTAATATTGTAGAACATTTAATAGCAAACAAAACAGAAAAAAGTTGAACTTGATCTGATCATCAGTTACAGGATAAATGGGTACATATTGGTTTGGGAGGGGGAGGGAGGGAAGCTGCAGGGGGGTTTTTGTACAAATGTTCTTCTGGCAGTAGTCTATCAGTGGGATAAAATTCACTTTTACGCTAATCATTTCCCAAGCTTGATGTTTTGGGGTCTTCATTGACTTCCCTGATAGGTGTAGATAATGATGCAGCCACGCTTCGTTTACCGCAAATAATATGTATCTGAGAGTCTTTGATGATATTAAAATTTGCGATAGATTGGATACGTAACCATGGTTAACATATAGATGTATCCCAAGTAATTGAGAAATCGCGCATCGTATTTCCATTCAACCGTATTCATAATTTCAATTGTATATACTTTTTGCTACTACTATTAAATACTTGCATACGCATTTGGCAATGAAAATTTACCATTTAAAATATATTTTTTAATAGAAGGCACTCTGTAAAAGGTTGTTGATATATGTAAGAATTTTTAACAAAATCTATCTTCCGGTTTTTGAGATATTTGTTGTTAAACTTTTAAATAATTGACATTTTTTTAAAATTCCTTTCTTTTTGTTTTTTTTTTATCTATAAAAAAATTCCCAGTACAACCGTTTAGTGCTTAAACATTAACAAAAATATTTTTATTGTAAAATCAGTATTGTTCACATATGAGGAATGCTTATTTTTAACCAAATTGCCCGCTGCTGCTGCAGGGGTTACTATGATGATTTTTTCACGTAAATCTAAGGAGGGCACAATCATTCAACGTACCTTGTGATGGCGAGAAATGAGTTAAAAAATACCAGTAAAATTTAAAATAAAATTCATGTTGCCGTTATTAAGGAAATTAATAATTTTAATGTTTAAAAATCATTGTTTTTCATGGCGTTGTTTCTACGTTACTTCTGCACACATTCCATCCATTTGTTATACATTACATACTTTAATGTTAGATTTATATTGTTGTTACATATCTCTGCACTGTTGTTGTTAATAGGGAAGTTAGAATCATTTTAGTGCAAGTGTGCATTCTCCTTTCGGTATTGCCCCTGAAATTTCGGAAGTAATGCAAAATTTAGGACAGCTTGGCACAGGTACTATGGGATACAATATGGTTGGTTTCATGGTACGACAAATGCTTTGATCCTGAGAGAAAATTATGCTCTCTTCTAAAATATCAAAAGGAATATTATAGATTCACTTTTGTATCATTTGTACTCAAATGTGCTCTATGACGCTAAGTCAGAAAAGCAAAAATAAAAAAAAATATTTCCCGAAACAGTATTTTCGGGAAAGGTCTTTCCCGTCTCTAACTTCGAGAAGGCCAGAAACTTCGGGAATTTCCGAAGTTTCGGAATCCCTCTCATCACGATCTACATTTACTGTGTAGCTGTTCTGGTTAAAAATAATATTCAGCAATATAATTTCAACAGAGAGATTCATTCTCATGCCACTAGAAATGCAAACCTTATTCATGCAACTTATCACAAAAAACGAATTTCTTCAAATAACCCAATGGTTATGGGTGCAAAAATATTTAATTCATTACCGGACAATGTGAGGAATGCTGGGTCAGTGGAAGTATTTAAGAAAACGTTGAAAAAGTTTCTCTTGATTAGGTGTTATTACACAGTTCAGGAATTTTTCAGTGACAATTTATAAGTTTGGAAAAAGTATATTTCAGGAAAGGGAACTTTATATGTTTAAAAAAATGTATTCAGCATTATCTGTATTTTTATGTGCGTAAACACTATGTTTGTGTTGTAATAACTATGTTTTATCTGTAAACTGACGAATCCTATACCAACAAATCTTTGTATGGTCCTTGGAAAATGAAATAAATAAAAAAAAATCACTAATTAAGGCAAGGCAAGGCCCCGTAAAATTTTGTCCACCACGAATTTGGAGATTTCGAGCCGTCTTGAGACAAGCTCGAGACTTGTTTTTCAAGCACATTGAGACCAAGCGTGATTCGAGCAGTGCTTTTATCTCGCTCGAATCTCGAAAAGTCGAGATTCGCACTGCCCTACTTTTCTTGATTGCATTGTCAAACAAAGCGAAGACTGCAATTGAGTGGTCTTGGAGTTTGAGGATTTTTGGTTTACTTACATCTGACATGAGTCGATCCATGTATGAGGACAAAAGTTTCGCAAGCACTCCAGCTCAAATCTTCATGTCTTAAGTGTGTGTTCCATGTGTGGATAGCGCGTAGCCATGCTCCCTATTATTTGAAGTGTTCGCTCTTTCTATAGCCTCTCTCATTAGCCCAGGCCAAATTTGTTGAATTTTATGTGCTGTGGTATCTCTTTTATTCTTACTTAATAGTGGTATGCTCAAGTTGGAAATTAATTTTGTCCACTGGGGTGTGGTATAATTTTAGTATGGAGTTATGTGAACTGAACTTGCAATGCTAAAAAAGAATCTCAAAACCCCTAGGCTCAGGTCGGTGGAGCAGGCGATTCGGAAGCAAGCCGCATCCGCAGGGGCCTTACGTGAACGCATATCAGCCGCATCAGTGGTGCCGTCATCCCTGGAGGTTGCCATGGGTTCCACGGTGCAGTGTGGCTCCAATGACGATTCTCCCAAGCAGCTCTCGCCTCGACCCGGCAACCAAGTGCGCTCCTTCTCGTCGACGACTCGTGCGGCCAAGAGGCAAGCTCTCGCGCGAGCGTTGGTGGCGGCCGAAAGTCTGAGGCTGTGTGTCTCCCTTCTGAAGGGCGAGAGGGGAAGGAAATTGAATGAGGTCCGTCTGCTCTCGAGCAGGGGACAGGAGTTGGCCAATCAGAACAAGGAGAGAGGTGAGTTGATCATTGTCCACGAGTAGATATGCTCTAGATTCATATTCTGTATTGGCCATTGTATGATATATATTTTCCTGCTGATGAGACCCATGGGTGTATTTGCATCTACACATTACCCTGTGACCTGCGAAAAGGACATGTTGGAGAGGTGTTAGGACATCAGCCTTGAAGATTGAAGGAAGAGGGGAAAAGGTAAAGGAAGAAGGAAAGGAGAGGAGTAAACTGCATGTTAACGGAGTGCCTCGTTCTTTTTTTTTGCTGTAGTCACTAATGCTGGATGGGAAGAAGGAATTTTTGTTCTTATCAAGTTTGGCAGTATCTCTATTTTATTCTATCAATCCTACCAGTTCTGGACGTGTACTTTAAGATGCAATAATTAAAACTTTGTAATGTTCCACACTGTTTTTATTAATGGTACAAGCCTGACCGGTTTCAATGTTCACACATCATCATCAGAGTCTAAAATTACGAAGTACAGAGGTGGTGGCTTGGAATATATACTGGGTTCCCGGGGAAGGAAGAAAGGAGGAGGAGGTTGGGATTGGGGGGGGGGGGAGATATTAGTAACGAGACGGGGGTTTACGGGGCAAGGTTACGGGAAATTAAAAACCAACAGCGTCAAGAGTTAAAAGGGGGGCAGGAGAGGCATGGTAAAAAGGGAGGGACAATTTGTCCGGAATAAAATCATTTAAGACCCTATGACTAAATTTTTTAAATGCTAAAACAATTTCAAACTTTTCTAAAAAATCCAATTTGGCACCTTTGTCACAAAAAAAAATATTGGGGTTAAAATTAGAAGTGTGACTGTGGTCAAACAGATGCTTAGCAAACACAGAGCTGTTGTCATGATTTAAAAAAAAACATTTCAAATGTTCGGACATTCTTGTCTTAAATTTGCGGCCAGTTAGACCGACGTAAAAACAGTTGCATCCGGGAGAATCACACTTCAGGGAGTACACACCACTTCTTTCCAAATAGTCATAGGGATCTTTGGAGTTAAAAAGGAGTTTACCGATAGTCACAGGGTTATAAAAACATAATTTAAAATTGTCCTTAGGCAGCACTCGGCTAAGTTTGTAACTTAGTAGGTTGGTGAATGGTAGCTTACACCATCTCCTAGGTACGTGTACTTGGGGATTGAAATGATATCCTCTACATCAGACTGAAACTCCCCTGATCTGAATTTTTCAAGTAACCTAAGCCTAGCATGTAGCGTCTTGAGTCCCTTCACGGCTCCCATCTTTAGTCTTTCCATCACCTGTGTTTCACTCTTTTTTCACACTATAGATTTTAACACGGTTGTTTGTACTCAGATTGTGAGCAGCTGTTTCATGGAATCTATTGTTGTGAACAGTGGCTTCCTTGAAGCATCATGCCTGATAAATGTTATCTTTGATGGATCGTTATAATGTTCAGCTTCTAGTTTATTTGGATCTTTTAAATTTCCTTTTTTCCTTGATCATTGATTCCTGATCTGTGGAACCCTTTTTTCATCTGGTAATTTTCAATACAACAATGTGAGTTGGTTTTATAATGCTTGCAACCACTGATCACTATAGTTTTAGCAATATTTTTATGGCGCGGCAATGTGCTATTTGCTGAGTTTTAAAAATTGTTACAAATGCATTGTCTGAATAAAAAGTAATTCAGGGAATACTTTTTTTATAATTATTTAAACACTCATCTATTTGCATAGTATGTAGTTTCTTTCCCTCCATGTGAGATATTACATGGTTGCCACATTGTAATAAGATCACTATAACTCTGTCATGTGGTAATGGAGTCATTGCCTTAGTGCAGTGGTTCTTAACCTTCCCAATCAGGGTTGTTACAGGTCAGGGAAATCAGGGAAAAGGCAGGGAATCTCGTCCATGGGGTCAGGAAAAATGTATGCCATGTTACGCTTAACCTTCCCAATCAGGGTTGTTACAGGTCAGGGAAATCAGGGAAAAGGCAGGGAATCTCGTCCATGGGGTCAGGAAAAATGTATGCCATGTTACGCGATTCAAAAGAACTGCTGCACTGTCGGCTGACTAAGCTGGCCTGGGTCAGCCGGGTGCCGAACTATTCTGTCTTTCCGCCGCACTGAGGAGCGTTGATAGCCATTGCTAGCATTTTTTTTAAAGCATTGGTTGCCAAGATATTAAAAAAGTCCCCTCTTCAGTACAAGATTTGCAAGGCTATCACGTTTTGTGATCCGAAGTTGATAATGAAATCCGAAGATGCAGCTCTAGCTCGATTCTGGAACTACCTCTCATTGCTGCATCTAAGGCAGTGGTTCTCTGCTTTAGAGTTTGACTCGCTAGTAGCTGAGTTCAAGACTTTAATTAACAAACCTGCTGTCTCTGTGTGCTTGAAAGAATATGACCGAGACCACACCCGTCTTGATCACTTTTGGAAGCACATTTTAATGTTGCAGAAGTGCTCTGGATTAATGGTAGATTTGATCCACATGATTTTAATATTAAGGCATGGAAATGCCTTTGTGGAGATGGGATTTTCCATAAACAAAGAAGTTATTATCGAAAACCAATTCTCACAGACACTGGTCGTGCAAAGGCAGGTGTACGACACCGTGAATTTGGCCGGCAGAATTCTTAATGTGGAAATTAATGACAAAATGATTTCAAGAGTGCGACATGCACACGCTGAGTATGAAGAGGCACGAAGGGAGAGAGCGAAAGAAGACAAGGAAAAGATACAGAAGAGAAAAGATGAAAGAATGATTGGGGAAGAAGTTAAAGAATTAAGAGCCAAGAAAACCAAACTTTTACTGGAAAACCAATTGGAGTGCGACGCTATCGACAAGAGGCTGTGAGCACTATGTGGCCGTGTATAGCATTTCTGTGTTGTTGTGGTTAGGTACGTTCTGCGTCCACATCCCTGAACTTTTGGTTTGATGTGTCTATTTAAATTTGACACCATATTTTTACTTTCATTTGACTCAAGAGATAAGATTATTAAGTTTACAAGTTCCTGTTTTTTATGTTTTCATTGTAATGCTTTTTGTGTGATGTATCAATTTAAATTTGACACCGTATTTTGACTTTTATTTGACTGTAATTAAGTTTACAAGTTGCTTTTTTTTCTGTGTTCATTGGAAAGAAATACATTTTTAAAGAATTTAAATATATTTTTTTAAAGAATTTAGCATGTTATTGACTCTTACCCTTCAAAAATGTTATGTAATGATCGAAAGTAGGGTGTGAAAAAGTCAGGGTAAATGATGATTTTTGTCAGGGAATTTGAATTTGGGAATCTTGTAACAACCCTGCTAATACCGCAACCCTTTAATACAGTTCCTCATGTTGTGGTGACCCCCGGAAAGATGGAAACCATCTTAAGGAAAAATGTGTTATCTGGGTCTGGGCGACCCCTGTGAAAGGGTCGTTCGATCCTCATAGGGGTCGCGACCCAGAGGTTGAGATCCGCTGCCTTAGTGGGGAATATTTTGCATTGCATCACTCCTTGAGAGTGTGACTAGAGATGGGGCACTCTGAAAATTACGTCGGTAATTTTCGTAAATTTCCGTGGTATTTTTCATAATTTTCCGTGCCCCTTGAAAATTACCATAATTTTCTAGATAATTCGCCTATGTTTGAGAAAGTTTTTCATGCAGATAAATTCCCAACATGCTCGTTTAAATCAAGTTCACATTTCCTATGCGTTTAATAATAAATTGAGGCATGTACAACTCATTTTTGGAATATTTTACTTATAATCATAACATTATAGAGTAATGCATTAAAATATTCCTCTTGAAAATTTCTCATACTTTGACAAAAGAAAGCCAGATTGGGTGTTGCTGCCATAGTTCTTTTTACAATTTAAAAAATTTCTAATAATGTTGTATTAGGTATGGTTTAAACATTGTTATGTATTCCCTTACTATTGTTATTGGCTTTCTTATTTAACCATATATTTGCTGTTAAATGCTTAAAACTAAAAATACTGGAAAATTATGGTAATTTTCAAAATTACCGTTATTTACCGTGGTAATTTACCTCAGATGAATATTATGGTAAATTTCCTATCTCTGAGTGGGACCCATTGCATCAAAAGGCAACATTGAGGGGCAGATGTACTTTAAGTGTCAGCAATTGCAAGTGTTTGAACTCATCCTAAGTGTTCACACACTCCTCACGTTACAATTCATGGGATTCATTGTTGCTTGAAGTTTGTGAGCGGATGTGGTTTTCAACGTTTCTCCTGGCTTTGCAGGGAGGGAGCTGAAGGAGCAGCAGGAGTCCTTGCTGAGGGAAGTGGAGCACCTGAGGGAGTGGAGGCACCGCGAGTTTCTCGAGGCACGGGATGCATTCCTGCGCACGAGCGCACACCTGGCCCTTCGTCGCCGTCTCTTGGTCTCCGACCTGAGCCTCATTTACCCCATTCAGCAGGTAACGTTGAAGAGAACAAACAATGCAAAGCTATCTGGGAAGCCTTGTTTTTTTATTGAAATAAACTTCCCATTACCCACAGCTTTGCTTGCCTTTTTAATGCTTCCCGATTATCTCATTAAACGACGTCATTACCCTCTATTCAGTCACTATCTACTGCTCTCACTCTGTGTTGGGGGTCTTGGTATTGCTTTATCACATTTATTGCTTTATTCACGTGGTTCTTAGATTATTTTATTTCATAAAAGAGATCCTGTTTTAAAACTACCCAGCGACAATTAACCAACAGAAAACAGTATGTAATTAAACAGTAATTAAACTACAGAAAACAGAGCCCATCAGATTGCTCCCATGCTGGGTAAGACTTAAGCTTGGTAAATGTTTGAAGTTATTCATGCCTGCCACAAGTATGGTGATGAGATATGTGGAAATTGCCATGAGAAAATATTGGCCCAGACTGGGAATCAAACTGGGAATTTGGTGTGCCGCAGCCAACTATACTGCCCAGGATTCCCGTGGCAATGTAGGAGGGTACAGTGGAAGTAGATGTTGAGCCCTTGCGATCCATCAAAGTCTTAGAAGTCTACTTTAAAGACTGATTTATTACTTCGTAGTACAATCATTACACAAAAGTAATCGTAGCTCTACACTCAACTAACAATGAATACATCTGCTACGCTATGTAGACTCACACATAAACAAAACACAATGCTGCCAACCTCTCTTCTATTGGCCGGCACTACCAACAAAATTATTTCAATACTTCCCCTTGACGGACAATAGGTAAATTAAAGTTTTACACATATGAACAACTCAATAATACAACACAAACACTACTACAGAGTAATCAATTATCAATTAATGAAACACAACCTTATCCAGTTATCAATACATCACATTGATCAATTCATACCAAACAATTTGACAATTTCTTTTGTCTTAGGCCCTGGAAGAGGTTTGGTAAAAATATCAGCAAGGTTATTCTCAGATTCAACATATTGAAACTCTATCATACCAGATTGTACCCTTTCTCTGATTGCATGATACTTCACGTCTATATGTTTTGTGCGGTCAGACAGGATTTTATTCTTTGCAACACACATTGCTCCTAAATTGTCCACTAGGATTCTTATTGGTGAAGACACATACTTCTCCTGGTTTACTTCAATCAAAAATTGTCTTAACCACAACACTTCTTTAACAGTTTCATACATGGCTATGTACTCTGCTTCCACTGTTGAGATAGCTGTCACTCTTTGTTTCTTACTCAGCCACATAATTGGAGCACCTGCTAGAAAAATCACATAACCACTGATACTCTTTCTGTGGAAGCGTGCTGGGCCCATAACCTCTTAGAAGTCTACTTTAAAGACTGATTTATTACTTCGGAGTACAATCATTACACGAAAGTAATCGTAGCTCTACACTCAACTAACAATGAATACATCTGCTACGCTATGTAGACTCACACATAAACAAAACACAATGCTGCCAACCTCTCTTCTATTGGCCGGCACTACCAACCAAATTATTTCAACACAAAGATGGCAATGCAAGGGAGCAGAGGACTTCAAAAAAGTCACAACGCATGCGGTTGCATTCTACACCAGCACTTACGCTGTGCGTATGAAGTTATTCATGCCTACTGCAAATATGGTGATGATGTACATAGAACTACTTGTACTCCCTTGCGTTGCCATCTTTGATGGACCAAAAGGGCTTAACATCTAGTTCCCTTGTATCCTCCTAAATTGCCACAGGAATTCGGAAGCCTGGGTTGCGTAGCGGTCTGCGCATTGGCCAGGGTTCGATTCGGGGTCCAGGCCTATTTTTTTCTCATGATAATTTCTAGGTAAATTGGTAATTTTTTTTTCCATTTTTTTGTAAATGATAAGTCCTATGGTAAAGATTAACCCTTTCAGTGTGGAATTACTTTTCAAAGAGCGTTTAGCTAATGGGTGACGGAGCAATAAAAGGGCATTATTTACCATTATACAAGCTTGACTCAAGCCGTGAGTCATCCGTCCCTACAAAGCATACATCCATGACTCACACTTGTGACTCTTCCGCACTGAAAGGGTTCAGAGAAATGTAATATATTTGAGCTATTAGTTTGCCTTTGCACTTTTCTCTTGGAAATCCTCACGGTACGCGTTTCATTAAAAGGAAGGTCCTGTTACTGTTGTTGTTTTTTAAAAAAAGATTTCTTTGCTGACACACATAGTCTGAGACAAAGCAGTTTGATTAATTCCAGTAATTGTACAGTAGACCCTCACTAATCTGGAGCCCCGCATATTCCGGATGGACCTCCAGCATGTGCTGTGGGTCGTTTGTTAAGGGGTCAGATTATCAAAGATGGCTTTATTCAAAATTATTTCTTGAACAATTATTTTTGACTGATATGCTTAACTTTTCACCAAAATTGAATACCTATCAATTTCCATCGTCTCAGGCTCAAATTTGTGGAAGTTCATTATATATTAAATGAAAGGAAAACTATGTTTTATTCCACCAATTTATTCGGTGGTGGTGGTGGTATATTATTTTAATGTAAGAGAAACAATTGCACTTTTCCACAAAATGGTTTATTGCGTACAACGCGTTTTGGCTCACAGAGCCATCATCAGGTACAAGACCTCAGGTCAGGTCTTGTCTTCTCAAGACAGGTCAGGTCTTGTACCTGATGATGGCTCTGTGAGCTGAAACGCGTTGTACGCAATAAACCATTTTGTGGAAAAGTGCAATTGTTTCTCTTACATTATGAAGAACTTCCACGATATCTCGCCTGAATCTGTTGAAATTGAAAAAAAAAAAAAAGTATATTATTTTGGTCATCCCCCTTTCCGACCTTTCCGACCCCCCTTTCCGACCCACCACCTGCCACTAAATTGTATCCACCCGCTAAACATTCACTACTTTGTATCCTTGAGGTTTTCCACCCCTTCCATTACCTTCTTCCTCCCCCACCCCAACGCCTACCCTGGATGGTATATAAAGATCAAATTTTTGCTTTCCACTTTGTACCCGAAGATGACGCCGCTGCGTCGAAACTAGTAGTACCGGCGAATAAATTGGTGGAATAAAACATAGTTTTCCTTTCATTTAATACCTATCAATTTACTTTCCAATTTATGATTTTGTTCTTCGGTAAAATTCAGGAAACACCTGAAAGGGATGCAATGCTCTGGGGGAAAACTAAACATGCTGAGTATCGCAAGGAGTACTGATTCCAATGGAGAACTTCAGACACGATAATATCGCAGCAATTGCTGGATGAGACTTGTACTCCAAAGTAGTGATGCGTCAAATCCCATATTTATCGAATCCGAATCCCGAATCCGAATCTCTATTTTTTGATAGAATAATTAAAACTTTGTAATGATCCGCGCTGTTTTTATTGATGGTACAAGCCTGACCGGTGTCAATGTTCACACATCATCATCAGAGGCTAAAATTACCGTTATTTTAGCCTCCGATGATAATGTGTGAACATTGAAACCGGTAAGGCTTGTACCATTAATAAAAACAGTGTGGAACATTACAAAGTTTTAATCATTCTATCATGTCGAAATTCCACAAAGTAAACGCTTCAACCATCTTGTATATCTCTTTTTTTTTACCGAATCCCACACATTGAATCTCAAATTGGAATCCTTATTTCAGATAACTATGAATCCCAGTTAATTTTCAGTGCCAATTGCATTTATAAAACAAATTCAAATCCATTTATATTTTCCAGTACTTTTTTGAACCAATAAGCTGTTCCACACTTCTGCTCCCTCAAATTCAATATTTATTCATTAGCTACAAAACTAAAAACAAGTTTGAGTAGCCATTTTAGTTTTACTTAATTTTTATTGGTTCTTCAACAAAGTGCAATGTAATCATAAGTTATGAATTATTCCTCAAGAAATGCAACGTTCTTACTCTGTCGGGATCTTATCTGTTCCTTGCTCTTTGCTATGTAAAATGCTCTTACTGAAAATACAGTTGCAGTTCTTGCACTATGAGTTTCTTAGCCTCTTGAGAATCTTGAACCATGAATGAATGAACCATGACGTACGTCTTCATCAGAGATCTGCTACGATGGCAGCACCAACCAACCTGGGCCTCTAATGCAGCCGAGTTGTTCCTCTTCACCTCTTATCTCGCTCTCCCCCCACCTGCCGACACCGGATACTTTTTTCAGGGTACCCTTCTCAGAAGCGGAGGTAAATCACTCGGTGATGAGCAGAGGCTGACATCTCCTTCCCTCTCTTGGCTCATAATTTGGCTTGGGTGATTTCTTGACACCACCCAGCATCATCCGGGGGTCCTGTCCTGCTACTCTGAGGCTCGCTCTTTAAATGACATTGCCTGCTCATTCTGACTTTTTTGGCAATCGGTGGACTGCTTGGAATGGCAGTTCTGCCACCAGTCCCAGTTATGGGCGAAACAGGTCCCTCCATCGAGTCAATTTTATGGGCCAAAACCTGCTTCGCCCCAAGACTCCTCTTGCTCAAGATACTATTACCTCTTATTCCAGAACATGAAGAAATTCATATGCTCTGGACTCATCCTGCAAGAAAGAGATCTGAGTAATCCGTGAAGATCACTCCTTCGTCTCATCATTGTTTGTCTACCCTCATTCCGGTTCGCTTCGACCCGGGTGGCTTCCATTGATTGGGGTCGGGGGTGGTTCTTCTTTTGGGAGCCTCCAGAGCCAATACCAGGTTGATGTGGCCGATACTCGAACGAATCGAGGGCAGCTATTGTTTTGGTTGATTTAAATCGTTGCCTTAACCCTTAAATAAACAGATCGCAAACAAAAATTTATTAATACGAGCGGAGCACAGAATTGTACGTTAATCATTGAGTAGCTTGTTATTCAGCGTTATTTTTCACATAACTCTTCTCACCCAATGTCTCAAAACAAAGTAGAGACGTTCTTCTGTACGTGAGCAAAAAAGTGTTGGATAGGACGTCTTAAATAGGGGTACATACAAAGAAGAAAGAACGTTCCGATGTAGAATTTCACCAGAAATATGTAAAATAAAGTTCTATTTTAAATATATGTCATAGTAAATTTCCACGTGGATTGTCATCACTTATGATGGTAAAACGATGTCATTCATGAGATTATTAAGTTGCGAGATCGTTATCCTAACGTATATACCACCCGCAAACCCAGGATTCGAATTTATCGAAACTTTTTTGAAAGGATTCGATCGAATCCTTGAATCCTGGCCACATCACTACTCTAAAGTAAAAATGTTCACAGATGAAATTTCTAACTTTACCTTAACCCATTAACGCCCATACTTTTTTAAATAAACTTTTTATTGAAAATTTGTTAATAATTTGTTTAGAAGGGTATTTAGAAGCAATATGGATGATTTTTAGAAAAATATCTCTTAACTGTTGCAAATGGTGGACTGTCCTAAAAATAGGACGCTGGGACTATAAGGTAACATTTCACAAATTAGAAAAATTATATATAAGAACGAATTTGAATGAAAAATATTGTTATTACGTTTGTTTTTACATTTGTATGCAATAACAACTACAAAAACATATTGAAAATGAAAAAAAAGAAACATGAATTTATCATTTCTTGGTGTGATAAGTTGTGAAACAGTTCTTGCACAAAGTTACTTCACATTTTTTACAAAAGTTGAGAGGTTTTGCATTGCAGTTTTCTCCCTGGCATCTCCTTTGTTTGTCTCGTCTTGATACAAAGTGATCTTTTCCATCGTATCTAATGTCTGGGATGGATGTTGAAGAGGATGTGTTGGCTGCTCTCCCTTGCTTTGAAGTGTTTCTTTTCAAATAAGCAATGGCGACATTTCTTCTGAATTCAAGGAGGTCCATGGTAGAATGAGAAACCCTATTGTACACAATCCAGGCATTTACAATTGCCATGTCAAGTATTCTTGTGAATAAACACCAATACCACTTTTTACCAGGAATGGACACATCGTACTTTCCCACTAACCAATCATGGTGGTCAACTCCACCCATGTACTTGTTGTATGATTTGATGGCATTCGGTTGTGGAACAGACACCTTCTGCCTTGACGTCCTGCTCCAACGTGATGCATGACTCCTATATCAAATATATAGGAGTCATATATAACCTCCTCCTATATATGCATGAATCCTCTATAAACAGTGTCAAAATTTGTCCCAATAGCGACACAGTTGTTGTCGTACCACTTCATGAACAGAACTTCTCCTTCTGAATCAAACGCAGAATCAAAAGTGCCCCTGGGCTCCTTAGACAATTCCTTGGAATCTCTCAAAGGGCATTTGCACAGGCGGTTCTGCCTCAGTGTACCAGAAGCTCTAAAACCAACATCTCTCAAATGAATAAACAAATCTGCTGGTAAAGAGATTGTCGAAAAACACCCAGTGACTTGCCGGCTCTTGGACAGGGTCCAACATATTTAGAACAACGCGGGACCCTAATTCCAAATCATGTCTCTCATTCTGAGCTACTTCCTTACCACAGTATAAATTGAAGTGGAAACAATAGCCACTTGATCCACACAGTGCCCAAAATTTGTATCCGAAACGGATCGGTTTCCCTCTGATAAACTGCTTCAATCCGTGGTGACCATAATATTTGACTATCATTTCATCGACTGCAAGGTGTTTGTCAAATATGCCCCATCTTCTGAAATTCTTATTCAGAGCGACTATTAGAGGGCGCACTTTGAACCCTCTATAGTCTTTATTCTCTTGAACCTTGCTGTTGTCATTGAAGTGCAGCATGCTTTTTAGTTTGAGGTACTTGTTTCTTGGCATTGCATTTCTTACAATATTGATTCCTAAATCACTATCTTCACTCCAATAGTGCCTTTCACTGGGCAATTTGTGATATCCGGACAGCAAAAGTATTCCATAAAATGTTTTGAGTTCATCGATTGACAAACTGAAATTTGTTTCATTTTTTACTTCTGTGGCATACTTTACAGACTCAGAAGTTATCATGCTCATTATCGCGTCATCAAAGAGCATCTCAAATATTTCAAGAGGAGAATTTTCTCCCAGCCCACCTTGCATAGTCTCTGCCAGAGATTCTGATGACGTACCTTCTTCTGGCAATTTTGTGTAGGTCGGGACGACTTTTCTCCAAATTGCTTCGCATTTTGTCAGCGAACGTTTCTTCCCCACACCTCGTGATCTTTTCGCTTGTGGATACTCCTCGTCATCTTCCACAGAAGTTGTGATCTGGCTTTCATTCCGCGGTACTATCTGCAGCAATAGTTTACCAGGAACGTCTGCAACCTCAACTTGGTTCACTTGGTCTTCTTCAAAAATGTCTTCACCACTGACAACCTCATTCTCCGGCGGCAAGACAACTACACTCACATCTGCTGAATTGTCAATATCCTCTTCAAAAAGTATTTGTTCTATTTCACTAATAGTAACACCTTTCCGAAACATGACTCCGAATAACAGCAAAAATACGAAGCAGAAAAGTCGAACTTTCTACTCGCACAAGGCAGTACTACGAATGAATCCCTAAGAGACTAAATGTCTGTTTTATTCGAAACGCCATCTGCCTTTTCTTCCACGAAAACACAAAGTCAAATTCGCCCACCCCCTCTACGTCTACGTCATACTCATACTGGTAACTGGTTTTAGCGATTTATGCTAATGCATAATTAGTCGTAGTTACACTAACTTTAGGGTATAGTGTCATGCATGTTGGTGATTACTCACCCCGTGCCACACACCCCTGAGGTGGCTTGCATGGTATTTTGTAGATGTTTGTAGATGTAACACCTGCCTACCACACCCTCCCTCCTCCACTTCTCTGCCTGGGTATATATATATATATATCTGTATGTTGACCAAACTTAGTATGATTTGACCAAACCTTGTATGTTTAGACCAACTTTGTACCTGATGATGCCGCAAGTCGGTGAAACGCGTTGTAACAGCAAATAAAATCTGTGGAATAGTACAAAACTTTTTATTCAATATGGACACAAAGTCATGCCTTTAGGCATGGCAAGATAAGTAGCGATGATAAGGTTCTGAGAAACGAGGCATGAGTCATCACACAACGGAAAACACGGCGGTCTACTAACGGGGCCAGTGACGAAGGAAACTGATGCCTTTATGTCCCAGCGTCCTATAAATAGGATGGCACATTTCTCAGAGGTGCCACGAAAATACTAAAGAAAAGACGACGCTCCCACCTTCGAATATACACCCTGTGTTGCATAATAAATATAATCTGATCAATATTTCACATTTGAAATATATGTTCATTGCACAAAATACAAAAATAAGGCAGAGTAACGGACATGAAAAAATTCTTCAAAATCAAATCAGCCTTGATATCTTAAAAAGTTGCGTAAAATAAAAATATAAATAAAACACTCATAAATAGAGATTCTTCTTTCATAAATAATAACTTCAAAAGAATTATATGCCATTAGACAAATGCAAAAAAATAAAAAGTAAGTGTCCTACTTATAGGACGCTGGGCGCTAATGGGTTAATGAATCGAGCAACATAACTGGTTCTTGCTACTAGGAAATCTAACATCAGTTTTCCAAATAAATTTATATTGAATGCTAACAATAATGGGAAACATAATCGTACAGTTTTAACAATAGCTGCAAATAATTTACCATTTTTTTGTTACAAGATATTTAAAAATTTAATATTTGTCATTACTATTTGGAAATGCCAAGTTATATATTTTCTTCAGGCATGATAATCTCATTGAAGGCACTACTTTTACTTGGACGGGCCTCATGCATCATGAAAAGTATTTAACATCCATCAGTGACCAAAAATTCTCAATAAATGATTGTTTTGAGAAATGACCGAATAATCTAGGCTGCCCATAATTTGGAAAACCCCTCGCCCCATATAGTCCAGATTGGCAAAGGTATACTGTAATATGTTTAGTGTTTCCAGGGATATCATTATCAGTCGTTGAGTAAGTCAGGTTATTAGCTTTTCATATAAAAATAGATTGGCATCATCTTATGCCAGAACTTCCTTGTGCTTCCTACTTGCTCTTGATGAGTAAAATGATGTTTTAGTATTAAGCTGAGTTATTGCTATTCAGTGTAGTAAATTAATGATTATATGGAGAAACTGATTCAAAGTTTACGTTATCTGTTGGCTCTTATTTTTCATTCCAATTTTGCCCTTTTGCATTACATTTTTCCTTGGAAGCCATAGTCCATCTTAAGGAAATAATATATAAATTGGGTACAGAGAAGTACGGACATACACATGTTGAAGGATTTAGTTGTTGCTCAAGAGTTTCCTGGTGTCTGTTTCCTGGTGAAGTGATCAGGACTGGTGATCTCTTGGTGGTCTATCTTTCTATTCAGTAATGTTATTAAGATATTGATGTTGGTGGTTGTTCGGGTTTCCGAGCGGGTCAAACTGTCCATTTCTGCTGATGTTTCGATGAACGAGTCGTTCACCATCCTCAGGACTAGAGATGGGGGCATCTGAAAATTACCTGGGTAATTTTCGTAATTTACCGCGGTATTTTTCGTAATTTACCACGGCCCTTGTAAATTATCGTAATTTTCTAGATAATTCACCTATGTTTGAGATAGTTTTTCATACAGATAAATTCCCAAATTGTTCTTTTAAGCCGAGTTCACATTTCATACGTGTTAAATAATAAATTGAGGCATGTACCACTCATTTTTGGAATATTTTACTTAAATTATAGCATTATAGAGTAATGCGATAGAATATTCTTGTAAATTTCTCATACTTTGACAAAAGAAAGCCAGATTGCATGTTGCTGCTGTATTTCTTTTTAAAATTTTCTAATAGATTAATGTTGTATTAGGTATGGTTTAAACATCGTTTATCCCTTCCTATTGTTATTGGCTTTCTTATTTAACCATACATTTGCTGTTAAATGCTTAACACTAAAAAATACTGGAAAATTACTTTAATTTTCGAAAATTACCGTAATTTACCGCGGTAATGTACCTCAGGTGAAAGTAACAGTAATTTTCCTATCTCTACTAAGGACATGTCTGGGCAGGGATGATGAATGACTTGCTCATCGAAAGCAGAAATGGAGAGTTTGACCTGGTCGAAAACCCATACAACCCCCAATATCTCTATACGCCGGGAAAGCCTTAGATTTTTCATTATAATAATAATATTTTTATTTGTCCAAAATATCATATGTTACAGTGTGACACAAAACATAGACTGAGGACACGTCATTTAAGTTAGACAAGAAAAATATATGATTACAAACAATGTGCATAACATAATGAACACAATAACAAATAATGAACAAGTAATATTCACGTATATTATGCATAGTTAAGGATTGTTGTAGTACACTTGCAAGGCTGTAGAAAGCTTGTAGGCTGTAGAAACATTTTTCCAGTGGATACCTTTTAAGGTCAGCTTTAAATTTTTTTACCGTGGTGATACATCTTAGTTTGTGGGAGACTGTGTTATATACTTTTGAGCCCATAGCCCATATGGGGCTTGTGGAGGACAGTTTTTGTTTGTGGAGGGTTATGTGCACGTATGAATGTGGCCTAGTTAGGTGATCATGGATATCCTGATTTATCTTTAGTCTATGGAGGTTGAGCTTAATTAAAACACACAATTTAAATACAGTAAAACCCCTAAATTGCACTTTTCTAGGGACCCTAAAAAAAAGGTTCAAATTGCGGGAAAGTGCAAATTGCGGGAAAAGTAGAATTTTCACTTATAAAGCCATGTTCCTTCACTGGAGTAAGGGTAAAAATAAGAAATAGACTGATAAACTGAAAAAGAGCAGTGTCATAATTTATTCTTTGAACTAGCTCTTCTCATTAATTTATATACGATGAAAAAAAGACGTTGAACACCTTAGATAAATAGAAATGTGAAAATCATTTTTCTCCTTCATTATTGATACATAAAATAAGGGATTAATACATATCGCACAAAATCAAGATCAAATGAATAAATAAAAGTTACAGAAACAGCTTCTTCAAAATTCACTTCACTCATGGTAACTGTGGACCCTACCCATAAATAATAATAATACATATATTAACTTCAGAAAATAATATTTTTGAATCCATCCAACCAACCATTGGATGCTGTGAAATTTTCAATTCCCAATCTTGTGGCGATGTGCAGAGCTTTTTCTTGTATGATGACACCATATATAGGGGTATTTGAAGACCTAGCACTCAAAAACCACTCTTTAAGTAACCCTTCCATTTCTTCATACTTAGAATTCTTAACATATTTTCTCTTTTTAGACAAATTACTGGTTGGCTTGTTTCAGAATCGACTTGTTCTAAAATGTCAATTGTCTCCTTGATTGAAAAAGTCCTTTTTCCTCCTCGCTTTTCCATTGCCAAGCAGGATAAAATTACGTCCCAGTTTAGTTGAGGATGACTTAACAACACATGAGAATCTGACCAGTCGTGATGTTTGACTAGTCCAAACAATAGTTCAACTTAAAAATAAACATTATGATTCAGTCTAATTAAGGTACGATAACGCAAGTTTCGATAAGTTTAATTCATTTGTAGCCTATCATAGTTATAACTCGGGAATCGAGGCAGTGCAAATGATCTGTTGTCCACTAGTACGAGTTCTTTGATTTTTCTTCATGTCTGGATAAGAATCCATTTTCATTCTCCAAAGTTTCTACTTAGGTAAAAAATGAATACTCCTCCGCAGGTTTAATTACATTGTATAAATTACGTAGTTAGCTCCTAGCCTTACAATGTATTCATTTCATAGCTTGAATCATTTCCTGGCAGATTGACAAGTTGACGTAGTTCCAATTTCTGCTATGAGTGGCGCTGTAAACTATCCCCGCCAAATTCAAATTCTTTCTTCAAACAGGTCCTATTACTGCTCTCTTTCGTATTTTTTCCGCAAATATGTGCAAAACAAAGTCAAAAAGTGTTTAACAAAGGATTATATGCATGATTAATGGACTTTGAAAGTTAAATTTTATTTTGATTGAGCGCGTTGTGGTGCAAATTGCGGGAAAACTGAAAAATGCACAGTCTAAATTCGGGGTTCTGCATACATTGGAAACATAGGAAATGGAATGGGACTTCGTAAAAGTGGTGTAAATTGCGGGAAAACGTAATTTCCGATAATGCAAATACGGGGTTTCACTGTATGTAGAGGCATGGTACTGTGAGAAGTTCCAGCTCAACAAACTGTGGTCTACATGTATCATTATTAAGATTGTGTCTGATTTGCATCACCTACACACTCAGTTCATTGCAGTGTTTTTAATTTGAATTCCTGGCATTAATGATTGTTGTATGGCAGTTGTATGGCAAAGGATAGTTATTTAGATGAGAAAGTGTGCGTGCGTTGTTTGTCTACTACTCTTTTCTTTTTTACTTTCAGCACCCCAATGGTGGATACACAATATGTGGTGTCAAGCTTCCTAACTCCGAAGATTTTGGTCCTCGTGATGAAGTAATGGTGTCAGTTGCCCTCGGATATGTGGCACATGCCATCCAAATGATATCCATTTTCCTCCATGTGCCCTTGCGGTACCCTGTGGCACATCTCGGTTCGAGGTCCAGAATATCTGATTTAGTCACTGACAAGATCCCGGATGGAGAAAGAGAGTGAGTTGGGTTGCTTCTTAAGTCAATCACCAGAAGGGTTACACCAAAGACTGGCTGATTGCAAAAACTAGAACGAAGTGCTGTGAGATAGATGCATGATTTATAGTACATACCTTTCCTGCATATCGAAATGAATCATCCTTGACCTGTTTTTAATATTTATAATCTTTGAAACAATTACAAAAGGCAAATCAATGCATAGACAACTTAATATATAGGGAATCCGAATTCATAACAGTTTACGTATTCAACATTGGAACATTTAAACTTGTCAATACCGAGCCTCTCACTTAGATACTCCGCTTTTGCCTTCATCAATGGGCCATTTATCGGAATTCAGGCTGCTCTCTGCTGGCAAAACTAGAAAAGGGCAGATTCTAACTGAGTGTGTTCTCGTGGCCGCAAATGTTTCTGGCTGCTTGGACGTCCTTCTTGAAGCACCGCGGCACGAAATTTTTCCTTATTCTTCAGAATTGTGAATAAGGTCGAGGAAGATTAGCCAAATTGCCTTCCTATCTCGATTTTGGACCCATCGCCACTTTCGCATTCATTGATAATTCATATTTTAGTTTTCAGATCCAACAACTTTCGTTTCCCAGCCATGATGTTGTATCATTCGGACTGAACTTGATAAAAAAGCGGGAGGATGACAAAAGAACAATGAAATGCACACAGTTACGAGGAATATATTTGTGTGAATACGGGCATGCCATGAATCTCGGAAATGTGCATTTAAACGTCAAATTGTGCGGAATAAATACTGCTAGACATATTATTTCAATGACAGAGGACATGAGCCCAAGTTGGTGCAGGTTTGCCGAGATTGAAGCAGACATTTGCCACTCGTAATAGTATACGACCCCAGGGGAGGCTGGTTGTTGTCCTCGCTAATACCGATTTATTTTACATGTAAATCATAGGGTTTTAAATCGTTCTTTGGCCATCGCTCGCAAATTCGAGCTTCTCGTTAGGTGCCCTACTCATTGTATGGGGCTTCTACTATACGTGAATCTCTTGTGCGTCAAATATGGTTATCACTTTCTGGAGTACTCCATCACTTTTTCTGTTTGTCTACGAAAATGTCCTCTTTATTAGGAAATTATTGGAATTCACTCTCATCATGTCCCACCTTTCAGATTCCCATTGTTCTCTCGAGCCAAGGACAAACTTCAATTCAAGTATGGGGTGTACCTTCTGAACAAAAACGTGGCTCAACTGCGGTGGTACTGGGGGCTTCCCACGCAGGACCTCAGGGCCACCCTCCCTAACTTGGCCGCGCTGCTCTATCCAAAGGCCGGCCTAAACTCACTCGTCGAAAGTGGTGGTGGAGGCAACCTGCTGAATGCCAATGGACCCACTGGGAATGTCGATCGGAGGTAAGTTTGCACTTTGTTTGTGGACACAGATGGCTGTTTAATTTATTGGCAAGATGTTTTTTTAATAATATTTTATTATGATTACAAATGTAGGCCACGTAGCAACTGGCTGTTATCGTAGGATTACATGTAATAGGCAAAGTTCCGTAATAAACAGCCAGGTAAGCTCCATTTTCACTTATCCAGCCAACATTTTGGTCAGTGGCTTTAGTTTTGGCTTGCAAGTGTTTTTAAACATGATGATGGTTCCACCAATTGTCACAGGCACTGAAGGAACTGGAACTGGCTGAAAAAACTGGCACCATGGTTTCATTTATATTTGAATTTTTTTAGGATAACTTTTCTAGGAAACTAGCCACAGTACATATCACCATTATTGAGTTGCTTGCAAGTGCACGTGGGTGTGAAATTCCAAGAGGAAAAGTACACGTCTGGCAGTCCAGAACAACTTGTTCCTACATAGCCCTTAAAAAATCCACAGGGGAGGAGGATGCTTCAGTATCTTAATTGGCTAAAGCGCTCGGCACGATGTCAAGGGATCCTGGTTCAAGTCCTGGTCAAGGCAAATGATTTTTCCTCTCTAAAGTTAGGCACTCATTTATATTTTGTTAAATTTCAAAAGAGTACAATTTTGGCAGAAGGTTATGTACTCACATAAAGTTTTTTTAGGCCCCAAAATCCCCATTTATTTAATTAATTATTCCTGACTCGAGAAAATCTGTTGAGTTAAGGGTCGTGCATAAACTACTTGACTAACTTAGGGGGGTCGCCTAAAAACTTACGGCGGGTAACGAGGGGGAGGGACTCACTCAAAGTAACGTAGCTGTTACAATGCGCCTGTTTACGTTTCTTACTCGTGAACATCACGTCGACAATACCTAAGAGTTTAACGTGAGGAAGGGCGCGCAGGGTGTTTCATACACCCTAAGCTTCTACTTTAACTCCATGTTAACTGAACCATTGCTTCTACAATGTTCCAAGTCTTCATACCATCAAATTGCTTACATTTTAACCCTCTCACCGGTTAAATAGCGACCTCGTGACAACACTTTTCAAGGCAGCAGTCAGAATTAATGTGGGGAGGAGAGAGAACAAATTAGAGGAGCACAGCACCTTGTGCCGTGATTCATGGTTGATTTTTAGAATTTAAAAATGAATATCACTTGTTCCAATTGAGATTAGATAGTTCTATTACATCTAATTCGGCTGCATTAGGTATTTGTCTTATTTCAACCTATCCATAAAAATAAACTCACTCAATAATTGAGAAAATATTTTTGAATTGAAAGTTTCAATTGTAGAGACAACGTTACATGTCAGGGGGGGGGGTAAAAAAATCACGGAAAAAAGTAGTGTAGTTTATGCATGACCCCGTAGCAAAATTAGAAAAATTACCTTGTGCCAAAAATTTACCTTCAAAACAATGGATACATGGAATCATCATTTGCTCTGATTTCATGACTTTGGCAAAGAGTTATTGCCAAATATACTATTTGAGTTGGTTGTGCTTGCATTCAGAGTGTTCTTAAGGCCGTTTTACATGGTACAGTGTAAAGCGGAAAATTGTGCAAAACCTTGTGCGAATATATGAATGACTGAATGGAAATAGAACCTGTTCTAATTCCATTCAGACAATGATACAATTTCGATCCGGTTTTATTCAACAGATGGTGCAGATATGGCGAAAACTGTGGTGCCTGTGTTACGATTGAATATAAAGTAATTTATAAAACAGATTAACACTTTACTGTTGAATAATATTAGTAACTATTAACCTTTGTATATAATCTTCAATGATTAAACTCTTCTCGGGCTCTCCACTCGTTTAAACTACAGTAAAACCCCGCTTTTACGTCCCCGGAATTTACGTTTTCCCGTGATTTACAACATTTTCTCCCGGTCCCAAAAATATTTGCATCATTATAATGTATTTTCATCCCGCTATTTACACTTTCAAATCCCGCCATTTACGACATTTGAAGGCAAGAAAGATGGCGGCTGGCGCACTTCAACTGGCGACTTCGAGCGTGATTAATGTTAAATATGGATAAAATACATGCTTTAACATGATATATGAATGCTGATTTATTTGGTTTCCTTTAAAAACACAATTATTCGTTTGATGGTAGCACATTACATCGATAGCATTGCTGAAAAGTATTTATGGCGGATATTGTAATGCTTGCGATCGGGATTCTAGTACTAAGCATACCAGGGAATAGAATTCTCTTCCCTGGCCGTACTAGATGTTTAAACAATACAATTAAATTTGTAGCGGATGCCATAAATATATTTAATTAGATGTTATTTGGCCAACTACCGCTGTCATTGTGGCAAAAAGTTAAACCGTATGTTAACTCTTGTTCGCAGCGATCTTTTTCTTATTTCTCGTAACTCACGCACTAATGCCGTTCATCTTGTGTTTTTAGGTTTTTAGTTACTTCACCTTCAGTTTTATTTAATGTGCAATTACTTACGGCAATCGTGAGGAAACGTATTTTAAAATGGCAAACAAGCGTGCGAGATAATCGTTATCATTTGAAGAAAAAATCAACATTTTGCAAAGAGAATTGACTCTAATACGGGCACTCGCGTGTCCCTGACCGAAGAACTTGATATACCAGGTTCAACGTGGAACACAACTGTAAAAACCCGTAAATGTATAGAGAAAAGTGCTAAGGAATGCGGCCGTATTGGTAAAAGGCGTAAATTCATTAAATACTCCAAGTATGATGAACTTGAAGAAATATTGAAGACATTGTTTCAATCTTCCCCCGAAATAATAAATTTTTAATGTGGACGAGACAGGTCTTTTTTTTTTAATAGTGCCACACACAAGACCCTATAGACTTCAAAGGGGACCCTTGTCATGGGGCCAAGCTCAGCAAAGGTCGCCTTACTGTTTTATTAGGAGCTAATCCAGATGGAAGTGTGAGACTGAAGCCCTTTGTTTTTGAGAAGTCCAAAAATCCATGTTGCTTTAAAAACATTATTATTACCTTGGCCACAACCTATGCAGCCAACACAAAGGCATGGATGACATAGACTATTGTTAAAGAAAAAAATTATGCCCTTGATGCAAAGATAAATATATGTAGGTAGACACCACCTCAAATCAAGTTAAGTTAAAATATGAGAATTCTTTTATTTGTTGTTAACTTTTGTTTATTCATTTATTCATGTCTATATGGTGACCCATCAAATATTAAACATCACCTGTTAATTTAAATAAAATTATTTAACATTAGGCTATGATTTTGCTTCTATTTCCTACAAATTATGATTTCCCTCGATTTACATTTTCCCGCGATTTACACTTTTTTCCTTCATCCCCGTCAAAAGTGTAAAAGAGAGGTTTTACTGTATTCATAATTGTCGACATTTTGAGAGACGACTCATCACTCATTCTCAAGGTAAGAATTAATTACACATCGGCAATTATGAACCAACCAGTGGTGAACCTGAGAAGAGTTAACTCAAAGTTGCTCAAATGTTTACATCGTCATTTCGTCGTGTTATTTGGTGCTCTGGTTTTTCAGTGCAATCGCGATCTTTTGGTTTAAAATTATTTTATTCCCCCAAATTTATGACTGGTCGCGTCCTCAAGTAAAGTTCTTGATTTCCCATGTGATATAATAATAATCATATTATTTCTACTGGTTTGCAAGTAACGAAATCGTTAAAAAAATACATTAAAACATTGGTACAAATACAAGGGAGGGAAAATTGGAGGGACTAAAAAAAAAGGGTCCCATGTTCCGCTATACCACTTGATAATATGTACTTTGTTACACACACATAATAAACCCACAAAATTTGTCTATCAGTAGTGGAGGTCCGGCGAGAAACGTCAATGACTTGTCGCACTAAAATCCAGAAGAGAAAAAACTAAACAATGCAAAGCTCGAATATAAAGCCAGAGAGAAGATTCCAAGAGAGCTTTGTCTAAACCGGAAGAATTATCTGTATAAGGCAGATGGTCGAGTCGAGGTTCCGAATTTCCGGTGATCAGCTTTTGAAGGTGTTAAATACGTGAGTGAAACATATGTTCGCGAGTGAAACACAAACATGGTAAACAGAAAACTCGCGAATTCCGATCGACTTCTACCGCTAAATTGCATGGAAAATTGTGCGTTTGCACTCATCGTGTAAAGTGTCATTCAGTCTGATTCAGTCGTCTGTACAAGATTTTCTTGTACACTTGACTGTACATGCGTTCGCACGATAGATTGTACAAATGTACCATGTTAAAACGGCCTTTAGCGGCTGCTCTTGGAGGACGGGTTGCCGACTTCGGTTAACGTGAGTGCGATACATGGGAAAGAGAAGGAACGTTTATCTCTGCATGTGATTTGGGTCATAGATTAATGAAGAGAACTGATTGGAGACATATGGCTCAGTGGAGAGCGGGAATATTAAATCCAACGAAATGTGCAATCGGCCATGTTGAACGAATCAGGGGGGTAATTTTATAATCTCACCTTTTGAATGACTCTTTGCGGGAGATCCGTTTCGCTCTCTTAATGATCGGCTCACGATCGGCCAAGGCCCGATGGTGGCTCCATTTCACGTTCCTAACGACAGGTGAGATGGAACTAATGAAATGCAGAGCCTAATGAAACGGATCAAGAGTCGAAAGATACGCATCAAGAGTCAAAAGAGTGGATGAATCAAATAAATAGACCGGCAATTCACCAGTTGAGAGCCGAAGATGGTCACGCCGCCTAGGTGGCAGAGTTGAAGCGTAACTATGTAAACTATGTGTATGCGTAAACTGTGAAAAATGATGTAATTTTCCACATTTTATTTCGTATTCTCACTTAAGTGAGATTACAAAATAACCCTCCAGGTGTGCTGTTAACTCGCCATTAACATGTACATTAGACTTACCGCCACACCGTTAATGATTTATCTAGAAAACTTCATAGTGGAGATATTTTACAAAATAGCACTGTGTGTCCTGCTATTTAGGATTTTGGTTCTGGGAGTAATTATTAAATATTTATTATTGTAAAATGACCTTTACAGAGAAAGATTGGAACCATCCCATCTCTAATTGACTGCGTTTGGTTTACAGTCCTGTGGGTGCACCCCTTCACTGTCATCGGCGCTCGCATTCAGGATCTTCCCATAACTTGCCGTCGCAGCCAGTTCGAGTGAGGCTGACAGCTTCTGAGAGTGGGAGCGGGGTGGAGGTGCTGCCCCCTAGGCCTGTCTTTGAGCGGTGTCACAGGGTGACGAGGTCAGCCGGTGGGAAGGGGGAGCTCCTGCCGACAAACTCTGGCGATATCAACGGGACGGGGAGTCAGAACGGAGACCAGGACGATACTCCAAACAAGATTCCTAGTGAAGCAAAGATAAAGGTGAGCTTTACAGTGAGGTTCAAATTATAAGATACATAGCATGAAATGCTGTCGCAGTAACTTTTTTTGTAAAAAGAAAAAGAAGCACTCATTATTAGCATTCATCCTCGCTTAACTTTTATTTACTGAACCACGGTTTCAAGAGATAACCTCCATTTTTCAAGGTTCCCAGATTTCCTGGGATTCAAGGTTTTCAGAAATGGCAGTCTCCCGCTGAAGCCATGGTGGGTAAATAAGTTTATAGTGTGAATAAACACCATGTGCATGCTTCTTTTGTATTTATGATGGAATGTTTCTATGGAGTTAAGACAGACTATTTGTTTTAACAGCTACGTATGCTTGGTCATCAGTTGGGGATAGTTTAAATGTGATAACTTTTAAGATAGAAATAATTGGTGAACCCTGCCCTGTGTAAAAATTTTTAATGTTCTTTTCCAAGTAAGCTAGAGAAAATCATATTTGTAGTACATAGTTAATTTCACACATGTCCCAAAGATGTTAACTTCTGCTTCTTTCTTGCCAGGATGAAGTTTTTGTGCAAACAAGTCATTTAATGATTGTGACAAGAAGTCAGTCTTTGCTAACCATTTATCTGTTTTTAACCAAACCTGATTTAAATGTTGATGAAAATCCCTGATTCGCACAGCACTACTAAGTTTATTTATTGAAGAATTTTTAGGAACATGTGTCTGTTTTTTTTCGTTTGATGCTGTATATGTGTGTGATTGATTGATGTATTTTATGCATAAGAGCCTTAACTTTAAGTCTTATGCTTGTAGTACATTTATGGTGGAGCATTTGTTAGAAAAGCCAATGAGTTAACTCAACTTAGTTATCTCATTCAAATATGATGGTTGGTGAAGGTAGTTGGAAAGTAGAATGGTGAGCAAGGTATCGCTACGCATAATATTCAATGAATTTGACCTCATTGTAAAGAAAAAGATCTCATCTTTCTCATCATCATCATCAACTACTATTCTGCCTAATGGTCCCAAACACCAAAGCTGTCTCCAATCCGTCCTGTCCCGGGCTTCTTGTCTTTCTGATGATGTTATAATATTATCTACTTACGGAACTACTTTTCAAGATATTTGCGATAAAATAGAAGTCACTTTCCATTGGATATGGTATGGCTCTTTGCTTCAGAGAGGCAATGTTTAATAAATGAGGAAGTTCTTATTTAAGGATCAACACGAGAAATGTAATGGTTTGTATTCGTGGATCTCTCCATTTTTCGGGTTTGCGCCGCGTTGGTTGTCATAGGTTGACGACAGTTTCGCCGGGATTCCACCAGGCATCTTCAGGTCGAAGTGCCGATATCGGCATTTTGGCTGCGTTTATATAGCCCTCGTTCTCCCGCTGCTGCGCTGTGATTGGTTGGTTTCTGGAACACTCTCTTCCAAGCGTTGGTCAGATGGTATCCGTCTTCCCGGTTGAAATTTCTTGGCGTTTTGGTGATCTCTATTGACTCCCTTATCAGCCTAGGATAATATCTTCTTTCCTTGGCGATGATTTCGGCTTCGTCAAATTTTATGTCGTGTCCGGGTTCGCTCCAAGCATGCTCGGCGACTGCTGATAGGCTGAATTTCTTGTTCTTTGTTGCCCTCTTGTGTTCCTGCAGACGACCTTCATGGACCTGCATGTCTCGGCGATATAGGGTTTTCCGCATGAGCAAGGTACGCTGTATACTCCTTCGTGGAGATTTTGTGGGATCCTATCTTTGGGCCTCGGAATTATCTGGTCATCATCAAGGAACACTTGATGACGACCCTGAAGATGAATGGATACAAGGAGGAAATGGTCCTGAAAAGGACCGCCAAAGTAGAAAAACTCCACCAGACACTCGATAAGGAGAAACGCCAAACTGAGAAGCCAGGAACCTACGCCATCATCCCCTATGTCGCCGGCACAAGCGAAAAGATCTCCAGGGTCCTGAAGAAGAAAGACATTGTCACAAGAATCAACTGCGTGACAAAAATAAGCCAGATAATTCCGAGGCCCAAAGATAGGATCCCACAAAATCTCCACGAAGGAGTATACCGCGTACCTTGCTCATGCGGAAAATCCTATATCGGCGAGACATGCAGGTCCATGAAGACTCGTCTGCAGGAACACAAGAGGGCAACAAAGAACAAGAAATTCAGTCTATCAGCAGTCGCCGAGCATGCTTGGAGCGAACCCGGACACGACATAAAATTTGACGAAGCCGAAATCATCGCCAAGGAAAGAAGATATTATCCTAGGCTGATAAGGGAGTTAATAGAGATCACCAAAACGCCAAGAAATTTCAACCGGGAAGACTGATACCATCTGACCAACGCTTGGAAGAGAGTGTTCCAGAAACCAACCAATCACAGCGCAGCAGCGGGAGAACGAGGGCTATATAAACGCAGCCAAAATGCTGATATCGGCACTTCGACCTGAAGACGCCTGGTGGAATCCCGGCGAAACTGTCGTCAACCTATGACAACCAACCCGAAAAATGGAGAGATCCACGAATCCAGAACGCCACGGAAAACTACGAACTAACATCGTAATGGTTTGTAGTTCGTATGTTTTCTCATTATATAAAAAATTTAATTTATTACTCATCGTAATTCTTTTCATATAATTTTAACAAAAATCTTCTGTTGTGAAGATGTTTTCAGCTGATGATAAGAAACTAATAAGTCAAGTTAATGCCTCAAACAGGTGTATGCTTAGTGAATTACAACTAAGGGGTTCAGTAAATTGCATGTATAGACTGAATGTGTCGTAAAGACACCATCTGATCGATGAGCCAATGATGACCAGTGCAAATGTTTTTCAATATGATAGGCTTGGCCATTCTGAATGCATATATACCCTCTACAGAACTCTGTGTCTGACCAAACTATTCAGATGCTGGTTTATGCTTCGAGTTGTTGAACCAATTGCACTCTTTAAGTTTACTTAAGCATTAGACACTTTCATGTACCCCTGGAATGTCATTCAGTCTTCTAGGGATGCAATCCCCTCTTGAGCATTGAATTGCTTGTGCATAGAAGTTCTATTTTATCCCTTTGTTAATTTACAGTACCTACTAATGAATTAAGAATTTGATTATACAGTCGAGCCATATACTCATAATCTGGAAATCCGTAATCCGGGAGCACCTATAGTCTGGCACTGTTGTGAAAACAACCTCGTACATATTCTGAGAAATCAAAAATCTTAATCATAAACGTTGTTTTAAGAGATTTTGACTTTGCACTACATTTTTTAAAATACTTCCTTTAATTTTTTTTATAGTATTAATATAACATTTACATATAATACATATTAATGCTATCTACATAACAATTTAGGTCCCGCTAAGTCCCGAGGACTTGTCAGCGGGTTCCACGACTTCATAAAAATATGGCAATATAAATTTACTGGATTTATACATTGTTCCCTTTTTTCATATATATATATATTTACACATTCATACTCATATTCAATTATATACACATATACGCATATTTATATATCTATTCAAACATCCAGTATATTTATGAAGCTTTTAGTAAACAATATAATACACGATTACACGGTTTCTATTACCTATCATTTTGATCTTCTAACAACCATTTTTTTATTTTAACCTTAACTTCATTCCTTGGGCTTCCTTAACTTCATTGCTGGAATAGAGTGTAACTTATAAGTATTTTGTGGTAAATGCATTAAAAAATAATTGTATATGCAATCTAAATGAATTATACGTTTAAGTTACGCACATTGCAGTTTGAAGTCCTCACTGTTGGTTGAGAATCCACTACTTTTAGTTTAGTGACTTGCCGAGGCTACGCTACTTCATGGCGTGCACATTTAGCCATGCCTAAATATAATACTTCATTGCTTATTCTCAGGCTGTAAGGTGCAAGATTCATTAAAATTCTTTGCTATGTACGCGCAGCTATTGACCATGTCCGATCTGAGTGGGCGGAGCGATGCCAGAGGCGTGAAGTGACGGCACAAAACTTTATCGGCCACAGAAAAAGTAGGAGTTTATACTCACCAGCCTTCTGAAACCAATGTGGATGAAGCAGATTTAACTGCTCCATTGAATTAAACCTTAATTTCCTAACTCCCAAGAATAGCATTAAAAACGATGAAACAACTGATCGTCAATCACATCAATCAATTGGCCGCAAATGTTGCGTCATTCAAATTTTTCATAGTTTTCATTTTTATTTCAGTATGCTCAAATTTTACTCATTACATTAGCAAATACATTTTTTCTAAAAATGATTATTTGGGAATTAAAGCTTCTGGGGTTTCCAGACGGGTGAAAGGTTCCATTTTTCCTGGCATATCAACGTCCCCGTTGTCAGGGGTGTCAACAGATTCGCCGTAAAAGTAGTATCTTCCAACGACTTACGAAGTTAAAACCAGATGTTTATAATCATTTTTATTCACATTTGTATGCATAGAAACATTAAAAGAACGATATCATAGAATTATCGCTAACTGGATTGAAAATGCCTTGCTTAAAAAAAGACATTACGCAAAACGCCTGTAATCCGGAAAATCTGTAATCCGGCATCACCTAGGTCCCGGCGGTGCCGGATTAACACTAGAAGGACCAGACCCTGTCATTTTGACGGGTAACCTCTACTTACTTAATCATATTGCCTATAATTTTTTTTCTGTCGTCTTAATTTTTTCTGACTTTTATTTATTTTGTATGGTACGTATCCTGTTCAAATATAATTTAATTTTTTCACATAGAAATGGAGTTATACCACCTGTCTACCTTAAAGGACCAACACCCGTCAAAATGACGGGTTAGGCGTTTCTATTTTATTTCTAACGGTAACGCGTGTTTATCCAGGAAATCACTACACTATATTACGTCTGGCCTTTTTGATGTTTTAGTTAAAGAAAGTTAGTTTAGTTTTTGATGTATTAGTTAGGGAAAGAAAAGGCAGAGAAGGGTTATATTGTGCGTGGGTGGCCTTACAGCGCATATATGAGTGTGGCGTCAGTAGCTTTCGCAAGGCTTACGGGAGCAGTGCTTCTTCCTCGAAATTATTTGTAAAAAATCACTCATTTGTATTGATAAATAAAGAAAAAGGTTATATTTAATGAAGTTATCAATTAATTTTAACATAAACGAATAAATATTTAAAATAATTACTACCCGTCAAAATGACGGGTAATGGTCCTTCTAGGTAGCCATACAACCCCGGTCCTTCTAGTGCTAAAGAAGCTCGACTGTAATATGTCACTTTTTATAGTGTATCTTACCTATCTGGATAAAAATCACGCTCAAGCATTCATAAAGTTTCAGTTGTGTTAAAAAGTCTGAAATGTCATAAAAACCAAGCTGATGAGCAGCTGTTAGGAAGGAAAAATAACATGCTGTCAATTGACTGTTGTCTGCCTTGGGTGGGAAACACTGTGCCCCACTCCTTCTAGTGTTAAGCAACTAATCTCTGATGAGAAAGAGTTCTATAATGGCTATTCTTTTTGTGCCCCGGCATAAAGGACGAGGTGGATGGAGGTCTGGGCACTTCCATGGGGAGCAGTCTGAGCTACTCGCTGGACAAGGGCCTCGACGAGTACGAGGTCATTCAGAGGAGTGGTCAGCCGAGGGAGGTGATGGCGGGGAGGGAGGGTCACAGCGATGCGGAAGGGCAGCTCGTGAGGGCTGGCAGTGCGCTCACGGTGGACGCCAAGAAGGCGTTGAGCCACGTGGGCTCGGATCCAATGCTCAGGGACTCGACAGCAAAGGGCGTTAGCATCAGATTGGATGTTGCGGCAGAGGTGAGTGTGGTTGCTCAAGTGAAATATTTCCCAAGTGCCATTGTGGGGCGACATCTCTGGCTAATTCCCTGAGATTTTTCCATCTGCTTTTTTTTTCAACTCCAACTAATATGATCTGGGCTATTATGCGACATTTCCCCTTCTAGCCATGTTATGACTGAAGACAATCACCTCGGTGGCGGAACTTGGAAAAGTGGCACTAAATTTAAAAATAAAATTTAATACATTTCGTGTATTGACATGTAACTTTAGAGAATTTCCATCCTTGTGAAAGTTTGCTGCAGTTACGTTCTTCGAAGATGTTAAATTTTTCCAATTGAGTCTTTCCTAAGCAACCTGACAATTGTAGAATATGTACATGACCGTACTTTTATCGATACAATAAAACCCATCTTTTTGATACTGGAAAGCCCGGTCTCTTGCGCTTAATTTTGCATTCGGCATCTCAATAACTCGTTAAAATTATTTGCAAGCACAGAAACCAGGAATAAAACTGGGATACTTAACTATTGTCACTGGAAAACAAAGTCATTTGACGGAAATGGCTAAAAACTAGAGATTCAAACAATAAAATCAATCTTGGTGCCACGCAATAAATAAATATATCAACAATTATATTGATGTCGTAGTTGGCCTTGATTGGTGCTTTAAAGCCAGCTACGCAACCATTGCAATGAGGTCGTTCACTATGATGCGAAATTGCAATTTAATTCACGAATTCGGTCGATGGATTGGAAAATAGATTTTCGGTGGAGACAAAATTCTTCTATATTCAGCCACTCACTCTTAAATCAAAAACAAAAATTCGCGAAACTTGCCGCCCACTCAAAAAGTTCGTGACGTCATCAGAGATCCGGTTCAGTTTCTAATTCGCTCGCTGGAAAGCGAGGGAAGGGGAATGCTGCATAGCGCCCATCGTGATTCGACGGAGCAGCGAGTGACTTCAAAACTTTTCATGTTGGTTCTTTTACATGAAAGGGTTTAGAACCCCGATTTTTCGCCGCCGATAATTCGAAAAGCAGACGACGGATCAAAAAACAGAAAAATACGTCTCTCTTTTATTTTTCAAACTCTATCAGAATTGGCATTAAAAAACTCTTGGCCAAGAAGACCATTGGAATGAAACAACTCAAAGCTGCTATTCACGCATGCTCAGTCCGCCTCATCTTCAAATCCGTAGTAGAGTCTAATGAACAAATCGGAAAAAAAAATCGGAAAAATACGTGTCTCTTTAGTTTTCAAACTATAATTAGCATTTAAAATCTCTTGGTGAACGATCCCATTGAAATGAAACAACTCAAAGCTGCTATTCATGCATGCGTAGTCCATCTCATCTTCAAATCAGTAGTAGAGTCTAATGAACAAATCAGAAAAAAAATTTTAAAAATCAGAAAAATACATCTCTTTAGTTTTCAAACTATAATTAGCATTTAAAATCTCTTGGTGAACGATCCCATTAAAATGAAACAACTCAAAGCGGCTATTCACGCATGCGTCTCGTCTTCAAATCCGTAGTAGACTGTTATGAACAAATCAGATCCAAAATAAAAAATTGGAAAAATACGTCTCTCTTTAGTTTTCAAACTATAATTGGCATTAAAAAACTCTTGGCGAACAAGCCCATTGAAATGAAACAACTCAAAGCGGCTATTCACACATGCGCAGTCCATCTCGTCTTCAAATCAGTAGCACAGGGATTCCAAAACTATGTTCGAGTAACCTATAATGGCTTTATATACTGCTACCTAAACGCAATGTTTAACATATGCGAAGTCCACAAGGTGTTCCGTAAAAATTTCAGTATATATGAAGTGTTCTATCGGAGGAAAAGTTTGAGAAACCCTGCTGTAGCAGATTACTTAGAATAAATACACATATTGCTTTTCCTTCGTTCGACTCACCTCGGAGCGGAGAGCCACCGATCATAGATGGTTATTCCACTAATTGTAAATAGAAAGCACCGTGGCGTGACGAGCTGTGTATTGCTGGTTAGTGCCGTAAATCGAAAGCACCCGATGTCATCCTCCCGCGATTGTTATCGTAACACCGGTTATGCTACGATGAACTGCAAACTTACGCATACCTCAGCAATATTTGCACGCGAGTTCGTTTAAATTGAATTGAGAACATTTGCTTGCAATTTTAATGTTTTTCTTGTGTTCGAAATGTACTTCCAACCATTTTCTCACAAAGCAATGAAAATTCGCGTTTTGGGGCACAATTCGCGACATTTCGCGAGTTCAAAAGTCATTTCCCCAGGCAGTATGGAGTATGTTGTAACTAATTACCACTCCTAGGACATTTTTGTCTAAATTCGCAAAATTCGCGATAGCGAAATTTTCCTATCCCTAGTAATAAGAGAGTAATCAGAGTAACTGAACTCCCTGTAAATGACGGACACTTGTGACCTTCCAGGTAAGAATAAAAATATTTAATGTGTGTGAGTTCGGTGGAGTAATCCAAAAAATGGCAAAATTAAAGTGCCTATGGAAAGAATGAGTGATCATGGACTGAAGTGGCAAGTGTGGATGAATAAGAGACGGATTGATCAAAATGTTCGCTGAAGTGAATGGTTGGGTAAGGCATTCAGTCATTGTTGAGTAACAGAAAGTTAGTCGGAACATTAGCTCTAATTGATACAACATGTAAGGCACTTGGTTGCACTAGTTCATCTCCTCTGTTGCCAAAGCACCCAGCAGAAGACTGAACTCATTGAATCATTCCATATTTGTCTGCATATGAACCAATTTTTGGTCAAATATTAGCAGTAAAAAGTGCTGGGCAAGCTATTTTTGTGCAAGAAGAAAATACCACTCAAATATTCTATGACTCTTGGCTCAATAAAGTGGAGAAAATGGATAACAGTGTGCTTATAGGTATAACTCATATCAGGGAATTAAGTCTTATTTCTTAAGAATTTCTGGAATAGGTTTTCATTGTCAGTGGTATTCAATCCAAAGATTGCTTTGCTGCGTCTCTCCACTCCACTCTCCTCTCTGCTAACTGCTTCATTCCTTCGTAATTATTCACTTTCATGTCCTTCATAATTTGTTTGATGCAGAATAAGTTTTATTATCTCATTAATTTTTCTTCAGGATAATGTCTTTATTGCCCTGTAACAATGCATTCAAAGTAAGGATGAGTCAATTCCAAATGTCAATTCTCGATTCCACCAATTCTCAGGCTTAGAATCGGTATCGAGAATCGATCGACTAAAGTCGATTCTGATTCCATCGATTCCAGATAGATAAATACAGTAAAACGTCGATTTTGCGCACTTTGATTTTACGTTGTTCTTGTTTTTACGTAGCGATATACAGGTCCGGCCGGGAGCACAGGGAATTTCAATGGTAACAACTTGATTTCACATAGTTTCTTGGTTTTACGCAGTTTTTTGATTTCACGCAGTATAACTTCAGTCCGTAAGAGCAAAATAATCTTGATTTTACGTAGCGATATACAGGTCCGGCCAGGAGCACAGGGAATTTCAATGGTAACAACTTGATTTTACATAGTTTCTTGGTTTTACACAGTTTTTTGATTTCACGCAGTATAACTTCAGTCCGTAAGAGCAAAATAATCTTGATTTTACGTAGCGATATACAGGTCCGGCCAGGAGCACAGGGAATTTCAATGGTAACAACTTGATTTTACATAGTTTCTTGGTTTTACGCAGTTTTTTGATTTCACGCAGTATAACTTCAGTCCGTAAGAGCAAAATAATCTTGATTTTACGTAGCATTTTTGGCATTACAACTATTGACGGTCGGATAGAATAGGTTGGATCCAAAGATCCAAGGATATTACGTTTTACCTTTTCAAAAATTCATTCCAAAAAAATGGGTTCAAAATTCAAGAAATGGTTCTAGATTCAAAGTATTAAAATTCACTCTTTAGTGGATGAATCCTTAAAAAGGAAGTAAAAAGAGGTCTGGGTTCCGATCCTCTCTTCGCATGTACCGATGCACTACATTGCATGTTCTATTGATGCAACGATGCGTTTCAAAGCTCTCTCGGGTGCTACGCAACATAATTTCAGGTTGTGGAAAAATCACGAGGAAGTTCGAAATCTACCTCACCCCTACCACAAGGGTAAGATTACGATTTAAATCGACTGAATTAACGGCTCCCCTCGTTTCGTTTGAGCATCAGCCGCATCAACCCAGTGTTGCCTGCGGAGTCAACCTAAAAGGAGGCCCATCCCCTCCCCCCAAGAGTGGAAGCCACCTGGGTCGAAAAGAAAATGGACGAGGATAGATAAACACAGATAAGGCAAAGGAGAGATCTTCTCTGGTTACTCCATTCTCTTTCTTGCTGATTGAGTCTAAGCCGTAATACAAGCCGAGAGAGGGGGAAGAAACTGTCAGCCTCATCTCATCATAGAATGATTTACCACCGTCCTCTCGAAGCGAACCCAAAAAAAGTATCCGGTGTCGGCAGGGGTTGAGGGAGAGTGAGCTACGCTGTGTAGACAAAGAAGTCAGCTGAATCGGAGGTCCAGGTTGACCTTGGCACTGCCATCGCAGCTAAGTTCCAATGAATAAGCGCGACATGGTTCACGCTTTACACGATTGCTATAATTGTATCGAAAATATTAAAATATTTTTTATTGTAATTAGAAAATATTCTTATGAGAAAGGTCAGAATTAAAAGGATCATTTCAGGCCATAGAATTTTTTGGCTCATACAGTCCATCTCATGGCCAAGTAAAATGGTTGATTTAGGCTTAATACACACATTTATCTCTTCAATATAGTTAAATTTATGTATGTTTGAAATAACTTCCGATATAGCCCTATCTTTACTACATCGAATCGTAGGGCTGTGCGAGCAGGTAAGCTCAGGCGTTATTGACGAAATTCTGTTGGGCGTAAATTTAACATGTAGTTTTGGAGATTAACATCTACGTGGAATCATTAGGATGAAGGTATCCTGTATTTATGCGATAACAGGTCTCCATCAAATTATGTATGCACCCCTACTTTTACCACTAAAATTTAAAAACGTTTTTGATTAATAATACCATCACCCAATGCATATGCAAATGCAAAACCTAAGCATAATGGCCACACCCCATGTTTTAACCTGGTATCTTTTTATTTGCTGGGCCTAAATTCACGTAAATACTTTTTAAATAAAATAACATAACAGGATTTCAAACTTGAGCTTGGTCTTGATTAAATTATTACAAAAATGATAAAAATTTTACACACAACCTGGATTTTCTGGTTTTTATTTAAGAAACATAAGCCAACTGTTTCACCCTCAAAGTTCAAGCCAAAACGTATGTTCACTACCTGAGATCATGAATTTGCTATCTTAGACATGTAACTAACAAGATAAAAACTTTATCTAGATCTTATTAAATTATACTAGGGCCTAGCCGCGTACTGAAAACAAAAACACAACCAGGATCTTCAGGTTTTTATTTAAGAAACATAAGAAAACTGTTTCACCCTCAAAGATTAAGAAAAAAAGTGTGTTCACTATATGTGATCTTTCCACAAATTGTAATTGAAGGGGTCAATACAAATACTTTACTACGTCGCGTTATTTAGAGATGAGCAGGAAAGGCATTTCTGGTTTCGGGATGGGACGGGACAAAACTTTTCTTGATGATTTCGGGACGGGAATCGAGAAACCTTCTTGCTTTCTCCACCTCCCCAGCGTTAAAATCACACAAAAATAAACAAAACTATATATCAATAGATTCAAAAAAGTGTAGGTATAACTTTATAGGAAGGGTTTTTACATAATATGGCACATAAAAAACTTACAGGGCAAAAATAAAAAGTTTCAAAGTAAAAACCCTACTTTTTCCTAATATTTTCTTAAATGTATCAAGAACTATTAGGTTTAACGTAAATATGTTAGGTAATAATATTGTAGAACATTTAATAGCAAACAAAACAGAAAAGAGTTGAACTTGATCTGATTATTAGTAACATAGATAATGGGTGTTCCGTTGGTATTTTGAACTTTCGAGGTGGGTAGGGGGGGGGGGGGGGGGGGGAAGCTCCAGGGGGATTTCTATCAGTGAGATAAAATTCAGCTTTACGCTAATTATTTCCCAAGCTTGATGTTTTGGGGTCTTCTTTGACTTCCCTGATAGGTGCAGATAAAGATGCAGCCACGCTTTGTTTACCGCAAATGATACGTTTCTGAGAGTCTTTGATGATATTGAAATTTGCGATAGATCGGATACGTAACCATGGTTAGCATATAGATGTATCCCAAGTAATTGGGAAACCACGCATTGTATTTCCATTCAACCGTATTCATAATTTCAATTGTATACACTTTTTGTTGCATTTATTAAAGACATGCATACGCATTTAGCTATGAAAATTTACCATTAAAAATATATTTTGTAATAGAAGGCACTCGGTAAAAGTTTTTTGAAAAATGTAACAATTTTTAAGAAAATCTATCTGCCAGTTTTTGAGATATTTGTTGTTTAACTTTTAAAATTTTTGATGTTTTTATTTTTTATTTCCTTTCTTTTTGTTTTTTTTTTAATTTATAAAAATATTCCCAGTACAACCGTTTTGTGCTTTGACATTTAAAAAAATATTTTTATTGTAAAATCAGTATTGTTCACATACGAGGTATGCTTATACTTTTAACCAAATTGCACGCTCCTTCTGCAGGGGTTACTCGGACGATTTTTTCACATGAATCTAAGGAGGGCACAGTCATTTCACGTACCTTGTGATGGCGATAAATGAGTTAAAAAATACCGGTAAAATTTTTTAAATAATTCACCTCGCCCTTTTTATGAAAATTAATATTTTTTGTTTAAAAATCATTGTTTTTCATGGCGTCGTTTCTCCGTTACTTCTGCACCCATTCAATCCTTTTGTTATGCATTACATACGTTAATGTTAAGTTTGTATTGATGCTACATATCTCTGTGCTATGGTTGTTAATAGGGAAGTTATAACAGTTTTAGTGCATGCGTGCATTCTCCTTTCGTCATTACCCCTGAAATTTAAGAAGTTATGCAAAATTTAGGACAGCTTGGCACAGGTACATATAGGCTTGTGCGATTATTCGATTAATTTAATTGTCGATTCAATTATTTTTACAATTGATCGATTTTTGCAGCACATAGATGTCGATTGTGGTAATTGACGCGATTGTCAATTTTTACTTGTGTCAATGGGGAACATGCATGGAATTTGTTTCTCCCGTTACTGTAGCCCACAATATAGAGAATTTTCTCACGAATCCAAATATGTAAGCCAAAGCTGTCTCCGTCAATTACAAATGCTGTAAAATGCTAATTAAAAGTTAGCAAAAATCGCCGAAAGTCACGTGACTCGAAACGCTTTCTCATTGGCTTGACGTCACCGAACGGAACTGAAGTCCTCGCAGCTGTAGAGATAGGCGCCTTGTTGAAGTTATCAGAGCAAATTCGCTATTAAAATTATTCTGGTTATTTCTCGCTAGAAGAAATGACTGAAGTGGGATTCAAGAAGGCACAGTCGGATAATTTACCGATGATTGACTCACTTATGGTGGCCGCCTTCCTGAAAAACAGCGATTGTTTCGTCGCTGCCGAGATGCGTGGAGTAAAAGCGAGCAGGAAGCAAACTATTATATGCATAAGAAAAACTTTGTTTTAATATATAAATATATAAATTTACAAATGTTTATTTTTAGGATATAATAAACTATCCATGGACTGCGGTAAATTATCATCTGCCAATAATTTTATTAATACCTAACTTTTCATGCGACACATTATGCGGTTCTCTTATATCAGCTGCTTTGTTGTTAAAATACAACTATGGAAAAAATAAACTGATGTACAAACAGCTTTCAAGTATGATTAATGTCTAAATAATTCTAAATTATCGCAACGGCTTCAGTCGCCAAAAATACGAGTCGGCATGTTAAGTTTTGCATTAATATGTAGCAAACTCAAATGTGTTTCATATTCTGAATCTATTGATTTTCAAATTTCCTTATTACCGAAACTTAACCCATGAAGTCGTAATGTTTCCCCCTCTATTGAATAGATATAAATCTTTATTCGTATTACCTATTTTTATTGAAGACTACATTAGGAAAGTCCATGGAAAAGCAGTATATTTGCTGTATTGCAGATTTTGGCTTTCAGTCTGTAGTTATTAAAGTATGAAACGTATTTCCAATGTTACGAATTCCTCTAGTAGCTATTGAAATGGCGTAAATTTTGATGTCTTTTTCGTTTTGCCACCCCGAAGAGTTACCTCGCAATCCCCGAAGTTCGGATTTTTCGTCTGCTGGGACGTGCAAGCCTGCGGTTAGTCGTCAATTACTCCTAAACTGTTAGTATCTGTCCTTTTTCGACTAGTTCATTGTGTAGCCATTAAAATTTCCTAAAGATTTATACCTTTCGCTTCTTCATAGACCTCACGATAACCATAAAACAATCATCTGAAATAGAAAATTATGATAGGCAGATATAAGAAAGGCAGAATATAAACCAAATTTTCCACACTTTCTCACAAGGAATAGGTGGCCTAGGGGTAAGGTTGTGGGTTTTGGATTGGTAGTTCGGGAGTACGAATCCACTATGAGGAAATTATTTTTCTTCTTTTTTTTCATAGCAAGTTTCACTAACATCTTTGGAAATTTTAGGTTCATCATCGCAATACCTTTTAAAACTTATTTTGCTTTATTTTACTCCCTAAATTTTTAATAATGAGGGCGAATGCCCAACTCCGAAGACCTGGTTTCTCGGCGAAACCTTCTAAACTAACATTCTCACCTCCAATCTGTTGACGGCATTTTATAGATCTCATCGAGGCCTACAACCTTACGTCTACCCTTACTCTCTATCAATTATAGTTCGCAAACTAATGGTAAAAACGTGTAACAGACAAATCATGAACTAATAGTGAGATATAATAGGTATTTCATGAGTTATCTAACGATTTTCAAAGCCATAAATGTTACTGCTCGCATATAAATAACGTTCAAAGCTTGGAAATTTACTTTCCCTGTGACTTTAGAGACGTAAGTTGTATTAAATATATTAAGGTAGGCTTACATTCAGCTTACATACTTCCCTTTTCAATTCATATAAGGTTTATTCCCTTTCATTCTATTTATGGATATATATGGATGAATTGAAAAAGGGAAGTATACAAGGTCCATGTAAACGTACCTTAGGCGGTAGAATACTTAAATAATAAAACTTTTGTTGAAATCATGTCATAACTTTCCGTTCATAAATAATATTTTGCCTTTGATGTGATAGTTTTTCACTTTCTAATTTATATTACGTGGCAATAACATAATTTAGCTCAATTATAACATGTTTTACCTCACAAAAATAAGGTTTGCAATACGTGGGACCGGCACTTACGTTGAAATGATCTTCGCAGCAATAAGCCATCGACAATTTAGAGAGAGAATTTCCGTCTCTTCTGCTGGCTATCAACCATTTTCTCCTCTTATTCGAGTCTTTCGGGACGTAAATAAAAACCTTTTCCGGCGTGGAAGTTGAGGTATTTGAGCAACAAGGCACGATGCAGGATTTATATACCTTTCCCGGTTTTTTCTCGTTTAGATACATTCTGCTCAAATGAAATGATCAAGTAAGATTAGTGAATATTAGTAAATATGAAATAAAAGCAATCCTTTACGCCAAATGCTCGTTCCATCAATAACATCCGCCTACTTTCTCGTCTGAAGGTAAACAACAATCTCTAGCGTTACCGTTCTGTGACGTCACGCGTCCATTCCCCGATGACGTAGTGTTTTCAAGCTGGCGAGAAAGAATTATTTTTAAAGACTGATATCTCAGTAAAAAACCGCTTGCCATCTGTGAAATTTTCGCTACATCCATTTTAGATAGTGTCCTCCGGATATAAGTGGTTATAAAAAATTGTGCATGTTCCCCATTGTTGTTCAACTGTTAATTGTTATTTGATTCACAATTATTGTCCGGTAATCGATTAATTGACGATTATTGATTCACTATGGATTGCAAATTGTACGTTTGAACTTGTTCGCTCTTGCTCGGCGCCCAGCCTCTGCCCTCCTGCTACCGCACAGGAGATCTTGAGGGAGGAAAGGGCTAGGTTCAGGGACATTCGAAACGTGAGGTTGGAGGTCACCGTGGTGGCAGGAGAGGGTCACCACCTGCCCTTCCCTCCAGAAGTTAGCAAGTTAGTTAGCTAGCTATCATCCTGCAACTAGTACTGCATCCGAGAGGTTGTTCAGTCTCGAATGGGAACATTGTCATTGACTAGGAACATTGGGAGTGTCTGTCGGATGAACACGCTGAGGATCCCATCTGCCTGTCTTCAAACAGCAATCTATTCCTTGAATTAATTGATGAAAGCTAACTGATTGAATCATTTTGTTGTTTTTCAAATTAGTTCTTTCGTTCTTCTCATTGCCAAAGGAAAGCCTTTGAAAAGCGCAATCCAATTCAGTCCTGTAAGTTAATTGGATGATGTCAATTAATTGGTTGATGTCAATTAATTGAGCAATGATAATTAATTGACACCCATTTCGATGTCAATATATTGAATGACTTCAATTAATTTTCATTTCTTTAATTCCCGACAATTGAATCGACCACATTTCCAATTATTCTTGTAATTGATCGATATCAATTTTTTTCGATAACCGCACAGGCCTTGGTACATACTGTGGGATACGAAAGTTCGTTTCATGATACGGCAAATGCTTTGATCCTCAGAGAAAATTGTGCTCTCTTCTACAATTTCAAAAGGAATATTATAGATTCACTTTTCTATCATTTGTACTCAAATGCACTATGCGACACTAAGGGCCGAATTTATAGTCGTTACCCAGCAGTTCCACAGCCCCTAGCAAGCCCCTTCGTCAAAAATGGTATTTATAGTCAAATTTCCACCCCCAGCAGCCCCCTTAGCCTCTCCTAATTCTGGCAGGAGATGCATGCTCCACCAGAGGCCCCCTTATCGAAAAAATAACACAAAAGATACAACTAAACTGACTCTAATGAACGTGCATGCCTTAAATTAATAATTTCGAAGATTTGGTGTTAATAAAACAACGGTGAGATTTGCTGTTAATCGATAAATATCTGATGTGACGCCAGACTCATTCCAAGGATGTTCATATACACTCGCAGCATATTTTTGCCCACTATTTCTTCGTCTTGTGGCAGGAAACTGCGTCCGCTTTTTTACTTTCCACTATATCTTTATGCTTCTACACCAGGTCACACGAAATCTTCTTCTCCACACCGTTGAAGCTATTTGCACGTCGAGTGGCCATCTTAACAGTTTTCATGTGCTGCGTCTGGCTCTTTATTTATCCGTATCCATGTTGATCACGAGCGTCAACACTGAAACATTTGAGCTGCGAATTCCATTTCCCGCCGTTTGCAGTCCTTAGTTACCAGATCTATCCCACAACCATCCCCTACCTAGTAGCTCCCTTAATTTTGAGTATAGGACGCACAATTCGAGGGGCCTGCTGGGTAGGGGATGGATAAGGGGACTGCTAGTTAACGTCTATAAATACGGCCCTTAGACTGAAAAGCAAAAAAATAATATTTCCCGAAACATTATTTTCGGGAAAGACCTTTTCTGTCTCGAACTTCGAGAAGGCCAAAAACTTTGGGAATTCACGAAGTTTCGGGATCCCGCTCATCCCTAATTACAACACAGGGCCCCGTAAAATTACCTTCACCACGACAGAGATCTCGAGCCATCTCTAGACTAGCTCGAGACTCGTTTTTTGAGCATATTGAGATCAAGATCGAGCGAGATTTGAGCAGTGCTTTTATCTCGCTCGAATCTCGAAAAGTCGAGACTCGCGCAGCCCTATCGAAATGTGAAAGCAGTAGTTTTTATCTGCCAGCAATCCATCGTAGCAGTGTAAATGCCGACGGTCTGCAAACACATTTTTAGCGAGGTATCCCGCCCGTGCATGACTTTTCAATTCCTTTTGTTTACATCATGGCAAAAGTCTCTTAGAAGCTGCTCCTTGGAAAAACAACAGGCTATGGCGAGACAGAGGTTTATGTGGCTGAAGAGACCTCATTTAGGCCCCTGGAACTGCAGGATCTGCTTGCTAATGAACTTGGGCAACTCAATCAGGTTTGCCTAATAATGCCAGTCATTTCACCACTCACCTACAATCGGATAGATGAAGAGTTGGCTACAAATGAAGAAACAGTGAGTGAAGAATGTACCAACCTGCCAGCTTCTGATTTATTTGAGGGAAACAGTGACATGATAGATGACAGTGAAGCAGTGCCTGTTCATCCTGCTCGTAGTAATATGAGAGAAGTTTTCAGAAATTTGTACTATTTTTGCTATGCACACCCATAGGTTGCAGAAGGCTACGTTGAAAATCTGAATGCTTAAATTTTTGATAATGGGATGCAACAACTAAAATAAAAGTGACTACTTTCACCCAAAGTGAGTGATTTCATGAATATTCAAAAATTCTGTTTAAATATTCCTTATTCATAGCTTCAAATAATATATGTAGATGACAAGGTTTATTAAAAAAGAAAATGTAAGAGACATCCTAAATAACTAGACACCTTGCATTGCTGTCACCTCTTCATAAAGTCTTGATTTTACACACTTTGATTTTACTTAGTGCCCTTATTTTGGTCCCTCCAACTGCATAAACTCAAGGTTTTACTGTATTTTAAACATAGACTATAAGCTGAGGCTATATTTGCTATTTATTAAATACACTTTTTGAGCAGCTTAATTGTCTTTGAACTCGATACTCTCAGGCATTACTTTGTAAAATTCCATTTTGACCGAATCAGAACAAACTTTGTAAATTTTACAATGGATTTTATTCAATACGACAGGTTTTATCGCATAAGCGACATCTTCAGGTTCATACCCAAGCCTTCATCCCCCCCCCCCCCCCTCTCCACCCACTGCCTTTCCTTTCCCCCTCCTGTCACTGCCTTCCTTCCCTTCCCTCCCCCCTCCCCATACCCTCCCAGTTCGCGTATATATACTCTGTGCTTGACTTGAAAATTTACCTAAAGATGTCGCTTATGCGATGAAACCGGTCGTATTGAATAAAATCCATTGTAAAATTTACAAAGTTTGTTCTGATTCTGTCTTTGTTATTTTATTCCACCCAGAACTTGAATATAAATAATAGTCGTATGCTACTGGTATATCAATATCCCGCCTGATATCTGGAATAAGAATCGATGGAATCAGGAATCGATTTGAAAGAATTGGAATAGGAAAAAAGTGGAATCGACTCATCCTTAATCAAAAGCAATACCCTACCCACAATACGACTGTACCGTAAATATATTTTGTCACATTATCCTTTATTTAACGCAGATTACCACGGTGGAAATTTGTGATTTGAGAGGAAATATGAATCACTGATGGCATTTTGTTTTAGACGTTAAATGTTTGTGATTAGTGTTTTCTATATTTAATGTGAAGTGTGCTTTGTATGAAGAGGAGAGTTCATGATAGATTTTAATGGAGATGGGAAGTGGAGGTGGGGAGTGGTTGTATTCAAACAGGGGCTCTATTCGGTCTAGTAGATTATTTTAAAAGTACAAATCAGAGAGAAGCTAAAAGCATCCCTTAAAACATGAATATGAAGCCCTGTGGCAATCTTAAGAGTGAATATTTTCTCCTTCCTTATGCAGCCGAGGGATGTAAAAGTCAGCACAGAGGCCCAGAGGAACTTCCTTCACAGATGGCACTTATCAGGTGGTCCTGTTCAGTCGGATGACGACGTGGAGTCGTCATTGTTGTCGGAAGAGAGCGGGCAACCCTTGAGCGTGAGCTCGCGGCTGCTGGGCGGTCCACTCAACCCACAGGTGGGGGTCACCTCCTCGAGGGCAAGCGATTGCACCGAGATGAGGGAGAACCTGAGTTCCTTGTTGCCGTCAGGGAAGGCTGTGTCTTCGCATTCAGTCACCTCCACAAGTGCCGAAGTTGACAGGTTATTTGCCAGCGTGGCGAGCCGAACTGAGGCGCTGGCAAGCCGGTCGACCTCTTTCAACCTCATGCGCAGCAGGCAGGGGAGCACGACCGAGGATGGCTGTGCTTCGTGATGTTTGTTTGTTTGCGGTTTGAATGAAAGTGCGCAAGGTTTGCCTGTTGTTATCATTTTAATTATGGTATTTTTTTCAATGCATGCAAAGGAGTCCAAAGGGGGCCAAGCGGAAGATGTCAAGGTTCTAAAAGAATGCAAACATGTAGGTTTTTCCCTGTAAATGAATATCTTTCTTTGATTTTGGGAGAGCGTGAGGTAAAGGTGGAATGGCAGCAGGATTCAGGAGTTAAAGAAAAGTCCATGCTTGTAAATCTGGCTGAATGCTGCTTGAATGTGTCTTCCATTTTTTGCATCTCCAGAAATAATTTGCGTTGCCTCTTTGTTTTAAGGCCTATGTGTAAAAGTAGTATTTATCGAAGGTATATTATTTTCAAAGTGGAGAATTCAGATTCATTTTATGCCCAAATACTGTGGTTTTCGTCTGGTCCATTGTGGATGGGATCACATTTTAAGTTTAATGTTACCAGAAGTACTGCGGTTTTGATTGAATTTTTAATTCAGAAAATTCTGTGACCAGAGTTTTTCTCTTTTGACAGACTTTTCCCTCAATGTACTCAAATGATTTGCAATTTGACAACTTGCGAGCCATTCCTGCATGGCTGTAAAATATTCAACTACCATAAATAAGGTAATTGTTTTAACTATATTGTCACGGTATTCATTTGAGGATATCCTGCATGTGTTGAAGAGCATTTCTTATTGAATGTTAGCCAAATTTAGCCATAATTTGTTATTTATTTTGTTTTTATATGGGTTTGCTTCAATGGTGATGTCACTTTTGTGAGGAATTTTAAATGTTTTATCCTAAGTTTCAATCAATCTGATTTTCATTGTCTTGTAGCCACATTGAAATGCTTCGTTTTGAAATTACCTTAAATTTAATAGTACTTTGTAGAATGCTTGGTCCTTCAAATATATCTGAAACCTGGACTTTTAACACAATACAGAAGTCATTGTCATAACTATGTATTTAATAAAAGTTACTCTTAAAGTTGCTTCATTATAAATGCATTTACTTGATCTAAGATTTCCTCTTATGAATGCAAAGATACTTCCAGCAGATATGTGATGTCATTTTATTGGAAAGTGCCTTTTGTTAAAAAATTTTATCAAGTGTTTATGCTGTGATTGGTTTAATGTTTTCCTGCAAATTCATAATTTTCCCTTAAAACTACAATTTCCTTGAAGGTGACATTGCTTTTGAGCAACCTCAACAGTTACCTAAGTGATGTTAGTTTTTATTTCAAATAATTTTATTTTGTGTTGGAAGGAAATGTTATATTTTGCGTATGCAGTTGACAAAGGGTGCAGAGAAAGTCTTGTGTCTTACTTTTGAACACTGTGCCTAGTTTATTTCATGAAATTCTTGGTGAGCTGTCCTAAAGACATGGATAAGTGCCACATAACTCATAATCACATCACATTTTGTCAATTTATTCAAGTTTTCCCCAATGTTTCTCCCTCACGTGGCAATTAGAGCAACTTGCATTTATTTATCGTGCATAAGTTAGACTTTCATTTGTATTTCAATGTCCTAGTGTCTTTCAGTTGTCATATTTAGTTTTTCGGATAAATGAGTGGTATTTGTTTAATGTTGTTTACTATTTTAAGTAATGTTGAAGACAAGGACTTAATGCTGTGCTTTTCTTTTTGTAGCTTGGTTATCATTGACTCATTTCTTATAACCCCTTCACATTATTATTTTGCAATTTGATGGAAACTTTACCTCGGGTGGACAATAATACATTTCTGCCTGCCTCATAAATCGAGAAGATATCTGGTGGATGTTCGTGGTTTTGGTCTGTAAGGCAATGGAACTGGAAGTTTTGTGGATGTGTGCCTCATTCCGTAAATCACCAGGTATATTCTGGTTTTGGTGATAAAATACTTCTCTGTAAATCCTCTTTGTAGGTTCATTCTGGGAAGTGGTACATGTTGTTAAAGATTAATGGTCAATTGTGTTCATGAGCTGTTCGTTACTCTTTCCTTTCATTTGCTCATTGTCAGTTGCTGAAGGGTCTTATCTTCTGCGTTGAAATGCTTGCAACTTAAAATGAAGCATAGAAAAATTCTCTTGAGATGAAATTACGATGTTGATAATTTAATCCTCAGCCATTATCACTCTTTTTATTACGAACAAATAACAACTCATTGTCAAATGCCCTTCTTTTTGATCTTGTAATTTCCCCGTGACATTGACAATTGAAAGCTGAAGTGTTTGGGGTGGAAATAGGAAAATTTTGTCTCCTGCCTCATGCTTCCCTCGTAAGTTATATATGCAGCTTATATTGCTGCATACTAACATGTTGAGAATGTTATGTATATATATATATATATATTTAAATTTATTACTTTAGCCACATATCGTGGAATCCTCTATTTAATTTTATTTTTTCTGCATTGAGATTATTTTCTAAGATCAGAGGCATAAGACATTGCATAGGTCTACCATATTGCTTGCAAGTACCATTTGTAAAATAATTGAAAGAGTTTCCCGAGATACTTTTTCAAGCTTGTAACAAAGTATGTAATTGCTGAAATGTTGATGTATAGGCTTTTTCACTGTACATTTCTTAGAGGAGCTACAATAATTAGTTCACCAAAGTGTAAATTAGCAAAATCAGTTTTTTGCAATGAGATATGTAATAAAATTATTCAAACTACTTGTCTGCAATGTTTGATGATGAAGTTCATTACCCTGAATCCTCAGACACATTTATGATGATAATGAAAGATTGACACTGGTTTTAAAGTGATGAACATTTTTTCTTGAATATGTATAAAATTTTAAGTTGCTGAAGCTTTCGTCAAGTTTCAAAATGACATTTCTACTCTCATTACTTCCATAAACGATTCTAATTGGCCTGAATGTGTGAAATACCTACCTTCAGAATTGAAGGTTTCAACATACAGATCCATCAAAAATGGTTAAAAATTTTCAAGACCATGCAAATCATACATCATGAAGTTCGTGCTATTACATGATTTTCTTTTTCATTTGTTTTTAAAAATCTTTTTTATTCTTTTGCTGAAAGAAAAATCCTTGTGCAATCAATGATTCTCTCAGTTTGTCATGACTGTAAGCTGAGGACATTGCCTAAAATGCCTATTTTTTCTTTTACTCAGGAAACCATTTTATTAAGTTATAAGTTCATTTAGGATCATTTATGGCGAAATTAAGGCAATTTGTTACTGCTTAAAAATGCCTGTTTTACCTGTTTATGCCTTTTTCTGCTGATATTGCCTATTTAAGGGCCTAAAAAAGCGATATTCTTTTCAACGTCGCCAAACTTCTCTTTAGTGCAGAGCTTGTCTGTTATTTCATTTCCTTTTTTAATCTATCAAGGTTGAAATAATGCCATTAAACATGCATAAAGAAAAATCATCCGAAGTATTATTATGTAAAGAGTAGAAAAACAACTATGGTAATTTTACGTGATGCGTACATGCGATGGTTTCAATTGCCAAAAACTTGTTTTTGAAGGTACCACTCAGTATTGCTAAGTTATAAGGCAGATCAACTTCAGGCAGTATGCCTGAAGTTGATCTGCCTTCATAGCCAGTACCTATTGATATTATGGGGAACATGGCTAAATACTGCATTATACTCTGCAGATAAAATTATTGAAATACGTGAGGTATGTGACAGGAATAATGTGAATGTAATACATCAGTTCGAAGGTCTTTTTCACCCACTTAAAGGTGCACTATTGGGTCATTCCATGCCAAGTGGTCTGGTGGTCCCCGCTCGACCATCCTGGATTTCAATGAAATTTTGTATGGACATTCACACTTATCCCCAATAAACATTTGTTAACTTTTACAATCGCCGAGGGTATACTTGCTGATATATAGTAATTTGTTTGGCCCCGTGCCGCAGCCTTCTTCAGTACGATTATGAGATTTCGGTAACTTTGAGGCATAGTATCTCAGGAGATATTTTGATAAGAGTAACAAAAGTTGGCTATCTTGTACAAAACTTTGAGCTCTATTAAACAACATAATAAAAATAACTGTAAAAGCGACCTCCTTGTAGAAAATTCTGGGTGAAACTGGCCTGAAAAATTGCGGATCAAAAAAAAAATAAAATTTTGGCTTCTTATATTTCAGGAAGTAAAGATATATTCAACGTGAAACTTTGAGCATGATAACATATAAATACATGGTTTATGAATATAATATTTCATCTTCCTAGTGATTTCCATTAGTTTAAAAAATTGAGCAAAATATGACACTTTTTGTAAAAATGCCAAAAATAGGGTATTTTCTCCCCGCTTTTCCAAGAAAAGACCTTCTGGAATTTCTTTTGGATCATTTTCATTAAAAAGAGAATGATTTCAACCCTCTAAAAAAGTATATATGGTGTTTCATAAGGCCCTACAACGTACAACGTTGAGGATGACATTTGCAAAAACGACAAAAATAGTTTATTTTCTGCCCGCTCTTACAAAAGATAGACCTTCTGGATACTCTTTTGAATCATTTTCATTTGAAAGAGCATGTTTCAAACCTCTTAAAAAAGTAGACTTGGTTTTTCATCGCGAGCGCATACGGCCCTAAAAATATGAACAACGTTGAGAACGTTGCTATGGTGGTGCCAAATGCATTCTGTTGTTGACTGTTCCTTTTTTCGGGATTCATTCCGCGATTTTATAATTGCAATATAATTATGTTGTTTTTCGTCCTGTTTGTTTTATGTAGACATTTTTAGTATATTGCGTTGGTTGCGTATATTGAACTTGTATCCCCATTGCCGTAGGGGTCGCACCCAATTGCCGTGCAATACCAGCCACGGTAGGGTTTCTTGGTTGAGGATCCCAAGCCTGCAATTTGGTTTCTTCGACAAGGTTCCAAATCCTTGTGTGGGTATCTGTCTGGTTCCTAAGCCAAATGTTAGGCAGCTTATCCTAGGTTCCCAAGCCTAAAGTTTCCAAGCCGAAGCTCATATGGTTTTTTTTTTAGACTTGGGTAAGGAGACTATACTAGAGACTTGGGTTAAGTCGTGGCCGTGTGTCCGTTCTGTATTGAGTGACTTCAATTTTTTTAAATTGTGAGTGATGTCATGTATTCATTTCTTGGATCCTTCAAATTTCATCTTAATGTATCCGTTATTCCACTAGAGGTGCTTCTAGAATAGTGACAGCTGTTACTGGTATCGAACAACTCTTTGGGGCCAAAGTTAATAATTGAACTTTCGTTGATTTATCAGTTTCTTTAATTTTTGTTTTCATATCTTCGACTAAATAATATTTTAAGCGCCTATTTAGGCTGCCTATTTCTTCATTTTTAGTGCCTAAATGTCCTCAGCTTAGTCATGAGGCAAGTCTTATTTATGAAAAAAAAAAATTTGAGGGTGTGTGTTAATTTGAATACTTTGCAGTAATACACTGTTGTCTTCAAGACAAATAATTTAGTTACTATTTGCGAATGGAAAACAAACATTTTCAAATTTATACATTATTTACTAAACATATATACCTCCATGCTAATACTTTTGAGACATCTACTCTAATATCTATTAGGTGAAAATAAAGTTGTCAAAAATGTAATAGCTGTTACCTAGTTTCAATCAGTTTAGGATAGTTTGACATGGATTGAAAGATACAAATGAAGTTTCAATATATATCTACAGTTTTTCCATTGTATTTTTTATCAATTCTTGCAATGCTCCCCTATGGAAATCCTTATATTGGGTGTATTTGTAAGCTATATTTTTTCTAACAGGATGGTATTTCCTGATTTGATTTCTGGAGATAAAAAAATTATTTAACATTCGAAAGAAAAAGCCTTGCTGCTGTGATAGGTATGAAAAAAGGCGGCCAAGATTTCAAATGGGAAAAAGAATAAGAGCATTGTCCAACATTTCAATGGTTATGCCGAGGTATAGTTGTATTTGTTCCATTGCCTGTTTTGATCCAACTTATGTAACAACTATGTAACAACATGATTTGAGCACGAGATATTCTTGTCTGTAGGGTCAGTGAATTGATGGCGTCAAATTTAGTAACATCTGTCTTAGAGATATTTTTTTAATGAAAACAATTTTGGAGCACTTGGCATTTATTTCATACATTCAATACAATGTTAGTCACTCGTGTAATGATGATATGAATTACAGCTTTCATTAACCTTAAATTTAAGCCTTTCAAGTAATAAAAAAACAATGCGTATAGCATAAAATAAATTAATATAAAGTTAAAATTATTAGGTCCCAGAAAATGTCTTAAATAAGTGATGTTTTCTGGGATAGGAGACCCACCAGGATGCTGTTATTGATGACCAATCCTGTTCGAAAGGAGAAGAAATATTAATTTTAAATTTTATACAAAAAAATTGACAGTTGAAAATAATGTGCTCACATAACGATTAAATCTCAGAGAACCTGTATACTTGCCACGAAGAGGCATTTTTATTTTCCAGAGAAATAGATTCTCCTGTAGTCATCTGAGAAAACTTTATTTTCATGAAATAAAGTGTTTGGGAAAATTTGATTTTTTAATTCTACTGATCTTCATATTACAAATTTATAGAATGAAATAGATGGTGAATAAGGAATACAAGCAATGAGGATGGGCTCTTACAGAGTCTTGTGTATGATAACATTTGAATTTTGCCACATACAGTGATACATCAATTTACGTTATCCAGTTTTAGTTATATCCTTTTGTATAATACATTTATAATAAAACGTAGTCTTCGGAAACTTTGTGGTATTCCATCACAACAATTTATTAAAGTGAGGAAACTTTTGCAAAACCACATAAAATATTTACACACAACCACGACCCGGGTTTCGACAGCTGAGCGTCATCATCAGGCAATCAAAAATGTAAAGCAATCCCTTATACATATACTATCAGTCAGTTGGGGGGGGGGGGGTAGTGGGGTGAGGGGAGGGGGATGGGAATGGTCAACAAAAGAGAAAAGGATAGGGGAATTGGCGGGCAGCAAGCATTCATTTAAAAGATTAACATCTGGGTGAACATTTCGTTTTAAAATTTCGAGCTGTTCAAATGCATTTAGCTCACGTCGGTTATCAGTAAAATGCAGTGCTTTAACTTTAAAATCACTTTCATGGTCACAAGTTGAAAGGTGTTTGGCAAAATTACTCTTTTCTTCATGGACATTTTTAAAAGCACTATAATGTTCTTTCGTTCTGGTCTGGAAACTTCTCAAAGTCTGCCCCACGTAGACCTTGTTTATACATTGCAAAGATAAAGTGGACTCTATGTGCAGAAGTGGTATTTACGAACTGTCATGCAACGACTGTGAAGGTGTCTTACGTGGGGCAGACTTCGAGAAGTTGCCAGACCAGAATGAAAGAACATTATAGTGCTTTTAAAAATGACAATGAAGAAAAGAGTAATTTTGCCAAACACCTTTTAACTTGTGATCATGAAAGTGATTTTAAAGTTAAAGTACTGTATTTTACTAATTACCGACGTGAGCTAAATGCACTTGAACAGCTCGAAATTTTAAAATGAAATGTTGACTCGGATGTTAATCTTTTAAATGAATGCTTGCTGCCCGCCAATTCCCCTATCCTTTCTTCTTTTGTTGACCGTTCCCGTCCCCCCCGCCCTCACCCCACTACCCCTCCCTCCCCCAACTGACTCATAGTATATAAGGGATTGCTTTACATTTTTGATCACCTGATGACGACTCTCAGCCGTCGAAACCAGGGTACCGTGGTTGTGTGAAAATTTTTTATGTGGTTTTGCAAAAGTTTCCTCACTTTAACCCATTTAATGCTGACCTGTTGACATGACATTTATTCCCACGCTGAATGGTTTTTTTCTTTTATTTATAAAAACCGAAAACACATCCAGCAAAGAACGAAACTCATCCACGTGTGCCTAGAGCAAGACTAATTGTAAGACGCTGAAGGAAGTTGCAAGTGTCAGCGCCGACGCTTGGCAACTAGGGAAAACCGAGAAAAGTAACGGGACAATGCCTTGAATTCAAGGCATCCACATTGAATGGGTTAATAAACTAATACAGTTATGATGGTCTGCCCAACATCCATTGCAATACTTTGGAGAAAATATTCAATCAATTATATGTCATTTGGTTACACTTTATATTCGTTAGCACGTATGAAATTGAGCTCTCAATGGATGTACCACACTCACTTATTCTAATTTTCATCAGATCTGCAGCAATAGACACTTCATGTTTAGAAGGAATATTGCAGAAGCTTATATAGGGCGTTTTCTGTACGTTTGTTATTGGGCCACTGTAAATTGGCAACAGTGCTGTATGTGGACATTTTTGATTAAATAAAAAATAGACGGCATTGGTGAACATCGTTGGGCTTAGTATGAATGAAACAAGTGGCTAAAAGTATTCTTGTTTTTTGTCTATATTTAATGCTTATTTAGACTCAAAGTTTTAAATATCTTATTTAAAATTATCTGTGCCTGGCATGCATTGCAATGGCTCTTCATCTTTTTAAGTTGGCACACATAGGTATAAAATTCAGACAGATTTACATGTACAAAATAGATGAAAGGCGCAATGATTTTTTTGTATTAAATTAAAGTTGAAAACATTTATTCAAGTGCTTTGGGATTTGTAATATTTTTGGTCTTACCACCCTCTGCAAAAACAAATAAATTTTTGGGCTGTCCCACTCATGAGAATGTGAGAAGCATGGATTTTCCAGATTTAATCCTCACACTTTATGTGTCACACACTTTAATACACACAAGCGATTGTGCCTTGTTGATGGTCATTGAGAAGGCAAGGCGAATGGGGAACTGTAGTCGTTTGACTGCAACTGTCAAATTAGTCACTGGACCTGGCTTTTAAATGCTCCAGGAGTGAATAGCCATTCATGAAATCGATATTAAGTGGATATTCATGCCTGGTTGCCGAGGAAAGTTCTATTGTTGAAAAGGAAGAAAAATGGATGAATTTCGAGATAAAAACACAATACTTGGACAAAAACAAAGCGTATGAGAAAATTGAATGAATGAATTAAATACTGCATTCTTTTATGCATTCTAAGATAAAAATTTCCATCCAATATCATGAGTGCAATAACTTAAAAAAGCAATTAAAGAAAAACCTGCACCTAATTCATTGCTTTTCATATGGAAATATAAAAGTTAACAATAATAGGGTAAAAACAACCCCAAAAATTTCATTTTAGTACAAAAAAATGCGTGTATTCAAATGTACCATTGTGTTTAAATTTCAAAGCAATCGGTGAAGAACTTTCGGAGATTTTAGATTAGCAACAAACAAACATTTAAATTTTTATTTATATATAGATGATCTTTCCCCCATTTCAATGTTCATATGGGATGGATACCTTTATAGAAAGCTATTGATTAGGCTCTTCTTCTGCGCCTAAATCGGGAAGTTATATTCGGTTTTAAATTTCAATGAACAAAAATAATTCTGGTTCTGTAGGACAACCTATACCTAACTCTGGTTTGCAGTAGCATAGGAATTAGGGGAGCATGTTAAATTTTTTTGGTCCAAAAGGAAATGTATACAAATTTTTTGGCGAAAAGATATTTGGATACAATTCCATCATATCTCACGGTTCTCATCTATTGTATCAAAATTTAATGCAAAATTTTGTGTACGTGTTTGTTTCTGTTCCACCGGCTTAACTTTTGCACCGGTCGTTTCAAAGGTTAAATTCGAGATCTACGTCACAACCGAGCAAAGTCTCTGAACCATGCTATTTTGTGACGTTATTTTGGTAAATTTTCCATTTTTTAGGGCGATTTTCTGAAATTCTATCGTTAACAACCGCATCTATTTTCTGATTTGGATCTGGATAGAGTGGGTTATTTTGTAAATTTTAGACTGCGACTTTTGTACTTTTTACTCAATAATCCCTCATACCCATTATTCGTAGGTATGTCTCATAACCAATCAGGATATTACCACTTGACATGTGTATGATTTTATGCATATTCTACGAATAGTTGATGCCGGAAGTGGAAATATGTCAGGTTTTGAAGGCAAATGTCAATATAGCTTAAGAAATGAATTGGATTACATAATGCCCAAACCAAGAATAACCTTGTATAAAGATCATTTATGTATATGGGGCCTAAAATATTAAATTTATTGCATAAAATAATAAAAAGATGCATAATATTGAAAATGGTCAAAGAATGGCTTCTATCTTATGAATACCTATGTAAATATGCATTTGCATTCCCTGTGCAAACAAAAAGAGCCATCATTCATTCCTCAAAACTTTGAAGATTGCCTCATATACTTACATTTTCTCTTGAGAAAAAAGTATCCTCTGTTGCAACAGCAGGCAGTTATGAGTTTGTGTTCCTTGCAAGAATTAGCATGGAGGAAACTGCAGTCGGCATATACACATTGGTGTGGTAATGGCGTATCTGAAAATTATGGAATTGCTCATTTAATTGCGATTCAGCTATTGTGCTAATGATACTTGATTGTGGATTTATACATATTAACTGCCATTATGTACATCAAAATGTACGTATCACTTTTATGAAGCACTTCAAACTGTTACATCCATCTTTCATAACATAAGTATGGACACCATGAGCATGAAACTGAATCCCATGACATGAAAGTCAATTATAGCATCTTCCCAGATGGCACAAATTTGGAAATATTGCTGTATTGCAGTCATTTTACAATCGTATTACAAAACAAGGGTATTTGTATGCCAATTGTATTACAATCGTTATACAGTGTCAAATGCCCACTATTACCATTGTATTACGGTTGTATTACAGAGCCAAATTACAATTGCTTTACAAATTGTCAATTATGGCATCTTGTTACTTATCCTAGCCTTTGCTAACATTTTGTTTTGTTGGTCTGTCCTCAACTGTCCACAGAAATCAGTGATTGTGCCCACCCACGTATGCTGGTTTGAATCACTGGAGATAAGTCTCATTTGATGGAATATTACTGTTTATGCCCGAGTATAAGTTGAAGTATTCTTTTCAGCCGATAATATTGACTGAAATCCATGATTCCAGATGAAAAAATTATAGTCAAGTGAAATGACAAGTTAAAGTCGAAGTGGAAAAATTGATAGATATCCGTGCATTGCAATGAAGAGCACGAACTTTTAAAGGGGCTAAGATGAAAATTGAATCAATATGTGCCAAAAATTGACAAAAGAAGAAAACTAAACTTTCAATAAATTGATCGATAATATCTTCAGCTGCAACAAATTTGTCTCTGTGAATGGATCTACTGCATCCTTTGTTGCAACTCTCAGAGTTATAACGTGATGAGGCAGTTACGTCCTCATCATCGTCTAGATTGAGTATCGTCATATTCTGCACCCTCCATAGCAATGGCTTTTCCAAATCTACATACTAGGTACCATGCGAGCCGCCCCAGGGGGTTAGGGACACCAGCCGTGGGGAAGGGTGGGGGAGAATATAGGGTAAAGTAGGGGGAGGGGGAGAGGGCAGATGTGTTGAATTGTGTGTTAACGATATGTCTCATGCTTATAGTGTCACATTATTATTGTTTTTGCACACACCGCAATGTTTTGTTGTATGGATTCCGATAATCAACGAAGATCCACCATTGTAGCAGATTGTTATGCAAATGTGAATATTTGTGGAGAGAGAATTATATTTCCAGATACTCGGGTGTCAGAAATTAAGGTCTAAAACAGGATTCATGAAGCTGTCACGGACTCCGTTGGTCGTCTGAGTGTGTGGAGTATCGGGAAGCATAGAACCCGGGCGATACTGCAGATTTCGTGACGAGATGTCAACTTGCACATGGTTTTTGTACAAAGTTTTCGTTTCATCTCATTTTTGAGTTTATAATTCCGAATATTAAATGTAATTTAACCCATTTAATGCCTTTTTTCTCAAAGTTGTTTTCACCAACGGCATATAAAAAAATATGAAGCATATCGATTATTAAATACGGAGAATTACGGCCCCAGTTTACCGTTTACATATGGCAATGGTTTCATCATTGTTTCAAGGCGCGCCCCGCCATGCGCGCTAACGACATGTGCGCCAACGACGGCCAAAATGCCTACGACTACAAAATGCAGCGACTACTGCCAGCGACTTCTGCCACGACTTCTGCCACACCTTTCGCCGCACCGTTCGCCGCACCGTTCCCTCACCAGGCCCTGCACCGTTTTTATAGCCAGTAAAGTGAGGAAGGATACCAAAAATGCGGTCATCCTGACCAAGGCACAAAGGCTGTGATCCTGTATTCTGCGGCCGAAGCCAGAAAACAGTTCCTGGCGCTCCAATTAAAAACTGCCACCCTATCTATCACCCATCCCATTATTTCCTCCCCTCCAAGGCCACCAATCGCCGACATCCTGACCTTACCCATTCCACCTTCGTCCTTGTCGACAGACCCCCTCCTCAGCTGACTCATGGCTGAGCTCGCCCTCTATTGCTTCCGAGTCGGCGACCGGGTAACACCGTTGTGTGAGCCTGCTGACTTTGTCATTTTGTACTTAAGAGAGAAGCTCAACCTCTCGTACTTGTTAAACTTAAATTATTTTACGACTGGAAACTCTCATTACGGTCGCCTGGCGCTCGACCTATGGGTAAAATGCTTGTAACTTGGTTGGTTCTATTTGTGAAATATATTGATAGTTAAGCTATTGATTGATAATACTTGTGTTTCGTTCGTTTTCCTCATTTGTCTCACCCGAGCTTGGAAAGAGTTAGTTTTTTACGAGTGTTATCGGCGAGAAAATCTACTCCCTTCTCCCGATAGCGCTTCAATCTGATGATGGCTCTGTGAGCGGAAATGCATTGTAAGCATTAAAGCAATTTGTGGAAAAGTGCAATTGTTTCTCAAATATTATTGAAATGTGTTTATGACCAAATACAAATCTTGTAATTTGTATGTTTGTTTTGTGCAAATAAGGATACAGGACAAGGCCTTAAATTTTGTTTTAAAAGTATTGTGGGATAGAGGAATAAAGGAATCACTGAAAAGAGATGTGAATCATAGACGAATTTATAGGCTTTCTTTCTTTCTTAATTACCTAAATTGAACTATAAAAAATGAAAATTCTGTTTCAAATGCACTGCAATAAATTAAATACATAACAGCATTTAATTACTTCAGATTAACAAAAATCTAGACAGTACATGGCAATTACAGAACTCAAAAAAGTGAAATACCCTAAGATTTCCCAGAATTTTAGCGAATGCATCTTTAGGTAAAACATCGATATCTACATCACAATCCGAACCGTGTCATTTCTCTCTTCCCATAAATTTTCCATTGTCTCCACCCCAATTCACGATATCCAATCCATTTGTAATCGAATATATTTTTGGACTTGGATTATGTAACTTTTGTGCTATCAAGTAACTTTTTTCGCCCGTTGACAAGCGTAAATTGTCTCCCCTGTTGCGTGAATCGCCATTGGCGAGTCTATATGCACACCATTTTTCTCGGCGGTCAACAATTTTGGCGTCGTGGACAACCAATCGCTTGATCGGGGAAAGTGGTTGTTCATATTGTCGCTAATTTAACCGTCGATTTCGCCATAAATGATGACCGTAGAGAAAAATGATGCTTGCAGACTCGCCAACTTTGATAAATGCCGCAATTACAGCTGTGCCCAATAGTTTATACGGTTGTGACGGCTGTGACATGTTATTAAAAGTTACAGAAAGCATAAAAAGTTGTGCTTCATTCGCATGATGCATGCCATGCTTTTTTGTTAATGAGTGTTGTCAATGAATATGAGGTCCAGGAGAATACGTCCGTATATGAGAGGTCTATGTAAGTTATATATGTATAAACTTTAGAACTTATACCCATAGTGATTATAAAAACTTCCTATAGTGATTATAGAACTATAGAACTGTATCCTATAGTGATTATATAACTATAGAACTATACCCCATAGTGATTATAGGACTATAGAACTATACCCTATAATTATTATAGAAATGTGTATAGTGATTATAGAATTCCTATAATCACTATATATAGTTCTATAGTATTTTTTTCTTTGGGAAGAAGGGCAATTTCATAGACTTGACCCCTCCTCCTGCTTCTTTACCACGGCTGATCCTCACCTAGGGGGTCCAGGCAACAGCAGGCATCGTGCAAGAGCTTCTCGCTGCAGTAGGGGTAGACAGAGGCATCACAGAGGGGACAACGCTTGCGGAAACTCGCGAGACCTGTGGGAAGAAACGAGAGGTCATAAGAAGAAGATGTGAGCGATGATGAGGTAAAGATATTGGTCCTGATTTTACAGGAGGGAAGCACCTTAACGCAGGGCTAAGTATACGAGTATGCAAAAGACGTTACTGCATCTGCGTACTACCGGCGAGTTGCGCTCTGCAAAGGCGCATGGGAAGGGGTGTAAGGACTTCAGGCATCTACATATCCTGCATGCCTTGCAATCCGTGCGTCGCAGGGATGTATGGCAGGCGGTGTTAGGATTCCGTCCGTGAAAATGGGAGGGAATGTGAGTAAAAGGAATTGTAAGATAGAAAGGAGGAAATGTGAATTGTCAGCCTTATTGCATCAGTGAAGATTTGTGGAAAGAAGGAACATTTCTACCTATCGGTTCGGCAGTGTTTCTCTGAATCGAAAGATAATAATAATAATTTATTAACATCATCGGGATATAACATCCATGAGTTTCGTCAAAATATTACAGCACATTATTTACAAGTAGTTTGGCAGGTATACAGAGGTTGCCAATAAATAAATAAATGAAACAAAATACATATATATATATATATATGTATATATATATATATATATATATATATATATATATATATATATATATATATATGAGATTATGGAAGAGTGAGAACAAATATACATACATTAATGAAAATCATCAGATAGATACTCGCTTAAGCTATAATAACTTTTATGAATTAACAATTTTTTTAGTTGGGACTTGAAGCATGATGGCGAGGAAATGGAGCGAATTTCAATTGGAATCTTGTTGTAAACTGTGGAAATGGAGTGATATGGGCCTTTCAGACATAGACTGTAGGAATATTGTTGGCTATGTATGTCATTTCTAGAGCGAGTGTAGTGATTATGGAAGCTGGAGTTAACAGGGAAAAAATGGGTATAGTTTCTTACAAACATGGCACAGGCAAGTATATAAATAGAGGGGAGTGTTAAAATACCAAGAGATACAAATAGCGGTCTACCTGGGGTGCGAATAGGGACTTTACTGATAGCTTTAATAGCTTGTTTCTGGAGTGAGAAAGCTTTCATGGAAAGATCTTTCCCTTAACTAAAGGCCGTTTTACACGAGTCACTTTATTGCAAAATCTGATGCATGTATGGATGTGCATTTAAAATTGCATCGTGTAAAGTGGTGAATTGCAAGAATGCATGCGTAAATGCATAAACGAGAGATGATAAAATAGCCCCTGCTCTTAATTCCGTGCAAGCATTCTCGCAATTTCTGTACATCAAATTGTGCGATAGAGTGCCTCATGTAAAACAGCCTTCTACAGTTGAAGATATGTAATGCGGCGTATTAGAGGCATATGACTAGAACGAAGAAGTAACATTCCTCTTTTGCTACGAAGTTTTCCGCAGGGTTTTATTATTGGAGCAGCTTTCGGGCGTTCCTCCACGTGAAGTCTATTGTTGACAACAGTTCAGTCTTCTGACCTGAAGACGCCAGCTGGGGGGGGGGGGGGGCGACCCCGCGCCCCCATATGTATCCGTCACTGTTTTCAACGGAGTATTATACTTTATCAAAAATGAAAACTCCTAACATACAGAAAAATCGGCCTAGACCTAAGAAAATACCTTCTTCAAACTTTTGTGTGGAGCATATTTTTATATGGCAGTGAGACCTGGACGTTGGGCAAGGCAGAAGAGAGGAGGGTGGAAGAATTCCAGATGTGGTGTTTCAGGAGGATGTTAAAGATTCCCTGGGTGGACAAAGTCAGTAACGAGGAGGTTCTCAGATGTGTGGGGGTGTCTCCATGTCTGCTGAAATTACTGAAAAAGAGAAGAAATATCTGGATCGGGCACCAACTAAGGCACGAAACCTTGCTGGCCACCATCTTAGAAGGCACTGTGGAGGGAACACCAACTGCCGGGGCAGGCCAAGGTTGGAGTATATGGGACAACCAATGAAGGAGTTAGGCTGCTCCACTTATGTGCAGTTGAAAAGAATGACGCAAGACCGAAACGGATGGAGAACTGCCGCCAACCAACCTTTGGGTTGAGGACTTAAGAAGAAGAAGATACTTGATAATGAGAAGTGAAATAACGCATTCGTCAATTACTTCATGCAATGATCCTTCACCTTAATATTAAATGATTTATCGACAGTGTATGCCTCATAAAATGTTTGTAATCGCGATAACCGAGAAGGAGGAGGATGTCATAAAAGGCCTTCCTCAGCGGGCTGGCGTGGAGAAAGCACCAGGGCCCCGCAGTCCACCCTCCCACCACCTCCTGCTGCGAATTCCTTTTTGCATATTGCGGTGAATTTCCGTTTGCACTTTCGAAAAGTATCCATTCCCCTCGAGCCACCCTCGACTTATTTTCACAACTCTTTTCTGACGTTCCCAGCAGTCACCTTGCCGGAAGACAGGCAGATGTTATAAATCCGACATTTATAACTTCGAGTGTTCAATCTTGAATGATAGTTTCCGGACGGCTGAATTTGGACATCATGTCGATTCGTAAAATGGTTAAAAAAAGTATTCTTCAAGTCCCGATTTTTTAAATAAAAACACCCAACTTCTTTCTCTTACCAAATCTGAGTTGAGATTCACTCTGATTTTGGTATCGTTACTATGTATTCATTCTGAACTTTCCTTTTTCATTGGAGCACAAGAAACATCAATTGCGAGTAGACACTTTAAAGCCTTACGCTTCCTCTTGACTGGACAGCTTGACGACATAAAATAAAAGATGAACATGGGCCATCTTTTACGTTATGTTATGTCATTACGGTGCATTGTGACAACCTCCACTACAATGCAAGCGTCCAACTCTTAAGTTCTTACGCTACGTTCTTCCATTTTATTAAGGTGACCATCCGTCCTCCTTTAGGGAGGACAGACCTTCTTTTGTAAGTTCTGTCCTCCCTCGAAAAGTGTCCTCCTACATGTCCTCCTTTTCGATATTTGAAGACTAATCTGTAAATCTCTGTATTCGATCGATGCCAAGCCGGTCCGTTACACGTGAGGTGACGTATATGTACTTTATATGACGATTTGTCAAGGCTCGATAGGTACAGTGCGGCGAGACGCAATCAACATGTTGAAATGAATGAAGGTTGAATGGTAAAATCAGCATGTTGAAATTGATCAAAGATGGGTGGAAATATTCAGCAATTTCAAACATAATCGTATTTCATGTGAACATTTATTTTTTCTTGTTCAATTTACGTTGTGCTGCCCTGGAACTAATGCAGCAGTTGAAAGAGTTTATTTTCAATTGCTAATGATTTTTGGGCAAGTGAAAAATCGAAAAATGAATGTTGATACTCAAGCTGTAGCTCTTGACGTAACATTCGATATGAAAGATAATTTATATTCAGATATTTCCAATATATTGTTAGAAGATAATTTATTGATTAGAAATAATCATTCAATGGAAAAGTACTCATTTAAATTATAATTAATGGTAAGTATATTCACAATATAAACGGTCACAAATATTTTTTTGATCATTTATCATATTTTATGTACTGTATTATTATTGCAATCAATGTAATGTTTCTTTTATTTACGAAATTAGTGTTTTTTATTTGCGTCCTCCTTTGCATTGTAAAAAAGTTGGTCACCTTAATTTTATGTGAACCTGTTTACGATTCCGCGTTGCTATGTAATAAATCAATAAAAGCACAACATCGAAGCTTTGGCCATCACGAATGAATTTCGCGCGTTGAAGTCTCCGCACTAGAGGGAGTAATACCAGCAGCAGTTTTCGCAAACCATCGAAATTTCAAGTAATCTTCTCGATTTAATTAAAATTTAAGCATCAGGAAGTTGTAACTAGCCTCTAAAATTCAAAAGAATCAAAGCCAACCAAATTTCAACCTCAAGTTCGACCGTTGTATCAACGTAGGCGCTCCTGCTTCCCTCCCTCCATCGGCCTCTCCTCTTGATCTCAAGACTCTTGAGCAGGCATGTATTTATTTTTATCAAGAATTCTCTCTTCCGGAAATCAATCGAACTCACTAACTCATTCTTTCCCCTTTCCTTCCCCCCCTCTTTTTTTCTCCGACTATAACTCTCCCCCTTCCCTCCCCATTCCGTTTTTCAAGATTCGTGGCGGAATTTTTTCGAGGTCTTAAATCGATCTTAATTTTAAATCGATTTAATATCATAGGGAATGAAAATGCAATGCAAAGTTTCCCACTGCAGGAGATAGTTTGCACCACGATTAAAATAAAGGAAAACAAATCATGAAGACAGTTTAAGCAAATATTAATGTTTTTTTTCTATTATTCAACAGAGGCTGCAAATAAATTTTAATTTAGAATGATGGCCCGTGCATTTCTTCGGCCTCTTATTAAAATAACTGTGGAAAGTGATGTAATGCATTCTCATTGTATATTATTTTACATATTTAGACCTACTCGTATTCAAAATCAGCGTTTTTACATCCAAAAGGACTTCATGAGGATATTATCGGCAGCACGTTTCATATACTCCGGATTGAAATCTCCGCCAAAATAATTTAGCGAAAAAATTCAGAGCAGTTACACTTCAGATGAACGGAATTATTTTTTGCTCAATGCGGCGTATTCATAGGAGGGGGTTGAGGAGGCGGTTTGAAGAGAGGTATAATGACCAGTCTTCCTAACCCGTTTGCGCGCACTTACGTTAATCGCAGCAACAGGAAGCGATGTGTTGGGTGCGGTTGCCATGGGAGCCCAACATGGCGAGGGCGCGCGCGACGGAGAGGCGGAACGGGTGGAGAATGTTGAAGTTCATACGATCCCCCCCCTGTCCATTCCCTTTTTCCCGCCCACTGTATCCTGGCCTGAAGCCCACACGAGGAGACCTCGTCGATGTCGGGAGGACGGTGGCAAAAAACCCATTAAAAGACGAGTCGTTGAATTCGCAAAGCGGCGTGGTCAGTTTGTCTTCCGCGAAGATGTTCCTTCGATTGAGAGCCTTGGAGGGGACTCCGCAGAGCCGAGAAAAATAAACCGTGGGAAGGCCAGCAAGTTTAAAAATTCCCTCCTTGTCAAACAAACTGAGGTTCACTGCGATGGAGCCCGATAGCATTGACTTTGAAGTGTTGTCAACAAAAATGAATATATGCGCCCCATACTAAATTTCTTGGTACATACTTATGTAGTAATATGTCCTGGGAGATGAATATTGAGATCTTAGCCAATAAACTAAGCTCAATTTGCTATTTCTTACGCCACCTCAGGAACTCTGTAGACATAAATATTCTACTTACTTTGTATTATGGTGTTTTATATTCACGTATGTCATATAATATAATTTTTTGGAGCTCATCCCCTCATGCCACCAAGGAGTTCACCTTGCAAAAACGTGCAATTAGAATCATTGCAAAAAAACCTTTTGATGCTCCCTACAAGCCTATTTTTAAAGCACTGAACATTCTCCCACTCCCCTGCGTGTATTTATTATCAATTTTATTTTTTTGCATCATAATCCTGACATGTTCATACCTAATTGTGATGTTGACAATTATGAAATTAGAAATAGTAATAACCTACATTATCATTCAATTAGGACTAACAGATCAAAGTTAGGCCCACGTGAATTGGGCCTCAGAATTTACAATAAACTTCCTAGTCATTTGAAAGCTAATCATTCTATGGTGTCATTTAAAAGGAAGTTAAAAGGTTTCCTTCAGGAAAAGAATTATTATTCTGTGAACGAATATCTATCTGATCGTTCCAACTAATCATTAATATTCTTATTACTTTGAGAACATGCAATTATTTATTAATCTATTGTATCTTTTCATGACGTGTCTTATATCTTCTGTTGTAAGAATTTTAGACAAAATAAAATATTATTATTATCGAAAAGGAAACGGTTGTATACTTGACTTTGTGGAAGTTATCCATTACGGAAGAATTAACTACGGTATTTTAATTCTTCCTGAATATATCGTCTCTGCTGCTCGATATCCGGTTTCTTGTGATTGTTTCAACGGAGCCACTTGAACTGTTCTTCATTTTATGTTGGCCACATATCAAGTCAACGACATCGAGCTTCGTCGCAGTTCCAACGATTACTTCATATCAAGTTCTAGTGCTGAGTTAAACTTGTGAATCACCACCTTGACCGTGATCTCAAAACGGAAAGTACGACGACAAATGTGGTGTCAAAACTTCAATTGATTCCGAGGCAACAGCAACAGAAGTTTACGAAATTAGAGATTAATGACACACACGATCAGCCTAATGAGTAAGGATCAAAATGTAAAATAACATTAAGTTTGAGCGAGATTTTTCTCCATTCATAAAAGAGACTATGTTTTAATTTTATCTGACAGTTGTAAGAAGAGTGAAGTAAATGTAGTTTTAAGAATGATGTAACAACTGTTTTTATGGCTGAACTGATGGTAATTAACTAAATATACTTTCACATTGTAGGCTTGAAATTGATGTGTTTTTTCAACGCCGTACGATGAAAACGCCTTCTGAACCGAAGGTTTGAAGCGATTTTACGATAAATATTACGGTGAGAAATAAGTATTTTAAATAATTATTGAGAAAACATACAATTTTAAAAATGAACAAGTTCTGACGCAACCTGTGCGCCAGAACTTGTTCATTTTTTAAATTTTCTCTATGGGATGCAGAGATCATGTACCAAAAAACGGCTTCAATTTTTAGTCAAACTGGAAAAGTAGCGAAATAAGTGGCTAACATTATGCTATCATTAGAGCGATTACTTTTTCCTTTTCGGTGGGCGCGTCAAATTCACTCCCACGAGTAGGCGCGCCGCGGCAATGTTACCGCAAAAATAATTTGCATTCCTATATTTAAGGACAAGATAATTTACGAATAAAAAAGGCTGATTAAGTTGTTACAGTTACATCTTTTATTGTTTGACACCGAATGTACATTGTAAATCATCTTAGTTCATATCTAGGTCCTGCTCATCTTCCCATCTCATACAATTGTCTCTTGACGACAATGCCTCCTACACACATTATTTTTACATCACTGGCACAAAGTTTTTGACCTGCAATTTTTATGCCACCTGCAAACATGACATATTACTGGTTTAGGTGCTTCTGGAACCGGTTCCTTGTTCTTATATTTTCCTAAAATTTCTTTTATATCTTTAGTCAAACGTCAAACTCTCTTCGATGTCACACAGCTACTGAAGCGTCCGGTGGATAATTGATCCGGATATCGGAAATAATCCCTCCTATCATGAAAAATGAATACCTGGAGACACAGGCATTAAATACAAACGGTACCAAATGGAGAGCTCAGAAAGTAAAATATGCTGCAATTTGCCACGGGCGCGCCCACATTTGTCGGTTAAGGTCAAATTCATTGAATTTTATGCGCAGGGATTGCAGAGTGAGTGTATTATAATCGTGATAGCGCAGACGCTGAATTCGTTAGGCGGTCATGGTCCTTTGCGACATCTTCTGCGGTGAGATATCAAATGGATAAGACGTTCTTCACGACGATTTTCCTGAGAGCGGACTTGGCAGAGCTGACAAAAATTAACCAATAGAGGGTCAATACGTTTTCAGAGGCCCTTTCCGTCAAATCGATAGAATGAAACTATATTATTATAAATCACCACCTTGACCGTGACCTCTAATGAAAAGCACGGCACCAAATGAAAAACATGGCACTGAAACTTCCAGGTGCTTCAAAACATCTTTACCAATGTTAATAAAAATAGAGCTTAGTGACAGAGCAACAGCCAAATAAATAAATAGTTAAATTCGAACGATGAATTAGTATCACCTGGTCATTAAATGTTTTACCTCGACATCTTCGCCCTTTTGCAGAAGTTAACATGGTGATTTTTAGTTTTTATCAATGACAAATTTATATTTATCAATTTAATCTCCTAAGCAATCTACATAAATACTCATTGCCCTTCCCCTTATGACGGCTATAATAGTGTTTATCAAGCGTCATGAGCTATGACAGCGGTGAGTTTGTTATTATAACGCCTCTGACATTTACATAATCGCTCCTTTTCGCCGGCCGCCAAAAAAACATGACGCCCCCGTCGTAGGAATGATAATCATGAAGCATATGACATCAATATAGTCGATACAAAGATCGACCAATTCGAATGTTTGGGTTCAAAGTTCTACCGCACGGTCGTGCCCCCAACAGCCCCCAGGGATGAAGCCCCCAGCTCCATCGATGCAGCTGGGGGCTTCATCTCAAATCCTTGTTCTGTCTATGGACTGCATTTTAGTAGCGGTCATCTTTAATTTAACATGAACAAGTGAATAATTGCATTATTCTTTCTCCCTAAATATGTATCAAAACAAAAATCAAGAGAGATGCCTCAGGGAATTTGAAGCTATCCGCGAGTTCAGTTCACAAATTTCATCCGTTTAATCTTCTCAAAAATCGGGTTAATTGATTCTATAAGTTACGGGCAGTAGAGTCGATATTGCGGAAATTACGACGACATTAGCGAAAGCCGCGAAGCATAAAATGGTTGATTTCCTGAGTCGCACCTCTCCAACTGTCAATGTTACCTGCTACCTGTAGAATTAATTATCTTGATGGCTCTATTTCTTGATTAACTATTCATAATCTCACCCCAACTCATCCTATCTTGGCATCTTATCTAGGCTCGGAAATACAGTGGGATTGAGATCTTCCAAAGCAGAATGAACGTTGCTACTAAGTGTCGATTTTTGCTCGAGTTTGGCCGAAGATAAAATAAAGGTTAAATCCAATAGAAGCACAATAAAGATATAGGGGCATGTTCAAAATGTATTTTTAAGCATAAAGATGAGGAAATTCAATTTGTCAACTCATATCCTTTTCAAGGGCCCAACTGCATCGCCTTGCGAAGGGACACTATAAATATTACAGTCCATTCGCGTTAACCTGGTCGATGGCATCTCGCGATTGAGGAAATAGGTGGAGGATAGGGGGAGCATTGGAGGGGTATCTGCCCGCCATACGTTATGTGCAGTAAGCGATTTTGGTTCGGAATAGTCCAAGTTCTTACAATTTCACCCATCAAGAGGTAGGGGTTTCAAGCCTTACGTGGTTTACCTCTTCTCCGACAGTGTTCTAGTCTTGCATTACTTATTATTATTAAAAGCGTTATTGGCTGACCTAGAAAACATGCGGGCGTAAACAAATCAGCCCATTCGACTTCAGATTTGAAGGGAAACCGTCCTCCCCTACTTTTCCGCCTCCCTTTCCACCGCGGAAAAACTGTTCGCGCATGGCTCCCCTCACAGTGAGCTCTGCTTCCCCTATTCTCTGAGATGGACTAGGCCCTCCTGCGCAGTAGACTACTGAGTGTCGGCCAAGTTATCGCGAATGAACTGTACAAAGTTGATAATGTAAATTCTATAATTCATATTCTGGTTTAAATAACTAAGGTAAAAAAACAAGTATGGAAAATCTGATGATTTAATAGCTCGATAAATTGAAATGGGAACATGAATTCATCAGACTTTCGTTAAAGTCTCCAGAGGTGACTCTGTCGGTAGGCTGTTTTGGAACCTTCATTGTTTAATGGGAGCATAAAAAATCCTAAATTCGCCACTTATGGGGAAAAACCCTCTGAATTTTCGAATAAATAATCTGAAAATATTTCAGCGAAACTGAAAATTAATAGTTGCTCAATAAAATAATAATAACTTTTTTGAGAACCTGGGATTTAGGGTCCCCTAGGTTCTTATGGAATACATACAACATTTGAATTACAAGGTGATGCATTATATTGGATTGTACAGAGCTTTGGCCGGGAGTAAAACAATAAAAATGTTTCTGTAACAAAAAGCCTTTGAGAGGCTAATGTACCACAGTATCGATTTATAGAGCATAATATCATGTAAAAAAACATTTTGAAATGTCATAGATTTCATGCGAAATTCGTGTGGGTGCATGCGTAACTACACTTACAAAAAATAACAGGTTTTTAAACACAAAAAAAAGAACTTAATTTTTATTACCAATAGGTTAAGGTTAATACTGTACCTATGTATTTGAAATTTAAGTACCTTTTTAAACACTTTGCATGGCAGAGACATAATCAGACACAAAATTCCTAACACACAGGTTTTCAAGATGACACCCTTATAATTTTCAATAACTTAGTGCAAAATCTGTCAGGGTTACTTACCCAACCATATATGCAACAAACCAAAGAACATTTTGTTAGGTACAAAATCCGTCAGGATTACATCCCCAATCACATTAACAAGAAAAACAGAAGACAATTTCGAAGTAATATGCCAAATTTTAGCTAAATGCTAAAGAAAATGTCCTCGTTGAGACCCAAAAGTGTCTCTGGAATCACGAAACCTTTTATAAATGAAGTTGGCGGGGAATCAGAGTTGAAACCACGAGGCATTCAAAATGTTTTTCGATTCACGCAGGACTCATAAAATTATAACGGGACATCTGCCACACTGGGTAGAATTTAGAAACGTGACCAACAGAATGATTTTCCCAGCATGCACCGTGACCTCAGACAAAGAAATAGACGCGTTATCATCCTTACCGTTCAGTTTTCGGACTAGCGGTGACGTAGCATTGGCCCCGACACCTAAATTGTTCGCGAAGCCACTAATCGACGCGTTTCCTCTTTCATCCTCATAAATAAGAAATTAACCTATTTACCGATAAAATAGCGGTAGCATACTTAAGTATCTTTTATGGGCTACAGTTTCCAGTTCCTTCCAGTTCTAGATTTAAGTGGTGAACATTTGAGCACAATATGATCGAGGAGTTGTTTATATTGACCAAAAAATCTTAAGTATTTCTTAATTACAAGCATTTTAAACGGATTTTTTAATTTAAAAACTATTTATTTATTTCATCTTTAAGACTTCAAGGGGATTTATTCCGTAGCATATCTTTTGATTGCGATTTTGGAGAATTAAATTTTTAAAAATGTTGAAAGTTATTGGCATAAAAAATGTATTTTGTGTAGTTTCTGGTAGAAACCCCTCGATATAAATAGAATTAATGCTTAAATAAATGTTTTGTTTTTCGATAGGGTATTTAAGCTTAAGTGATTCCTATGAGGTAGCTGAGGTATTTTATGACGGTCTATCGGTGTTCTACGGAATATGCCTCGAATATAGGAAAGGGTACGTGGTGTAACTTTGGGATATTGACTTATATCCATCTCAAATGAACTCGCTTCATAAAAAAATATTGTTAATTTATTCATTACAGGCCATGGTTTCCACTCAATGCGTCGTATTCAATGTTACACAAAGGCTCATGGAGAACAACGTGTCTGAATTGCTATTTTGAAATATTTCTGTTTCTAAAATATTCGTGAAACTTTCTTAAGTGGAATATGTTAGTGACACTATGAACCTTTGCCTAGCCCTGAGAATCACACGAAGTGTCAAAATAAAGGCAATTATTAATTAGATAGTGTGAAATTGTATGCAGTAATTTCGTTTGAGATGAACAAAATATGCCTTGCTATGAACGAAGTATATATTTAGCAAGTCTTCAGAAGTAAAGAAACGTGAAAATTTAATATGCATCTTAAGGACGTTCGGTGGTTCCACTCTGAACTTATGGGAATTCGACGAAACTTGCTGGAAGCATTAATTATGTTTTCCAAAAGCAGCCTGAATTTTTTCAGAATTATTTACCGCAGTTTACTCAAGATATTTGATCGAGAAGTGGACAAAAAATTACATGGGTTCTTTTGGGAGAACACAAGGTACGAGTAGCTTAATTCAATTCAAAAAGAACCTTTTTCTCTAGGTAAAGAATAAGAAAAACAAAAATAATAAAAATAAAGTATGTTGAACGATTTTCATACATTATTCTATTGATGATTTAAATTATTTTCGTCTTTCTTATTCCTAACTAGAAAAAGCTCTTTTCGATGAATGAAGCTAGTCGCACCTCGCGTTCCCATAAGAACCCATATGTAATTTCATGCCCACCTCCACATCAAATATCTTAAGAAATCTACGGTAAATAATTTTGAAAAAAATCAGTTAGCTTTAGGAAAACATAAGTAATGCTTCCAGTAAGTTTCGTCAAATTCCCAGAAGTTGAATGAAACCACCGAACGTCCTTAAGTATATGTGAAAACTCCTATTGAGGTTTTATGTTGCTGTTGGTTTTATGGACTGCTGTAAATAGTTACAGCTCTCGTCTTCTCGAACAAATTTTTAAAACAGAGAAACTCCTGATCCACGACACGGTGCAGAGAAAACGTTCGCATGATAATAAATTGACACCAAATAAATTTACGCTCTTCCTCCATAGTAACGCAAATGTAAGGCTATGTAAAATTATCCTAATTAGGTGAATACCTACATAAGAAAGTAATTGAAGTATATTTACGGCTTGTTTGATGCCTTGCCTTGGATGTCTGGCATGACCTTAAAAATCAAAAGGGGTGGCCTTATACATCGTATTTCCTCTACAGTTCCTCAATGCTCGCACTGAGACGCGGTTTTTGAAGTTATACTTCTTTGCGCCCGTTGGAGACTTTTGGGATGGGATGTTGGTCGAGAAACCGCGTCACGCTCTTTTTTGGGTGAGAAAAATCCACAATTGTACGTTTTTGTATTGTTTTTTGTACGTTCGAACTTTGAACAAGAGATGGGTGAGTCGGTAGCGCACTCGACTTTCACCATGTTCGATTCCCGGTTGGGGCGATTTTTTTTTAAACAAAACTTCTTTTCAAAGTTCGAACGTACAAAAAACCATACAAAAACGTACATATAGTATATAGGTGTATATAACAGATAATATATAGGTGTATATTATAAAAATTAAATCACTCATAACAATATATCGAAGAGAAATATATTGAATAATAGAGAAAAAATGTCTTTTATTTCATTTATATATCCTGTCTGCCTGTGTGTGTGAGCGGGTGTGTGCGACCGGCCAAAGAAGTATAACTTCCACCGTCTGGTCCGACGCAGACCACGTTTTTAAGCTTATTAAGGCCTGATTCACATTAACCGAAGGCTAACGTAGCTTTTTTTCGTTGATTTGATGTTAACTGAGAGTTAGGGTTTTGCTTTTCCAATAGAATGTCAGCTAGTTGGCGTGGGTGTTATCCATGAGAGAACGTATAACTTTGGTTTCCATGCCAAGGAAATATATAATCAGAGGTTATAAAACCAGGCCTGAGTATCTACTCGGACCGTTGAAAATGGCTGTTTCCACCTTTGCATCTTCCCCTTAACTAAAATTTTCCTCTTTTAAGATTCAACACCCGACCAAAAAAAAAACATATTTCCCTCCTCACAAACTTTATTTTGTCCTAGTCAAATATCATCCCAATCTTCTCCCCTTTCGCCACCAAACAGAAGTCTTGCCCCACCAATGTTTCTTTTTAGATATTCTATAAATTAAGGGATAAAACGAATTATATGGCATGGTAGGGGAGGAAAGAAGGAGTTTATTGAGGAAATGGAATCGATGAAAAATGCTTGGTGGCATAGACTTGTTGGACGATAAAAAAGGGGTAGGAAGAATGCTGGACTGAAAATAAGGGACCGCCAAAATAAGTTTTAATCGGGGAATAGCAATGATACATAAAAAACGAACCCAACTGGTAAAATGCCAAATTTAAAAATAACATAAAATTAAGATTAAGGAATACTGAAGAATTCGTCGTCCATGTTCAGCAAAAATAGCATGCAAATCCAGGAAATATATATGTATGAATATTTCTGAATATCGAAAACAGATGTACCTAACTCTTCATCTTGATATTTTACATTGATCTTTGGAGTTCTTTTTGATCTCGCTAAGCCTCTCTGACCGTTGCCATGGTCAACAGGCTAAATACCAGGGATAACGATATCTACACTGACCAAGTATTCGTCCAACCACGGCCCGTTTGACTTTCCGATAAAGTCTTTAGAAATCATAAATGTATCAAATAAGAATCCTATATCATCAACCAAATACCATTATATTTTTTTACTAGGTTAAAAACCTCAAAATCCGCGAGATATTAATGAGAATAATGGTACGTCAATTTCTTTAAGTGGACGAAGTTTTTTCATGTTAAGCATAATTGTTCTTATCAATATGGTTAAATTCAGAGCAAATTATCATCACGAAGGGAGGGAATTAGATGGCTTTGCATTGGTCTGCAGAAAAGCAAAATAGGGTGTTGGGTGAAGGAGCGCTGGAACGAGAAGATCTGTAAGGAAGAGCCTACGGAAAGGCCGAGGAAAAACAGCATTACCATATAAAATATGAACGGATAAAAAATCAATTATCTTGACATTAAATATCCGGCACAGCAATTGGTTAAATGGTTGGTTGATTCTAGGATAGTTAGAGTAATGAACTTATTTATCAGCGGATTTATTGTTATGTCTCACGATATTTCGTGAGCGTGACAACATTTTTTCTAGGAAAAAAATGGAAGAGTTTAGCAGAATAAACAGAGATGAGTTATTTTGAATTAATAGATTGTTCGTGATGACATGGTTATTTCGAGAGCATCATCGACTAATGAATAGCTTTGGAAAAGGTGGGGGTAAAGAGAGACAGTAGAGTCGAGGATTAATAGATTGTTCGTAACGAAATAGTTATTTCGAGAGTATCATCGAATAATAAATAGCTTTGGAAGTGGAGGGGTAAAGAGAGACAGTAGAGTCGAGGGTCGTCTCCATTCTAATTGAGAACAACAAAACGACGGAGATGAAATAATATTGAAGCATGAAACGGGGCAGATAAATATATTATTAGATTCTAAGGTAACTTTTTTTCTCGGTGGTATTCCAATGGCAGCTAGCGGCAGACGCATGAAAATAAGCCTTCTCTTCATTGAGCCATATGCATTCTGCCAGGCAAAGACAATTGGAATCAAAGGAAATGTAACATCATCAGAGAATAATTAAGATCAAACGAACGTAAAGAGTAATAAAAATATTTTCTACGAATACCCATGGATTAAGTAGATTTGATAAAAGCAGAAGATGCAGGCTTTTTCGACCACATTCTGGGAACGATAAGGAATGGAGTAGCATGTATTGGTAAGATTATCGGGGAAAAACAAGTATCGATTGGAAGAACGAATATGTTTCTCTACTTTAGCATAACATTAAAATTACGGATGGAAAATAATAAATTGCCTGACGTTAAATATTGGCCCTCCTAATGAGAACCTGAGTAGTGGGTACCATTCGTTACAGTATTCAATATTTTTTGTTTATAGTTTCCAGCCCATACTTTGTGTACACAAAAATACTCACAGCGATCACATAGAACAGGCATATTAACAACAAATGCTAATAATTTAAACATTAATAACTTAGGAGCAAATGAAAATTCATGAAGTCATTATACACTGGACAAAACAGTTTTTTCAATTATTGCTGCAAACATTAGTTAGTTAGTTAATGCGATGGTGGGTGGCGTAACATGGTGGAACTCCTTCATGATGCACAAAGGGTAAGAAAAAGACTTTGCTGTTCCACAAAATAAAATATATTTGCGACCGGTTTCGATACGTCAGATGATGATACGCCGTATCGAAACCGGTCGCAAATATATTTTATTTTGTGGAACAGCAAAGTCTTTTTCTTACCCTTTGTGCATCATTAGTTAGTTAATGTTTTATTTTGTATTTCCTTTGCTCCTAATTTACTTATGTTCACATAATGGTATCATTTTTTTAAATACACCTTTTGTGATCGTTCTGAGTAATTCTGAATCCAAAAATTATGGGAAAATATGCAGGCAAGATATGGTTTGGTGAAAAGATAATGGAAAGCATGACAGTAGAAACCTGATCTTCTGATTGATTGCTGTGGATGAGCTGACGTTTAACGGCCTCTGGGCGTTCCTTGAATTGAGTGAGCGGTTTTCCGTGTAATAGATTACTAATTAAGCGACAAAGCAGCTTTGCTAATATTAAAAATCACCAAAACTGTCGACCGACGACAGTGATAAACTTTCTAGACTCGCCAATGTCGTCAAAGGTCGATGGATTGACGTTGGTCGACGGTGGACAAAAAACACAGAACAGACCCCTTGAAGTCACCTGACCTGGGAGTCTATTATGTAACTTTTTGATCGTGAAGTATGGAGTGACAATAAGTCAGATGTTGCCATATTTCACGCTACGTCAACGTGGGCTCGACCTTCTTGCTTTGATTACGGCATGATTATGGCAACATCACGCGATACCTAAAGTTCGCATTGTCCCATCATCGCTGCTCTGAAGACGCCAGCAGCATGGCTGGAGAAACTAACTTAAGGTACTGTATGTTAGTTTTTTTCGGGTGTACCCCGCGCACTATGACCAGGTGTGAAACCTGACGTTTCGTGGCCGTTGCTGGCCACTTTATCAAAGGGAATGAGGTATCTGTCGAGTTGGTGGAGTTTATACAGGGGTTTCAAGGAGGGCAAAGGATGGGAAGGGGAGGAGTGGAAGGAGTAGTCATTGCATCTTTATTCCGCTTCAACGTTTTAACCACGAATAACTTAAGGTAGTTTGAGCGAGATAGTTCCCTAGTCAAAATAGAGACCATATTAGAATTTTATTTTTTTTTTAAATTTAAGCGTCTGTAAGAAGAATGAAGTAAATATTGTAACATCAATGACGCAAAAATATAGTTATATATGACAAAAAGTCTCGGTTATTAAATAAATATGTCCACGTAAGCCTCTAACTTGACTCATTTTTTCACACGGCAGGGTGAAATCGCCTTCACAATAGACGGTTTTTTTGCGATTCTGTAAAAATTACTGCGGTGAGTAATAGATGAATTTTTATAAATAATTGAGAAAGTATTCAAAATGTACACCGTTAGTTTTTTGACGAAATCTAGGTGTTAGAAAGTGATAATGTTTTCCAATATTCTCCCTCTGAAGCGCACAGCCGTAATCTATCCCATGTAAAACAGTTTATATTTTCAGGCAAATAGCTCGAAAAGTAGTTCGGCAAGGGGTTGATATATTTTGATATCATTTGAAAGATGAGAGTTTTTTCTTTAAAATGATGCCAAATTTATCAAATTCTAGGTGAAGTGATTTTTCGGTTGTGAGGAAATGAATGCTCTCTCCTCGGGGTAGACCGAGTTGCACTGTTCTTCCAAGAGATTGGAAGGTGAGAATTAACAATTTTAATGATTGTCGGGTGTCGCGACTGGTCGTTGGGTACCGAGACCAGCATTTAATGTTCCTAACCCATCCCTCTGAATCAAGGCGATATATCGGTGAAAAGTTGTCCTTTTATAGTGGCAACAGCTTATATTTTTAGGCAAATAGCTCGAAAAGTAGTTCGGCAAGGGGTTGATATATTTTGATATCATTTGAAAGATGAGAGTTTTTTCTTTAAAATGACTTCAACTTCATCAAATTCTAGGTGAATTGATTTATCGCTCAAACTAACTTAAGTGATAATGGTAAAGGCCGCGTGACATTACTGGCAGAGGATGCAAATGGGTTAAAAATTCTTGCAGACACTCTTATAAAAGAAGCTAGTGAAGTAGGTTTAGAAATTAGTGAAGAAAAGACAAAATACTTAATAGTAGGATGAAACATAGAAGATTTTGATTTTGATAACTCTTTAAAAGTTATAGATTACACATTTGAGAGGGCTACATAGTTTAAATACTTAGGAGTGACCATAGAACAGGAAAATAGAGAGGAAGTAGAGATAAATGCCAGATTATTACTCCGGAATAATTGTTATTGGGCCCTTGAATCTTTGCTGAAGAGAAGGATGCTGTAAAGGAATACGAAATCAAAACTATACAAGACTATAATATACAACCGGTTAGTACTCTACGGATCTGAAACTTGGACATTAACAAAGAGAATCAGGAGAAGAAAATAATAGTCTTTGAAAACAATATATTAAGAACCATCTATGGACCAATTAATGAACATGGTGTGTGGAGGATCAGGACAAACAAAGAGCTTAGGGAACTGTATAAAGACCCATAGATGTAATAGCCCAAATAAAAAGTAGGAGGCTGAGATGGGCAGGTCATGTAAAGAGGAGAGAAGGGGACTCAATGCTAAGAATGGTGTCAGAAAGTCTACCTCGAGGAAAACGACCGCTGGGACGACCTCGGCTAAGATGGCAGGACCAAGTGCGGTAAGGACACAGAAAAGTTTAGAGCAGAGGATGGAAGAAAGAGAAAGATGGCGACATGTTGTTGGTGAGGCCAAAAACCTTCTGAGATTTGAGTGGCCACATAGGTAAGGTAAGGTAAAGGCCGCGGAATCGTTCCGTTCATGAGGATGGGCTGTTGTCTCACCCTGTTTCGCGGCGTACGGCTGTGCTCCGGCCGGGAGGTCCTGAGTCGTCGGCGGTGCGGCTGAAGCCAAGGTCCCGAAGACGGCGAGGAGGAGGAGGGCGGCCAAGGAGACTCCGAGACGACACATGTCTGCTTCTTCGGCGAGCGAGGAACACTGGAAGGACGAGTCGTCTCCTTCCGGGTTGGATTGATATAGATAGGGTTGCCCTCTCTTGCAGTGGGAGGCTGCGAAGAGGCGGTTTGAACCGCCATCTCACCGCAGGGGACTCCAACCAGCCAACCGCCTCCGTGATCGGGGTCGATGACTCTCCTTAGCCTCGCTCCTCCAATTTTATTCTGCCGATTTTTTTTCGAAACAGATGATACGAGTCCTCCTCCGTATAATTCCTTCCATCCCAGCGGCATCACCATCCCACTCGGCTAAACCTACCCCGTTGCCGGCTTGTTTACTCCACACCAAATAAGTTTCAAGGTGGAAATTACGGTCGTCTTGGCGTTCTTCACCAACCATTAATTCAACAACAAAAAAAAACTACCGGCCTTTTCCGTCAGATGTAACTTGCGAGAATTAATAATTATATTTATTTATCCATTAAGGTGGTTTGTGCGAGATAGTTCCCTAGTCATAATAGAGACCAAATTAGAATTTTATTTTTTGACTTCAGCGTCTGTAAGAAGTGTGAAATAAATATGGTAATATTAATGGCGCAAATATATATTACCAAAATTCTCAGTAATTAAATAAATACAGCTTCATAAGTCTCTAACTTGACTCATTTTTTCCCGCCGAACGGTTGAAAATACTTCAAAACAGCAGGTTTTTATTGCGATTCTGTAAAAAGTACTGTAGTGATTTATAGATTATTTTTTACAAATAGTTGATAAAGCATGCAATCTACATACCGTTAGTTTTTTGGCGAAATCTAGGAGCTAGAAGTTCCTAATTTTTTTAAATATTCTCCCTCTGGAGCGCATAGCCATAATCTATCCCATGTAACAGCTTATATTTATAGGCAAATTGCTCGAAAAGTAGTTCGGCAAGGGGTTGATATTTTGATAGCATTGGAAAGATGATTGTTTTATCTTTTCAAATTCATCAAAATCTAGGTGAAGTGATTTTTCGCTCTCAAACTTGCGAGAATTAATAGTTATATTTATTTATCCATTAGATCAACATTACAAAGACACACATTTACATTTAAAATAAAAAAGGATAAATTAGGAGTCCCTTTTAAGCCACTGCCTGTACTTGGGATACCTAAAAACAATTTACATTGCAAATAATTGAAAAACAATTAAATGAGACCATATACGTAACATAAATATGTGCATGAAAAATATAAAAATTCTTTGTTTAATCTCAACCTGTCGTGCATTCAGTTTACAGTGAGTGTTAACCATACTACTAACAAAAAAAAACATCAGGATTTTTCTACATAAAATATCCATCTTATATCCCTATTGGTATTTCTATTTGATTTGATTTATTTTAAACATTCAAAAACAGCCGATGTCGGCCTTTACATTGAACATTTGCAACTTAAAATCTGCAGCATTAACAAAATAAAATACGAAAAAAACATGTGTTGGTAAATAGTATCCAAATAAAAACAAAGAGGCAATGACATTTATCAATACACTACAACAACATGGAAAGTTAGGGAATCAGGGGGAAAGCGCTTTTCTAAGCTGGCGCTTGAATGATCCGAAGGGAGCAGAGAGATCGAGGGAAGGGCAGGCAGATGAAATTGTGTTGTATGTACAAGGCAGGAAGCCTGTAAAAAAGGGATCGCTGGGAGAGAGAAAGACGGAATTTAGGTTGGTGTATAAGGTGATTGTTGCACAAGGCACGGCCGGGGATGTGAAGTGAGAAGTGTGGGAGTATTTCAGTGGATCGGTACTGACCATTTAACGCAGTGTAAAGAAATTAAAGGTCATTGATATTCCTACGGGTGGCCAGTGGGGTCAATGATAGATCAGACATGATTTCAGTACGAGAAGAATTACGGAGGTGCGGTACGCGGTGACGGACTACGGAAATGAAGAAATTAACGGGGCGTTCAAGAATTTTCAAGTTGGAGGGACATGCAGTGGAGTAGATAACGGAGCAGTATTCGATAATTGGGAGAACGCAGCCAGTGAATATGGTTTTCAGGGCTATGGGGTTTGTGACGTTGGTGAATCTATACCTACAGCACACCAATGACTGACATAGCCTTAGATTTAATTTTATTGAGGTGCGGGACGAAAGACAGTTTGGGGTCGAAAGTAATACCCAGGTCATTATGTGAGGAGGCAAATGGAACAAATTCGTTAAATATAGAGTAGTTATTAGGAGTTACGGTGCGTTTTAAGGAAAAAGGTATGTACTTTGATTTGAGAGTATTAATTCTAAGTTGCCACTGCAGGCACCAGGCCTCAAGGGAGTTGAGTGAAGATTGGAGTGACTGGGAATCGGCAGCATTCACAACTGTTTTAAATATTTTGCAGTCGTCTGCATAGAGCAGAATTCCGCAAGAGTTGGAAAGCGCGCAGCTGGTAACGTCATCAATGAAAAGGGAAAAGAGAAAGAGGTCCGAGAACGCTTCCTTGGGGGACACCAGAGAGGATAGGTAGATTTTCTGATGAGGCTCCGTCAAGAACAACACGCTGAGTGCGGTCGGTGAGGAATTTGGACAGGATAGATAGAAAAGCACCGTGAATGTTGTACCGATTAGCCAATTTGTGGATTAAGAGGGTATGATTTACCGAGTCGAAAGCTTTCGCAAAGTCGATGTAGCAAACATCAAGTTGAGAAGAGGCTTCGAAGGCAGCGGTGATGTGCTGATGCAGTACAGTGAGGTTAGTAGCGCAGGAGCCACCCGGGAGGAAGCCGTGCTGCTGAGGTGAGATATATGGGATGGCGAAGAATATTGTCCCTACAAAGATATATGAGTATTTGTACAGAGAAAAATTGGGATTGGGGAAAATAATAATTTTTTTAGATCTTAGGTTGTATACATTGGCTTTTGTTTATACCCTAGGTTTATTACCACTTCTGAGGTAGAACAATTCCTGTACTTTATGAACGTCAAGATGGCGGAAACCAGTGGAAACTCTATGTTTAGATTCATTTCGCGATGAAATCACACAAAAGTCTAACTACTTATTGATAAAACTTAAAAAGGAATGAAATAAGTTCCATCAATAAATATTGCAATGAAAGACCATGAAATTTTAATCAATTGAAATTTCACTATTTATTTTAATTAGGTCTGATTCATTGGATCTCTACTTAAAGAAAGGTTTGATTGCGAAGATGAAAAATGTATGCACATGACATGTATTTATTTAAAACATGTGTGGTACTTGCGAAAAAGGGTCCTCCTACCTATTAATTAGAATTATAACTTTACGTTGACCACAAATACAAATTTAAAATGACTCACGTGGACGATAAAGGACGAGCTGAATAGCAAAATAACCATATTTATTCTTAGGGAAGAAATGAGTTGAAATTAAAAAAAAATTTATTATAAAATGTGCGTTATTGTATGATAAATAAAATTTAACCATTGATTTTCTCAAACAACTTTTTATTACAAATGAGTTTTTACAAATATTACGGACACACAAGGTTTCTTCGATAAAAGGTGTACTTGGCTTCTCGATAAAAAAACACTACAAAAAATATATTTTTAGTTGGACACATTGTTGGTGGATATTTGGTGAAATTCCATGCTACTATTATCATAAACGCCATCATCTGTATTAAGGTGGTTCCACCGTAAAATGACTTAAACGTCATTTTATTCATATTCTGTTTACTTGTAGAAAAATTTGTCCTCTATCTGATATAAACAACAAAATAATACCTTTCCACGCTATTTTATTCTATAATTGAACTTGAAATTACAAATGGGTGTTCAATGGGGGAATGAGAGAAACACGGGGAATAAAATGGTACTTTTCCATTAAATATAAATGCCATTTTCGTGGAAAACTATTTATAAGAAGGAAATAATCTAGATAAATTGAATAAAAATGAAATTTAGGCATCTTGCCACCTTATGTTTCTATTTATTGAAGAATTAATGCCGTAATTGAAGTCAAAATGCGGTAATTCGTAGGTAAAAGGCGCTGCAGTCGGCTCCTATGGCTGGAAAAAAGTGCTCATTTGAAATACATTCGTGGAATAATAATCTGTATTTTTTGTACCTTACTTTTGGTTTTCTATAGATAACGCATTTCATAAGCGAAAGCAGGATTTTTTGGACAAAATATAAAAAATGTGGAATTTAGTATTTGTTTTGACTAACATAGTCGCGGCGGAAGCTCCTTAAATACATGTTCATTGTTAGTATTCGCGGAATAATCGACACTTTAGCTTCTAACTACTTTTTGTTTACAATCAATGTTCACATCGCAAGCAGTATTATTCAACGGTTTCTCTGGTAAAAGGGAAACGTTTCTCATTAAATTCGAATCACCCAATCGCGAGACAACCCGATTCCAATCCCACTTCGAATATCTTCTTTGAATGGTTATTGACTACTTTACTAATACATAGGTTAATTTATTATAAAACTACAAAGGTAAATTGTTTTCAACCATAAATTTAGTACTCCAAAGGATTAACTTTCTCACTGCGACAATGGTAACAGAAAAACAAACTCTTCCTCTTAGCAACAAAATCAACAACATCAAAAACAAAACCAAAATGGATAAAACCAAGCTAAAATTTTGTTTAAAAAATATATCAAGTGAAAGTAAAAATATTTAAAATGAGTAAGTAGTATAAAGCATGAAATTAACTATTACAGATATCGTAACTTCAAATTTCGAATGTATATTACACATATTTTACGAATATAAAAAAAACACATTCGTGTTGAAATTCTTGAGAACACTACATAATACATAGAAAAAAAACTTTAATTACTAGTGTACTAATTTGATCTCCTATAACTAAAGTTTTTTTCTTTGTATTATGTGGTGTTCTCCAGAATTTCAATACGATAATGTATTTCATATTCGTAAAATATGTAATATACATTCGAAATTTGAAGTTACGATATGTGTAATTGTTAATTTCATGCTTTTTACTATTCATTTTAAATATTTTTAATTCTTTTATTATATTTTTTTAAACTAAATTTTAGCTTGGTTTTCCGTTTTGGTTTTGTTTTTGATGTTGATTTCGTTGCTAAGAGGAAGAGTTTGTTTTTGTGTTGCCATTGTCGCATGTAAGAAAGTTAATCGTTTGAGGTACTAAACATTTATGGTTGAAAACTTTTTTATCTTTGTAGTAGGTATTATAACTATTATATTTACTGTATTCCTTGCATTGTACTGTATGCCCTGAAGAAGCCTCATTAATAAAAAGGCGAAACGTCTTGGCGGAAAAAGGAATTTGAGTTTCTTAAAAAAGACGTGACCAAAACTTCCATAAATGTACCTATGTAGTAGTACTTCGAATGTCATCACGAGCGCTCCATCTCCACGGAGACGGCGAATAATAAAAACATGGCGCGTATAGCGGTCGGGGCGATGGGACGATCTGAGCCGAACGTGGGATGCATGTATAATTGGCCCTCCTCGCAGTCACTGCCAAGGCCGAGCGGCAATCGACGTAGCGGTAATGGGCGAGTCTCTCTCATAACCTTCCTCCCTCCCTCCTACTCCCGAGTCCACAAATTACGCCTCTCAGAGGCGTGCTTGTGTCCCGTAACGCTCGGAATAGTTTAAATCGTGCGGAGGATTACGTTTGCCGGGTCACGCTCCAATGGCAATAAAGATAAAAATGAGAGCGTAATGATAATTGTACAACCACCCTTCCTCCACCCTACGAAGAGCCCGTATTTCTTTACCAAAACCCAACCTTACGCTATATAAACGATGTTTCTTGTTCATAGGCCCAAAAGTGTACAATGCATTACCGGATTCATGTCTGATATCGAAAAATCATAACTCAATTATGAAAAATATAGTCTTGGTTGTTTACAATACAAAGTATGGAGGATATATTCCTTTGATGTAATACCATGTAATATATTTAAGTACTGTAAATTCAAATGCTGTGTCTAAAAACGTTTCAATGTGCGCATGACCTTTTTGTAAATGATGGTAGCCATAAAACAGGTTGTACTTCATGACTACCTAAAGTTACTCCAGTATGTATGCAATCAAGTTCCTACACTGTACAATTTTGTTGGAGTAATAAAACAATTTATTATTATTATAAAATAACTCCCTTACGCTCCAATAGCGGAGCCTATTTATTTCATATGCGCTCCTGTTTTTTTAAACTTAGGATTTGCGTAAGGAGGTTCTTTGGTTTCACTCAACTTAAGGGAATTCGACCAAACTTGCTGGGAGCATTACTCATGTTGTCTTATCTACCAAATTTTTTTCAGAATTATTTACCGCAGATTACTTAAGATATTTGATCGAGAACTGGACAAAGAATTACATGGGTTCTTATGGGAACACAAGGTACGAGTAACTTAATTCATCAAAAAGAACCTTTTTCTAGTTAAGAATAAGAAAGACAAAAATCATAAAAATAAAGTATATCTAATGATTTTCATATATTATTCTGTTGATGATTTAAATTTTTTTTGTTTTTCTTATTCTTAACTAGAAAACGTTCTTTTCGATGAATAAAGCTAGTCGCATCTCGCGTTCCCATAAGAACCCATGTAATTTCATGCCCACATCAAATATCCTAAGAAATCTGCGGTAAATAATTTTGAAAAAAATCAGGTAGCTTTAGAAAAACATAGTCAATGCTTCCTAGCAAGTTTCGTCGAATTTCCTTAAGTTAAGAAGAAAGTGAAACCACCGAACGTACTTAAATTCTAAGCTCTAAGATAATTCGTTCCAATTTATTTAATTAAAAAAATAAGTAAAAACGGTTCCCCGCATATCAATGACAGAAGAGATATCAACAAGAGGATAATGGCTGGAAATAGGGCTTTACTTTGCTAATATTAAGCTCCTGAAGTCAACTCTTCCATCTAAGGAGATAAAAGTCAAGATCTATAAGACACTTATCAGACCGGTCGTGACATACGGAGCAGAAACGTGGACCATCTCTTCTGGAAATGAGCAAGCTCTGCGGATATTTGAACGGAAGGTTTTACGAAGGATATATGGCCCCGTGACAGATGGGGTAACATGGAGGATAAGACCAAACAGGGAAATATAAAATATTATCAGAGGCGAAGACATAGTGAGATTTGTGAAGACCCAACGGTTACCTTGGCTAGGTCATGTGGAAAGAATGAGTGACGAAAGGATGCCTAAGAAGCTGCTACATGGAGATATGGATGGAAAGAGAAAAAGAGTAAAGGCCTGGTTACACGGTACATGAGAATGTACAAGAAAATGTATGAATATCTGAATGCCAGAATGAACGCGAAAATTCACCGTGTAACCACACGAAAATGTACGATTGTATGAATGTCTGAACAGAAAATAGAATCGGTTCTAATTTCGTTCAGACAATAGTACAAGTTGACCTCATTACAGAGACACCTGGGGGGTTATTTTGTAATCTCACCTTTTTAGTGACTCTTAGTGGAAAGGCGGGAGATCCGTTTCCCTCTCTTAATGATCGGCTCACGAACGGTTCGTGAACTGTCGAAGCTTCAATTACCTTATATCAAATAAAAGATGCCGAGACTAGCGAATACCCAGATTGCTCAACATCTTACGGAAGATATCTTACACTGTAAATACCACGAAAATCTAAATACCGTCAAACTACATGCGACATGTAAGCGATTACTCAATATTAAAAAAATCAATTAAGTGCATCTAATTAGTGTTCGATTCACAAGCACGGGAAATATCTGCCAAGAACGTAGATTTTAAGGCAATATTTGTTAAAATTATGAAATTATGGTATAAATAACTGAATTCCATTCTCCATACACTGGCGTATAGGCACACGAAAACAAAGGTATCAGCAACATTGTTTGGGAAATATTGATACGAAAAATATACACAGATAATTCAAGCTAATAATAACGTAAGCATTTCAAACAAAGCATACCTTCAAGTGCCCAATATATTGGAGTTGAAAATGCTCTGAAGTTCTTCACGTTTAGCAAATTACAACAATACGATTTAAAATTGTTTGTATCTTTCGCGACCTTGTTTATTTTCCAACTCAAGCTTCAAGTGGAAACGATGGTGGCTCCATGTCACGTTCTTTATGACAGGTGAGATGGAACTAATGGCAGGCGGAGATAATGAAACGGATCAAGAGTCGAAAGATACGGATCAGAGCGGATGAATCGTCTAAAAGACCAGTACATGACCGGCAGTTCACCGATTGAGATCCGAAGATGGTCACGCCGCCTGGGTGAGGGAGTTGAACTACGAAAAAGTGAGATTTTATGACGTATTCTCACTAAAGTGAGATTACAAAATAACCCCCCTGGTGGCAGACGACGCAAATGATACATTCAGTTGTCATCTGGTTTTGTGTTGGCGGCTTTTTTGTTACAAGCAACGAGCAAGAGGTCAAAATCCAATAACAATTCGAGCGCACGATAAATAAATATAAACCACCAACACAAGCCAAATGACAACTGAATGTGTCGTTTCCATGGCAAAAAATGGTTTAAATAACGCGCCAACGGTTAAAAATGAGGAAAAACAAACGAAAACGCATGATGCGCATCTAAAATGTACGAAAATCTGTCCGAAAAATGTACCGTGTAGCCACCTATTCATTGATCTTGTCCATGTAAATGTGCAAGAATCTGTACATGAAACCATTCACACAAATGTACAGGAACTTGTACATTCTCATGTACCGTGTAACCAGGCCTTAATACCGAGGAAAAGATGAATGCAGGATTTGGAAGAAGACATAAAGGTTATGAGGATCGTAAGATGGTGGGAGAAAGTGCAGAACAGAAGAGAGGCGTCTTGAGGGAGGCCAAAGCCCATACCGGGCTCTGTAGTGCCGAGGAAGTAAGTACGAACGGTTCCCCGCATACTTTTCTCTAAGGGATTGTTTACCTTAGTTTCTATCAACGCGTGTGGTTCTACAGACAAAGATTCTGTTCTTGGGTAAAAGTATTGGTTTTTAGAATGAACTTGCCCTACCGACAGTACATTTGAAAAAAACAATACTGCAAGAGAAGTAAGCCGACATAACAAAGCTTCTTCTCAAATATTTCATTTATGAGAAAAAACAAACATTCGAGGGGAAACACCTCTATTCGTAACGCGAAATAAAAAACGTGTCCCATTTTTCTTTATTTTTTATTCAGCGGTGTCCCGAATAATTGGTTGAGGAAGTTAGATTTTCGTAGCGTCATTCTAAATATATACACGTTAAGCAAGGATAAAGTTAAGCAGATTAATCAGTGGATGTATTGATGACGTTCACGATACTTTCATAATTAAGAAAGTCCGACTATATCCTTATTTTTATCTAAGTGGAGCATTTTATCGCATAATTGGCGTCAATTTTTTAAATTTCTACGAAAACTAAGGATTGGTACTTTCATTTTTAAACATTTTATTTCTTTAAAAAATACGCATGAATACATGTATTTAATACAGCGAGGAAACTTTTACAAACCACGTGAAATATATATACACAACCACGACCCGGGTTTCGACGGCTAAGCGTCATCATCAGGTAAACAAAAGTGTACAGCAATCCCTTCAGTCAGTTGAGGGTGGGGGGATAGTGGGGTGAGGGGGGGAGAGGAGGACGGGAATGGTCAACAAAAGAAGAAAGGATAGGGGAGTTGGCGGGCAGCAAGCATTCATTTAAAAGATTAACATCCGAGTCAACATTTCGTTTTAAAATTAAATAGGGTAATATACTGGTATCGATATGTGGAAGATATTTTGATTTTATGGAATGGGACGGACCGAAAGTTGGACAATTTTAAAAAGGTTTTAAACAATGTACATCCAAAACTCCTTTTTACGAATGAGACTGATAACAAACGTTCCATTAACTATTTGGATTTGACTATTTCTGTAGTGAATAATCGTCATAAATTTTCAATTTATAGAAAGCCAACATATACTGACATCGTCATTCCTGCTGACTCAAGACACTGCCACTCACAAAAAATGGCAGCATTCCATGCCTTGATTAACCGACTCATTAATGTCCCACTCATCAAAGAAGAATTTGAGAAAGAAAAGAACATAATTAAATATATAGATTTTGCAAACGGTTATTCAGCAGAGATAATAGACAAATTAATTAGTAAAAAGATGAAGAAACATATTGTTCACATATTCTACTAATAGTGGTAAAATGGATTGTAAAAAATGGAGCTCTGTAAGGTATTACGGTCGTGTAACCGAAAATGTTGTAAAAGCATTCCCCAAAGATCAATTCTTTGTATCAAATAAGTCAACCATGATCCCTAAAAAACTTATTTGTACATTGCAAAGATAAAGTGGACTCTATGTGCAGAAGTGGTATATATGAACTGTCATGCAACGACTGTGAAGGTGTCTTACGTGGGGCAGACTTCAAGAAGTTTCCAGACCAGAACGAAAGAACATTATATAGTGCTTTTAAAAATGACCATGAAGAAAAGAGTAATTTTGCCAAACACCGTTTAACTTGTGACCATGAAAGTGATTTTAAAGTTAAAGTACTGCATTTTACTAATTACCGACGTGAGATAAATGCACTTGAACATCTCGAAATTTTAAAACGAAATGTTCACCCAGATGTTAATCTTTTAAATGAATACTTGCTGCCCGCCAACTCCCCCATCCTTTCCTCTATTGTTGTCCATTCCCGTCCTCCTCCCCCCCCCCTCAACCCACTACCCCACCCCCAACTGACTGAAAGAATATGTATAAAGGGATTGCTGTACACTTTTGTTCACCTGATGATGACGCTTAGCCGTCGAAACCCGGGTCGTGGTTGAGTTTATTTTTTTATGTGGTTTGTAAAAGTTTCCTCGCTGTAATAAATTGTTGTGATGGAATACCACAAAGTTTCTGAAGACTAAGTTTTATTAATACATGTATTATAAAAAATAGGCAATTATATTGTTAATTTTGTAAATAATTATTAAAAATTTATATTAATAGTTTTTTTAACGTCACGAGTATTCATTTGATTAATACTTCTCTTTTACAATAGTAGTTTGTAGAGGAAAACGTAAAGCAGAAAAAGTAGGACTGTTCACGTGAATTCATTAGGGATACACATTATTTTCCACTGCTAAAAAGAAGAATGAAATAACTATAATTTCTCTCATTTGATCCAACTTCCTTAAGTTTGGCGCTACGCTTTACAAAACTGGAAACCTCAACGCCTGAAGTTCAGATCTCCACAAACGAGATACGATTTTGTTCCTCCTGTTCAGTAACAGGGAATGCGACGGTGGTAACGATAAAATCTTTAAAATCCGCCCAAAATTTTTCTTGTCTTTTAAGCGTAAAAATATTTAGAACGGTTATTTATACACAAAATAAAATATTTCAAAAATAAATTTTTTACTGTACAAATGCATTTTTATCCAGAATATTCTCTAATCCGAGAAAACATTTTTATATTTTCATTTTGAGTTTCATATTTTTTAGCTCAATAGATTGGAACAATTAAGTTGTTGCCTAATTTTTATCCAATAATGTGTGAAAACGAAGCGCGCACTAGTTGGTGAATTTTTTTATACAAATAAGTAATAACAAATTATTTCGAACGAATTTCTCAATAAGGTCATTCATTAACACAACATATTTTTTCTTGTTTCTCATGAGCGTAAAAATTCTCAAAAAGTTTAATTCTGCACAAAATGAATTGATTCTAAAAGAAACTTCTTACTTTATACACGCATTCTCGTCCAGAGTATTCTATAATCCTAGAAAAATATTTTTAGATTATCATTTTGAGTTTCAAATTGTTTTAGCTCAAAAGATTGAAGCGATTAAGTTGTTGCTTATATTAATCCATTAAAGTGTTAAAATGCAGTGCGCGATAGTCGGTGAATTTTCTTTTAAAAATTAGAATTGAAAAAGTATTTAGAACGAACTTCTCAAGAACATCATACATTAACACGACAGTGTTTTTCTTGTTTCTTACAAGCGAAAAACTTTCAAAACGGCTAATTCTGCAAACAAGATATATTTATTCCAAAATAAGTGTTTTCATAAAAGTGTGTTGGTATTAAAATCCGCCCAATATCGGACATTTCGCGTTCCACGATTTGATTAATCGAAAAATATCCTCCGGATCACTTATACCTGCAGTGCAACCACGAAAAAACCTCAACTCGACCGACTCAAGATATTACATAAAATCTTGATACACTAAGGGCCGTATTTATAGTCGTTACCAAGCACTCCCACAGCCCTTAGCAGGCCCCTTCGTCAAAAACGGTATTTATAGTCAAATTTCCACCCCCAGTAGCCCCTTTAGCCTCTCCTAATTCTGGCAGGAGATGGATGCTCCACCAGGGGCCCCCATTATCGAAAAAATAACACAACAGATATAACTAAACTGACTCTAATGAACGTGCATAGCCTTAAATTAATAATTTCGAAGATTTGGTGTTAATAAAACAACGGTAAGATTTGCTCTTAATCGATAATTATCTGATGTGACGCCAGACTGATTCCAAGGATGTTCATATACACTCGCAGCATATTTTTTCCCACAATTTCTTCTTCTTGTGGCAGGAAACTGCGTCCGTTTTCTTACTTTCCACTATATCTTTAAGCTTCTACACCAGGTCACACAAAATCTTCTTCTCCACACCGTTGAAGCTATTTGCACGTCGAGCGGCCATCTTAACAGTTTTCATGCTGCGTCTGGCTCTTTATTTATCCGTATCCATGTTGATCACGAGCGTCACCACTGAAACATTTGAGCTGCGAATTCCATTTCCCGCCGTTTGTAGTCCTTAGTTACCAGATGTAACCCCCAACCATCCCCTACCTAGCAGCTCCCTTAATTCTGACTATAGGACGCACAATTCAAAGGGCCTGCTGGGTAGGGGGTGGATAAGGGGACTGCTGGGTAACGACTATATATACGGCCCTTATAATTCAATGACCGTTATTTTAGTTTATTGTTTTCATGAATTATTTTTCTAAAACGCCTCCGTGCTTCTTCGCAACCTTTTTTCCTCTTCCTCATGGATATTTATTTCTCAGCACTTTGGCTAATACATGAACTACGCTATAAGATAACACACAGGTGCCCATAAAATGTTTTCCGCTTAGTGGTATACTATCTTGAAAGAGGCATTAATACCTACTTTGACAAACCTCGGTCGTACATTCCCAATTGTATTCACTAAACAAGAGTATGAATCATGAAAAATATCAGTTGCCTTCAGTCGTATAGAACGTTTACGTTCCCAGAAAATGCTGAGTTGCTGTGAAATCATACTAATATATAAAAATTGAATGGTGTCTGTCTGTCTGTTTGTTGCTCAATCAGGCAAAAACTGCTGAACCGATTGAGCGGAAATTTTGCATGTAGAGTTAAAATATGTATGGGGTGAACATTTATGATCCAATGATTATGATTTAGGAAACAATGAATATAGCCACCCTTTAAGCCAAAGGCATCGTCCGGGTATTGAAGGATTCATAGGACAAATAAACATCGCTGCTATTGAAAATGCTCCTTTTGACGTTGTCAACCGCTGGATTATGTTCTACTCTCCTATCCTGATTAAGATACTCAACGCACATATCAACGGTGAATGGCGAAACTCAATTAAGTCATTGAATGCAAATATATGTATGTACACAAGGGAAGTGCTGAAGCTGTTATTCACTCAGAAGACGGCTCAAGAGAACTTGAGGGACGAGGTGCATCTATCAACCTAGGTGCTATTTATTAAGTAGTAATGCGTCTTCGGGGCCCATTATTGGGTTTCCCGTGCATTAAAGAGGACAAAAAATCACTCAACTCTCCGTGCACTAAATGGAAAACGAAAGAATTACAACGATCACAACAAACAAGATAGGATACGAACACCTCAAATGATCATGCTGACAGTATTCTTCAGGTTTTGTGGTTTTCTTATAAAATAAGTTCAATGTTTTTCACATCCGTTGAAGTTCAACGGGTACCTTCAGCTAGTATTTACTAGGAATTAAAAGAAGAAAACAAGCTTCAACTATGTGGACGATCGTCATGATAAATGATGACAGCAAACTTAGTGTCTTTTACCGTATACTGTAAGACCTCTTTCCTCTTTTGGCAGCAATGCCACCTTCAGGTGCACTTATTCCCTACATGCGTACTACAACTGCAGGCACTTTCAGTGTACCTGAACATGTCTTGCGGCAGACACTCGGTAATTTGATCATATACGATGGAATTCAAAGTATTTTCTTTCATCATTTATAAAATAATACTATTTTTTAGCGAAAAATAATGCATCGGTATCGTACTGAAGTGTATCCATCCGACTGAAGAAATTACATTGGTAATTTATCTGAAGTGGGTGGAAGAATTCATATATTCAGCCCCCATAACGGATTAATGAAGGATGAAAAGCTTTTGTTAAACTCCGTATCTAAAATCTAGGTAAAGAGGCTAGCTGGTGTTCTATACTGATTACTCAATGTCATGTATAAATTGTTGAAAATCTCAAAAAAAAAGGTTGTGAAAATCATTAATACTGAATAAACATCGAAAGACGAGAAACTCGTTTGGGTGTTCTTGAAGTATTCACTTCACCAGCCGCACCTTACTGTGGGATTATTGGCAACTTCTGTATAAATTAAATCATGGCAATAGGAAAGTGGATTTTATAAGGTACTTCTATGGATCACCTACGTTGAAAATGATGTCTTGGTACCGATTCAGAAAAGTTCAGAGCGGCCGACTCTTTAAGTGCATGCCAAAGACATCAAAGAAAATGTAGATCCGTAACCTTTAATATGTAGCCCTTTGTTATTGTTAAGAGTTTTTTTCATAACAGGTTTCCTCGGCTGAATGAATCAAATTTTATACATAATTATACGGTGTCTCAATTTTAAAACGAAAACATTTTGTTATTCAAGCCGATGTTGTATCGAATAGCATGGGCTGGGACGCATGTGAGTTCCATTCTAACAATAAGTATTTGATTGTTATCAGTAACTCGATTATCAGAATAAATACAATTTAATAATTATTCATTTAAGATATAATACGAAACTTAAGGTAGTCCACTACGCTACCATGTGACGAGTTGTCCCTATATTTTAAAACCTGTTTTTGTTGCCGGTAGAACTCTTAAATCAGCTGATTTATTCTCCTATATATTTCCATTAAAATACTTTATTTATGTCTTATATAACCAGTAGTCAACCATGTAACTTCTATAAAGACAGACGGAGTTTAGGTTAAAAATCCCCTTTGCGATCGTGAAAATGTCATTCGGAAAAATATTGTGCACAAGATATCATGACGACACCCTCATTGAAGAGTAAAAAGACACATTTTCATACGTCTAATCGGAGAAATCCTAAAACAGATATTGCCAAAAATGTGAACGTTGTGTCATTTAAGACACAACAGGATAATGTTGCAGTTATGAAGTATTGTACTATCGACCTCTTCATGAAATGTAAGATTTGTATGTCGAGGATAGGTCAATAATATACAAACTATAACTCCTTGACAACGTTTCGGTGTATAATTGACACCATATTCAGGGCTACAATATTACGGTACAACAACATCATTAATGAACATAAAAGTATCACAAGTTTCACCTTACAAATCAAAGTATCATACACGTCATTATTACAATATACACAAATAAGAATTACCTCGTATTTAGCCAGGAACATCATCATGTTTCAACAATCCACAGCTCCAAATGAAACTGTATAATATTTTTCCGGATAAGGAGCTATCTGAACCATTTTATGGAATGGTACATTTATGTAATAATATTGTCAAGTGCTCGCCTCTACTTGCATTATTGCATTTTGATGCATCACTCACAAGCACCAGGAGAACTTAATTATATTATATCAAATATTGTCGTAGAAATTATTCTTTTAATGAACCTATTGTCCGCATTTTAAGATTGTATAATTCGTTTATATCATATGTTGATATACATTATGATTCCCAGGATGTCTATAGGAGAAGGTGTTCATGAGGCCTATCAGATTAAGACTAGTGAACTATGTGGTGCTAAAGAATTTTGTGAGCTTTTTTTTATTATTTGCACAAATTTACTTCCTTTTTGATTAATTATGACTTGTTTTGAAATTTTATTACTTTTTTCTTATTACTTTTTGTATTGTGTATCCATGTTTATCTATGAATGAGCATCTTTTTTGTGTATTATCATTTTATGCATTATTATAATCATATGCTACTTGTATTCATGTCACTTATGGAAATTGGGCACCTGTCCGTAATAAAGAATTATTATTATTATTATTATTTCTATAGTGTGACCATATATCATAGATGGGTACCAGTTCCATAACCACAATGATCTTTTAAAACAATTGACGAAAAAAATTTAAAAAGTGACATCTATGTATACAACCAAAAAATATTCCAACAAACTCAAATTATTAATATTACAACCGATATTATAAATCACTTTGTTTTTAATTTTGAAAAACAAACACTTTAGTGTAATTTTACAATATACCTTAATGAGATAGAGAGAGTCGTAGTAAAGCGTGTAAACTACGTGCACCACAGTTTTTTTATAAAAAAATTCGGAACAAATTTCTCCGTGCATTGTGACAGCGAAGATATTGAGGGAGATCGGAATAAAATATCGTCGTAAATAGCTGCTATGGTGAACTTGCGTTTTTCTTTCTGAACATGATTCATTATTTCCAATCATTATGCAATTGCACGAATTATGTGTTACGAAGTCGCGCGCACGGGTGCAAATATATGCACCATAGATGGTGAAGTTCGTCATTTAATAAATGTTACTTGACTCGACCGGGATATCCTCCGCGACCGTGGCATATCGTGAAAAACAACGTCTCCTGTCCTCTACAATGTAGATTGGGGACGAGAACATCTTGTTCGTATAAAACTCCCCGCTGAAATTCGAAAAATTACTTCACCTAGAATTTGATGAATTCGGCCTCTTTTTAAAGATAAAACTTTCATCTTTCCAATTATATCAAAATATTAACCCCTTGCCGAACTACTTTTCTCGAGCAATTTGCCTAGACATACAGGGTGTTTCAGGAGGAAGTGGCAATACTTCTGAAGGAGGTTGGGGACGTGATTTAAAGCATTTTTTGTCCTATGAACATGGGGTCGCAACTCCTTAGTTACCGAGCTATGGCAACGCATACATTTTGTCACAAGCATTCTGCAGTTACCATGAAAACCCCCAAAAGCAGTGGCATCCATCAATACTTACAAATAAAAACTGGTCTAAATTGTACTTAAAGTTTGTATCTTTCTTTTTCTGCCAAAATTTACGCATATTGCTCACATATTCCGAAGTGGTAACTTAGATTGTCAGTATTTTTCTTCTTCAAAAAATTATTTTTTAGAATAACTTTTTTATTTTGAGATATACGAAAAGGTTAATAGAGTCATAAAAATTGGAAAATTTTATTTAATTTCCATAACTGGTAAAATTATTTTCATATCTTAATTTTTAGCGAAGATATGGCATTTTAAACGGTACCGTTACATGAGCACATTCTTCGACGGCTCTCTTCCATGCTCCATGCATACTGATATTGACTTACGGATGAAGACAATTACCTTCACCTATCTAAGCTTGAGTACTTATTTTTAAACGTTGTGAAAAGAATAACCAACCAATGAAACCCAAATTTAGGTGTTTTTGTGAACCCAAAGGAAGTAAACAAACAAGCGGCAACAAAGATCTCAAGTGGAGATTATCTCCATGGATTAATTAAGTAATATATAACTATATCTTTGCGCCATTAATATTACAATATTTATTTCATACTTCTTACAGACGCTGAAATAAATAAATGAAATATGAATATGGTCTCCATTATGACTAGGGAACTATCTCCCTCTCATACCACCTCCAAACCACCTCAATGCAACGATTTCCACCTGAGTGGCTTACACCTTTGGTGTTTTTTGAGATACTTTTTTAAGTGAATATTATAATATTCACTATCATTGGTTTAAGGATTCCCCTTGGGGTGATGAAGCAGAAAATTGGCCCAGAGGACGACTTCATTGTTCAATATCCTTAGGCCCTAAACCTCTATATATATTTGGAGAATTTTGTGCCTTGGACCTTTGAAATGACTATTCAAGGGTACTTAAGTTCCAATTTGGTGTCTATAAGTTTGCAACTGATAATTACTCTGTCAAAAAACCTAGCTAAGATCACATTCTACCGACAACCTTGTTTATTTTTTCAACGTTGGGTGATTTTTGTGAGTAAAGATCGAGAATTTAGGGTGTTCTTGAAGTATTCACATCACCAGCCGTACCTTACTGTGGGATATTGGCAATTTTGGTTTAATTAAATCATGGCAATAGGAAAATGGATTTTATCAGGCGCACTTCTATGGATCACCTACGATGAAAATAATGTCTTGGTGCCGATTCAGAAAAATTCAAAGCGGCCGAGTCTTTAAGTGCATGCCAAAGACATCAAAGGAAATATAGATCCGTAACCGTTAAAATTTAGCCCTTTGTTATTTTTAAGTGTTTTTTTTCATAACAGGTTTCCTCGGCTGAATGAATCTAATCTTAAAGATAATTTTACGGTGTCTCAATTTTAAAGCGAAAACATTTTGTTATTCAAGCCGATGTTGTATCGAGTAGCATGGGCTGGGACGCATGTGAGTTCCATTATAACATTAAGTATTTGATTTTTATCAGTAACTCGATTATCAGAATAAATACAATTGAATAATTATTCATTTAAGATTTAATACGAAACTTAAGGTAGTCCACTACGCTACCATGTGACGAGTTGTCCCTATATATTAAAACCTGTCTTTATTTGTTGCCGGTAGAATTCTTAAATCAGCTGATTTATTCTCCTATATATTTCCATTAAAATACTTTATTTATGTCTTATAAAACCAGTAGTCAACCTTGTAACTTCTAAAAAGACAGACGGAGTTTAGGTTAAAAATCCCCTTTACGATCGTGAAAATGTCATTCGAAAAAATATTGTGCATAAGATCACGACACCCTCATTGAAGAGTAAAAAGACTACGTCTAATCGGAGAAATCCTAAAACAGATATTGCCAAAAATGTGAACATTGTGTCATTTAATATACAACAGGATAATTTTTTTAGTTATGCGTATAGTACGCGAACCATAGTTTTTTTAAGAAATTCGGAACATATTTCTCCGTGCATTGTGACAGCGAAGATATTGAGGGAGATCGGAATAAAATATCGTCGTAAATAGCTGCTATGGTGAACTTGCGTTTTTCTTTCTGAACATGATTCATTATTTCCAATCATTATGCAATTGCACGAATAATGTGTTACGAAGTCGCGCGCACGGGTGCAAATATATGCACCAAAGATGGTGAAGTTCGTCATTTAATAAAAATTACATCTACATCTACAAAATACCCTGCAAGCCACCTCAGGGGTGTGTGGCAGGGGGTGAGTAATCACCAACATAAATTACACTATATCCTAAAGTTAGTGTAACTACGACTAATTATGCATCAGCATAAATCGCTAATGCTTGTCATGAGGCGAAGCCTCACAAGCATGCAACACTACACTACAGATGTCATCAAAATGGAGAGTGACCTCAATATACATGCATTCTACAACTACACAGATGGACAGGGACTCAAGACCCATGTAGAAAACATGCTAGGCGTGCTGTTAGTATGTACTAGGTAACAGATAAGGATTCAAGTATAAGGAGTACTACTACTACTAAGAGCTACACTACCTAACGACAAACCTAGATAAAAGTCTCATGGCAGCTATTATGGTCCCTTATCGTTCGTGGGAAAAATGACATCTTAAATCTATCCGTTCTGCAGTCTAGTTCCCTAATTTTACTCTCATGATCTGATCTACCGTAGTATGCCGTAGAATTACTTGACTTGACCGGGATATTCTCCGCGACCGTGGCATATCGTGAAAAACAACGTCTCCTGTCCTCTACAATGTAGATTGGGGACGAGAACATCTTGTTCGTATAAAACTCCCCGCTGAAATTCGAAAAATCACTTCACCTAGAATTTGATGAATTCGGCCTCTTTTTAAAGAAAAAACTTTCATCTTTCCAATGACATCGAAATATCAACCCCTTGCCGAACTACTTTTCTCGAGCAATTTGCCTAAACATATATAAGCTGTTTTACATTGGATAGATTATGGCTGAGCGCTCCAGAGGGAGAATATTTAAAAAAATTAGGAACTTCTAGCACCTAGATAACCTCAAAAAATTAACGGTGTATAGATTGCATGTTTTCTCAACTATTTATAAAAAACAATCTATTACTCACCACAGTAATTTTAACGGAATCGCAAAAAAACCTGCTGTTTTGAAGGGTTTCCAGCCGTACGGCAGGAAAAAATGAGTCAAGTAAGAGACTTATGTAGCTTTATTTATTTAATTACTGATAATTTTGGTCACATATAACTATATATTTGCGCCATTAATATTACAATATTTATTTCATACTTCTTACAGACGATGAAATAATTAAATAAAATTTGAATATGGTCTCCATTATGACTATGAGAAATACGTATCTCGCGCAAACCACCATAAGATGGCTTGGTGGTGTAACTGGCTTACACACTTGACCGGCATTTGGGAAATCCGGGTTCGCATCCCGTTCAAGTCAAATGATTTTTTCATGACGAATTTCACGCTCTCTGGGGTACATGATATACAGTATATTATACCGCTTCAGAGCTGGACGATCGGCATGACCAGATTGTGGCAGACTTTCTTAAAGTAATCCACTATCTGTGGTTCCACTAATCACTAACTAATCCACTGACAGAATAATCCACAAACGAAAGGTGACCTAATCCACCATATCCACAAGTACGAGTAATACCCACCCCTCAAGGATGCGTTCCCAAGGCAGCGTATTAATTACCTTGGGGTCAAATTGGGACCTCATTTGAATCGGGCACTTCCTGTTTAAAACCCTTGTCCCCCTCTACCTCCCTCCGCCACCCTTCCTAGGAACACCATTCGAGGTCTCAGTGGTTCTTACCCTACCCCCCACCCAACTCCTCCTTACACTAGCATTCAAAATATTCGCCCACCTCCCCTTCTTTGGCTCATGCATGGTGTTTAATACTCTATTAGAGTATTTTTACAATTTTTGGAAACTATGTTAAATTTTGCTTTGGTGCGTAAACACCATAAATCCAAAATTTTACTGTCGTACCTTTTCTACTTTTTAAACAATAGGCGATTCAAAATCACATTTCGAACCTTGCGCACAAACGGACAGCGGCCATATTGAATCTGCTGTGACGTAATCGCCCTTACTCCACAATCGCTGCCGGGTTTGTTTACATTCGTTCTGTGTTGTATTTACTGCCTTGTGTGGTAAATATCCTTTTTTACCATGTAGATGCCTGATGATATCAATTAAAAATTACTGCGAAAAAGAAGAGCTACAAAGAGTATTGTTTCGTGCCATAATGCAATGTTGCTCAGGAAATCTCCGATCATTAACGCGTCCACACCCGGAAGATTATTGGAACTTGCCTTTGCGAATTCAACTTTTATGATGAGCACCAACGTTTTATTTCAAATATCGAAATAACTTCGAAAAGGCAAATACTATTTCACTCTCAACGCACAGCTAGGCTATTTCGCTTCTGCTAATATGGGAGATGACGTCACACTACGTTTAGACCTTGGAAATTTCGATGCTAAAACAATGCATATTTATTAAATTAATTAGTTGGAATTATACATTGGTAATTCGTACGTGGCATTTCGAAACCAAACACTACTCGCTAATATAAATTTCAACAAAATACCTCACTTACGCAAATAATCTATTCGACCTGTTGTCAGGAAAATTTATCTTGTTTAAAAATAATGATTTGGGGTCTATTTTGGGATAGTAATAGCGTCCATAAGTGTCCGATTCCCAGTGCATGCAAAAAGGCAAAATAAAATGTAGCTGTGTTTCCAATTGAATCCAACTGCCTTACCTAAATACTTCTGAATCTAAACTGCAGCCAAACAGAGTACAGCACTGCAGCCAAACAGAGGAAATCTGTCGCCACATGTGAGATTTAATCAGATGAGGGATATAAGTCGTACGAATATTACTTGCTTGCAGTTACACCATTAATGACCGCGTGAAAATTGATTCCTGGGCCTGTGCGTGAAGAAATGACCGTGTGATATTAGTCTTCAAGACTGAATGGCTTGTGGTGATCATGGTGACAACATCCCGACTTCAAAAATTCATTTTGGATGATAGTCGGGCGTGTAGCAGTGTAGTTTATTTAGTGTAAGTGTGTGTAGTGTAGTCTAGTAACTAGCTTCGCTGATATTTGACCCAGGGCCACTAGTCGAGAATTCCAGAGTCCTTATCACTTGGCACATCGACGGTTATGTGCTTAGCGGGCGATAGTCGCTCTTCTACATCTACATCTACAAAATACCCTGCAAGCCACCTCAGGGGTGTATGGCAGGGGGTGAGTAATCACCAACATAAATTACACTGTATCCTAAAGTTAGTGTAACTACGACTAATTATGCATCAGCATAAATCGCTAATGCTTGTCACGAGGCGAAGCCTCACAAGCATGCAACACTACACTACCGATGTCATCAAAATGGAGAGTGACCTCAATATACATGCATTCTACAACTACACAGATGGACAGGGACTCAAGACCCATGTAGAAAACATGCTAGGCGTGCTGTTAGTATGTACTAGGTAACAGATAAGGATTCAAGTATTAGGAGTACTACCACTACTAAGAGCTACACTACCTAACGACAAACCTAGATAAAAGTCTCATGGCAGCTATTATGGTCCCTTATCGTTCGTGGGAAAAATGACATCTTAAATCTATCCGTTCTGCAGTCTAGTTCCCTAATTTTACTCTCATGATCTGATCTACCGTAGTATGTCGGATTCCGTAAAATATTATCAACGTCGTCAGAGAATAGACCGGTTTGGAACTTACATAATAGATTTAGTCTAAATTTTAATCGACGGTCTGAAAGCTTTTCCCATCCCAGTTGCTGCAAAAGGTCACTAACACTAACGAGATTATCATAACGGCCTTTAAACGTATCTTGCCGATCTTCGCTGCACGCGTTCTAACTCAGTTTCCAAGCCTATCTCATAAGGATCCCAAATACTGGCGGCATATTGTGTGGGCATAAGTGGGGTCTTACGAGGGAGAAGTAGCCGATTTCCCTAACTTTATCGTCGCGAAGGTCGTTTGAGCGAAAAATCACTTCACCTATAATTTCATGAATTTGGCCTCATTTTAAAGAAAGAACTCTCATCTTTCCAATGATATAAAAATATTAACCCCTTGCCGAACTACTTTTCAAGCAATTTTCCTGTAATTATATAAGCTGTTTTAAATGGGATAGATTACGGCTGTGCGCTCCAGAGGGAGAATATTGAAGGAAACAGGAATTTATAACACCTAGATTTCGTAAAAAAACTAACGGTGTGTTGAGTACATGTTTTCTCAACTATTTATAAAAATATACTATTACTCACCATAGTAATTTTAACGGAATTGCAAAAAAAAAACCTGCTATTTTGAAGGGTTTTCAGCCGTACGGCGGGAAAAAATGAGTCAAGTTAGAGACTTATGTAGCTTATATTTATTTAATTACTGAGAATTTTGATAATATATAACTATATCTTTGCTCCATTAATATTACAATATTTATTTCATACTTCTTACAGACGCTGAAATTAAAATATAAAATTTGAATATGGTCTCCACTATGACTAGGGAACTATCTCGCTCAAACCACATTAATAACCTCTCCATTTGCAACCAGGTGGATGCCGTTATATTTCTTGGCACAAAAAAAACACGTACATATTCAAAATTCCCATATTACATTCGTCACCGCAGGAGTGATCGCTACAGTGCTTTGACGCAATTTATTTTAAAAACGATCATTTTTGCCAGTATGTTTGTGGATAATGGGAAGTCCATTGTCATGTTTCGTGTGCGACAAGTTTGCAGATTCCAGATGCCGGCCGCTATAGGTTTCGATAACCTTGTCACATTTTTGAAAATGTAAACAACTCACACCATGTGTGCTTTTCAAGTTCGTTCCGAGCGTGGAGAAAAGATGGCGGCGATGTTGTCTTTTGGAGCGGGCTTTCTTCTAGCGAGTCGAGATGCGTGGGTAAGAAGAAGAAGAGAAGGGGGGTGTGCGAAGAGGAAGAAGCGAAGTGATCGTTAATCAAAGAGAGAACACGATGAATAACACTGCTTCAATCTCCCATTGAAACTCAATGCATGGATATGCTACTCATAATGTAAGGAGGAGATTAGGTTGAGGCATAGAACATATATTTAATAATATCTGTAAAATGCTCCAAGTTCGTCTGCAAAGTATGAAATGTCTGGCTTTATTCATTATGCTGCATGCTTTTCCCAGGCATTCAATACATCGCCTAGGTAAATATACAGAATTAAAAGTATGCCCTTAGTAAAGTGCCAAAGGAGCTCAGTGGAAACGTATCTTTGGCAACAAGTATTTGGAAACCAAAGGAGAAATATGGCATGGAGTGAACGATATTCTTAAGGAGGTTCGTTGGTTTCACTCAAAGAGAATTCAACGCAACTTGCTGGAAGCATTACTTATGTTGTCTTAAATCTACCTGAATGTTTTCAGAATTATTTACCGCAGATTACTTAAGATATTTGATCGAGAAGTGGACAAAAAATTACATGGGTACTTAAGGGGAACACGAGGTACGAGTAGCTTAATTCATCAAAAAGAACCTTTTTCTAGTTGAGAATAAGAAAAACAAAAATAATGAAAATAAAGTATACCAAATGATTTTCATACATTATTCTATTGATGATTTAAATTATTTTTGTTTTTCTTATTCTTAACTAGCAAACGTTCTTTTCGATGAATGAAGCTAGTCGCACCTCGCGTTCCCATAATAACCCATGTAATTTCATGCCCACTTCCACATCAAATATCCTAAGACATCTGCGGTAAATAATTTTGTGAAAATTCAAGTAGCTTTAGAAATACATAATTAATGCTTCCAGCAAGTTTCGTCGAATTCCCCTAAGTGAAGAGTGAAACTATTGAACGATATTCTTAAGCGTCGAGCCACTTTTAACCACGAGGAAGAGACTCCAGTGGCATTTTGAAACTCGCGAAACTTTATATTCCACACCAAGACTCTTTCATGCTCGAGTACTGGGTCTTGCACGAAGTACGTACTACGCTGCACGTATTAAGGACGCAGCAACTGATCGAATGACTGAGGCGTGAACTGTATCCTATACTCTTCTGGTTGGCCATTTGACAAGGAACAGAATACCTGGGAAACGTGTGAATTCAGGCCTTTTAATAATTAATGTCATAGGTTCGATTCCCACTGTGGTACAATTTTTGAAAGAATATTTGTTCGTAATAATAAATTGAAAAATGTTCTCATTTGTTATACAATTACGAATAGAAGTAATTCGTTTAATGTTTTAAAGTTTCTGATCGCAAATAGATTAAAAATGCCCATCGGTGAATGACTTCGCCCTTCAAAATGTGTGTCGTGGTCCTGGATTTTAATACACAATTGTTTTACAGCCTTTAGAGCAAGGGGTCATAGGTTCGATTACCACAGTTGTACAATTATTTGATGAACATATTTTTCGTAATAATAAATTGAAAAAGGGGCTCATTTGTTAAACAATTACGAAAAGAAAATATTCGTATTATGTTTTAAATTGTCTGATTGCAAATTGAATAGATCTGGCCATCCTGGCCGTGGACGTTTAAGAGCAAGGGTCTGAAGGCATTTAGAACCAAGGTCATATGTTCCATTTCAAGGTCATATGTTCAATGTATAAATCATCAGCCATATCGCGTCTGTATATTTTATATCCTGGAGAAAAAACTTCACCATCACTAATATCCTTTCTGATCTAGGTCTGCCCAATCACTATATCGCAGAATTGAATTACATGCTATATCATAAATTTAATATTTTCACGTTTTTTTAAGCACCTGCTACAGTTTGTTACAACTAAGTTGTTGGTATTGGATCTGTATACACGAATGTATGTGGTTTATGGAAAATAGAGGGCATTAGATGTAATTGAAAAACGTTGATATGATTTAAGGATTTTTTATATTTTAACTCTGATAAAGAATACCTTACCTTCTTATGGAGAACTTGAAACATTTTACTACAATAATTTAATGTGATATTTTGCGATGTTATGCCAAAATAAAGGATAATTGATTATTTATTTTCAATGACGTCGGTACATGATACTTCTCTCTCTCTCTCCGTCGACCAATGATGCATAAGAGATTAATGGTATTGCATAATTAGTCGTAGATACACTGACATTAGTGTTTAGTGTAATGCATGCTGGTGCCTACTCACCCCCTGTCACACATCCTTGAGGGCGCTTGCAGGGTACTCTGTAGATGTAGATGTGTTACTGACCTTTTGCAGCAACTGGGATGGGAAAAGCTTTCAGACCGTCGATTAAAATTTAGACTCAATCTATTATGTAAGTTCCAAACCGGTCTATTCTCTGACGACGTTGATAATATTTTACGAAATCCGACATACTACGGTAGATCAGATCATGAGAATAAAATTAGGGAACTAGACTGCAGAACGGTTAGATTTAAGATGTCATTTTTCCCACGAACGATAAGGGACCATAATAGCTGCCATGAGACTTTTATCTAGGTTTGTCGTTAGGTAGTGTAGCTCTTAGTAGTAGTAGTACTCCTAATACTTGAATCCTTATCTGTTACCTAGTACATACTAACAGCACGCCTAGCATGTTTTCTACATGTGTCTTGAGTCCCTGTCCATCTGTGTAGTTGTAGAATGCATGTATATTGAGGTCACTCTCCATTTTGATGACATCTGTAGTGTAATGTTGCATGCTTGTGAGGCTTCGCTTCGTGACAAGCATTAGCGATTTATGCTAATGCATAATTAGTCGTAGTTACACTAACTTTAGGGTATAGTGTAATGCATGTTGGTGATTACTCACCCCCTGCCACACACCCCTGAGGTGGCTTGCAGGGTATTTTGTAGATGTAGATGTAGATGTTTAATTTCTCAATGTTATCGACGAATAATGTAATTCAGAAATGCATGCGAGCATTGCCAGAAAATATTGAAAGCAATAAATAATTGAGTTTCACTAGCTAACTTCATTCGATGATGCATCGGCAAACTTTCATCATGGTAATTTCTCATTGGTCGATCCTCTGTCGATAAGTAATCAACCGATCACGATACTGTCGCAACCGAAGCCACTATAAAAGGACAACTTTTCACCGATATATCGCCTTGATTCAGAGGGATGGGTTAGGAACATTAAATGCTGGTCTCGGTACCCAACGACCAGTCGCGATACCCGACAATCATTAAAATTGTTAATTCTCACCTTCCAAGCTCTTGGAAGAACAGTGCAACTCGGTCTACCTGGAGGAGAGAGCATTCATTTCCTCACAACCGAAAAATCACTTCACCTAGAATTTGATAAATTTGGCATCATTTTAAAGAAAAAACTCTCATCTTTCCAATGATATCAAAATATATCAACCCCTTGCCGAACTACTTTTCGAGCAATTTGCCTTATTAATATAAGCTGTTTTACATTGGATAGATTACGGCTGTGCGCTTCAGAGGGAGAATATTGAAAAAAATTATCACTTTCTAACACCTAGATTTCGTCAAAAAACTAACGGTGTGTAGATTGCATGTTTTCTCATCTATTTATAAAATATAATCTATTACTCACCACAGTAACTTTTATAGAATCGCAAATAATCCTGCTGTTTTGAAGGGTTTTCAGCCGTACGGCGGGAAAACATGAGTCAAGTTAGAGACTTATGTAGCTTATATTTATTTAATTACTGAGAATTTTAATCATTTATAACTATATCTTTGCCCCATTGATATTACAATATTTATTTCATACTTCTTACAGACCTTGAAATAAAAAAATAAAATTTGAATATGGTCTCCATTATGACTAATAATAACAATCCCCGAACAATAAGGGACTTTAATAAATGTTAGGCGTAATTTCATTTGAGTGTTTCCTTTTTATATGTAAACGGCTGGTGTCCTAACACCCCCCGCCACACTCCTATTGAGGTGGCTTGCGGGGTAGTATGTAGATGTAGATGTAGACTAGGTAACTATCTCGCCACCAACCACCTCAATACAACGACTTCAACCTGAGTGGGATTACACCTTTGGTGTTTTATGAGATAATTTTTTAAGTGAATGTTATAATATTCACTATCATTGGTTTAAGCATTCCCCCTGGGGTTATGAAGCAGAAAATTGGCCCAGAGGACAACTTCCTTGTTCAATATCCTTAAGCCCTAAACCTCTATATTTGGAGAATTTTGTGCCTAGAACATAAATACCTTTGAAATGACTATTCAAGAATACTTTAGTTTCGATTTGGTATCTAAAAGTTCGCAACTGGGAATTACACTGTCAAAAAACATAGCTAAGATAACATTCTACCGAGAACTTTGTTTATTTTTTCAACTTTGTGTGATTTTTGTGAGTAAAGATCAAGAATTTAGGGTGTTCTTGAAGTATTCACATCACCAGCCGTACCTTACTGTGGGATATTGGCAATTTTGGTTTAATTAAATCATGGCAATAGGAAAATGGATTTTATCAGGCGCACTTCTATGGATCACCTATGATGAAAATAATGTCTTGGTGCCGATTCAGAAAAATTCAAAGCGGCCGAGTCTTTAAGTGCATGCCAAAGACATCAAAGGAAATATAGATCCGTAACCGTTAAAATTTAGCCCTTTGTTATTTTTAAGTGTTTTTTTTCATAACAGGTTTCCTCGGCTGAATGAATCTAATCTTAAAGATAATTTTACGGTGTCTCAATTTTAAAGCGAAAACATTTTGTTATTCAAGCCGATGTTGTATCGAGTAGCATGGGCTGGGACGCATGTGAGTTCCATTATAACATTAAGTATTTGATTGTTATCAGTAACTCGATTATCAGAATAAATACAATTGAATAATTATTCATTTAAGATTTAATACGAAACTTAAGGTAGTCCACTACGCTACCATGTGACGAGTTGTCCCTATATATTAAAACCTGTCTTTATTTGTTGCCGGTAGAATTCTTAAATCAGCTGATTTATTCTCCTATATATTTCCATTAAAATACTTTATTTATGTCTTATAAAACCAGTAGTCAACCTTGTAACTTCTAAAAAGACAGACGGAGTTAAGGTTAAAAATCCCCTTTACGATCGTGAAAATGTCATTCGGAAAAATATTGTGCATAAGATATCATCACGACACCCTCATTGAAGAGTAAAAAGACTACGTCTAATCGGAGAAATCCTAAAACAGATATTGCAAAAAATGTGAACATTGTGTCATTTAAGATACAACAGGATAATTTTGTAGTTATGCGTATACTACGCGAACCATAGTTTTTTCTACGAAATTCGGAACAAATTTCTCCGTGCATTGTGACAGCGAAGATATCGAGGGAGATCGGAATAAAATATCGTCGTAAATAGTTGCTATGTTGAACTTGCGTTTTTCTTTCTGAACATGATTCATTATTTACCAATCATTATGCAATTGCACGAATAATGTGTTGCGAAGTCGCGCGCACGGGTGCAAATATATGCACCAAAGATGGTGAAGTTCGTCATTTAATAAAAATTACTTGACTTGACCGGGATATTCTCCGCGACCGTGGTATATCGTGCAAAACCACGTCTCAAGTGCTCTACAATGTAGATTGGGGACGAGAACATCTTGTTCGTATAAAATTCCCCGCTGAAATTCGCCTTGAATTAAGGTAGTTTGAGAGCGAAAAATCACTTCACCTAGAATTTGATGAATTTGGCCTCATTTTAAAGAAAACAATCTCATCTTTCCAATGATATTAAAATATCAACCCCTTGCCGAACTACTTTTCGAGCGATTTTCCTGTAAATATAAGCTGTTTTACATGGGATAGATTATGGCTGTCCGCTCCAGAGGGAGAATATTAAAAAAAATAGGAACTTCTAGCACGTAAATTTCATCAAAAAACTAACGGTGTGTTGAATACATGTTTACTCAACTATTTATAAAATATAATCTATTACTCACCGTAGTAATTTTAACGGAATCGCAAAAAAACCTGCTGTTTTGAAGGGTTTTTAGCCGTTCGGCGGGAAAAAATGAGTCAAGTTAGAGACTTATGTAGCTTTATTTATTTAATTACTGATAATTTTGGTCACATATAACTATATATTTGCGCCATTAATATTACAATATTTATTTCGTACTTCTTACAGACGATGAAATAAATAAAATTTGAATATGGTCTCCATCATGACTAGGGAACTATCTCGCGCAAACCACCATAAGATGGCTTGGTGGTGTAACTGGCTTACACACTTGACCGGCATTTTGGAGATCCGGGTTCGCATCCCGGTCAAGTCAAATGATTTTTTTCATGACGAATTTCACATTTTTTGGTGTGAATGATATACAGTATATTATACCGCTTCAGAGCTGGACGATCGGCATGGCCAGATTGTGGCAGACTTTCTCAAAGTAATCCACTAGCTGTGGTCCACTAACTAATCCACTGACAGAATAATCCACTAACCAAAGGTGACCTAATCCACTGCACAACAAGTACGAGTAATACCCACACTTCAAGGATGCGTTCCCAAGGCAGCGTATTAATTACCTTGGGGTCAAATTGGGACCTCATTTGAATCGGGCACTTCCTGTTTAAAACCCTCGTCCCCCTCTACCTCCCTCCCCCCCCCCCCCCACCCTGCCTAGGAACACCATTCGAGGTTTCAGTGGCTCTTACCCTTCCCCCCCCTCAACTCCTCCTTTCACTAGCATTTTAAAAATTCGCCCACCTCCCCTTCTTTGGCCCATGCATGGCGTTCAATGGACGCACAATTCGACCTGTTGTCAGGAAAATTTATCTTGTTTAAAAATAATGATTTGGGGTCGATTTTGGGATATTAATAGCGTCCATAAGTGTCCGATTCCCAGTGCATGCCAAAAGGCAAAATAAAATTTGTAGCTGTGTTTCCAATTGATTCCAACTGCCTTACCTAAATACTTCTGAATCTAAACTGCAGCCAAACAGAGTACAGCACTGCAGCCAAACAGAGGAAATCTGTCGCCACATGTGAGATTTAATCTGATGAGGGATATAATGTTATGCTTGCAGTTACACCATTAATGACCGCGTGAAAATTGAATCCTGGGCCTGTGCGTGAAGAAATGACTGTGTGAATTCGTCTTCAAGACTGAATGGCTTGTGGTGATCATGGTGACAACATCCCGACTTCAAAAATTCATTGTGGATGATAGTCGGGCGTGTAGCAGTGTAGCTTATTAAGTGTAAGTGTGTGTAGTGTAGTCTAGTAACTAGCTTCGCTGATATTTGACCCAGGACCACTAGGCGAGAATTCCAGAGTCCTTATCACTTGGCACATCGACGGTTATGTGCTCAGCGGGCGATAGTCGCTCTTAAGGTAGTTTGAGAGCGAAAAATCACTTCACCTAGAATTTGATGAATTAGACCTCATTTTAAAGAAAAAACTCATCTTTCCAATAATATCAAAATATCAACAACCCCTTGCCGAACTACTTTTCTCGAGCAATTCGCCTAAAAATATAAGCTGTTTTAAATGGGATAGATTATGGCTGAGCGCTCCAGAGGAAGAATATTGAAGAAAATAGGAATTTATAACACCTATATTTCGTCAAAAACTAACGACGAATAGATTGCATATTTTCTCAACTATTTATTTAAAAAAATCTATTACTCACCACAGTAACGTTTATAGAATTGCAAATAAACCTGCTGCTTTGAAGGGTTTTCAGCCGTACGGAGGGAAAAAATGAGTCAAGTTAGAGACTTATATTTCTTTATTTATTTGATTACTAAGATTTTTGGGCATATATAACTATATCTTTGCGCAATTCATATTAAAATATCTATTTCGAACTTCTTACAGACGCTGAAATCAAAGAATAAAATTTAAATATAGCCTCCATTATGACTAGGGTTCTATCTCGGTCAAACCACCTTAATAACCTCTCCATTTGCAACCAGGTGGATGCCGTTATATTTCTTGGCACAAAAAACACGTACATATTCAAAATTCCCATATTACATTCGTCACCGCAGGAGTGATCGCTACAGTGCTTTGACGCAATTTATTTGAAAAACGATCATTTTTGCCAGTATGTTTGTGGATAATGGGAAGTCCATTTTCATGTTTCGCGTGCGACAAGTTTGCAGATTCCAGATGCCGCCGCTATAGGTTTCGATAACCTTGTCGCATTTTTGAAAATGTAAACAACTCACACCATGTGTGCTTTTCAAGTTCGTTCCGATAGTCGAGAAAAGGTGGCGGCGACGTTGTCTTTTGGAGCGGGCTCTCTAGCGAATTGAGATGCGTGGGTTAAGAAGAAGAGGGTGTGCGAACAGGAAGTGCGGAGTGATCAGTAATCAAAGGGAGAACACGATGAATAACACTGCGTCAATCTCCCATTGAAACTCAATGTATGGATATGCTACTCATAATGTAAGGAGGAGATTAGGTTGAGGCATAGAGCATACCTTGAATAATATCTGTAAAATGCTCCAAGTTCGTCTGCAAAGAATGAAATGTCTGGCTTTATTCATTATGCTGCATGCTTTTCCTAGGCATTCAATCCATCGCCTAGGTAAATATACAGAATTAAAAGTATGCCCTTAGTAAAGTGCCAAAGGAGCTCAGTGGAAACGTATCTTTGGCAACAAGTACATATTTGGAAACCAAAGGAGAAATATGGCATGGAGTGAACGATATTCTTAAGGACGTTCGGTGGTTTCACTCAAAGAGAATTCAACGCAACTTGCTGGAAGCATTACTTATGTTGTCTTAAATCTACCTGAATGTTTTCAGAATTATTTACCGCAGATTACTTAAGATATTTGATCGAGAAGTGGACAAAAAATTACATGGGTTCTTAATGGGAACACAAGGTGTACGAGTAGCTTAATTCAATTCAAAAAGAACATTTTTCTAGTTAAGAATAAGAAAAACAAAAATAATGAAAATAAAGTATATCAAGCGATTTTCATACATTATTCTATTGATGATTTTAATTATTTTTGTTTTTCTTATTCTCTACTAGAATTTGGAAACCAAAGGAGAAGTATGGCATGGAGTGAACGATATTCTAAAGGAGGTTCGGTGGTTTCACTCAGAGAATTCAACGCAACTTGCTGGAAGCATTACTTATGTTGCCTTATAATCTACATGATTGTTTTCAGAATTATTTACCGCAGATTACTTAAGATATTTGATCGAGAAGTGGACGAAAAATTACATGGGTTCTTATGGGAACACAAGGTACGAGTAGCTTAATTCATCAAAAAGAACCTTTTTCTAGTTAAGAATAAGAAAAACAAAAATAATGAAAATAAAGTGTATCAAATGATTTTCATACATTATTCTATTGATGATTTAAATTATTTTTGTTTTTCTTATTCTTAACTAGAAAACGTTCTTTTCGATGAATAAAGCTAGTCGCACCTCGCGTTCCCATAAGAACCCATATGTAATTTCATGCCCACACTTCCACATCAAATATCATAAGAAATCTGGGGTAAATACTTTTGAAAAAATTCAGGTAGCTTTAGGGAAACATTATGAATGCTTCAAAGCAAGTTTTATCGAATTCCCTTGAAGTTAAGAGTGAAACCACCGAATGTCCTTACGCGTCGAGCCACTTTTAACCACGAGGAAGAGACTCCAGTGACATTTTGAAACTCGCGAAACTTTATATTCCACACCAAGACTCATTCATGCTCGAGTACTGGGTCTTGCACGTATTATGTACTACGCTGCACGTATTAACGACGCAGCAACCGCTCGAATGACTGAGGCGTGAACTGTATCCTATACTCTTCTGGTTGGCCATTTGACAAGGAACAGAATAACTGGGAAACGTGTGAATTCAGGCCTTTTAATAATTAATGTCATAGGATTTTGGATGGATGCATGCATGGATTTTAATACACAATTGTTTTACAGCCTTTAGAGCAAGGGGTCATAGGTTCGATTACCACAGTTGTACAATTATTTGATGAACATATTTTTCGTAATAATAAATTGAAAAAGGGGCTCATTTGTTAAACAATTACGAAAAGAAAATATTCGTATTATGTTTTAAATTGTCTGATTGCAAATTGAATAGATCTGGCCATCCTGGCCGTGGACGTTTAAGAGCAAGGGTCTGAAGGCATTTAGAACCAAGGTCATATGTTCCATTTCAAGGTCATATGTTCAATGTATAAATCATCAGCCATATCGCGTCTGTATATTTTATATCCTGGAGAAAAAACTTCACCATCACTAATATCCTTTCTGATCTAGGTCTGCCCAATCACTATATCGCAGAATTGAATTACATGCTATATCATAAATTTAATATTTTCACGTTTTTTTAAGCACCTGCTACAGTTTGTTACAACTAAGTTGTTGGTATTGGATCTGTATACACGAATGTATGTGGTTTATGGAAAATAGAGGGCATTAGATGCAATTGAAAAAAGTTGATATGATTTAAGGATTTTTTATATTTTAACTCTGATAAAGAATACCTTACCTTCTTATGGAGAACTTGAAACATTTTACTACAATAATTTAATGTGATATTTTGCGATGTTATGCCAAAATAAAGGATAATTGATTATTTATTTTCAATGACGTCGGTACATGATACTTCTCTCTCTCTCTCCGTCGACCAATGATGCATAAGAGATTAATGGTATTGCATAATTAGTCGTAGATACACTGACATTAGTGTTTAGTGTAATGCATGCTGGTGCCTACTCACCCCCTGTCACACATCCTTGAGGGCGCTTGCAGGGTACTCTGTAGATGTAGATGTGTTACTGACCTTTTGCAGCAACTGGGATGGGAAAAGCTTTCAGACCGTCGATTAAAATTTAGACTCAATCTATTATGTAAGTTCCAAACCGGTCTATTCTCTGACGACGTTGATAATATTTTACGAAATCCGACATACTACGGTAGATCAGATCATGAGAATAAAATTAGGGAACTAGACTGCAGAACGGTTAGATTTAAGATGTCATTTTTCCCACGAACGATAAGGGACCATAATAGCTGCCATGAGACTTTTATCTAGGTTTGTCGTTAGGTAGTGTAGCTCTTAGTAGTGGTAGTACTCCTAATACTTGAATCCTTATCTGTTACCTAGTACATACTAACAGCACGCCTAGCATGTTTTCTCCATGGGTCTTGAGTCCCTGTCCATCTGTGTAGTTGTAGAATGCATGTATATTGACGGTCACTCTCCATTTTGATGACATCGGTAGTGTAGTAGTGCATGCTTGTGAGGCTTCGCCTCATGACAAGCATTAGCGATTTATGCTAATGCATAATTAGTCGTAGTTACACTAACTTTAGGGTATAGTGTAATGCATGTTGGTGATTACTCACCCCCTGCCACACACCCCTGAGGTGGCTTGCAGGGTATTTTGTAGATGTAGATGTGCACTACAAGGACACAGTTCATAACTCTACTCTGGGAGCACAGTTCGTTACGTTTCATATGATTTTCTTGGTCAATATATACACATAAATGAAAAAAACGGTTTTTATTAGGTGAGGTTAAGGATTTATATGTCAGATTATGGAATATATAATTGTACTTAAAAGTGACGACACTTTTCAACATTTTAGCAAATCCCGACGCTCCAGGAGAATATATTTTGTGGTCACTGATAGAGTTTTCGTCATTACCTGCCATAATTGCACGAAATACAAATGAATAAAGATGTTTCTATAAGGATTATATGCAGACTTTGGGATATTATGGTTTTGTATTTGGAAATTAAGTAATTATTCGTAAATGCATCCTATTGTAATACATCTTTAAGAATGATATCGGTTTGTGGAGCTCACTTCTTATTGAGATTTAGAACGGATACTTATTATGCCTTATTTATAAGTTATATTGCTCTTTCATGCTAGTTAATATGTGACATTAATTTTTAGGAATGTCACTATTTTGAGAAATAACTACATTTTGTTGGTCGAGTTGATTGGAAACGAAGGATATAAATTACTTTGAAGAATAATGGTATATTCATAATCGCACTCTTTTTCTAAAGCCCTTGAGTGCCTTGACTGAGTAAGAAGCGTATCATTACTCCTAATGAGTGGCAACAGCGTTTCAACCTATGCTCTTTGAAGCAATATTAGGATAGTAATTGTCAGTAGTAGCAGGTTATGCAATTGAAACATCGGAAGTAACGCATTTAATTCAATACTTTTCATAGCATAAGTAAAAAACAAAAATAATTATTTTTATCATTATTACTGTTAATAAAATACGCAAAATCTGAATGTTCGTTGCATTTTGGGCTTAAGTCACCTATGGGCTAACTTTGAAGTCAATGTGCAGGAAGTTTGCCGTTAAATTAGTAACATGAATACATCCCTGTTGCCTGGACTATAGTACTGGTTTTTCCCGCCACGATATCGTCCATTCCGGCTTGGTCTATTAATCGGCGTGGCCAGGGAACGTTGTTTACGTCTTCCGTGAAACTCTTTTCATGATTATCGTTTCGGCCGATCCTCTCTTGTTTATCTTTTGTCAAAGGCGGACTCGTATGAAGAGCACGCGACCGTAAAGTTTTATGTTTCCTGCTCCTCGGGAGAGAAAGATACTCTCGCGTTGATGATGATGATGAGGAAAGTTTATTATTTCAAGGACGAACGCCGCCATATGGAAACAACTTATAAATGAGTACCTACGAGTGGTCTTCGTGCTTCAAAAAAAATAAAAGTGAAATATGACTTCGACTTGTTTAAACTCGCCATCCAACTTTATCATTCAACCCTATGCAATGTTTACGGGGAAAAAGAATGGCGAAAAAGGCCATATTGGTTTTTCCACCGTCACAATGCCAACACAGCTCCCCCATTCCCCTCCCATCCCCTCCCACTCACCTTCCCCTCCCGCCCCTTTTGTCCATATTCAATAGGAGGGATCACACTACTTAAGATTACGTTTGGGTTATAATATTTGAGACGTAAAAAGGTCACTTACCGAGTTTTACCCTCGAAAACCAAATAATTGCGCTCCTAGAGCCGTTTGAAATTTCAATTTGAAATTTGCGCCGAAAACGTATTTCTCGGCCGACGCCATGTTGATGACGTGGAAAGTTTATGATATCGCTCCTACTACCCCATGGAATGCATTGCTGGTGTCGGTCACAAACAGTTATAAGAGTCTAAAGTGGTTAGCGCGGCCGTGTGTGTTAAATATGAGTGATAGAAAATCTTATGTGCACTGTTGTGTGCCGAGTGGTAAATCTATGTCACAGAAAACACCCGAGAAATATTTCTTTTTGGTTCCTAACAACCCGGAGCGAAGAAGAAGTTGCACAGTGATCTGAGAGCCCAGTTGTTCTGGTCAAAAACTGATTTTTTTTCAATTCTCTGAAATGTCATCATAATTGTCCTTATAATGAAGGTAAATCAATACCTATTTCACGAATTTTCACTGTCGGATGACCCAAATCTAATTAATACTGCCAGATGCTAGATGGGACCAGGTTACCACGATAGTATCGTACATTCACGCCAGAATAATGAATCGGATTACTACTAGCCATGAAATTATTACTTGCGATTGTTACATAATTTATCGATTTAGCACCCTAAAAATAGTAATTCATCACTAAATAATTACTTTGTCGTATATTTAGTGACAGCGATTTCTTAAACGATGCAACAACACTTATGCATAATTAATAATTGAAATGTGAAAATCCATTTCATTAAGTTGGACTGATGTTCATTCAATACCAAACTATTTATATATAAATAAAAAAATATAATATTATGAAATAAAAATGGGTCATTCCACCCAAGTTCGACCAGATATTTGGCAAAATTGACCTTTGGGGTAATCGATTTCGACCAAACTTGGCAGATCGTCTTAATTTGATTACAAAACAAAAACTACAAAGCCATTTTCTAATACATGCAACGGTTTACGAGATATTGCAATGTTGTAAAACTAGAATTTTACAAAAGCGTCTTCGCGTTTGACGGCATATCTCCGGAAATAAGGAAGATAAAAATACATGCAATGACTCATTTTGAAGGTCTTGAATTGAGAAAGATAATTATTTGATTCTTTTATAAAATTTAAACAATTAAATAAAGTTTATAACAAATTCAATTTTTCAAATCGATTTTTGACGATGTAGCTATGCCTTAGATTTTCCTCATTTTTTTATATGTTGTAGATACAACCCTCTTCTACAAGCTTAAAAAATTTGGTAGGGGTAATATTTCATTTAAGAAAGAAAAAAAAATTGAGTGAAGGCGTAACGCTGGCCTCCCGCCGCGGCGGCGTCGGCTCTCGCGCCGAACGTTCAGTAGTCGGTTCTCCAGATCTCATCAGCGCGCTTCCTTTGCTATCTTCTTTTCGCCAATTTTAACTGCATACCGACCCTTTGATTCTCTTTACCCTTGTCATTCGTCATTTGCTTCCCACTGAAGTGACCGCCGCTTTAGAATCCAGGATTAGCGACAACATGCTTAACAGCGGGGGCGACCATGGGCCCACCAGCGGCCGTGCTCGGAGGACAATAGACAAACCTCGCTCCGTCTTAGACCTCCAATGCTACTTTCCTCTCTTCCCCTATCCCATTTTCCTCGCATACCCTTTATTATGTTCTGAGAAACATCTTTGTAAGTATTGCGCCCAGTAGCCGTCGCCCACCCTCACACATTCACATATTAACCCCTGGTAAAAAACAACGGTAAATGCGGGTAGCCACCCATGAAAATGTTTTTTCCCTCACAACCTATCTCATTTGCAAGCAATTCGTTAGTTGTCGCCTGTCCTCCGTCAGTGACATTTCAAAACACTCCTTGGTCTCGCTTTTCAAGTGCGCGCGTTTCAGTGCGAGTAAATGTTCTTCGGACTGTAGCCGTTGATTATGAAGTGTTCCGTTGGTGATGCGTTAAACGAGAAATGTTAGAGTGATACAGTATTGAGAAGTTTTCGCAGCTATTCTACTCGTGAAATTGAGTTAATCAAATTGAGAAGTGGTGTGGATGCTGTCCTCAGTGTGTGCAACCGTCATTGTAAGGATTATTTACTGTTCTACGAGGTTCGTCAAAAGCAGTGCTGCAATCCCTTGAATTTGCACAGAAATATTCGCACGATTAAATTGTGGACAATTACAAGAGAGTCCCAAAATTCCTATCATGACTTAGTGCCTGTTGTAATAGAGGGTAGAAAACTCTGTGTTCAATGTAAAGTGGGTGTGAAAAAATTCATCAAGCCAGAAAATGTTCCCGAAAAGAACAGTTCAGGTTGCTCTCAACATGAGCCAGAAAGTCAGTCTGAGCAAGCGACAAATGACGATTATCTGAGTGAGTTTATGGTGCAGCAGGACCTTCAACCAGTGCTACATTCACCATTAAATCTCAAGGTTCTCAGTCAGAGTCATCGGTTAGTTCCATGAAAGATAGCGGGACTGATGAAACGAATGGAAGTCAGTACACTCCAGGAAAAGAAATTCGCTTGGGAAAACTGAACGAGACCTTAAAATCCCTGGATCAAACACCTATAACAACGAAAAAATTGCACAGATCAAGAAAATATCCGGCGAAGAAATTAAAAGTAGCCACCTCTGCTTTGAGATTATCTCTTCAAAGGGTTACTGGTGGGGAGGTGGACATTCAAGAAGATATCCCTGAACAAGAAGATCACTTCCACCAAGCTGGCAAGGAAATGATTATGCAGCTGAAGAATAAGTTCCTCAACGCTACGAAAATGAGTGACAAAATTTTAATCTTATCTGTCCTACCTAAATCTTGGAGTGTTTCAAAGATAAAGCAGGAGTTTCACACATCGACGTATTTGGTCAAAAAGATGAAAAAATACGTATCTGAGCAAGGAATTCTGTGCTCTGCGAACGCGAGACGAAGCAAATACCTCTCAAATGACACTAAACTGAAGGTGATAGAGTTCTACCGTGAACCAGATATTAGTAGAGAAATGGCGGGTAAAAAAGAGTGTAAGAGTGTGAAGGAGGGAAATTTGCGTGTAGTTAAGCAGAAAAGGTTAATTCTTTGTAATTTGAGGGAAGCCTATGAAGCTTTTAAAGAGAAAAATCCTTATTTAAAGATTGGTTTCTCCAAATTTGCGGATTTGAGGCCTCCTGAGTGCGTGTTGGCTGGTGAACCTGGCACTCACACCACATGCGTCTGCATGATCCACCAGAATTACAAGTTGCAATACCTCGGGGCTGGATTAGAGCAAATAAAGTCGGATAACGGAGAAAAATTGTTCAAAACCTATCGGGATTGCCTGAAATTCTCACTCTGTCGCCCTCCGTCAGAAATGTGCGTCATGGGTGAGTGCTCAGATACACTACCGCGAGAAGAGGACGAAAACGGTGATGACGTCGTCAGAAAATGTGGGAGTACAGACAGAATGACAACAATTATTTCAGAGTACTTCAGGGAAAACTGTACGGATGAAGTTCGTTTCAAGCAATTGACTCATGAAAATCGTTTTACATTAACTACACAGGTCAAGGACGTAGATAGTTTTTGTGAGGCTTTCGCTGAGAATACCACCAAAGTAAGAAGGCATGACTACATCGCTCGCATGCAAACTGCATTTTATTTGAAAGTCAGAGACAATCTGAATATGCGAGAAGTTGTCGTTGTGGCCGATTTTTCCGAGAATTTTTCATTTCTTCACCAAGATGCAGTGCAAGGGGTCCATTGGTGTAACGATCAGGCTACATCCATTTGCATGTTACAGCAGAAATACCAGCGATGAAGTCACACCTTTCAGTTTGGTTATTATTTCAGACTGTATGGAACATAAGGTGAGTGCATTCTATACATTTCAAGGGAAATTGATAACTTTTCTTCGAAGAAGGGATCAATATCTAAGTAAAATAATTTACTTTTCCGACGGTGCTGTGGCTCAATATAAGAACCGCTACAGCATGCTGAATCTATTGCATCACCAAGAGGATTTCGGAGTTGATGCTGAATGGCATTTCTATGCAACATCGCACGGAAAGGGCCCGAGTGACGGACTAGGAGGGACGCTGAAACGATTAGCAACACGTGCCAGTCTGCAGCGCCCGTATGGTGAACACATACAGACTCCTGAGGAGCTATACAAATGGGCAAAATCAAACGTGAAAGGGATGGACTTTGAGTTTGTAACCAACGAGCAAGTGAACGAGGAAAAGAAGAAGCTGGTGAGAAGATTCCGGGAGGCACCTGCTGTGGAAGGTATACGATCTTTCCGAGCGGCTATTCCACAATCCAGAAAAGACTTATTATTGAAAAGTCTTTTTTCCAAGCATCCGAGGGAATTACTTTCCACTTCTCTGATGCTGATTTGGTGTGTTTGGAGGAGAGTACAGATGTTTTTCAAGGTCCAGTGAGAAGGTGAGTAAATTTCGCACCCGGAATTGACTAGGCAATATTAATTCCACGGCTAAATATAACTTTCATCTTTTAGGTCTGCAGCTAAGAAGAAATCACCCTCGGTGATTTAAACAGCCAGCACAGCAATGTTTCATCAGAGAAAACAAAAGGATACATGAGTTTCCGGCCATTTAAGCAGCTCTAATTAATCCTGCAATTGTTTTCTAAGCACACGCTTTATATAACTAAAGGGAAAAATAATGGAACGATATGCATACGAGCTAAATACTCTAACTTAAATAATTTATGCTTACTTTCAATTTCAATTAAAAATTAATTTAATTTAAAGGAAAACTCAGTAACTAAGGTTATTGGGATGCAAAATTTATTTTAAATGTGACATTTTTCAAAAAATATAGAGATTTATAAAATGAATTTTGAAATAAAGAAATGTTGATTTGAAAAAGTTCAACTTCCATGCCAACCATAAACTATTGTTTCAGAAAATTCCGAAAATACACGTTTGTTCCCACTCACGTTAGGAAACGTTTTTCATACATTATAGTAATAGAGTTTACAGTTCAATATTTCAGGTAAGAGGGGAAAACGTGGTGACGACTGAGGGCAAAAGAGTCCAGAAAGGCAATCGTTTCTTAAAAGAAACAAATATTCCGTTGAATGGCAAGCATGGGTGGCTACCCGCATTTACCGTTGTTTTTTACCAGGGGTTAATATGTGAATGTTTGCGGGTGGGCGACGGCTACTGGGCGCAATACTTACAAAGATGTTTCTCAGAACATAATAAAGGGTATGCGAGGAAAATGGGATAGGGGAAGAGAGGAAAGTAGCATTGGAGGTCTAAGACGGAGCGAGGTTTGTCTATTGCCCTCCGAGCACGGCCGCTGGTGGGCCCATGGTCGCCCCCGCTGTTAAGCATGTTGTCGCTAATCCTGGATTCTAAAGCGGCGGTCACTTCAGTGGGAAGCAAATGACGAATGACAAGGGTAAAGAGAATCAAAGGGTCGGTATGCAGTTAAAATTGGCGAAAAGAAGATAGCAAAGGAAGCGCGCTGATGAGATCTGGAGAACCGACTACTGAACGTTCGGCGCGAGAGCCGGACTCCGCCGCGGCGGGAGGCCAGCGTTACGCCTTCACTCAATTTTTTTTTCTTTCTTAAATGAAATATTACCCCTACCAAATTTTTTAAGCTTGTAGAAGAGGGTTGTATCTACAACATATAAAAAAATGAGGAAAATTGAAGGCATAGCTACATCGTCAAAAATCGATTTGAAAAATTGAATTTGTTATAAACTTTACTTAATTGTTTAAATTTTATAAAAGAATCAAATAATTATCTTTCTCAATTCAAGACCTTCAAAATGAGTCATTGCATGTATTTTTATCTTCCTTATTTCCGGAGATATGCCGTCAAACGCGAAGACGCTTTTGTAAAATTCTAGTTTTACAACATTGCAATATCTCGTAAACCGTTGCATGTATTAGAAAATGGCTTTGCAGTTTTTGTTTTGTAATCAAATGAAGACGATCTGCCAAGTTTGGTCTAAATCGATTTCCCCAAGGGCAATCACCTGGTCGAACTTGGGTGGAATGACCCAAATATATTTTTTTTCATTTTCTATGCATATGCGTTTGAAGTAGCTATTTAAAACATGGATTTTAACAAGAATATATCGAATACAATAGTACAACAACCAAAACATTGATATCGATCATGTAATCATTCATTCACTGTTATAATACTTAAGTTATATTATTTGCTTATATACTTTAAAAAATATTCTTACTATTAAATATTATAAAAGTTTTCGTTCCCAAGCATTCACGTTCAATGAAGAATATGGGACTCCCGCAGCCCGCGGGCGTTTTTGCGAACCAATAAATACTTTATGCAGCCCGCGAATAAATATTTATTCGGCTCGCATATCTTACAGTTCCTAATCATTTTGATTCAAAGACCAACGCATTCAAGGTGAGAAGAACTTGATCATTTTATTGGCTTGGATTTGAGCATGTAACCTTCAGAATTATGATGATGCTCATAAGCATGTTGTTCTAGCATTTCATGTTTTTCAGCGAAAATCATATCTAAAACGTTCTTGCAACCCCCTCGCAATTTTCAACTACGACGTCATTTTTTTATCTTCAAAGCTCCACTCAATCAAGCATATTTATTACGGTTTTTTATATTTTTTCACAGCTTTTATATAAAAATAACCTCTGATTTTGCTCCGAGTTCAAAACCAAAAAATAAATTAGTTTTTTAAAATGATATTAAAAGAGTTTAATTAAAAGTTTAAATGTATGACAACGTTCTTTCTTGAATTTTACATGAAAAAACCCACAACCATGATATTTAGAGAAAAATATGCCCAGTTTACAAAGGTTTATGATTCTTTCCTGCGATTTATACTATTAGTACATATAGTTCGCAATTTTAGTAAACACGCTTGGTTATCATGAGTGGTAAGACCATATTCGTTTTTATTGATTTACAATTGCAAAATCTTACACTTTACCCCATCCGCTTGCAAACTGCAAGCACCCATTTACTACATAGTCTTCTGTATAGTTCCAGACACACTACACTTGAGGCTGCGTTGCGGCTTAAATCTGCAATTTATTGTTTTGAAACTGTTGCAGGAGACTGCTGCTAATATATAAATAATAATATAAGAATAAACTTTCAATAATTTGAACTAACTGCCGAGGAGGTTTGCAAGTTATTTTTTTAGAACTGTCAAGTCTTGAATTATTGTTTACCGTCGAATATATTTATTTTCAACTTTATCAATACAAAGATGAATAATTTGATTCATTATTTTACTTAACATTGAAATGTATTTTCCTAGAAAATAAAAAAATGCTCATTTTTTGTAGAACCGACTTTTTTATAGCAAAGAATTATGAAAGGAAATAGTAATAGTGAAATATATTTGAAAGTAAAAGCCAAAGGAACAATGCCAAGTCATACTCATCAAATTCAAAGTCAAATGTATTGAATTTTGACGTACATTATTTTGTCAGTTATGTTTTTAAAACTATTGAATAAAATAAAAAAATAGACATTTTAGGGTTTATTTTAAATGGAAAGTTCATCAAACATTGAATATATATAATAACACCCACCAACACCAAACTCGTAAAATATTTTTCCATTGGTATTACATGACTTTAAGTAGTCAAATAGAAATAGATATCACATTTAACATTACTAGTTAAGGACATGTTTTCATTGGTACACTAAACAATATATCAAACATTCAATGTTGCGACAAATATTTATTTGAAAAAATTCTTAAATGTTTCTTATATCAAACTTTCATTGAGCTAGTCTATTATCTACATTATCTTACCAATTATAATTCTTAATTTAACAAAGTATATTGCAATTTTATAGACAAAATACCTTATGTTCCCAAGAAGGAAACCATTACTTATAAGGAAATGATTATTTCAAACACTTTTAGACAAATACATTAAGTATTACAGATTTCAAAATAATAACATAGAACATGTGTGTCCATGTTATTCTCTCATGACAACATGATGGCTGTATGGTAAGGAGTTGATTTCTTTTTCGTTCTGTCATTCTCGTCGACTTCCAGTCAGTTGCTTCCCTCTCAGCAACAATGCCGGTGTTTTCAAACACATGGCGCACACATACTATGCTGCTATCCCCTTGCACTTTCAAAGATCTTCTGCAAGCAATATAGAAAAGAGTCGTATTAGAGTTTAAAATATGATAGTATATTTTCCGTAATTTAAAAAGAACCTGCCAGTGGAAACTTCAAATCCCCAACATTGCACGGGGGGCAAATCTATAGGCATCAAGAATTTGAAGTGAATAAAATTCTACTCCGTAGTCAATGCAGGCTTGTACATACGTTTAACATTGCTATAGCCATAATACGAAAAGAGCATCAATGATTGTTGATTTTTTGCGTACTAGAAAGACGATTCTTTGATTTAATAAGTGTGCTGAAAATCCTCATTTTGGAATCTAGCGTTCGCAAAGTGCCTCGGAATACTAACAAAATATTTCTTAAAAATCAAAGTTTTGCTTATTTTTATAAAAACAAAACCACCGCATGATAAAGTGACTGAATTTAAATCAACAAGTGACTCTTCATCTATAGAATACAAAAAGTCTCCGCAGCTTTCAAGGCGAAGTTTTCCCTCGTGACGTCATTAGAAATTTTTATGTGAAATTTAAGTTACGAACTGAGAGTAAAAATGTTTTTCATAAAAAAGACAAACAACAAACTCTTAAAGCGAGAGATTCGATTGTTATACGAACTGCAGACACACACTGCCGTGCACTTTGACGAATGGACCCGATTGAATAATGTCGTCTCATTTGAATGTGTTGTTGAAAATGTTCCATTCGCCGTCGTTCGTCTATAAAGTGCATTATAATTATTCAGCAGAAATGGAAATGGAAATGTGGAATTGAATTTAAAATAAGAATTTGTTCTTCACGTACCTTGGTCTCCTTGGTCAGTGTTGCCACCACGTGTTGCTCGTAGTATTCGAGGAGCGACGGGAGTTGTTTATTCAGATCAGATCTTCCTTCCGAAGATCCATAAAGGGTGGTCATATGAGGAACGGCCGATGTCAAATGTATCTCCTTGCCATGTTGATTCATTTTACCCAGTGCCTCAATGATATACCAATCCAGTTTCACTTCGTCTCTATTCTTCCTCTCCGCCTCCTCCAGGATGCTCTTGAATCGCTGTTCTCCGTCGCCCTCTCCCGAATAGTATGGAAGCCCTCTGTTGTTAAATGCCAAATACACGGACAGTTGCGTCAATGGACGGACGAGTATGCCAGTAGCAACGGTGCCAATATAGTACCCACCCACGTACGCCTTTCGCTCTTCAAAGTCGGCGAATGAATGTAAGTCACTCCCACTCTTTTCTCTCCCTTCGTGGTCTATGAATGCCGGTTTCATTCTTTCGATGCTTATCTTTTGGAAATCGACTAAAACTCTGACGCTCGACTGGGATCGAAGGAATTCCATAACGCAAGACGTAATGCGATCAACGTCGTACAGCATTTCGTAGCGTCTCTTCATTTTCGAAATGTTGCCTTCGTTCGCGGGCAACACCTCCGTCTTCAGCATCATCGCCTCTACGCAGGCCTCTCTGTTGGGTTGGGGTACTGGCGTCTCTTCTATTGGCGGTCCTTTTGGCGTTTCTGTCACATCGGGAACTTCAACCGGAATCGGCGATTCTATATTTTTAGAATTCCTTATTTCAGCTAATATCTCATTCTTAAGTGTTTCCATGGATTCCTTTATAAAAGAGTGTTCGGTGGACAACAGCGTTTGCAGATTATCTACCTTGGAAACGGTGTTGCCAAGCTCTTTCTTAACTTCCTCCACAGACTGTTTCACAGTATTTAAGTCCCCACTAATCTCTAACATCTTCGTTTCCATGGAACTCTTGGAGGCAGCAATTCCGGTGGAAAAGATCATTGTCAACTCATTCATGGAATCTGCGACGCTTTTCGTAGATTCGCAATCACTTGGCTGACTATTGGTGTGTCTAGGTTGAACAAGTTGTTGTATTTCCTCTCGCTCCTTGTCCCCTGGGTATTTGGAGACCATGTCTTGCGCGATTTGGAGTACGCTGCGGCCTTTCCCGTCCTCTATCAAAGGATCAGCCCCCGCTTCCAGGATCTCCTGAACCCAGCCCGGCCTCCCTAATATCACCGCTTGATGGAGCAACGTCCACTCGTTTGCGTTCTTCACATTAATATTTTGTAAATTCTTCAAATTCTGATCGTGATATTTTGCGGGACTTTTAAACATTTCTTGAAAAAGGAACTCCACAAAATCGGCCTCCTGGGAGATTTTATCCACGTCCATTTCTGAGCCCAGTGAAAGCCTTTAGCGATCTTGCTTAAGAATAGGCTGGAATGGAGATTTTGCCTTCAATAGGCCTGGAGCTATATCTCTTACTGAGTCGGCTGTCGAGATCACTGTGGTCTACTGCCAAAGGATTGCCCCTGTGGATGGATCAGGCAAATTTCAAATTTAGAACACGATACTGTTTATTTTTTCAAATACTTTATAAGGCATTAACACTAGAAGGACAAGCATCGGGATGATTGGTCTCATTCGGAGTTGTTTTCTGTTTGTCCGTCTCTTACGGTTCAACATCCACAGAAGTCATTTTGGGTATATCTGAAAGGTGTTTTCAAATTTGAAGGCCTCAAGAAAATTGGGAATGATCTCGACAATGTCACGGAGGATACTATTTCAAACTATACCTACCCCTTGAATATCAACGGGAAGGGAAAATATCAAAACTAATACATTGTAATAATAAGTCTTTCATATCTTATTTAGTGCAAATATTCATTGAGTAAATGGATATACACGGAATTTTGACTTAAACAATAAGCATATGGTCGTTATGGTGACGATGACTCCAAAACGCTAAAAATATCGCGAAAAATCGATACGTTTTAGCAAATATTTCGGAATTTCGACCAGAATACGAAATTCGATTGAAAGAGTTAGAATTTTTATTTATTATCTTTGTATTGGTACCTTTCCCAATAACATAAATCAACTGTTTCTAATTTAATTTTGCAAATAAACAAAGGTCTGCAGTCGAAAGTAGATTCAGGGCCGTATTTATCGTTTATTTATTTTATTTATTCTTTTATTTATTTAGTCGTTACCAAGCAGTCCCCTTATCTATCCCCTACCCAGCAGGCCCATTGAATTGTGCGTCCTATAGTCAAAATTGAGGGGGCTGCTAGGTAGGGGATGGTTGGGGGTTAGATCTGGTAATTAAGGACTACAAACGGCGGGAAATAGAATTCGCAGCTCAAATGTTTCAGTGGTGACGCTCGTGATCAACATGGATACGGATAAATAAAGAGCCAGACGCCGCATGAAAACTGTTAAGATGGCCGCTCGACGTGCGAATAGCTTCAACGTTGTGGAGAAGAAGATTTTGTGTGACCTGGTGTAGAAGCATAAAGATATAGTGGAAAGTAAGAAAACGGACGCAGTTTCCTGCCACAAGAAGAAGAAATTGTAAGGAAAAATACGCTACGAGTGTATATGAACATCCTTGGAATGAGTCTGGCGTCACATCAGATATTTATCGATTAAAATCAAATCCTACTGTTGTTTTATCAACACCAAATCTTCGAAATTATTAATTTAAGGCTATGCACGTTCATTAGAGCCAGTTAAGTTATATCTGTTGTGTTATTTTTTCGATAAGGGGGCCCCTGGTGGAGCATGCATCTCCTACCAGAATTAGAAGAGGCTAAGGGGGCTGCTGGGGGTGGAAATTTGACTATAAATACCGTTTTTGACGAAGGGGCCTGCTAGGGGCTGTGGGACTGCTATGGAAACGACTATAAATTCGGTCCTTAGTGTTGGAGGTGAGTGCTGAAGTTAAGAAAGAAATGTAAGAAAGGAGGAAGCAATATATGAGGAGAAAACCGTATGGAGCTACCTTATCAGAAAGATAAGATACAGAGGGATAAACCACACTTTTGAGTGAGGATGAATTTGTTGGGAAGGTAAGAGAAGGGAAAATACAATGGAAAGCACTAAGAAGAGGACCAAAGGACAGGAAAATCCAGACCAGCCAATACAGGATGTAAAACAGGCATAATAGCGTAAAGGTATCAGGGTAGAGGTAAAATAGAAGGCTGCATTGACCAATATTATAGGATTGAATGGCTAATGATCGCATGACTGTTAACTGTTAGTAAGGACTACAAACAGCGGGAAATGGAATTCGTAGCTCAAATGTTTCAGTGGTGACGCTCGTCATCAACAATGGATACGGATAAATAAAGAGCCAGACGCAGCATGAAAACTGTTAAGATGGCCGCTCAACGTGCAAATAGAAGAAGAAGATTTTGTGTGGCCTGTAGGAGAACCATGAAGATATAGAAGAAATTAAGAAAACGGACGCAGTTTCCTGCCACAATGAAGAAGAAATTGTGGGAAAAAAATATGCTGCGAGTGTATACGAACATCCTTGGAATGAGTCTGGCGTCACATCAGATTTTTATCGATTAAGAGCATAATATTACCGTTGTTTTATTAACACCAAATCTTCGAAATTATTAATTTAAGTCTATGCACGTTCATTAGAGTCAGTTTAGTTATATCTGTTGTGTTATTTTTTCGATAAGGGGGCCCCTGGTGGAGCATGCATCTCCTGCCAGAATTAGGGGAGGCTAAGGGGGCTGCTCTGGGGTGGAAATTTGACTATAAATACCGTTGTTGACGAAGGGGCCTTCTAGGGGCTGAGGGACTGCTATGGAAACGACTGTAAATTCGGCCCTCAGCTTCACTTGTATATCTTGTGTGAAAGCTACTGGTCATCAACATGTATATACACATTGGTGATTATTATAGTGGAAGTAGATAACTGTCGGTCTGTCTGTCAGCTTCGCTTGCTTGACAGGGACTTTCAGGCAAACTATAATAGGAAGTTGGCCAGAAATACAGTTCGTTACCCAACATCGACTGAAATAATGATATAAACGGCAAAAAAACATAAGGGTTGAGGGATTGAAGGAATGTAAGTTCTGTTTTCTCAAAATATGTTAAATTTTACTCCCATGGGGAAAATGTTACAATCGGTGCTGGGATTTCTTTGTTTACTTTTTTGAAATGCTTTGAATTCGAGATTTGAGGATGAAATTTTCATTGCGGGAAGAACGAAAGAATTAAGTTTTTAAATCTTGCATTCAAAACGCTTGGTTTTTGCCAACAATTAGGTTTTTTGACCCAAAATAGTCGATTTTTTTAATTGCTATAAAATAAATTTTGCACTGCGTAGGTTTTAAATGGTGAACACATGCCCGAGGACTTTCTGGCTGTAAGTAAATTCTCTTCATCGGAGCTTTTTCATTGCCTTGAAATTTGAAACAAAACCAAAGGAGTTTGGAAGTGGGGTGGCAAGGGAAGAAACAGTACAATAAAATGGCTTGCAAATTGCTCTGGCACATAATCTACACACCCTTGTAAATATGTAATTAGCTGGCACACCCTTGATCTCTCCACTGACTCTTCCCTGCTATCTCAAAATAAAAAAAATGACAATATACATTTAATTACTAATTACATTATGATAAAATACTACTTTTCCGTGTTTTTATATCTTTCATTACGTTTTCACGAATTTATCCTGCATGTATGTTAGTGACCTTGCTGTTTATCGCATTTTTCCGTATTATTTCTTTGTTTGACCTTTCATGACGTCTAATTGTACTAAGAATTGGTGAAAAACCTGTGGTTGTTTTTGGAAAAATAATTTTTTTTTACGAATTCAAGTAAATTAGTTTTCCTGAACTATGAATCCCCTTTTTTCCATGCCGTTTAGTGTTGGACGAGTAGATACAGTAATTTACTATGCATAATTTTTCATTTTGATACAAATACGAAAATTTATTTTAAGCCCGTATGACACTTCCCAATTTATTGGCCAATGAATTGGCGCGCAATATTGTTGAGAATATTGTGCGTTACGTACCGTATGGCACGCATCAATATTGGCAACAATATTGCCCATAACATTGCTCTAATGTCCCGCTAGAGAACGCCACATATAAGTTAAAAAAAGAGCATCACGAGACGCGGGTTTGTTTACAACGAGCATTAAGAAGGGAGGCGGCGGTACTTCACGTTGTACAAGCATTCATGCAATTTGTATGCTTCAATTAATAAAGTAATGACTTCTTTCGTCCACATTTTATAGTAATCGTTGTATATTCGTAACGTTCTATAACAAACCGGATGTTTTGAGAAGAGATTCTTGTTTTGGCCGCTAGGAGTCAACAAAACTGACTTCTGATTGGAGATTGGCCGGGAGAAAATAGAACCCGTTCTAAATTCCAAATTGGGCGAGAAATTGAGTCCAATATTGTGAAAGGGAGATTGGAGGAGAAATTGGTGTGTGTCAGGTGGACCACAATCCAATATCCAATGGATTGGCCAATAAATTGGGAAGTGTCATACGGGCTTTAGGGTTGTCCCTGTGACCAATGTCAACGTATATGAAAAGTAAGGATATTGAAGATGCGCTCTTCATTGATGATAACAGTGATTTGCCGTCAGAGACATCCGATGAAGAGATTTCTTCTAGTAGTGAAGAATCTTTCATTTACACCTCAAGGTCAGGGACAAAGAGGCGTAGAATCTCTTCTTCCTCTGAGGGGGATTACTCCTATGGGTCCGAACAAGAAGAGGATAGAATTGCTGATCCAGGTGAAAGCGAGTGGGTCGAAGTGAGAGTGAATGGTGATAACCCTCCGACGATTCCCATTGAGTTTCTGGAGACACCAGGGCCAAAGGACGCTCCTCTAAGTGATGCACAACCCATCCAATACTTTCGTTTATTTTTTACGCAAGCTCTATTGAATGAAATTGTTCAGGAAACAAACGCATACGCTCGACTCTTTCTCAGTGATGAGGGACGTCTTACTCCAAATGCTCGTGCGAAAAATTGGGAAAAAATAACGGTTGCCGAACTAAATGCTTTCATCGCATGTACCTTGAATATGGGCCTTATTCGAAGGCCAACAATTGAATCATATTGGTTCACTCAAAAATCACAATACATCAGATGGTTTCATGAGATGTTTCCTAGAAATCGATTCCAATTGATCTTGAAATTCCTTCATTTAGCTGACACAAAAAACCTACCTCAGCCTGGGGAATCAGGATATGATCATTGTGCCAAAATACAGCCCCTCATAGACCATGCCAACAGAGTTTTCAGACATACCCCCCATGAGTATCTGAGTGTTGACGAAAGCTTGGTTGGCACCAAAAACCATACGCAACTACTGCAATACATACCTAGCAAGCGTCATCATCGGTGGGGAATAAAGTTGCGGCTGTTATGCGATTCCGTTTCGCACTATTTGTTATCTTTTTATGTTTATAGAGGTGCTAAAGGGAAAGAAGAAAAGGATCAAATAAATAAGTTTGGCTTGGCTTACACAGTTGTAGAAAAGTTATTGAAGATGGGTTACTATCTAAACAAAGGTTATCATATTTTTATGGACAATTTTTTCACGTCAGTATCTCTAGCTGAATACCTATACAAAGTAGGAACTTATGTAACTGGGACTGTTCGAAGAAATAGGAAATTTATTCCGTTAGAATTAAAAGAAAAATTTCAAGTTGGAAAAGAGCGATACTACCGTAGTGGCCATATTCTTGCCGCCGCCGCCGTGCGGGAAAAAAAATCTCAGCGATTTCCTGCGATTCTTCTTTCGACGAAATGCAAAGCAGAACTGAGTAAACGTTCATCTACCAGGCGAGGTCAGGCAAAAAACGTGGAGAAACCTTCAATTATTCAATCCTTATAACGATTATATGGGAGGAATCGATACGTCAGATATTAAGCTCTATACCTATCTTGACGAGAGACGTACTGTAAAATATTGGAAAAAGATGTGTTTCAATATTTTTTCGCGTATGGTACTGAATTCTTATATACTATATATCTTGAGATATATATAAAACTTGAGATCTGGAAAAAGGCCTTTGTCCAGGCAACATTACACTATCAGCATAATTGAGGAACTACTATCGCCGCAAAAAAGGTAGAACGCTGAACTTTAAACATTCGTACGAAATTCCGCCGGAGCTCCAAAGAGTCGTGTAATATATCGTTTTACTCCTTTTTTATTTGACTACAAAATGCATTCATTTAATAGTGTGTAAGTGTAAACATTTAGCTCCTATGGTCGAAAGAGTGAAGAAAAACACGCGAAAAACTAGGAGAACGGCGAAACGGTCGTCTTCTTCATCTCGTCACGGCCAAAATATTCAATTGGTTCACTTCATTATTTTTTTACCCCGACGACGACATCTCCGCATTACAAATATACTTTTAAAATTTTATTTTACCCATTCTTTGATTTTTTAAATGGCCGAAAGCTAGATTTCAATTTCCGAGGTGTGGAAAAGTAGATGAATATCGAAATTACGTAAGCTTTATAGAAAAAAATATTACAAAACTTCTCATGTAAGGAAATTTTTATATTCTTCCCCTTACTTAAAATAAACGACTTTGAAGAAAATCGCCCCGCGGCAATGCTCACTACCATTTTGCTCAGTTGGCAATGGTGATACTTCTGGCCGCGCGTGACTCAAATCTAATTGTCAAGACCCCTCTAGAGAGACCTCTGCCCAGCTCTGATTGGACAAGGAATGGGAAAGGCTCTAGGTGTTTTATATTCTTTTAACGTTTTGTGGATGGATTTATATTGAATATTTCGCAATTAGATATTTAATTCCATCTCCGAAATTCCACACATTAATTCAGCAAAATACTGTTTGTTTATGTGTTAAAAGTTTATTGATTCTATGGATTTTATTGTTGCCACGAACCGAATTAAAGTGTGAAATTTCTGAGATTGACTTTAGGCAGCGAATGGCTTTAAGAAAAGCAAAACCGAGTTATGCAACCCGGATCATCAGATACATGTCTCAAAAACTGATAAAATTGCAAAATAAGAAAGAAAAGGACTGTTGTGTGTGAAGTGTAAGAGTGAAAAGGGAAGAGAACAAAGAAAAAGATCCAGAACTGTGTGCAGAAAATGCAAAAAAGGCCTTCATGGTGAATGCTTCCATAAGCATTGTGTCAGTGTCATAAGTGCGTCAGCTGATGAGACCGTGAGTGTAGAGTCAGATAAAATATTTTATATCTCTGGCAAAAATAGATTGATCACTAAAAAAATGTACCACGGGTGAGAAAACTGAATTGTATCAAAAACTAACACTATTTCAGTCCATGTAAATAATATTTTATAAATCATAATGTGAAATAAACAGAGGATTTTGAGTTTATATATATATAATAATTATTTTGTTATTATTTTTCTTTATGAAAATTTAAGTAAACCTCCATAATCCATCTATGGTTCTAAGCTATAAATATATCTTTAGCATTGGGAAAAATTCTAGATGTATTAAATAAAATTAGATAGTTGAAATAATTTATAATCTGAAATCTTGCAAATTCCAGAAAATAGCCTTTGGCAGTCTTCTCACATCCCACCCGAAATGGGCTGGCAGCAATAGGGTTAATGTTCTATTACGCGATGGCATGATTTAGTTTATTATATTATCCGACCTTGTATCTGCCTAACGACACTGTATCTATCTCGCATGATCAGCTATATTCTACGGCTCTACGCGCATATTATCGCACCCGACATCGATGTACATACCTGCGTCAAGACAGTCTTATATACCAAAACACTTCCGTGGGTTCCGTGAGAATTCCAGTGACAATTTACTCGGGGTATATTTCACCCCACTCTCCATTTTTTGTTAATGATTGCTTCATTATATGTGCATTTGTCAAGACACATTGACGTTATTCATTTAATCCTAAGCTAAAGTTTTAATATTTCCTCTCAACGTTGCATTTCAACCGACACCCTCAGAGGTAGAATTGTAAAAGTTCGTTGCTGAGGTTGCTAATGACATGTTGACTCGGGGATTGTGGTTAACAAGCAGCAAGAATCAATATTCTTAACACTTGATAGAATTTGTGATGTATTATTACCTTGAGGAAGATTAAATGTTTAAAGTTCATCATTCTTTAGAACCAAGCCCATTGGTAAAACAATATGTAAAATGATTCTTCAAAATTTTAAAACATTATTCTCGTATATTTAAGACGACTAAGCAGCGAAACAAACAGGAATTTAGTATAACTATATGCGTCAAAAAACTCTGCTAAAGCTGAATAGAATTAATAAAATAAATTAGAATAGTAGATAAAATTGATTAATACATTATATGTTGTCTTCCGTAGCAGAGTTAAGACTTCTAATGATCAGGACCGAGTTATAAATGCAATGAATTACAGCTATTATGTCCTGAAAGACCCATCCATCACAGATGACAAGTGCTGGCGACCAATCTTCACCAACACCAAGATAGAAAATAATAAAATATCGTATGCTAGTTTATAACTTTACCATTAACAAATTTACAAAATATCAAGTATTTATTATAAATAGTTTCTTTATTTAGCGGGGTTTCCGCGAAAAGCGCATGCCGACAGCCAGCTGAATAACGATGCGTTTTCGGACACATGTCCAATGATTTTTCTTCTTAATTTGATCTGCTTAATCATATCCTAAAATATTGCAGAGTCATTACGTCAAACACTCTGTATACATATAAGTTAGCTAACATATCCTCTCCTCTATGTTATCACTTGCAAGTGATTTACTCAGAAAAACTCTCGCTCTGAAAACTTTTAGCTCTGTCTTCTTGTGGGTTATATATTTCTTCAAACCAACATTCTTAAATCGATAAAATTTCACCATTTGTAAATTAACAGTATAAAACAAACGGCATTTAAAAACAAACTTTTGCTCTCTATCGATCCATAATTTAGATACGAAACAAAGTGCAATTGATTTCGACGTAAACACCGCAGTAGTTGTTTCCCAAAAACCGTGCCGTCACGTGACCAGCAACGTCATCGTTCTTACTCTCTTACGTGTGTTAAAGTTAACCACTGAACTTGAATAAAGTACACAGACCTTTGTTTCTGAAGTTGTTTAAGGTGGTTCCACCGTAAAATGACTTAAATGTCATTTTATTCATATTCTACTTGTAGTAAAAGTTGTTCTCTATCTGAAATGAACAACAAAATAATTCCTTTCCGCGCTATTTTATTCTATGATTGAACTTGAAATCACATTGTGTTCAATGGGGGAATGAGAAAAACACGGGCGAAAATAGTATTTTTCCATAAAATATAAATACCATTTTCGTGGAAAACTGTATCCACGAAGGAAATAATCCAGAGAAATTGAATAAAAATGTAATATAGGCATCTTATCACCTTATTTTTCTAGTTATTGAAGAATTAATGCCGTAATTGAAGTCAAAATGCGGTAATTCGTAGGAAATGGCGCTGCAGTCGGCTCCTATGGCTGGAAAAAAGTGCTAATTTAAAATACTTTCGTGGAATAATAATCTGCATTTTTTCTACTTTACTTTTGATTTTCTGTAGGTAACGCATTTCATCAGCGAAAGCAGGATTTTTTGGACAAAATATCAAAAATGGGAATGTAGTACTTGTTTTGACTCACACAGTCGCGGCGGAACCTCATTAATTTGGTTGTTTACTTTGAATTTTTAAGTATCGTCTCTAAAAATCATTTCGGGTCCCGCGTTTCACGGACCCTAGCTGATATAATTGAAAGAACCTTATTCTTTAATGAAAAAATAACCATTTGCAACTTTGATTACACGCGTGACTTGAAGGATGCGTCAGACTAATCAGGGTTAGGAAACACGAAAAAACGTATAGTATTGAGGCCAAAGATGCCTTCTTATCCCCTTCGTCACTCATTATTATATCACCTGGTCCAAACAAATAACCGCCTCCTCCTAAGACGTTTCCTCTCCTCCTCCTCCAATATCAAACACTTCTTCATTTTGTCTTCTCTTCCGTCCATCGAATGTCTCCAATCTCAAATCACCGTAATGTCTGCAGCCTTTTTTCGTCTTCGTTTTCTCACTATAGCGTTTCTGCAAGACTACACTCAACATTGAAATCATTTTAAAATTCACACTCTTAGTTCATGTCATTGAATATATTTGGTTCATTTAAGTGTAAACACAGGTTATATTCAACAAAATAGTAAAATCTTGAAATAAACCCAGCTGGCAGGTTAATCAGTTCAAGATATAATTGAGGAACTTGTCATATATTCGAAAATGATGATTATAATTCCTCACTCTCCCATTGTCAATACGTTTCTCATTTGGGAAAATGGATTAGGATGACGTAAGTACATACAAGCGAAAGTGGTCTATCATAACTGTGATTTGAATTTGGTTATCGTACGTTGAGCGCTCCGCGCGTTGACTTTAGAAACGGGGAATATTTTAACGCAAGGCGTGACATCTGTTGATGATACGTCAGAACTAGGAAGAACTTTCGATGTGTCACATGACAAAACATTTCAAACACATGACTGCAGTAAAGCGACACAGCATATTCATGTGATCATTACTTGGTGGTTAATGGTGTTGAAGGTGCAAAATTTTCAGTGATCAAGTGTTCATGGTGAGAAAGGAAAACGACTGAAATTGAAAATTAGTTTTGAATCATCTCAGGCCTGTATTCATTCGAGCGAAAATGCCGGTCTCAAACCCAAGCCTTCAACTATCAGTAAGTTTCTAAACTGCCTTAATTTATTTCATCCGGATGTAACATTTAATGTAGTCGTTCTAAATTGTCTTTCGATGGATTTTACAGGATATGAGGAAGCTACTGACTCAGCTTTTAAATCGGTGAGCGGTATACAATTTTATAATGACCATACTGTGCAAAAATGCAGCTGGTAAAGCCCATTGAAATTTATTGTCAAATCTGGTAGAATATAAGTTCCATTTCCCTCACCGCATGATTTTAATGCTTTTTCAGTGTGGATGGAGTTTATGGGATTCTAATCACTGACAGAGACGGTGTGCCACTTCTTAAAGGTTTGTAGGGCACAAGGCTTAGTAGTCGTAGTCGGGTGTCACAAACAGTACACATTCATTTTTAGACGAAGGATGAGGAACTCAGTAAATCACCTGATGCACTATTTATTAGAATATTTTGAACTGTCGTGAAGCCCTGTGTATGGTTAAGAAAACCTATTTTAAGCCTTACCCACATTAATTTTGGGGTAAGTAATACGTTGCCACATCACCATTGGGGAATTACATCGTATTACATGCAAATTTAATTCGTTCTTCGTAAAGGGCCTTGGTGTCATCCAGTAATTTTTTCAACATACGCATTCGGAAACCCTCTAAATTATGCAGCAGCAGGGTTTAATCCTGGGACTTACTTTAGAGAACTTTAGTCTCTATCATAAGGGAATAACTATTCCCGAGTAAATATTGATAGCTTACTCCACGCAAGTACTCATTTTATAACTTTCTTGTGAAGGCGTGCATCTATCTTAATTAATGAATACCTGTAAAGATTAATAAAATTGTGCTGAAGTTCAGTTATCATAGGTTGGTTGAAGCATATTCACCTTCCCTAGTAAATCTTTTGGTGCTTATTTTTATCCATGAAAACATCATTAGCTCAGAATGTCGAAAGTCGAAGCAATGGAAATGATTGTAATGAAAGTGTGCCCCAAGCTGAACAATGAATCCTATGCGATTAACTAATTATAAATGTCATGTGGTCAACACCCTCATATTTGAATTATGCTCAGCTGCCTTTTTTTATGATTCAACCTTAGCCCAATTACATTTTTATTGCATATTAAGTTAATAACGTTCATACTGTGTAAACTTATATTTTTATGACCTCATGTATAACTCACAAGGCAAGAATTCATGTTGGTCTCAAAATTGCAACGTCAAAAGCATCTGTGACAGGTGAAGTCATGATAAAGTTACAATGAAGATTGGAAGAGCTAATAGTTATTGAAATTTTTATTTTGTTTTGAGTACATTATCCACTTATTGCTTAAATTTCTACAGAATTTGTGTAGTTTTTCATGTGAGTAACTTCTTGTACATATCTTCCTGTAATTCTCCTTCAAACAGCCACCAATGAAAAGGTTCCTGAGCTGGCGACCAGACCTGGATTCTTATCAACTTTCGGCATGGCTGCTGACCAGGGCGGAAAGTTGGGCTTGGGGAAGAACAAATTCATCGTTTGTCTATACTCAAATTATCAGGTAAGACTATTGAAATTAATTGATAACTTACTAGTAACATATTCTATTATAAATGTTTTACTATTGAACTGGATTCTTTAGTTCACTATCATTTGCTATGTATCGTTATGTTGATGCTAGTGAAGATACAGTGACTTTGCTACAGTTTGAATGGTCCACAGGGCGGTCCATCAATATCTGTCCTTTGGGGAACACTGCCACCTACGTAAAACTTATTTTGAAACAATTTCAAAATGAAATTTAAGAAAAAATAATTTTATTAAAACTTTATTTTTAAAGCAAAATACAACATTAAAAATATATTTTTTTTCTGCTTTTTGTTGGAAAAATCATCCGTGATAGGCACTATAAAAGTCTATTTAGTTTTTTAGTAGTTGTATTATTGATAGTATCTTGAAAGATTCCCTAAACATTATTTGTAATTAGTTTTAATGTTAAACTCGAGATACCTAGTTGATAGGTTTACTGGTATTAATAAAAGGGTTTAAATATTTATTTAAATGCCATAAGTGCCACATAGGGCGGACCTCTGCCCTCCCCCACCTACACCACTGTCTAGGATATTTACATACTGTATTTATGCTTGCACCATATATGTGCATTTTTCCCTGAGAATCAACTTTAAAAAAATATGGGTGCATTTCTTACACGAGAAAAGAAATGGATGTTCTCTGCTGTAGTTATTCACATTGATGTCTCATGGTATAACCTCTCCCAATTGCGTGGGAAATTTTAATGTGATTTTCTTCATACAAATCAGTGGTGTTGTTAATCTTACGTGAGGATGTGGGTGAAATAGTGAATTTGGTAAAGTTAAGACTTAAAATCTTTCTCCATGCCATTTTTTAAGTGTTGTTTAATTATTGTAAGTTATTCTAGTGAGGTGGTATTTTTGTAAATTGCACTCTTCGGAAAAAAGAAATAAGGATGTTATTTTCTCAGAAACTGTAGGTGGCGCTCCGTTGTTGAAATATTTATGATCTCCATGCTCATTTCCCTTGAGGATATTATTGCTCAATTGTCAATTGTTATTCAATTCATAGTTATTTTCCGGTAATGGATTAATTGACGATTATTGACGGTGGTGACTGCCATCATCTACCCATCCCTCCCTCCAGTAGTTAGCTAGCTATCCCGGCAACTAGCACTGCGTCCGAGAGGTTCAGTCTCGGCGGGAACATTGTCATCGACACACGCCAGTGTCTCTTGGATGAACACGCTGTGGATCTCAACTGCCTGTCTTCAAATAGCGATCTATTCCTTTAATTAATGAATGAAAGCTAATGATTGAATTATTTCGCTGTTTTTCAAATTAGTTCTTTCATTCTTCTCATTGGCATAGGAAAGCCTTTAGCGGTGATTACATGCAGGATTTGACTCATATACGAGTCCACTTGAAAGGTGAAACTTGGACGTGAATCGTACCTGTACTCCTATAGGAGTCACTGCGCAACAATGCAATGGAAAGACGATCGCCATATACCGTGCATAGGAACAGCTGAAGCCAGATCGGCCATGTTGGGAAGCCCCTCGGACCATGTATTTTAATTAAATGGGGAAAGTGGAAAAATCGGATGTGAGTGCGTAGTGCTTTTTGACATGCTTAAACTGTAGTTAAAAATCCCAGTGACTTATCATCCAAATCACAACTCAATTCGAATGCATGATCCAAGGAAAAAATGTTCAAAGATGCATGAATTTCCCATGCCTTCTTATGGAGCGCAATGCTCCGAGGTCCATCGTATGATTGCCGGATGCGCAATTGTTTTACTTCACTCAAGGAAGGGGTATTGTCATTCCATTGTATTGAGTTCAGTGATAGGAGTTCGCCATTGATAGCGGCAGAATTCGATACTTGGACGGACTAGCCACCATCCTAGTTGTGGTTCCAAGTGGAGTAGACTCGATATAAATCGCTCAGATAGGAGTCAACTCCTGTATGAAATCGCCGCTTTTGAACAGCACGATCCAATTGAGTCCTGTCAATTAATTGGTTGACGTCAATTAATTGAAGAATGACAATTGATTGACACCCATTTCGATGTCAATTAATTGGCCATTGTCTATTAATTGAATGACTTCAATTAATTGTCATGTCTTCAATTCCCGACAATTGAATCGACCACATTTTCAATTATTCTTCGATCGATAATAATAATTGATTGATATCAATTATTTTCTTTAATCGCACAGGCCTAATTTACGGTGCACAAATAGGTAATTTTTTACTGCAAACCGGTGTAGGAATTTATTACTTTCAATTTCATGGTAATTATGCTCGAATGCTCAAACTCAATATTTCCTACAATCATGAAGATTAAATGCTGACAGGAGAGAGATGAGAGCAGCTGCCGTGGGTACGAAGAAGAGGTTTGTGAAGTGTTTAGCGTGGAGTGGCGTATTGTATGGAAGCGGAACGTGGATCGTAGGGGAGAGGAAGTTAATCAATTCCAGTACAAGAAAAATTTAGGTTAATGAATTGTAGGTTTGTAGGGCAATGATTTAGGGCAGCGGTTCCCAAACTGGGGGTCGTGACCCCCAGGGGGGTCACGGGCCGTTCGGAAAGGGGTCGCGAGATGAGGATTGTAATTACTTTAAAAACAATATCATTTGAATGTACACATTGTTTGTTATTTTTAGGGGGTCGCGGCTAAAACGTATGGGCTAAAATGGGTCGCGGAAAGAAAAAGTTTGGGAACCGCTGATTTAGGGTAGTGAATGGTAATGATGACACAGTATTTCCTTTCCCACATGTTTATTGCAATCTTTCGTTCATTCGAAAATTTTTTTAATTTAGAAATTCGAATTTGGTTCGAAAATATTTGGCAAATGGCAATGTCGCTGGGTGAGAACTCCAGGGCTGCAAGTCAGTCATTATTACCATTATTGGTCATTATTTCTGAAATTGGTCATTAAAAGTCATTACCTATTATGCTAAAAAGTCATTATTATACTGTATTTACTTGCATATATAGGACGAGGTTTTTTGTCACTTTTATCCGCTTAAAAAATCGGGGTCGTCCTATGTGCACAATGTGATTCTTTGCTGTTTTTTTGGGTTAGTGTCAAGGTCGAAATCAAAGTCACCTTTGTTGGATGGTGCGATAATAATGGTGATGGTATTATGGGGATGGTATGATGGGCGACTTGTCGCTATTTTTGACTCTGTGTTCTTGACTTTGTTCTTCTATTCTGGAAAATATGTCTGATGTAATCACATTATATTTATCACTCAACGAAGTAAATATTTTATTTTACTATTTTGTTACCATACGTTTCTAGTTAGGAAGTACGTGTAAGTTATTTTTTTTCGGAAAGTATGATTTTTTTTATATTGCATTACTTTCATGTGAATAAAGTTTTATTTGACACATTTTTTAATACGTTGTTCAATTACTTTCCCTCTCCAAAGGCACGATACGTGCCAGGAAACATCAGAGCCCTGCATTCTCTGTCAACTCCCCAACTGGCGGCCGACTGGACCCTAAAAATCCCTTGCAATGCACGAATTGAAGATGCGCGAGTACAAGATATGTGTTCGAATCATGCATTTTACAGATTTTCATTGCTTAGTCGGCCAGTTTGTGAGTTGGTGGAGAATGCAGGACTCTAGGAAACATATACTCAAGTAATAAAAGATCTTAGGTTTACCCGGCGAATAATGTTAGTAAAATCTTCTCGGGTTTGCCACTGGGTAAGGCTTTTAAAGGCCAACGTTTCGACGAGTAACTCCCTCATCGTCATCAGGGCTGAGAATGATTACCGAGTTGGTCCATTCCGGGGTTTTTATAGCAGGCCAACGGCGGTTGAAAAAACCCATTGTTGACCGGCTCGTTCAAGGCGGTTTGAATTTAAATTGTAACCGCGACCGTTTGATTTTATTCAGTAGCGGTCTCCATACTTGGCTGATGTACTGCCCAGAGTCACGATTTAAATTCTTCTCCTCCAAACTTATTTCGATAGCCTCTTTCATCAAACGATCCCAGTATCCATTTGAACGGCAAAGGATTTTGGTGCCGTTAAAATTGATGGAGTGCGCATTATCTAGGCTATGCTCTGCCAGGGCCAATTTTCCGGGTTGAAAAAGTCTTATATGCCACTTGTGTTCTTTGATCCTGGTTTCCACCGTGCGTGCAGTCTCTCCAAGTATGTTTGGCCGGTTTCAGTAAGGTTTTGGTTGTATTTGGTCAATTTTTGGTCATTATTTGGGCAAAAATGAGTCATTTTTGCATTGAAACCAACCGTTGGACCACTTGCAGCCCTGGAGAACTCTCTCTAATTTCTGAAAAACGTTGCATTGTTAGCGACCTCAACATAGGTCTTGCGATGTCTTCTTGTAAGACCCATGTCTTATTGACGGAATGTCCTTATAGGTGGTGCACCTGAACAAGTTACCGTTGGTTGTCACGTTCATTGCGAGCAGTAGCTGCAACACAGGCCACATCCTGACGTTGGAGGAACAGCTGGAGCCGCTGGTGTGCGATTTGAAATATGCTGTCAATGGTGATGCGTAAAGGAACTATAATGCTACCTCACAGCTGTTGGTCTGTGTCTTCTGTGGTGGGCAGATAAGTCTGTTGAGTGTGAAGGGACCTCATAAATGTTCCTTCAGGAAGAATGATTTGTGATGTAGACTTCAATTGGGAGTTTCATCCCAATACATATCCCCTTAGAACAACACCTTAACCAAATATGAAACAGTGGGAATGATAAAAATTAAGTTAACCTTTTGAAATAATGGTAATATTTTATCACCTGAATATTTATGCCATTTAGCTAAAAATTGCATCCCTATATCACTGGGATAGTATTTGTGGAAATGGCATTTTTCTCACCTTAAGTTCTATAAATACAATCTTGAGGTGATCTTCGATTCAGGAATAAAGTTTAATAATTTTTGGTATTGTTTTTGCTCCGTTCAAATGTAAATATGAAGGCGAGGACTTGAAAATGTATATATTGCTCTGAGAAAACCATTCACAGCAATACAATAATAATATGAATTTAGGATTGTTTGTGCATCTTGCAAATTGTAAACAAGTCATTTACCACTCGGGAGAGATATTGAGGAGAACGGTGTTGTAGCATATTATAAATTCATATTTAGGTTTGAACTAATATTGTATAAATATATGCTGTTGTTTGTAAATAAGAAAAGTTTATCTTGAGTGTTTATTTTGGGAAGTTTTCGTTGCATAAATAGTCAAGTCAAGATATGTATGTAAAAGAGGAGCTTTATGGTGCTCTGGAGTATGTATGTTGTATGTACTGTGCTCTTCTCATAGAAATCTCAGAGTTAGTCATTGTTGGAGACTAATTCTTTTGATGCTGTTCGGTATCAATGTTCTCTTCTAATGCTGCTGTCGCCTCATAAGGATGGTGCTCATGAAATCTACTCAATAGTCACTTTCTTAGGATTCCCTGCATGTACATGTTCAGTCAGTATGAAGGGCTTTTTCATTTCAGAGTTGATATTTTGTGACATTTGTATGCAAGAATTATTTTATTGATAATAAAATCCATTGTGTGTTAAATGCTTTTGCTCACTCAGTGATTCAACCCGAAGGTTGGTTTGGATGGTTGAGGGTAGAGCTCACCCCGGACTAAGCAACAGGCGTGTGAACTTCACACATTCAGGGTAAGGGGGGCCAGTTCCTTTGTGTCCAGTAGTCGCCCTAGTCGTGGCGACAGTGGGTGTGGTGCGCATGGCTCCCACCACACCTCTTAGCACAAATCCGCGTAAGCTTTCGAGAGTCTTAATGGCCCCTGTTTGCTCTACGCGAGTTGTTAGTGAGCAAGACCGTGGCGAGCATCAATTGACACCTGAGTGGAAAAGATTAATGGCCCCTCTTTGCTCTACCCTAGGCCATCAGACCAAAGCTTCATATTTTAGCCTGGGCAGAAGGATGGCTTTATTTAGCCCTAAAACTACTTTGGGTTTTAGTCCCCAAGTGCTTCCAAAAGCGCGCCTACACGCCCAGAAGGCTGTGCAGAACCTATTTCTCTGATTCTCTAGATGCAATGACCAGTTCAATTTTCTGTTCATTGTTATCCCGAGATGTTTGGCTGAATCAGTCAGCTGTTGGTTTACCAGCCAAAGTGGGTTTTAATACCTGGCCCACTCTTTGCCGTCTTGTAAATATGACAAGCTCGGTCTTGTCTGGGTTGACTGAGAGGCCCCTCTTTGTAAGCCAGCTTGCTACTCTGTTCAGGACAACCTGCATGAGGTGAATAGCCTCCTTCATGATGTTTCCCAGAGTAATAATAAGTGGGTCGTCCGCATATGCTTGAGCATACACACCCCACCATTGAGTAGTTTTAGCAGTCCATCTGCTACCAGGCAACGGTGAGGTAACTCCTCCCTGCGGGCAACACCTATTAACGTATTGCAGAGGTGGGAATTGAAAAGAGGACAAAATCACTCTTAACATATAATTTATAATAATATAATATAATTTTTTTTTATTTGTTCTGTGGGATTTCTACAAATAATAGAACACGTCATAAATACATGTAATTTAAACATATTTTACATGTGCTTCAAACTATGTCAAGGAATAATACCTCTTCTTTACCAGAAATGTACATAGTTCTTTCTTAAATTTTATAACATTATAAATTTTCTTTATTTTAATAGGAATATTATTGTAGACTGTTGAGAGCCTGTATGTGGGACTTTTCTTATGCTGAGCACTATTATTGGGAAATATATGCATATCACAATTTCTTCTTGTTCCATAGGAATGCACATTATCATTCTTTACAAAGCATTCAGAGTGTGTTTTTACAAATAAGGCACAATACAATACATAAATACATGGAAGAGTCAGAAAGCCATTTTCAGCAAAGACAGGCTTGCAACTAACTCTAGGTTTTAAATTGAAAATAACTCTCATGGCACTTTTTTGTAAGGCAAAAATCCGTTTAGAGAGGGTGGAATGACCCCAGAAGATAACATTGTTGCACAAATGAGTATATATATAACTAAAATACACCATTTTTAATGTATCAAATGAGACAGTGTTTCTCAAGGATCTGAGAATGTATATACCACGAGACAATTTGTGCGAGATAAAGTTAATATGATCCCTCCAATCAAGAGTTTCATTTAATTTTAAGCCTAAGAAAGAGATGTAGTCAGGATGTCTGATAGTGGAGTTGTTAATATAGAGGAGAGGTAACTGGTCGTGTTTAGTATATGCTGAATGAAATAGTAGAAAATTTGATTTGGTCTCATTGATTAGGGATCCATTACTGTAGGTCCATTCAGCCATAGATTAAACGGCTTCACGACTCAGGTTAATTAGCCCTTCTAGGTTTTTGTTTGAAAGTGTGTGACTTGTGTCATCTGCAAACAGAGTGACAAAACCCTCTTTCAAGTGACAAGGAAGGTCATTGATTGCGACAAGGAACAGAATGGGTCCCAGTAGGGAACCCTGTGGCACACCTCGGTTCCAGATTTTCATATCCGACATGTGTGCTCTACTAAACCCATCATCATCAAATTACTTCAATTCCACACACAATTTCCCATTTGAAAGGTAAGATTTGATGAAGTTCAGGGGAGTGCCTATCACTCCAAGATCAGATATATATATGTAATTGTATGGCTACTTTCCAAATATGTTTGTTTCATAACTTTGTTGTGGTTTTGATCAATAGTCACATGACATTCCTAAACAATGATTTTCTCGTCTGCTGAATAATGGCAATGAAATATGCAAAATTGCTGAGAAATGATCCACCTGTACATAGAATCAATCCACGGACCCTAGGTATGCCGGGACATTGCTCAGACCACTCTGCCACCAACCAGGCTTCATAATCCCCATGGTAATTTTTGGGGAATTCAAGGGAACTAGATATATATGTACATATTATGCTCTGCTTTTTAGTTTGACTCGAGTGCTATTATAGGATTGAACCTGATGGTTTGTGACTTCTTTGAAGCCCTCTTTTTCACTTGCGTTGCCATCTTCAATAGGCAGCAATATGGTATCTAGTTTCCTTGAATCCTCTGAACAGTAACCTACGAATGGAAGGCGTGGTGGTCTGTGCGTTGGCCAAAGTCTATGGTTTGATTAGTGGTCCAGGTGGATTTTTTTTCTGGGGGTAATTTTTCGCATACCTACATGAAATGCTCACCAATGCAATTCCTGGATCCAGCACTGAATGGGGTGTAGGCAAAAGAGTGCCGGTCAGCGGTCTCTGAAGGCAGGAAGCGGTCTGGATCGAACTTGTCTGGATCGGGGAAAGGAATTGGGTCCCGGTGCAGCACGTGATTCAAGATGTTGATTGGAGTTCCTGGCGGGAATGTGTGGCCATCTGTAAAGTTTGAGGAACAAAAATTGGGTGTGCTTATAGGACCACATGCTGGAAGTGAAAACTTCTTGGACCGATTTATATTTCCAAATAAATCTGAATAAAAAAGGAGAATAAGGTACATACAATATTTTTAAAAAATCAATACATATTCCATTTATGTAAATTTTATTTTTTGTTTGACAAAATAGGTATTTATCTGAAAAATGCGTCTGAATACTATAACACTCAATTTTTTCTCTTATGTCAATTATATTTCTATTCTAATTAACAATTCTCATCATCATTGGTTACATCTTCAATCACCGTTTCCACATTTTCATCATTTTCTCGCATCTTACTTTCATTGTACTCATGAATAATTTGACTTATTTCATTTCTATTTCTACAGAATTCTAGGAAAGAAACTATTGGCTTATGATAATTATTATCTATTAACCTTTGAATTTCAAGATTCGGTAAATAATACGAACAGGGAAATATGGTACGTGATTTAAACTGTGCACTTTTTCCTGCTTACTGGTTGTCCTACCATCTGGTGGCAGTTATGCGCACTGTTAGGACAGCCCGTCTGACGACTGTATTGGAACTACGTTGCCGAAGCAAAAACTGCAGTACGGTACGTGACGCGAGTTTGCTCTTTTTCCCCCGAAAGTGCCCAACGGGCCAAAAGAAGTTATCACTTCAAAAATTATGTGGTAATAAACTTTTGAGGGGATCCATGAGATCTTTTTGGCTTAGCATGCACGTCAAATGTAGTGTGGCGTTAGAAGGTGGCAACCAACAACTGAGGTGACTTGCCTCATCAACCCATTCACACTGGTGCATTGTGATGGAAATCTCTTTCCCCAGCTTTCACTCCAGTAAAGGCTAAGATTACTCAAAAAAGTCAGATCACTCAAGGTGACATGGAGGATATCATTTTAACCCTGCAATACAATTGTGGAACCAATGTAAGTGACAAAATATTTGGAATGCACTGCCAAACTGATAGTTTTTCTATTACCTAGACATTTCTTCTTCACACGCACCATTTATTGATAACAACAAAAACAAACGCTCCTATATCATGCAGTTAACATCTGTCCTTTATACCTCTGCCAATTCCTTTTCCCCGTTAACCTCTCTCATGGCTGGTGTCCCGACACTCCCTTGCCTCTGCCGTGGCCTTGCTGGGTAGTGTGTACATGAGGGTAGCTAACATCAAATGCTTTTACCTGTCGAACTCACATAAAGTCAGTTTTCTCTATGTATATTGTTTAGGTACTCACTGATGGTAAGTGGCGATTCCAGCTCTCGTCCAATTTGTGGCACAGATGGATACATACGGAGCACCTCCTTAATAAACCGATCAAGGTATTCCATCTTGTTGATCGAGTCAGTGCGAAATAATCCTTTACATGTTCAACAAATTTTCCATTTTAATACTTCTATAGTTCAACTCACTATTTACAAATAATACTTCACATATCAACTGAGCTGTTTCGGTGGAGCTGACTACAACTCTCGAAACTCACACTATCGATAGGCCTCATCAATCGATTGTAAGATTGAATTTGGCAGTGGTGGGTTGTGATTGGTTAGAAATTTCGCGCACTGGTTCGCCTTCGACGAGAAAATAAGTCAAGTTACGCCAAGTTAAGTTGTAGTGAACGAACCTCAAGTCAAGTTACTCCAAGTTAAGTTGTAGTGAACTAGCCTTGAAACGTGTGAATGGCGTAATGTTTGGCAGTGAAGCGAGTTTCCTCGCTAGGTTAAAGGCTACATGTCACTTGACTAAGATTACTTGAAAAATGCAAATCAGGCGAAGAGTGTCAAGGTGAGATGGAGGATATTATTTCATCCATGCACTACTTCTCCAGAACCGATAGAAGAGACAAAACGTTAGATATGAACTGATAGTTACTAAAATTACTTCTTCCCATGCACCTTAAATGGTGCCAACAAAATGGACTAAGACGGGTGAAAAAATAGGCAAAGTCTTTATCCAACACAGTCCCCTTTCCCGTGTAAATTGTCGTTGCCCCAGTGAAAAAATTGTATAGAAATTGTATACAATGTATAGGGCCAGCTTGTATACAAATTGTGCACAATTTGTATACAATGTGTACAAATTTTGTTGTGTACAAATTGTACACAATTTTTATACAATGTACACAAAATGTACACATTTGTACACAATGTATACAATTTGTACACAGTGTATACAATTTGTACACAGTGTATACAATTTGTACACAGTGTACACAATTTGTACACAATGTATACAATTTGTACACAGTGTACACAATTTGTACACAGTGTATACAATAGCAATTTGCACCTATATGAATTATTGTTTATATAATTATATTGGGGTGCTGGAATTATGACAAGCTGCAAATTACAATCAATACATTTATTAGCATTGAGTAAAACATTTACATTTATCAAAACAGCATTGATATCAATTTTTCATATTACACATAAAAAAATTCTTGGGTGGAAAGGGATTTACACAATTATACAACCTCCCTCCCACCATCCACTTCCAGAATTTCTTTTTCTCCCGAAGTTGACAATCTCCTTAACTCATTCAAACGCCGACTCATTGCAGCTACCAGGTCGGCATTCCTCACAGGGCCTCCGCCCTTTTCCGCATTTACCTGGTGGGCAAATGCTGAAAAAATAATAATAATGAGTGCATGAGTTAAGGTGAGCCACAAACTTGGCGTAAAACTTTTTTGATAGGTCCATTAGTTACTTTTAAAAATCAGTTTCACCTAGAACACCTGTGCGGTTATATTGACAGTCAATAGCCATCCCATTACTTCAAAAAAGTAGTTAAATTATAATAATTTTTTTGAGTAAACGCAACTCCCCAGCCCTCCCCATTTGGGCAAAATTCAAAACAGTTTGTTCTTATTCAGTATTAACCTCTATCACGTATTTCTTAAAATATAAGTCCAGTAATGGCCTTTTAACAGTTCATATAAAACAATGTTCTCACGAATTATCAATTGCGGTCAATATGACCTCTTAGCTTTTCTAGGTAGGAAGGTGGGTTCAGGCATTCTAGTATTAAAAAGATTCATGCATAGAAAGAAAAGGCAGTTGTGACGAGGCTTCATTGCAAATAAATATTGTTTTCATAATTTCAAAAAAGTGCTTCTATGTATTTAAGAGCAATATGAGGCAGCTAGCGCAGATGTAGTTGCAGCAAGTATGCATGTATAATTAATTATAATTCAAGTTATGCACAAATTTCACTTCTAGACATTTACAGGAACCTATCTTGTCCATAACCCAGGGACTACCTACTATATTTTTGAAAAACCTTCAAAGAATGATAAACTGGTGGTGAACTTTCAATAAACTTACAAAGAATAGCAGCAATTCCATCCCGGTGGAGAGAATCCCTCCTTTCGGCTTTGTGGGTGCCATTGCATTTCTGGCCCCTAACTGAGCACAGCCTTAGTGCTTCATCGGAGAATACCTCCTCCATACAATTTATTGAAATTACTAATGGTTACAAAATCCTAGGTGTCATATAAGCTCTTTCATGCCACTTGAAGCACTATTGCATTTCTTCTGTATTCCCATTCTCATTGATGCTTCATCCTCATCAGTTGCTTAGGTATGCTGAAAGAAACAGCTTACATGAGTCATGATATCACTGGGAAACATATTTAAGAATATGATTGAAACACAATCAGTGCCAGGTTATTCTATTATACATATTCCCTGATCTTATTATATTTTGCACCATGTAGACAGTTTTTATGGCTGATACTAGCATGTTCATGGCCTATAGTAATTTAGGTAGAATTAACATTTTGACACAAATTTTCAAATTCAATATCAGCAGCTATATCATCAATAATGAATGTCAAGCTCTTAATTTACCTAAGACACCACCAGAGAAATCTTTTTAAGTCCCCTTATCAGAAATATGGGTGTTCAAAGTTACAGAGAAATTTTGCTGGATGCGTGTGGTCATGACCACACGCATCCAGTTCTCGATTCACAAAGAACAAATATTTGCCAAATGAAGCTCTTATTAACTTGACTTATTTTTCCCTTTTTGTTAACAAATCACTTTTGTCCTCTTCCTATTTTTTATCTCGATGCACTCCCCTTTTCACGACTGACGTTTGAACACACCCCTTTCCACATACCCCCATGCTGGCTTCTAAGGGTAATACATATGTAAATTCTATCCTCTACATCATCACTACATCACGCTTTTGCATGCTTATGCTTAGCCAGGTGAGAGATTCGGCCATGTCATTGGAATGTTTAACCCTTAGAAAATATTCTACTCAATGCTGTGACTAATGAAATAAATTTCTAACCTGAGCTTCAGGATGATGTCCCAGGGTGTACAGACTCCAATTCATTGCAGCTGATGTGGTGTCATGGCCCTTAAACAAAAGGATGTAATGAGTGAAGCATATAGAATCCAGTATTTCATTACTCTATGACCTATTACAACAAGGACCAGATTCCACGTATGTTCAATGATAAAACTGGAGTGGGAGCTACTTCAGGAAAAGTTTAAAATGTCATCATTCTTTTACCTTCATTGGTAAATACATTTTACTTGCAAACACGAAGTCCGTCCTCCATCATCTCCTTTCTTTTAGGAGTCTTCCTGCTTCTAATCTTCCCTCATAGAGTATCTATTCCCTCCCCGTCTCTCTTCCTCTTACCTGGCTAGCATTCTCTCAACTCTCCTATCAAAATTCACCCCTCAACTTCCTTGTTTTACGACAGTGCTCATTTGAAGTCCTTTGATAGTCTTTTATGGAAGTATTTACTAAGAGCTGCCAACATCAATTCTCCCTTTCTATTGAGCAGAACTTATGGTAATGTTATACCCATTCTAATGCTTTCTATGCTGCACCCATTGTCATGCTAAATATTGTACCTTCAATCCATCTATAGCAGTTATCAGAATATGATTATCTCTTCATTATGTCTGGATAGTAATGGGAGGGAACATATATTTGATGGATTTATCAAACTTAATTGATTATCAATGATGGTATACATACATAATAATTATTTCAGTGATACAGGGCCATAGCTAAAAATCTTCAAAAGTATAATGTGCTGACAGGAAGGTTTCTGGGATTCGTGAAGTTCGAAGGATGCCTACAGTACAGTAGGTGAAACGTCGCCACCAAAATGACAACGCGGACGAATCCCGGAAACCTGCCTGACTGGAAAACTGAACGCCGCGAAAACCTTCGTTAGAAACTATAAAGTGCCGAGTTCAAAACTCATGTTTATCCTTTATCATAAAGCGCACGGAAATAGCAGTGGGTCTGGTCATTTGAAAATACCTAACAAGAAACATGACATATACTCCACTGATACTACAGTATATATTTCTTTTCACAAATTTTAGTTTTCTTACTATTATGATGTTAACATTTTGAAATACATCTGATTACCTTATTTTAAAGTTTGAAGTTTCCCTCTTTTGTGAGCACATCCGTTTTGGCTGGATAACTTGACATAGTTTGAATCTGAATTAGAGTAAATTTAATCACATCACTGTAAATTTTTTAAATTTCCTATTAAATAACGAATCTTTTGCTTATCAAAGGGGATGGATACTACATCAGGAAAAGTATTCTTCGACCACTGGGGGTGTCACTGCCATGAATGCTACAAGCACTACTAGCAGATAAAAAATCATGTCTTCACCATTCTGCACATAAAAGATTGGACAATGGGGTAAATGTTTGTTGATAATAGATTAGATTAAATTAGCGGCAGGACCTCTAAAGATTGAGTCCTGGGGCACTTAGACCTAACGGTCCATTGTGCCATCCGCAAGATTTGACATCACCCATAGAGTCCTATGGCCTTGCTAAAGGCCAGAATATCTCTGATGGGGATGTCCCTGATTTCCTTGGGGTCCATGTGTGCAGCCCCAAGGTGTCTCATGTGAGTCCTGGAGATTACAGGGCACTCGCAGAGAATATGAGATGTGGTTTCATCCTCTTCTTCGCACCATCGACAACTTGGTGAGTTAATCAGTCCCAGGAAATTGAGGTGCCTATTGACACGATAGTGGCCTGTCAACAGTCCAACTATTGTTCTAAGTTGGCTTCTATCCAGGGTCTTAGTTCCTGTGTGGAGTTCCAGATCTTAGAGTGTCTGCCAGATGTCCATTCTCTGACCTCTGCTCTCCCAATAGCAGGGGTGATTGGTAGAACTGGTTCAGGGCCAGTTGGATTGTGACTAGCGCCAGCTTTGGCAAGCTCGTCTGCCTTTTCATTTCCGGGTATGCCTTTGTGACCAGGTACCCAGAAAAGCTTGATTCTACAATGCCTAGCTATCTCCGATAGTGCCTCTCGACACTCTTGTAGTAGGCGTGATGTACACCAATGTGAGTTAAGCGCCTTGATCGCAGCTTGACTGTCGGTGCATATGTGGATTGGTCCTTTTTTGAGGTCTCGATCCTTGATAATATAGGCACAGGTCAGAATCGCAAAGATTTCAGCCTGGAACACTGTGGCGTACTTCCCTAAGGAGAAGTGATACGATCTTGAAGGGCTACCTCCGTAGATGCCTGCCCCTGCTTTATTGTCTTTTCTGGAGCCATCTGTATACCACGCAGAGGCTCTGATGTGGAGATGTTTCCCCCCTCTCTCCCACTGTTCCCCAGAGGGGATTGATAATAATTATAATGGAAAGAAAAAGTATTAACTTGACTAAAAATAGACACGTTTTCAATGAAGCAGTTCTGGGTGATGGGGAGTGGTATGAAAGCAAACTAACGTGTGCATTGCATAATCCTTCAACTACACACTTCCTGGAAGATTCATGAAATGCACACTTGGCTCCCACCCCATGGCAGTTATTATTTTTTTAATTCACCCCTTTACTCTGTTTGGCTAACAAAGGTGGCATTTACCATTTGCATGGAGCCTTTTGAAAATCAATACATTAAAATATTTTTGTTTTAGAATATGTACTCGCAAATGGGACGATTGTATTTCTGATTTAATGTTTGCGCCTAGGACTTATGTTTCAGAGACTACTGTCTTCTACCCAGCGGAGTCGAATTTCGGGAGGCAATTAATAAAACCAGACGACTTATACCAAATGGCAGAGTTTGGTGAGATAGCAAAGTTTGAGTGATTTGTGATTAAGTTACGATGGGGGGGTAAGACCTTGGGCCAATCGCACGTTTGGGATTCAAAGCCAGTGTCTTGAGGAAATGCGAAGTGGGCGAGTTTGGTTTTCTATTGAATCCTTTTGTTTGAAACAAGATGCATTATTTTTGGGAGGGGGGTGATGTTCTGTTTAAATGCTTAATGCTTGGGTGCATCCGCTGCTTCTTTTGTGTTGGCGTAATCAGGTTCGGAGACCACTGTTGAAGGAGGAGAGGGGTGGAATAAGCCAGCCGATTCAGGGGTGGAATAAGCCTCCCCGTCTCTGGTGAGACGGGGAGGAAGGTGTAGACTCAGGAAGGAAGGTGAAGGTCTGTTCTCGCACTCGGAGGGGCAGTTGTGCAAAACTGAGCTATTTTTTTTACTTCTTGCGAGTCTCGTTAGGATTTTGTCTTTTGGGTTTTGTTTTACATCAGTCGTTTGGGCTTCGTACGGATTTCGTTAGGATCTAGAATCAGTGATAGCTTAACCCTTAGACTGCGGGAAACGTACTGAACAGGAAGTTGCTAGAAAAAATATTGTCATATTTGTTTTCAACAATTACACCTATAAACAAATTTTCAGCACAGGGTGGACGACATGCGCTCTAGCTGCAGCAGTTCAAGGGTTAAATAGGCTTGTATTTTCCATTCCTTATCATTTGTTTTTTTTTTCTCTTCACCATGTCCTGTTTTCTACTCGTTTCTATTCTCGATAATGAGCAGGTACTGGAGTCAACGAGTGGATGACCAACACTACCTACCCCGAAAGAATCGCAAAATTCTACTTAATGTATTTCTACCCATTTCAACCTATTCCCCCCTTCCAAGTGTGGGTGGAAGCCTTTAACTTACTCGCAATGGCACCCACAGCATATCACCGATATCTTCTGAGCACTCCTGGGGATGGAGGTTACAGCATGTGAATTTTTATGCTTACGTTACACCACTAAATTTTGTACATTGAAGACATATGTAACTGAAAAAGGGGATCATTCACTAAAAATTATTGATGGTACTAAATATCCCATTATATATATTTTTAATGCAAATTATATTTTTTTAATTATTTAAATGTTTAAGCTATAAGTACTATAAAAAACACATTGGAAGAAAAATTGAGAAAACCATCAAGATTCAGTTTTTACACAATGCCTCATAATCTACCATGAACTATGCACTGTGGGGTTCAGAGGACCTCGGACCATGTTTTACTATTTTTATTAATGCTGCACATAGCATGTAAGTGACTGTGCCACACACAAGCGTCTTTTCTTAAAATATGAAAAGGAATTTACATTGGTGGTTTGTTTACTACCTTTATTTCAAGTTTTGCAAAAGTTACTGTAAAGAAAAAAATTGCTGGGGTCCACTGGACCCCAGCGTGAACTACTAGGGTTAACCTTTCAATGCAGTCATTTCTCGATTATCCCTAGTAGCAGAGGACATTGTCACAACGCTGCATCAATGTGTACAATGATACATGACAATGTGCACGTTGCCACAGCGTTGCATCAACATCCAAGCACAACGTTATCACTTCACGTTGCCACAACGTTGCAACAACATCGAAACACAACGTTATCAGTCGACGTTGAATCAACGTGCATGCAACGTTGATGTCAGCCATGATTTAAATTATACTTTATCTATAATTATACCACAGGGGTTGGCAAACTGCGGCACTTCACATTCGTGCACGTGAACATTGTCTTTACGTATAAATATGTATTTCATGTTAAATAATTGATTCTACTAGTTAGTTGCGTCTGCTTGTGAACGTGAATGTGAACAAACATGTGGGAATTGGAAAATATCTTGTTTATTTTCAGTAATATTGCATTTACATTCATACTATGTGGCAATATAGGTTTCAATTAATTAATGCCTGATAACTGTTATCGTGATTGGATGGTATTTCCTCTTAACTGTAATCCTGTAATCGCAATTTAAAAATTAGTTCTCAATATCACATTAATCCAAGGGAATGGTGATATATATACGACTTTAAAGACGCAAGATATTTTATACCGGGGGCAAAGATGTGTGCTTAGAGCCATAGGACTTACCATAATTAGATAGATACAAAGTTATCAGGAAGATACAAGGTAGGATAATACGAAGTACATACACATATCATCGCGTGATAATAACATGAATGGTATTTAAGACGTGAATTTCCATTTTTAATTTTTAGAGGGCAAGGGAGTTTCAAGGGAGAAAGTTTTACCTGAGTAACTAGGAAAGAACTGTCATTGACAAATTATCAACATTAATTTTAATTATGGGATAATTTCATTGATGGCTAAAGCTAGGGAAATTTTTTTATATTCCGTTAAAAATTATGCACCGATAACGTTGCAGCGATGTTGCAATGATAACGTTGCAGCAACGTGGTAAATTCGGATGAAGAGGCAACGTGCATGCAACGTTGCGACAACCAACATCAACGTTGTGTGCACTTATACCTTTGTCGTTGTCACAACGTCCGCACATAACGTTGTCACAACGTCCTCTGCTACTAGGGATGTTGGTTTCATATACATATTTTTTTTTTAACCCTGATAGCCGAGAGGAGGATTTCATAAGCATTCCACAATGGGCTAGTGCCATGCAGGCAGTGCGGTTCACTTGCCAGGGCCCCACGTTCCACTTGAACTGTATCCCATCCGTCATATCCACTTCTTTGCTTGCTTCTTTACAAAATCTTTTCACATTTAGGCAAATTCCCCTTAGCATTTTTTTAAGTATCTACTACCAATAAGTTTTGGCAAACTTTGAATCCTAGATATTTGAAGTTACCTAAATATGTTATGCATTACATTTAAGATATACTATCAGAGTATTCACTAAAAATATTTCCCTTCCTTGCAAGCATAGAGAGGTCTCAAAAAATCATGCTGAACTATGGTTGACAAGGATGATCAATATGGGGCCATATGCCACCTTTATTCCCACTTTGGTAATGAGAAATTATGTATTTGTTTTAAATTTATTTGGAGATCATTGACTACATCATTTCTAAAAATATAATTTCAGTTTCCTAATTGCTTGTGAATTACCGAAAAAAAGATCCCCAGACAGCACACACTATGCAATACAAATGAAATTCAACTGAATTGCCTCAATAATACATCATGTAATGGGAATGTAATATGGCCGTAATACAGCCATAATTTCGATGTATTTTTGCTTCAAAAGTCCTCTAGGGCATCGTAGAAGTCTCTACCCAGATGAAAAAAATTTGCTTTCCACACCCTTTCCAATTGCTTTCCGTAGGTTGCTTTCCGATTGCCTACCAATGGTGCAAAAAGAAAGCAATTGGAAAGCAAATTCATACTTTCCGTTTGCTTTACGAACATTTTCCGGATTTTCCGAAAAAAAAACGTCCATAGGAAAGGAACCCTGGCGAAAATATTGTAGAGGGAAGCGGATACGAACCGTCGACGAAGCGGAGATTTAACGTTAGTACACGAAGCGAATCGGAATGTGAACGAACCGTAACTAAACTGTCTTCGAAGCGAAATGAAACAAAATGAGACAAGGAAGCGTACAAACGAAGCGTTCACGAGCCGGAATCCTAGAGTATGGAAGCGTTCCCGAGCCGGAAACCTAGCGGACGAAAACGTTCACGAGCCGGAATATCGTTTTACCTCTCCACTGACTTCGCAGCTCCCTCAAAATAAAAAAAGATAATTTGATATTAATTAATTTGAGTATGCTGTTGCGCTATGTCATTATGTAGTACGTCGTATTATATTACCTCATACCTATCGTTACGATAACGGTATCGCATGATTACCTAACTAAAGACGCAATGCACTTATTCTTGCACCCATTACTGCAGATTCAGCGTTTAGAAAGACGTATGTATGTAGTCACTTCCGTGGATAAATGTTACTTCGAGAACTATAGTCATTAAATGATAATTCCGTGATAGTTTGAGGAAATACAATAAAATCTTAAAAAAATTTATTTGCCATTAATTAATGCCAGATAACTATTATCCTATGTTGCCACATAGTATGAATATACGAGGGCAAACTTAAAAATAAGGTCTCCTAAGTCGTTGCGTCGCCGTATGAAGCACTAGGCGCAATCCGCCAACACCGCCGTGTTCCTTAGTTCCCCCACTACCACTCTGACTCTTGTGAATGCAATATTACTTCGAATAAACAAGATGTTTCCAATTCCCGCACGTTAGCTTCAGCGTCGTAGCTAGGGGCTGGCCAGGCGGGCGGTTGCCAGGGGCGCAACCCTCACGGGGCGCACTTTGCAGACCCACAGCCTGCGGGCCACAAATAGAGGTAATATTACCTAGATTTATGTGGTATCAACCAGTAACTGTCGTTGCTGGGCAGCTTGATTCTTCTTAAATCTCCTTGTCGGAAAGCGGAAGCGGAAAGCACTGCTTCCCTACGTTTCGTGCACGCTACTTCAGCAGTCAAAGAACCGTACACGAAGCGGCAGAAAACGGAAGCGGAGGGCACCGCTTCCGTACGTTTCGTGTACGCTACTTCAACAGTCAAAGAACCGTACACCAAACGTTGATTCTCTTCCTTAAGCAAATCACCGCTACGTGTACCCTTCGTGACCGGTCGAGGAAGCGGAACATTTTCGCCAGGGAAACGGAAAGCAATCGGATGGTAATATAATCACATTTATTCTCTGAAATAATTGTAAGTCCATGGGAAAGGAATCGGAAAGCAATCGGATGGAAACTAGCCTCAATGCAAGCCAACCGGAAAGCATCGGAAGCCAATTGGAATGCAAAGTTGTTTTCCGTTTCCTTTCCTTTTGCCTGCGGAAAGGAAACAGAAGGCAAAAATTTTCATCTGGGTAGCTACTATAAATGTGGAGACATTAGGTTTAACCGACATCCCGCCTTAAAAGATATTGTTAATACGTCAACGTCATTAAATATCACTGTAATTAGTTGTTCTCAGTTACCTTACGCCGCATGCTATGATTTTCTTCCGTGTTGGAGTTATATTTGGGTCTACATAGTCATTTTCCTTGTTTAATCGCCTATTCCACTTACATTCGTGGGATATTCCCCTTTAAGCCTGGAGAGCCCGACAACAATAAAGGTAACCTGGCAACCAGTTATAGTCGAGTTGACTTTATAGTCCATTCATTGAAGCTTTTCACCTCAGAAATATTTTACTATGAACCGATTTACATGAAATTTTGGAATTAGGCTTATCTTACCCTTATCTTCAAAAGTGATATTGACCCGACCTCCGTTCTTACCCTGGGGGTGGTTGCCACCCCTTCTCGTCAGTGGAAATTTTTTTGGTCAAAATAACCTCGGGGATCGATAGAAGACCCAATTCTAAGCAAAAAGTGTTCTATGAAGTTTTTTCAAAAACTCGATACTTTTCGAGTTATTGGCGATTGAAAGCTCAGAATTTTCCCACGTTTTTCAACGGTTTTTTGTAAATATCTAAAAAAATATGCGTTTAAACGATAATTTCATAATAAACAAAATTGTAGCAGGTAAGAAAATGAACAAATTGATTTTTTATAGTGTGTTTTAAGTGCAATATTAAGCGAGATATTGAAGATAAAAACAGTTTTTTTTGTCTGAAATTTATTCGATGTCTTCAATGCCATCTAGCGGACAACGGATATGTTTTATTGATATGACAATGAGAAACTTTTTTATAGTTTTTTTATTAGCAGCAAAGATGAATTTCTTTCAGTTGTGAACGCAGCGTCGAAAAATGCTGTTGGAATGTTTGCATGAACATTAAGAGCGCATAGCTTGACGTAAAAACTGCAGTGCATACAAGTTAACGGTATTGATAACAATTATCAATCGATCATCTTTCCACTACGGAGCATTACGACGCGGAATTTTAATTGGGAAACCCTCATGTTCTTCACTGGTAAGTCTCAATTATTGAAATACCGTGAGAAGCGTCTTTGCCGTGAATTATATGAGTTACTATGCGATTAGTTTGACAAACTAACACCTTATTTATTGAATTAAACATGTAATGCCTGTAATAACGTTAGGAACTGTAATGTACATTTCTTAGAAATCGCTTCTCATTCCGATGTTGCCATTTACGTATCACCATCGTAATTCCGAAGAATGAAAGTGAGAGCAACAATGTTAATGCTAAACATACATTATAGACACATGCTCGCGAATATTTCATTTTATAAGTGCATCTAGAATACCATTGGAGATATGGCATCTCCTACTTTCTCGCAATATTCTCTAATATAAAATAATTGCAGTCAACGTACTGGTGTGAATTATGCAAAAACTTTGTACGTAGATATTACAGCGAAAGTGTCCATTTCAGCACAGAACGTGTAGAATAATGTATTACAAGTGTCTATCAGTTTTCATGACAATACCTGCAATAATTGAATCCAAAGAAGTAAGATATGGCCTTCATTCACCTTCATTTTGCCGTTAACTGAATAAGTAAAAGCTGTCAATTGTGGTCACAGAATATGTATAAATACATAGATAAATTATTATTTTTTGCCATGAAATTCATAAAAACTGTAAATTAGTGATTGTGGTCACAGAATATGAATAAATACACAGAATGATTACCAGTTCTTACCGTGCAATTCATAACACTGTCTTTCGTGCCTGTGATAACGAAATGTTTGATGCGTGATTTGTGCTAGATCTCTCGTTTGACATATCACAAAAGTTACTCACTCTTTTTCATCGAATATCAACGAGCAGGAATTACGTGTTAGGTACAAAAATCTGAAAGATTAGCAAAACCCATGGGGCCGAGTACTTTGTGAGTTATGGAGGGGGGTGTTCAAAACGAAATAGGCATAAATCGCTAAAAATATGAAATTTCTAAATAATACTCCCCAACGGATAAAAACTCTTAGTTGATGTTTGTAATCGCAGAATATGAATAAATACACAGATTTATTATAATTTTTTTCCGTGAAATTCATATGGAAACGAGAGTAAAATTCGACAAATGCTAAACTTCGATTGAAATGGGATAAAAAACCGTCTCGAAATGTGTATGTGATGGAGTTTTACATGTAGGAACAGAGAGATATGCCACGGAAGGAAGATTATTGGTGAGATTAGAATGAAAGTAGATGCGTTGAATATTATCAGATTGTCATATTTGAAAAAGTCTATTGACGGATAAATTGTTTCATATAGTGTCATGAAAATTGAAATGCAGAACGAAGGTATTACTGTACGCTATTGTTTAAAAATTGGAGATAATATCTGCATTACTATTGTATTTATGGAGAAAAGTTTGTCCGGACGAAATTGTTTGGGAAATATTGATACGAAATATATATACACGGATAATTCAAGCTAATAATAACATAAGCATTTCAAACAAAGCATACCTTCAAGTGCCGTTCATATATTGGAGTTGAAAATGCTGAAGTTCTTCAAGTTTAGCAAATTACAACAATGCGATTTAAAATCGTTTGTATCTTTCGCGCCCTTTTTTATTTTCCAACTCAAGCTTCAAGTGGAAACGATGGTGGCTCCATGTCACGTTCTTTATGACGGGTGAGATGGAACTAATGGCAGGCGGAGATAATGAAACGGATCAAGAGTCGAAAGATACGGATCAGAGCGGATGAATCGTCTAAAAGACCAGCACATGACCGGCAGTTCACCGATTGAGATCCGAAGATGTTCACGTCGCCTGGGTGGCGGAGTTGAACTACGGAAAAGTGACATTTTATGACGTATTCTCACTAGAGTGAGTTTACAAAATAACCCCCCAGGTCCTTATCTTAGGTTTTTGGGGAAACAACTGACAAATGTAAAGCATACTGACAAGAAAGAGGTCATTTGTGTCACCAAGGGTTGGTAAGAGTTGGTTGGTAAGGGTATGTTTTTAATAGGGTTGTATAGGATGGAGGGTGAAGGGAACATCAGCGTCAAGGAGCTTTCAATGAAAGCCTTAGAGTGGTCCACAACCTTATGTCTCAATGGACGTTCTTTGCATGCTGTACCTGAAATACAATCCAAATGACATCCAAGTTGGTGGTCGGAATCCCACTCCTCCACTTATACCAGGGTTATAACCCCTCTGCTCAGAATGGGAAGCTGCCTCCTGGGAAGCTGCCTGCCTGGACCTGGGGGTCCTTACCATGGTTTCCACAGGAATATTCATGTATAGTTCTGTATCGATAATTTATTTTGCAAAAAAATAATACAAAAGTTTCTCTTGGTAGGTTTAGTCAAAATATAGTATATAAAATTATTCTTTTTGTGTATAGTTGAGCATTTTATAAATGTAAAATAAATGCTAGTTTTTCTGGTTCCTTTCATCAGCAGGGATGTCATTGCCGTTTCCTGAAAGTTAGAGGAACGCCATTGGGGCTGTTTAAAGTTATTTCTCCCTGTAGAACTAAATCTTCCTGCTTGCATATACTCTTCACCTCAAGGGCTTGAACCAGTCGTATGACAACAATCTTCAGTTCTAGGAGAGCCAACTTCTGACCTGTTAAAAATAAAAAATGGAAAAATTGGTAATAAAATCTGAGTGTTGCAATATTTATTCCAGTCTTAGTACAGTACTCTCTCATTATTTTGACATACTTTGAACTATTAGGGCTGTCAAATTACTAGTTTTCCACCTAAATATTTGAACCCACGATGCCATCACATATCTAGCCTCTTACACACATTGCCTCACAGCTTGAAGAAAAAAAACTCCAATAACTTTTCCTTAATATTCCCAATCGTATCCGAAATAGCACAAACATCATTCATGGGAAAGTTATCCATGTGCAGTCTATGAAAACTAATGTATTAGATTGATGGGACTAGGGAGGGTTTCAATAAATCTTATGTTGCCTTATATTGCTGAGGTGGAATTTGAAAAGAGGCCAAAATTACCTGACATATATAATATGGCTCCTTTCCAAAAATGCACATTTCATAACTTCTGTTTGGTCTTAATCAATATTCACATGACATTTTCAAACAATGATTTTCCAACCTGACGAATAATGGCAATGGAATGCGCAAAAATTGCTGAGAGATAATCCAACTGTACATAGAATCAAGCCACGGACCCTAGGTATGCCGGGACATTGCACAGACCACTCTGCCACCAACCAGGCTTCATAATCCTCATGGTAATTTTATCTGGAATTCAAGGGAACTATATACATATGTACATATTATGCTCTGCTTTTTAGTATGGCTCGAGTGCTATTATAGGATTGAACCTGATGGTTTGTGACTTCTTTGAAGTCCTATTTTTCCCTTTCGTTGTCATCTTAACTCTTTCGCTATAAATGCCGGAAATATACGGCAGTAGGTGTCCTGACCAGGAAGACGAAAGCCGATAATTTTCGTCGCAGATTTTTCCTACGTAATCGAACGAAAGCCGCATATTTTCGTCGCTAAGCTTTTCACCCTTTCTGGCCCTCCCAGGTACACAGCTTCTGCGTTTCGGGACCCAACGCAGCGGGGGTCTGGCCTTTCCTTAGTGATCCGGGAGCAGGTAATACCTAATCCCTTCGTCAAATTAGCAACCTCTTTGCGGTAAGGGTCCGCGGTCAGTGAATTTGCTAAATACATATTTGTTGCATTCTCAAAAAATATAAAATCAGAATTTAACTTCTAGTCTTTTGGTGACCGTATAAAATTTTTAAGCGAAATTTTAAAATAAATATTAACTGATATCATGATTTCAAGATATCAATCAATATATTTTTTTGCAATGGAATTGGTTTATGCATTGAATCCTTTAATTTTGATGGTAGATTTTCGATTAAAATTTTTATATGCACGGTAAAAAATCAAGGAATCATTTTCAAAGTATACTCTTTGAGAGCAATCAAAAAATACACATATATTAAACCCAATAAATAAAAAAATTGTTCACCGCGAACCCATGCCGCTGGTTATGTTGTTAACTTGCGAAAGGTTGAGCTTAATGTGGTTTGAGCGAGATATTTCCCTAGTCATAATGGAGACCATATTCTAATTTTATTTTTTTATTTCAGCGTCTGTAAGAAGTATGAAATAAATATTGTAATATTAATGGTGCAAAGACATAGTTATATATGCCCAAAAATCTCAGTAATTAAATAAATAAAGCTACATAAGTCTCTAACTTGACTCATTTTTTCCCGCCTTACGTCTGAAAACCTTTCAAAACAGCAGGTTTATTTGCGATTCGGTAAAGGTTACTTCGGTGAGTAATAGATTATTTTTTATAAATAGTTGAGAAAACATGCAATCTACACAAAGTTAGTTTTTTCACGATATCTAGGTGCTAGAAGTTCCTATTTCCTTCAATATTCTCCCTCTGGAGCCCACAGCCATAATCTATCCCACGTAAAACTACTTATATTTACAGGCAAATTGCTCGAAAAGTAGTTCGGCTAGGGGTAGTTAATATTTTGATACCATTGGTAAGATGAGTTTTTTTCTTTAAAATGAGGCCAAATTCATCAAATTCTAGGTGAAGTGGGCTTTCGCTCAGACCACCATTGTCTGCCCCCGGAGTCAGAGATAATGGCGAGGTCACCGCTAATAGAGGTCGAAAAAGGTCAGAGCTTAGAGTAAGTGAGTATGAGTGCTGGAGTGATCTGCGAGTACTTTCGCCATGGATGTCGTACAACAATGGTCCGTGCAGAGAGTATATTGGTACTCAGAATGCATAGGAAAGAATTCCGGCCTCTCGAAAGGGTTAAGGTAGTTTGAGAGCGAAAAATGACTTCACCTAGAATTTGATGAATTTGGCCTCATTTTAAAGAAACAACTCTCATCTTTCCAATGATATCAAAATATCAACCCCTTGCCGAACTACTTTTCGATCAATTTGCCTGTAAATATAAGCTGTTTTACGTGGGATAGATTATGGCTGAGCGCTCCAGAGGGAGAATATTGAAGGAAATAGGAATTTATAACAACTAGATTTCGTCAAAAAACTAACGGTGTATAGATTAAATGTTTTCTCAATTATTTATCAAAAATAATCTATTACTCACCATAGTAACTTTTTCAGAATCGCAAAAAAACCTGCTTTTTTGAAGGGTTTTCAGCAGTACGGCGGGAAAAAATGAGTCAAGTTAGAGACTTATATAGCTTTATTTATTTAATCACTGAGATTTTTGGGCATATATAACTATATATCTGTACCATTAATATTACAATATTTATTTCGTACTTCTAAAAGACGCTTAAATCTAAGAATAAAATTGGAATATGGTCTCCACTATGACTAGGTAACTATATCGCTCAACCCACCTTAAATAGACTGCAAGGGTAAAGTATCTAGTTTCCTTGAATCCTCTGAACAGTACATATAGAAGCGTATCAGGCTTGACATTGTGGAAATACGAAATGTCCATTTTAAATAAAACAATGATGGAAATTTACCATCATTGTTTTATTTAAAATGGACTCTGAACAGTAACCTACGAATGGAAGGCCTTTGTAAGCGTGGTGGTCTGTGCGTTGGTCAAAGTCCATGGTTTGATTAGTGGTCCATGTGGATTTTTTCCTGGAGCCAATTTTTCGCGTGCATGAAATGCTCACCAATGCAATTCCTGGATCCAGCACTGAATGGTGTGTAGGCGAAAGAGTGTCGGTCAGCGGTCTCTGAAGGCAGGAAGCGGTCTGGATCGAACGTGTCTGGATCGGGGAAAGAATTGGGGTCCCGGTGCAGCACGTAATTCAAGATGTTGAGTGGAGTTCCTGGAGGGAATGTGTGGCCACCTGTAACATTCGAGGAACAAAGAATTAATAATGAAAATTTCGATGGGATCCATGAGATCTTATTGACTTTTGAGCATGCCCATGTATGTGCAGTGGCATTAGTGATGGACCACCAACAACTGAGGTCTCTTTGTTCCATTGATAACCCATTCGCACTGGTAACTCCTCTCCACTCCTCTGCTTGGAGCTCTCTTATAGTGTTGGAGTCACACAAGGTATGATTCTCGGTCCTTCATCTCAATTTCTCAGCCCCACTTCTTGCATTAGCCATTGTCAAATATTTGTTTATTTAGTTGACTTACAAAAAATATTTCTTGCCTACGTATTCTGAAAATCCAGGACCAAAAGAGCATTCCTGATGTTTTGCTGAGATTTTGCAAATTTTAAACAGAACATAACTGTTTTGGTAAGTTTGTTTTGGATTTCTGCGATTAAGCTAAACTTTTTTAGCAACAGTTTCGCCGTGCTATTCTGCCGGCACCGCCTCCAAAGTTTATAATCATCTTAGAGGAGCTAAAGATCCATTATCTCCCACAAAGTTCAAAACATTTAAGGGAGACACTGAAGGATAATGGCTATAGCTATAAATTAATTGAAAGTGTCAGTAATCAGAAGCCTAAGGAGAAAGAGACATCTAAGCCTTTGGAATATGTTATGCTACCTTACATCGCGGGAACAACAGATCGCATAGGTAAAATCATGAAGAAGCATAACATCATTACAAGATTTAACACCACCTCCAAAGTTTATGATCATCTTAGAGGATCTAGATTGAGGATTATCTCCCACAATGTTCGAAGGAATATACGAAATTTTCTGTAGTTGCGGAAAATCATATGTTGGCCAGACAATGAGAGCCATAGGATGCAGACTGAATGAACACGAGCGGGCTATTCGGAAGAAAGATTGGTATCACTCTTTGCCGTGGCTCAATACACACTTTTAGAAGAAGGTCATAGTATTGACATCAAAAGGGCGGAAGTTTTATGTAAAGAAATTAGCTACTATCCACGGATCATCAGGGAAGCCATTTGGAAATAGAAAAAAAGACCTAACAACCTAAACAGAGAAGATGGCTACAAACTTCCTTATACGTGGAAAAGACTTTTGAAAAACTAAAGTATTAATTAATCATACTGTAAATAATAACCGATTAAGCTTGTTTATTTATTTTTAATTGTTGATTTAGAATTCCTGACGAAGCCGGCAGAATAGCACGGCGAAACTGTTGCTAAAAAAGATTAGTTTAATCGCAGAAATCCAAAAGAAACTTACCAAAATTAAAATGAACGGCGAAAATCTACGAAAAAAGAACATAACTGTTTCTAATAAAAGTTTTTGTGCCAAGAATACTTCCAACATTTCTTTTTAAAATAATGATTGAGTTCTGTTTTAAATTTGCAAATGCACAGCAAAACAAAGAAAGCACTAATGAGCGCATATATGCAGCAAATATTTTTTTTAGCAAATCCACACTTTTTAAACCATATTAATCTACACGGGCACATGTCACGAATGCGGTTGGCACTGAGACAAAGGGCCAAGGTTACCTGCACTCCTAGAAACAAGAAGCAACCAGTATTGTAATGGTACTTAGAAATGGTATTTGCACACTCAGGTCTCAATTAGCTGCTGAGCCGTGATAACATGGCATTTATTTTCTTGCGTGAAAACGTTTTCCCCCTTTCAAAAAGTTGTTAGCTCTTGAAACTTGTGTATGTGCTAGAAAATTCTGTGGCAGGTGTATTCAAGGTGAAGGGTAGGTAAGTGGGGGTGGGTAAGACTAGGACTACATAGGCAAGAGGGGAAGAGAAAAACAGCGCTGCTGGTGGTAGCCTTCTCTTATCAAAAGGTGCTCAAAGTTTTGCATCCTGAATGTGAAAAATCAGGACTGACTCAATACAAGTTTTTCTGATAATATCTGATACGTATGCACTATACTTTCCATAGTTTCATTTTCGCTGATCCAGCACTGATACAACGTCTGTGCAAATATAGATTTTACATCAATGGTAGGTAAGTAGTTTTACATACATTTGAAATAATATAGGATGGTCCTTTGATGAAAAAGTGAATGGAAGTTTTTACTTAACTCTAGTTTGGCCACGTCTTTGAGTACTTATGTTGCAAGCATTAAGGACCCTGTACAGAAAGACTCAATATGCGAAATAAAATACAAAAGATAGCTACAAGTTTGGTTAAAAACTGCTACGAGCAAAGGGATTTAACACAGCTGATGGAAAGGGTATGTTGCGAGCCCTTATGGACTCGGAGGCTATTTGCTAGGGTAAGATTAGCATTGGTGACTTTGGGGAAATCTTCTGCGTTGGTCCATTGTAATGATGCAAGCATTCCAGCTCGCTTCGTCAGGTCAGAAATGCTTATCGATGAATTGGGCCGCCTATTATAGCCCAGCGTTCAGTCAGGTGCACCACCCGCTTTCGATGAAAACCCACTTCCAAGTGTTGGATAGCGTGTAGCCATCTTTCGTGTTTACATTATTTGGGGTTTTTGCGATCTCTACGGCCTTTCTAATTAATCTGGGGAACTACCGTGTCTCTTTTTCAATTATTTTCGCCACCTCCAGATCCATTTTGTCGGATGGCCCGCTCCAAGGGTGTGCTCTGCAATGGCTGACCGGTTGCATTGTCTATTTTTGATGGCCCTCTGGCGTTCAACAATGTTGCTCTTCAGCAATCGGGATGTTTGTCCTATGTACGACTTCCCACATTCACATTTCACTCCGTATACACCCCCTTGTGAACCCTTGGGTAGACAGTCCTTGTGTCGGCAGAGTAGGTCTGACATTTTGGTGACAAAACTGTTTCTTCTTACTACCTATGTTATATTTGTGGAGCACACTGGCTATCTTCTCTGTAGTTCCCGTGACTTTCTGAAAAATAGCATAAGCTACTGGTCTTGGTTTTTCCATGTCTTGCGTGGTCCTTCTCAGGGCCACGCTGCATATTGGACTCATATCGAAAATAGCAGGACTAATTCCAAAATTGCTTTTGTTGAGATACCGTATTGAAACTTGGCACATATACACACAAATGATTGGTGATTATGGAATGGTAAGTCATATCTCATAGTTCGTTCCCATTACTTAGATACAGAGGCTCAAACACGACCAAATTTCCAAAAAAGCGGCAGCTCTCATTTTTCTACGAAAATCTTACAAGTTGAGCATATATAGGAGTAATGGAAGAACTTTTATGATATAAAAACATTACCATTTGTCAACAAAGTACTCTACCTATATTATGCATAAGTTTGAGACATTTTTGTCCATATTTGAGTGCTATTACGTCACAAAATGGCCGGCCCTTTTTTTAGACAAGATTTTACATGAAGTAGACATTCGGAAAATTGTCTCTGGGATACTTCATCATAGTATAAATTGAATATATTTCTAGATTATTCCGTAAAGATATTTTTAAAAAGTTTCCGACGCCGAGAATAAGCTCGATTTTTCGATCGCGCGGCCCGCAGGGAAAGAAGGGAATCCAAAGTGTTGCCTTTCTTTATGGAAAACATGCATGGTACCCCGAGAACCCGCATTCTTTTTTCAAGAGTTTGTAAACGTTCATAATTTGCAGCATGATTCCGAAAATTATCCAAAGAAAAACAAATGTACCGCAGTTACGCGTGCACTGATCCAATCTCTCGATCCAATATCCTCGCAAAATCTTCAGTATTGTATTTTTTTAAATCAGTGACAATATTCAAAGCCTGAAAAAGTTGAATTCGAGGAGTTAATGTCCACACAACTTGAAAAATCCAACGGAGTCACTGTATTTCCAGGTCCTGCTGCGCGGAGCCGTGCCGCGACGCGCGATCGAAAAATCTCGTTTATTCTCGGCGTCGCAAACTTTTTAAAAATATTTTTACGGAATAATCTAGAAATATCTCCAATTTATACTCTGATTAAATATCCCAGAGAACATTTTCCGAATAAGGGTAACATTGTCTACTTTACGTAAAATGTTGTCTAAAAAAGGGTCGGCCATTTTGTGACGTAATAGCGCTCATATATGGGCAAAGATGTCTGAAACTTATGCATAATATAGGTAAAGTTCTTTGTCCACAAATGGTGATGTTTTTATATCATAAAAATAGTTCCATTACTCCTATATATGCTCAACTTGTAAGATTTTCGTAGAAAAATGAGAGCTGCCGCTTTTTTGGAAATTTGGTCGTGTTTGAGCCTCTGTTTCTAAGTAACGGGTTGGACCTATGAGAAATGACTTACCATTCCATAATCACCAATCATTTGTGTGTAAATGTACCAAGAGTTAAGTTAAGTTATCTAAAAAAAAAGCAATTGTGGACTTTTGTCCGGCGATTATCGATGAGTCCACTGTGTCCTCTTTCTGGGCTGTCTTGAGAATAAAGTTTCAGTGGAAGCTGTTCTTCTATAAGGGTCATCAATAAATGTTGTTTTTCATGGGCGAAAGTATTCCCAAAAGTCACCAATGCTCAGGGTCACTCCACGGAAACTTTCACTCCAATATAGGCTAAGATTACTCAGAACATTCAGATCACTCAGGGTGACATGGAGGGTATTATTTTAACCCTGCAATACAATTGAGGAACTAATGGAAGTAACAAAATATTTGGGATGCACTGCCTAACTGATAGTTTTTCTATTACCTAGACATTTCTTCTTCCTATGCACCATTTAGTGATAATAACAGAAACATAGGGACTAAGGCGCTCCTTTAACATGCAGTTAACATCTGTCCTTTATACCTCTGCCAATTCCTTTTCCCCATTCACCTCTTTCATGTCCTGACACCCCCTTGCCTCTGCCACGGCCTTGCTGGGTAGTGTGTAGATGAGGGTAGCTAACATCAAATGCTTTTACCTGTCGAACTCACATAAGGTCATTTTTCTCTATGTATATTCTATAAGGTACTCACTTATGGTAAGCGGGGATTCCAGCTCTCGTCCAATTTGTGGCACAGATGGATACATACGGAGCACCTCCTTAATAAACCGATCGAGGTATTCCATCTTGTTGATTAGGCTCTGAGTGAGTTTTCCATTCTCTTCTAATGTTGCTTCAGCTTCTTCCAAGATTCGAGCCTGTAAATAGCAAGGTGTCACTATCCATTCGCTTAACAACTTACAACCAAAGGTGTCATTGTGTGGCATTGTGCAAGCGAAGGTATCTAGCTTAACTTTGTGGAAATTGTATACGTCAGTTGATAAGTTTGTGTTTTCAACACTATTTCATAATTGTAATTCAATGGAATGGAAAATGCAAATTCATTGCAGTATGTCTTCAATGAAATTATGGCCAATATGTATAAAGATTAAGGTTTTAAAGGCTTGTTTTTAGAATAAAGAAGGTGGATTTTGGGGACATATTTGTTTTTTTAAATTCAGGAGGTGTGTTGAGCTTCACAGAACCTGCGTCCTGCATAGAATGGGAAATTATTTCTCGGCAAAGTAAAATAAAATATCCTCAAGTTTTCGGCATTTCTCTGCAGCGTTATGGAACCCAAAGATATAATTTTACTACTTACCTCCCAAGTGCCTAACAGTCAGGAATCAAGAAATATGTTTCCTATCCAGGACTACTTTGGATGGAATCGTTATGAGGAATTTTTATCTCCCCTGACACTTGGAGACTACAATTCCCAATCTATGTAATGTGTAAGAGAGATACATGTGTGCTTGGCGGTTTAGGAATATGCAAAAAAATTGAATGATGTTGGATTTAGCGTTAAATTAGCAGTATGAGTATAAATGATAATCTTTTGACAATACATATCTATTATCACAATAATGGGGTGATCTCTTACTGCTAGACAAATGGAAAAATTAAAAGGGGTCTCCATTATCCGTAAACAATTGTGTAGTAAAAATGGAAAAGGATGTAAGTGCCAAAAAATAAAAAAATGACTTTTTCGGTGAAAGGCGAAGTACAAGAAGAAGGCGTAATAAGATAGACAAGGTAGTAAGTGTCAGAAAATTGTTCCCTAGTTTGTAGAGCAGTCGGAAGATGTCAGCACCGTGCAAGAGCCGTGCGGGGTTGAAGCGGAGAAGGATGTAAGTCCACCCGCCATGATGTATGTTCCTTGTCTATTGCGCAGTTGCTGTTGCTATTAAAAATATACAATTAATATGCGTGGGAATTTTGACAAATGTTAAAACTCGATTTTCAGGTAGATTTATCATTGAGAAAAGAGCAGGAGGTTCAGAAAGTCAAGACTATGCCTAAAAGTCATCAAAATATCTTTTGTACTTATTATAATGTATCCTTGTAACACATTATAACATTGAATTTATGGTATACATTAAAAAGCTTCTAAACAATACTGGACTTGCATCCTTTTGTTAAAACTAACCCTTCACTTACATAATTTTTAAAAACAAAGCAAGGCACTTACATCCTTTTCCACAAAAAAAACAGATCGTTATCCATCTTTTTTTTGGTTTCGCCTTATATATTTAACAAAAAAATGTACTATATGTCATTCCTATTGCTTTTCTATTTTTATAAATACATATATAACAAATTTTTTTAGTAAATATTCAACGTTTTAGACTTATTTTATTGAATACTGAAAATTTTAGTTTCTGGCACTTACAACCTTTTCCATTTTCACTACACAATTGGCACCACTCGTCAGAGATCACTAACCTTGCTGTGTTGGTTTGCCGGGATGGGGCTTCCGCAGCAGAGACCAACCCCAGCCTCTCAACCAGAATACCCTCCTGTGATAGTTTACGGGAAGAATGCTTCCACGCCAGTGACCAACACAGCCGCAATCACACAAGCCAGATAGGATCCCTCGCTAGGCTAATGGGACCCCGCTAAGGATACTTGGGGTTATAACCTGGGATCCTTCGTAAGGCTGATGAGACCCTACTAAAGGTGACTGGTTATTAACACAACCACACACATACGCGCACACTCACAAGCACTCAAAATCACTCAATCACACACACACAAATGGGCCCAACTTCTGGGAGAAACTGCTCCAAAAGAGCACGGTAAAAATCTTGCAAGCAAGAACAGACGAGGGTGAGGGTCGAATACGCAAATACATAATATGTGGTAAAATTTTTGAGAATGAGTTACTAAGGGGCTACATAAATTTTTAGGATGGGATCTACTGTTTGGGAAATGAGTTTTCTTACGAAGTTCTCGAAATGTATGCATATACATAGTCAGTTTTGCTGCTCATATTTCAATATACATACATAGTATCTGGCAAGTAGTGCATCCCTTATATAAAATCCTAAGTCAATGCTAAATTTAAGCCAATCATATGAAACTTCCAAATAAGTTTGAACAATCTAATTTTGATGGTTGTATCACGTTTTATACATGACATTGTATTCTTAGACGAAACGAAAAGGACTGCTCAGATTGGAGTTGTGAATTAGATGCACACATATATTTCAGAAAATTAAATCGACCATAAAATAACTGCAATAAAAATCTCTGGGAAGATTAGGGATCCTGCACAGAGAGATATAATTCACGAATTTAAAAAATATTACAAAGGAAAGCCGCACTTTTCATTAATATGGCCGGCCTCGGTGGCGGCGGGGTAACGTCCTCGCCTGTTAACCCAAAGGTCGCGGGTTCGAGTCCCGCCTGGGGAGGATTTTTCACCTCCCAGGGCATGGTTGTGTGTGCTGTCCTTTGTTGAATGTTAATACCCCGATGCAAAAGGCCAATGAGAGCTGTTTTCGGTGGTGAATAAATAAATAAATAATAAGTGCTACTAGGGAACAGAGAATATATACGATGACTAATGGAAGGAGGAGTGAGGGCTGGGAGCTCATGTTAGAAACTTGGAGGGTACACGTCACACGGCTAAGATTACTCCAAGAATTCAAATCGGGCGAAGGGTGTCAAGGTGAGATGGAGAATATTATTATTTCATCCATGCACAACTACTTCTGCTACTCCTACTATCCAAAGGTCATTGCGTGACTGTGTGTGCAACCAATAGGTATCTGGCTTAACTTTGTGGAAATTCGTCAGTTGATAAGTTTGTGTTTTCCACACTACTTCATTACTGTAATTCAATCGAATGGAAAATTCATTGCAGTATGTCTTCAATGCAATTATGGCCAATATGTATAAAGATTATCAATAGCATTCATTTTAGCTTTCAAAGGCTTGTTTTGAGAATGAAGAAGGTAGATTTTGGGGACATATTTGTTTTTTTTTAAATCTTATAATAATTTCTCTTAATAATAATGTATTCATATTTGTTAAGCTTCACAGAATCTACGTCCTGCATGGAAAGGGAAACTATTTCTCGGCAAAGTAAAATAAAATATCCTCTAGTTTTCGGAATTTCTCTGCAGCGTTATGGACCCCAAAAACTACTACTATTTCTACCTCCCCAGAACTGATAGAAGAGACAAAACGGTATATAAAAATTGCTAACGAGTCACTTTTGTCCTCTTCCTGTTTCTTTTCTCGATGCACTCCCCTTTTCACGACTGGCGTCTGAACACACCACATGCCCCCACGCTGACTTCTAGGGTATTACATATGTAAATTCTATCCTCTACATCATCACTACATCACGCTTTTGCATTCTTATGCGGAGCCAGGTGAGAGATTCAGCCATGCCATCGGAATTTTTTACTCTTATGCCTGTTGCTCACGGTAACATTTTTGGTAAAACGTTTTATAAAATCGACTAATTTTATAAAAATGAGCTTACTAACGATAAAATCGTTTTATAAAACCTAGTTTTATTTCAGACATTTTACGGAATAGGACAGGTTCTATTTCCAGAAAACCGTTTTATGCAACAACCAATGAGACGTTCCGCTCATCGCGTTGATAATAATCTCGTATCCATGGGAAGCCAAACTAGGAAAACGTAAACAAACATGGCTGGAAGTTCATGGAACGTTGAGGCAGTATCCTTCTTGTTGTTAGAAGAATGCGTTAGAGAGCCTTAGCAACGTTGAGTGTGATCAGAAAGTATAAGTAAATAAACAATACATATAGTTATTAACTTAACAGTCATCCAAAGGAGAGTGCATTTATCACTACACGTGTTCGCAAAGCGTCTCATAGATGGCAGGACATTGCGGTTTTATGAACAGTTTTACCGTGAGCAAGCAAGTACGTTTTACGTACGATTCATAAAACTTTCAATAAAAATTTTTATAAAACTGTTATATGGAAAATTATACCGTGAGCAACACGCATTAGAAATTATTCTACTTAATGCTGTGGCAAATGAAATAAATGTCTAACCTGAGCTTCAGGATGATGTCCCAGGGTGTACAGACTCCAATTCATTGCAGCTGATGTGGTGTCATGGCCCTTAAACAAAAGGATGTAATGAGTGAAGCATATATAGTCCAGTATTTCATTACTCAAGACAGATTAAAAGAAGTGTAGCATGACCTTAAATTAGAAGTTAGCACTTTATAAGATGTAGGGAAATGCTTACAGCAAACATGAATGTGTCAACTTCCTCACGAATGTCGGCATCTGACAGAACTTTTCCATTGTCGGATAAATCCAGAAGTAAATCCAGAAATGATTTCCTCTTCGGGTGATCTGGAAATATGGAAAGAGTAGTGTTTTAAATTCAGAAGATTCAGGCCATAACTTGTGACGTTTAAACACGGAAATACTCTTGAAAATTACATAAATAATTCCAAAAACGTTATCAAATTCACATGGAATCTCATCAAACTTAACACTAAATCATCTATTCAGCAAGATAATTTAACCTCCGTCAATTTAAATGAGACCTAAGAGTCAGATTTGCAGGAAATTGGAATCAACTTTAACCTACAGTTCTGTAGCATTTCTTCTAAAAGTTAATTCAACACCACCATCTATCAATAGTATAGTTTGATCGCGCCAGAAAAGTTTCCGATCTTGATTCCATCACACAAGAAATACACCATTTGGTGAAGACATTAAAGAATAATGGATTTAGTAACAAATAAATTGAAAGAGTGACATCAAAAAAAAGCCTAAAGAGAAGGAGGCGCCTAAACATCTGCGATATGTTATACTGCCTTACATTGCGGGTACGACCGATCGCATCTAGGTAGAATAATGAAAAAGTATAAAATAATCACACGGTTTAACAATACTTCCAGAGTACGAGATCATCTACGAGGGACTAAAGATCCATTACCACCCACAATGTATGAGGGTGTATACGAACTTGTCTGCAGTTGCGGAAGATCATATGTGGGGCAGACCAAGAGAGCAATTGGATGCCGATTAAAGGAACATGAACGTGCAATCCGGAAGAAAGACTGGTATCACTCTGCCGTGGCGATGAGCACACTACGTTAGAGGAAGGTCACGCCATTGACATCGAGACGGCAAGAGTATACTACACAAAGAAAGTAGTTACTTTCCACGGCTCATAAGGGAGGCGATTGAAATAGAAAAAAGACCAAATAACATCAAATAGAGAGGATAGTTATAAACTCCCTTATTCATGGAAATGACTTATTCGAAATTATGTTTTTTACTTCTCAAAATCATCAACTGCTGGAGTTGTTTTTTTTTTTTAAGACCATTGTTGTTCTTAAAAGCCCGACAAAGCCGGCAGCATAGCACGGCGAAACTGTTGCCTAATACTAAATAATTAATAACGCAGAACCAAAAGCCATACAATAAACAATGAACTGCTAAAATCTGCAAAAAAAGTATAGTCAGAGTGTCTCACTCCAATCTGTTTGTCTTTATCCCACCACCCCATATGAGATTATAAGAGTTCCAAATTCCCTTTCCAAATAAATTCTCTATTTGCCTTTATAACTTGCCATCGCAACTTACCTAATTTTAAGCACGTACTTCTTGTCATACACATAGCCTTTGATTATTAACATTATATAGGTAATTTGCGAGTTCTCAGAAGTTAACCGTCATCAGAAATGCTCCTCAAGTCTCAGCAAATGCACTTCACCCTTGAAATTCAACCCGTAATCTTTGAATTAATGTTTTTGCACAGATACTGAACATTATTAGAGCGTTTTCTCTATACTCTGAAATACTGAATAATCAAATGTAATCGTTTCAGATAAAAGAATTATTGACGCACATTTGTTGTTCGTAATGATAGTAATTAGAGTATTTTTCACTTAAAGTGTGTATATATACGGCGTAATAAGAGTATTTTTCACTTAAAAGCATAGAGATCGAAGTCTTAGAGTCGAAATCGCTTAATTATTAGTACCCTACATCGAATTCAACTAGGAATACTGTAATTTCAAATAAACTGAACGTAAATGGCAATACACAAATGGAATGTGGTATATGATATGGATGATATCATAAATGATTTGTAACTCAGAAATATTTTAAAAACATTTCGCAACTTTCCTTAGAGTTCACGTCTGTTTCTTTGTTAATGTTATTCTTCACATAGCCTTTGATTATTATCATTATATACCTCGCGAGTTCGCAGAATTAACTACTGCACAAACGCGCCATGTTCGTTGTCATTTATTGTAATCTTCATAAGACGCCCTTTTGACCTAGCGTTATTTGAATCGCTATAATAAAGGCTTTCACTTCATAGCGACGGCCTTATGAGTTCCGTTATCGCTCTAGTCCGTATGAGCAATGAGTGTAGCTATAATTAAGACTTTCGCCTCTTAACGCCGTCGTTATGAGCTCCGTATTAACCCCTGTAGGTAACCCTGTTCCGTAATAACCCTGAAGTAGGTAATCATCGCATTTTCACTGGTGAGACGAATACTCACATCTACCGGTTTTATTTTTAGTTGCACACAGAACCGGTTAGGAGTTTAAAAAATATTTTTTACAATTTAGTGCATTTTATTGAATAATAAAACCTTTTTCCTTGAAAAGTAAGTTTTTTACTATATTCCAATCATTGCGGTTGCTCAAGTGATGTGTTACGCAGTCAAGCGCATGATTTAACCGTCTTGGCGTTTTTCACTTTTTACTATATATTATTTTTTTTACATTTTAGTTTTCAAATACTTGTAATAAAATTTTAACTTATAAATTGCTTAAGAAAATTACACTCTTATTCGTTTAAGCATTGGCTTTCCCTGTTGCTGTGGTGTTACAATCCAGTTGGTAATGTTTTGTTGACTTACCATTTAGATTCCCACCACTTATGGTGGTTCCACCGTAAATGACTTAAATGTCATTTCATTCATATTCTGTCTACTTGTAGAAAATGTTGTCCTCTATCTGATATGAACAACAAAATAATACCTTTCCACGCTATTTTATTCTATAATTGAACTTGAAATTACAAATGGGTGTTCAATGGGGGAATGAGAGAAACACGGGGAATAAAATAGTATTTTTCCATAAAATATAAATGCCATTTTTGCGGAAAACTATTTATAAGAAGGAAATAACCCAGAAAAATTGAATAAAAATAAAATACAGGCACCTAACCATCTTATTTTTTTTAGTTATTGAAGAATCAATGCCGTAATTGAAGTCAAAATGCAAAGTGAAGGAATTCGTAGGAAATGGCGCTGCAGTCGGCTCCTATGGCTGGAAAAAAGTGCTCATTTAAAATACATTCGTGGAATAATCTGCATATTTTGAAACTTACTTTTGGGTTTCTATAGCTAACGCATTGCATCAGCGAAAGCAGGATTTTTTTGATATTATATAAAAAAACGTGGAATTTAGTATTTGTTTTGACTCGCACAGTCGCGGCGGAACATCCTTAATGTTTCTCAATCCTTGACATTTCGCTTCACACGAAATTGTTTATAGTCCACAAAACAGAGAAATAACAGCGAAATCAGGGATGCAATTGAAGAATGGATTGGACCTTTATTACGTTGTAAGGGGGACGAAATAAGATCCTCTAATATGTTTGCAACTCAAGATTTAGTGTATTTTCGCAGCTACGTGCATTTAAAGTTAGCCAAAACACGTTTTTTTTTAATTCTACAAGCCAATATAAGATATATAGTGCATAGGAAACTTGTAGTTAATTCAAATACCATTAACTTGAGCAGTGATAAGTTCCATTTGATTACTTTGTTAATGCACAATTAACGAAAACCCGTCGAAAGCTGCCATTTTTTAAAAATAAATTTTCTCTCGCAAAAGCAATTTAACAAATGTTTTGGTCATTTTAAAAGGAAGCTTTTCCAATTTCAAATCGATGGAGAGTTTGTAAAGGTGTATCGGTTAATTTGTTGCTGAGATATGTTAATTTGTTTATCCCAAGATGCTAAATTTTGAAAGCTATAACGTTTTTGTTTATTAAATTTTCGGGTCATTTCAAAATGGATTATCTTCTGGAAGAGTTATATTTTCAATTGTTAATAAAAATTAATTTAAAAAATTAAATATTAACTTCTTATTTATTGCCTCAAAAAAGGGGGTATTTTTTATAAACAATTATAGCCACAGAATCACTCGTACAACGTACGAGATGCTAACTTAGTTAAATCGAAAGCTGGCTTAAAAACGAAGATTTTAAAAATAATATACCCTACGACCCATAGGATTTTGTTTTTAAAAATTCGTAGCCGCTTTGTTGATAGAAATTATAAAGCGACTCCAACGGAATTAGATGTCTAGATACTTATGTTTTTGAAAGACATAATTTGTTTACGCACACAAGAGAAACAAGTGCGAAATATGCTGTAAATCTGACAACACCGTAACGTTTGATTGGCTTCTGACGATCGCCCTTGCATACAACCGCTCTTTTTATAAACGTACGGAGACAGTAAGTTAGATCGAGAGTTAACGTGTCACTAACGATCGAACATAAGCCAAGTTAAGCAATATGACCAACCAAGGGCGCTGTCATTGAAGGTTCATCTAACTAAATTAAACGCGCAGTTAATTAATTAATTAATGTTGGTATTAACTGATTACGGAATTGCCTCCGGAAATGGATCTGTGGGCAATATTCTAGAGCTACACGTCATCGGTAAGTAGGTTAAATGTCGATTACAAGATTTGACAAACAGATGAAGCTAAATAAAACTTTAACGAGGCAAATTAAGAATCAACTTTGACGAGGCAAAATTAATCACCAAGAGACAATCGTTACTTTCCTCTTTTGATAAGAAAAGCCTTCGAAATTTAAAAAAATCTTAATAATTCCAGGGGGGTTATTTTTTAATCTCACTTTATTGCGAAAAAGTCATAAAATGTCACTTTTTCTTAGTTCAAACTCCGCCACCCAGGCGGCGTGATCATCTTCGGATCTCAATCGGTGAACTGCCGGTCATGTGCTGGTCTTTTAGACGATTCATTCGCTCTGATCCGTATCTTTCGACTCTTGATCCGTTTCATTATCTCCGCCTGCCATTAGTTACATCTCACCTGTCATAAAGAACGTGACATGAAGCCACCATCGTTTCCACTTGAAGCTTGAGTTGGAAAATAAACAAGGGCGCGAAAGATACAAACGATTTTAAATCGCATTGTTGTAATTTGCTAAACGTGAAGAACTTCAGCATTTTCAACTCCAATATATTGGGCACTTGAAGGTATGCTTTGTTTGAAATGCTTATGTTATTAGTAGCTTGAATTATCTGTGTATATATTTCGTATCAATATTTCCTAAACAATGTTTCTGATACCTTTGTTTTCGTGTGCCTATCCGCCAGTGTATGGAGAATGGAATTCAGTTATTTATACCATAATTTCATAATTTTAACAAATATTGTATTAAAATATACGTTCTTGGTAGATATTTCCCGTGCTTGTGAATCGAACACTAATTAGATGCACTTAATGGTTTTTTTTAAATATTGAGTGATCGCTTACATGTCGCTTGTAGTTTTGACTGTATTTAGATATTCGTGGTATGTACAGTGTGTAAGATATCTTCCGTAAGACGTTGAGCAATCTGGGTATTCGCTAGTCTCGGCATATTTTATTTGACATAAGGTAATTGAAGCTTCGACAATTCACGAACCGTTCGTGAGCCGATCATTAAGAGAGGGAAACGGATCTCCCGCCTTTCCACTAAGAGTCACTAAAAAGGTGAGATTACAGAATATCCCCCAGGGGGGGTTATTCTGTAATTTTACGTCACCGGACATGGCGTCATGGATCGCTTGTTTATATGAAGAATATTACCGAAAGTCAAGTTGTAAACCGTGCCCGCCAGATGATTCGGAAGATATATAGTGGCGTTTCAATTTTCATGAAAAACAAGTCATTATCTTTGCAAGTAAAACAGTATAATATGCGAACTGAGATGTATTATTTCATGCAATGAGTAAATTATGAAATTACTTAATTTCAGCCGATTTAACATCTCTGAGAAAGTTAACAGAACTCTTACTTTTCAGCACGGAGTACTCATTATTAAGTTATTTTGTAATCTCACATTTTAAAGGCAATATTTGTTAAAATTTTGAAATTATGAAATAAATAACTGAATTCCATTCTCCATACACTGGCGGATAGGCAAACGAAAACAAAGGTATCAGCAACATTGGTTGTGAAATATTGATACGAAATATATACACAGATAATTCAAGTTAATAATAACATAAGCATTTCAAACAAAGCATACCTTCAAGTGCCCAATATATTGGAGTTGAAAATGTGTAAGTTCTTCACGTTTAGCAAATTACAACAATACGATTTAAAATCGTTTGTATCTTTCGCGCCCTTGTTTATTTTCCTACTCAAGCTTCGAGTGGAAACGATGGTGGCTCCATGTCACGTTCTTTATGACAGGTGAGATGGAACTAATGGCAGGCGGAGGCAAATGAAACGGATCAAGAGTCGAAAGATACGGATCAGAGCAGATGAATCGTCTAAAAGACCAGCACATGACCGGCAGTTCACCGATTGAGATCCGAAGATGGTCACGCCGCCTGGGTGGCGGAGTTGAACTATGAAAAAGTGACATTTTATGACGTATTCTCAATAAAGTGAGATTACAGAATAGACGCCGTAGACGCCGAATTCCACGCCGGTGAAACTGTTGTCCGAAAAAAATGAAAGCCCCCGGGAGAGCGGATCTTTCCAAAGAAATACTCCGCGGAAGCCTTAACAATGAACTCAATAAAACCTTTTATTTATAAACAAGATGGCCGTTCACGAACCTGCATTATGGTTTCCTTCCTTTTGGCGATCTGCAATCTCTTCTCTCCTCTCACGTATCACCTGAAATGTGCAATGAGTACACTTTAGGCACATAATTAAAGTACTTCCTTGATTTATTCTAACCGGACAAAGCAGATTTAAGGTAGTTAGAGCGAAAAATCACTTCACCTAGAATTTGATGAATTTGGCCTCATTTTATAGAAAAAACTTAAATCTTTCCAATTATATCAAAATATTAACCCCTTGCAGAACTACTTTTCGAGCTATTTTCCTACAAATATCAAATGTTTTACATGGGATAGATTATGGCTGTGCGCTCCAGAGGGAGAATATTTAAGGAAATAGGAACTTCTAGCACCTAGATTTCGTCAAAAAACTAACGGTGTGTAGTTTGCATGTTTTCTCAACTATTTATAAAAAATAATCTATTACTCACCACAGTAATTTTGAAAGAATCGCAAAAAACATGTTGTTTTGAAGGGTTTCAGCCGTGCGTCGGGAAAAAATGAGTCAAGTTATAGACTTATGTAGCTTTATTAATTTAATTACTGTGAATTTTGGTCATACATAACTATATCTTTGCGCCATTAATATTAAAATATTTATTTTGTACTTCTTACAGACGCTGAAATCAAAGAATAAAATTTGAATATGGTCTCCATTATGACTAGGGATTTATCTCGCTCCTCAAACCACCTTCAATCCTACTTGCACCGAATTGGGAAAACAGACTCAGGAGAATGTAGCTGCGGACAAGATATCCCCGTACACAAGAGTAGTACACTGAAGACTTCACGAACCAGAAAGAAAAAGCTCAGTGGAAAAAATAGGACAAATCAACATCCTTAGCATCGTCGGACACTTTCAGGACCGAGAAAAAAAAATATTAGGAAATATGTTACAGATTTCCTGGCAGAAAAAATACAGGATGATTACAAAAGAATGCGTCGGTTTCATAGATCTGTATTTGTCAAATCGTACGAGATACAGAGCTGCGCGACCTCTTAAAATGACCGCTACATTCTCTAGTTTTGTTGAAAAAAATAACATTACAAATGTTCAATTATTCCTCCTTGAGTAGCACGAACAATGTCAAGTCGATATTCAAATTCCTCCCACACTCTGTGAAGCATGTCAGCAGTTACTGTCTTCACAGCCAAAGTTATGCGTGCTTTTAACTCCTCGCTGTTAGAAGGCATTGCTTAAGATTGCCTTTTTCCTCTACTGGAAGCAGATTCCAATGATTTTGTGTTTCAGCAAGACAGCACATTGGCACCTCTCAGTTCGTGATCATCTTAATGAGACCTGCCCACAAAGATGGATTGGTCGTTCTCGCCCTTCATCTGAAGTGGCCTCCGAGGTCACCTGATCTCACACCATGTGATTTTATTTTGTGGGGATATGTCAAAGGTCAAGTCTTTGTGCCGTCATTGCCTACTAACAGCGAGGAATTGAAATCACGCATAACTTTAGCTGTGAAGACAGTAACTGCTGACATGCTACACAGAGTGTGGGAGGAATTTGACTATCGACTTGATATTGTTCGGGTTACTCAAGGAAGGCATATGGAACATTTGTAATGGTATTTATTTGAACAAAACTAGAGAATGTATCGGTCATTTTAAGAGGTCCCGCAGCTTTGTAGCTTGTACCATTTGAAAAATACAGATCTTTGAAACCGACGCATTCTTTGGTAATCACCCTGTACATAATACATAGTACCTGCTACCTCTTTCCTGTAGAAGGAACAAAGTGCCTGTTCCCCCCTTGTTGGTCAATTTGAAAACCCTCAAACGACTGTTATTATTTCATCATGTCTGATGTAATTTGAATAGCTTTCAAACAGCTGAATAAACCAGGTACAGCGAAGAAATAAACAGACATTTGAGTTATTGTATTCTATTTATGTTTGCATTCGAAAGTTGGTATGGTTTTCAAATAAATAGCCCATGGAACTTGGTAGGAAAAATTCTTTAGATGCTGAAATGGTTAGGTATGTACTCACTCTGTCCGTGAACTTGTGAATAGTCTCGACTCCCCGCTTGAACTCTTGGCCCATTGAAGTGAGGTAGAAGATGAAGTCGAAGAGAAGCAAGGGAGTGATGAAGCGACGCTGAAGAATTTGGTTCACTCTGAAAATTTAAGGTTAACATTCATCTAGTCAACAATAATAAATTCCATATAGCCCTCCAACATGTAATTTTGAACCTGCTTGTTCTCACCGGACTTCCCAACTCTAGGTATACCTGTCGATCGCTTTGACGTATTCCAGATTGGCGTTCCCGTCCAGGGCATTGATGTTGTATCCCATAATGGTTTCGCATATGGCATCCAGGGCCGACAGCTTCGTCAGGTGGCAAACGTTTATCTCGTCTGTCCAGTCGTTGGGCGAATCCTTTGGGGCGCGGGACAGCAGCATTGTCGCCAACTTCTTCGCTCCCTTGTCCATTGACTCGACGTAACCTTCGAGTAGCGAGGTGTGAAATGCCCCGGTCAGGAGCTTGCGTCTCATGTGCCACTTTCTACCTGCGAGGAAGAAGAAATAAGAAGCTCATGTCAGGATGAGGTTGTCTGAGCCAAGGAGAATCAAATGGAGGGGCGGAGCCAGACATGAACGCTTGTTTTATGGAGCTGGGAATTGAATGGAGTCCCATCTACATCTAAATCTACAAAATACCCTGCCAGGCACCTCAAGGGTATGTGGCAGGGGGTGAGTAGTCACCAACATGCATTGCACTATACCCTAAAATTAGCGTAATTACAACTATGGATGCATTAAGCATAAATCGCTAATTCTTGCCAGGAGGTGAAGCCTCACAAGCATGCACTACTACACTATAGGTATGTTACCAATGGTAGAGAAACCGTTAGTATTTATGTATTTTGCAACTACATAAACGGACAGAGGTTCAAGAGCTATGCTGAAAACATGTACGGCGTGCTGTAAGTACTAGGTAGCAGAAAAGGATACTAGTATTATAGTTACTACTACTACTAAGATCTACACTACCTATCGACAAACCTAGATAAAAGTCTCATTGGCAGCTGTTAATTGTCCCTTATCGTCCGTGGGAAAAATGACATTTTAAATATGTCCGTTCTGCAGTCTAGTTCCCTAGTTTTATTGTGACTTCGAGCGGAGGGATATATAGATGTCGCAAATGTTCCTGGCGCATACCTGCGCGACAAAGAGGGGAGGTAGAAGCGGAGGTGGTCAAGGGAGGAGATGGGAGGAAGGTAACGAGAGAGAGATAGAGAGAGGGGGGAACCAAACTACTTCACGAAAAAGATACGAGGCACACGCTTTAATAGGGTATAGCGTAATGAATGCTTTTTACTACTCACCCCCTGCCACACACCCTTGGGGAGGCTTGCAGGGAATTTGTACGAGGATGGATAGACGACAAATTGTTAAAATCTCCCATCGCTGTGACTTAACCAGGGACCGTACGTTGAAATTTCATTTTGCAACGAGTCAAGTTAGTGAGTCATTCCATTTCTCGAAGCGCTTGCATTGGTGAAGCAATTAGAGAGGTTTTTTAAACCCCCACACTAAATTACCTTCCTCCCCCATTCCACGGGATTTTGAAAGTTCTATAGCCCGCGTCCCAAAATCATCCACTCCACATCGTCAGGAACCTTTACGAAAGATCCTCCGATTACTATTAGATTACTCCGATCGTCAATGATTTTTTCGAAACTTATAGAATGTATTTCTTATTTGAAAAGTGTTATCAAATCTATTTGCAAAAATTTTACAATATATAAGCAATATTTAAAAGCTTATAAGGAACAGCCATTGAACTACCGACAGATATCGCTCTCATCTATCTCTTGCAAAGTCCTTGGGTATATAATTGTAACATGAGAGTTCAGTTCATTCATTCATTCAGTTATGAGACACTTCGATATGCAGAACTTGTTAGTAATAAAGCAACACGGATTCAGAAAGGGAGATTCTTGCGAAACTCAATTAACACATTTTTCCCGCGATATTTCGGGTGAAGATGATGTTCCAGTTGACGCAATTTTTCTTGACTTCAAAAATACATTTGATAAAGTTTCCCATAGAAAGTTACTCATGAAATTAAAATAAATAATACATGACGACGTAATTTGCTGGGTCAGAGAATTCTTAAGCAATCGCGTGCAAAGAGTTGTATTAGATGACTATCTCTAATGAAGTAAAAATCATCAGGTGTCCCACAGGGGAGTGTCATAGGCCCACTTCTGTTCATTTGTACATAAAAGACATCGGTGAAGTAGCTGACAGTAAGCTTCGGTTACTTGCAGACGACGCAGTGGTGTATAGGGAAATCCGTAATCTTAATGATAAGCAAACGCTAAAGAAGGACCTCGAGGCAATACAGGAATGGTGCGACACCAGGCAGCTGGAATAGAACTTGAAAAAATGCGTTATGATATTTTGGTAACTGATAAACTCTCCTCATAACAGCTATTGCATACGCAAAAGCAAATTAAAGACTATAGAATCGGTTAAATACCTCTGAGTTAAACTGACTATTGATATCTCGTTGGGTAATCAGGGATATTCAGGAAATTACCGGCCAAACTAATCATAAATTGTGATTTGTTAAAACAGTTCTTGGCCAGTTCGACGATAAAGTTAGCGAAATCAGCTACTTTTCCCTTGTTCGACCCCACTTGGTATATGTTGCCAGTATCTGGGATCCTTATGAGGCAGACATAAACACCTGGTTAGAACGCGTACAGAGAAGATCGGCATGATACGTTAAAAGCCCTTATAATAATCTCGTTAGCGTTACTGACCTTTTGCAGCAACTGGAATGGGAATCGTTTTCAGTAACGTCGATTAAAATTTAGACTCAAGTCTATTACGTAAGTTCCAAACCGATTTGTTTACTGACAACGTTAATAACATTTTACGAAGTGCGAAATACTAAGGTAGATCAGGTCATGAGAATAACGAATTTCTCAATTCAAATCAAAACGGAACTAATATGTCAAGAAGTGTATTTTTAGCAGTAAACTATTACATTTTTATTAAATAAAAGCATAAAATACGAGGTGCTTTCGTACGGAACTCTCCGTCGGACATACGATTCCTTCCGCTGACATAAGAGCGGGGTAATTGCGTGACTCATAACGCAGCGACGCATTTATATTAACGGCCACATGAAAACGTAGCTTAATGTTCTCCTCCGACCTGCGGTGACTTTGACTTCCTGACTGGTCAGCTCCTAGTGATAAACGAGCCATTAATCAAGGCTTCTATAGGGAAGCTCCCTCATACCCACCAACTCAAAATAGGGCTGTTATTAAAATGTATACCTATAATCGATTATTCGATTAATCATAAATTAACCTCCAGATTTTCAACTAAATCAGTGATAATTTATTATTAATCAAATTCCAATGGTGTTTTATGAAGTTATAAAACAAAAGTTTTATTTTCCTCGTCATGCGATGGCTATTACCTACTACTGTAAATTTTGAACACGTGTCATTACTCATTACCAAATTATTTGATTTATCAATGAAGATAGGTACCTATATCTAGTTCAATTTGTAGTCAGCAATTGAATACAGCTCTTTTAGCAGTTATTTTGTCTTAAGGTAACTGCTTTTTTTCAGTTGTTGTCACACCTTCCTCACGGATAGAGTTCCCTTCATTCGTAAAGGATCGATTAATCATTCAACTAACCGATTAATCGCTTTGTCTTAATAAGGCGGCTTTAGACGTGGAAGTTCATTCTATAGCATGGGAGTATCTTCTATCGCCTTGTAAGTTGCTTGAAAGCGGCACTTCGATGTGTATTCACGGCTTCTTATGGAATAAGGGAGTCAATAGGTGTTGCAATAAGTGCACTACCGACCATCTGCCAAGGAAAATGAACTGGATTTTATTTAGCCTTTGACTAACATTTTCATTCTGCGATAAAATTGCACCGCATTTGGCAAAATCCTGGTTATATGACCTGGTTTACAGAAATGTAAACAACACATTAAATTGCTGATGAAGGTCTATTTAATTACGTAATATAAGTTCAAATATTAAACTATAAAATCCGCGAATAACGGTGGAACTCGGACAGTGCGATGTGCAAAGGCATTGATTGGTGCATTTCTACATCTACATCTACAAAATACCCTACAAGCCACCTCAGGGGTGTGTGGCAGGGGGTGAATAATCACCAACATGCATTACACTGTACCCTAAAGTTAGTGTAACTACGACTAATTATGCATTAGCATAAATCGCTAATGCCTGTCACGAGGCGAAGCCTCACAAGCATGCACTACTACACTACAGATATTATCACAATTTATCACATTTAGGCAATTTGCAAACTTGCCAAACTTATTTCGTTTAACTCGTTTATTTCGATCGAAAAATAAGGAAATAATAACGTGAGGAGAACGATGCCTCGCAAGGGAGCGTAAGTTCGTCACTTTCATGTAAGACAACTCCCAATGCCTAAAGTGGAATGCCATTCATCCATCGTCATGAGATGAATAATCGTTGCCATACGCACCTCCACTGGTGATGAGTCCCGTGCCCAGCCATGGCTCCAGGCACTTGTACTCGTAGCTCTTGTTGATGTGCACCGATGAGCTGAGGATTGGCTGCACCGTATCGCCACCGCTTACGAACACGATGACCCGGGGCCCCACCCACAAGCGGAACAACGTGCCGTACTTCTCCCGGCATTCCCGCGCCACCCGGAAGAATGCTGAGTCCGAAAAGAAAGGAAAAATTAAACTCGCGCTAGTTTTTCGGTTGACAAGGCAGAAGAAGAAAACACAGCAAACAATGCAAAATAATTTTTAAGAAAAATAAGGTTTTTTTTAAGAAAGGAGGCCGTGATAGAGGGGAAATTCTCTTAAATGCAGCCTTTATAGCCCATGTATAAGGTACTGGAAGTCTCGGGAACAATGGAAAAATTGCCTAGCAACGAAAATGAAAAAAGATCGAAATTTGCATTAATTTTGCGTTTAAACTTCATATATTTCAGTTTATCGGTTAATAGAGAAAAATCGGTTGCAAGAATTAAATTCTTTGATGTAATGGCCTCATTTAAATCAAAGAATGAAACTTTTATCTCAATTATTTCATATTTTAATGAATGAATGAAAATTACTCTACACGGAAATTATTCGTTTTTCCCATTTAAACCCGTTAAAAAACAAAATCCCATCTGGACTCGAAACCAATGAAAAATATTGGGATTTTCGATTTTTTCCTGACTCGACACCAAGTTCAAACCCTTTCCTGAAAATTTCAACCTTGTAGCTCGATTATAAATGCCCAGGAATTCGTGTCAATGAGTGAGTCAGTCAGTCATGTTGGGTAAGCGAGGAAGGGGAAGGAAGAGAATCGGTTTTATGGACGGGATGAAGAAAGGTGGGACTTATGAAATATATCATACTAATATATAAAAATTGAATGGTGTCTGTCTGTCTGTCTGTTGCTCAATCACGCAAACACTACTGAACCGATTGAGCTGAAATTTTGTATGTAGTTAAAAAATGTACCGGGATGAAACATAGGCTACATTAAAAATCTGTCAGGGCCCCCAAAGGCCCCCCCTGGGGGTCCCTTGTGGTCCATGCTAAGCATTGGGTTTGGTGCAGTGGTTTTATTTTTTGCTTTTAAAAATTACTTTCACTGAAGATAGAGGGCTGAAATTTTTTTGATCGGATGGTTGAATAAATGAAGTTTCTAATTCTTTCAATCGATTTTCTTTTACGCTTCGTAATTCTCTGAAAATTATGTTTATAGCTGAAAAATCTCACATTTTTCTCTGAAATCAACAATAGCATATTTCCTTGACAACCAGAGATTTGAATTTCAAAGGATATTCACGCATATGGCATTTAAGTTTTCCTGCCGGCCCATGATAGCACGTTGAAAGAAAATGTGTATAAGAAAGGCCCAGAGTCCCAAGGGCCCCATGATAGATTGCTTCGGGGGGTAATCGATAAATTCAATACATATTTAAAAGTATACTCTTTAATGTCTATTCTCAAAGTAGCTCTCATAGGGGAACTGCATACGAGAGAACACTTATGTAGTAAACGATACACATATAGGAATTAAGCGTGGAAGAATATTTACGTGCAGCAAATAATAATTTTAATAATGCCTCTGTTGCTACAACAAATACGGCGTCGTTTATTATAGTTTAATACTGATATGAATTACACGTAGTGGAACTGTCTGCCTCTCATTACGATTGCGAACTGTTTTTAGACCAATTCCCACATAAACTTTACGAGTTATTTATATATACTTAAACGTGTTAAAACGCAGTTTACTTACATTGACTCAATCATCGAGTTACCTATTCGAGTCTATCATTCATGCCGCTGTGTTTCCCCTCCTTGGACTTAAAAATATAGCCATCAACATCCCTAATAGAAAAAAGAGTAACCTTTTGAAAAAATCTTCTAAAGCATGAGGAATGTCTTCTTTGCGAGAAAATGAGTCCTTGCATGAAAAACGAAAAAGGTTAGCCTTGGATGCTCAAAGACATGCCTACCAGCAATCTCATGATAATCTCCCCGAGGTGTTTCTCGGATTACGCTAAGAACCGCACAAATTTCATCCTAACCAAACCTACTGACGAGTAACCAGCTAAAAATCTGGTTCAAATATTGAGCCATCTGTTTCGAAACTTCAGTCTGTTTTAAGATGGCGAAAATTATAATTGCGTCACTTCATGCTTCTTACCCATAAGAAGAACGGATATTCTGCGCAATGGACGTCATCGGTGCATGAAAATTGGCAAGTGCACTAAGATAGATTTTTAATTTTGTAACCAATGACTATGATTTAGGAAACAATGATTATAGCCACCCTTTATGCCAAAGGAATAGTCCGGGTATTAAAGGATTCATAGGACAAATAAACATCGCTGCTATTGAAAATGCTCCTTTTGACGTTGTCAACCGCTGGATTATACTCTACTCTCCTATCCTGATTAAGATACTCAACGCACATATCAACGGTGAATGGCGGAACTCAATTTAGTCATTGAATGCAAATATATTTTTGTACACAAGGGAAGTGCTCCAGCTGTTATTCAACCAGAAGACGGCTCAAGAGAAATTGAGGAACGAGGTCACCATCTATTAACCTAGGTGCTATTTATTAAGTAGTAATAAGTCTTCGTGGCCCTTTATTGGGTTTCCCTTGCATTAAAGAGGACAAACAATCACTCAACTCTCCGTGCACGAAAGGGAAAACGAACGAATCACAACAAACAAGATAGGATACGAACACCTCAAATGATCACGCTGACAGTATTCTTCAGGTTTTGTGGTTTTCTTATAAAATAAGTTCAATGTTTTTCATATCCGTTGAAGTTCAACGGGTACCTTCAGCTAGTATAATATAAAAAATAAGAGCTGCCGCCAATACACGAAGAGTGCATGCAGGGATAATATGAAGTGTTGTACTTTCTTTTCTTTCTGTTCTTCCTTTGTATAATTTCCATTTTTGGACACTGTATTATCTGTAAGCATTTTATGTGTATATTTTGTATCTTTTGTTTTTGCACTCCAGCAGTTAAGTGCAAGTTAAAAAATAAATGAATACAGCACTAGCCAATTTAAAATTTATTTGTAAATGAGTGAGTCGGCAACCCTAAAGCGAGGCGAAAGTCTCAAAGGGTGCTTTATTCCTAATTTTTGTTTATGTATACTTCAATTATTATTTCTACCATAAGGAATAAAATTATTATTATTATGCAGAGATGAAGAAACATATACTAGAGGTAGAAAGGGCACGGTACGTGTAGGAATTCGTTGGATATTCTCAGACTTTCATCACAACCTACCTCTAACCGGTAGATGATTGTAATGATGATACGTTCCAAGTCCCTACGGCGAAAGACAAAGACGGACGGTTGTTAAAAGAAAGTCAAAAGGAGATGGAAAGATGGTTCGAGTATTTCTCTGAATTGATAAACGTTGAAGAAGTAGGTACCCCACTAAACCAAGATGACCAGGCCAACTATTGTCATGCTCAACCTAATGTGGAACCTCCAAACAGTGAAGAAGTGAAATATGCTGTTAAATTTCTGTCAGACAACAAAGCTTCAGGAAAAGATGAAATCACAGCAGAATTACTGAAAAAGGGAGGTGACATTATCATTGATAGACTATGGGGAATAATATTGAAAATATGGGAAAAGGAAGGGATGCCAGCCGATTGGCAGGAAGCAATAGTAGTACCCATATAAAAGAAAGGAGAAAAAGAATATTGCAATAATTTCAGGGGCATTGCACTTCTCAGCATTCCATATAAAGTCCTCGCAAAAATAATCGGTAGTAGCTTAGAATGTTATATGAACGAAATTATTAAAGAACATCAGTCAGGGTTTATGAAAGGGAGGTGTACTATAAATCAAATATTCTCCATAAAAGAAAGTATATCCAAATAGTGGGAGTACAATAAAGAGTTTTACGCAATTTTTATCGATTCCCAAAAAGCGTATGACAGTAGCAGAGCAGAGAGTAGCAGTAATAAACAGAGATGGACCTTGGTATCAAAATTGGGATCAAAATAAACTGTTTAGCCTTCGTAGACAACGCGACGTAGCGTTATTCGCAGAAAGTTTAGAAGATTTAACAATTTTTACAAATGTACTTATGAAGGAAACAGAAAAAAATATGGCTGAAGGTAAATGATACAGAAACTAAATGAATGCATTTCTCAAGACGCCAAAATGGAAATGCAGGTCCTCTGAAAATAGATGAGCATGAGTTTGAAAAGGTACACCATTTTAAATATTTCGTAGTGATTTTGACAAAAGACAACACGGTAGAGCCAGAAATACAAAACATGTTAAACCTCGCCAACAGATATCTACATGCATGCAACGGAATTCTATCTTCTAAAGCTCTGTCGCACAAAACCAAAATTAGACTCAATAAAACAATAATATCCCCAGTACTACTCTACGGATCCGAAACGTGGAGGCTGTCGAAGAAGATGAGATAAAACTAATAGTGTTCGAGAATAAGATATTGCGAAAAATCTATACAAAGAAGGACAGTGGAGTAAAAAACACAACAGATAAATCAGGAATCTACATAAACATCCAGGCATAACAAGTGAAATAAAGGCAAGAAGAATCAGGTGGGCTGGATATATTATTCTAAGGAAAGAGGAGGGATGTCTTGCTGAAGGAGGTACTAAATGGGATTCCTGAAGAAAGAAGAAGACCCCGGGGAAGACCACGTCTAAGATGGTGGGACCAAGTGAGAACGGATATTCAAAAGATTGGAGCAACAGAAATAGAGGCAAGAAGATCGATCAAGGTGGAGGGGATTTGTTGATGCGTCTAAATATCGCGTAAGACATAAGATATGTCCCTGGGAGTAAGAGTAAGTAAGTTTTTGGTCACTATGATTCTTTCGCTATAGGAATGAGTATCGATGGGCGATGGCATATAAACATCGATAGTTAGCGTCTAGTGGTCGATATTTTCCCATCGATAATTTGTCACAGAAGTTATCACACAACCGATGATTTAATTCGACGTTTTCCTCCTGCATTTTTAATTATTTTGGCCTCAGATGTTGAAGTTTTAAACATATATTTTTATGCATAGTTCATTCAGTGCAAATATGCGTCAAGTAATAAGCCAAATATTTTGTTCGTTGCTGAACATAACGTATATAGTTTTTGCTTTGTACGATTTCTTTTAAAACCACTATCTAAAAAACAACCACTCGGTTCAAAATATCGTAATTTTAGGTGTGTTTAGGAAAATGTATCACGTGGATAGAATGACACAAATCTCTTTATAGTTGATTTTTGCTTGCATGTGGCCATAACGTTGGCAGCTTGTGCAAATGATAAAAGTACATGAAGATGCAGTACCTAATCGATGGCTCGAGGTCGATGTTTTCTTTTCTCCACCAACGGTTCGACTTCGATGGTCTCTTGATGTTAACACTCGCTGTTTCGATTTCGTTGCTCACCCCTGCCTCACTCTCAAACGATAAGTTTTGTAATGTGGCACAAAATCATTACATTATATGTAAATTGTTCTGAGGTATATTGAGAAGTACAGGCAATGCCTAAGAAGAGATTCCTAATTTATCCTTTTTTTACTTGAAATGCAAAGTTGTGCTTGTTATGTCGTTTCAATGGATAAGTAGGTAAATATTAAATTATTATTATGTGCTCATGAGGTAATGCTCGCAGTTTTATAGGATAGGATATGATGGGATTCAATCGGGGAAAAGGCCATGAACAGTGAAATGGCATCACTCAAGAAGAATCAGACGTGGGAGTTAACGACTTTGACGAAAGGAGCAAAAGAAGATTTAGGCAATTTTTCCAACTGAATTAAAAGAAGAATTCAAGATCACATCAAAGAAGGGTGAGTATATCTTGGGACTTCAGATCCAGCAAGAAGAAATTTGTATAAATATAAATCAGAAAGCACAGGCAATGCAAGTGCTGGAGAGATTCAACTTTGCTGAATGCAATTCGATATCCAAACCAATTTTGAAGAGTCCAATGACTTCAGAATCAGGGAAATAAGAGGCAAGGATAGCAGAAGGCAAGCCTGGGCATCCAACAATTTTCAACAGAAATGCAAGTTGCGGAAATAATGACGAAACCATAACCAAGTTTTAAGATTTTGCGTGATAAGTTGGATCTATCATAAATATTGCACATTTATTGGGTTCTTGAAAGGTCTCGATTTTGAAAGACATTAAGTAATCGGTTTTAAAGAGATGTTAATTTAAATCAAAAAGGGAAAGTGTTGAAGTACCAAGTTATTGTACAAAATGTTAATGTAAATTAATATTTGCAAAGAATTAGAGTTGCCATGGAGGGCAAGTTTGTTATCTAACAATTGGAATTCTCACAAGAAACCGGGGGTTATTTTGTAATCTCACCTTTTTAGTGACTCTCTTTAGTGGAAAGGCGGGAGATCCGTTTCCCTCTCTTAATGATCGGCTCACGAACGGTTCGTGAATTGTCGATGCTTCAATTACCTTATTTCAAATAAAAGATGCCGAGACTAGCGAATACCCAGAGATTACTCCAGATCTTACGAAATATATCTTACACTGTACATACCACGAAAATCTAAATGCAGTCAAAACTACAAGCGACATGTAAGCGATCGCTTATTATTTAAAAAAAATTAAGTGCATCTAATTAGTGTTCGATTCACAAGCACGGGAAATATCTACCAAGAACGTAGATTTTAAGGCAATATTTGTTAAAATTATGAATTTATGGTATAAATAACTGAATTCCATTCTCCATACACTGGCGGATAGGCACACGAAAACAAAGGTATCAGCAACATTTTGTTGGGAAATATTGATACGAAATATATACACAGATAATTCAAGCTAATAATAACGTAAGCATTTCAAACAAAGCATACCTTCAAGTGCCCAATATATTGGAGTTGAAAATGCTGAAATTCTTCACGTTTAGCAAATTACAACAATACGATTTAAAACCGTATTGTATCTTTCGCGCCCTTGTTTATTTTCCAACTCAAGCTTCAAGTGGAAACGATGGTGGCTCCATGTCACGTTCTTTATGACAGGTGAGATGGAACTAATGGCAGGCGGAGATAATGAAACGGATCAAGAGTCGAAAGATACGGATCAGAGCGGATGAATCGTCTAAAAGACGTCAGTACATGACCGGCAGTTCACCGCTGGAGATCCGAAGGTGGTCACGCCTCCTGGATGGCGGAGTTGAACTATGAAAAAGTGACATTTTATGACGTATTCTCACTAAAGTGAGATTACAAAATTACCCCCCAGACACTGACAAGATGTGTTAGTGATACGAATTATATCAGTTATTATATGAATCAGAGTCTGTAAGTTGAATTTATTAGTTAAGATTAATAAAACTCAAGAATATTAAATTATTATTATGTGCTCATGAGGTAATGCTCGCAGTTTTATTAACTCGTGTGGCTGATCATGTTGTGATTGTTAGTGAAAGTTCAACCCTTGCCGCCCTCCCCTGAGTTGGCTTGAAGTCTTGCGCAATAATTGTTCGACGATATATTGCCTCGCTAGCTTACCACGTGGGCCTCCGAGGAACATGTGAGCGTTGCCTATGATGGGGTAGGCGAAGGGACCAGGGACGTTCCAAACGGCCAGGTAGATCTTCAGCCATCTCTGAAGATTCTCCCAGAACAGGAAGATCAGGATGGCGACCACGACACCGGCCAGGATGCTGTTCGTCATCACGCCTCCAAACCCTGCGAAGAAAGGAAAGGAGAAATTAAGACGAGGACAATGCTTGAACTGAGAAGGTTTTTAAGGAGATAAGGCTAGTCATTAAAATTCAAAGAATTTGGTCCTAAAGAAAAAAAATCTACTCTTTTTAATGACACTAAAATGTCAGCTTCTAAACGCCATTAAGAACAGAATTACTAAATTAGTTATCAAAATGTTAATATAAATTCATATTTGAAAAGCCATGGACACTGAAGGATAACAGACTCATAACTTCGGCATGATATCTTTTTAGAAGCTGCCAACCGCGGCGCCACTGGATGCATGGAATCAGATGATCCCTATCAACCCAATGTAAACAAACGCGGTGTTTACTTTTGTTTATTTCGTACTGTTGGAAATTACGGCTAGTTAGGAAGCAACTAATGGTTCTTTCCGTCAAATAATAATGTTAACCACGTACGATATATGAATTGAATAACAGAAAACCCCTTCATTAACCTATCATGGATCATTCGAGAGTACCAACGATCTACGGCAGCCGTGCGACTGCGATGATGTCGTAACCAGATCTGCGTTTCAAATTTTCCATCGCAAGGGGTTCAACAGATGAAAGAAAATCCTTTGAAAATGATGGACGTTGAGAAATATGTTTATATACAGAACAGCTACAAAACAAAATCATTAGCGTCGGTATGGATTATAATGAGCGTAATTCACGTGTACTTGAATTCGGTAGTACATACCATCAATTATCACATCAAAGAAATTTAAATCACATTGAGAAAAAAAAACAAATTCTGTCAAAATAATAAAAGTTCTGCCATGGATACATAGGTAATCATCATCATCGACCATACCTTGCTATACGGTAACGTGATCACGTTACCTTCTTCGAAGAATAATAAAGAGTACTTACATTAGCCTTAAACAAGCTTTTATTCTTCACACCTTATATCTTGTTCTTTTTCACGGTTGTGGAATACCCTGTGGAGCTTCCAGGAACAAAGTAAGATCTTTTACTCCATTTTCAGTAGAGCAATCAATCTTCTTCTATACCAACAATCGGAATTCCCAAACAAGTCGCTATTTGTAAACAAAGTGACACTATGCATGCATCAGAGTCCTCACTAATGCCACCTATCGTACGGCTTCAAAAAAAAAAACAAAAAAAACAATGAATGCGCACTGAACTTGGCAATGGGGCTGGTGACAATACGTCGTAAAATACGGAAAATTACGTCATTTTACGTAATTCCACTCCGCGACCCAGACGGCGTGACCATCTTCGGCTCTCATGCAAGGTCGCTATACCGGGGCGCTATACAAGGGCGATATAAAAGAGCCCTTGAATATATTCAAGGTCTATGGGCGGGTATAGCGACCTTGCTTTCAAGTGGTGATCTGAAAGTCTTTTATTTCAGTCATCCGTTAAATCTGCGTCCGTACGTAAGGAACGTGAAATGGAGCCAACATAGTACCTTGTGGCCGTTTATATAACTTTACGTTCCAGCGTCAAAGAGGCATTCCCGCTGGATTGTGGGAAATCTTTCGATAACAATTGCCGATCGCGATTCTATAACTCACGTTCGAACGTTTTTTGCCTTACGCACGACTCCTCGGCATCGACGTCAAAATACATCTACATATACATACTACCCCGCAAGCCGCCTCAATAGGCGTGTGGCGGGGGGTGTTAGGACACCAGCCGTTTACATATATAAAGGAAACGCTCTAATGAAATTACGCCTAGCATTTATTAAAGTCCCTTATTGTTCGGGGTAAAAACGAATTCCCATACCTATCCGTTCGGCAAAATATCTCTCTTAATTTATCGTTTCTGTCGGACCTGGAAATATAGTGGGGTTCTAATATGATGTTCTCCGTGTCGCTCTTAAAGATATCTATTCTCAATTATTCAAGTAATCTAAGCCTAGCGCGCAGCCTCCGAGTCTCTAGCGGCTCCCAGCCTAATTCGTTTAACATCTGTGTAACGCTGTCTGTACGCCCGTAGTTGTTTTTGACGAATCGCGCAGCTTTCCTTTGTATTTTATTAGGTTCCCGGATTAAGTCTTTCTGCACCGGATCCCATATGCTCGCTGCATATTCAAGGTGTGGCCGGACGAGTGCGAAATAGCACCTCTCTTTTACTTTTTCATCCGAAAATTATCCCACAATACGCTTGACGAATCCTAGCTTCTTCAGAGCTCTGCCACAAATATTTCTTATATGTGTTCCTCACGATAGGTCCGAGGTTATCTCAACTCCCAGATACTTCACTTCGTCTGTCGCCTTTATGTTACATGCCGAAGCGGCCATTATCGATCGAATAACAGTTTGTTTTGGTTTTTAATTTGAATGATATTTGAAGAAGTATCGCAGTGTGATATATTTTGTGAACTACAAGTCGTTTAAAACATACTATTCTTGGACTTCAAATGTGAATAGTGGTGTAGAATACTGTGCAAAGATATATATTGGAAGATAGCTTCGATGACACGTCTTATTTTGGTTTTCATCAGTGACGATTCAAAGAAAAATTATCGCAGTGGATCATTCAATTTCAAGTTTAAAATAAAGTTGGGATCACTAAGTTTCATAGTGCAAGAAAAAACCGTGTTATTTTTGGTGGTAATATTTAAACAAAGGTTTTTAGTGTATTTTGACTGTGCACATTGTGGCATGCCAGTGATTATACAAGCGTTATTTATGTGCTGCACTGGATTGTTTGTGTATAAGTTCTGATATTTTTACATAAATTAGTTGGACTTGATCTCTTTAAATAATGTGTTATGACAGGGATGGTATTAAAAGTGTAAGAAATACGTACTAAGTGTTGGAGAAGACGTAACAGAAATCAGTTCATTGTTTCTACTATTGACTAAATTAAAATGTAGATTTTTTGTGAAATGAAGTTCAGTTGATGACTAGGTGGATTGCTCTTGTCTTGTAAGTGTGGTTGTTTACGTCCCTGTGTAGGGATAAACAGTGTAGTGTTTTACTATTCTTCATTCAGTGAATTTTGACACCCCAAGTGGCACCTTTAGTATATTTCATTGCATTGTTGTGTCAGATGTGATTTTCTTTAAATAATTAATCCGACTGCGTTTAAGGCAGGTAATTAGTAATTATCTAAAGGCATTGAGATATGTCCTCGGCTGGGATTACTTAATGTGTTATTTTAGAGTATCGTAAATTGTGAGTGTGGTTAATAAAGGATTTGGTTCTTTCTAGGCGAATGATATTAATAAATAATTCTCAGGGTTTCCAGCCAAGTGAGATTTTGGGTTGCTTTACGTTTCGATGGAATACTCTCCTCCATCGTCCTCAGAGCAATAAAGCTTGCAAGGCATTCCGCCCCTGCGCTTATATATAGCCGTCTCATCCGGGGGGCATTGTTGTCTCCTGTTTTCCGTTATTTTTTGAATTAACGTTTTCCATTCTCTGCTGAGGATGTACCCAGAGTCTCGATTTAATGTTTTTTCTTCCAGCCTGATTTCAACGGCCTCTTTAAGGAGACGATCCCAATATCCATTAGCTTTGGAGACCAAGCGAGCCTCATCAAAGGAGATGATGTGATCTTCCGATAAGCTGTGTTCAGCCAAGGCAGATTTTTCCGGGTGGAACAACCTAATACATCTCCTGTGCTCTTTTATTCGGGTCTCTATCGTGCGCCCTGTCTCTCCTATGTATATTTTTCCACACTGACATGGGATACTATAAACACCAGGTGTTTTGAGTCCCAATTCATCCTTGACTCGCACTAAAACGCCACGTAGTTTTTACCTTACTCGGCTGGAAACCCGAGAATTATTTATTAATGTGAGTGTGGTTGTTTACGTCCAAGTGAAAGGGTGAAGATTTTTTTGTATTTATATGCAATGTATGTTGTTTCATTATGCTTCATTCATTAAATTTTACCATCTCAAAACCTATCTTTTCATTTACTCGACTCGATGTCATTAGCAAGTATTGTTCCTTTATGTAAGTGCCGCTGTGTGTGCCTGTAGAAATATCTTGGAGCTCTTGTCCGGGGGGGTTATTTTTTTAATCTCATCTTTTTAGTGACTCTTAGTTGAAAGGCGGGAGATCCGTTTCCCTCTCTTAATGATATGCTCACGAACGGAAGCTTCAATTACATTATGTCAAATAAAAGATGCCGAGACTAGCGAATACCCAGATTGCTCAACATCTTACGGAAGATATCTTACACACTGTACATACCACGAAAATTTAAATGCAGTCAAAACTACAAGCGACATGTAAGCGATCACTCAATATTTAAAAATAAGTGCATCTAATTAGTGTTCGATTCACAAGCACGGGAAATATCTACCAAGAACGTAGATTTAAGGCGATATTTGTTAAAATTATGAAATTATGGTATAAATAACTGAATTCCATTCTCCATACACTGGCGGATAGGCACACGAAAACAAAGGTATCAGCAACATAGTTTGGGAAATATTGATACTAAATATATACACAGATAATTCAAGCTAATAATAACATAAGCATTTCAAACAAAGCATACCTTCAAGTGCCCAATATATTGGAGTTGAAAATGCTGAAGTTCTTCACTTTTAGCAAATTAAAACAATTCGATTTAAAATCGTTTGTATCTTTCGCGCCCTTGTTTATTTTCCAACTCAAGCTTCAAGTGGAAACGATGGTGGCTCCATGTCACGTTCTTTATGACAGGTGAGATGGAACTAATGGCGGGCGGAGATAATGAAACGGATCAAGAGTCGAAAGATACGGATCAGAGCGGATGAATCGTCTAAAAGACCAGCACATGACCGGCAGTTCACCGATTGAGATCCGAAGATGGTCACGCTGCCTGGGTGGCGGAGTTGAACTACGACAAAGTGACATTTTATGACGTATTCTCACTAAAGTGAGATTTCGAAATAACAACGCCCTGGGCGGTGTAGCAACAGAAACTGTCTCTTCTCCTTACTCAAATAGAGTGGCGGCTATAGTTCGCCCACCATTCCTATCGCTCAAGTTTCGAGACAAAGGTCAACACGTACGTGGCTTCAAAGAAGTGTGCCAAACTGCCCTTCCCGGAATTCAGACAACGATAGAGAACCCAAATTATATAAAGAAAAGAATGAAAGATATCAGAACCAATAAAAGGATTACCTCGATCGTCTCAGGCTCAACCTTGTGGAAGTTCATTTTATCGTAAATGAAAAGGAAGGCTTTGTTAAATTCCACCAATTTATTCTCAGGTACAACTAGTTTCGACGCAGCGGCGTCATCTTGAGGTACCTGAAGATGACGCCGCTGCGTCGAAACTAGTAGTACCTGAGAATAAATTGGTGGAATATAACAAAGTTTTCCTTTTCATTTACGATAAAAGGATTACCGGTTAGTTCAGTTCACTTCGTCCATAATAATTAATGACAATAACATAAGACAGCTGTTTTGAGTCCAAACTGTTTCCCGAGCATTAATTACAATAAATATACACTCAATATTTACACCATAAGTAAATCATACTGGTTAAGATAAAATTAAATAATAGATATTTTTTAATTTTGCAAATAATTAATAAATATTGCTTGCTTTTGGCTTCCAGACCTCTGATCACTAAACATAATAATAATATTTTTTTTCTTAATACGAAACCCGATTCCGCCACGTTACAAACGATGAGAACACCAACATATCGTGATCGGAAATGTACGCCTGTTTAAAATACTTTATTTTAAGTGTTTTATTTTCCAGTCAAGATGTTCAGGGTAAAATAACACAATAATGAAGTATTTTTTAACTCCTCTCAGCTATAGATAAGACCGATAAGACGATTTGAATGTTAATTATAATATTTAGAGGTAATTTAAGCAGACATATCCGTTATGTATTCATAAAAGTCTTAGTGTGACAAGTAATTAGGAATTCATTGATCAAATGAGAACGCAGAAAGGGGGCAGTGTATTATAATACTCGTGAGGAAGTTACCAGCAGAAGATCGAACGTTACGTTCGATAGTCTGCTGCACGATCGGCCTTATAAAATCGCTCGTTGGTCATCACTCGAATAAATTGAGATCGATGGAAAATGAACGGATCCTTTAACGTTCGAACGTCAGTCAAGTTACATAAAATCGGTCCCCGTTGGACGATCGTGAGCCGGTCATTAAGAGAGCGAAACGGATCTCGCTCCTTCCCGCAAAGAGTGGTAAAAAAAGGTGAGATTACAAAATAATCCCCGGCTTTTTAAACAACAAGATGCTCACTGAACATTCACGCATACTGTGCGGTTAAGGTAGTTTGAGTGAAAAAACACTTCACCTAGAATTTGATGAATTTGGCCCCAATTTAAAGAAAAAAACTCATATTTCCAATGATAAGAAAATATAAACCCCTTGCCGAACTCCTTATCGAGCAATTTACCTAAAAATATAAGCTGTTTTACATGGGATAGATTACGGCTGTGCGCTCCAGAGGGAGAATATTGAAGGAAATAGGAATTTAGAAACACCTAGATTTCGTCAAAAAACTAACGGTGTATAGATTGCACGTTTTCTTAACTATTTATAAAAAAATAATCTATTACTCACCGCAGTAACTTTTACAGAATCGCAAATAAACCTGCTGTTTTGAAGGGTTTTCAGCCGTACGGCGGGAAAAAATGAGTCAAGTTAGAGACTTATGTAGCTTTATTTATTTAATTACTGCGAATTTTGATCATACATAACTATATCTTTGCGCCATTAATATTATAATATTTATTTCACACTTCTTACAGACGCTGAAATAAAAAAAATAAAATTTTAATATTGTCTCCATTATCACTAGGGAACTATCTCGTCTCGAGTGAAACTATTTGAGACTACGTCACGATTCGTTCACGAACTGGAATTCACGAGCCGTCTCACGGCGCGGTCACGTCGGTCGTAACCATGACGACCGGAAACTATTTAGACGAGAATGAGTCAGCTGAATATTTCAGAGAGTCGAATTTTATCCGCTGTGGCGCTGACCTTTGCTCGAGGAGCGAACTTTCCAAATGAAATGAGGCCATTGACCTGTTGGCCATCTCTTCGTCATTCTTTTCGCTCATAGTCCAACATTTTCCAATCTAGGCAGGGGCGCCAAAAAGACAAACGTCGGCCGTACATTTCTATTTTAACCTACGCAATAGTCGGAGCCGAAATCTTTTGGCATAACGATTGAATACGTCCGAAAATGCGTAATTCAAATCGCAGGCTTAGTAATACCAGAGAGTAAGTATTAACTTTACATTATCTATACGGAAAAAAACGTGGTCTGCGTCGGACCAGACGGTGGAAGTTATACTTCTTTGGCCGGTCGCACACACCCGCTCACACACACAGGCAGACAGGATATTTAAATGAAATAAAAGACATTTTTTTCTCTTCGAAATGTTTGGGGCCTGTTTCTCTATTATAATTTCAAAATCCAAGAGATAATGCATCATAGAACATTATCATTTTACATGGTTTTGACTTGTAGAATGGAGTTTCGAGGTACATTTCAGAAAGTAGGTGCAAGGATTAATGTTTCCTGGAAAAACAGAGAGAGGGAAACCCGGAATAAGGTGTAAAGAGTGTTTCAGAAGCAAAATGGAGGAATCTGGAGCGATCCCAACGGATTTAGTAGGCACGAGCAAATGGAGGAGTGTCAAAGCTACGAAACAGTTTATGTATATAATTATAAAACATTGTAAAAAGTATATTTCTAAGGCATAATATCGTTAAAAGCGATTGAAATACGAACGGAGAATGTTATATTCCTTTAAGTTTAATCTTTATAGCACGCGTATAAGGTACTGGAAGTCTCGGGAACAATGAAAAAATTGCTTAGCAACGAAAATGAAAAAAGCTCGAAATTTGCATAAATTTTGCGTTTAAACTTCAAATATTTCAGTTTATCGATCGATAGAGAAACATTGGTTGCAAGAAGTAAATGCATTGATCTTTTGGCCTCATTTCAGTCAAAGAATGAAACTTGTATCTAAGTTATTTCATATTTTAATGAATGAATGAAAATTACTCTACACGTAAATTATTCGTTTTTCCCATTTAAACCCATTAAAAAACAAAATCCTATCTGGACTCAAAACCAATGAAAAGTATTGGGATTTTCGATTTTTTCCTGACTCGACACCAAATTTGAACCCTTCCCTGAAAATTGCATCCTTTTAGCTCGATTAGAAATACCCAGGAATTCGTATCAATGAGTACAATTGTGGACTTTTCTCACCCAAAAAAGAGCGTGACGCGGAAAAGAGCGTGACGCGGTTTCTCGACCAACATCCCATCCCGAAAGTCTCCAACGGGCGCAAAGAAGTATAACTTCAAAAAAACCGTTGACCTTTCTCATACCACCACCACCCCTTGAATTCATTGTTTTTGCCAAGCATTGTACGTAAATGTTCGTTTTTATTATTTTCATGTTAATATTTTTTTACCCTCCTTTTCAACTTTGTTTTCAAATTACTACACCTGACGATGCCATCAAATTGGTGAAACGCGTAGTGTGTTTAAAAAAAATAAAAAGTGTAGAAAATTACAAAACTTTATTATGTAATGAATTTACATTATCTATGTTTGACGCTTATAGTGAAGTTCAAGAGTCCTCCAGATACGCGATATGTCCACCAATGCCATTCTGTCTTCTCTCTCTGCTTACAATCTTCAATGTCTTAGCATTAAAACTGACATAAAATTCATTGTTGGTGGTTTCCGAAGTAACTGCATGGAAGTTGCTATTCGTATTGAATAAAAAGAATCATGTTTGTGAACAATAAAAATCTTACGTAGAAAAAAATCTTTCCTTTTTTTTGTTATTTTCTTCGTTATGATTTTTGTATTCGTTTCTTATATACGTTCAGTTATTTGGGTGTTCACTATAAATTGGCAACAATTCTGTCAAGTGGAAAATTTTCAAATAAATATAATTTTTTCAGTAAATCGGCACAAAAAGAGAAATCTCCCGCGAGATAATCGAACTTCTTCTATAGCCTGGAGGACAGCGACTCTTATTCCCGATGTTTTTTCAAGTGCGCAGGGTCTGAGACGAATTGGGAAGATTGTGGGCTTTTGATTTGCGAAATGGACTCCGAGATCGAGTGTAAAGCTCAAGCTTACCGCACCAATCAATAGGCAAAGGTAGGTTAACACATTCAATGCGGGCCCGATTTTCATGAAAGTCGTCAAAATCGGCTTTAAAAAATTTAAAGGGCTTCGGAATAGAACGACCACGTCAATTGACGTGCTCCGTCAGTCGGTGTAGAGAGGATCACGTCTGTTGACGTGCACCGAATTGAATGTGTTAAGTCTTTAAATTCTGAATCCATGTGAAGCGGCTTTCATAGCGAAAGCGGTGAAGCGGAATCATAGCGGCTTTAACCCCAATCCCATAAGGCTCTACCACCAACGCGATACGAAGAGCCTACTCAACCCCCACGTCTTGACCTATTCTTATATCCTCGCATTCAAGCAAATTTCACCATCATAGGAATCTACGAATCGTCATCTCTATTTAGTGTTCCACCCACTGACCTTTCAGCTAGCCTTCCTCTACAAATGATACCTAACTTTTTTGACGTTTAATAACACGTATTCATTGCAATTATCTGACATAATAGACCGAAAATTGGTGTTCTTTTTTTGTGAAGTATTTATGGAGTGCCCTGCGGGAATGCCAGAAGATTTCATTTCATGATGGTGTTTCATTTTCTCCACGCGCTGACGTCATAATTATAGCGCAGATGCGAAATGGACATCGAAAACGATCCGTAACGAGCAAGGGTGTGACACTCAAATTACTCCAATGGTTATACGTTTCAACCAGAGCACTCTAGCGGTCAGGCGCTAACTATCAGCTCGACAGGTATACTCTTTAATTGAATATCTTGCAGATTTAAGTGGGAAATCAGCTATTTATTTCGCAGGGGAATCTTAAAAAGGTAATTGTATAATCCTGAAAAATTGTGGAACCAGAATGCAGCGATAATAATGCCGCCCAGTCCTTCTCTTGGCGTTTTCGCAGTGTACTTTGTCGGCCATCTTCTTTGTTTACTTACGGTTGCGATGGCGATGTCTCGTGTGGTCCCAGGCGTATTTTAAATGGACGCTGATAAACGTCTTACAACAGAAGGAATAATTACCTCATTTATTCACAAAAAAGAAAATATTTACGGTAAAAACATACAATGTTTATCTTTTTTCACGCATAAGTATTTTTCCATTTGCGCCTGAAACAATTGGCGCTAGTAGTAATCCATACGAGATATCGCAATTCCGCCAGACCCTTGAATTTACCCATGCAACCCTCTTATTGGTCTCTTCTATCTACCTACCTCCGAAATCCGTCCCTTACGTCTCCCAAGAAATCCGTCTCGAACATGTTGTAATCATGGGTTCAAGAAGAATTTCGATGGCGCAGAAATGGCCCAATGGCCTGTGTTTGATGAAAATGATTCGCCCAACTGTAGAGCTGGCTGTAGAGTTCGTTAATATAAGAAGAACTCCAAATGATACAAATTAATCCTTAATAAGGTCCTTGCTTCTCCAGACTCTCCTTGTTAATTTCTTGCTAGTTCCATAACAAGTTTTCTTGTGCATAAACAACCTCCTTCGCAACAATACAGAATGATTATTTAAAATATGGCGCGAATTTTTATTTTTCATAAATCGTATGGAAAAAATAACGGTACATTTTACGAAATTTTTTCCATAACGTGTTTTTCTACATAAATCACCTCGGTGATGTGACAATTTCCTTTATTATGTTTTCGGCTTATTAACAGCACAACTTATCCGTTTAAGGTGGTTCCACCGTAAAATGACTTAAATGTTATTTTATTCATATCCTGTCTACTTGTAGAAAAAGTTATCCTCTATCTGATATGAACAACAAAATAATACCATTTCACGCTATTTTATTCTATAATTGAACTTGAAATTGAAAATGGTGTTCAATGGGGGAATGAGAGAAACACGGGGAATAAAATAGTATTTATCCATAAAATATAAATGCCATTTTCGCTGAAAACAATTTATATGAAGGAAATAATCCAGAAAAATTGAATAAAAATAAAATACAGGCATCTTACCACCTTATTTTTCTAGTTATTGAAGAATTACTGCCGTAATTGAAGTCGAAATGCGGTAATTCGTAGTAAATGGTGCTGCAGTCGGCTCCTATGGCTGGAAAAAAGTGCTCATTTAAAATACATTCTCGGAATAATCTGCATATTTTCTACTTTACTTTTGGTTTCCATAGGTAACGCATTGCATCAGTGAAAGCAGGATTTTTTTGACAAAATATAAAAATGTTGAATTTAGTATTTGTTTTGACTCACAGAGTCGCGGCGGAACCTCCTTAAACATGGTCGATTGCTTCGATATCATAGATTATAATGTAAATAGATGGAATCACACAGTTGCATGCATGTTTCCATCTATTCTTGAATCAAGTGTTCGCAATCGTCTTCGACTTAAGAGCATCCTAAAGTGATTCTAACGTTGTGAGTAGGAGTTGGTTCAGTTCGTCACCAAGGCCATGAGATTGCGTCACCTCGCAGCAGGCCATTTTTCGAAAGCGCTTTTCCGGGTCGGGACGGCCGCGGCGATTTTTTCTAACGGGAGATACTTGAGATTGGGAGTAGTCAACTGCTTCCACTGCTGAGGAGGGCACGTTTAAAGGGTCAACCTCTTTTTGACGGCCCGAAAATATTAACAATATTTTAGAATCTTTTTCTCGCCTAAAATGAAGGTACATATACATACAAACACATGGATAGTTTTAGGTAGGTTCTGAACTGCATGCATAAGTTTTCCATAAAAAAAATATTTTTTATTAAAACATGTAATCTCTATTTTGGCACTTAGGGACTCGAGTTTTTGTCCACTGTGGACACAATCACGGTCTTCCCATCGATATGAAGCCAAAGAATCCATAGTTAATTAGTGTACCTATGTGTAATAAACTCCTAGTTGAACTAAAATAATACATGAGCGCGAATATGTTTTAATTTATGGCACTTTTCAAAATTAAGTTGCTATTTTTAGATATGTAATGTTTTAATTATTTGCGGTAGTTGAGTATGCAATGCGTGAATTGAATAATATTTTCCTGACCATCTCGTATCAGAATGACCCTTTAAAGTAAATGTTAAATTTGATAAAGCTTGCCAACGTCCAATCGATTCGGAAAAATAATTAAAAATATTTTGCACTGTGCCGAAAAACGTAGTCACTTTTGATGTCACACAAGACGCATTAACTTCAACTAAATTTAGTGAGTGAGCACTACATGGCAAAAAAAACGGGCATGTTCATTCGGTTGTAAGATTCGCGCTTTGACGTTTGTGTATGTAAGGTTTAAAAAAGTCTTTTATTTAAGGTTCGGTAGAAATTTTGTGTGTTTAGTTTGTGGCGCCGTTCCTAATCCGTGGGGGCACCTATCGTAATCAAGTACAACTTTTTATGTGAGAATTAGCATCATGTTTTGATGTTGCGTGCCTGTGCCCCAGCGGCCCGCAGGCTGTGTGGATCTTCCAAGTGAAGTTTGCGCGCCTGGTAGCCGCCCGTCTTGCCAGCCAACAACGCGACGCTGCTTCCGATAGATAAACATATATGTATAGGTACAGGGCCGTAGCCAGGGGGAGGGGGGAGGTACAGGGAGGGCGCCGCCCCTCCTGGAATTTCTTTTGCCCGACATAGCTTTTTGAGTATTTTTTAAAGAGGTGAACGCGTTCTTTTAGTACTCTGCTTTACAGAGGCGAGCTTTAATAGTCGAACAATAATCTAAAATAATCCATATTAAATTAAGACTGCAAATAGCAACCTTGAAAATAGTACCGACTAAATTTCCAATGTTAATATTCCCAAACCTTTATTATAAAACGTTTGACGGTAAGACGTTTGCCCCTCCTAGGAAATTTGTTGCCCTTATTTGCTCCTTAAACTTATTGGCTTTATACGGTCGTATGTATCAGAGTATTAATTAGAAGCACATAGGTACTACAGTATTATATTCTTTATAGTATTGTATTCTCGCCATGTATGCCTAGCACATATAACTCTTATTTTTACGTGTTTTAACTAACTAATAAATTCTATGAAAGATGCCGTCGACGTCAGAGTTTCAAGAAGAAGACGACCACTTAAATGACGCAGTTTTCAACGAAGGCGACGATTCCACTTCGTTATAAATGTAAACAAAGGAATGTGTAACTCACAAAAGAAAATCGTGGCAGCGCTATGGGAATCCGGTTGATAAAATTTAGATAGGTAACGTACAAGAAAAACCTTTCGTATCAATAAGAAACCTTGAAGAGACAAAACTTGCAAAGCATTCCGCCTTGAGCAAAGGGAAGAGAAATTGAAGCAGCAGACTCGAGATAATAATAGATCTGTGTACAATTAGTGGTGATTAAGTACCTACTGAACGAATACTTCCAAGCACTTCGTAAGGGCATCGGCAAATATAACTCCTGTGGATTTATATACTCAGAAAACTACCCTCCCTCCCAACTGTTTCCGTGGTGTAGTGGTTATCACATCCGCTTTACACGCGGAAGGTCCTCAGTTCGATCCTGGGCGGAAACACTTTTTTTTTCATTTACAAAAAGAATGCAACTACTACAAATTTATAAATAAACTTCGTAAAACTTGTGATTGAGACAAATAAACGATTTTAGCGATTTATTTTCTTGCACAAATTATTATTTTTATCGTAAAAATGCCTGCCGACTCACCGATCATTTTAGGCTGTCACCGAGATGTGGTGTATGTATACCGAATACAGGTAGAATACACAAACTAGCAGTAACTAAATATTTATAAGATACCTAAAAAATACTTTTCATTGAGTAAATGCGAAGGATTTTGTCCATCAATTTTCCCGCATAAGAGGAAGAAATGTAATTATAAAAACGTGATAAATTATGGATAACATGGAATTCATGGTAATCAAGAGTTTTGCAATTGGGAAAAACAGCACTATTATTTCAAAATGGTTTCAGAATGTGTTTTGAACATGCAATTGACAGGTAAAGGCGTGGTTGTCTATTAACTCGCCAAGACATCTTCGAGACAATATCAATATCTTAAATGTAGTATTTACTTCCAAGAGACGATAGCGAAGGAAGTCTCTCTATAGCAACGTTATTACCGACGAAAATCGTAAAATACTGTTTGCAGAATTGCTATGCTCGTTCAATAGTCTTTTCGACAAATGTCACTATCATGCCTCAACGGGTTACAGAATAGGACCACAGACTTACCTATAACATATACTTGTAATAATGTCTACAGCATATATTACAAGTTGTGTTCTGCGGTACTTTAGCATGATATACTTTATTAAATAACCAATATGAAATTTAATAAGACGAGTAATTTATAGGGGATCAGGAACGATTCATTTTCGATTCGCTTTCTTATTGGGGAAATTTAACTCGAAATTAGAAAAAATATCGAAAGGCCTCTCGGAAAACTTTTGCCGGATTCCGACGTTATTCTGTTTACGAAAGGTTTTCCGGGGGGAACCTCGTTTTAAGGGGTCCAAAAATCATTTTACAACACACAACATTGTATAATATTTACAACAAAAACACAACATTTTATAAGTTTGAGTACGTTATGGAAAGAGATATAATCAACCGATTGATCTGATTCTTGGCTTGTTTTACATCTAATCAGCACCCCTTCTGGTTGAACTGAAATAATTTTGAAATATTTGCACAATACAATTGTTTTGAACCACAAAATGGCCAATATTTATAGTATATGCCATTGCAGAAGGAACTGATAACAGGAGGGCATTTTCAGCTGACTCTGAATCTTCGGCAAAAATAATTTTTAAAATGATTAACTCCGGACTTATTTGTTTATTGGTCAAACGAATTAGCTTTTTAGAAGTGTTGACAACTTTAATCGTATTTTACAGGAAAAAAACAGTATCCATTGAGATTAGGGAATTTTGGATTTTTTTATGATTTCAGAAAAAAGCAAATAGAGCAGTGCTTTGATTCAGCAAAAAATCTAGCAAACAAGCTCTCGATAGAACCGGAATTGTCTAAAAAGCGTAAAGGAAGTTTAGAACGATGTTCGGCGTAAGGGCGAATGCGGCCATAATGACTCCCCTTCAAAAGTTTAAAATTCAGCTACACTGTGCAGTGAGCACTAAACCCACTTATTCCGCAAATGGGACGGAGATTTCAAAGTTTAGCTGAGTAGCTTCTGATTCTGGTTTCCTAACTGGACTTTCGTCACACGAAAACTCCACTGAAGAACTAAAGAAATCCACAGCTGATCTCGCATTGAAATACAAAGATTATTTAAATGCCAACGAGTTTTGTTTGGATATTGAAAACTACAAACACTAAACAAAATCAATATTGCCGATTTCAAAAATGTAAATTACATTGCACTTCTTAATTTCCATGAAATATATGGCTTAGTGACAAGTTATCCCAATATAGGGATTCCACTACGCCTAGCATTGATGCTACCTGTGACTTATGCCAGCTGTGAAATATCTTTCAGCAAATTAAGGTGGTTCCACCGTAAAATGACTTAAATGTCATTGTATTCATATTCTGTCTACTTGTAGAAAAAGTTGTCCACTATCTGATATGAACAACAAAATAATACCTTTCCACGCTATTTTAATTCTATAATTGAACTTGAAATTACAATGTGTTCAATGGGGGAATGAGAGAAACACGGGGAAAAATAGTTTTTTCCATAAAATATAAATGCCATTTTCGTGGAAAACTGTCTATAAGAAGGAAATAATCCAGAGAAATTGAATAAAAATAAAATACAGGCATCTTACCACCTTATTTTTTTAGTTATTGAAGAGTTAATGCCGTAATTGAAGTCAAAATGCGGTAATTCGTAGGAAATGGCGCTGCAGTCGGCTCCTATGGCTGGAAAAAAGTGCTCATTTAAAATACATTCGTGGAATAATCTGTATATTCTGTACCTTACTATTGGGTTTCTATAGGTAACGCATTTCATCAGCGAAAGCAGGATATTTTAGTACAAAATATCAAAAATGTTGAATTTAGTATTTGTTTTGACTCAAACAGTCCCGGCGGAACGTCCTTAATCAGCAGCAGTAGTCAATGTGAGGTTTTTACGTATTATTGCATCTCAGCACTCGCTTCTAATTTTCCTCCCCATCAACCACCCCTCATTTCTTCGCGAATACCTTTTCGCCATTTCCTAGCAAACATCTTTAGAACGAAAGTTATCTCCGACCTTCCCATTTGCAATGAGTGGAAAGGGATTGAAATAGGACTCGCATATATGTCTTCTCTCTTATTTTCGTCAGATTACTCCGTCAAATCAAGTCATCAGACAAATGAAAGTCTCAAATATACGTATTAATCACTGAAAACTTCAGTCATCAAAGCAGCTTGCTTGCATCATTAAAAGTAAAAGAGAGGTGCTATTTCGCACTCGTCCGGCCACACCTTGAATATGCAGCGAGCATATGGGATCCGGTGCAGAAAGACTTAATCCGGGAACTTAATAAAATACAAAGGAAAGCTGCGCGATTCGTCAAAAACTGCTACGGGCGTACAGACAGCGTTATAAAGATGTTCAACGAATTAGGTTGGGAGCCGCAAAAGAGACTCGGAGGCTGCGCGCTAGGCTTATATTACTTGAGCAATTAATAATAGATATCTTTAAGAGTGACACGGAGAACATCATATTAGAACCCCACTATATTTCCAGGTCCGACAGAAACGATAAATTAAGAGAGATATTTTGCCGAACGGATAGGTATGGGAATTCGTTTTTCCCCCGAACAATAAGGGATTTTAATAAATGCTCGGCGTAATTTCATTAGAGCGTTTCCTTTTTATATGCAAACGGCTGGTATCCTAACACCCCCCGCCACACGCCTATCGAAGCGGCTTGCGGGGTAGTATGTAGATGAGGATTACTGTTACTATCTTTGCTGCGTGGTTCTTAAAACTTTAATATAAAATTTGAATGTGTTCTATATTGTAGCTGGCGAAAATTCTCGCACAAACTACCCTAGTATCTGTTCCTTAAGGTAGTTTGAGAGCGAAAAATCACTTCAGTTAGAATTTGATGAGTTAGGCCTCATTTTAAAGAAACAACTCTCATCTTTCTAATGATATCAAAATATCAGCCGAACTACTTTTTGAGCAATATGCCTGAAAAGGTAAGCTGTTTTACATGGTAATAATCCGTAAATTTACATGGTAAATAGCCGTAATGGCTATGCGCTCTAGAGGGAGAATATTTAAAAAATTAGGAACTTCTAGAACCTAGATTTCGTCAAAAAACTAACGGTGTGTATATTGCATGTTTTCTCAAGTAATTATAAAATATTATCTATTACTCACCGCAGTAATTTTCACAGAATCGCAAAAAAACCTGCGGTTTTGAAGGGTTTTCAGCCGTACGGCGGGAAAAAATGAGTCAAGTTAGAGACTTATGTATCTTTATTTATTTAATTACTGAGTATTTTGGTAATATATAATTATATTTGCGCCATTAATACTACAATATTTATTTCATACTTCTTGCAGACGCTGCAATAAAAAATAATTTGGATATAGTCTCCATTCCTTCCTTCTATTACCGTTATATGAAGAATAACAGAGTGGACGGGAAGATAGATGGCTATGGGTATTTTTCATTCATAGCAGAACTGATCCCGCCCGCGTGAATACCATCCATGATTCTACGACATGACCTTTAACCTCTAATTGACGTGTTTGGTTGGCTTAAAATAGAACTTCTCATTCCGATAACCCGGGTTCGAGTCCCGGCATTATTATTGTGTTAACTTTTCAGGAGGATTGTGTCACATGCTGACAGCCATGTGGTATAGGCGTACTTCGGAAGGCCTGCTTCATCGCAAACAGAAAAATAAATGAAAAAACTGGTATCCTATTCTGTCAAAACATCCTGGTCATCAGATTTCTGTACTTTTAATCACATAAATTTTTTTGCATTTTTCTCCCGTGGTCATTTGTACTAATTATTTTGTATGAGGCCGTTGTATTCGCGAAAAACAATTTAAAAATATTGTTTCAGAAATGTGTAAGGCTGTTAATTAGTATAGATGCATCATAAAGTGATCATAACTTGTCATACTATCATTAGTTTATGGGCTTCATATGCCTATGTATATGTTTACGGAACTTACTTACCCTAGGGAGCATTAGGAGTGATATTAGTGGAACGATTCCCTATAAGTTGCCAAGAGCAAATTTTTACAATCGACGATGTACGTAGTGTTAGACTGGACCTGGTGGAGGTTGTCAATATTTATGATGAATTAAACACTCGCTGTGATCTTCCACAAATTTATAGAATGTCACGACGTGTTTCACTTCTCTGAGGCATAATGATTATGCCACAATGTCGACGAATGTCATTTTCATGTCTAACCAAAAACATACTGTTCTTATTTGAATCTACGTAGTTCGATGAAGTAATTAGATGACCCAGATGATTTTATCAACAATGACAAGGTCCTAATAAACTTGATGTTCTATATTCTTGACCATGAACTTCGAATGGTACGCAGGAAATAGAAAGAAAAAATCGATTGTTTTCCTCGAAATATAATATACTGCAAGTCGAGTTAAAGAACTGTTTGCAAGTTTCCTCTGTGAAATATATAATGCCACCGGTTTTTAATGTTTTAAATCAATATGAAACGACATTTTTTTACTGGATTAATAATTATGTGAAGCACCTAAACAGGTGGAATAAAACATTTATCATAATTGGAAAACTGCAAAGAGTTCTTCTTCCACCATTCACGAGTTCCACCTCATCAGTCCTGAGACAAAATTATTATTAATAATACACTGCGACTGATTTTTCAACGTGTACCTATCTCGTGATTTCATGTCATGGTTTACACTCAGGAAAATATTTTTTAAATAATTCCTCCTAGACGTACACTTAAGGATGGAGAAAATATTAGGAAATTTGTAACAGATTTCCTGGCAGATAAAATATAATATTTTCTCTTTCCAGAAGCATAGCTCAGCAAAGGAAAGCCAAGCTACCCACAGGTTTTGTATTCACCTGTAAATGAAAATGCAGCCACGCAAGAAGGTAGAGGATGGCCTGCGGAACCGGTACCCAGGACAAGAGGAAAGAATTTGGGAAACTTTGTAAAGCGACAATGAAGAGAAGAACAGAAGAAAAAAGATATTGTAAACATGAAACTCAAATCAAAACAAATGTATAAATTCAGGGTATCCGGCGACCTGAAAAACCTTGAAAACCTAGAAAGCTCAGGGAAATATTTTGTCCTGGAGAACTCAGGGAAAACTCAGGGAATTTTTGTATTTTTCCAAAAAACCCTGGAAAATGCATACATACAAAGAAATACCATACCTGCCTAGACAATGACAAACTAATGGCAACATACCTGCCACGCTCACTGGCCGGTCGATCGTCCATTTGGTCTACTGACGCAAACCGAAATGACCACTCGAATTGAGAATCCCTCTACTGCCCGCTCCTCAGGGTCGGGGGAAGGGTTTTTTATATGGTTTTGGGGGTGCAGGGTCAGCGCCGGTCATCTCCGAGGAGTGGAAGTTTCCCAAGGTTTCTGAAGGGGGGATAAGGGGTTCGGCATGCCCTCACTTACATTCATGTCCTTGCGACACCTCGTAATCTTCATTGCGCATCGCGCGTCTCGGTGAGTCAACTGTCTGCAAGTTTTATCTAAAAAAAAACAGCCCGAATTACCCGGTGGCCTTGCTCGGGACCATACGACCTTCATAACTCATCGTATATATAGTAGTTGTCAAAACAGACAAGGCTGAATTACCCGGCTTGATAGAGATAAATTACCGCATTTAATATTTCTTATCATGAAAGTTATATGGAAATAATTTTATAAATTTTAATCTTGCTGATGAATCTTTATACCTTTATACTATTTTCGCTTTCTAAAAGAATTAAATTATAGTGATAATTTTAGTTGTTCAAGTTATTTTGGAAACAGTAAATTTAATATTTTTGGTTAACTTCGTTCCAGCAACGGCGGTTGTACCATTGGGGAAAAGGATTACATATTATTAGTTGATAGTATATTATTTGTTGATTAACGTCTTAACTTTTAGGTGAAATTTATATTTATTTATGAGATATTTATATTTATTCTATGAAACCTATTTTATAAACAAGGATTAGATACCCTTTTATATGAGGTGTTAATTTTTCGCTTGGGTATATAGTAATTGTTATGTTCTTGAAAACCAAAGAATTTGACGAGTTACTGTTGTATTTATTTAAATAATTTTCTGAAACAGCGGTTTTTAGACAAATACGATACGTAAAAGAATATCAATTGAAAAAATGTAAAACTTAATTCTTTTGTGTACCTAATAAAATAAATTATAACTCTCTATCTTGAGTGACATTAGTTTTGAAAAGCAAAAAAAAACACCACTGCACACAACCCAATGCTTAGAATCCCTAATCGGCTAAACTAAGCAAAATGAATGTTAAATGTGTTTCAGGCCAAAATCTGATTGTCAAGGAAATATGCTATATAAGGCTTCTGTTATCAAGACCCTGTTTGATCGTGCCAGAAAAGTTTCCGATCTTGATTCCATCACACAAGAAATACACCATTTGAAGAAGGCATTAAACAATAATGTGTTTAGTAACAAATTAATTGAAATAGTGACATCAAAAAAACCTAAAGAGAAGGAGACTCCTAAACATCTGGGATATGTTATGCCGCCTTACATTGCGGGTACGACCGATCGCATCTAGGTAGAATAATGAAAAAGTATAACATTATCACAAGATACAACACTACTTCCAGAGTACGAGATCATCTACGAGGGACTAAAGATTCATTACCACCCACAATGTATGAGGATGTATTACGAACTTCAGTTGCGGTAGATCATATGTGGGGCAAACCAAGAGAGCAATTGGATGCCGATTAAAGGAACATGAACGTGCAATCCGGAAGAAAGACTGGTATCACTCTGCCGTGGCTATGAGCACACTACGTTAGAGGAAGGTCACGCCATTGACATCGAGACGGCTAAAGTATACTACACAAAGAAAGCAGTTACTTTCCACGGCTCATAAGGCAGGTGATTGAAATAGAAAAAAGACCATTAAATAACATCAAATAGAGAGGATAGTTATAAACTCCCTTATACCTGGAAGAGACTTCTTCGAAAATAAGTTTTTTACTTCTCAAAATCATCAACTGATGGAATTGTTTATTTACTTTTTGAAAAAAGACCATTGTTGTTTTTAAAAGCCCGACGAAGCCGGCAGCATAGCACGGCGAAACTGTCGCATAATATTAAATAATTTAATCGCAGAACCAAAGGCCTGAATACCAGAAATATGCTATTGTTCATTTCAGAGAAAAATGTGCGGTTTTACAGCTAAGAACACGATTTTCAGACAAATGTGAATTGGAAAGGATAATTGATTGAAATAATTATAAAATTCATTCTTTCTGTCATTTTATTTTTAAAAATCCAACCCTCTCTATCTTGAGTGGAAGTAATTTTAAAAAGCAAAAATTGAAACCACTGCAGCTAACCCAATACGTAGCTTAGACCACCAAAGGACCGCTCTTTTTGGTTCCTTGAGATCTTTTGTAAAATAGCTTACAATTTTCCACCTGTCTTGAACTGTTAGTCTGCGAAATCATTGCACGATCTGTGTAAAACTGTAGATTTGTATAAAAGACAGACAGACAAACATTCTTCAAACATATATAAAAACTTAATGGTGTCTGTCTGTCTGCCTGTTGCTCAATCACGCAAAAAACTACTGGAGCAATTGAACTTAAATTTGGTGCGTAGAGAGAAAATGTATCTAGAATTAACATAGGCTATATTAAAAAGTCCTCAGGGCCCCCAAAGCCCCCCCCCTGGTGATAAAAATACTAAGCATTGGGTTCGGTGCAGTGGTTTCATTTTTTACTTTTTAAAATTATTTTCACTAAAGATAAGAGAGCTGGGATTTTTTAATCAGATGGCTGAATAAATGATGTTTATAATTCTTTCAATCGAGGTTTTCTTTTACGTTTCGTAATTGTCTGAAAATCATGTTGTTTTGCTGAAAAACTTCACATTTTTCTCTGAAATCAACATTAGCATATTTCCTTCGCAACCAGAGATTAGATTTTCAAAGGATGTTCACGCCTGTAGCATTTAAGTTTTCCTGCCGGCCCATGATAGAACGTTGAAAGAAAATCTGTGTAAGAAGGGCCCAGAGTCCCAAGGGCCCCATGATAGATTGCTTCGGGGGGTAATCGATAAATTCAATCCATATTTATAACAAGTATACTCTTCAATGTCTATTCTCAAAGTAGCTCTCACAGGGTCACAGCATGCATATGAGAGAACAATTACGTAGTAAACGATACACATAAAGCAATTAAACAAGCAAGAATATTTACGTGCAGCCTCTGTTGCTACAACAAACACGGCGTTGTATATTACCGTTTAATACTCAGATGTATTACTAGTAGTGGAACCGTCTGCCTATCATTACAATGGCAAACTGTTTTTTAGACCAATTCCCACATCATAAACGTTATGAGTTATTTATAAAATTTTAAAAGTGTTAAAGTGTAGTTAACTTATATTCACTCAATCATCGAGTTGCCTATTCAAGACTCTCACTCGCAGCTGTGTTTCCCTTCCTTGGACTTAAAAATATATCCAGCAACATACCTAATAGAAAAAAAGGACAACCTTTCGAAAAAATATTCTAAAGCAAGACGAATGCCTTCTTTGCGAAAAAATGAGTCCTTGCAAGAAAAACGACCTAGGTATAGACTTGGATTCTCTAAGACATGCCTAACAGCAATCTCATGATCATCTCCCCGTGATGTTTCTCGCGTTACGCTTAGAACCGCAAAAATTTCATCCTTACCCAACCTACGGACGAGTAACCAGCTATGAATCTGGTTCAAATATAGACCCATCTGTTTCGAAACTTCAATCTGTTGTAAGATGGTGGAAATTATAATGACATCACTACATGCTTCTTACCCGAAAGAAGTACGGAAATTCTGCGCAATGAACGACATCCGTGCATGAAAATCGGCAAGTGCACTAAGAATAACCATAGATTTTTTATTTAACAACCGGAACCAATGATTATGGCTACCCTTTATGCAAAAGGCGAAGTCCGGGTGATGGAGGATTCATAGGTCAAATAAACATGGCTGCAGCTGCAAATGCTCCTTTTGACGTTGTCAACCGCTGGATTGTACCCTACTCTCCAATCCTGATTAAGATACTCAACGCATATATCAATGTTGAATTGCCCAACATAATTGAGTCATTGAATGCAAATATATTTATGTACACAAGGGAAGCGATCAAGCTGTTAATCACTCAAAAGACGGCTCTAGAGAATCGGAGGGACGAGGTGACCATCTATCAACCTGGGTGCTATTTATTAAGTAGTAATGAGTCTGCGTGGCCCAGTTTTGGGTTTCCCGTGCATGAAAGTGGACCAACAGTCACTCATCTCTCCGTGCACCTGGAAAACGGTCAGCGTGTCTACTACAACGAACACAACAAACAAGATAGGTTACGAACTCCTCAAACGACCACGCTAACCGTTTTTAACACGCTTTTATTAGCTTCACCTGTATGTTTGTTTGTAACCGACTCCTTTGGACTCGATTTTGACCCACTTTGAACGATCAGATTTCCTTTAAACTTTGTAGACTCATCAAGGACCGATGACAATACAATAATTTGATAAGATTTTCTCAATATTGTAATCAGGATGGCCAAGATTAATAATTTTCTTCAATTGAACAGATCCTTTGCGTGAGAATTTGAGGGATAGAGTAAGCGCCATCAGTGTGTTGATCGGATGGTGTAGTGGTTAGCGTCATCAACTCTCACCGAGGGGGGCCAGAGTTCGCGGCTCAATGAAGGAAGTTTTTTTTGTTGTCTTTAATTTGATCGTTTAACGGCCAGTTATAATTTAATTTTAATTGCAGCAAGCTTAGACGGAAGAAGAATTTTTTATCGTCGTATTCGCTTTTCGTATTTGCTAAATTTGTTTGTCTGTTCGTTTGTAACTGACTCCTTAACACTCAACTCCGAAATAATTCTTAACGATTTCACTCCGAAACTAAAAAACACTCTTTAATGATAACTCAAACTAAAAAGTGAAAAATAAATATAGTTAAAAAAAACTAAAAAACACGCTTTAATGATAACTCAAACTAAAAAGTGAAAAATAATTCTTAATATAGAAATAAAAAATAAATGAAAAAAATTAATATTATCGTGAAAAAAGCGTGGGGTGCTCGATATATATTTTATTCTTGAAAATATTCAATCGGTATCTACGATTAGTAGAAAAATGGTACTAAAAATATGGCTCAAAGCATAATCTTTTCCCGCATTTTCCATTCAGTAATTTGGGTAAACAATTGCAAAGGGCATATCAAATTAACTAAGCAACGGAGCGGAGCACCCCATGCTTTTTTCACGATAATATTAATATTTTTCATTTATTTTTTTTATTTCTATATTAAGAATTATTTTTCACTTTTTAGTTTGGGTTATCATTAAAGCGTGTTTTTTAGTTTTTTAACTATATTTATTCATCAGGATTTTTGGTTTTCTTATAAAATAAGTGCAATGTTTTTCACGGCCGTTGAATATCAACGGGTACCTTCAGCTAGAATTTAGATAAAGATGAATTTCATGAGATAAAGTTGAGGTTACTCTTACAACACGCCAGAAAAAAAAATATTTTTTTTTTCATTCGATGTTTTTCATGCTCATTTCGTTATGCTCCGTGGGCATTTGTCATGCTCCGTTGACATGCTCTTGAAGTCACACTCAAAACATTTTGTAATAATATTCTTGGCCTTGAGGCCATCCACGCTTAAAAAGGTATGGAGTTTAAGTGGGTTGGACGGCAAAATGAAATATTCATAGGTTTTTGAAAATGTGTGTGGTACTTCTGCAAATGGTGTCACGTCTTTACTTATGCACAACTCAAAGTCTTTCTCTGATGGCAATACGTTTCCTGCAAATCACATTTGAAATTACAAGGGCATAAAAAGAGATTAAGTCGCAGGAAAATGAAATTAATTCGTTAGATAACCACTATTCCACCTCCAATCACGATAAAATATGAGGATTTTATTAAATTATTATTATTTAGTAATAAATGAACTGGTAACCATGTAAGTAACCATGTATCCATGGAAAAGCGAGTTAAATAAGTCATGTAACAGAACTAAATTTATTGAAATGTATCTATTCTATAGAAAATATATCGATAATATCAAAAGTAGCACTGGAATGTTCTATGTTCACCTGACTAACGACACTGTGCTAAATTTCATTAATTTTATGACGTCAAGAATTGATTTAAATTAAGCTGAGTCGAAGTTATCAAAATATATATCGATCGACTACTGATTGTCGGTCAAGTTAACGCGAACGGACTATACGCTATACGTAACACATGTAACGCTGATTATCAAGACGCATCCACGTATAAAATACTTAACACTAAAGAACGAACTCTCTTCTTTAAGTCTGCAAACACTCCTGCCGTCTTGAAGCGAAGCGAGCAATCAGTCGTCTCTGGTTGAAGCTCGTCTTCTCATTACGAGTTATATCGCACTTATTTTTCGAACAAAACAAATGTCTTACTGTGCTGAATGGTTCTAAACACCAAGGGTAATAAGAGGCATAATGGCTGGAACGATATTATGAGCTTCATGCGGTCGGAGATAAGGAAATTGAAAGGTATCCACTAAAAGGGTGCTTAGGGGTCAGGTTTGCACTTGAAAGGGGCAAATATATATAGGGAAGGGAACCACCATACATAGAAAGTAAATGGAATGGGACGAAGGAGGACTGGTGATGTCCATTGGATTGGAGCGAACTTCGGGGAGTATTTAATATCGAATGGAATCGAATGTATTAAGGGGTGAAATGAAGTGGCAACTATGAAAATGCAAGTTAGAGAAGAAGAGCACGTCATATTTTATCTATAAAAAAATCTCGCCAGGTTGTGGACACGATGCGACGACTCTCTGATACATAGTTTCTCGGGAGGAAAGTCAGATGCTTGGCCACTATTCTAACTCGTATCACAGCAAGGACGTATGCATGGTGGGGAGGGGCAAGGAGGGGCAGCTGCCCCCCTTCCAATGTGGAAACATTTAAAAAATAAAATAGCAACAAATATAAAAAACAAATTTTGAAAAACTGATTGATAGGTTTTTGGCTGGTATTTCAACATTTTGAATGAAACTAACAACGAATTTGAATGTTGATATAACCACCACTAGCGTGGCTGGCCGACAAAAGAATGGAAGCAACCCCTCAGTCGGAAATCCATATGAATTTTGGTGAAGGTCACTTATAGTTCCTTCCTTGGGTTCCACCATATCATCTTTGGGGAGTTGAAATGAGGTTATTTCATTTTGTACGAATTTTTACAATTTGGAAGGTATCGAAGGAGAAAGGGAATTGTGAGAATGGTTTAAAATGTGGAATCAGCTACATACAGGAAGCTCCAGTCATCATTGAAGATTTAAAAAACGAATTGTTTTTCTCGACCATTAGAAAGGCGAAACTGATTTTGTTTTCACTGCCCTGAACAACAATCACTATATTGAGCGCTCATTCAGCTACCTTCGCCGAATTAAAACATGGCTAAGATCAACTTTTGGTGAAAATAGGTTGAATGGGTTAGCAATCAAGGTAGATGAGCTCTACGGCCTCTATTGATTGAACAGATATGATATTTCTCCAATGGCCGTAAAATATATGCACCACTCGTCAAAAAAATTAAATATTTACTGTGTTGGTTTGCGGGAATGGGGACTCCACAACAGGGACCAACCACAGCCTCTCCACCAGAACACCCTCCTGTGGTAGTTTACGGGAAAGAAATTTCCTCGCCAGGGACCACCACAGACACACATACAAAAACCCAATTGGAATACTTTGTGGGCTAATGAGACCCAGCTAAGGATTCCTGGGTTATAACCTGGGATCCTTCGGAGAGCTGTAGTGACTCTATCTAGCAATGCTAAGCATTCACCGTCAATGTGTTTTCGCAAGCAAGGAGCAATTACTGGAAGCTTTGGTTAAAAATTTCGCATCTAATCCTCGCAAACTATTAATCAAGAATATATTTTTCTTTAATAAATAGTGTTCTTCCTTATTTTACAGTGCATTACTGCATTGAGGGCCCTCCACAGATGTTCAAAACTATTCTTCAAGAATTGATACATAAAAAAATAAATATTGAACACTGTATTCTTTTGTTATTGTATGTCACCCCATGATGTTGAATTCAGAAAGCTGCCCCTTTCTGTTTACTTTCAATTTTGAGCTGGGGGGTTATTTTGTAATCTCACCTTTTTAGTGACTCTTAGTGGAAAGGCGGGATATCCGTTTCCCTCTCTTAATGATCGGCTCACGAACGGTTCGTGAATTGTCGAAGCTTCAATTACATTATATCAAATAAAAGATGCCGAGACTAGCGAATACCCATATTGTTCAACATCTTACGGAAGATATCTTACACACTGTACATACCACGAACATCTAAATACAGTCTAAACTACAAGTGACAGGTAAGCGATCACTCAATATTTAAAAAAAAATTAAGTGCATCTAATTAGTGTTCGATTCACAAGTACGGGAAATATCTACCAAGAACGTAGATTTTAAGGCAATTTTTGTTGAAATTATGAAATTATGGTATAAATAACTGAATTTCATTCTCCATTCACAGGCGGCTAGGCACACGAAAACAAAGGTATCGGCAACATTGTTTTGGAAATATTGATACGAAATATATACACAGATAATTCAAGCTAATAATAACATAAGCATTTCAAACAAAGCATAGCTTCAAGTGCCATATATATATTGGAGTTGAAAATGCTGAAGTTCTTCACGTTTAGCAAATTACAACAATACGATTTAAAATCGTTTGTATCTTTCGCGCCCTTGTTTATTTTCCAACTCGAGCTTCAAGTGGAAACGATGGTGGCTCCAAGTCACGTTCTTAATGACAGGTGAGATGGAACTAATGGCGGGCGGAGATAATGAAACGGATCAAGAGTCGAAAGATACGGATCAGAGCGGATGAATCGTCTAAAAGACCAGCACATGACGGACAGTTCACCGCTTGAGATCCGAAGATGGTCACGCCGCCTGGGTGGCGGAGTTGAACTACGAAAAAGTGACATTTTATGACGTATTCTCACTAAAGTGAGATTACAAAATAATCCCCCTGGACACGCCCTTGTATCACAAGTGAATGATGTGGTAACCATGTAAGGTAAGATGAAGTGGTAACAATACACCCATCGATCCATGAATCCATGGGGAATCGAGTTAAGGAGGTTCCGCCGCGACTGTGTGACTCAAAACAAATACTAAATTCCACATTTTTTTATATTTTGTCAAAAAAAAACCTGCTTTCACTGATGCAATGCGTTACCTACAGAAACCAAAAGTAAGGTACAGAATATATGAGGATTATTATTCCACGAATGTATTTTAAATATGAGCACTTTTTTCCAGCCATAGGAGCCGACTGCAGTTTAATTTACTACGAATTACCGCATTTTGGCTTCAATTACGGCAGTAATTCTTCAATAACTAGAAAAATAAAGTGATAAGATGCTTATGTTACATTTTTATTCAATTTATCTGGATTAATTCCTTCTCATAAGCAGTTTTCCGCAAAAATGGCATTTGTATTTTATGGAAAAATACTATTTTATTCCCCGTGTTTCTCTCATTCCCCCATTGAACACAATGTGATTTCAAGTTCAATCATAGAATAAAATATCGTGGAAAGGTATTATTTTGTTGTTCATATATCAGATAGAGGACAGCATTTTCAACAAGTAGACAGAATATGAATATAATGACATTGAAGTCATTTTACGGTGGTACCACATTAAAGGAAACAATGTAATAACTAAGGCCTGCATGATCGATCCCTTTTAACTCTTCTCACACTCCTCGCAGCGTACATACCTTCCCCTCCTTGCAATCCTCGCTACTGTCTCTCCCACTTGCACACATTAACATCATGTTTTTCCATTTCAGGTTTCCCGACGAAATTAATTTGATTTAAGGCTGGGACACAATCAACGTTAGCGTGTGACGGGAACCGTATTACGTGGGACGGGAAATTTCAACCACCGGACACAATCGACGTCACGGTGCACATCCCGTGAAAATTGACTGTCGTAAGCGCAACGGCGAATTCGGGATATTTTATGGTAAACAGTGAGACAAAAATACCGTTTATCTTGTATTCACGCATTTATAGACACTAAGCAGCGTGGCACTGACTCTTGGTTAAGAAGATGGCTGGAGAAACTCGCGAAATATTTTGAAGGCTTCAAATAAAAGCTAAATATGGACTGGAAGTCCGCCATTTTCTCAATTTGTGTCTTCTGACTTCTGTGGTCCTGATTGGTTCTCCGTGTACGGGAAACGTGGAGAGATGAAAGTTGCCCATCTCTCACGTACACGTACTCCCGGGACACGTTGGCTGTGTCCGTCCCCGGTACTTTCCCGTTAGCCATCTCTACACGTATTCCCGTCAACGGCTCGCGTCACACGTTAACGTTGATTGTGTCCCAGCCTTAAGTCGTCTTAAGTGTGATAAATACACGTAACTGACTTTCCGATGATAATCATTTTCTCAAAAACTACCAGAAGTAACAAGATAAGTGAAAGCTGTAAAATCCTGACTATTTATATATTCAATGAATAATGAAAGATTTTGATGATATAAATCAAAGTTTTCGCGTCAACAATTACGCTATACTCAATTTATGCTTTTTTAAACTCCTTACGTTTTGAAATTATACTGGAATATAGTCTCTAATGTGCTTGATTATAAATCTCTCTTTTAGGTTTTATCCCAAATAACTCGGAAATATGAAAAAATGCAAGAATTAGAAAATAGAGTCGTTTGAAACATTTTTTATCAAAACCACTCCGAGTCTGATTACCGCACTATCCAAAGTGACAGTCTACATCCGCCATCTGTTGAAGGTCTTCCTAATCAACGTCAGAGAATTTGAATGTGGTCCAAGCACCATTGTTCGCGATTAATTAGCATATTTCGAAATTCTCAATTTGTTACCCGCTAACCTTGATTTAAATAAAATCACGGCCAGAACAAGGACATCTAGAGAAAAGATTTTCCCTCTTTCTGAAAATTGTTCTTCCTGGATAGAAAGATCTTCCGTTGTTACCTCAAAACCGTGGAGAAAATATTTTTAATATTCGTCTTGGGTCTGTTGTAAAATGTCCCATCAGCCAAGACTACTGGCAATTAAACTAGAATAATTTAAAATTCAAATCTCGACCCCGTGTGGTGGTATCCAAACCGAACCCTCAGCTTAGAATGCACATCACTTGCCGCCAAACATACCCTATCCCCGGGACCCTAGGGACGACCGTTTTTCATGGTAGTTTGAAAGATATGTTTTTTATAATCGTAGCAAAGACCATTTTCGAATTTTATTTTGATGCGAATATGCGAAAGAACATCTTATGGTTCGTTCTCGGATTCATGTAAGGTTTTTGCCGCGACCAATATTTGTGTACTTTCGAGGGCCTCGTGTGCAAACACAATAAGGATTACAGAATATCTAGAACTATGACTGGATAGCCCGTTTCGTCGACTACATGAAATAGTTTGTTGCGAACGGAGGGGAGGTTCCGAGGTGACGTCACAGCGCTGCGCGTGGGGAGTCTAAATTTGGGCTTGCGTGGACACTGGGCGCGCACTCAGTTCAGTTGTATCTCCGGAACGAGTTGGTCGATTTTAGTGATCGAGGTGTCTACGGAGAGCTGAGAACGTGAGTTAGACGTTAATAACACAATAGATATAAAATTAACATTGGAAAGCAGAAAATATTAGTTACCACCGACCAATTGCTCATAGGTTAGCCATTTGTACTAATGATTTCGATGAACAAACGTTATGTATATCGTAATTTTCTTTCTTTCATTTCAACTTCCTTTCTGACAAACAAAACAAAAGAATCTCCCAACAACGAGAGTAACGTATTTAATTTCGCATTCACGGAATAAAGATTCGACGGGAGTATCAAGAATATTCACTGTATTTTTTTTATATTTAAGCTGTTGTGAGAGGTATGAAGTAACTATAGCAACATAAAAAGCGCAAAATATTGTTATATCACTACACTTCTCAGTAATTAAGTAAATACGCACATTTTTCGGTCAAACTTGATTCAGATATTTTTCTCATTTTTCAATGAACGCGTAAAGCTTCTTCAAAACTGAAATTTTGTGTTTGCGATTAAACGAAGAGTATTACGGTGAGTAAAAAAACTAATGCAATAAAAATAACAGTGAATGGTCTGATGTTTCAGTTTTTGCTCTTGAGTGGAAGTTAAATTATTCACTAAATACGATTGTAAGAATTTCCTACTATTTCTAGGAAATGCGATAAAGAATGTGCTCACGTTGCATATAAAAGTTTCGTTCTAATAAAATTAACAGCATATAAATTGATGGTACTTAAGAGAGATTAACTTTAACTAGGGGATGGGCGAACTGCGTATGTCACATAGGAATTTTATAGCTTCGTTATAAACAATAAAAGGGAAATATTAACTAAAAGGGAAGAATAGATCAACGGAAAGGATGAGCTTTGTTCCTCTAAATATTAAACACTTAATTAAAAAGGCAATTGAAGGCTTAAATTTCATACAAAATCGAATAAATAGCACTAGCTAAATGAACATGAGTCATAAAATGATAGTACTTTGTATCGAAATCTATCGCGATTAAATACATAGTTGTAATTGTGGAGCCAGCCACGGTTTTCTTATAATTCTGAATCAAAATTAATACAACTTTGGGTTTTACTCAGGTTATGGAGGCCAATGGATAAAGTCGGTTAGATTCGCAGACGACCAGGCGTTGGTCAGTCGGTCAGCGAAAGGATTGCAAACTTTAGTAGATGCTCTGGACAAACAGTGTGAGAAATACGGAATGAAGATAAATAATAGGAAAACAAAAGTAATGAGATTCTCTAGGACAAAGAAAGCGAAGCTGGTGATAAGAGTAGGAAGTCACAAACTGGAGCAAGTAGAACAATTTAATTACTTGGGTAGTACGCTAGAAGAAACAGGACATAGTAGCAAAGACATTAGGAGGAGAATAGCACTAGCGAAGGAAGCGTTCAATAATAGAAGGGAACTGATGACGGGGACCTTAAGTAAGAATGTATAAAAAGAGACTGTTTGAAGAGCTTGATGTGGGGTGTGGCGTTGTATGGGGCAGAAACGTGGACCTTGAGAAAGGAAGACGAAAATAGGCTGAAGGCTTTCGAGATGTGGGTGTGGAGGAGGATGGAGAAGGTGCGTTGGACGGAAAGGAAGACAAATGAGGAAGTGCTTAACATGGTGGGCGAGGAGAGGAAACTTATAGATGAGATTAGGGGAAGACAGGGTAGGTGGCTGGAAGGGGTAATGAGGGGCGATGGTTTGCTGAAGGCCGTGATAGAGGGAAGGATGTTGGGAAAGTGGGGAAGGGGAAGAATGAGAAATAGGTTTTATGGACGGGATGAATAAAGGTAGGACTTATTCTGAGATGAAGAAAGAAATACTAGAGGTAGAAAGGGCACGGCACGTGTAAAAGTCCGTTGGATATTCTCTGACTTTCATCACAACCTACCTCTAATCGGTAGATTACTGTAATGAATGAATTTTTGTTTACAATTTCATCGTACCTGACGGAGGTTTCACACACGAAACCAGGTCTATGTTAATAAATAAATCAGTGGCATATGTTTAAAATTGTGTTCATTTCACTATGGAAATATTTCCCCAAGTTAGATATGAAATCTAGTATGAAATAGTCTTCATGTGAAATAATACGAGATTATTTTTAGAATTAGTAGTCACGGGTAATAAACGCCCAGGCAAGTGCGCGGCCTATCAGTTTCGAATAACGTCCACAAGAGGGCTTTCGACCCATTTCTCAATATTTCGGAATTTCAAATCTCCTAGGGTCCCCCAGGGCGCTTAACACGTATAGGCGTAACGAAACTTGGTGGCACTCGACAGTGGAGAGTCTTGAGGTCAGCTAGAGTGAGTCAAGTTTTTGATGAGCAGGAAGGAGTCTCATCCGCAAGCCCAATCAGAACAATGTTGAGAACCATATAAAATTAGAACAAAAAGAGGAAAATTGAGAATTCGAAGAAGGTGGGGGTCGCTAACCCCTTACATTTTGCCAGGGGTGCCAGAAACCCTAGGTACACCACTGATGACGTCGTGCTCTCTGAAAGCGAGTGGCAGGATATAATAATGGTATGATAAGAACAGGAATGTCTTCTATCTATGAATGTCTTCTTCAAGGATATAACAATGATATGATAATGAAAGGAATGTCTTCTATCTGAATGTCTTATCGGAAAATGTCTTCTTCAAGGATATAATAATGATATGATAATGACAGGAATGTCTTCTATACATGAATGTCTTCTATACACGAATGTCTTCTAGGAATGTCTCCTTCAATGATATAACAATGACAGGAATGTCTTCTATATATGAATGTCTTCTAGGAATGTCTTCTTCAAGGATATAATAATTATATGATAATGACAGGAATGTCTTCTATGATGTATGAATGTCTTCTAGGAATGTCTTCTTAAAGGATATAATTCTTCTTCTTCTTCTATTGAATATCCCATTTGAGGGTGCGATAAATCACTTCTGGATATGCCTTTTTTGATTCATTTTTCTGTCTTTTTTGATTAATTTTATTAAAGGATATAATAATGATATGATAATGACAGGAATGTCTTCTGCCGAAACGTCGGCGATCATGGAGATCCTAATCCGGTGGGAAACCCCAGAAGAACTCATCAGTATCATTCGCCAAAAAGCTGAAATCATGCATAACGAGTGCCACCAAGTTTTGCGACACCTATACCTGGTTTTTCGAGTTTTACCGGATACCTGGTATTTTTAAATTTTACCATGGTATTAGGTTTAACGTGGTTTGAGCGAGATAGCTACCTAAACATCATGGAGACCATATTTCAATTTTATTTCTTTATTTCAGCGTCTGTAAGGTATGAAGTAAATATTGTAATATTTATTGCGCATTATTATAATTAAACATGGCAAATATCCTCAATAATTAAATGAATAATTCTACATTAGTCTCTAACTTGACTCATTTTTTCACGCCCTATGGCTAAAAAGCCTTTAAAACGGCAGTTTTTTTGCGATTATGTAAAAATTACTGCTGTGGGTAATTGATTAATTTTTACAAGTAGTTGAGAAAACATACAAACTGCACACAGTTTTTTGACAAAATACAGGTGTTAAAAATTCCTATATTTTTTTAAATACGTAAATATAAAAAACAGACATATTGCGAGGACATTTGAAAATTAGTGTAGTTGGTAAATTTTCGTAGTTCCGTTAGTAGACGCAAGATGACAGCGCTGTCTAAAGACAGGTATTTTTAGTACCAGTTCCGTCGGTAGTACCGATTTTAAATACTGGTTCCATTTCAATTAAAACATTTCAATTCCTATATTTTTTTACTCTGGAGAGCACAGTCATAATCTATCCCATGTAAAACAGTCTGTATTTTCAGGCAAATTGCTCGAAAAGCAGTTCGGCAAGGTGTTTATATATTGGTATCATTGGAAAGATGAGTTTTCTCTTAAAAATGAGGCCAAATTCATCAAATTCTAGGTGAAGTGGTTTTTCGCTCAAAACTCATTCAAAATCCGGGTGGGCCAAGTTCCGGGGTATTGGCTTCCCTACCCTGGATACGGAATATGGACTTTGTCCACAGTGTCAATGCGGAAACTTCCGAAATAACGATAGTATTTCACTGTGCCTTATCGCTTCGCGCATGTCAACTCTGCGCCCAGTGTAAACATGCGCTACTACCCGAGGTTTACCGAACGAGAAAGATACGGAAAGGAAAACAAATGAAAATCCGATGCGGACGCCTGCTCAGCGCATCTGCCACCCTTTACTAAGGATGGGGGCAAAAAATATCGCTAGTCGGTAGTAACGGTACTATATTTTTAAATCCGGTAGTACCGACAAGTATTTAAAATCGGTACTACAGACTTGGAAAAAGCCAGGATGGAAAATGCAATGAATGTGATGAAGAAGATTCCTTTAGGCATCGCATTTGAGAGGTGCATCCGCTTTTAAACATGGCGAACTAAAATGACTTTAGAAATGGAAGTCAGATCCGAAACCTGTAAAGATCTAATAACCTTCTGCCTGGAAAATGGGAGGTTCAAAGAACTGGAGAGAGACTCTGCATCACGCCCCAAGAAGACCACTGATCACAGTGGTAACAAAAAGGACAGAGGAAGAAAAGAGGGAGAAGAAATGAATTAAGAGATTAAAAGAAGACCTCGGCGAAAGAAGGAGGAGACAAGGGTGGAAGAAGAAAGAAGAAGCAGTCCCAAAAGAAGAACGAAGACCTCGGAAAAAAGGAGAAGAGCAGGGTCGGAGAGAAAGAAAGGAGAAGACGAACGATAGAAGAGAACGCGACATGGCTAGTGATGGAAAAATCGATTTCGATTAAAATCGAAAATCGAGTTTTAATAATCAAAGATCGAGGAAATCAAGATCGAGTCATGATCTTCGAGTTTCGATCCAAACTCGATTTTTTAACTTCGATCTTGACCATTTCGTACCGTTTCGCGATCAGAGAGCTGAGTATGATAACGTCATCCGTCCCTTGTGAAAGACTTTTCTCTAAGGCCGGTGAAATTGGAAATGCACGCCTTAGATCATCAAGAAAGCATCTCAAATCAGTTAATCTTTCTTAAAAATTTTAGTGAAGCCGAATGGTTCCAATTGCGGTGATCCCCAAACTTAAATGTGCGTGCATTTGTAAATTTTTACTACTAATAATTCAAGAATGTATTCTAAGTACATTTTTAGGGATTTTTTATGCTATTCAAATATGTATTATGAGCGTTTTTCGAATGAATAATAAACACGTTTTTGTACCCACTGTATTTTTTTCAAAAAAGAGCCGTCGATTTTTCGATTAATCGATATTTTGGTTCAAATTTCGATTTCTGTTGAAAAGTCGAGCTTTTCATTTCGATTAAAAATCGATTGCTCGAAAAATCGATTTTGACCGACATTTTTCCATCACTAGACATGGCCCCTCATGTGCTGGCATCTATCCGCGTAAAATCAGATGCATGCACAATTTAAATCTAAAGTTAATTTACAATATGTATTTAAATGTAAAATCAAATGTACGTATTGATAATAATGCAGATCAAAGAGGGGTAACCGAGAGTACATACCCTCAGAAATAATGTATAAATAGATGACATGCAACATTTTGAATGTTCTTGCTGCAGCCATTAATTCAGTTCATTATAGATGATATTTTAAGCTTGTGAATGTACATTTTTACGTTATTGAGGAGTGATTTTACAATGAATATCCAAAAGTTATGCAACGACCGCCGCGAATTAGATTCAAGAGAGCAGTTGGAAATATTACAAAATTTTGAATAACCACGACAACACCCTAATTAACGAATACCTTTACCATTCCTATTTATTCCCCTATTCTGGCCTCCGTTTCAAACTTTTTCTCCCCTTCCGTTACGTAACTACGGAAACAATAGGATAAACAGATCTCAATTAATGCCTACTGATGATGGTGATTATTCACTGAAAGCCGGGTCGCTTAATTTAAATAAAAGTGGTATTAGTAACAGATATTCATCGACAAACATTATAACGGAATACCACAAAGTTAATTATGAACTAGTTGTTTGAGAATAATGTCAAGTTACGTCAGAATGTGATGAATATCAAATGCATGGAATGAGAATCACCAATGAAGAATTGTGTACTGCGTAGAGGGAAAGAGATTCGATAAAAGATCAGACGAAGAGTAGAAGCGAGCTAATTGGACACATTCTGCGACACAGAATCCAATTGAAAATGCAGGTGGAAGGCGATTCGATATAATTGGGAAGAATTATCGAGGAAGAACAAGGATTAAAACACGATTCTAAGTGAAATATTTTTTAACAATATGTCTTTAGGAGGTTCCGCCGCGACTACGTGAGTCAAAACAAATACTAAATTCCACATTTTTGATATTTTGTCCAAAAAAATCCAGCTTCCGCAGATGCAATGCGTTACCTATAGAAACCCAAAAGTAAAGGTACAAAATATATGCAGATTATTATTCCACGAATATATTTTAAATAAGCACTTTTTTCCAGCCATAGCGCCATTTCCTATGAGTTACCGCATTTTGACTTCAATTACGGCAGTCATTCTTCAATAACTAAAAAAATAAGGTGGTAAGATGCCTGTATTTTATTTTTATTCAATTTCTCTGGATTATTTCCTTCTTATAAATAGCTCTCCACGAAAATGGCATTTGTATTTTATGGAAAAATACTATTTTTCCCCGTGTTTCTCTCATTCCCCCATTGAACACAATGTTATTTCAAGTTCAATTACAGAATCAAATAGCGTGAAAAGGTATTATTTTGTTGTTCATATCAGATAGAGGACAACCATTTCTACAAGTAGACAGAATATGAATAAAATGACATTTAAGTAATTTTACGGTGGAACCACCTTGAGAGCATTGCCGTTTTTCCGGATAAGTGAGTTTTAGTTAGTGTTTAAACATTTTCGTTAATTAAAAAACAAAATATGCCTTTTATAAACGGTCGTTTGCTTTTATAAATATATTTATTCATTTTTTAAATTTTTTGCAAGAGTGAAATTGCCGTAGATTTCGTAGCTTTCCCTAGGATGAGTTACCAAGTTCATAAAATAAAGAAAACTACTAATTTTAGTGTGCGCGGAGTTAACCTTTTCATTGGCGTGTCTACATTTTTGAATCAGTTATAGATTGAAATATACCAGTAAATTGCCGATACAATTACCCAAACGATGACGTATATTACATTATGTAAGCATGAACACAGACCCAGATGTACGTTTTCAAAGCACAGCGACGCATCATTTTTACGCGGATGTGGTGAAGAGGAGTCAAGGTCAGCAGGAAGGAAGCCTTTCCCTTCTACCAACCTTTTTAGAGGAGCATCGAGCAAGAGAGAAGGAAAGAAATGAGGACAGATAGTTAAGGAGGCCGAAGCTCTCCAAGGGCTGTATTGCCAAGAAGAAGAATTGTGCAAGCTTCTAAATTGACTACATTGTCTCATTTAATAATGTTAATAACTCTGGATTCGCCTCCAGTCAAACTGCAGTCCACCGAATATTCTAAGGTATCCAACAAGTCTCGATACGATTCCTTACGATGCGTTTTCTCAACCTCTTTTTATTTATATCAACAAAACTTGAAATCCCTGAGGATAGATGAATAAAATATCCGAAACTTTAGTTTCAGGCAGAAGTTTAACGTTTTTCATTTGACCTAGAACTCCTGATATTTACACCGTACGATATGATTTCGTTTGGCTTGACGCGCTCACGATAAAACTTTACATGTCGATGTAATTGCGCTCAACCCACGTTCACTTGTCCAGGAATCGATTCCGTTCCCGCGTTCGACAGTTTCGATAAACTAGAGGCAACAAATTCCTTCATAAAACCCCTGAAACAAAACATTTTTTATAAATAAGACATATTCGTTTATGTCAGGTTCCGCGTATGACGGGTGAATTTTGCGATTAATGCCAAAATGAAATAAATACGAAGAAATAAAGCTGCATGTTTTAAGAACTAAACTTCGGATTTATGACAGCTGGCGATGACTCGGGTAAGGAACCGAAATACCGTATAATATGGAAACACCTACTCTGCATCATATGTTTTCATTTTGAAATAATAGCTCGCAAAACGTTGTGGGCCGTCCTTTTGGAATTAGAAGTTAGATAATAGGTATTTCTTTTGTGGTGGTTTGAGTGAGATAGATCCCTAGTCATAGTGGAGACCATATTCAAATTTTATTCTTTGATTTCAGCGTCTGTAAGAAGTAAGACATAAATATTATAATATTAATGGCGCCAATATATAGTTAAATATGCCCAAAAATCTCAGTAATTAAATAATTTTATCTACATAAGTCTCTGACTTGACTCATTTTTTCCCACCGTACGGCTGAAAACCCATCAAAACAGCAGGGGTTTTTGCGATTCTGTAAAAGTTACTGCGGTGAGTAATAGATTATTTTTTATAAATAGTTGAGAAAACATGCAATATACACACCGTTAGTTTTTTGACGATATCTAGGTGCTAGAAGTTCCTATTTCCTTCAATATTCTCCCTCTGGAGCGCACAGCCGTAATCTATCCCATGTAAAACAGCTTATATTTTGAGGCAAATTGCTCGAAAAGTAGTTCGGCAAGGGGTTGATATTTGGATACAATTGGAAAGATGGGAGTTTTTTTTTAATGAGTCCAAATTCATCAAATTCTAGGTGAAGTGATTTTTCACTCAAACTACCTTCATCAATAACTGCGGCCGCATGGGCATAGCTAGGGAGGAGGGGGGGTCAAGGGTGGGCACCGCCCACTCTACAAAACTCATTGCCCACCCTATAAATATCGACATGTATTGAAGAAATATATTGTTTTCATTATTTTTATCTTTAGGAAAAGATTCATTAACATACTTCGTAAACACAACTACACGTAATCTGCACGTCACTCAACACACGCGTGAAAGCGAACAAGTGCGGTTAGAACCGAATTCACCAGAACGATGTCGACTGCCGCTTCGTCAAACCCCTCCCGCCGCCTAGACAAGTAGTCTCTATTAGAACCACGGACTTAGAATTAACTTATAGATTAGGGGCCCGATTATGATCTTCCACCAGTCATTGACTGGTAGAAAGTCCCACCATTCGTTCATTGAAAGACTCTTGATCCGTTAAATGAACGGCTCAATGACCCCCTCTGGAGAGCCGAACGTCACAAACTTATGCCGATGTCCAACTCACCGCGAAACCGCGAACAAAACAATGTCTACCTTCCGCACGCTTACTTCCGTCGGAAAGTTTCCACCACGATACTAGCGCTGTTCCACCAAGTGGATGACGGGAGGAAGGGAAGCTTGACTTTCGACCAGTCATTGAACGATGAACGATGTAGTGAACGATTCTATGGTGGAAGGTGGAACATGATGACGTAGTGTCGGAAAGTCATGACGTTTTGGTGGAAACTAATGACGTTTTGGTGGAAAAGTTGAACATCGGGAAAGCATCAGAATCAGGCCCTAGAACTTAGATAGCGTCGAAAATGACGAAGGCACCAGCGCTCATTACCTAGCAGTTGTTTTGTTGACAAGTTGTTGATTACCGTGAACTTGCTCGGCTATGGTCATTGCGCGCTGCTACGTATTTTCAATCACTTGCTGGATTACGGTGTTTTAAAAGCTAATAAATACCAGATAATCGACAAGTAAGGAATGTTATTTATTCTACTATTTAATTAAATCAGGATGTTGGCATCGATCGAATCGATCGCCTCATTTAGAGACTTTGTTATTTGATTGAACTTGAGTGAAAAGTAGGTGCCACATACCTAGTACCACATAGTACCATCATGGTAAAAAACAGACTGTTTGGTTCTAAACCAATTGTTTCAATCCAGATATTTTATACTTATTCACCTGCCTTTAATTTTACGTTATCTACTTCGAAAATCATGTCAAATAGCACCTTAAGATGATGTTTTAAACATCGAAATCTAGGTCGTAATAGTCTTTTTTTAAACTTTTATTTGTGGAAAATTGATTTTAACTCTGCAACCTTCTGGTGGGACAATACCAACATAATTACCTCGGTACACAAGTCATATTCAGTTTTAACTCTGCTAGGTTTTGATACACATCTTTTTTTCTAGGTAAAACACGAAGAAATTTAAAGATATCAGATCACTTTTTAAAAACCCGGAATTACCAATGGCACCTGATGATGACAAGACGGCAAATGCAAATATAACTAATCCTAGTCCTACTTCTTCTACTCAGCTTGAAGCATCTACAGACTACACCGCAAGCCGCCTCAATAGGCGTGTGGCGGGAGGTGTTAGGACACCAGCCGTTTACATATAAAAAAGGAAACGCTCTAATGAAATTACGCCTAGCATTTATTATAGTCCCTTATTGTTCGGGGGGAAAACGAATTCCCATACCTATCCGTTCGGCAAAATATCTATCTTAATTTATCGTTTCTGTCGGACCTGGAAATACAGTGGGGTTCTAATATGATGTTCTCCGTGTCGCTCTTAAAAATATCTATTCTCAATTGCTCAAGCTATCTAAGCCTAGCGCGCAGCCTCCGAGTCTCTAGCGGCTCCCAGCCTAATTCGTTTAACATCCGTGTAACGCTGTCCGTACGCCCGTAGCAGTTTTTGACGAATCGCGCAGCTTTCCTTTGTATTTTATTAAGTTCCCGGATTAAGTCTTTCTGCTCCGGATCCCATATGCTCGTTGCATATTCAAGGTGTGGCCGGACGAGTGCGAAATAGCACCTCTCTTTTACTTTTTCATCCGAAAATCTTCCCACAATATGCGCTTGACGAATCCTAGCTTCTTCAGAGCTCTGCCACAAATATTTCTTATATGTGTTCCCCACCATAGGTCCGAGCATCAACAAGTACATCCGACGGAAATGGAAAAAATGAGGTAGAAGTAACAGAAGCTCCAGAAAACTGTCTCCGGCCGACGGCCACGGTGAAAACAGCTGTTTCAGACGTAGAACCGGAAGTAGTTACCTTTGAGTGTTCAGGATATCCTGGTAATGAAAAACGAAACAACTTGGACACCCTGCGAGCCATCACAGCCCTACATACATTTTCCAAAAACATAAATTGGCAGCAACTTAACATCTTTTACATCTAAATATTATCAACTAAGTATACAGCTGGTTGGAATACAACAGGAAAGAAGACGAGGTCTACTGTTTCGTGTGTAGGCACTTCATTAAGGAAGGAATTCGTGACCAACACGAAAAATTAGTTTAAAAAATTGTTACAACAATTCTAAGAAACTGGGGGAGGGTTATAAAAAAACATGCAGAGTCTTCGCTTCATGTCGAATGCTCACACGAATATATATCGTACCAAATATCTCTCAAAACTGGATATGTCCATCAGCAACTTCAAAAGAAACAGGAGCAAAGTGTTATTCAAAAGAGAGAATACTTATTGAAACTCATTGATGTTATACTGACCCTTGTTCGTCAGGGTTTGCCTTAAACAGGGCATCAATAGGACACGTCATCTAAAAATCAGGATAACTTCTTGGAAATAGCTCAACTTTTCTCAAAGAACGACAAAAAGTTTAGCATATACTTTGAAAAACATTTTCATTAATGCAGTCCAGATATACAAAAGGAAATTGTCGAGATAAGAGCATGCCTAACCAGAAAACGATTTGCAAATGAAGCGAAAGCATGAGGATTTCTTTCCTCAAGTCTAGACGAGGCGAGAAGCTTCAAAAAGGAACAACTGTCCATCACCATTAGATACGCGATCGACTTAAATGTGGTAGAAAGATTCATTGGTGTTATCACCTGTTCTATGTCTAGAGACGTGCAAGGACTGGCAACGCTAATTTTGGAAACACTGAAGAAAAACCAATTGGGCGATGTTCCGAATCTTGCGCAACCTTATGACGGCGCCAGTGTCATGTTTGGAAACAAAAGAGGCCTGAAAGCGATTCTACAATAAACTCGTCCTCACGCCAAATACACATCCATTGTTTAGCGCATAAACTATAAATCTGGTGGTTGTTGATATCTGCGAAAACATTCCGTTAGCTAAGATTTTTTTCAACGGAATCAAATCGTTATACACTCATTTTTCACAACCCGGTCATCATGCAAGTTTTAAAAGAGATACAAGAATTTTTCGTGCAGGCTTCCGCGGAGTTTCGTTGATGAAGAGAATGGTTTTTCCGGTTTCCATCCGCGTTTATCCATTTTTGGTGGACAATATTTCGCCAGCGTTCCAGCTAGCTTCCTCAGGTCCGTTGGATTGCAGAATTCAATTCAATTCAAGGTGTTTATTTCCACATTTGCAAAACAAGGTACAGAGAATAGAAGAAGATAACAAAATAACAATACAGAAATAACAACGCAAATGTGGACCCTGGTGTAGGCTTTCGCCTCTTCAGGGTCGGAAACACCTTCACTGGATAATTATCACTGGATTATAGCGGGGAAGGCTTGACCCGGCATTTGCCCAAGGACGACGGGAAACCCGCGAAAACCGTCGTCAGGTCGTAACAAAAGAAGTAGTAACAAAACAGGAAATAATAAATAGTAACAGGTATAGAGTTTGGTCCGTCCTTTTATGTTATACTGGTTTCGCGCCTTGCGGTGGAGGTGTGTCGTGATTGGTCGGTACGATTGAAGAGCCGTTTCCAAGCGGTGGCGAGTGTGTAGCCATCCTCTCGGTTGAAATTTTGCGGTGTTTTTGCTATCTCTATTGACTCCCGTATGATTCTAGGGAAATATCGGGCTTATTTTTTCAATAATACTGATGTGTCGGCTCCAAAATGCCGGCTCCAAGAGCATAAGAGGGCCGGGAAAAACGGACAACTTCGCCAGTCGGCGGTCGCGGAACATCAGTGGAGTGAGCCAACGCATGACATAAATTTTGACACCACAGTATTATTGAAAAAAGAAGCCCGCTATTTCCCTAGAATCATACGGGAGTCAATGGAGATATCAAAAACACCGCAAAATTTCAACCGAGAGGACGGCTACACACTCGCCACCGCTTGGAAACGGCTCTTCAATAGTACCGACCAATCACGACACACCTCCACCGGAAGGCGCGAAACCGGTATAACATAAAAGGACGGACCAAACTCTGCAATCCAACGGACCTGAGGAAGCTAGCTGGAACGCTGGCGAAATATTGTTCACCAAAAATGGATAAACGCGGATGGAAACCCGAAAAACCATTCTCTTCGAGATACAAGAATCTCTCGGGAACAAAGACCAGTCACGGAATGGGAATTCCTAAGTACTACAAGATGGAGTTGCCGCTTCGAAAACTGCAAAGCAGCTATTGTGAAGCTATTAAATTAGCTTTGGATGAAGAGATTGCGTAGACTCGTGACTAACATGCTGTAGAAACACTCGGGATTGCTGACTACCATGACAAAATTAGAGTTTACTGTATCATTACATACATTCCACTCAATTCTCGCGAGAGTGAATGTTCTGAGTAAATTTTTTCAGACCAAAAATGAAACTCTGTCTCAGGCTATAGAGATTTAATAAGCAAGTGAAAATCCATACTTTTGATGCAACTAGAAATGAATTTAAATTTTGGAAAGATATCGAGGAGTTTGCTGAAAAGCATGGAATTTCCCTAAAACATATCAGAGTATCAAAAACGAGGCGTCAACAAAAGTATTTTTATGCAGAGACAACTGTTGGCAAAAGCAGCCTACCGACATCCAACCCGAGGGCTACTGGGAGATAAATATTTATTTTTAATATTAATAAACACTTGGTTGTTATTCCACACTTTATTGGAAACAAAACGACCCGGGTTTCAGCATCTCATGCCATCATCAGGTACAAACCTTACATTTTGCCAGTGGTGCCAGAAACCCTAGGTACACCACTGATGACGTCGTGCTCTCTGAAAGCGAGTGGCAGGATATAATAATGATATGATAATGACAGGACTGTCTTCTATGTATGAATGTCTTCTCGGAAAATGTCTTCCTCATGGATATAATAATGATATGGTAATGGCAGGAAAGTCTTCTATATATGAATGTCCTCTAGGAATGTCTTCTTAAAGGATATGATAATGATATGATAATGACAGGAATGTCTTCTGCCGAAACGAAAGTCAAATCTGATGATGGAATGATATGCTGAAACTGGTCGTTTTGTTTCCAATAAAGTGTGGAATAACAACCAAATGTTTATTATTATTAAAAATGAAGGAGTTCCACAGAGTTACAACGGAGACAGTGTCTTATAATATATATTTATACCCAGGCGATAGATGCCATAATTGTTTTCACTTAAAACGGCGGTTTGAAAACCTCCCATTGGCGAATGCAGTAGACGCCTTCCTGAAATTAGATATGGAGAACGCAGATGATTTTATAAATTATTATAAAGATATAAAGGATTTAAGGTTTTCCCGGCGAATTATATAAGTGAAAGATTCTCGGGTTTCACACCGGGTAAGATTATTTAAATGTATCAACGTTTCGATGGCTGACTAAGCCATCGTCATCAGGATGACGATGAATCAAAGAGCATGAAAGAAGTATTGGGCTTTTCCAACCGGAAAAGTCTGCATTAGCAGAGCCTTGACTATGGACATCGTGTCGATTTCCCAAATTCCACACTACTTTCCCGGGCGTCCAAATATTGGGAAAGAATGACGAAAGAAGCGATATTGATACAGATGGAGAAAAATAACATCAAATAGAGACAACGGCTTCAACTTAAGTATGACTAGGCGCCCAGTGATTGACGAAATTCAAAAAACGCGGAACGGCTCCCACAGCAATGGGGCATCTGCGGCTATATACGTATAACCGCCAGCATCCTCGCTTAAACTCATTATCCTGATGAAGATGGCTGAGTCAACCATCGAAACGTTGATCCATTTAAACAATCTTACCCGGTGTGAAACCCGATAAACTTTCACTTAATTAAAAAGATATTTTAACGATTGATTCTGCAGCACTGAATGCCGAAGCTGTAGTAATGTAAATTATGTTCCAAATGAAAAATTGTGAAATACATATAGAATATTAAAAAAAAAATTAGAAAGGAGTTCTGTCCTAACGTACACAAACTCCTTCAGGCAGCATTAGCGCTCCAAGTGAGGTCCGCCGACAGTTGTGAAAGGAGTTTCTCGGAGATGCGATGCGGCGATTAAAAACCTGGTTAAGGACAACTATGCTCAGAAATCGTTTCTCGCATATGTCTTTGTTGCATGTAGAAATGGAAATAGTGAATAAAAAAATGAAAAAGAAAATTTCGCATGCTTTTCTTAAAAAAATAAAATTTTACTTTAAAAAATCTAAAAAAAGAAATATCTTAACATAGTTTTAAAAAAGAAAAAATAATATTTTTCAAGTGAATGAAAGTTTAGCCTAGTACTGGAAATAATTAAATTCAAATCATGGAAATTAGCCACAAAAAAGACAATAGGACTCTTTCCAATTCGATATCAACATAAAATTCATTATATAACAAGACTTTGGAATTTATAGGAATAGAGAGATTCAACATAAAATTTCTATAAATTGTTAAAATGTACTAAATTAGTCAAGGTGCGAAATATAAATGAGGTCACGCCCAATGCTTTTCGTTGTGGTCTTGTCATTGGGTGGCTAATTTCCTTGAATTGAAATAAATTATTTCCAGAAGGTAATAGGCTAAACTTTCATTCACTTGAGAAAATATTATATTTTTCCTTTTCAGTGCGATGTTAAGATATTTCTTTTTTTAGATTTTTAAATAAAATTTTATTTCTTTGGAAAAGCATGCTTTAAAATATTTTTTCATATACTTTTTATTCCTAGTTAATGAAATGTTTATTCAACAATACCACCGGCAAAATGGTGCATAAATATTTACGTAAAAAATTTAGTCCTAGATAATAAAATTTTATAAAACAACACTAGTTGTTTTATAAAAATTTTATTAACTATGAATAAAAAAACTAGGAATGTTTCTTAGAAAAAAATCACCAGGATATGTAGAATTCGCGCGACGACTTACAAATTGTTTCTCAAGACGAGAGTCGGATGTTTTACACCTATTCCACCTCGAATCACTATATATAGGATGGTATTTCATTACAATAGTATTTTTTAGTTGTATACGAAATGGTTACCATGCAAGTAACCATGGATCCATGGAAAAGCGAGTTAAATAAATCATGTAAAAATAAGCCGAATTAAATTTATTGAAATTTATCTATTCTGTAGAATATATATCGATAATATCAAAAGTAACACTGGAAGACTTTAATTTCACCAGACTAACGACACTGTGCTAAACTTCATTAATATTATGACGTCAAGAATCGAGTTAAATTAAGCTGAGTTGAAGTTATCAAAATATATATCGATCGACTTCTGATTGTCGGTCAAGTTAACGCGAACGGACTATACCATGGCCCCCTCTAATACAGGCCGGAACATGGAATTTTGGCAACGCTGTGTGTTAGTCCTATCGTTGCTGTTTGGAAGCATGGCGTCTTACGGGAGAAGTGTGTCCGTGTGATTAAAAACGTATGAATTCACTAGTTAAAAAGGCCGAACTGGACTAATTTTTTGTATATTGTGTTGGCTAAAGGTACGTAAATTCGTTTAAAGATATTTTCTGTGAGTTTAAGGTGGAAAATCACGATTATTTCTTCAAAAGCATTTTGCGATCGCTTGCCGGCCGGCCATTGTTGGAATGATATTGAGAGTGCAAAAAAGCTGGATTAAAAGGCAGAGCAGGGTTTATTTTTTTGTATATTGTTTTGGCTAAAGGTAAGTAAAATAGTGTTAAGATATTTTCTGTGAGTTGAGGGTGGAAAATTACGATTATTTCTTCTAAAGCATTGCGACTACTTGCCGGCCGGCCATTACGGAGGGAAATTGAGAGTACACAAATGCAACGTAGATTATATGTAGGGAATTTAGCAGCTATTCTGTTTTTATGCTAATATTATTATTGGGTTAACAGTGATTGTTATTTTTGGTGGATCTTATGAATTAAATAATTGATGTTACTCAGGTTTTCTAAAAACAATCATAAATGAACTACACTTACTGAACTATGTTTATTCCTACAACTCCTATTTTTAAATTAAAGATACCCCGGCGTTGTTGTGTGCCAGGTTGCAAAAGCAACTACCTCTCCACCAAGAATGAGGGGTATGTGGCTGTGTTCCGATTCCCCAAAGACGAACGCAGTAGAAAGCAGTGGCTGAAGAATATTCCTAGGAAGGACTGGAATCAAACGCAGTAGTTCGCATCAAGCATTTTGCTGAGCGGGATATCCTCCACTGTTCAACTTTCACGGATACGAGCGGTGAAGTGCAAAGTTACCAGTTACATCGCCCAAAGTTGTCCCCTGGTGCTGCTCTTACTTTGTTCAATGTTACTACTCCGTGTTCACCTCCCTCAGTACTCATGGCCCCATATCCCATGTTTGTGAAAATGAAGTGAAATATAATTAAGTGAAGTGCTGTTCTTTGCTTTGTGAAGTGCAACATGCGATGTGAGTTGTGAGTAGCTTCTAAGGGTGTGATAGTGAATGACAGTGAATTGGTAAAATAGTTTCATTGTATATTTTTAATTGTCCAACCTCACAGACATTACAAACAACACTGATACATTAGTCTTACTGCTAACAATCCTCATCAGCTTACTCCATTTTCACGGCTGAATATCCATGCGATTACAACCATCTACCTAAAGTAAACGCTCGCAACGTAAATGTTTGCATTTTTAGTAGTTTATCATTTTCCAAAAAAAATCCTTTTTTTCAACTCTCCCACCCACAGCGAATTTCAACCGTTACATGTATAGCCCACAAACGCGTGACCCCGCATTATCCACTAGACTGAGAAATTTCAGTGGCCTGTATGTAATATTCTTGTGGTTATTTGCAATAATTCCTCCTGAAAATCACAAAAATTCCACATTCTCGTTTTCTTGTATTACTTACATACATTATTTTCAAACCGGTGAACACTGCTTCCAATTCCAATTGCTTCCAATGTTGCTTTCTACTTCGTCTACACATTCTGTTAGTTTTTAATTTGAAAAACAAATTTTTTTGAGCTTACATATTCACACTTTCCTCTAAAACTTGATTTTTTTCAAAATGGTGAACACTACACCACAGGTATCTGTGCTGTTACTTCTGTCTACCTCAGATTCACACCCTCAACGTGAAATATTTTACATTCTTAGCAGTTTATTATTTACAAAAAAAGACTAATTTTTTACTCTCCCGCCCACACTTTTACAGCTATGGCATTTCAATCGTTTGACGTATGGCTTTCAAATTCCACACAAACGTGTAACACTGCATTTTCCACTTAAATGAGAAATTTTATCGGCCTGCGAGTAAGATCCTCAAGAATTATTAGCCATCACACCCCCTGATTCTCACAGATAACTACACATTCTAAGTTCCTTGTAAAACATTCATTGTTTTGAAACCGGTGAACGCTGTACAGCTGATACCTATTTCACAGTATACAATTGTTTAGACTGTGCCTGTTCCAATACTACTTTCTACTTCCCCTACCTATCTTAGTGTTAAACTTTATTATTTCAAAACAATTTACTTATAAGCTTACATTTGAATATATGTTCCTTTTACACTTGATTTGTGTCAAAATAGTGAACGCTACCCCACAGAAATTTTTTTCTTTGGTAGTCTTGTAAAACTCGTTGAAAACGATTTCTGGAAATCATTCATCAGTGAATTTAATTGCTCAAGGATGTGTCGTGACTGTTTCTTTGCGAGCCTGATGATGATGCGGTGCATCGAAACCCGTGTCGATTAAAAATTTATATCTGTGGAAAATTGCATCGTCGTAGTTCTTATTGTGACTGTTTCTGATTGGAATTCAAGTGTATTACTTACAGCAGCTTTTAGTTACGTATTCCATATTAGGAAGTTTAATTTACGCTTTTGATGGTCGTTTGCACTGAAATTTGAGAGTGATGTTATTTGATCTACGAAGTTGCTTCTTGTAAGTTTATTTACTCAAGATGGATTGATTACCTGAAATAATGTATTTTATGCCATTTTCCTTTGAAATAAATGTTGTAAAGTTTGGAAATGTTGAATTGATTCATTCCTGAAATAATCCTGGTGATAGCTGCAAGAAGATAACCGAAAACCTTAAAAATATTTTGTTCGCTTTCTCACTATCAGGGACGGATGTGCATCCAGGTAGGTGTCCTGTCTTTTCACAGCCGTTTAATGAGATATCTTTGTGATGATTGTAATATTTAAGTTTAGCTTCCCCTTTTGAAGTTAAAGCCTAATGCATATTTCAACAACGTACCTTGTAGCAGCCCGTCAGCTGTCGCGACTATATATTTCTAAATTAATACTTCTGGACAGCCGTTCATTTGCATAACTTTTGTTACTTAACTAACCTAAAATTCCTTCCTGGGCTGCAAAACATGTTTTTAATCGAAAATGCTGTGAGATTAAATCGCCCAAGTTCATCACTCGTCTCACTTGCCATTGACAATTCTCACATATGCCTACAACAAAATGCTATAAAAATACGAAATAGGTATTAGAATTACTCAAATGATGCAACCCTATGTTAAACATTAACAAAACTGATGTCCGTCGTTGTAGTCACAACAGTTCTATCCCTACTTGCAACGATGACAGCTGGCAGAATAACAACAGGACCACGGGCGATGCAGTAGGACCAATGACGTCATGCAAAGCGCTGTTGACAAATTGCATGTTCCGGCCTGTATTAGAGGGGGCCATGACTATACCCTATACGCAACACATGTAACGCTGAATATCAAGACGCATCCACGTACAAAATACTTAACATTAAGGTGGCTGGAGCGGTAATCGTGAGTCGTTGAAGGCACATTCTAATAACTTTTCAAGTAATTAAAAAAAAATATTCTTGGACCACATTTCACTCAAGTACACCTTTTTATACGTTGTAAATCACCATACATGCAGTAATAATTATGGTGCAATAGTTATACTTCAAATTTACGCCTTAATTAAAGCATTGTTTTGACTAGGAATTTCGGCGCAAAATTCGAAATTTACGAGAAAATCATATCTAAATACGCTTTTCTTACTCGGCATGATACCTTGATATTTTTTAGTAGCGATTATAATAATGTGAAACTTATTATTTCGCATTTAGGAGTAAATCTGTACATAAGTAATAGAATTGTTTTAAAATATATTGCTGTGTGCCATAAGAGTACTTGTTAAAATATAATTGAATTGAAAGGAAACCAAATCGGTAGCATGCAGTTTTTTTTCACTTCCATCGATAGATATTACTAATTAGGACATGTATGCAAAGTTTCACGCAAATCTGTACATAAACAAAAATCGCTCCAGCCACCTTAAAGAACGTACTCTCTTCTTTAAGTGTGCAAATACTCGTTCCGTCTTGAAGCGAAGAGAGCACTCAGTCGTCTCTGGTTGAAGCTCGTCTTCTCAAGACGAGTTATATCGCACTTATTTTTCGAACAAAACAAGCGCCTTACTGCGGTGAGTGACTCTAAACACTAAGGGTAATAAGAGGCATAATGGCTGGAACTATTATGTAGGGTTCACGCGGTCGGAGAGAAGGAAAGTGAAAGGTATCTACTAAAAGGGTGCTTGAGGGGTCAGGTTTGCACTTGAAAGGGGCAAGCATAGGGAAGAAGAGAACCACCAGAAAGTAAATGGAATGGGACAGAGGAGCTGGTGATGTCAATAGATTTGAAGGAACTTGGGGAGTATTTAATATCGAATTGAATCGAATGTATTAAGGTAGTTTGAGCGAAAAATCACTTCACCTAGAATTTGATGAATTTGGCCTTATTTTAAAGAAAAAAACTCTCATCTTTCCAATAATGTCAAAATATCAACCCCTTGACTAACTACTTTTCGAGAGCAATTTGCCTGAAAATATAAGCTGTTTTACATGGGATAGATTACTGCTGTGCGCTCCAGAGGGAGAATATTAAACAAATTAGGAACTTCTAGCACCTAGATTTCGTAAAAAAACTAATGGTGTACAGATTGCATGTTTTCTCAACTATTTATAAAAAATAATCTATTACTCACCGCAGTAATTTTTTACAGAATCGCAAAAAACCTGCAGTTTTGAAGGGGTTTCAGCCGTAAGCGGGAAAAATGAGTCAAGTTAGAGACTTATGAAGCTTTATTTATTTAATTGCTAAAAATTTTGGTCATGTATAATTAAATATTTGCGCCATTAATATTACAATATTTATTTCACACTTCTTACAGACGCTGAAATCAAAGAATAAAATCATAATATGGTCTCTATTATGACTAGAGAACTATCTCGCTCAAACCACATTTAAGGGGTAAAATAAAGTGGCAACCATGGACTTTGAAAAAGCGAGTTAGAGAAGAAGAACACGTCATATTTTATCATCTAGAATTACATCTTGCCAGGTTGTGTGGACACGATGAGAAGACAAATGCTCATCGGGACGAGAATCGGATGATTCACCACTGTTCTAACACGAACCACCGTTTAAGATAAATGAACGAGGTAAACATGTTTGGTCAAATGAAGCGGTAAACAAGGATTCATTCATGGGTCAATGGAAAAGCGAGTCATAAAAAAGAATGTAAAAATGCTTGTGGCAGTGTGAGACAGTAATCTACATCTACATACTACCCCGAAAACCGCCTCAATAGGCGTGTGGCGGGGGGTGTTAGGACACCAGCCATTTACATATAAAAAGGAAACGCTCTAATGAAATTACGCCTAGCATTTATTAAAGTCCCTTATTGTTCGGGGGAAAAACGAATTCCCATACCTATCCGTTCGGCAAAATATTTCTCTTAATTTATCGTTTCTGTCGGACCTGGAAATATAGTGGGGTTCTAATATGATGTTCTCCGTGTCGCTCTTAAAGATATCTATTCTCAATTGCTCAAGTAATCTAAGCCTAGCGCGCAGCCTCCGAGTCTCTAGCGGCTCCCAGCCTAATTCGTTTAACATCTGTGTAACGCTGTCTGTACGCCCGTAGCAGTTTTTAACGAATCGGTCATGAACCGTTTCAGTGAAAAACATAGTACTACAAAACTAACACTTATTTAAGAAATTAAAATTTACAAGTAAAGGTCTATGTATGTCTTTGCCGCTGTTTTTTATTGTTCCATGTTGCGAGTGTAATGTGTACAATAAATATTATATTGATTGCTTCCTTAAATTATTTTTTTTTAAACATCAACTACCTTTTTCTATGGCCAACGGTCGATTATTATTTTTTAAACTCATGATTAGTCTCTCGACTTTACTGCACTTTTGAGGAAGGGGCGTCACTATGTACATACATGTAAGGAGAGTGAATGATTTCCAATATTACGAGTAATCACATCACTCATGTGTCTATCTCATTAAATTGCTTCGTTAGGTAATAGTTGTGTTTTAGACTTCAGCGTTTTGTAGCGCTTGGACCCGATTTCATTTAGCATAATGCTTCGTTACTTCCAAAATGTGTCATTTCTACTAAAAAGTCAGTTCATCTCTTATCCGATTAACGAAATTGAGGACGTTCGGTGATTTCACTCTTAACTTAAGAGAATTCGACGAAACTTGCTGGAAGCATTACTTATGTTGTCTTAAATCTACCTGATTTTTTTCAGAATTATTCACCGCAGATTGCTTAAGATATTTGACCGAGAAGTGGACAAAAAATTACATGGGTTCTAATTGGGAGTACACAAGGTACGAGTAGCTTAATTCAATTCAAAAAGAACCTTTTTCTAGTTTAGAATAGGAAAAACAAAAATAATAAAAGTAAATTATATCAAATGATTTTCATACATTATTCTATTGATGACTAAAATTATTTTTGTTTTTCTTATTCTTAACTAGAAAACGTTCTTTTCTCCATGAATAAAGCTAGTCGCACCTCGCGTTCCCATAAGAACCCATATGTAATTTCATGCCCACACTTCCACATCAAATATCTTAAGTAATCTGCGGTAAATAATTTTAAAAAAATTCAGGTTGCTTTAGGAAGACATAATTAATGCTTCCAGCAAGTTTCGTCGAATTCCCATTGTCGTGTTTACACGACGATGCATTTACCCGCGCGGGTAGATGCGTGAACACAATCACCATCAAAATTTCACCGTGTAAACACTCAAAATTGCGTGAATGCGTGGATAGAAAATAGCCCCTGTTCTAATTTGGTGAATGTGTTCACGCATCTGTCCAGCCACGTACTTGCGCGGGTAAATGCATCGTGTAAACACGGCAAGTAAACACGTCCATAAAAAACCTTGCGGTGATTGATCAGCTGGACGCACCCCCCCCTCCCCACCTTAGGAAAAATCCCAGACTACGGCAACGCCTGCGGGTGTAAAATGATTTGGTCAAATGATGATCAAATGCGGGGTTCATTCCTGAAGATATTTAATGGAGGAGATGAGATCATACGACGCCTCCACGATTTCATTCCGCGTAATATTATGGTGCAGTTTAGTCGTGAAAATGATCCGGGTGGCATTGGCGTTTCAAATAATAATTGAGAAGTATTTACCCTTCAATTGAGACATAAAAACATTCTCACGCATGAAATTCTCATTCTCACACACAGGAGGGCAAGAAAACTTTTATTATTTTACTTTGCGCGAAGCATGCCATCAAATTCCAAAGTATCCGCATAATATCGCTATATATCTTAATTCGTAATTGGGCACTAACCTTTAGCAATGTCGTCCATGTCGCCGCAAGAAGGTTGACAATCCGGTTTCCGCTTCGCTGAGGAACACCCGCCGGTCACTTTTCAGCTGCTGGACTTGGAAACACGTCCTGAACTGAACCGCTAATCTATCCGACTGTGTCACAGACTGTTGGGGGCAGCACACCGAATGTGTGCCGTGGTCTTCCACGGACAACAACCGAAGCGACTCAGACCTCCCCACCAGATGGCAGCGCCGGTCAAATAACCGCGCATCGCGGACCGAAAGAGACCTCAATTTCGCAGGCAGGATGACGTCATCTCTGGGTTGGAGTTGGGGATGTGTTGGGAAGATGGAGGACACGTCGCAGGAGTGATTTTTTTTCTTTTTATCTCTAGTAATCCCCTCCCCCTACCCTCCCAGAAATCTCAGCGCTGACCACCTTCCCCCTCCTTCCAGCAGCGAGACGGAAGAGGGGAAGGCGAAGTTCTCAAGGTCGATCTCCTTGAGAAAGTGTATTCCCCTGTGTCTTCGGCTGATTCCAATGCACTCGGACGGAGCACGTGTGCACGAGATTATCGCGAAGCGAAAGCGAAGTTTGTTTACGATGTCTGGCGACGTGTCTCCAGGCAACGTAAACAGATTTTGACCGCGTATATCGTAAACGGAATGTTCCCTCACCGAGCGGCTGCCCTGACGTCTTATACCTATTAAAATCCTATTCTATCCAAGGGTCTGACGGAATTGCGATATCTCGAATGGATTATTACTAGCGCCAATTGTTTCAGGCGCAAATGGAAAAATACGTATGCGTGAAAAAGATAAAGAGTATAAGTTTTTGCCATAAATATTTTATTTTTTTTGTGAAAAAATGCAGTGATTATTCCTTTTGTTGTAAGACGTTTATCAGCGTCCATTTAAAATACGCCTGGGACCACACGAGACATCGCCATTGCAACCGTAAGTAAACAAAGAAGATGGCCGAGAAAGTACACACTGCGATAACGCCAAGAGAAGGACTGGACGGCATTATTATCGCTGCAATCTGGTTCCAGAATTTTTCAGGATGCAGAATTGATTATACAATTACCTTCTTAAGTTTCCCCTGAGAAATAAATAGGTAATTTCCCACTTGAATCTGCAAGATATTCTATTAAAGAGTATACCTGTCGCGCTGATAGATAGCGCCTGACCGCTAGAGTGCTCTGGGTGAAATGTATAACTATTGAAGTAATGTGAGTGACAGACCCTTGGTCCTATCCTTGCATATCAAAAGTGGAGGGGGAGCAAGTAGGGACAAGATTTTTCTTCTTCGGCATAAAGTACACCATTTTGTTTATTTATGTTTCTCTTTTCTATGGCATACTTTTTTTAATCGAGTCTTGTCGCTAACATGAAGAATATTTCCACTCTATGAAAACATTAGGTAAAAAATAGAGCTTTTTTAATTGTGTAATAGGTAGGTACTTGTAAAAATAATAAAAATAGATAAAATTTTCAGCAGAAATCTTTAAGCAACGTTTAAATTTCAGAAAATATGTTTGAAAACCAAAAAAGAATTATCTGAACGCTTCGCGAGAGAAAGTTAAAATTCGATTTTTGTGGAAAATGTCGAGTTGACGTTTTTGACGATTTTCTCTTAACTTTGATGGCTTCTGCTGGTTCCACGGATATTCCGAAAATGTAAATAGCTATAAGTCCCTACAGTAGAGATATTGTTCATTCAGACTGTACCATTTTTATATTCCATAAATAAGTCAAAATTTTGTATTTTGGCGAACTTTTTTCGATTTCCACCCGCTGTGCGACGCGTCGTCGTTATGGGGTAAAACCCCGTCGTTAGGGGGAGGATTGAGTGCTGGTGAGAGAGAGACACGAAAAAAGGGGACCCATTCCTTGACATTCCCCTTGGAGCACTTCTGGAGCTTTTGTTTTTTCATGGAGCAATGGCGTGTGAATGAAAAATTAATAGATCTAAATGAATAATTCCGAGCAGTGCAAGATTTGTGAAAAGTTGTTACGATAAACTTAACAGTGTTGCCTCACTATCAGTTGCTTCTCAGCATTTGATCTGGTACAGGGATCTAGGCAATGAGTCCGACAAGATTGCGTTACAAAAAGACCTAGATGCTATAAATGAATGGTGCAATACTTGGCAGATAGAATTGAATTTTAAAAAGTGCGTTGTTATGAATTTAGAAAAAAGAATAATTCGGTCAAAGAAACGTACACATTTAATCAAACAGACTTATCAATTGTTGAGCCATTCAAATACTTAGGTGTGACCCTTACTCCGGACCTGTCTTGGAGGAAACACATCCGGGTAATCTGCGGACAGGCTAGTCAAAAATCGGGATTTATCAAAATAATATATTAGGAAAATGCGACGAGAAGGTTAAAGAGCGATGTTATTTTTCACTCGTGAGACCTCACTTGGAGTTTGCCGCTAGCATTTAGGACCCTTATGATGTACGACTAATCTCTGGAATAGATCGAATACAACGGAGCAGCAAGATTTGTGAAAAGTTTTTACGATAAACTTAACAGTGCTACCGATTTTTTGAATGAATTGGGGTGGGAATCTCTTACTGATCGAAGGGAGAAATACAGGTTAAATCTTTTGCGCAAATTTGGAGCGGACAGTTTCTTGCCGGACTTTCAACATATACTGCTAGAGCCAACGTATTACGGTAGAAGCGATCACAGAAATCAGATGAAGGAAATGGACTGCAGAACCGATAGATTTAAAATGTCATTATTCCCACGTACAATAAGGGATCATAATAGTTGCGATAGATCAATCGTATGAAACTCCCACCCTCAATAGGTAGAGTAGAATTTTCACTTGTTCTTAATAACACAACATCATTACTAACACTTCACACAGGTCGATATGTCCGGCATTATTTTGTTTTGTTCTCTGCATGAAGTAGCATCTCCTAGAATTCATAAATTAATAGTATTAGTAATATTAACCACTAGATGATTGTATAGCATTGTTTTGTATGTTCATTTACGTATCACTCTCCAAGTTTCCGGTTGGACTGCGCACTGTTCTCCTTTACTGTTTTTTGGTGTCTGCGCCTAGCGCCAGGGGGAGCGTGCGAGGTTCTGATTTGTGCTGGCTGCATGCCTGGTGTGGAATCACCCCGTGCCACACATCCTAGATGGTGGCTTGCACGGTACTTCGTAGATGTACATGTGGAACTTAAGCGGGATTCAAAGTTCAAACACTTGAGAAGCAGAAATACGTGCGAAATTCAAGTACGAAAAAAATCATACATCGGATCTGTAAAATGGTTTTTCTGTTGACTTTCACGCAATCATGTGTGCATCTCCGCGGACATCGCACGAAGTGGGAGACCCTGTGCCGAAAAGGGGAAATGAAAACCTTGAATTCAATCATTTCGGAATCTGATCATGTATCCGGCTTCATTAAGGTGGTTCCGCCGCGACTGTGTGAGTCAAAACAAATACTAGATTCCACATTTTTTATATTTTGTCCAAAAAATCCTGCTTTCACTGAAGTAATGAGTTAGCTATAGAAACCTAAAAGTAAGGTACAGAATATACGCAGATTATTATTCCACGAATGTATTTTAAATGAGCACTTTCTTCCAGCCATAAGAGCCGACTGCAGCGCCATTTCCTACGAATTACCGCATTTTGACTTCAATTACGGCATTAATTCCTTAATAACTAAAAAATAAGGTGGTAAGATGCCTGTATCTTATTTTTATTCAATTTCTCTGGATTATTTCCTTCTTAGAGACAGTTTTCCGCAAAAATATCATTTATATGTTGTGGAAAATACTATTTTATTCCCCGTGTTTCTCTCATTCCCCCATTGAACACCCATTTGTAATTTCAAGTTCAATTGTAGAATAAAATAGCGTGGAAAGGTATTATTTTGTTGTTCATATCAGATAGAGGACAACTTCTTCTACAAGTAGACAAAATATGAATAAAATGACATTTAAGTCATTTTACGGTGGAACATCCTTGATGCTTAGTTGTAAAATTGTTTGCATTAAATCATATGCGCTGGAAAGAATTAAAATTGAAATGCACACAACCTTGGTTTGCAGTGACGCGTTGCGGAAGCTTATGAGGTTTCTTTTGAAGGAATTGAGAATGTATGAGTCGCTGGGTTGTTTAATTGTCTGAATCTGCAGGCGCCCACTTGAATATCAATAATACAGTCAAATTCAAATTTCGGTAGTTAAGCGAGATTTTTCTGCAGCGATGATGGAGACCATATCCGAATGTAATTTTAAAATTTGAACTGTTGTAAAGGCCTGGTTACACGGTACATTAGAATATACAAGTTTCTGTACATTTGTGTGAACGGTTTCATTTACAGATATACATTAACATGGACAAGATCAATGATTAGGTGGCTGCACGGTACATTTTTTCGGACAAGTTTTCGCACATTTTTAGATGCGCATTAAGCGTTTTCGTTTGTTTTTCCTCATTTTAAACCGTAAGCGCGTTATTTAAACCAATTTTTTGCCATGGAAACGACACATTCAGTTGCCAATTGGCTTGTGTAAATGTGAATGTGTCATTTGCGTCATCTGCCACCAGGTGTCTCTGTAATGAGGTCAACTTGTACGATTGTCTGAACGAAATTAGAACTGGTTCTATTTTCTGTTCAGACATTCATATAATCGTACATTTTGGTGTGGTTACTACACGGTGAATTTTCGCGTTCATTCTAACATTCAGACATTTTCTTGTACAGTCTCATGTACGTACCTGGCGTGTAACCAGGCCTTAAGAAGTGTAACGTGTAACCACGTGTAACCAGGCCTTAAGAAGCATGAAGCACTAAGGATAATTCAGCAAAAACATTTTTCTAATGACTTTGTTCTTCTCTGTCATTTACTCAATACACATATATTTATACACTCTACTAACTTGACTTATTTGTTTCACGTCGTAGTTACACTGAAAATGTCTTTTCGACCGAAGATTTATATTTTTTTTGTGGTTTTCTCATCATGCGACATTGGAATTACATTTTTATTTGAGAAATTCATTTATTATCCTTTAATAATACATCAATACTTAAACTCTATTCGCGCTTTTTGAACGACAGTTGAATTCCATCCGGGCAATTCAGCAGCACCTCCCCTTGCAGTCTTAGGTCTTCCATTTTGCATAAACTTCTTATTTCAAGACTCTGCAAGATTCTGAGTACCACCAGTTTTGTTTCAAGCATTGCAAACTTCTGGCCTGAGAAAAAATTAATATCATCAAAGGTGATTAGTGTTTCATTTTCATTGGATTTATGTTACAACATTTTAAAAGTTTCAAATATTTCAGGGAAAGAAACCGAGGAATATATATGTATAGAGATTTGAAGAAAATTGAGGACAAAAGTTAAGGATTTCCTGGCTGAAAGCTAAAAATACTCACAAATGTGTTGAAGTGCTATCGGGAGAAGGGAATAGTTTTTCTCGCTGATAACACCCATAAAAAACAAACTCTTTCCAAGCTCGAGTGAGACAAATGAGGAAATCGAAAGAAACACAATTATTATCAATCAATAACTTAACTATCAATATATTTCACAAATCACAAATAGAATCAACCCAGTTACAAACAATTTACCCATCGGTCGAGTGCCAGGCGACCGTAATGAAAGTTTCCAGTCGGAAAATAATTTAAGTTTACAAGTACGAGAGGTTGAGCTTCTCTCTTAAGTACAAAAATGACAAAGTCAGCAGGCTCACACAACGGTGTTACCCGGTCGCCGTCTCGGAAGCAATAGAGGGCGAGCTCAGCTGAGGAGGGGGTCTGTCGACAAGGACGAAGGTGGAATGGGTAAGGTCAGGAGGTTGGCGATTGGTAGCCTTGGAGGGGAGGAAATAATGGGATGGGTGATAGATAGGGTGGCAGTTTTTAATTGGAGCGCCAGGAACTGTTTTCTGGCGTCGGCCGCAGAATACAGGCTCACAGCCTTTGTGCCTTGGTCAGGATGACCGCCCTTTTTGGTATCCTTCCTCACTTTACTGGCTATAAAAACGGTGCAGGACCTGGCGAGGGAACGGCGCGGCTGAACGGCGCGGCTGAACGTCGTGGCAGAAGTCGCTGGCAGTAGTCGCTGCATTTTGTAGTCGTAGGCATTTTGGCCGTCGTTGGCGCACATGTCCTTCGGCTAAGTCCGGAGGGTAAACAGTCCGCAGAGGGTAAACTGTCCAAAGAGCGGAATTTGGCAAAAAAGGGGTAGGGGTGTATGAAAAATACCACAGTGTCCGAGTTGGCGCAAGGGATATGTAATTCAGAAGTAAACGAAGATATCCCTGGGATAAGATAAGTTTCTCCTCATTAATTCCTTATTCACGATATGAACTTCCGCTTTCCTTATACCCAGGAAGTCAAGAGGGCAACATGATCCCTTGCGGATGGAAACATGACACTCAAAAAGCATTACGCGATGACTGAACGTTGACATATATATACCAGCAGCTGCATATGCATACTGCTGCTGCAGTTATCTGCATCATGTTAAAGGCAAGAAGAATCAGGTGGGCTGGACATATTCTGAGGAAAGAGGAGGGATGTCTGCTGAAGGAGGTACTAAATGGGATTCCTGAAGGAAGAAGAAGAACCCGGGGAAGACCACGGCTAAGATGGTGGGACAAAGTGAGAACGGATATCGGAGCAACAGAAAGAGAGGCAGAAGATCGATCCAGGAGAAGGGGATTTATTGTTTATGCGCCAAAATATTGCCTAAAATATAATATATGTCCCTGGGAGTAAGTGGTGCTTTACAAAGTGTAAACAGATGCACTAAAATGTAATGTGGCCCAAGATATTTTTTTGAATTACTTAAAAAATTAAAAAAAAGCCATGACCCACGATTAACCGCTTCAGTCACCTTCATTATAGGGAAAAATAAAATCTTTGTTTTTCCAACTCTGCCTGACAAAGCAATAACTAAGTGCCTCTGAGTCAAGCCCATGTATTGCGAAACTATCTGACAGAGTTACCTGATTTTCTGCAGAGCTTACCAATGCAGTTCCTTGGTCCAGCTGAGAATGGCATGTAGGCAAAAGGGTTACGACTCTGCACTTCGGAGGGCAGGAACCGATCCGGGTCAAACTTGTAAGGGTCGGGGAAAATTTCAGGGTCGTGGTGCAACATGAAGTGCAGGATGTTGAACTCTGTTCCCGCTGGGAATGTGTGTCCTCCTGTAATCCATGTTTTCACCCTTTTTTATTACTCTTTTATGTCTTTAAAAAATGGAAACATCAACACATCATCGCGCGTCTTTATACTCACGAATGGTCAGCGAAGATTCCAGCTCTCGACCTGTCAATGGAATGGGTGGATACAGGCGGAAGGCCTCCTTGAGGCATCGGTCAAAATACTCCATCTTGGTGATGTGGCTGAGGGTGATTTTTTCATCATCACCCATCACAGACTTGGCTTCCTCCAATATGCGTGCCTTTAGTCAATGAAATAAGTAATGCTTTAGAAAACACAGTGATATGGGAGACCTATTTGTCGTCATCCATGCATTAATTATTTCTATCAGTTGAATTTGATAGGATACCTAATTTATTTCAGGGGTCAATCAATATTTTAAAATGTAATTCAATGGCTATATTATGAGTTTTCATAATTTTTTGACCTTCCCATTCTTGGCGGTAGCCACTAGTTTAATGGCAATACTTCGTAAGTGGGATTGAAAAAGAGAAGTAGCAGTTGTCTTTTTGTTATAAATCTGGGGGTATTTGCAGTGAGTTTTAACCGACCGTAGACTAATGTCAATTAGATCCTACCACACTGATTAATTGCCATCAGCGTGTCTATAAAAACATCTTTTTCGGTGGGTGTCTGTCAATTTAGCAATGTTGGCTATTAAGCGAGATAGTTCCCTAGTCATAATGGAGACCATATTAAAATTTTAATTTTTTTTATTTCAGCGTCTGCAAGAAGTATGACATGAATATTGTAATATTAATGGCGCAAATATTTAATTGTGTATGCCCAAAAATCTCAGTAATTACATAAATAAAGCTACATAAGCCTCTAACTTGACTCATTTTTTCCCGCCGTACGGCTGAAAACCCTTCAAAACAGCTGGTTTTTTGCGATTCTGTAAAAGTTACTGTGGTGAGTAATAGATTATTTTTTATAAATGGTTGAGAAAACATGCAATCTATACACCGTTCGTTTTTTGACGAAATCTAGGTGTTATAAGTTACTATTTTTTTAAATATTCTCCCTCTGGAGCGCTCAGCCATAATCTATCCCATGTAAAACAGTTTATATTAACAGGCAAATTGCTCGAAAAGTAGTTCGGCAAGGGGTTGATATTTTGATATCATTGGAAAGATGAGAGTTGTATCTTTAAAGTGAGGCCAAATTCATCAAATGCTAGGTGAAGTGATTTTTCGCTCTCAAACTAACCTTGAGTACTTGATCTGGGTCTGTAAGCTGTCAAATTTATTGGCAGCAATTAAAAGACCTTGGCACTGCTTATTTAGGTACAATTTACTACTCAGATCAAGTTCTAAGCTGACAACGTTGCCTGTCGAGAAAGAGGTGGTGTGTCAAATCACCATGAATGCCAGCAAACGCAGCAAGGGAGACCGTTAACGTTTATAGACAGGCGGCTTCCCCCCCATTAAGTGGAAAGAGAGGCATTATATTAGTAATAGTTAGAGGCATAGCAACATGGGTCCTGTGGATCAATAAAAGATCCAAAATTCAAGAATTTGAATATTCACATTTTTAAAAAATTATTTGAACCTTTCCAACCCTTACCCTAAATGATGCAATAAATGTTTGAAGCCAAAAGAATGAACTTCAGGAAATCCAAGAACCTTTTATGATTTAGATTTGTGAAAATATGTATAGAAAATATTCGCACCACTTATAGTTACACATTCATACGGATATTTTTAGAAATGCACACTTTTAATTGAATAAAATACACATGCTCAAGGCAATAAAGGAATTTATAATTTCTGTGTGAATACACTGAAATGGAATTAGTCTCAGCACCAAAGTATTCTTGATTCATACTTGGAAATTAGTCAAGAGGCTAAAATACTAAATCGATGACCTCAAAGGTTATTTAAAATTAAAATGCAGAGTTTTAACCACTCATCCATTCCATTGGATAGAGCGTACAAATCCAAGTTGTATTTCTCTTGGAAATTATTTTGACGGTGTGGTGGTTTTTCTGCAATTAAGCTGCGTAAAATTAAAAAAAGAACCAATCACAGAGCGGCTGGAGAGCTAACGTGGTTTGAGGAGCGAGATAGTTCCCTAGTCATAATGGAGACCATATTCAAATTTTATTTTTTTATTTCAGCGTCTGTAAGAAGTATTAAATAAATATTGTAATATAAATGGCGCAAATATAATTATATATTATTAAAACTCTCAGAAATTAAATAAATAAAGCTTCACAAGTCTCTAACTTGACTCATTTTTTCCCGCCGTAAGACTGAAAACCCTTCAAAACCAGATTTTTTTGCGATTCTGTCAAAATTACTGCGGTGAGTAATAAATTATTTTCTATAAATAGTTGAGAAAACATGTAATCTATACACCGTTAGTTTTTTGACGAAATCTAAGTGTTATAAATTCCTATTCCCTTCAATATTCTCCCTCTGGAGCGCTCAACCATAATCTATCCCATGTAAAACAGCTTATATTTACAGGCAAATTGCTCGAAAAATAGTTCGGCAAGGGGTTGATATTTTGATATCATTGAAAAGATGGAAGTTTTTTCTTTTAAGAAATGAGGCCAAATTCATCAAATTCTAGGTGAAGTGGTTTTTCGCTCAATCTACCTTAATGCGGCAGTGACAGTGGCAATGCCAATGCTGAAGTGTTGGCGGGACTGGGCGCCTGCTTCCTCACTTCAAGGTTGGCACTGCCACTGCCGCATTTGCTCCTCGACCACCCTCAGATTGGCTCTATTTTTATAACAATTTTTACCACTCAATTGCATAAAATTATCGCATTATCACAAACACTTTGTCTTATTCGTCAGAAAATTCGTATAACGGCTAGAGTTTCGTACTCTATTATCCAATGTTAAAGATACTTCACTTATTAGCTCGTAGGCTTCCGCGGATGGAGTGTTGACTGTTTCTGTTTTCGGGATTCATTCCTCTACGGAGGAATATATGAAGTTTTGTGCAGCTGCGGACATCCATATGTAGGCCTGACATGCAGAGCCCTAAAAATACGCCTCCAAGAGCATCAACGGGAAATTAAAAATGATAATTACAGCATTTCTGCAATAGTCGAACACCATCTCAGCGGCCCCACTCATAATTTCAACTTTGAGGAGACACAATTAATATCAAGGGAGGTTACGCTATTGCCCAAGATTAATCAGGGAGGCTATAGAAATTGCGAAGATACCGGAGAACGTCAACCGAGAAGACGGTTACACGTTGAGTAGAAATCTTAAACGAATTTTTCAAATTTAAAAGTTCCGGCAACAATGGGAGTCCTCACTCATATGTATAAAGACGAGCGAGACTAAAGAATCAGTTCAGTTAACCTGATGAAGCTGGCGGGAAGACCAGCGAAATATTGTTTTTTGCAATTTTAAACATCGCGGAATGAATCCCGAAAAAAGAAATTCAATAATTCACTTATTTTTTAACATCCAGTATTATAATACAATAAAACGTCATATTACATATAATATGACGTTTTATTATATTATTATATTACATTATAATGTTCCCTCAAAAGTCAATCGCACAAGGACTGATACACACGCAGACATCATTTGAGGAAGAGCCGTAACATGTTAGGGAATCAACAAACTCTTCCTGCCACCATACGCAACGGGAAAATTTGTTATTTTTGTTTATAATCTGTAGCTCACTTGTCACATCGGTGCCCTTTCGATGTTAGTACCAACCTGAGCCTCTGGGTGATGTCCCAATGTATATAGGCTCCAGTTCATCCCTCCAGCTATGCTGTCATGGCCCTGAGAGAAATAAATAACATTAATGTCGATGATTTATGCCATATCTCAACGTAATTTTATTCGATTTTATGCATTCCTGATATAATGATTTTATCTTCCATCTAAGGTATTGGTATGCAGTAGGAAAAAGGAAGCCAGGACCAATGTTAAAATAGGAAAACATAAAATCGAGGAGGTGGAAGAGTTCTGTTACCTGGGAGGCCGAGTAACCAGCGATAGACGAAGTAAAAGAGAAATTGTCAGTAGAAAGGCATTTTACCAGAAGAAGATTCTGCTTACAGCTGCAAATACAAGCGTGGAAGTGAGGAAACATTTCATTAGAACATATATCTGGAGCATTCTACTATATATGGCAGCGAAGCATGGACAATGACAGCAGCAGAGAAGTCCAGGCTGGAAGCATTTGAAATGTGGTGCTACTGAAGAATGATGAAGTTAAAATGGATCGACCGAGTGACGAATGAAGAAGTCTTTAAAAAGAGTGAGAGGAGAAAAGAGATGTCTACTGAAAACCTTAAAAGGGAGACGGGACAACTTAGTAGGCTACACATCTTAAGGCAAGACAATCGTCGAGGGAAAAGTGAACGGGAAGAATGGAAAAGGCCTCGCATGAGATATATATGGAGAGCAAGTTGTGAAGGATGTAAATGAGAGGAGTTAAACGTCAATATATGAAGAGGTTGGCAGATGGAAGAAGAATTGAGTGGAGGGCTGCATGTCAAACCAATCCTAGGATTGTTGACCGATGAAGATGAGTGCATGGATACTTTGCATCATTCAGGAGTTATTTTTAAGGATACGGCGTAAGAAATACACTGCCATTATTTTGGAATGAAATATATTTGCATTATAAGATGAATATTTTAAATTTCTTAACTAAAACTAAAATTTTTCGTTAATATAGTAGACCCTCGCTAATCCGGGCTAAATTCGGCGAGGGTTGGTTGTTTGGATTTGCGGGGTATTTCGCAAGAGCAACATTTTGCGGAGCTTTCTTTTTCATCGAATTCTCCGTCACCGGCGACTTCTAGCCGATTTTCGTTAAGTAGGAGTAACGGCGGTGGGATGAATATGAAAATCATGCATGAATCAAATTATGAAACCCGATATTTCCGAATCGTAAGTCAATTGTTTCAAGTACGTTATAACAAAACAATGGTAGCGTGCATGCAGTTATCGTAAGTACAGTATGAAACTATTTCCCGTAATTGATTGGATTTAAATTTAATTTATATGTAATGCTAATATTATTGCCATAAAATTTCGAACTTATTTGAAGGCATCAGTTATCAAGACCCTATTTGATCGCGCTCGCAGAGTTTCGGATGCTGATTCCATCTCTGAAGAAATAAAACATTTAAGGGAGACACTGAAGGATAATGGTTATAGCTACAAATTAATTGAAAGTGTTAGAAATCAGAAGCCTAAGGAGAAAGAGACATCTAAGCCTTTGGGATATGTTATGCTACCTTACATCGCTTGAATAACAGATCATGTAAAATCATGAAGAAGCATAACATCATTACAAGATTTAACACCACCTCCAAAGTTTATGATCATCTTAGAGGAGATAAAGATACATTATCTCCCACAATGTCCGAAGGAATATACGAAATTTTCTATAGTTGCGGAAAATCATATGTTGGCCAGACAAAGAGAGCCATAGGCTACAGACTGAAGGAATACTAGCGGGCTATTCGGAAGAAAGATTGGTATCACTCTCTGTCGTGGCTGAGCACACACTTTTAGAAGGTCACAGTATTGACATCAAAAGGTCGAAAGTTTTATGTAAATAAATTAGCTACTGTTCACGGATCAACAGAGAAGCCATTGAAATAGAGAAAAGACCTAACAACCTAAACAGAGAAGATAGCTACAAACTTCCTTATACGTGGAAAAGACTTTTGAAAAACTAAAGTATTAATTAATCATGCTGTACATAATAACCGCTTAAGTTTGTTTATTTATCTTTCATTGTTGATTTAGAATGCCTGACGAAGCCGGCAGAATAGCACGGCGAAACTGTTGCTAAAAAGGTTTAGTTTAATCGCAGAAATCCAGAAGAAACTTACAAAATTAAAATAAACTGCGAAAATGTACGACAAAAATTAACCGTTCAAGTTGACGGCTGACGCCATGAATATACATATGGATCTAAATCTTCGGCACCACTGTATGGGCAGAAGTGTTGCCTAGCTTTCCACAAAAGATAGGTCGAGCTGCCATCGGCATGGTTCTGCTTTTATGTGTCAAAAATGGCCGGTGTTAATAGGGAGGCCAATTCCATGCCCTTTATTTCCAATATCTCCAATTGAATCGCGGCCTTTCCTTCGGCATTGTTCCACTTTTGTATGTCGAAAATGGCTGGTTTAATTGAGAGGTCAATTCCGGTACCTTTATTTCTAATATATCCAATTGAATCGCGGCTTTTCCTTATTAGAACCACCTTCTCTAGAGTGGCGACGCTACGATCTGCTTGGTCTTGATTTTTAGGGTCATGCGGAATGTTTGGCAACACCCACTGGGGGCAAGTTTAGGATCCATATGTATATTCATGGCTGACGCTTTCACGTGATCGTAAACCCATCCATAACAGCCCGTTAATTCAATTCGAGATCAATGTTTACATTGACGCCAAGCGTGAACCGGCCTTTAAACAGTTTGGCTCGTTTCATGCGAGTGAAGCAATTTACTTACTGCAAACATAAACGTGTCCACTTCTTCCCGGATGTCTTGATTTGAGAGAACTCTCCCGTTATCAGAAAGAATGAGGAGCAGATCCAGGAATGATTTGTGCCGCAGACGCTCTTAATCATGTAAAAGGGAACAAGAGAGTCATTACTATTGCGCAAATTTTTGTGTATTTATCTACATGGAGCTTATTCTCCTATCATGGTAGGAGTAATAATAATAAGAACTATGATATTGCAATTTTCCTCAGATAAAAATGTTTTTAATCGACCCGGGTTTCGATGCACACTGCATCAGCATCACCTGATGATGATGCAGTGCATCGGATCCATTAACAAGTAAGCATGAATGCAGCTCATGGCATATATTCATGCATCGTGCGGATGAAGCACAACTATTCATCTACATCTACAAAATACCCTGCAAGCCACCTCAGGGGTGTGTGGCAGGGGGTGAGTAATCACCAACATAAATTACACTATATCCTAAAGTTAGTGTAACTACGACTAATTATGCATCAGCATAAAGCGCTAAAGCTTGTCACGAGGCGAAGCCTCACAAGCATGCAACACTACACTACAGATGTCATCAAAATGGAGAGTGACCTCAATATACATGCATTCTACAACTACACAGATGGACAGGGACTCAAGACCCATGTAGACCCAATGTATATTTTGTCACAGGGTATTTGTGTAAACAAATTTTGAAACAAGGAAGATGTATGGTGTGTCAGTCTGCTGCAGGGACTGATAGCAAGGGTGGGATGTTAACCCAGCTGCATAACTTGAAAACCAGTCGTAAACTTATCCACCCCAATTTAAAATTTTTCAACTTCATCTGCTTTGTGGAGGAATGCTTTCTTTAGCATGCTGGTGAAGCAAATGTGTACAGGGCTACAGTGGATGATGTTTTGGATTCTGGGAATTTGTTCTTCCCATGCCCTGACCATAAAGAAGAAGTAATGGCTTGGGCAATACATTATTATGTCTGCATGAGGATGAAGCAGTGGGTTTCTCATAGAAACAGAGAAGCGGCAGGGGAAAACTGCAACTCCAAAAAAAGGGCAAAATTTTGTAGAGCGTAGTGCCTCTACAATTAAATATTGTTCTTATATTTAAAGGCCTTTATATTTTGTTTTAAACCATATGTGCCAATCTTGTCTTTATAATATTTATATAATATTACATATTTTTTATGAAGCTTATCATACGTATATAGGTTAATCGTGTGTATGTACCGCTGTCGGAGATGCTCTTTTAATGGAGACATAAGGAGCCCACTCTCAGTTGAGGTATTGGGGGAAACATAGTTCACGTCCTATCTGAAAAATGGAGTACTGAATGAAGAATAATCTCCATATGTTATCCGTGGATGGATTCCAATTAAATACCTATCAGGATTCAAACGCGGTCCCTAGAGGTGGAGAATTAGCACTGTTGCAGCCCCAGATGTGTTGCAGAGCACAGCTTATATACTATTCGCAATAAAATTATTAAGAAGTCAAAGAACTCCCGCAAAAGCTTTTGGAGCTCAGGTGCATAGCTGGTTTTCAAATTACAATTATTAGATTCGGCAGAATTTCTCTAGAACCCAACATATTGTCCGAAAACCGAGCCCTGTTTTGCGTGGAATTTCGTGCGATAACGTCGCGACGCGTCGTCTGCATGGGTAGAGTACCAGTGCTGCCATTTAGTTCCAACTTTCGCCGCCGCTTTAAAAAAAATGCCATCATTCATCGCGAGTGTCAGTGGCATGCCCTCTCCTGTCTCATGACCACTTTGCATTCTCGACCCTTTCGCTGTCCAAGGAGTAGCAGCTCCCACTTCCAGTCCCATTCTCGTTTCCCCATGCACTTGGCGCACGCAACCGCAGGACGCACTATGGAGCTAATAGAAGTTTAAGGAGTTCGTGCCACTTATAGGTCCGACCCGTCCTCTTTTAGGATGCATTTTTGATGGTGAGATGGCATCTACTTGCCCGGCTACGTGCATCGCGTAAACACGGCTTAATCCAAGAAAAAAACTATTTCCTCGCAATCTTTTGGCAATGAAAGTGGGCAGGTGACCGATGCTGGTTGTTAAGCGATTTTACTCGTGGCAGAAAAATTATCAATTTTTAAACTTAAGTCTAATTTGGTCTAAAACTCTATAAACTATCGTTTATTTGAATGGGATTTCTAATTAATTTTCCATAATGAATGAGAAAAGCTGCAGTTCCCTAGGAATATCCCGAATAACTTTCGAAATTGTTTAAAATTCACAATATTGTTACGTATTAAGTATTTTTCTCTACAATGAAAAGTGGTAGAAGACTGAAAGTCATCTTCACCCTTACGGAGGCTTTCCGAAGGGATTCCAGGGTACCCACCCCACCTTTCAGTCCCTTTCGTCGGCAACAGGTCTCGACCCTCCGTCTTATCAGCAGACCCTCTCACAGCATGGGGTTGCGGTTATTTTTTTGTATGTGCAGTGGTTTTTTTTAAACAATCGTTTATTGCAAACGTGAGAGAATTGATGTCTGACATGAATTCTTCGTGTTCACTTGATCCTTTTTCAATTTTAAATGAATTTCTAGCTGTTATATAAACACTTTTAGGATATTAATCGGAAAGTAATCATTAAAAGAAAGAAGAAGACAACTCCGTTAATATAACATCTACATCTACAAAATACCCTGCAAGCCACCTCAGGGGTGTGTGGCAGGGGGTGAGTAGTCACCAACATGCATTACACATTGCATATAAGAGCTAGAATATCACTTAAAATTTGAAAACACACTGCAAAACACAGGGAGTTCATTTAAATGGTTAATATTTTTGTATAGCCAGCGAATATTTATTTAGAAAATCAACTGCACATGCAATTAGAGATGGGGGACACATGCTGAGCATGCAATGGCCTCTAAAAGGGTTCGAGGGTCGAGCGGTGTTGCAGAGTGAAGGGTCTGAGTAGGAACTCGAAGGGTCGAAGGAACACCCTAAATGCTTCAGCGGCGGTCACTTTCCCCACCCTCTACATAGCACCCTGAATAACTCCATTGTGTGATTATTTACCCTCGCAATGAGCAAATGAGTTATACATTGTCTTTCTGTTTCCATTATCATACGAAGCATTCGCACTGTATCCTCCTCAAATCCCTCTTAATTGAAGTGCACACCGTATAGTTAGTACCGTGTAGTTAGTGCGTCATTGATGTAGGTGTGGGTTGAAGTAAGGAATAGATGTGTGTTTAAATTTTAGATTATATATTTTTTGAAACATAAGGTTAAGGTATTTACATATTTACAGCATATTTACATGTTTACATGACCTCTTTGAACACTATGTTTGAAGTGATGATATGGTCATCTGTGATTGTTTGTTGGTGGGTCTGTTTTACACAGACGTCACTGAAAGATCGCACCCTGGAAAACGCCACATACAACTGACCGTGTGAAAAAACAGGGTCAGGCAAGTACAATCCTGCCTTTGTTAGCGTCTGTCCCTGTGCCTTATTTATAGTAATGGCAAAGGCAACTTTTATGGGAAATTGCTTCCTAGTCAGTTTGAAAGTCACGGTAGGATCAGAAGGGATGAGTTTAATGCGTGGTATGAGGACAGTTTGACCTGAGTCAATCAATTTCACTGTGATAGTGTAGTTGCCCAAGTGAGTTACAACTAATCTGGTGCCATCAATTAAGCCCTGCTTAGCGTTTAGGTTTCTAATCAACATGATAATAGCGTTATTTTTTAGTATGAGGTTATGAGGTGACAAACCTGAAGGGCTTAATGAGTTCAGTAATTCTAATGGATACAACTGAGCGTTTTCCGTCTCTTCGCAGAGAACCGAATCAGAACTGAGATAAACCGTTTCCTGTCCAGGTAACAAATTCGAAATCACATAATCATTGATTGTGGTACAATCGTCATTTTTTGGACATAATATGGCTGTTGAATAAATTTGGTTAACATGGAGTTCATTGATTTCTGTGTCGATATATCTCGATATTCTCGATAGAGGATCGATAGGTCGAGGGCGGGATTTCAAAAAACCGTTTTTTTTTTCAATTGTAATTTTTTGAAAAACAACTGCAATGTGAGTAATTTGTATATTTTTCCGGTGTGGCGGTTAAGAAAAGATTTAAAATGATGCCTCATTTATGAAAATTGATGAAGTATTAAGGAAGTTATGGCGTACCGACAAAAAAAGCCCTTGAGAAATAATATATATGATGATTGTGCGTGTGTGAACCTGGCTTCACATGGGAGCACGATCAACGGAGCGGGCAGAAAGTAGAAAAGTATCTAGCCAATCACGAGACAGCGGAAAGCGGTGGGTAAGGAGTGGATTGTGATTGGTAAGATGATTTCCCGCTTTCTGCGCATTCCTTTGATTCTGCCTCCATGTGAACCCATGTGAAAGCTGGGCGTCTTTTAATTACAACTTATTCACTTTTACGCACTTTGCCGTGATTATAAATATTTCTTTTCCTTTGCAGATTTATGCGGTTTCAGGTGTTGGTGGAGGAAGCATGAGGCGCTGTGTGATGGGAAGTGCTACAGCGAATAATTTGCAAAGGGTTCAGTATAGCCTGGAAGGAAAGCGTTCAACAAAGGCATTCAACCAGCTTCGACTTCATGAATGCATCTTGGGTAAGATTTTGAAATACATTCTTAATTGGTAACCTTATATCTAAATCGCCTGGTATTTTTATAAAGTAATTCATTACACGTTCGCTGAGTGTAACAACTGTTCCAAAAGCTTGAGTATTGCTGTCCATTCTCAAAATTGTTTAAATTTATTTAATTGCCCAGTGGGTGCCACTTGCATTTTCAGCTGGGATCAGAGGGTCATTTCAAGCTGCAACAGAAGCTGATATTAGTTTGGAGGAGGGAGTACCTAACCCTGGCACACAGGGTCGAGATCGTGGGGGAGGAAGGGCACACCGACGACAAGTTTGTGAAGGAGAAGGGTGACAAATGGAATTAGAGGAGGAATTCTATTTCGAGCTCTATTTATGGGGTATTTGTCCTCAGGATAGGAAATTCCTAGCTAACTGGTGTATAATTGGTTGATATAAGATGTAAAAGTATCTATAGTTAATGTTACTGTAGCTGTATTTCTGGGCCAATATGGGGTGCCAATGAATAGCCAATATTGGGTTGCATGGGGTAGCCAACATTGGACCCACATTGGTTGCTCATAGGCTTGCCAATATTGGCTATTCATTGATTCTGATCTCATTGCCAACATATAGCCAATATGGGGTGCCCATGAATAGCCAATGGGTTACATGGGATAGCCAATATTGGGCCCACGTTGGCTGCTGATGGGCTTGCCAATATTAGCTATTCATTGGTGTTGATCTCATTGCCAACATATAGCCAATATGGGGTGCCAATGAATAGCCAATATTGGGTGGCTACTAGGGGTACAGTACCTATCTTCCAGGATTCAGAGTATATATGTACTGTGCTTAAATTTATGTACTATATCCTTCATTTACATGCTTTTTTGCTCAATAACTGTAAATTATGCTAGATCCTTTAACCATACTAAGCAAGTATAAAAATGTGGTTGTCTGCGTGTCTGATACTTAATCACGAAAAAATGGCTGAACCAAGAAATTTCAAGGTGAGTGAAGCCTCGTGTTGCTATGGATAGTGTTTCTATAAAATAAAGTGTATACCACATGTAGACTTTATATTGTAAGACTTACTCTTTTCTTGGGTGGGCTGATTGCCTTCCTCTTCAGCTCTCATCTCCTCCTTCCTCTCCCTTATCACCTGAAATCACAAATTTGAAAGCATCTTACTGAATCTGAATTTAACTATTTAAGTAAACCACGGGGAATTAGGTTTGATATTTTCCAAAATTGCATACTTTGTAAAAGGAGAGGAGTATTTAATTTTAGTAACTTTAAAGGATAACAATTTATTTAACCGTAAATATTCAGAGTATTTCAGGAGGAGCCCATGTACCTAACTTCTGGAAGTGATAGGGGATGTGTTTTCAAGCATTTTTTGTGTTAATTGGATAAACATGGGGTCGCAACTCCTTTCTCATGGAGGTATGGCAATGCAAACATTTTATCAAGTACATTTTTCCATGAAAGAGATGAATAACTGTGACCTATAGTGACTGCCCATACCTGAAATTTGCCTGCATGAAGCATCCAATATGTAAAAATTGTTCTTTCAACATTGTCACTTATGCTTAGTGGCTCATTTTCAATGGCATCTAAATATTCATAGAAATTTGAGTTTCCATAACTCTGTTTGTAAATAAAATACATAGATGCCATCACTATGACTGGAAGGAGTTGTGACCCCAGGTCCATCAGATGAAAAATGCTTGAAATGTCACCTCCAGAAGTTGTGCTAATTCCTCCTGAAACAAACTGCGCAAGTCTAACCTTACGACATCCAGAAAACGGACCCCTAGAACCATGAGGGGTGTCCTTTCAACTCCCTCTGGAGCAATATTATTTTTACATGCATGTGTACATATTGTGCCATTTATACTTGTAGGTTAGGCTCAGCCAAAAAAGTTTAATTTGAGTGATAGGTCTGCATTGCTGACTCTGATTTAATAATATCCTCCATATCTCCCTATACTTGCAATACCTCTTTTGCTTCACTTCCACCCATATATACATTGCTTCATATACGTATACCATCCTGTTCTTCAGACCCTAATATTCTTTCTACTCAAGAGTCTCTTCCGCCACATGACTCGCTCTCAGTCAACCCCTTCCTCTCACACCATTCACTCCCCTATCAATAATCCGCTTAACAATTGCATCATTCCATTCTCTTGATATGGCCTAGCCAATGGAGCATGCTCCTTTCATACATGTTCATTACTAGAGCATCTCTACAAAATTCTTCCATCACCCACCCATTCCTAGCCCTATCCCTTCTGCTCTTACCGCAAACATTTCTCAGATACCTCATGCCCAAAGCATTTAGTCTACCCTTACTTTATCTGGGCATGCACAAGTTTTGCTGCTGCCATGCAATAAAGTAGAGAGGAGTACATGTACTATTTTATCTGCTGTTTTTTTCCTTCAACATCAACCCTTCCTGTGATCCACACACTACCTATGATTTTCCTTCCAGAATGCAGACAACTTTTAATGTCTTCATCCATCTTCCAGTCTTTCACAAACACTCAGCCAAGGTACACAAACTCATCCACTTAATGGACGACTGGAAGTGGGCGGAGCATAGAAACTTTCTTTTTCATGCTGTAGGTGGCAGTGTTCGACTTGTGGGAAACATCGCGAGCCCTCACTGTTTACTGGTAGCAACAGGTTGGTAACAGTAACTTGTAATAGCATGGATAGCCACGTGGGGATAATGTGGGGTAAATCGCTAGAAGAGTTAAAAAAAACTTTAGTTTTGGCTAATGTTTGACGTATAACGGAAAGGAAGGAAGCCAACGCATGATAAGGGAAGGTTATCGTATTTTTATATGTGGCTACATGGAGGCCTATTCTGAATCGGTACCACACAATACTGCACCATCGCAAAGTAATGTGCTTTCTCAACCAAGAAAGAAAGAGAGCTTCAATCACTAACGGACGATCAATAAATGAGTCAAGCCGGGCATGGTGAGCTTGGTGGCATGTTTCCCACAAATCTGCTGTATTGGTCACGTGACCTTGGCTGTGACGTTTAAGGGCGGAGCCAAGTCCAGTCGCCCATTATTTCATTATTCACCCTCATCATACAATCATTCTTCCCACACTACCCGTCAGAAACCGCTACCTTGATACATTTACCCTCAATTCCATTCCCCATGTTGCTTCACAAAAGTTATCCAGGGGCCAGTGGTTTCCCCTCCACAATCTATGACCCCCCCCACATTCAATACTTTTATCTCCCCCCCCCTGCAGAAAATTCCCTGAAATCCCAGATTTCCCGCCCTGCCACCCCAAAGTTATTTTACGATGCGCACTTTGTATCATGTCCCCCTTTAGTGGGCTCCACAGCCAGGAGCCTCTGTGATTCCTGCGTGGACTCTCAAACAGAAACACAACATCATTGGTCTGGAGTAGTACTCCCACATTTAAATCTCCAGCCATGACGCCAACATTTTTACTGTAAGCATCTCTCTCGCTTTTATCCATGCAAACATTGAACGGCCATTCTGATGTTATGCATCCTTGTCTCACACCCTGATTTATTTTAAACTGGTCACATAAGCTCCCATTGACTCTCACGCTTCCTTTACTATTATCATATCCATCCTTCATAACATTCATTTCATATTCACTTAAAACCTTCAAATACTTCCAATTCCATTCTAAAAATGAAATGGTCACAAGTGGCCATGGCATATGAATACTAGTGGCAACAAATAGAAATTTAGTGAAAAGGAATGACAATGCATTTTGTTGCCATGACCTCTTACAATTACCAGTCATATGGCTGAGGCCATTTGTGACCAACCTGACAAAATGGTCATCCAGACTGAAGCTGCTGGTTGTGTCATAGTCATGACTGTCTGGTCATAGTCATGGCTGTGTCCATAGTGAATACTCATGGCCATTGGAGGCCATTCAATGGCCACTTTCATCTGGATATGCATACAACCACTTGGAAGATTTCACAATGTGGGTGGTTTCACTTTTAGAAATGTGCTTTTTGCCAAAAGGATAACAAAATTAATGCAGTAGCATCACAGAGTCTACCTCTCTTGTTTCGTACATTTTCCGTGAAGTCATGTACGGTCTTCAGATGCTTGGAAAACTCCTTTCCTAGAGCAGTGTTGTAGAATATTATGTCTCGAATCAACCAGGGGGAGATGAACCGTAGCTGCAGAATTTTATTTAGCCTGAAATTCAAAATAAAAATCAGTGTTCAATAATGCTGATTCAATTGGCTTCACACAGTATTTCTGCTCCACACCACACAGAATGACAACATTTAAAACTAAGTGAGATTTGGTCAACCAGGGATGTTGCGACGAACAATGCGTACCTTCCCCCTCCATCCACCATGAGATTTACTCATTAAACTAATAGTGGGTGAAGGCGGAACACAATGAGAGTTTTTTACATATACATAAATCGTTTAACGCAAGCCAGTGAAACTTGACGTTGCGAGTGAATTGACTGCAAATTGGTGGGTGGAAACGAGAGATAAATAAAAAACAACCTTAGCTAGTTTAATTAACTTCCAAATAACAGCATTTCTATAATCACCATTATTACAATAGGAAACAAGCCCGTAGGCTAAATACTGTTAACTTGGTCTATACAATATGATCACAAGTCACCAGTGGTCCCAAACCGATACGTTCTTCTCCGGCTGCGGTCAGTTTCAAAGAGAGCTAGTCGGCTCGCGGTAGACTTTGTCAGTGCAAGAGGGGAATAAGCTGACCAGTGGAGGAGTGGGGAGAGGAGGGGAGGCGCTATCACAATTTGGATTGGTGGGAATGTTCACAAGTTGACGTGAAAGTGAAAAAAGATGCCAGCACCAGCGCGGACAGAATAGAAGCAGGGTGCTTGCAAGAAATGCGATGACCTTAGCGTTTGCGTTGACCAGAGCAGAACGCGGCACTTGTCTCATCACTCTCTGGCACTTTGCGAGACGCAACAGTCTCCTGCTGGTTTCTGAGTCTCCGAGGATTTTCGAGTCTCGAGGTTTCGAGGGGGGGGGGAGTAAATTGGCACACGTTCTTTACATCCACTGAGAGAAAGGAAATATGCATTGCTTTTCGACCCATTGTTGATTTACTTCAAGCTATGAAATTATACCTAATATCTTTCCGATAACTGCTCCAGGCTGGATCTGGTGGAAGTTTTCAAATACTCATGATGAATAAAACACTCTTTCCCCTCTTAATACCTTGCGTGACCCAATGATCGCAGCAAAAATTTATCGTTCTAAATTGCTCAACATAATGCATTTTTAAAATTTACGTGATGCAGATTTTACTATAACTGTCCTAATATATTTCCTCATCTCAAAGCGGAATTATTTGGTCGATTTGATGGAATATTTTTAGTATGGCTTTCTGAATGTGAATGCCTGGAGATAAAATTCCGGCATAAATGGATTAAATTTAATTAGCTGGCACACCGCATTTCGACACCCTGTGGCATGATTATGTGTGAGGTTTGCCGTCTCACTTTATCGAAATATATTACTCTAGACCAAAGTGCATCCTTATAAGCACTCACCGTCAGTCCCAAATCCCTACCCCTGCCGTTTATCATACACCTCTCTTCCTTCCTTCATCTATTCAAACCCCAAAAGGCAGCTTTACATTTGGAAGTTGCTTCTTTGACATATTGACATACGTAAGTTGCTTGAAGTTGGTACTTTGATGAGTAAGCAGGAACTTCTATGGCAGTAAGACATGGTAGTGGAAGTAATCATCCGATGTTCCCACTTACAATGAAAATAGAATGACTTATATCTCGTTCAGCTTCCTAATAACATTTTGATCATGCTATAAAATCTCATTATTTGATAGTGAAATCCTGATCACTTGACAGCATACTGGGTTAACGTTAAAACGTTAACAATTAACATAAACGTTAACAATTAACATAATTTCCAGATGAGGACTTATTGTTACATATGTTTATGCTTATTTGTACCTGGAAATGTTTTTAACGTTAAAGAGATCACCAAGGTTAGACTAATGATTCTTATAGCATTGAGTACACAATGAGGATCATAACCATTCTCAAACTTGGTATGCATTGCAGAGGCAGATACATGTAGGTATATTTAATATAAATAATGCAAATTTCTAAAATCCAATCAGTGCTTGTGAAACTCAAGCAGTTCAATGTACTAATACTGTTTTAGTTGGCGAAATTAAGCGATTTTCAAAATTATCATATTCATTGCACACTTCAATCGTTCATTTCTTTGGTAAATAACCAGAAGTAATGAGAAAGCAGTAACATCGAGACATCACTACAACACTCGCTACTTCCAATGAAGTCAACTTCCATATGCCAAGCTACCTTGATTTCCCCCCCCCCCCTCTTCATCACCCCCCCTGCTTTTCTTCCCCACCCTCTAACCCCTGCTTCAGTCTGGGCACAGAGTAGGGATATGCCTCTTCTTGCTTTAATCGTCTCCTCGTTCATTTTCATTAAGTCCCTCCAACACCAGTCACAATGAAAAATTCATGAAGTAGGCGATGAATCGCGATTTATCTTTAAAACTCCGTAAGTTGTTTCAACCTTCACCTTAGCAACGCTCGCTTCGTTTCCAACTGCTGAACAGATTCACTCATTTAGAACATGGTGGAATGCGCAATGAGCGATTACCGCTTTCAGCGCCATCTGTCCTCTCTGTATATCTTTACTCTGTGGTCTGGGGCTATACGTCTGTGGCCTAAGCCTAAAGACCCTGAACATGATTGATTATGCCACAGTGCCTGATTGCATGTTCATTTGTTACTTATCATATATATTTATATTGCAATTATGTATGTTAGTAATAACATATCTGAATACGTGACAAATGAAAATTGCCATTTTCACTACACGAGAGCTTGTAAAGATCTGCATCAACCATTTGTTAGAACACAAAATGTTGCTCTTGGGCCCAAGTCAATGGGATTAAGGCTTTTTAATGGTTTACCAATGGAAATTAAACATGAGGCAAAGATATCTGTGTTCAAAAAAAGGTTATTAACTTTTCTGAAAACTGAAATGTTTCATACTGAAAATGAGTTTTTGAAAGTGTGATTTTCTTGTTTTGACGTGTCCTATATTTGTATATGTCTATACCACAAATCTCTGGACAAATAAATGCATTATTATTATTATTAGTGCCATGAAATGCATCGCGACAGGTAAATACATTTTTGGAAGAGTATAAAGTGTTTTATTCGTCGTGATTTTCTTTCTTTCCCACTTGCTTAGTCTCTATATCATTGGTCCCTTGCCATGTTCTTCGCCAGGAGTGTGCTCAGTTTGCTTAATTATGAAGATAGTCACGGCTGGAGAAACCCTTTCTTTACATAATTGGAAGGGGAATGAGGAAATGCATATTAGAAGTAGGAGGGATCTTGGTTTTTGTACTTGTAATTTAGACGGTTGCACTCAGTTTATTATTTTTTCCCTGTTGGCTACACTGCCGGGATTTTGAACTGTTTTGTAGTAGTGTGCTGCTACCTAGTGTGATTAAAGGTGACTACCGTTTCGTTTGCAAGTGAAGCTTGGCGGTTTTATTTTTCTCCCGAAGAAATTAGTTGAAGTATATGCAATTTTAACGGTAGTACTCACAGATTATGAGACTTAAAGCATAGATAACCACCAAAGGGAGTCGTAGAAGTAAACGCTTTAAATGGAAGAAGTCCAAACACTATTTGTGCGGTAAAAGATACGAGATCGTGATAAACACTTAACCTCAGTATTTTGTTCGAGTGTAGTAATGGCGGAAGAGAAGAAGTGTATTCCAACATTAAACACAGACAACTACGAAGTTTGGGCTGCCGTATTGAAGCTCTCCTTATGAAGAAGGGATGCTGGGAAGCAGTTGAAGGTTTCGGTACATATATGTATGCGGGGAATTTTCAAGAGGGACATAGTCTTATATTTTATTTAACTGGGTAACTGCCCATTCGTGTACATTTGTTACGTGCAAATAAATAAATAGATATTATTATTTGGTTCATACACCAATTTAACAGGCAGAGATGGCAACTATACAACTGAATGTCAGTGATGTAGAAATACATGAAAATAAAATACTATTAAACTTAGCTACGGTAAGGTTACTTTCAAGCTTACCTGTCAATGGCATGAATGTATTCGAGATTGGAATTTCCTTCCAGGGCCTTGATGTTGAACCCCATAGTAGTCTCACAAACAGCATCCAATGCAGCACGTTTCATGAATCCACCAATGTCTTTTGCTTCAGACCATTCCGAGTCTTGCGGTATTAGCTCCATGAATATTGATGTCAGCTTGCTCGCCTCCTTGTACAGGGAATCAACGTAGGCATCAAGGAGGGAGCTGTGGAAGGCTGAAGTTAATAATTTGCGCCTCTCTTGCCATTTCTTACCTACAGCAAGAGTAAGATTAGTGTAACTCATCAGAATTGTGAACTTCTATAGCCACCTTTTTTAATAAAACTATTCATAACATTTCCATAAGGACAAGTGATGCTGTCCCGAACTACATAAACAAGATTAGTTCATTTCTTACTCCCTAATTAAATTAATGTAGTTTACTACCAGATACCTGTGTTAAAATACACTGTCAGGCTAGATGTCTTAAAAATGGTATATTATGGCCTGTTCTATTCCGTAATTTCATATGGAATTGTAATATGGGGATCATCATCCTCATTAAACCAGGTATTTTTAATTAAAAAATAATAATAAGAAGCATGTGTAAAGAGCACTATCATGCACACTGCTGATCTCTTTTTAAATACCTACGAGTATTAACTGTACCCTGTACATATATTTACCATGCAGCTGTATTTGTTATGAAAAACAAGAATGACTTTAAACTGAATGATAGTTATCATTGTCACAATACAAGAAGAAGTAATTACATACATGTGTAATGGCCTCAAAATCCGGAGGACATTAGCAAAATATGTCGCAGGGCTGTTTGCGAGACAGAGGAAAGAGCGCAAACAGCCCTGTTTTTCCTAAAACAGGAGATCCGAAGGCGGGAAAAGGGAGGCAAGGACCGGAAGGCTGACAAATAAGAATAGAGACGGAGGCGCGGGAATAACCCGCGAAGGAAATAAACACCATTTACAGAGTACTCGCGGGCACCAAGTCTTCCAAATTTAAGTTATTATTCAAAAAATTCCATTTTTACCAAGTCATTCCCCCCCCCCTGTTTGCCACCGTCTCCACGTCATTCAGGAGACGGGACAAACATATCGAAGACTATATAGAGCCAAGGTTTAAAGAGCTTTGGTTGGTCATTTTCTGAAGTGGTGTGTACGTGTGTGAGAGTGTCGAACGACACTGTCCGAACTGCCGAGCTCTCGCTTTGCTTCGCCTTGCGAACTTCATTTGTCATTTCTCGTTCCTCTCTCTCTAATCCAAGAACGGGCTAATCCATAGCCAAATTCCTCGAACCATAGCCCGCTCTCGCAATTATAGTTTCCTTCCCCCTCGGGAAATTTGGAAATACCACGCGTTTTCACGAGTGACCACAAGTGCAGCAAATTAGCGCAGTCCGTCCTCAGCCGTCAGCCAGCGCCGTCCAGCCCTCCTCCCGCCTCCACTACGACAGCAACCAGCACGCAGCCCAGACAGACATACAAAAACGTAGATACCCTTTTCTATTGTTAAAATGCAATCCATGTACCTTTATTGATACCCGACGCCAAAGGGCAAGATCCCACGTATCCGTGTTCGAACCTCGGCAGTGCTCCCGCCCAGGGTCCGGTCACGACACATGTGATATCAGCAAACTTGTATTGGTGGCCAAAGGGCCAATATCAATGTGCACAAAATTGTTCAATTACCTACCTAATTGTTTAAAAAATGAACAAAGATATCCACTGTTCAAAAAAATGTTATTTGATGATCTGGTATATAAGTGCTATTATAGTGTAAATGAATATTTATCTAAGTGTATACCTACAATTTGATGTATCTTTGTCTTACTTGTTAATACTTTATTGCCTGAACTTTGACGTGCCCTATACACCTGCCATATGTTATTTGTAATACTGTGCATTGTGTCTGCTGGACAAAAAAAAATTTGAAAAAATTTAATTAAATCTTATTTTGCCCTTCTTCAATAAATTAATATTTTACCCAGTTAATAATATATGTAGTGTGTTACGTTACCTTTTGCCATTTTCAATGCTAGTAAAAGATTCATAGAGGTTACGATGGAGTGGCCTAATCTGGTTCCCAAAGTACTTAGACCTGTTGGTCCGTTGCGTCACCCACTTGATTAAGTGTTTACCCCTGTAGGGTGATTACGTAACTCATAATGCCCCAATTTGGACGTTACAGAGCCTCCGAGAGGACATGCCGCTGCATTTCTTCCCTTTCCATCCCACCTTGAGTCATCCTCCTATTTTTACCCACCATGCACCATCCAAATGACCTTGACGATTTGTATGCACATGTACCATCCCATATCCCTGCATATAATTCCCCTGCATATAATTCAATACTGTCTAAACTTGTATATTGGTTTTATTTTTCTGATTTTAATGAACTTTTGCATGGAATAACCAACCTTATTTTATATAATCATGAATACATAGCAGATTCCATAACTTACACTGCAAAAAACAGACTATAGTTGATAAGATGTCAAAGAAAGTAGCTCAGAGCCATAAAAATATTCACACATGCAATCAGATGGACCTCAACTTTTGAGATGGCTTTTATACATCTACACCTAATCCATAATTAATGCTTACAAATCATCCGAGTTCCTCATGAAAGTAGATTTTGTAATCAGTTTCTTCCTCAATATGGGAGAAAATTGATACTCTCTGAATAATGACTAATTTCATGAGGTGTTAGGTTGCATATTTATTTTTTCCATCCACGTGACTCATCACACAAGGGCTCGCCAAGTCAAATATGTTTATTGCCATTAATTTTTTATGCACAGTAGCAATTGCAACCAGGAAACAAAAACATGTATAACAAGTGCAACAATGTATAAATATACATCATGGCCACTGCTTTAGGCTAATTGCCTCTTCAGGGCTTGGATTCGGTTCTCTGTGAAAAGGCGTGGTTGTTGCCAACCAAGTGGCGAGGATGGCAATAACCCAAAATTCACCTATGGGCGGAGGAAAACCCACAAAACCTCCAACAACAAGGGCCCCTGTATTGAGTTGAAATTATTTAACCCTTAAGCTGCTGCAGGTAGAGCGCATTTCGTCCACCCTGTGGAAGAAATATCTATTCGGACGGAGCCTGTACCTCCTTCCCATGGGCCGAGGCCGGGCAGTTATATGACCCATGTAATCCCCTCCCGACAATTGTCTCGGGATCCCAGGGGGTGGGCACCGGAACTTGTTGAGGGATCAGTGGGAGTTTGAACAAATTTTGAAAATTTGTTTATAGGCGTAATCGTTGAAAACAAATGTGACAATATTTTTTCTAGCAACTTTCTGTGAAGTTTGATACCAAACACAAAAAATATCCGTTGATAATTGAGCCGGGCGCGAGCATAAGACAACTAACTTTTGAGACAACCATAGCCCATTGAGCAAGCAATCGGAAGAAAGGGTCGTACCTCATTGCGGTGGTATGCAATCCCTTAAGAGAGCGTGGGAAGGGAGTGGTTTGGGTAAAAAGGGAGGATTCCCAAATGTCCACCGCTGGAAAGAAAGAGTTCGGGGGGTCATAAAAATATGAAAGGGCTGAGGGAGCAGGTAGACAGAGAGAGGGTCACACGTACAAGAACGTTTTTCCCGGATTTACTGGAACACACATGTACATTTCCCGCAGCCTAAGGGTTAATTCTTCACCTTATATTTAATTCAGGGTTTTTTGCGTGAAAATAGCCTAAGGACAGAATTTACTTTTAAATCAATAGCATTTCTGATTGTTGCGATTTAACCCACTGCAAGTTTATTACATCTGCATCTGTCCATAGTGACCATAATTGAACTTACTGCATGAGTTATTTTTATTGTCACAGGCATTGAAAGAAGTAATTTGCTTACATTACGGCGGAACAGAAAAATTAAAATATAAATGTCAAGCATTTGGTCTTTGACAAGTGTAAAATATTAATTTCAGAATCTTGATGTGAACATGATGGTGATTACCTGCACTGGTAATGAGTCCTTCACCCAACCATGGCTCAAATAGCCTGTATTCCAAACTTTTCTTCAGGTGAATGGAGGAACTGAGAATAGGCTGCAACTCATCCGCACCACAGAGAAACACTATTGGCCTGGATCCAATCCACAGGCGAAACATTGGGCCATAGCGCTGGTAGCACTCCAGTAAAACTCGAAAGAAACCTATCAAAGAAAGCAGTAAAAATTTGTTGGCTGCTTTGTGTGCCCTTCCTGCATAAGTGAACATGATTAGTTTTCATCCCGAGAAAAGATGTAACTTGAGATTATACGAGGGGGGACCCAAAAGTAACGGGAATAGCGCGGTGGGGGGGGGGAGGGTGGAGGAGTGAGGGATCGGGTTCTCCAGTAGAGGGTTCCAAGCAATGACTTTTCCTGAGTCAGTGTGCGAAGCCTGGTCACCCTGAGTGCATCTGTTTGTCTGTGGGATTTTTTTCAGGAAACCAACTCTTTCTGTTGTAGCGAAAACGTGTAATGGCTGACTCCCGGGAGCAATGCACCACTGTGAAGTTTTGTTTTCTGTTGAGGAAACCTCCCGCAGAAACTCTTGTGATGCTTAAAACAGCTTATGGGGATAGTGCCCTAAGTAAAACATGTGAGTACGACTGGTTTTCGCGTTTCAAGAATGGAGAGATGTCGATTGAAGACCAACCTCATTCTGGGCACCCATCAACTTCAAGAACGGACAACAATGTTGCAACATCAAGACAGTGCTCACTTGTTTCTTCAATTGCAGAGGTGTTGTGCACGCAGAATTTGTTCCTCCGGGCCAGACGGTCAACCAGCAATTCTACCTAGAGGTTAAGGGAGAACATCCGGAAGAAAAGGGTGGATCTTTGGTGCACAGGTGATTGGTTCTTCCACCACGGCAACGCACCTGCCCACACCGCGCTGTCTGTGAAGCAGTTTTTGGCCAAAAATGGCATGACGCCAATTGTTCATCCCCCCTATTCACCCGACCTTGCCCCCTGCGACTTTTTTTTATTTCCTAGACTAAAAAGGGACAAGATAGGAAAACGTTTTGGGACTGTAGAAGAGGTGAAACAAAAATCGCTGGAAGGCCTAAAGGGCATTAAAATAAGCGAATTTAAAAACTGTTTTGAACAATGGAAGAAACGATTAGATAAATGTGTTACAGTCAATGGGAATTACTTTGAAGGTGATCAAAATTTGGTGTAAAAATATTGATTAATAAAAAAAGTTATTACGACATTCCCATTATTTTTGGGTCCCCCCTCGTATAACTGGACCCAGGGGTAGTATCCAGTCTGCTGAGTAGGACGTTAACCTGTAGTCGCCTTGGTACATTTCGTTAAATACAGGCTAACACTGATTCCGTGTTTCTCTCTGACCTTCCTCCATTCTTTATTATTTCCTAGGTATTCAATCTATCTGGGAAACCCACAGGCACATACTACCACCAGGCTCAATGACTCATCCCCTCATATACAATATTTGTATCTCCCCCCTAACTCCTGTATATCCCAGGTTTCCCCATGTTATATTTTTATGAAGCACTTTGCATCATGACACATTTTGTGAGCACCACTGGTCACAGATGATGATCTAATTTACCACGAGTTGCTGATAAAGAATCAATGTTCCATTTTAGTGAATATGGTGAGCAGTGGAAAAGGTTGGTGCGGTGACTGCCCTCTTCTTATCCCAAGGACCCAGGTTCGAGTCCTGGCTGAATGGCTGTTGCTTTTCAGTGACATTCTAATCCGTTAAGTGTGGAGAGTGCTTCAAGAATACTACTCTGTCCCCGGGATTGGTCATTAAACCGTGGTCCCTCAGGTGCCTTTTGTAAAGAGTAGTCTAATGCTGACACTGGGTTTCCCTCCACCCTACCTCCATTCCCCAATTAATAATCCTTCCCTTACCAACCGTAGTACATAGTAGTAGATATAAGTTTTAGGGGTGCGTCGACTACAGGGTCATTTGCACCGCTCATTGTTCCTAACGTAAAAGGAAGCTTATTTTCTTCTGTTACAAGTATTCAGTGTACAAAGGTCTCCGGTCGTTTGACATTACAAGAGTTTCATTATACCCGTATTTATGATATAGAGGATAACATTGTTGATGGCATCTATATTATTACCCAGGACGGTTTGAATTTCCTTGTTTTCAATTAGTCTCCTACGTTGGTATGAGTATTTCACGCATTCTAGCAGAATGTGTCTCACAGTAAGATGGCAGTCGCAGCTATCACAGCGGGGGACCCGTTTCTCTTCGGTGAAAAGATATGCGTGTGTGAGAGAGGTATGACCTATTCTAAGCCGAGTGAGGGCGACCTCTTCCCTACGACTGTTCCTCACTGAAGTGGCCCATGCAGATGTTTCCGCTTTTATGTCTCTGAGTTTATTGCCAACGACGTTACTCCATAACCCTTGCCATTGCTTCATGCATACTCTCTTCAGTGCGGCTCTTAGATTGTCAGAGGAAATTCTCTCGAAATCGGTGCTGAGTTTATTTAGTGCCTCCTTTGCTGCTGTATCCACCATATCATTCCCTCGAATTCCAACATGCCCCGGGATCCACATAAAAGAAACTTTAATACCCTTCCTACTCAAGGAGTAGAGGGTATCCTGTATGGTCTGCACCAGGGGATAGAAAGGAAAGTAATCTGAAATGGCATGGAGTGCACTTAAAGAGTCTGATCAGATTAGTTAGGACTCGTGTCGAGTTATATTTGCCAGAGCGAATTTTATGGCAAGGAGTTCTGCACTGTATATACTACATAGAGGGTTGATTTTAGCTTGGACCGTGCCGTCATGTTGTTGACCAACCGTTCATGTCTCTCCTCAATGGGGCAAGTGAACATTAAGTTGTCGGTAGCTTCCCTCAAACAATCAGCCAACTAAGAGTCATAGCAGTTTTACACTTGCATTATTCAATTTCACTACTACTTACTTAGTTCTTAAGCTTAATATCATTTTTAAGAGATTCGAATATTATTTAAATCATGAAAACTAGTCATAAAATTTAATCATGGAAGAGGAAAATTGGAAACTCATTAAATAAGGTCCTTGGCATTTTGATGCTGAAATTCCTCTTGCCACTTCTACTGGGTCTCTATACTAGTCAACATTTTAATGCCCAACTTAGGCATAGGCCCTTAAGAAGTGATACCCTTTTCAGGGAGGTTGACAGGAAAATCAAAAATCCTGAATATGATGCATAATTAGGGCATCAAATTGTCCGCCAGTGCAGAGACCATGACAGGTTATTTTGTAACTACATATGTATGTTACCGATTGCTTCTGGGGTGAAAATAGGTATCTATGTCACAGTCGAGCATAGTGTCCAAAACATGCTAGCTAACAAATGTATTTTCTAATTCGGATCCAAAAAATTACAAAATAACCCCCCTTAACCCCAGTCGAAGACGCAACGAGATTTTTTGTTGGGAAACTCTTTATGCATCATAAACTTCCATGTCTTTGAATTTCAAATGGCATTCTGTATTCAATGAATGTATGGGTTCATGGAAAATATATCCCCCAGGCGAAGGTATCACAATTTCAGTGCCCTTCCATTCTTCATCTTCCCAGCGTAAATGTCTTAGAGGCTTTTTTGCAAACAAATTTAAGAATACATAATATTTTCTTATAAATCGTATCACTATCATCATGCTACGTAACAAATATGTTTATTAGCACTTTTATAATCAATGACTTCCGCCATTCATATCTTAATTTGGTATTTCATAGTCCCCCCAAATGTCGGCAATGCACGACAATTCAGAGTCTTTGCTGAATAAGACCAAAGAGCTCCATTTAAACATAAAAATTTCAGAATGCGAAGCAGATAACTCACTTTCAGGTCCTCCTTTGATGAGGTGTGAATTGCCTACGATTGGGTAGGCAAATGGTCCTGGGACTTTATAGAGGGCCAAATTAACCCGGATGTATTTCAGGAGCTTCCGCCAGCATGCAGCAATTACGATGACGATCACGGTGCAAAGTAGGATGCCTCTTGATGAGGTTAGTCCCTCCAATCCTTCGAAGAGAGAGAAATAAGTGACTTGTTAAACATCATCACAAACAGAAATTGGATTCAGGAAAAAACTCAGTTAAAAGTTTAGCTATTTTTACATAATTGTTTTGTGAGTTAAAGAAAGGGTCTCCAATCAACTTAGGTAAACAAGAGTAGAACTGCCTTTTCGTGGGACTTATCAATAAATGGCTCTTTAAATAGCACCTGCATAAGCATCACATTGTGCCCCACAAGCTGCTATGTAGGCCATTTTAGATGAGGCATTTTATTGCACAATCTGATGTACCGAAATTGTGAGAATGCTGTCACGGAATTAGATCAGGGCTATTTTCCCATTCGTCATTTATGCATTTGCGCATGCATTCTAGCAGTTCAATACATTACACGATGCAATTTTCAATGCACATTCATACATACATCAGATTGTGAAATGAAGAGCCTCGTGTAAAACGGTTCATATTTTAAATAAATCTGACAATTATGGCACGGGTGAAAACAGAGATGTAACGTTACCAGAGTGATTCATTCCGACATCAGAACGTCGTCACCAATGACACGATGGAAGTAAATGTGAACTCATTCGATCGGGTAAACAGTCCGAGTATTGCGAGTATGATCTTCAATTGGCGCTGCGCATGCGCGAGGTGCGAGCGTTGGTCCACGCACCTGGTGGGCATTTTTGGATGTGGGAAAACATTTATGCGCAGCACATCTCACGACTCTTTATAGCACATGGCTTGTTGAATTTGAAAAGCAAAATTTAAGATCTCACCTAGCTATTTAAAACATTGAGAATGTACAGTATTTTATGGAGAAAAATCAAAAATAAATTTTGAATTGTTTTTTTTTTAATCCAAATGCCCGCCCGTACTCATCCTTTGCCCAAATTAAATTCAAGAGAATGCAACTCATCGGAAAAAGCGTCCAGTTAGCCATTGGTCGACCAGTGCACAGAGAGCTTATCTCATATCCCTGCTGTGTGGAGGTGAAGCGTGCCCATTTCGTTATTGGCATCATAGTCAAGAGGATTGCATAGCTTCTGGACCCCACTGATCTTAGGGGCTTCCTAACTCCGGAGTAATGGTGAGTTAGGAGTTATAATAGCCACCATAGCTCCTTTTTGGCTTGAATGAAAATAACTCCAATCGGAGCTACGAACTGGAGTTATACCCTAAACCCACCCCTCCCTCTCAGACTTACGTAAGACATTAGATATTTGTATCTACTCTTCATTAAAAGCTCCCTTTCTGCAGTTTTATCTTTCCATAGGAGCCATCGTACAGCTTTGAGTGCTGGATATCATATAATTATGCAGTGTTGGAGAAACACCTTCATTGAGCATTGAGGTAATGTAGCTAGCCAGTCAGGTGACAGAATAGAAGCAATGGCGTAGTGGTGAGATTACGGAAAATACGCCATTAACGAGTGGATGCTCCATGTCAATGCTAATTTCATTCAGAAACGATACAATGCTTCAAGATGGACAAAAATATTACGTAAATTGGTTCCAGACCTCCTTGCCCCCCCCCTCCCTAGGTAAGACAATGTAGCCCCCCCACCCCGAAAAACGTCTTAAGTAACACTTGAATTGCCCCAAAAGCCAAAGGAGCTATGGTGGCCATTATAACTCCTTACTCTCCGTAACTCCGGAGTTATGAGTGGCATAATAGGCCCCTTAGCCATTCAACTTTCTGCCGCAGAAATATCTGCGAAAAGATGAATTTTTAATGCTTCTTTGTTTGTCTACAAACATGGAATGGAAAGAGAACATGGGACAGTCACTTCGTTGAATGCATAGTACTTGAAGACTAATTATTCAAGATCAAGACCAGAAGTACTGTGAAAATTACGAACACATGTTTAATCCCTGAAACCATAAAAATTTCCTGGACACGTTGATATCTCTGTTTATTTTCACGTTCCAGGCGCAAAAGATATATATTTTTTTGCAGTAAGCAGTCGCCCTCGTCTGTTTCACGGTCGGCGCGATAGCCTTTCCCCCTATCACTTGTAAATTACGCAACCCGCACAACTCTGCTGTCAATTCGGCGCAACGAAATGTGCACGCGCCCTCCTGTGAGCGCGAGATCATAGCCCTGGGCACGGTCGTAGGCCCTGGGGCCCGATTCTGATCTTCCACCAGTCATTGACTGGTGGAAAGTTCCACCATTCATTGAACGACTCTTGATCCGTTCAATGAACGGTTCAATGACCCACTCTGGAGAGCCGAACGTCACAAACTTATGCCGATTTACAACTTACCTCGAAACCGCGAACAAAACAATGCCTACCTTCCGCACGCTTACTTCCGTCGGAAAGTTTCCACCACGACACTAGCGCTGTTCCACCAAGTGGATTGACGGGTGAAAGTGAAGCTTGACTTTCCACCAGTCATTGAACGATGAACGATGTAATGAACGATTCTATGGTGGAAGGTGGAACATGATGACGTAGTGTCGGAAAGTCATGACGTTTTGGTGGAAACTAATGACGTTTTGGTGGAAAAGTTTAACATCGGGAAAGCATCAGAATCAGTCTGTATTCATCGCTACTGCTATACGGAGGTACCGGTGAGACGAAATGCCGAAGAGGCTCGCGCCGCTGATGACTGTGCCATGTATCCGACGATGAATTAACGTAAGTCGATTTGAGTATTGAGATCGAAGTCTTCTTTCCAGCCAAAAGTATTGGCTAAAATCTGTGACTCGAGTAGAGGCAAAATGAAAACAATGTACTAAATCTCTTATCTTTCCCATTAAAACAGTGAACTACTCAAGTCGCTGGCATAAAATCAAGAAAAAGCGGGTCAAAAAATTTAAAAAATCCGGAGTTAAATTTCGTACAGGTAAAACTCATCGTAACGCGCTTTTTCTGTTGCATAAACTGCCTTTCAGATGTTTGCAGCGTCTCTTTACGTGATTTAAAAATTTGCTGCGTTCTGTACGTGGCAGTCGAAAATAATCGTCTTGTTCGAGGGTGTCATAATTATGTTCCTCACCATGCGTAGCTTTTGCTTTCGAACCCTATAATGTTAGCAGTGCGACAGTTGGTTGTTCTGCAGGCAAAGCGATAGGTCGATAAGGAAGTGTTGTGATGCATGTTTTCGGTGTAACTCGGAGCCGTAAAATAAAATATTAACCCTGAAGTTGCCTTTGAATAAATCTGATAACATAACAGCCGGCGACGACATAGATATACTCAGTGGAGTTAGATGATGAGAAGAATAAGAAATAAGTGATTCTTAGTAATTTTCTCAACGTGCTCTCCTGAAAATTGTTTCTGCGTTTGTGAAGACCAATAGTCCGTACCCACACAGCACGCATAGTGTATTACGCGGCTGTATTACAGCTGTAATAAAGTCGAAATACACCATGACTGGATTCTGTATTCAAGTGTCTTACAGCTGTATTTTCTGTGTACTTTAACTGTATTTATGCTTCATATGTCCTCTTATACATATAAAATACAATGTAATGCATAATGTACAATCGTGTATTTCATACATGAAAATTACATTATGTAGCATCATGTATTATACATGAAAATCTATTCCCCTTTCCTAATACATTTTACTGTGCCCCAAATTCATTAAACCATTGTTTGCATATGTTTTAATAATTTCAATTAATTAATACGCATGCTATGAAAGAATATTGGATATTAAAGATTGTGCAAACAATCGCTATGTGAAATTGGAAATTTATCTAACAACTTATTTCATTTAAATGAAGCATTACTATCACTTATGAGCAACCTTATGGTTGAAGCAATTTGAATGTGCAGGAAGTGAATTCATTCCTCTAGTCACAAAGAGACATAAAAATGAAGGGAATTCATGCAACTAGCATTCGATTTTTTTTCATTCCACACCATTTGTATCATTCAAAATCTTATATAGGTACCATTAACGTGATGGTGGGCGAAGTACTTTTGTGGAAGTTCGACATCACGAAGATTCATATTATCGGCATATTACCGAGTGTTAATTCTTCAATAATCTTTAATGCCATTCATCTGCAAGTTATTTTATCTGGCAGCTTGAACAATGTTCCCGACGTATCGATAGACATACTTGGAAATTTACGGCTAATTTTTTAAATCCTTAGCCTGCGGGAAACGTACATGTACGTGTGTACCGGCAACTGCGGGAAAAACGTTCTTGTACGTTTGACCCTCTCTCAGTCTACCTGCTCCCTCAGCCCTTTCATATTTTTATGACCCGAACTCTTTCTTTCCAGCGGTGGACATTTGGGAATCCACCCCTTTTACCCAAACCACTCCCTTCCCACGCTCTTTAAGGGATCGCATACCACCGCAATGAGGTACGACCCTTTCTTCCGATTGCTCGCTCAATGGGCCATGGTCGTCTCAAAAGTTAGTTGTCTTATGCTCGCGCCCGGCTCAACGATCAACGGATTTCTTTGGTGCTTGGTATCAAACAAAACAGAAACAAAACTAGAGAAAAAATATTCTCATATTTGTTTTTAACAATTAGTCCTATAAACAAATTTTCAAAATTTGTTCAAACTCCCACTGATCCCTCAACAAGTTCCGGTGCCCACCCCCTGGGATCCCTAGAAAAGGGTCGGGAGGGGATTTTATGGGTCATATAACTGCTCGGCCTCGGCCCGTTGGAAGGAGGGACTGGCTCCGTCCGAATATATATTTCCCGCACAGGGTGGACGACATGCGCTCTAGCTGCAGCAGCTTAAGGTATCCAAATGATATCATAAGTAAAATTTCATTGAACTAAATGTTAAATGAAACTTTTTAGCACTTAATGAAAAGCAGTAATTGTATTGAATCCCGCCTCCAGTGCTATATCGTTAGAATTTGTTATCTAAGTTTACTAAGGAACTTGGGAAAGGAAATAATTATTTTAGGCATAAAGCATTCAAAAGTGTATGTCAAAGGTATAATTTTTCAATATATTGCGATAGATATGAATAGTGAAATCACTTTTCAACGCCAAGGTTTCATATGGCGTCTTGCGACCAGCTAAGAGGTATTAGTTGAGGCCATTGTACCGTGGTGATAATCTGAACACGAATCCTCTGGGATTATACTCATTAGTGTTATACTCATATGCATAAGACTTACAACGTCATCTTAAGTGACACGACAAACTTTGTGTTATGGCAATGTTGGATGGATCATTTTTCAGAGAAAAAAACTTACTTCAATTTCCTATGCGAAGAAGCAATATACTTTTGTCCCTTTTTCTATGTCAAGAACTTTGCCTACTACGTGATTCGGCTAGCTGCTAAGGTGTGTTCAGGAGTTTCTGGACACTTATTCGTCATATGTGAATCGTCAACCAGTGAATTTCTTACTTACACCTTGGACTTATTGAGGTATGTCAACATAAAACAACTTTTATTTTTTAAATTGATAAATTACTAATTTCTGTTCCTCTTCACTTCAACATTTCGATAGGTGTTTCGATTGGTGGGTGAAAAGGTGACGTCACGTCCTTCAAACTGTTTATGCTCGCTAAACGTCGCTATCCTCGCGGTCGGAGTATTTTGTAGCCTTCAATTTCGATTTTAATTGCGCAAATTCTGACAAATCACTCCATCAAAAGAAAGGCGTAATCGAGGTATTCACAAATTAATCGATTGTGGCGATACGTTGTGGAAATTGAAGATAGAATTCATTGTCACAAAAAAACGGTACAAAATTCCACTAATTAGTTCCCAACCCTTCTTTATTATATACGGCTACCTTCTGCTGAATTTTACGTTCTGTTTTGTCTTGTAATTGACGCTTTAGTCGTCGAAACCGGTCGACAGCAATAAAATAATTAGTGGAATTTTGTACAGTGTTTTTGTGACAATGAATTCGATGTATTCACAGATCACCGCTTTAAGGCCGCCACACACCGAATGCTATGATAAGCGCGCTATCAGCTTTCGCCACGTGTCTTAAGATCCCGTAAAGCGATTTCCAGCTGTCCGTTCACACCAAATGCGAGCCATGCGAACCGATGCGAACTTCCCTAGCGCTCTATCGCAAGGGGTCGCTCGGCCTGCGATTTCCTCTTCGCTTAGCTTCCGTGGCGCATGCGCAGTATCTATTGCGGTAAATGAGCACTTTCGTCCCGCCAGCCCAAATTAATTTTTAACCTACTTACAACAGAGCAATTTCAACTAAATTACGTACATGAGTTCTGCACACTATGCGCATTGTATAAAATCATTCATCATTGCAATTGAGTCAATACTAACGGAATAGTAAAGTGTCAAACCTGAGAAGTGCGTTTTACGCTATCCGCCATCTTGCTACATAGCACGGCATGGTTAGCTTCTGGTGTGTGCGCGCACATAGCGGACGTCCGTTGCGAGAACAGTTATCTCGCTTAGCATAGCATTCGGTGTGTGGCGGCTTTTAGAGAGTCCGACGTCATTTGAGAATGCGCTTGGGAGTTACGTTTTGATAATAATACTTTCTGAAACCAATGACCCTTTTAATTTTGACCCTTTAATAATGACCCTTTTAATTTTGCGCCACTGGCCGAATACATATCGACAAGAGTTTTTCACGATGAAAGTTCCAATGGCCGGATACATCAGATCAGGCAAAAACACATTAATTGCATTTGTCGCTAACCACATCACTAAATATGTTTTTGTTTCCCCATTAGACACACATATTGGATGGTTATCATAAATCACGCAAATATAAGGCGGCAATATTTATCTGCATTGTGATATTTCAAGGAATGTTGTTATTTTCTAAAGAAAAAATTACAAACAAATAAAATCATCTTCAGCAGCGGAACTTGCGTATTTGAGAAAAAAAAACAAAAAAAACGGTTAAATGCAGTGGGTATGGGGTATCTGAGAAGTGTTTTTTTCGTAAAAGCAGAAGGGATTGGGTAAGGAATTACTGGGTCATGAAATAATGTGGAATGGCTGTTCCGGTAATGGATGTGAGAGTACAGCGCCTAAAGTCGAGAGGATAAGATAAGATAAAAGTTTAATTACTCTGGGACTATATCCTCCCATGGAGCACAAGTACAAGGCATTTACATTTATTTATATTTTAAGCTGCTGATAAGATTTACAAACAACGTAAATTAATAGCTACATAATGACATGCCGGAGACATAATATTAGAGGTAGGTATTGTCTCAGGAAAGATTACATAAAAAGATTAAATGGTGTTTTTTCTAGACCTCTTTTTTTATATGGTGCAAATTTCATGAGTATAGGTCAAATGATTTTTTATTTTTAAACTTTTGCCGACGTTTCGGATGTTTATTCATCCATATTCTGGGCTATAAACAATGAGGTATGATGATAAATGATTGACAGTTCTGCTTTGGTTACAAAATTGTAAATTTACAGACATTAAATTTAAAAAATACATAGACATATTCAAGATTGTGACCTTTAAAGTTTGGTGCTGTTTTTATTTGTTTACAATTTTAATTTGGTTGCTTGGATATATTTCTTTGTTGAAAAGTTGTGTTATTTATTAAATCATGATAAATTTTGCAGAGATAAGCAATGTCTGTTCTTTTATTGCAACTTTTTTTTATTTCTGGATATTATATGGTACATTTCTTTGAATAATCTTTTAGATAAATTTGGTTCTGAGTCTAAAATTTTGGTTTCTTCGAAATTAAATGAGTGACTATTTGTAATTGCATGATTTACTAATGCAAAAAGTTAAACTTTAGTGTTAATTGATGCTTTATGTTGCGAGATCCTATATTTTTAAATACTGGGATGTTTGGCCTATATAGCTACTGTCACAGTCTTTACATGGAATGGAATAAATTATATTGCTTCTTAGCTGTATATAGGGGTTTCATTTCAATCTGAATCATCTGAACCTATACTCAGGAAATTTGCACCATTAAAAAGATTAAAGGCATAACACTTACAATGCTGTGTATAAACAGCCACTAATATTACATAATTTACAAAACATAAAACAAAGACATAAGTAAATGTTGCACTTTATGTACTAATATAAAGAACATAAATACTTTATCAGTCCTCTTGAATACATACACAGATGTCAACGTCTTTATATATTCTGAGGAAGAGAATTCCACAATTTGCACAAGAAGGATGGGCGAGGGTCGAATGAGGAAGCAGATTTGAGATGGAGGAATGTGAAGTGAAGCTTTGAGAACCGAGGAAGTCATTGATGAATGTGGTGGAAGAGACTCTTAAAGAGGAGTCTTAAGAACAAGAAAGTGGGTATTAACCACTCATCAATGTAACCGAAGCGAATGAGGTGTGCAAGGATGGGGCAGTATGGAAGAAATTATGAAAACAGAGCCAATTCTACACAAGGTGATAGAATACTAACACCTTGAATTTGAACACCTTTCTCTAACACCTTGAATTCAACACAGGCCTAACACCGAGAATTTAGCTATTTAGACTGTCCATTTTTAATAAAAACTTTGTACTTTTCCACATATAATTTAAAAACTGTCACCGGTTTCACCATAATATGGCATCTTCTGGCGCATTCTGAAGCTTAGGTCATACAATATATATATATAGAAAAACAGTGGCTTGAAAGATTAACCAAACGTTCAGCGGGAACAAACGAATTCACTGTTGTATAAAGGAACAGCAAATAATGTGAACAGTGAATAACAGAGAATTCGTTTGTTCCCGCTGAACGTGTGGTTAATCTTTCAATCCACAGTTTTCCTATATATTGTGTGACCTAAGCTTCAGAACGCGCTAGAAGATGCCTTATTAAGGCGAAACCGGTCGCAGTTTTTAAATAAAGTGTGGAAAAGTACAAAGTTTTGTATTAAAATTGGATATCTATCACTTCCACGAAGTCAAGCCTGAAACAATCAAATTTATTTTGACTGTGCTTATCCGGGAATGAAATGGCGTCATGGGAACGTGTGTGGTTACATATTATTTTCTAATTGACCGTGGTATTTTCTCATAAGACTCCACTTGAAAAGAGATGACACCAAGAGGGTCGAAATACCTGCGCATAAAAGCATTAGTTTCTGTTTGTGTCATTGGATGATGCCATAAAGATATATGGTTTTCATATACTTTTGGAAAATGGTTTCACATAAAATAGATCTCGACAGCTGATGCAAGTATCAATGGACTATTTAATCTGAAAGCATAATGGGTAAAGCCCAGCACGTATGATGTCGGCATTTGAGAAGGGTTGGCTTACAAGCCCGTAGGATGGCGTTTCAATAATTGGCTCAATTGACAGACCGCTCTCTATCACCCATTGTCCAATTACAGTGAATCTGGAGAGGGATTCGTGCGCGGGTTTATAGATGGAGTTATGCAAGTTGAATGCAGTTGTGTTGTGCTACGCCGAGCGGAGGGAGACCTAATCCTATCGTTAATTCCATGGAGTCTTTATAAAGTTGTTGAATAGTGAGCAATTTCTCATACATGTATTTATTATCGTTGCGCTTTTGTTGTTTGGGTTAAGAGTTCGGTATTCAAGTCAGTTGTGAATAAACCATTGGAAGGAAAAGATCAAATTTGGCTTAAGTTATTAAACAGGTTATGGGCCCAGAGCAGTTACAAAAATAGTTTACGCAGTGAAAACTATAATCTGGTGAAATGGAATTAGAAGGTACGAAAATACCATTATTTGACGGGACCAATTAAGGTAAAACCTGCGCTTCGAAGTACTGCTTTCATTACATAGATAAACTCGACAGCAGCAGAATAAAATGGCTCAAACTGTTCTTAATAATAATTGAATATAATTTTCAATCAATCAACATGGCTGTACAGTACACGAGTTTTCTTCAAAATGAAGTAATCCTGTCATATGAAGAATGGCTTTTATATTGACGCCATGTCTCAAAGGAATTTAAAAACTTTCTCTGGAACTGCAGTAAATCAGCATATTTAAAAAATTCGGGATGACTTAACACAACAGAACTAGTGAGTGCTTTTGCTCTTTTAATGTAAACGTAATTAAAACAAATGTATTATATATAATTGCTGACGATGAAGTCTACAACACTGTATAGCTGTCAACATATCACAGTTTCACTCCGGTCCGGCACCTTTGTTTGTTCGCATAGTTTCACTCCAATGTTTTTGTAAACTCCTCGAACATAGTTGCCAAGTCTGTTTCCATATGGCGGCTACGGAACGAAAGTAAGACTCTTCATCGCTTTTCAATCGTAAATATCTGCATTAAATGGCCGATAAGGTAACCTGAAAAAAACTCATTGCATCCGTTAATTATTTAATCACCGTATGGTCGTTTTTGAGGTAGCCTTGTCGAGGAAAATATCGAGAAATAAAATGTTGAAGTGAGGGACGACGACACCATTCCGCCGCCATAAGAGCAATGCAATTTGAGGCTGAAAATTACGATTTTCAAATCCTGTTATCAGCGCTAAATGACCGATTACCCCCAATTATTTTTTCAAAGATCGACTAGGGCATAATTTATCTGCAATATATGAAAATATCAGGGCATTTTATCGACGGTCCTTGCAGTAGAGGTTCTACCTTAAGACTCTTGGAAGTTTCGAGTGGAAGTTGTACCCGACGCACAAGACTTGCTGGAATGTGTGGTTGAAGGAACTGACATTGTACAAACTGTTGATCAAAACGCAAAATCAGAGACCATTGCTGCTGTCGAGAAGAAGAATGCCGCATCGAAGACACGTGATAAGCTAGCAATATATAAGACTCCATGGTTAATTCTCTTGTGCCGGGTCCTGCACAATACTTTATGGAAGGAACGTTAAAATTTTAGTTAGTTTTTGTGGGATTCTCTTGACCTACGAACTTAAAGAGCGCATTAAATCGATTGCAGCGACAATCGATTATAATGTCGACATAAGATAACTCGAGAAACATTTATCCTAATGCCTCTTGCTCACGGTAAAATTTTCCATAAAAGAGTTTTACAAAAACTTTTATTGAAAGTTTTATGAATCGTACGTAAAACGTACTTTCTTGCACACGGTAAAACTGTTCATAAAACCGCAATGTTCTGCCACCTATGAGACGCTTTTCGAACACGTGAAGTTATAAATGGACTCTCTTTTGGATGACTGTTAAGTTAATAACTATATATGTATTGTTTACTTACTTATACTTTCTGATCACACTCAACGGTTCTATGGCTCTAACGTATTCTTCCAAAAACAAGAAGGATACTGCCTCAACGTTCAATGAACTTCCAGCCATGGGGGTTATTTTTTAATCTCACTTTAGTGAGAATACGTCATAAAATCTCACTTTTTCGTAGTTCAACTCCGCCACCCAGGCGGCGTGACCATCTTCGGATCTCAATCGGTGAACTGCCGGTCATGTGCTGGTCTTTTAGACGATTCATCCGCTCTGATCCGTATCTTTCGACTCTTGATCCGTTTCATTTGCCTTCGCCTGCCATTAGTTCCATCTCACCCGTCATAAAGAACGTGACATGGAGCCACCATCGTTTCCACTTGAAGCTTGAGTTGGAAAATAAACAAGGATTTAACACCACCTTCTAAGTTTACGATCATCTTAGAGGAGCTAAAGATCCATTATCTCCCACAATGTTCGAAGGCATATACGAAATTTTCTGTAGTTGTGGAAAATCATATGTTGGCCAGACAAAGAGAGCCATAGGATGCAGACTGAAGGAACACGAACGGGCTATTCGGAAGAAAGATTGGTGTATCACTCTCTGCCTTGGCTGAGCACACACTATTTATAGAAGGTCACAGTATTGACATCAAAAGGGCGAACGTTTTACGTAAAGAAATTAGTTACTATCCACGGATCATCAGGAAAGCCATTAAAATAGAAAAATAAGACCTAACAGCCTAAACGGAGAAGATGGCTACAAACTTCCTTATACGTGGAAAAGACTTTTGAAAAACTAAAGTATTAATTAACCATGCTGAAAATAGCCGCTTAAATTTGTTTATTTATTTTTCATTGTTGATTTAGAATGCCTGACGAAGCCGGCAGAATAGCACGGCGAAACTGTTGCTAAAACGTTTAGTTTAATCGCAGAAATCCAAAAGAAACTTAACAAAATCTCTAATGGTTTGTTATTGTACCACGTGACTCCTTAGTTACGTCATGGAAATTATCTCTTCAGCAGTTCAAACACCCAACCCCTCCCAGGAATCGTCTCACCAGAGGGACTCATAATACACGAATATAGAGTACCATCGGGAACTCACAGAACGGTGTTGCGAAGAAAACAACGTCGTCGAAATAAACGCACACACCTGACTCAAACAGAGCGACGTCAATTCCATCGGCGGAGGACAACTTAAAAACTTCGAGGAACTCTTGCTAAATTTAGAAACGAGGACCGAATGAGGAAAATGAAGAAATAATTGGAATTTGCATCGAAAGGTCAGGCATTTTTCAGTCATGAGTCGCGTTGTTGAGGAGTGATTTTGTGTGTTCAGCCTTCACGGAAAGAAAACATTTTTTTCTCAAGGAAAAACTTCACTGTTGCAGGTTTCACTTCGTAGAAGTTACTAATATCAGTCAGTACTCTTGATTAAGACAGCTTAGTATCCCTCCCCCCTTCTTTCAGATAAAATTAATCTTTCCCGCCTCACCAGCCCTTAAATCATCGTGTCTTTTATTTTTTTTTATTTTTTTCCCCTCAACCCTGCCCCAATACTTGTTTCCCCCCTCCTTCTCCGTAGCTATAACAACAATAACAAACTCAAATAACAAACTTCTGTACATTATATACTGTGGACCTGACGATGCCGTAAAATGGCGAAACACGTGTACAATAAAAACTATTGTAGAAAAGCAGTAAACTGTCTTAATCATGAGTACTGGTATTGGAAAAAGTTTGGAAGTAAACATAGAGAAAGGTAATGTAGGGGGAAGCATCGCATTTCTGACGCGATCTGTTCGCCAGAACCTCTTCTTTTGTTTTAGGTTGTGCCACCGTAAAATTACTTAAATGTCATTTTATTCACATTCTGTCTACTTGTAGAAAAATTTGTCCTCTATCTGATATGAAAAACAAAATAATACCTTTCAACGCTATATTACTCTATAATTGAACTTGAAATTACATCTGGTGTTCAATGGGGGAATGAGAGAAACACGGGGAATAAAATAGTATTTTTACATAAAATAAAAAATGCCACTTTCGTGGAAAACTATTTATTAGAAGGAAATAATCCAGAGAAATTGAATACAAATGAAATACAGGCACCTTGCCACCTTATTTTTATAGTTATTGGGGAATTATTGCCATAATTGAAGTCAAAATGCGGTAATTCGTAGGAAATGACGCTGCAGTCGGCTCCTATGGCTGGAAAAAAGTGCTCATTTAAAATACATTCGTGGAATAATAATCTGCATATATGTTGTACCTTACTCTTTTGGGTTTCTATAGGTAACGCATTTCATCAGTGAAAGCAGGTTTTTTTGGACAAAATATAAAAAATGTGGAATTTAGCATTTGTTTTGACTCGTGTAGTCGCGGCGGAACCTCCTTAATAATGTCCCCCAGGATCGAATAGCCGTACCGATTCCATTTTGGAAAACGGTTATTATTATTTGGGAAATATCTCTAAAACCAGGATGATAAGTTTGTTTTAATCATCAGACAGATTAGTTATTTTTTCTTTAAAATGAGACCAAATTCATAGAATTTTATGAGTAGGTACTGATATCTCGCTCAAATAACCTTAAAATCCGTTTCGGTTCGAACCGAAGAGAATCTTAAAAGTTCCTGTCACAAAAATCTCCCCGAGCGGCTTATCTTTAGGATTTCTTTCATTTTTGGTTCACGCCCCTCTTTGGATGTCTGACGAATTTAAAATCTTTTGACTCCTTCAGTGAAAAAATATTTTATTTCTAAATTTTCCTAAGTATCGTAGTACCATTATTTTGGAAAACTGGGCTTCAATGTAATGACATTCATGACAAATTTATTTTATCGTAAAACTCAGTAATGCCTGTTGCTCACGGTAAAATTTTCGGTAAAACGTTTTACAAAATCGACTAATTTTATAAAAATGAGCTTGCTAACGATAAAACCGTTCTATAAAACCTAGTTTTATAAAACGTTTTACGGAATAGGACAGGTTCTATATCCATAAAACCGTTTTATGCAACAACCAATGAAATGTTCCGCTCATCGCGTTGATAATAATCTCGTATCCATGGGAAGCCAAACAAGGAAAACGTAAACAAACATGGCTGGAAGTTCATGGAACGTTGAGGCAGTATCCTTCTTGTTGTTAGAAGAATGCGTTAGAGAGCCTTAGCAACGTTGAGTGTGATCAGAAAGTAAGTAAATAAACAATACATATTGTTATTAACCTAACAGTCATCCAAAAGAGAGTGCATTTATCAAAACACGTGTTCGAAAAGCGTCTCATAGATGGCAGGACATTGCGGTTTTATGAATAGTTTTACCGTGAGCAAGCAAGTACGTTTACGTAAGATTCATAAAAGTTTCAATAAAAATTTTTATAACTCTTTTATGTAAAATTTTACCGTGAGCAACTGGCATAAGAGTCGTTATCAATTTTTGCTCATCGAACAATGCAACAATACCTCGGGATTTATTCTGGAAGAACACTTTCGTGACCAATTTATTTGGTGCATGGTGTGATACGAAATCGTGCCATGCTTTTCTGACTTCTTTCCGCGCGATTCGTCTAAAATGTCCTCTTACCTCATTCAAAAATGCTCCCGGAATCAGCATATTTGCCAAACGCAACGCTTTCTCTTGCTTCTTTCGACACCTGAGCTATTAGAGGACCGCCCACGGGCCGGGTTTTGCCCGCGGCCTTTGACCCGGTCTACCCCACGGGCCGAAAACTTCTTACCTACGCCAAGAGGTGCTGCTAAAAGAGAGGTGTTATTTCGCACTCGTCCGGCCACACCTTGAATATGCAGCGAGCATATGGGATCCGGTGCAAAAAGACTTAATCCGGGAACTTAATAAAATACAAAGGAAAGCTGCGCGATTCGTCAAAAACAGCTACGGGCGTACTGACAGCGTTACATAGATGTTAAACGAATTAGGCTGGGAACCGCTACAGACTCGGAGGCTGCGCGCTAGGCTTAGATTGCTTGAACAATTGAGAATAGATATCTTTAAGAGCGACACGGAGAACATCATATTAGAACCCCACTATATTTCCAGGTCCGACAGAAACGATAAATTAAGAGAGATATTTTGCCGAACGGATAGGTATGGGAATTCGTTTTTCCCCCGAACAATAAGGGACTATAATAAATGCAAGGCGTAATTTCATTAGAGCGTTTCCTTTTTATAGGTAAACGGCTGGTGTCCTAACACCCCCGCCACACGCCTATTGAGGCGGCTTGCGGGATAGTATGTAGATGTAGATGAAGAGTACGAGACTCTGGACATGGATCGACCCATTTACGAATTTGCTAACTAACCTTGCAATCACAATATATCTACCATATTCCACCCACCTGTTATATTCCTTTCTTGCTTGTCTTTGGATAACACACGGATTAGTTTGAACGCATTCGCGCGGACATTTGAAGTGTAGGGATATCTACCTTCCGTTGAAAATTAAGGTTAAGTTTGAACGAGATATCACTTCACCTAGATTTCGATGAATCAGACATCGTTTCAGAGAAAAACTCTCATCTTTCCGACGATATCAAAATATCAACCTCTTGCCGAACTACTTTTCCAGGAATTTGCCTGAAAATATAAGCTGTTGTACATGGGATGGATTCATATATTATCCTCTAATATATGAATAAATTATGCTCCAATTTGACCTTTTTCAGCATTATTTCTTACTTTCCCCGTAGCTTAGGCAAGTTTAGCTGGCATCCCCGTGAATCTGAATGGCTGGTTTGCTCAAATCGGTCATTATTACGATTTTTTAAGAAAGTTTTCGAATTTTTAGCCGCACCTCGAATATAAGCCGCTCCCCGATTTTGAGGACCGAAAAATCGGGAGAAAAAGTGCGGCTTATATTCGGAGAAATACGGTTTTTAAAAAAAAATTAATCAATTACTCACCGCAGTAATATTTACAGGATCGCAAAAATACATCTGTTGTGAAGGCGTTTTCAACGATCGGCGTTCAAAAATGAGTCAAGAGAATTATGTGGATATATTTATTCAATTACTGTATAATTTTGTCATATACGTATATATTTTTGCACCATTAATATTACAATATTTACTTAACACTTCTTACAGACGTTGAAATTTAAAAAAATGATATTGGAATACGGTCTCGATTATGTCTAGGGAAATATCTCGTTCTGACTACCTTAAAGGTAAGCTACTCTTGAAACATATAACTATAATCCACATCTATTAGCTGATAATCCCAGTTTCCACACATACCATACTCGCAATAAACATGATATCCATATTTATAGCCATCATATCTCACTGTCCCTAAAAGGACCTCACCATTCAGCATCCACAATTTTTAATAATTTACCTTTAAACTTAAACATAATATGCTCTATGCCTAAGTTTAAATTAGATTAAATTAGACCTTAAAAAGTACCTCTTAAGCAGAGCATTTTACAGTGTCTATGATTTCTTTAACAATCAATACACCTGCTGTGAGGATGCCTAGGTGATTAAACTTCCTTCATACCTCAATTTGTTTGTTGTGTTCTTTGTTTTTTTATTATACTTGTACTTGATTGTTGTCTGTATATTTAAATTGACGATTACAATGTTACTGAATGTAACCAACAGTAATACAAATATTATCTTATATATATCTATCTTATCCACTAGCTAAAAGCACTCGGCGCGGAATCTTGGGATCCGGGTTCAAAACCCGGTGAGGGTGGTTTACTTCTCCTCTGTGGAAACTGGGCTAGAATGGAATGGCTATAATTGGGTAATTTCACGGAAAAAAGAAATTCTGGTGGCATCTTCAAGAGTCTCTCAAGCGGTTATAGCACAGCTTATCGGTTAAAAGAAAACATTAGGTTAATTTTTAAAAGAGGAGATGATGGACGAAAACACTTAGTGCAAGTCCACACTCTTGTTTATTTCTCCGGTCAATGACGACGTCTACAGCGTAATTTTCAAGGTGAATTGACCTTGGTCAGTGCCAATGGGTCAATTTCAAGGTCTGTGTGCCTACATTGAAAATGACGCTGTAGGAGTGGAAATCGGTTGGGGGAAAGAAACAAGTGTGGACTTGTACTTTTGTCCATCATGCTTAACGCTGTAAACTTCCACAAAGTAGCGCCTAACTCCATCAATCTAATTTCAAATGACGCTCCAAATGTAAAGATCTGATATGCGTAGGGCTACTAAATAAAATAGAAGGGTAATAAACAAATGGTTATATTCACATATTCGCCTAATGGGCTTTCATCCGCTGCCAACGTCTTAAAATATCTCGGATGCCTTCAAATAACGAAAATAGCATTTTCTAAAGCAGTAAACTTTATCCGATATTATTTATAATTTTACAACATTCTACTCCAATATTCTTACTCTTAATAGTCTTGTGTTTACCTATATCAAATTTCTTGTGTATACAGCGGTAAGTTTATAAGTTATTAACGTATGAAGTGGTGCTACCGTTTTAGTACCGGCAAAAAGCGTGCCTTCTTTCATACAAGCTCACATAAAAAATATTTAAACAGTACTAAAAAATCACTAAGTAGAGCAGTTGACGGAAATATAAAATACCTTTGATATGCAGTTTACAGTGTTGCAATAGGTTAATTGGTTAATGAGATATAACATCTCAAACTCGGGTATCTCGACTTTTTGCATGGACAGTAGGTGTAGGACATGGTCGAAGTTCCATAATGTAAGAGACAGAATGAAATTTCTTGGCCTTCATATACATCTAAATCTACAAAATACCCTGCAAGCCACCTCAGGGATGTGTGGCAGGGGGTGAGTATTCACCAACATGCATTACACTATACCCTAAAGTTAAATAACTACAACTATTGATGCATAAGCATAAATTGCTAATGCTTGTCAGAAGGGGAAGCCTCACAAGCATCCACTACACTGCAGATATGCTAACAATGTTAGAGGGACCGTTAGCATTTTTTGTTTTTTTTAAGCTACATTAGTGGTGGCCTAGTGGGCAGAGCGCTTGGCTACTGATCGAAGAGTCCCAGGTTCAAATCCAGATTAAGCCTTGGACGCCCCTGAAAAAGTCCTCAGAGTGCGAACTGGCCCACACACAAATTCACACGCCTGTGGCTTAGTCTGGGGTGAGTTTTACCCGAAGGTTAGGTTAACGTTTGCGGTGATCTATATAAATATTTTCAGGTCTGCCGATGAAGATAGAATTGTTTCTAACACGAGAATAATAATAATTTTTGCTATTACTTTGTGTCCCATTATCAAACTCAAAATTCCAAAAGTTATAATTAAATAAAATGGCAATAGGACCATTTTTAAAGATGAAATATAAACTAAAATCTGAAAGTAAGCCACTAAATGCAAAAAACAACACTAAGTGTATGGCGACCAGCATATTTATCGCTTACAGCACCAAACCAACCTTCGGGTTGAATCACTGAGTGAGTGAATCTACGTGAACTCACAGAGATTCAAGAGTTATGTTGAAAACATGCACAGCGTGGTGTAAGCACGGAGATAATGATACACGTATTAGGGATATTACTACTACTAAAAAGCTACACTACATACATGGAGTGGAATTCGTTAATATTTCTGGTGAAAAAACCGCGTATATCTCAGTTCTTTTCAATGTTATGAAAAAGTTTGCGAAACATAAGTGTTAAAGCGATAACTGGTGAATGCACTCACTCATGGAGTCAATCCAGTCCATTTCTCTCCCGCTTGAGGGCGCTCTGCGTCGCCGTCGTCCGAACAGAAGACGGTCGGGATGCACGACTGGACGTCCAATGAGGAATGAAGCAACAGAGTCCACTCCGGAGAGATCGCTGTCCTTTCGTGTCTGCTCCGGTCTCTTCCCCTCAAAGAACGAGACGCCCCTCCTCCACTCCCCATCAACCACTTAATCTCTCCTCCTCTAATCACCACTCTTTGGGTCAAGTTACAGCGGCGCGCCGGTAGCAGCGCGCGTTGTTAAGGCCGTTTTACACGGTACATTTTTTGTACAATCTATCGTGCGAACGCATGTATCAGGAAATTGTATCGTGTAAAGCGGCAAATTGTGCGAACGCTTGTGCGAATGTATGAATGACTGAACGGAAAATGGAACCTATTCTAATTCCATTTAGACAATCATACAATTTCGATCCGGTTTTATTCGACAGATGGCGCAGATGCAGCGAAAACTTTGGTGCCTGTGTTATAACGATTGAAAATAAAGTTGTTTATAAAAAAGGATTAGCACTTTTCCCGCCGAATAATATGAGTAACTATTATCGAGTGTAGATATATAATCTTTAATGAGTAAACTCTTCTCGGGCTCTCCAAAGGTTCAAACTATTCATAATTGTCGACGTTTCGAGAGACGACTCTTCACTCATTCTCAAGGCAAGAATTATTTACACGTCGGCAATTATGAATAATGGTTTGAACCAATGGAGAACCCGAGAAGAGTTCACTTAAAGTTGTTCAAATGTTTATATCGTCATTTCGTCGTGTTATTTGGTGTTCTGATTTTTCAGTGTAATCGCGATCTTTGCGTTTGTGTCCTTTTCCCCCAAAATTATGACTGGTCGCGTCCTCAAGTAGAGTTCCTGATATCCCGCATTACATAATAACAATAATTTTATTTTTGTAGGTTTGCAAGTAACACAGAAATCTTCAAAAAATACATTAAAACACTGGTAAAAATACGAGGGAAATTTGGATGGACTAAAGAAGCGTGTGCCGTGTACCGCTATACCACTTGATGATAACACTTTGTCACACACACAAAATAAACCTACGAAATGAGTCTAGATCAAGAGTGGAGATCCGGCGAGAAACGTCAATGGCTTGTCGCACTAAAATCCAGAAGAGAAAAAACGAAACTATGCAAAGGTCGAATATAAAGCCAGAGAGAAAAGTCCAAGAGAGCTTTGTCTATACTGGGAGAATTATTAGTAGGCAGATGGTCGAGTCGAAGTTCCGAATTTCAGTATACTTACACTATGTATACTTTCTCTATGTATACTTACTCTACTTCCGAAAGTATACTTACTCTATGGTAAAACATAAACAAAACACTCGCGAATTCCGATCGATTTCTACTGCTAAATTGCACGGAAAATTGTGCGTTTGCACTCATCGTGCAAAGCGACATTCAGTCTGATTCAGTCGTTCGTACAATATTTTCTTGAACACTTGACTGTACATGCGTTCGGACGATAGATAGTACAAATAAATGTACCGTGTAAAACGGCCTTTAGCATCCTCTGCACTTGGGAAAGGGGTTTCCGACTACGGTTAACGTGAATGCGAGTGAAGGAACGTTTATCTCTGCATGTGATTTGGGTTAATGAAGTGAAGAGATGATAGATTAATGAAGAGAACTGATGGGAGCCATACGGCTCAGTGGAGAACGGGAATATTAAATCCATCGAAATGTGCAACGTGATCAGGGGGGTTATTTTGTAATCTCACCGTTTGAATGACTCTTTGCGGGAAGGCGGGAGATCCGTTTCACTCTCTCAATGATCGGCCAAGGTCCGATGGTGGCTCCATTTCACGTTCCTAACGACAGGTGAGATAGAACTAATGAAATGCGGAGCCAAATGAAACGGATCATGAGTCGAAATATACAGATCAAGAGTCAAAAGAGCGGATGAATCAAATAAATAGACCGGCAGTTCACCAGTTGAGAGCCGAAGATGGTCACGCCGCCTGGGTGGCGGAGTTGAACTATGAAAAATGACGTAATTCTCACTTAAGTGAGATTACAAAATAACCCTCCAGGGGCCCGATTCTGATCTTCCACTAGTGGAAGACTGGTGGAAAGTTCCCCCATTCGTTCATTGAACGACTCTTGATCCGTTAAATGAACGGCTCAAAGACCCCCTTTGGAGAGCCGGTCGTCACAAACTTATGCCGATTTCCAAATTACCTCGAAAACGCGAACAAAACAATGTCTACCTTCCGCACGCCTACTTCCGTCAGAAAGTTTCCACCACGACACCAGCGCTGTTCCACCAAGTGGATGACGGGTCGAAGGAAAGCTTGACTTTCCACCAATCATTGAACGATGTAGTGAATGATTCTCTGGTGGAAGGTGGAACTGATGACGTAGTGTCGGAAAGTCATGACGTTTTGGTGGAAACTAATGACGTTTTGGTGGAAACTAATGACGTTTTGGTGGAAAAGTTGAGCATCGGGAAATCATCAGAATCAGGCCCCAGATGTGCTGTTAACTCGCCATAAACATGTACATTAGGCTTATCTCCACACCGTTAATGATTTATCTAGAAAACTTCATAGTGGAGATATTTTACAAAATAGCACTGTGTGTCCTGCTATTCAGGCTTTCGGTTCTGGGGGTTAATTATTCAATATTTTTGCGCAACAGTTTCGCCGTGCTATGCTGCCGGCTTCGTTGGGTTATTCAAAACAGTGTAGTGTGCTCAGTCACGGCGGAGTGATACGTCTTACTTCCGGATTGTACGTTCATGTTCTTTTAATCGGTATCCAATTGCTCTCTTGGTCTGCCCCACATATGATCTTCCGCAACTGAAGTTCGTAATACACCCTCATAGATTGTGGGTGGTAATGGATCTTTAGTCCCTCGTAGATGATCTCGTACTCTGGAGGTAGTGATGTATCTTGTGATAATGTTATACTTTATCATTATTCTACCTAGATGCGATCGGTCGTACCCGCAATGTAAGGCAGCATAACATATCCCAGAGGTTTAGGAGTCTCCTTCTCTGTAGGTTTTTATGATGTCACTGTTTGCTTATTTTCGTCATTTTCCCCAAGGAGGTTAAAATGAAATGGAGGAGGCATGACCGTGTGAACGCTCATGGGCGAAAGTGAAGCAAGAATAGGGGTGCTTGGGAAGGATTTTGTGCCGAGTAGGTGTTGCCAAACCAGTCACAAAACATCGCCTTGTTTGTGGTTTTTAACTTAGCGAAAATCGAACGCGACCGCCGGACACGTAAGCCAGAGGAAGATCTAAACTGTGCCGACTGCAATGGCGGAATTGGCTCCAAGAATCAAGTGGTATTGTCGCCTCCATTTCTTTTCTAACCTCCTTGATTTTCCCCGCCAAAGACAAATCGTAGGTGTTTTGTTTGGTGTTTCCCCCTATCGCCGCTGGAGGCGAGTGTGCAAGCTCGTCGAGTGGACGACGGTCAGTCTGACGGTGTCGTTGCCAGGGTCTGTACCAAGAACCCTAATAAAATATGGTATGATAACAATATGCTAAGGTCAATAAATGAACTAAGTCACATTTGAAATATAGTGAAGGTCAGAAACACGAAAACTTTTTTCACACTAATGCAAAAACATATGAATTTAAAACTACACTGAACGCATCTAATGTACGATTCTGGACAATACCTTTGAACCTCGGGGATTCCTTGACACACCCGCAGTTTGTCAATGGCAGCGATGAGTACCACAACGCCATCTTGGCATTTGATGTCCTTCAGACCATCAATAATTACCTCCTGCCTCTGGAGTATTACCTAGCCGAATCATTAACATTGTAAAGAATCACTTGTTAGACAACTTGTTTATGATCGCTTTATACATATTTATATATCATTCAAGACACGACAAATAATCATTGAAACGTACTTTGAAACTCAGGATCTCCGAAATGACTGTTTTCTCGGTGTGGATATTCAGCCCAAAGTTTATAAAAACGACAGTTGTGCCTACCAGAACCGAGGCCCAGCTGGAATTGGGAAGCTCAATAGTCCCCAGATCCTTAGCCAGGGCACTCGCACTGTAAGCAGGCTCCACATCGCATCCCGACACGGCCGTAGGGATACTGGCAAGGGCTACATTCGCCAATAAATCTAGGAAATGACACTCATGGATTGCCTCATCCATGACTTCAGGTGGATCTCTTTCCTCGGTCTTCCCACTTGATGCCTCTGGGATCTTTCTCTCAGTCGGTGCCTTCCTTGTCCTAGCCTTCTTGGAAAGGTATTTAGGCAAGTTGGGACTGCATCCTCTTTCACAAGAGGGACTCCCCTTTACAATCTGTGGATTGTGCCATCAGGCATTGAAGTTTCGAAGAAACGAACACACCCGATCCTCATTCCCTAACACTTTATCCTTCCGAGGAATGGCCTTCCTCCATTTTTGAAGCTGAGGCTCCCGACTAATGAACGATTCCGAATAAATAAAACATATCACGATTTCGAATTGATATATAATGAGTAACACGATTGAAATTTATGCATGAGATCAATATTATGATATGCGTCCGTAATGGCGACCATGCGGTAAGGGTAACCATCGTCACACACGTGTACTTAAATTAGCCTTAAACAAGCTGTTATTCTTTATGTCGAGAACCTTGTTCATCCGATTTGTATTCGAGTGTCCCGTAGAGCACCCCAGCACAAAACAATTCCGAATACCCATTTTGATGCAAATTATCCTCGCGCATCTACACAGCCACACTCCATTCACAGCAATGCAAAACTGACCGTAAACGTACATCGAGCTTCGCATCAGTGCCACCTATCGGCAAGTTCCGAAATCCTATTAAATTGCTACAGTAAATTTTAGCAAAAGACGATCGAAAGCGCATCAAGAGAAATGCCCTTATATAGGATTCTTGGTGTGTACGTTGGAGGTTGTGTAGATTGGGTCGGGCAAGCCAGTCTACAGTCGTAAAGGCAGACAACTTTTCGTAATTCATGGTGGCCTGAAACTGGAGTCCGCCCGGCTTATTGTAGTGATTCTGCATTGGTTGTTCGTTAATTAATATTAAATGCTTGTTAACTACGGGTCGCGACTTTCTTTCTTTCTTTCCGTCTTTCGATGCTATGGTATAACCAAACGACTAATATCGCGCTAATATCGTCTTCACACTCTTTCAATTAATTTGTTACTAAATCCATTATCCTTAAATGTCCTCCTCAAATGGTGAACCTATTTCTTGCGTGATGGAATTAAGATGGCATTTTTTGTTGGGGTGGCGCTTATTTGAACTCCTTGAAACCTGCCGTTTTTTACAAAAAAAGAATTATTCGTGTAATTTTGAAAAAGAACAGGTTTGAAAGATCCTTCCCACTCTTTCTTCATTTAGGTTTGCGTCCATTGAGGAATTTATATATTTATAAGGTTCTACGGTGTTTTTATACTAGGAGTGGTAACTCTGGAATATATCTGTGCCTGCCTTCTCCCTTTACCCTGCGTTAAAAAAGTATACCCTTACCCAAACCAAATTTGACGATATTTAAAAGATATTTTTTGTATGTAGGACCAAAGGTATTCAATCTATTACCTCATTCATGCATTAATTCTAAGTCTGTGAAAATGTTTTCGAAAAATGTATATTCTTGGCTTCTCACCAAAGAGAGTGTAGAGGAAATATTGTTGTAAATATTGTTGTAAACGTGTTATAAATAACTCCATAAATCTAAAATAGTAGCTTCCAAATGTACGCACTTAAATTGTTAAGTAATTGTCTTAGTCTCACTACATGATCTTTATGTAAGTTTAAAGTGAAAACATAACATGTTATTATTTGATGGTAGCCTTAAAACAGGTTCTCCTATTGATAACGTAATGTAATATGCGTAAAAAATATTATCGAAAATGTACAGTCTTGGCTTCGAGCCAAAGAGAATGAGGAGGAAATGTTGAAGTAAATATTTTATAAATAACTCCTTAAACTGTTAGAAAGCAGCTTCTTAAGATACGCACTCACTTTGTTAAGTAATTGTCTAGGCCTCACTACATGAGCTATATGTATTTTTAAGTGTAAGCATAACCTGTTATTATTTGATGTTTGCCTTAAAACAGGTTCTCCTTCAAGGATACCTAAAGTTACTCAAAATTTACAAGTGAAATGTATTTTGTGTATGGAGTGATACACTTTTCTTATTATTATTATAAGGCACTGTGTGATTTATAAGACTTATGGTCAAGTAGCGCGTGGTAGCCATCTTGGGTGGGTCATTTTTTCACCAAAATGCAGACGTCACTTTTCAATGTCAAGACGCCATCAACTCTCTCCTTTAATAATAAGGATTTTTAGCGGAGGGAACAGAGCTTTGAGTAGACTCAGTGGAACAGAACAGGAATACCTGCTGTTAGGTTTGGCACCATGTAGATGCCGGGGGTGATCGTCATGTGACGACAGTTGACGTGGCGAAGCGCGCCATGGCACACGGGTCAAAGACCATGACTGTATAGTTGTTTGTAACCCAGTGTAATTAATAAATACTAAGTAAATGTTACTATTACTAAACTATTTCTAAGTGTGAAATCATTAATGCCTCAATAGGCAGTTAACACCTGCGATCGCTTTTCGAGGCGTAAGTTTCCTAAAGCGAAGATCATCCTGTGAATTTTGTCGTGCACGTGTCTATAGAAAAACTCCTGAAAATAGTAGTGGTATTAATTTGTAGGGTGCGTCGACGGCGTGGTCATTTTGCACCTCAACCTGTCAAAATTATAGATATAGGTACTTTTTATATCCGGAGAATGCAGGTTGCCTGGAAATTAGATATTCTGTTTATCTATTATTTTCTCGGAGTTAAAATCATTGAAAAAAGCTAAACTTTTACTTATAATTTAATAAAAAGCGCCGTTTCCTTTAGAAATAAAATAACACGGCCGATTGCATCGGGATCATATATATTATTACAGAAAGGTCTTTTTCTGTCATTCCGTATATGCTCCGTTAATACTGCACCTACAGTGATAAATGAGGTATCATTTTAAACGTTTAATCACCGGCTTCTGACGAAAAATACAATCTCAATCTCAAATTTCGCTATTTACCCATTAATTTGACTTGAAAGTTTCGATTTTTCCATGTTGATTCCATCGTGACCAAATTTTCGATAAGACAGTTGTATAGAGTTTGCACTTTCCGAGCTATTTATGTTTGTGTTAAAGAAACTCATAGCCAAAAAGTTACAGACGACAACATTGTTACTTCTAATACTGTCTTTAAAGAAGTTTTGTAAATTGCGTGCCATTATTCAGTAACATACGTCATGATTGTTCCTACTGGTACCAAACTCTCTTGCCTGTATTGTATTCATATGTTTTGTGTATTTTTGCAAGAAAACAAGTATAAAGAAAGTACTTTATGATACACCTTCTTCTCTATTTAAAACCCAATTACACCGTTTCCTTAACATACTTATTCTCTGATAGCGTAAAAGTGCGAAATTTTCGCAAAGGTTACCTAGTCGTCACCTAGAATGGACCCTAGGTCGCCCCCAATGTTCAGTCGGCTACGCACGTCCCGGTATCTGTCACACTCCGTCAGGATATGCCGAATTCCGAGAGAACAGTCACAGTCATCACACCGGGGTGGAATTTTCTCTTCAGTGAAGAGAAAGGAGTGGGTCAAAAGGCTGTGCCCTATCCTCATACGGGTGATGACCACTTCCTCTCGGCGGCTCCTCCTGATGGAAGTTGGCCACGCTGACGTTACCTGTTTAACTGTGCGCAGTTTATTATTTGAAATAGTTAGTTCTCCACGACTCCCTCCACTGCTGAAGGACTGCACTCTTTAGTGAAACTCGTAGGTCTTCACAAGGTACCAGCGTCGACTCAAGAACTTCAAGATTGAGAGCGTGTTTTGCGGCAGAGTCAGCTTTCTTGTTTCCGGCAATTCCCGTGTGTCCAGGGACCCAAAGAAACCAGACGGTGGTTCCCTTCCTGTGAAGGGAAATCAAATATGAGTGGATACCATGGACGATAGGGTGCATAGGAGAGAAGCCAGACGTGGATTTTAGGGCGCTCATGGAGTCTGAGCAAACCACGAAAGAGCCACCATCAACATCTATCCCATCGAGAGCCGTTTAAATAGCAAACAGTTCCGCCGTGTAAATACTACACAGTGGACTGAGTTTCGCTTTGATGACTCCATGGTGGGATGATACGACCGCAACCCATGCCAAACAGTCCTCTTAGGATGCAATAACAATCTTAGGAGTGCGCGTCAACAACTGGTACTTCAGTCGTCATGGATCTCCTACTGGATGCAAAAACAAGCATTCATTAATTTCTCCTCGTTGATTGGCGGACCATGGCTATTCACGTAACTCTCGAAGAGTTTATTTATTGTTCATGAAACATTCTCCAAGCTCGGCTTACTGATTTAACGGCGGTTTTTCATGATACGCGTAACTTAACGATAAAACTGTCAAACAACTACGGGTAAAGGTGAGCTTCCGTCTCGCACTCGTTTTCGCGATCTTCACCCACTTTAAATAGAGATATCGAAACCAAATTCTCCTCACATATTATGCAAACCTTGCAAATTTGTTTAATACTTTCAACGCAACAATGTGTCAACTACTTTAGGAACGGGAAACTTTCAAACCTGAGAAGTGCGTTTTTTCCTGTCCGCCATCTTGTGAAAAAATGCCATTTCCTCATATCCACTGTAGTTGGCGCAGCGATCGAGCAGTTTGTTCTCTACCATACACACGTGGGTTCAAGGTGAGTAGATAGATCTATCTACTCACCTTGGGGTGGGTTGGGTTGGGGGTGGGGTAAGGGCATGTTATAGAAGGGAAATTAGTATTATCCCCCTTCCGGATGTTCGTAAAACCTCCAAATACGGCGTAGAAAACTGACGAAAAAATCGTTAAATTTGTCATTTTCAAACGTTAATATCTCGAAAACTACTAGTCACACGGGTATGATTATTACATTTTTACAAACGCGCATTCTTCCTCTACTCCTAAGTATCACATTCAATTTCGTCAGTTTCCTACGTTTTCAAAATAAAATGTTATAAGTGCGAGACGCAAGCTCACCTTTACCCAACTACGAATTATGTAGATGAACCTGTATTGGTTACGGGTACGATGAACCGGAAATTTTATCGTAAAATGTACGACCCTAGGTACTTGCGAATTCGTAAATACTCATTATCAATATTGGAACCGACGAAATTCTCTCGGAGAGAGAGTAGAGGAGGTACTCAGGGAGCAACTGAAGCATCCGTAAACCCTGAATGTATGAATTTCGCGCGCAGTTGGGCCATTAATTCTCTAACCACAAAGATCTCTCTAGCCTCCGAGATCAATTCGACCCTAGGGGTTGAAGACTGTACTTTGAACTAATTAGCATGCAATAATAACAACGTTTCAATACGAGGGATGGAAAATAAAAAGCGCGATACCTTCTGGCTGTTTAGATATTTTTGTATTTGATTGAAAACATGCCTTCAATAATGTTTGTCAATGAATATCTGTTACTAATACCACTTTTATTTAAATTAAGCGACCCGGGTTTCAGTGAATAATCACCATCATCAGTAGGCATTAATTGAGATATAAACCCGGGTCGCTTAATTTAAATAAAAGGGGTATTAGAAACAGTTATTCATCGACAAACATTATAATGGAATACCACAAGGTTAATGATGAACTAGTGAATTTCATGCCATAAATAGCTAAAATACATCACATCGGGTGTATAGTATATAGTATAAACACAGTATACGTGAGGACTTTAAACATTTAATTTTAATGTACCTATTTTATGTTTGTGATTATTAATGCGCAAATGGATGGGGATATTATAAACATATTCGCCATGAATCAACGCAAAACTTTATGATTTATTCGATCAAAATATGTGTAGGAAACTGAAAAGTTAGTTGTTGGTAATACATATTACTTGTCGATCGTTTTTTTCACATCGTACCACTGACCATTATCTCGATGTTAAGAATTTCGATTTTGTATTGTTATGAAGAATCAACAAAATTTTATCCAATGAAAGATGAATTTGGATAAAAATACTTTTCCAGAGTAACGCACTGCAATATATGGATTGGGTGGTACCTCCCAAAGATTTCATTGAAAAATGTGACAAGGATTAAAGAAAAAGTGTCTTTCAAATACAATAACGGATTTTTTGTTTACTAATTCTACCTAATGTGGAATATGTTACTTTGCATAATTAGAATAATCCTGAACCCCGCAAAATTGTTTCATTTAATGCCTTTCTGGGAGATTTTTGTGTGTTAACATCAATTCAGTTATCTCATTATTTTCACTAAAGAGCGATAGCTTCTCGAAGCATAAACTTTAAGGTATTGCCTCGTGGAAGAACTTAAGAGGGCGTTCTTATGTTTCATTTCCCTCCTAGGTAATATATGAATGAATTTATTTTTAAATTATTAAATGTAAAGATTCCACTGTATTTATATGATCAATATGTGTATAATAAGGACAAAAAAAGCGAATGGCTAGAAATAATATGAACTTAATAATACCATGCCATAGAATAACTACATACAGTAAATCATTTTATGTAACATCGTGTAAATTGTGGAATTCTCTTCCTCAGAATATAAAGACGTTGACATCTGTGTATGCATTCAAGAGAGCTCTGAAACAGTATTTATGTTCTAAATATTAGTATATATAAAATGTAACATTTTACTTATTTCTTTGTTGTATTTTTTTGTAAATTATGTAACATTAGTGGCTGTTTATACAAAGCATTGTAAGTGTTATGCCTTTAATCTTTTTATGTAATTTTTCCAGACAATACCTACCTTTAATATTACGTCTCCTGCATATCATTATGTAGCTTTTACTTTATTAATTTAAGTTGTTTGTAAATCTTATCAGCAGCTTAAAATATAAATAAATGTAAATGCCATGTACTTGTGCTCCATGAGATTATTTAGTCCCAGAGTAAATAAACTTTATCATATCTTATATTCGCGGGTGACTCCGTTAAAATTACTGCGCGGCTAGTACCGCAGTCCTTTGAAATTAGTTAATGGGGCTTTATAGGTGTAGCGAAACTTGGTGGCACTAGATTGTTAAGAGTATAACCCAAGAGAGAGGAAAGCATGCAAGTAAACTGGGATAAAATGGCCGAGTCTTCCTCCAGATGTCACTCCTGGAGTCCTTCGGTACCTTTTCCCGCTCATCAACGCTTGGTTTACACTCAGTGATATCTGATTCTCCGCTCGTGAGTGCCACCAAGTTTCGCTATACCTATACGCCGTTGACAGTATCGCATAGCGCCAGCACACGGGTACTCCATGGCAATGTATGCACGGTACCTGTGATAGTCAAAACAAATACTAAATTCCACATTTTTGATATTTTGTCCAAAAAATCTTGCTTTACTTTTGGGTTTCTATAGGTAACGCATTTCATCAGTGAAAGTACAAAATGTGCAGATTATTATTCCGCGAATATATTTTAAATGAGCAATTTTTTTCAGCCATAGGAGCCGACTGCAGCGCTATTTCAAACGAAATTACCACATTTTGACTTCAATTACGGCATTAATTCTTCAATAACTAGAAAAATAAGGTGGTAATATGCCTATATTATATTTTTATTCCATTTCTCTGGATTATTTCCTTCTTAAGAGACAGTTTTCCACGAAAATGGCATTTGTATTTTATGGAAAAATACTATTTTTTCCCGTGTTTCTCTCATTGAACACTAGGGTGTCCTTTAAAAATGAACTTCAATATTTTTTATTGCACCACTTTTTATAGTAGTAGTATTATTATTTTTGGGTGCGTCGACTACTATGGTCATTTTGCACCACTCTCATCCTTATAAGTACAAAATATAAATTGCGAATAAAAAATTAAAATTTCGCTTGCCTACATGTGATAAAATGTGCAATTAAGCCTAAAACAGTGAATTTATAATTTATTTAAAACATTAATATCTTTTAAAAAAGCAATTACTCGGGTGAGACTATCAGGGGAGTCGCCTAGGATCGTTTCTAAGGTCCCGTTAACCTTATGTCTTTCTCGAGAAGACCGGTATTTTTCACACTCCGTCAGGATGTGTCGAACACTCAGAGAGGAGTCGCAATCATCACACCGAGGTGGAGTCTTCTCTTCTGTGAAGAGGTATGAGTGGGTCAGGGCAGTATGCCCTATCCTCAGACGAGTGATTGCGACTTCTTCCCTCCGGGTACTCCTGACAGAAGAGGGCCACACTGTTACTACCGGTTTCACAGACCGAAGTTTGCTATTATGTATCTCCTGCCACGATTCTTGCCATCTGCCCATTGCTATGTTTCGAAACATAGATTTTAGGTCTTCTGCAGTTACCTTGTTCGATACAATTTGTGGCATGTGCAGTGCTTCCTTTGCTGCTTTGTCCGCTCGTTCGTTACCAGCTATTCCCACGTGTCCAGGGATCCAGACAAATGATGTTTTAATTCCCTTGTTAAGAAGGGATTGGAGGGTGCATTGTATATCCTGGACAAGAGGATGGTGTGGGTAATAGGCCGAAATGGACTTCACGGCGCTTAAAGAGTCGGTGCAGATAAGGAAAGAGCCAGAATTGCAATTGATATTCCTTAGGGCCATCTTAATTGCGAATAATTCCGCAGTGTATACGCTACACAGTGGATTGAGTCTCGCCTTGATGACCTTGTGGTGTGTGGAGGACACGGCACATGCGCATGCTGAATCAGTCTTCGATCCATCCGTATACACCGGAGTGGAGTCCGGGTGGTTACCCAGGAATTCTAAAAACAGGCTCTGGTACTCCTGCGGTGTGACAGAGGATTTCTGGCGTCCATCCACAACAGTATAGCACTCTGGTCGCGGTAAAGACCAAGGCGGGTATTTTGAGTACCCGACCGCATACACATCCGGTAGTGAGATGTCAAATTCATCAATAAAATCTTTAAAACGAATACTTAGTGGCCTAGTAGCCCTCGTCCTTCTGTTAAAAATATCTAAAAACCTTGGTTTAAAAACTATGTCAAAGCATGGGTGTCTCGACATTGATAACATTTTTGACACATAGTTGCATGTCAACATTAGCCTACGAGTAGCCAGCGGCGGCTCCCCGGCGTCTGCATAGAGGCTTAGGACAGGAGAGGTCCTAAAAGCGCCAATTGCTAACCGTAATCCTGCGTTGTGGACCGTTGTTAACGGTCGCAGATAAGACTCTCGTCCAGATGAGTAGACTAAACACCCGTAGTCTATTTTCGACCGAATCAGCGCACGGTATAGTAAGATCGAGGTCGTGCGATCAGCACCCCATGTTGTGTTGTTTAAAATTCGTAAAATGTTTAGGCTACGGCGGCACTTATCGGCTAGTTTGCGGACGTGCTCCTGCCATGTCAACCTACGGTCTAAAATCATACCGAGAAATCGAACCGATTCCACGTAAGGAAGGTTATTTCGTCCCAAGCGTAACGGCGGAGCTATGTGGATACCTCGCAATCGGTGAAAATGCATGCATACAGTTTTCTCCTTGGAGAAACGAAGCCCGTTTCTCTTTGCCCAGTTGTTCAGTTTGATGACAGTCAACTGTGTCAGTCTTGCAACGCTGGCCAATGTAGACGACCTGCAGAAGATTGCAAGGTCGTCTACGAATAGGGATCCCATCACCGGTGTCTTTATACAGTCCGCAATATCATTAATGGCGATTGCAAATAATGTAACGCTTAAAACAGAGCCCTGGGGTACGCCGTTATCCTGAGAGTAAAACTGTGAGAGGTTTTTTCCCACTCTCACTCTAAAACCACGGTTTGTTAAAAAGTTTCGGATAAAAATGGGTAGGTTACCCCTGAAACCCCAACTGTGCATTGTTTGCAAGATCTTCCGGCGCCATAGCATGTCATAGGCCTTCTCCAAGTCAAAGAAGACACCAATGACATGTTGACGCAGAAGAAAGGTCTCCTGGATAAAATTATCAGTCCGAATGAGATGGTCGATAGTAGATCTTCCCCTACGAAAGCCACATTGTATGTTGGAAAGAAGGTTTCGCCGCTCCAACCACCAAACAAGCCGGCGATTGACCATTCTTTCCATAACCTTGCACAGGCAACTGGTAAGAGAGATGGGCCTATAGTTGCTAGGGCTACTGTTGTCTTTTCCCTGCTTCGCTATTGGAACCACGATAGATTCCCGCCAGGATTGTGGAAAACTACCCTCCAACCAAATATGGTTGAGGGTATGAAGGACGTCCAGCAGCGCTTTCTTCGGTATGTTCCGGAGAAAAGCGTTGTGGACACTGTCTGTTCCTGGGGACGAATTCCTGGATTCCGCAATTGCAGAGGCCAGCTCCCATAGCGAGAAGCATTCGTTATAGTCAGCAATACCCTGAGTTTCACGGAACGTTAGGGATTTTGCTTCGCAGCGTTGCTTTATTTCTCTGAAGTCGGCATCATAATTGTCGTTACTGCAGATGTTGCTGAACGTATGGCCAAAGATCTCACATAATTCCGAGGGAGATGTTACCACCCGGTCATCGACTTTTAGTCCGGAAACGCCGCATTGCTGACGGGAGCCCGAGATGCTTCGTACCTTCCTCCAGACCTGTGCAAGAGGCGTCCTGTGGTTGACGCCTGAGATGAATTTTATCCAGGAGGTCTTCTTCGCCTCCTTTACGATTTGTCGGGCTTTCGCTCGAAGACGTCGGAAGGAGGCAAGATTGGTTTTCGTGGGGTACTTCTGAAAAATGCGAAGTGCTCGCTTCCGCAATTTTATTGCTTTCGCGCATTCCTCTGTCCACCATGGCACTGGAGGTCGACGGACGATACCCTTGGATCGTGGGACGCTGGTATTTGCCGCCTCGATGATTGCAGATGTAAGGACTTCGACGTTTTGCATTACGTCACGGTTGCCGTCATGTTTATATGTAAAATTCTCTCTGAAAATTGACCAGTCAGCTTTCTGAATAATCCAATTTCCAGGAGTTATAAAAAATGGATTAAAAAAGATATTCTTACGTATAAAAAGGGGAAAATGATCACTGCCACATAGATCTGTATGAACGGATAAGTTGAGTTTCGTGGAAAGACTGCTCGAGCAGATGGCGAGGTCAATGGAAGAAAATTCTCCATTAAAACTATTAAAACGAGTTTTCTCACTACTATTCAGTAGAACAAGGTTAAAATCCTGGATAAAATGTGATAAAATCCGCCCTCTTCTATTGCACTGGCTTCTAGAGCTACCCCACAAAGGGTCATGTGCATTAAAGTCTCCTAAAAGTATAAAGGGCTTGGGTAATTGAAGGATAAGATTCTCGAGGTTGTGTTCAGTGACTGGAGCGCACTCCGGTAAGTAAACGTTGCACAGCGTTATGGTCTCTGGTGCGTGCACAGTCACAGCAACCGCCTGAAAAAGTGTGTTCAGTTGTACCCGAGAGGTGTAAAGGGTCTCCCAGACAGCAACCGCCACTCCACCCTGGGCTCGTTGGCCGCTGGCATCGTCGTATCTAAAAACATTAAAATTCCTTAAGATACCCTTGTCCGTGGCTTTAAAATGCGTCTCTTGGAGACAAATACAAGACGGATTAAAATCACGAATTAAAATGGTTAACTCCTCCTTGTGACGATAAAACCCATTACAGTTCCACTGTAAAATAGAATTCATTTAAAAAGGGAAAAAAAATAAAAGGCGAGAAACAAGTTAAAAACAGCAGTCTGTCCATCCGTTAGGAGGATCAGCGCCTAATGCGGCTCTTTTTCCCCTTTTGCCTGGCTAAGAGGACGTCTGTCTCAGACGGGTCATCCTCCTCCATAGCCTCCTCTGGGCATGGAGCGCGTACCCCGGAGGGGCCGGGGGATGGCGTTTTCTCACGCCCCGAGGGCGGGGTCCCAGTGGGTTTCGGCGGGTTCTTCTTAGGAGAACCCGCACAGGTGACATTCTTTGGTTTTGCCGGCTTTGTTGCCTTATCCGGCTTGGCTTCTTCATCTTTTCTAGACTTTCTTGTGTCCGTTGTCTTATCTGCATCATTTTTCTGAGTATTGTAAGATTCATTTTTATTGGTTGGGGTTTCAGCGACAGCAGCGAAAGATCTGGAGAAAGTAGGTGCTATTAGGGTGCGGTACTTTTTTCTGGCTTCTATGTATGGCAACTTTTCAACTGTTTTTATCTCCATTATCTTCTTTTCCTCTTTCATTCTTGGACAATCGCGGGAGTACACTGGGTGTGCACCCTCGCAATTGACACAAAAAGGTTCGGAGGTGCAACCATCACCCTCATGCTTTTCATTACCACAGCGCGGGCAGGTGGCCTTGCCCTTGCATCTAGTGGCGATATGGCCAAAGTGTTGGCATTGAAAACATCGCATGGGGTTAGGGATGAATGGGCGGACAGGAACCGATTCATACCCAACAAAAACCTTGTCGGGGAGCGTGTCGCGCGAGAAGGTGAGGATAACAGACGTGCTGTTGATCAGCTCACCGTTCCGCTTTATTTTTAATCGACGACAGTCTATAATGCCCTGAGGGGCCATTTCCCTCTTTATTTCGTCGTCGTCGACATACAGAAGGTCGTAACTGCTTATCACTCCCCGACTGGTGTTCAAGGTGCGGTGCACCTCGACCTTCACTGGTATATCATTTAAACGGGTAAAATTAAGCAACTTTGCACTTTGGGTATCATTGGCCGTTTCTATTAATAAAGTTCCGTCACGTAGCTTCTTGGCAGATATTAAGTCGCCAGTAACTGCTGCTGAAAGGACTCTACGGATTAGGAAGGGAGATACCTTAGTGAGGGTCTCATCTTCCTTTGCACATCTCATTATCAAGTACCGCCTACAAGCGGACACCGGGTTAACTCCCCCGCCCGTTTCCGGACGGGATCTTTTTAATGGAGGAAGGGTATCTGGTTCCATTAATATAAGAGGTTCATCCCCTGGGCTCCCCACCCACCACGGAGCCACATATTTGGGACGCCACACCGCCAGCCGGTGTGGTCGCCAGGGCTACCCAAGGGATATAGCACTATCGTGTAGGGGATTTGCTTCAGGTTAGGTCTCCAGTGCATGGGCCCTCCAAACCCATACACCTTCGGCCGCCCTACACAGACCCCCATCACTCCAGCACTCGCCATCGAAACGTGTCGATAAGCCGATTGATCAAGACTGGCTAGATCTTGACCGCCCGTTTACAGGGGATCCAGGGCCGAAGTGGGGTATTGAATCCCGGCCCATACCGGGTATCCGACACCCGGCTGGGTGCCGGAGAACTCACCCACCAGGATCCCCTTCTCCCCCTTACGGGTCTCCGCACACGGCAAACATGCGGGTGGATCGCAGGCCAGGTGGTATGGCCGCACACAGACAGTTGACCCACAAGACTGTCCGGACTCAACCCTTGCTGACACTGGGGTTTTTTCCGGGGTTTCCTTCCCCGCCCTTTTAGTCGCCTCTTACGACAAGCAGGGATACTGCGGGAGTATTCTCCATCCCCCTACCCGCAGGGGTAGCCACTTTTTATTCTTTTCCTTTTGTTCAAAGTAGCTACTGTGCAAAATTTGAACATGGACAGAGAATTTTTTCCCGTGCCACAAGGTGTTTGAAGGTTTGCAATTTTAATTGAAAAATATAAGAATTATCATAAGAGAGAAATGAAGCCGTCAAATCAATGTTATAAGTGGTGAGAATAAAAATATTGAAGTTAATTTTTAACGGGACACCCTACGATACAAGTATGCAAAAACGGTACCCAGAGTATGAATAATAGAATGCTTTAGAATGCGCATCACCACGAACGCCTACGCCAAATAATTTTACACTTACTCTAAATTTGCTATTGCCAGTACGTATATGGGGAAAATAGTTGCCTTTAGATATTTCAGGACATGCTCAATGGAATCAGAACAGTAGTGTCACTTTCTGAAGTTTGTAAGGTTCCAGTTTTTTATAAGTGAAAACTTCTTATGTCGCGTTGAGCACTTTTGTAGATGGGTAAAAGACATTGGACTCGCGTCACCGTCACCGCTACTACATACATGTATAATTATGTATATTCTGTATATACACAGTATACTCGCTATATACACAGTACTTGTGGATGGGTACAAACCATTGGACTCGCATCACCGTCACCATCACCACTACTAAATACCTATGTGTAATTGTATATTCTGTATATACACTTTTGTGGATGAGTAAAAGCCATTGGACTCGCGTCACCATCACTGCTGCTAAATATATGTATAATTGTATATTCTGTATATACACAGTACACTCGCTATATACACAGTACTTGTGGATGGGTAAAAACCATTGGACTCGCGTCACCGTCAAATAAACTATATTATAATTTTATTCATATTACATTATAGATATATCTAATATACGGTTTAATTCATTCAATTTGGGTTGCTACAAATATTGTGCCGGATAATATAATAGTCCATACTCGTGCAGGAGAGTGTACTCGATACAAGAATAGTGAAGGTTATTACAATATAACTCAATTTCTTTTAATACGTTCAATTTGATTAGCTTATTCATATATACATAAACATAAACTTTTCAGACGATAAAAATCTACCAATGATTGAATTTTTAAATAGTGCGTTTGGTTTAACGATGTCTAATGATCGCAATCTAGGCACAACGAAATATAAAACTACTATTGATGCAGTATTTACAAGACATTTAAGCAAATTCGAATCAAAATTATTCGTTTCTTACTTTAGTTACCATAAGCCTATTGTATCAGTTTTAGATATTGCCGATGATGATGGCGGTGATGATGAAAGAGTTGTTGAAATAATGGATGAAAGTTGATTATTCTGAAGTGTACAATTTTTATGTAAAATAATTGTGTACAATAGCGCAATAAATGAATATTTAATTTATTATATACATGAAACTACTTTCTACTGATTAATAAAACACTTCATTAGAAATTATTCCCTACATTCAAAAATGCTCACGTTATTTCAAGTTTTCACTTCTGTCGGCACTCCCGGAGTGCCTTTCTTTTTTTTACTCCGATACCATTGTTTTAAAAACATTATGACGGACCAGACTCATAAAAAGAATTATGTCAACTGTATTTTTATAATTATGAAATGAAAACTGAACGATCACTTTGGAATTTTAAGAGTTTAACTCAACTCAAGTCCTTTTTGATTTTGAACCGGATCGGAGAGCGGAATTTTAAATAAATTAACGATTAATAGGTATCATGTAGTAATCACGTAATTTATACAACTGGCAAAATAGCTCTATGCCTCTTTCTTTTTTTCTTATTACTGTCCCCCCCCCCTCCCTCCCACCGCTTCCTCCTTCCTTAATCTCCCCTTGCCCCACCTCCCCGGTCCACACGGCCACTACGACTTTCGGAACAAAATATCGCGTTCTGTTAATACAAGCCAAGGGCGGCCGCTACTGATAGGCGGCGGGAGCCCGTTGCTTGTAATAGCTGGAAAAATAAACAAGGTATGTGTTTTCTATAAATATCGGTCCGTGAGCGAAAAATTGGCTACGAATAGGAGGACCAGGGACAGTATTGCGTCGCTTGCGTTGCACAACAGAACGTGGACTGAAAGCTACAGGGCTCTTAGTAGTAGGTAGTAGTATTTTGTTTTAGGGTGCTTCAACGGCAAGGATCATTCGCACCACCAAAAACCAACAATGGGTCTTTTATTAGTTTCTTAAATCAAGTGACAGTTCATAAATATATAATTTAATAAACAATTACATTTTTAAAATAAATATATAAATTAATTAAAGATGGATAAAAACGATATTCTGCTATCTGTAGACCAGTATGCAGTGAGTCGTACCATGTTAAAAATCCTAGTTTCTTTCAAAAATTTTAAGACACATGTGATGCAACCAGGGTCGTTCCCTAGGACCTGTCTTAGGTCCCCCCTGAAGCCGAGCCTGTCACGTGCTGCACGGTACATATTACACTCAGTCAGGAGGTGTCTCACAGGCATGGAAGAGTCGCAGTGGTCACATCGAGGTGGTGTCTTCTCCTCTGTAAAGAGGTAGGAGTGTGTAAGGGCACAGTGCCCTATCCTCAGACGTGTGATCACCACTTCTTCCCTGCGAGTCCTTCCAACTGAAGTGGGCCACGCTCTTGAACTGAAGTGAGCCACACTGAAGTGAGCTTAGTTTATTATGTTGCGTGTAAGTACGAACCCCAAGAAGGCTCTTCGGAAGCATGTATTTCTTATAGGAAATTCTTCAGATGAGATAACGGGTGCCAAGTTACCTTCGCGCATACAGGTATTAAGTTTCTTTTTCGGATGCATTCACAAATCTTCCCTTTAAAAAGCGTGCAATAGCACCGCAATGGAAGTGATATGCTTTTGGGAAGAAGTTAACATACCCACTAAACATCTGCCCCGCGTTGCGAAACTAGTGACGTTTTTATACATGGAATGGAGATTACTTCAGAAAACCCGCACTCACCGTGACAAGACCCAAATTGCGAGAGAGACCTCCTTCAAGAATTCTTTTGAAGATCTTTTTGACATCGCCACGGTTGATGCACAGCAGGTGATGACGAATGAGGAAGATAAAGCTTTCTTGATAAACCAGCGAAAGAAAGGGCAAAGGCTTTATTTTTTCTGCTCAGGAAGGACACAGCTGTGATGATTACCGGGAATTTTTGGAGCTCGTCTGCATATACCTGGGAGGCACACCTCCACGCGGAATTAATTTCGCGAAGCCAGGTGCCGTACATGAAGCTAGAATTATGGCAAATGCAATTTACTCGTTGAAAATCATGCTGTTAAAAGGCCAGTTCCAGATGACGAAAAGAGAAGAAAATGATTTAAGAGACGTTTCTTTGTTCATTGTGCTTCTATATGTTAAGTATTGGTTATCTGCTCCCAACGCTATTTCTGCCCCACACAATGATTTCAATTTCCTAAAAAATTTGATTGTGTATGAAAATGTAAACAAACGAGTGTCCCAAACAGCTGCAAAAACATTCTCCAAGCATTTGTGGTATCATACGCAGCAACTTACTGGCCTGGCACTATCTCCAGCTGTAACGTTAGACTGTAAATAAAAGATGTTAGAAAAGATAAAGTCTTGTCAATGCTTTGTTCCTATGCATGAGCACCGAGATACTCGTCCGAAAATTGATTTAAATGAGCTGAATACGTTGGTTAATAGCAATTTGTTTGATTTTGTTGGCCCTTATACTCTACATTTATTCAAAAGATTTGGGTTATCTCATCAATTTGTTGATGAGCATCCAAGTAAATGGGAACAATGTCAGGATTTTCAAGAAGCCTGCATTTTTCTCTCTGATATGTGTGTGACTAATGATACAGCAGAGAGAGGTGTTGCAATTACTCAAGACTACCTCCATAGTGTAAGAAGTGAAGATAATTTGCAAAATATGCTTATTGTGACGCAAGCAACACGTCGAAAGTATAGAGAATGTACCAAGGGCAATTTGTCTCAAATCATGTTTTAGCCAGTATTTCATGCTAACCCTCATTTTCCCCCTCTGTAGTTAAGATTTTTCAAAATATTATTGAGGGTAGATATGTATTCATAGCTTCATAGTGACTTATAATTTCGTAAAAATAAATAAAATATTTCCAGCAACACTTAAGTTTGTTTCCCTGTTTTTTTCACTAAATTTCAAAATTTCTCCGGTCTTGTGGCACGTGAAATACTAATGCGATCGAGCTGAAATTTTGCACTGTTTATTTACTATTACAAAGGAAAAAAAATGAAAAGTGGTGCAAAATGAAATTTCAAAAAAAAAACAAATTTCGGCCATATACATACTATTGAACACCATGTAATTTCCAGTTCAATTATAGAATAAAATAGCGTGGAAAGGTATTATTTTGTTGTTCATATCAGATAGAGGACAACTTTTTCTACATGTGGACAGAATATGAATAAAATGACATTTAAGTCATTTTACGGAAGAACCACCTTGATTAATACCTGGTAGTACTGGATAATCGGGGGGATAAAAGTGGGAAGTGAGAGAATAAAAGCCATCAAATATGCTGATGACCAGGCTATAATAGCAGAGAATTAAGAAGAACTTCAGGAAATGATGGAAAGAATTAGGAAGAAAAGTGAAGACTACGGAATGAGAATAAACAGCAATAAAACTAAGGTAATGAGAATAGCAAAGACAGAAGGCTTAAATATATGGCTGGAGGAAGAAAAATTAAAACAAGTAAGTTCTTTCAAGTACCTGGGAAGTATAGTTACACAGAGTGGCAACTGTACTGAAGAAATTAAAAGCAGAATTGGGCAAGGAAAAGTAGCATTTAGCAAGATTAAGGAATTGGTGACAGCAAGGAACATCAAGATGGATATTAGGAAAAGATTTGCAAAATGCTTTATATGGAGCATTGTGTTGTATGGATGCGAAACGTGGACGTTGAAGAAGAGAGAAGAAAAGTACTTGGAAAGCTTTGAAATGTGGATATGGCGAAGAATGAAGAAGATTGGATGGAAAGATAAGATCACGAATGAAGAAGTGCTAAGGAGGATTGGAGAAGAAAGAAGTATACTGAGAGAAATTGAAAAGAGAAAGGCAAAATGGATTGGACACATTTTAAGGAACAACAGCCTACAGAAATTAATAATAGAAGGGAAGAGAGGAAGAGGAAGGAGGATGTACGGAATGCTTCGAGGGATATAAAAGAAGGAAGGAGTTATGAAGAGATGAAGAGAGAGAGGCCCAGGACAAAATGCTGTGGAGACAACGCTACCGTTGAACCCTATCTGCGGACAGTGGCACCAATGATTATGAGTACTGGATTGACAAAAATGATACATAATCCGGAGTACCGAATTATACCGGTATTTGATGCCCATCCGTAGTCATAGGAACATCATTTAAATTGAGGACGTTGCCAGAGATGGAGAGTTGAAACCTCGCCCATGGACAGGATGCGACCCTTGACCCCGTAGAAGTAGCCGAGGATATTTGTTGTCGATAAGTATGTTTTGGACCGTCCCCTCTCTGTTATGGTTTCTTTCGCTGTGGAAGAAAGACGAGTTGACCTCAAGCTATCTCAAGTGACCCATTCAGGCGGGGGAGGAGGGTAAGGGGAGTAAAGTTATCTCTCTGTGATAAAAACAAACGGATCGACGCTCAAAACTATTCCGCAGTCAATATAGCGATAAAATGCAGACAAGTGACGAACAAAATCCGAACGAGACGGATGAAAGTAGTACCAAGTTCAATGTACTTCGTGAGAAAGCCAAGTACTACATAGAGAAGGAGCTTGAGAATTCAATAGGCATGCAGAGGGATTGCGAGATTAAAGATGGTCCACCTTGAAAATTACAGCGGTAATTTTCGTAAATTACCACGGTAATTTACGTAATTTACCGCGCCCCTTGAAAATTACCGTAATTTTCGGTAATTTTCTAGATTATTCACGTATGTTTGAGATAATTTTGCATGCAGATAAATTCCCGACATGTTCTTTTAAGCCAAGTCCACATTTCCAACGTGTTCAATTATAAATTGAGGAATGTACAACTCATTTTTGGCATATTTAACTTAAATTATAACATATATATTGAGTAATGTGTTAGTAGAATATTCTTCCTGAAAATTTCTCATACTTTGACAAAAGAAAGCCAGATTGCGTGTTGCTGCTGTAGTTTTTTTACAATTTTAAAAATTTCTAATAGATTAATGTTGCATTAGGTATGGTTTATAAATCATATCCCCTTCCTTTTCCTATTGGCATTCTTATTTAACCATACTATACTTATCTAACCATTTCTGCTAAATGCTTGAAATTTGATTTGATTTTGAAAAATTTGATTAATTTTCCTCAAGAAAAATATATCACGGTGGTACAAATAGCAGTCATATGTTTGATTTTTTTAAAACAAAATCATTTTAATTCTAGACATACTTCCGGATACTTTTTTGCGGAAATGTTATTTTCGTCAAAAGATGTTACTTTCGTATAATAATATTTACGTACATTATTTTGGTTAATGGAGAATTATGTATTGAAGCACAGTTTTGCCGTAAAGGTAATTATTGTAAATTTGCAGTAAAGTCAAAGGGCTCAGAACTTAAATATAAGTGCCTGTACCATTTGCCAATTTTTCACGACTTAGTCGGCTGAGATGAGTGAAAAAAAGTTAGAAATCAAATAAATGCTGCATAAATGAAATTAACCTTTATTATAATTATTGAGAAGAAATATGTTCATGCTGTGTATTTCACAACTCCATCAGTTAAAAGATTTTTTTACCAGTTTTACCATCACTGTTGAGAGTGTTATCTTTATATATATAAAAGTCAATGTATGTATGTATGTATGTTCCACATCTCCTCCTAAACCACAGGACCGATTTTGATGAAATTTGGAACACATGTTTGTTACTGGTAGACAACAAACACTGTAGGGTTCAATTAACCAAAACCCTATTTTTTCAGGGTTAAGGGTGTGATCCTTACTAATATGTATAAAAATGTAATGGTCTCTTTCTGTCTGTTGCTCCATCACGCAAAAACTACTGGACCGATTGAGCTGAAATTTGGCATGTAGATAGAATAAATATCTGGTTGTATCATATGCTATATTAAAAAGCCCTAAGGGCCCCCAAAGGCCCCCGAAGGTCCCCCGTGGTGGTCCATGCTAAGCATTGTGTTCGGTGCAGTGGTTTCATTTTTTGCTTTTTAAAAGTACATTCACTCAAGATATAGGGCTGGAATTTTTTTTATCGGATGGCTGAATCAATATAATTTCTAATTTTATCAATCGATTTTCTTCTACGCTCCGTATTTTTCTGAAATTCATGTTTTCAGTTGAAAAATCTCACATATTCCCTGAAATCAACAATAACATATTTCCTTGACAACCAGAGATTTGATTTTCATAGAATATTCACGCCTCTAGCATTTAAATATCACGCTTTCCTGCAGGCCCATGATAGTACGTAGAAGCAAAATCCGTATAAGAAGAGCCCAGAGTCCCAAGGGCCCCCTGATAAATTGCTTCGGGGGGTAATCGATAAAGTCAATGCATATTTAACAAGTATACTCTTCAACGTCTATTCTCAAAGTAGCTCTCAAAGGGGCACTGCATGTATATGAGAGAGCACTTGCGTAGTAAACGTTACACATAAAGGAATTAATAGAATACACAATTAAATATGCAAGAATATTTACGTGCAGTGAATATCAATGGTAATAATGCCTCTCTTGCTACAACAAACACGGCGTTGTTTATTATCGTTTAATACTCACATGTATTACACGTAGTGAAACCGTATGCCTCTCATTATGATTGCGAACTGTTTTTAGACCAATTCCTACATCATTAACGTCACGAGTTATTCATATGTTTAAAAGTGTTAGAGTGCAGTTAACTTAGATACATTCACTTAATCATCGAGATAAACAAGATAGGTTACGAACTCCTAGAATGACCACGCATACAGTTTTTCTTCAGGCTTTGCGGTTTTCTAATAAAATAAGTTTCACGTTTTTCACACCCGTTGAATTTCAACGGGTACCTTCCGCTCGTTAATTTATAAAAATACGGCCTTACGTGAGAAGTTCTTCATCCTATTGAAAACGAATTCCAATTGAACTTATAACATGAATAAATTAAAGGATTTCTGCCTATGGTATTCCGAATGAGCCGAATATGCCGATTGGCTAAATAAAAACGTAAATAAAGCCCTGTCCAAGATTCTAACATGGTGTATGGAATGTAGAAACCTGGGGGGTTATTTTGTAATCTCACTTAAGTGAGAATACGTCATAAAATGTGGAAAATTACGTCATTTCTCGTAGTTCAACTACCCCACCCAGGCGGCGTGACCATCTTCGGCTCTCAAGTGGCGAACTGCCGGCCTATTTATTTGATTCATCCGCTCTTTCGACTCTTGATCCGTTTCATTTGGCTCCGCATTTCATAAGTTCCATCTAAACTGTCGTTAGGAATGTGAAATGGAGCCACCCTTGGTCGAACGTGAGCCGATCATTCAGTGAGCGAAACGGATCTCCCGCCTTTCCGCAAAGAGTCATTAAAAAGGTGAGATTACAAAATAACCCCCCTGGGGTGCGATCATGGTTCTTCAAATCTCGCGCGTTGCCGCTACCGTAGCGAGATTTCCAAGCGAAAATAGAAGAGCTTGCGCTATCGCCGTGACCGCCGCTAAATCAGAAAGCATGGCGGAAAGCGCATTCCACTTACTAGTCGAATCTTTAAATTTACAACTTATTTCGGTCTTTGGCGATGATTAATCTTTAATTTTATTAATTAAATGATTGCACGGTTCTAATAAATCCCTAAAATATATATCGGTTGCTAAAGCAAGTCTTAATGTGTTTAGTTGCCCATCAGCCGTCGTTGTGGTAAGGTTCAAGTACATTTTGTCGTGCTATGTTTTGATTGTTTTTGTATGTACCTTGATAAAGTAACGTCCTGTGTTTTTAAACTATTTAACCTTAAATTTCATTTCCATCATATTTTAATTGGTAGATTTTTTCGCTACTGACTAAATGAAATGTAATATCCTTGAAAGTAGAATACCTTGTAGGGTCATTTATTACGATCACTTTTAACTTCGTTATCATTAGACTTTGATAATGCGGTATGTGATTAGGTTAATTACTAATTGAAGGTTAGGTATCTGTTAGTGTGTCTACCCATATTTGGTAGGTATGTTATAATTTCATGGTTAGACGAAGTCAATCACTACGTTTACCAATCGATCTCAGATCGGTCTGAGTCCAGACCGATCTGAAAGTTCAGTAGGGAGCTAACTCAGATCGCCTGGTTTACCAACACGGTCTGAAAATATCGATATTGAACTATCGATTTCAGTAGTTTGAATTATTTTGAGATTTCTTGCATATTTCAGCCGCACACTTCTCTCCTTTCCCTTCTTGCAACAAGTCACGCCGTAAATGATATCGATTATATTTTGTTTACAATCGGCAACCAAAAGAAGAACGATGAGCGCCACGCTCCGGCCTCTTCGGATCGATCTGAGATCTCAGACCGGTTAGGGAAAGCGGGCTGACTCGGCTCGCTTCTCAGATCGATCTGGCCAGCGCGCTCCGTTTACCACACCGAGCTGAGCCAGTCAGATCGATCTGAGATCGATTGGTAAACGTAGTGAATGTTTATAGTGAATGTTCGACCTATTGGAAGAGCCCAAAACTAATTTTAAAGAAATGTATATTTTGCATGATGTTTTTTTAAGTAAATGTTGAATGATGCGATTTTGGCAAATTATTGCTGGCATTTTTATTTCACTTCTGTTTGTGCCCTTTACGTAGTGATCTTTACTTGTGAAAGCAGTTATCCAAGAGTTTTATCGTGTGTAGTAGTAGTTAACCAGCAATAAAATTAATGTTACATTATTTTACTATAAGAGTTTTACATGAATGACAGTGATTATCTTTGCTTTCCTCGCTTAATTGATTGTGCATCCCCTGAGTGTGTCCTAGAACGATTGGATGCGTTGAGTTATTGTAATAAACAAGTATCCCCATTATCATTACCATTCTTCTGATATGGTTTCCCTTTTATATATTACAGCATGCAGAAAATCTTGTATGGTTTAAAGTATTGCTGGTAGTAATGATGGATAGTAATCTGTAATCTTATTTAATCACCATGCATGCATGTGAATATATAAATTAATATTTGAATGTCCTTGAAGATATTTGGTTGTTTATGTGTAGAAATTATTTGAAGAAACCTTTTTTCAATGAACGAATTGCATGCAAATTCAAAATTCATTCTTGTAATCATAGTTTTATTTAGTTAACACACTATTTTTTATATTAATTATATTACTTGTAGAAAGAAATGTTGCAGAAGTGTTTATTTTTGTTTCTTTTAATGTTGAATATTTTTGCCACTGTATCACTTGGAGGCTTGTTCATGAGATAATATTATTAACTTACTATATCCCTATCTGATTTAGTAGAAGTTAATTTGTGCTTGTATTTTCGATTGTACCCTTTCATTGCTAATGCGGTACCTATGTGTGTGGATGATTAGCTCTCCATGTATTGCAGTATCTTCATGAGTAAGGTTTATTTGGCCCTTGAAAAATCTATTGCAAAGTTGCTGTTTGCTATGACTTTTGAGATTGTTTAACCTCTATCAGTTCATGATACCTATTTCTGTTATATGAATCTTAGATGTTAGTGTTTAGTTAATGAATGGAATTTGTTGTATGATGATTATGGAGTTGGTTTAAAGTTATATCATAGTAACTTTTTCTACACATGAGTTTTCCTTTTCATTTGACAACATATGTAGCATTACTTCACTCTCCATATTTATTAAACATATTGTTTCACTTAGATAAATCTATAGAATTAAATGGTAAGAAATATGAGAGATGTAACAACTTCAAGTATTTGGGAGTGCTGGTAACAAAAGATAATGCAATGCAAGAAGAAATAAAAGCTAGGATTGCAGCAGGCAATAGGGCTTATCGAGCTTTTTTGAAGGTGCTCAAGACACGGAACCTTAGTCGGAACTTGAAAACGAAGGTTTATCGAACAGTGATTAGACCTGTGGTTATGTATGGTTCAGAAACATGGACCATGACTACTGCAGAAGAAGAGCTACTAAAAAGATGGGAAAGGAAAGTGCTAAGAAAGATTTTGGTGCAGTGAAGGAAGACGGACATTGGAGAATACGGAAGAACAGAGAACTGGAGGAACTCTACAAGCATCCCAACATAGTGACAGAAATTGAGAGTAACAGGATAAGGTGGTTAGGGCATGTTGAGAGAATGCCTGAGGATAGGATGGTGAAAAAGATATACCTTGGACATCCTAGTGGCAGAAGATTGAGAGGAAGACCTCGGAAAAGATGGTTGGATGATGTAGAAGATGATCTGAGAAAGATGAGAATAAGAAGATGGAGAACTCATGCAGGATATCGTGACGTCTGGGCTAACATTGTGAGAGAGGCCAAGGCCCTACAAGGGCTGTAGCGCCGAGGAGAGAGAGATATTGTTTCACTATCAGTTTAATTGCAATGGCTCAGGGTGGGATGATGATGGATGATGTTGTAGAGGAGTACCTCTACATTAATAATGTGAGGGTTCAGAGAAGGCAGTTAAGGGATTCCATGGATCCTTTTTCCCTTGAGGAGGCCCTCTTTAACCAACTGTTTAGAGTTTCAAAGGAGATGGCTCTAGACATTTGTAATGTTTTGAGGCCTCATCTTGCTAGAAAACGGTCTCATGGTCTTAGTGTGGAGTTGCAGGCAATTATCTTTGTGACAATTTTCTTTAGAAGTACATTAGTTAACTTACACTAATTGCACATTCTCATTTAGGATCTTAATTGGTATCACTACAGGTTACATGTGCCCTCAGGTTTTATGCCAGTGGTTCATATCAGAGGTCTGTAGGGCAGGATTATTTGATATCCATAAGCCAAGCCACAACCTCAAATGTAATAACAAGTGTTACTAGTGCCATAAACAGGTATTTGGTCCGGCAATGGATTAAATTTCCTTGCAAAATTGTGGACAGACAAAAGGCAAATAGAATTTTTAGAATCTCCAATAATGCATTCCCTGGTGCAACGGCAGCAGTTGACTGCACTCATATTGACATTCTTGCCCCAAAAGTGAATGAGGAAATTTATGTAAATCGGCATGGATATCTTTCACTTAATGTTCAAATGGTACGTACAGTTGAAAATTAAGTATACATGTGCCTTCACTTATCTTATGTCTCAAGTACACCAAATATTTTCTTTCTTCATTGCCCTTATTAGCAGTGAAACTTTTGTGTACTCAAGTATAATTAAATTTTGTCTATTAGATATGTGGGGCAGATCTTACTATATATAATGTTGTTGTCAAATTTCCTGGGTCACGTCACGATTCTGGCATTTGGATGAAATGTCCAGCCAGGGCCATCATGGAGATGTGGTATGGCCGTGGTGAAAGGAACACATTGATTTTAGGTTCGATTTATTTGATTTACTAGTAATTTTAATTTCTCTCCTTCTTTCAATTTTTGACATAGTGCCATGCATTTATTAATACATATTATAATTGAAAGTTGATGGATTTAAATATTTATTCTTTAATATTGCGTGTAGACGGTGAAATCATGAACCTTACAATGAGGACGGAAATCTTGGTGCGCTTCCGATCGTCATTTGCTCAAATTACGGGTCGCCAGTTAATGCGCTGGTGTTGCGAGGGAGGCCTCGGTAAATGTGAGCTTTCGTCCCGACAGCGTTTTCGTAATTTCACCCACTTTTAACAGAGATATCGGAACCAAATTCACCTCACTTATTATGCAAACCTTGCGCATTTGTAAAATACTTTCAACACAACAATGCATCATTTACTCTAGGAATGGGAAACTTTCAAACCTGAGAAGTGCGATTTTTCCTCTCCGCCATCTTGTGAAAAATGCCGTTTCCTCTTATCCACCGTACGTGGCGCAGCGATCGAGCAGTTGCTTCTCTAGCATACACAGACCTCTCCGACACAGTTTCTTCCCTCCTTCCACTCAAACTCACCCCGCAACCTCAGAGTAAATATATGAAGAGCGCTTATTGTAGCTGCGCAGTAGCCGGAATTTGAGGACAACATTGAAACCACGTGACTTCGGGGAAAATTGCGGGAATTTTGAATACGCGAATCCGCGATAACTCATTTTTTGAAAAATTTCCACGTACGACTGTGCAGGCTATTTTAAATAATTACGTCAAGCCACTACTACGACAACTATAGTATTATTAGAATACTTATCGAAGAACATTTTTTCCCAGGTAGACTTAAATATTAGTGATGAAGTCGACGTACGATTGGGCAACTCGTGCACTTAGAAAGACTAAATGAATACGCAGAGAAAATTAAAACTGCGAATTATGGTTACTAATAACAAAATAAGGGAGATCAAAAACATCACCACGGTCTTAAGAATCTGGATTAGTATAAAGTAGGTAAGCCTAACAGAAAATCGAACGCATTAAACATTGGACAAAACATCAACCCTAATCTGAAAATATCACACTCAAGTTATGGCATCCAGCCATTTAAGACCCAGGAAATGAGTTACAAAAAATACGAATAATGAAATAAGTACACAAATTACATTTAAGAGTGAGAAATCGATTTTTGCAATGATAAAAATTAATAGAAAAAGCACATTTTTATTTTGGTGAACATAGAAATTAGAGAAATAAGGGAACGTCGTGGGGAAAGTATAATCAACTACACACGGTAAACGTAAAGTTAATCTTCGAGGAAATAATTTTTAAATCAAACTACAATAGAATTGATACTCATCAAATCATTTATTTAATAATTGTCAGTCACCAGTAGATAATGAACTAAGTAAGCGATGAACATTTATGTTACAACCATAGAACCTCACAGGTACAATGTACAATTAACACAAAATTATGCCATGTATTAACAGAAATAGACAATTTCTACTTCATAACACCTAAGGTGCGATGGACTCCAGCCCCGAAAGCACAGACAATTTGAAATATTAAACAAAATCCATCACTGAAAACCACATAGTGGAAAAAGCTAATCGAATTGTAGAATATAAAGTACAAGGTTATAATACTTTGAGCCATAAAAATTCAGGGCCGGTTCATGAAAAATACCCATAGGAAACCCAGAAAATGAAGCAAAAAGCTAAGCAACTACATGCCAGAAGTAACACAAGCAACTATCTTATGACAAAAATTTAATAAACAGCATGAATTCATGCATAAATTAAAGTAATTATTATTAGGCATGTTAAAATGTTCATTTTCTCAGCAGATACTTCTTGAGAAAGGTGAAGAATCTAGTGAAAAGAATAAAATAAAACTGTCAAGTCCAAACTGATAAGCTACTGAAAACCCTTACTGTTACAGAAGCCAGCAATGAAGCAATAAGTAAAGAAATGATATTGTGGAAGATGATATACCATTCAAGGACGCTATTTCTGAAGAAATTATTAACCTTGAAGTTTCAATAAGAATTAGACAAAAAACATGGAGTTCAAGGAGAAACAGCTTGATGAAGAAAAGCCAGATTTAAGAAATAAAATTCAATGATGTCCATAGACATAACTTTCAGAGGAAATATTGCTCTAAAAGCACAATGCTAACTAATAAGATCAGACAATATTTAGGACAAGAAAAGTACCTGAAAGCACAAATTAATGTAGTAAAAAAATAAGCAATATCAATATAAATGTTATGAATCCACAAATACAACAGCAGTGAAAGTAATGCCATATACAAATGGTAATAGGCACTTCGTGATGGGAATTACAAGAGCGTCCCTCAGCACTTAAAAGAAAATCACAAGCACAAAATAAAAGGCAGCTTCTAGTAAATGCCAAAAGCATCCCTCAATAGGTACTCAGCACTAAAAGCAATACTATGAACAATTGGAAATGGACAGTTCGTCATGGCAATTACAAGAGCGTCCCTCAGCACTCAAAATAAAATCACAAGCACAAAATAACAGGCAGATTCTAGTAAATGTCAAAAGCATCCCCCAATAGGTACTCAGCACTAAAAGCAATACTATGAACAACTGGAAATGGGCAGTTCGTGACGGCAATTACAAGAGCGTACCTCAGCACTCAAAAGAAAATCACAAGCACAAAATAACAGGCAGCTTCAAATTAAATGGCAAGAGCATCCCCCAATACTCAGCACTAAAAGCAATACTATATACAAATGGAAATTGGCACTTCGTGATGGCAATTACAAGAGCGTACCTCAGCACTCAAAAGAAAAACACAAGCACAATATAACAGGCAGCTTCAAATTAAATGGCAAGAGCATCCCCCAAGAGTATTTCTTTGGAGGTGTGGTCGGTTCTGAATCTTCATCTGGGGTGAAAGCAACAACATCCGAGGCCACCACTGAAGGCACAGGATCACAAGAGTGGGGGACACCTGAAAGAATAATCAGTTAAGACAAGTAAAAAAATTAAACCAATTAAAAGGAAATCCATCACAATCATTAAAACAGACAACATTATATTTATTCCCAAGTGGTCTCCTCAATATAACACAGCCACGGAAATATATGCTAATTATTAATTGAGTAAAATAGGAGTGGTAATAGTAGCTCTTTCCACCACTCCATTGCAAACCCTTGTCACATTTCCATTAATCCAAAACATAGTTCTTTGTAGGACAAAGCAGATCACAGAAAAATGGCTACACATTCATCCTTCTTCTAACTTGTTTTAAAAGGCACATTTTATCTGTATAATTCCACGAAATGAATGCATTAAGTTCTGGTATCAAAATAATAGCAACGGATTAAGTACAATTCTAAATATACATCTATCTATGCACAAAAGGAAACTCCTATTTATCAAAAATAATTATGTATAAATTGGTATGAACGATAAATGCCAAGTTTTTATAGGTATTATAATACCTGCTTTCAATTAAGTTCTGCCTGGGTGAGTTCCTGGGTTTACAAGTAGCTCTCATCAGTGTTCCGGACAAGAATCATGTGAGAAAGGTATATTTTCTATTCAATGCTGAAGTGATCAAGTTTCAGGTAGGCAAATGAAAATGACTTAATATTAGGCAGTTAAGAAAAGCTGAGTCCAAAAATCAACAAGTTGAAAGGTTTAATATTTGAAGTTAATTCCCACAGGAGTGCTCATTCGCGGGAAAGTAATTACCGAACGATTTTACGAAAGATATTAATTTCCTTCGGATTACAGAACCTTTCAACGTAAAACAGAATCTATCTATATCTCTACTATCAAAAGAATTTCCTTTTCAGCACTTCATACTCGGTTTCACTCCAGTACCTCAATGTCTTGGGGGTGGAAAGAAATATTCAAAGAAAGACACCAAAACAGCAAATTTACCGAGGAGCCATCAAAATACAACGCAATCCTAATATTATTGACGAGTAATATTTCACAGTAGTAGGAACATCGGTCTGATGTAGCAAATCAATTTTCCCCAGGATTCAATACTAAATTCCATTTATTCAAAAAACATCAATTAGATGTCACTTACTTGCAAACACTGGCTCCACATTTTCCTCCCTACATTTCCTTTTCTTCTCCTTGGACTGAAGATGATCTGGAAAAACAAACACAGTTGGTTCAGCAGTGGCTTTAAGCCAGTGCCCGCCGAATTTCTCCCTGTCAAAGGAGTCCTCCGTAAAATGCTTGGAGCATATCTTGCTGTGTTCACTGGAGACGAAGTTCTCCCTCCTCACGTTTCTCACCCATTCCTTCCGTCGTTCCTCATTAACTGGGAATCTAAAGACAGTAAAGAGGAAGGCATCCACGGCAAATATGAATGGAAAAATACGTAAAAAAAATTCACAAAATTTGATTTCCTGACTTCGTCAAGATTTTCGTCTACAGAATAAACTTACCGCATTTCATGGTTCAGCAAGTACGCAGTTTAACACGAGCCATTAACTATTTACTAATAAAAGACTATTTGATTTATAACAGTGGTGCAATCATTTTAAATATCAGCAACCAAGGTTATGGATAGAAGCACACATTATTATAACCACGTGCTTTTATCACCAAACTAGCTAAACAATACATTACAACTTATTTTTTGCAGGGTAGTTCAAGCAGAAAGAAATAAAACGTATAGGTATAGATAGAAAAAAAATACGTACGAGTGGAAAGTAACTTTTCCACCTTTCACGTACGACTCCGTGCAATTCCATGCACAGCAATGTATCACCATCTTGCCGGTGCACTTGATCTTAATTTATAGACGAAATACGCTGTGTTTAGCCTCAAAGCTTCTTCTAATAGAAGAGCCAATACTTCTTCTTCAACGTGAGGGCCCTCGAATCACCTTGATAGGAATATTGCTGCCGAATTAATCGCAAAATTAATCCACCAGCACAGAAATCCTATACACACATATGGCAGATTTCAGCAAAACGTCCCGAGGTCACGTGGTCTACCCCTACCCCGACCCTTTCAATGTTGTCCGCATGCGCAGAAACCAAAAATCCCTCTCCCCTATCCTTACTCTGAGCCCGCAACAGCCATTTAACACAATCATTTTAAGACTAGAAATTCTTGGCCTCCCACGCGGTTGCAGCCCCACTAGTTGGAACTTGATTTCTTTCGCGGCCGTTGATAACACGATCGAAGTAGGAGATAAACGTCCTCTTATAAGGTTCTAGGGTGAAATCATGATCTCTCCACGCTTTCCCTGATTCAACTGTTTTACCATGATTCTTACCAGGATTTCGACCAGAGTTTTGAGTCGCTACAGGGACTCTTGGGACACCGGGGTGCGTTCCGAATCACGCATGCTGCGCATCAAAGCGCTTCAGGTCGTTCCGAATCGCGCTTTGGAGCGCTTCAAAGCGGCCCCGGAACGAGCATTTCCGGCAAACTGATGCGCGCATCAAGGCATCAGAAATTTCTGATGCAGTTGATGCGTAGACTCCGTAGCCCGCGAAAGTTGAAAGCATACTATTTGGTTGAAAGTGACCATGGAGACAATGGAGGTGGTGGTGGACCGTTATGAGACGGCTATCCAAATTTTATTAACGCCCGAGGAAGCACAGACGGCAAGAACAGATTATTGCAGATTAATTTAATAATTGGGTATTTTCCACGTACTTCAAACTACCGATATTCTGATTCTGTTACTTGAACTTATTGGATTGACTAAAAGTTTTCTAATCAAATAGTATGAATTTCGGTTTTAAAAGCTAAAGAAAGTCGAAGGTTGCGAATATTCCCGAGCACACTCCGAAAACAACCGAATGACCTGTGACGTCATTTTCGCTGTTTACATTTACACCCAGGCGTTTTATTATGCTTACAGTGGAAACTGGTGCGGTGAAATTAGTTTTGGACGTTTTTCTGTTTTTGATGTGACTTTAAATGGCATATGTAGATGGTGTTTTGTGCCACAATGCACAAATACATCGGTGAAAACACCGAACAAGAAATGCATTCACGCAATCACGACATTGCATGTTTGAAATTTCTTCCTTGGATTCCTCAATATCCACCTGTACAATGTATGCTTTACTTCGCACTTTGTGTTCTGGACATATTCTTGGAATGACTGTTCACAGTGGTCTATATCTCTTCACTTAGACGTATCCTATAGCATTATCACCATAACTCTCAAGAGAATCTTTATAATAAAGCAACACTTAAATTAAACTTTGAATAGACATTTAGGAGATGATAATCTATTTTTAGACATTTCTATAGCAGAGATGCCACTTATAGAAACCTCTACAACCAATCACAAATTAATGTATTAAGTGTGTTAAGTATTTGCAGCGCAAATATTTGGCAAGTACTGTGTTATGTTGATATGTTACTAAGGTACTGTTTGTTTACTGTTGCATGGACTGGTATGGACTTTGAGAAATAAAGAAGTATTATAATGATAATGAGTGTATTGGAAAAACAATTAATAGAGCTCATACGCCAAGTGCATAATTTTATGCATTAAAATGATAAACAACAGTAATAACGATTTTAAAAGCAAACCTTATGCTTACATTTTTTGTACTAAGGCTCCACGAATTTCGGAAGCAGTAAATCGCTCGTCCTTCTTCATAAAAACGCCTACCATAAACATATATACTTTGGGTAAATTATCTGATGTGGTTTTAATAAAACCATTGCACGCCATAGCCTTTGTTTCAATGAAAACTCTTTAAATATACGATCTCTTCTACAGTCCTTCACTTTCTCCCTCACAGCTGTCTATCGCTCAGCGAAAATGACGTCAAGCCAATCAGATTTCGTTTCGCAGCCGCGTAAAAAAATTTGAAATTTCGACTATTTTAATCTTAAATATCTCAATTAATATTGAATCAATTTTAAAACTATTTTCACTCCGCAAACTTGTTTGAGTTAAGGTAACATATAAAGATCCGTTTACTTAAATTTAAAATTTTGGAAAATACCCAATTAATAAATTAAAACCTATCTTCCACTAATAATACTCCACTGGATTTGGCCACGCGTTCCATGCTTCTCTGAAATGGATAAACAACTGTTAAATCTTCCACAAATTGACATACTCTACTTCTTCGTCAACAAATTACATTATAGTTTCCCGAGTAGCAAAAGAATATTGAAAAATTATTTCCAATAATTTTAAAATCAAAATGTCATAAGATGGCTAAACTCATGACTTATTCAAGATTTTAAAATAATGTATGAGGTATTGTTCTTTTAAAGTTCCGTTTCCTGTCATCTTTTTTGTTGACTTAATATATTTATGCATATATAGGAAGTGCTGAGGAGAGTGCATTTCATAGCAAAATAATGTTTATTTTATTTCATACATTGTTTTGAAAATTATTTTAAATCTATTTTAAACAAATTAAAATTATTTTGAAATAATTTTAAAAACCTCATAAATATACGTGGTATGCATATAATTATAGCCATATTAAAGTGTTAAAATATACCAGTATAATAATTCTCGGAGCTTCAAATAGTGTGAGGTGACCGACAGCTATAATTTTGCATAAAATAACCGATAAAATCGGAATTGATTTTATTTTCCCAGTGAATTATATTTTACGTATTTTTAAAATACTGGGAAAGCATATCGGTGAGACACGATAAAATAATTTAGTTGATAATAATGAGGTTATTCAGTTGCGGTTCTCAACCGGTATCGGTATACTAGCCGGTGTATCGGCCGCGACACTCGATATTTAGTAGTTTGGTTGCGATAAAGCTTTCGTAAATCGTGAGACATATTTCGCGGAAAATGTTTCTAGTAGAGATCCGGCTTCAGAATAAACTGAATGGATAGGGTTTGAAACATTTAGTCAGAATAACCTATTGTGAACAACTGGTCATGCAGTCTAAAACAATAAAAAAACCAGAGTAATCTACATTATCAAATACCAATTACACGCCGATTAAAAATTACCTCGAGAGTTATAACGATTACAAAAATGTAACGATTTCTCCTGGAGTAAAGTACGAGTAACATTACAATTGGAGAAAAGTAACGATTAGTAGTAAAAGTAAATCAGATGTAATCTTTACCGGTACTCGGATTACTTGCAATCAATTACTTCCCATCACTGCCCATTATCGTACAGCAATGGGTGAAATTTACACGGAAATAAAATCAGCCTTCAAAACCACTGGGAAACCACTTGTTAGTAAAAGGAAATTATTTTTTATATGCCAAAGCGTCTGCCTTTTCATTTCCGGCTATCACATGCCCCGGGACCCAAAGGAACCAAACACGTACTCCCTTTCTACTGAGAGACAGCAGGGATGAATGTATGTCTTGAACTATGAATGAATTTTTAATATTTAATGTCCTTCCGACATACATCAAGGAAGAAAAAAACATCCGAAAGTTTCTTTATGAAATAAAATCCTGGCTACTTCTTATAAAAAAAATATAGAGATCTTTTTCTGTAATACTCATGTAATAAATACTGAATTAATTGTAAAAAAATGAAAGCTTTGGAAATGATTTTGTTACTGCTCTTGTTAATGTTCTACAACAGCAAATCATGTATGTATCTTACTCATAACCACTGTCATCGGTGTTTTATCGTTGTGTCAATTCCCCTATTACTACTGTCATAATTTTCACAGGATTTTATTAATTTTTTTTTGTGTACAATTCTACTCGTGTATATTTTGTTAGCAGTTTTGCATGGATAACATGATATTAGCCCCAATACAGGTGTATTCCTTAGGGGTTGCCCAATTACTGTTTTTGTAAAAATGGACTGAAATAAAATTTCTAATTCTAATTATCGGGTTCGTGGGTGAAAAGTCGGAAATGGATTGTATGGAGCTCAAGTAATCGGTGCATATAACGAAGGAACAACCTTCGTCGCATAAGTTGTCAAGAGCCATTTTCATGGCATATAATTCCGTTGTGTATACACTACACAGTGGATCTAATTTTGATTTCACGACTCCTTGGCTAGGCGAGAACGCTGCGCAGACACAAGCCAACTCCGACTTTGATCCGCCAGTGTACACTGGAATAACATCGGAGTGATTACTTAGAAACATTTAAAACTGACGCTGGTATTCCAAGGGAGTGGTGAAGGATTTTGGACGATTGCACATGACAGTTTTAACCACGGGGGTGGGTGACAGGGTACACATTAGGCACCCTAAAATCACATCCACGAATAAAATCATTAAAACGTGCACAAACGGGCCTAGTGGCCTTCGTCCGTCGGTTAAAAATTTCTAAAAAAAAACGTGGTTTAAAAAGTATATTAAAACATGGGTGTGCTGTCATGGATAAAACTTTGGAGACATAATTGCACATAAGCGCGTTTCTGCTGTGGCCTAGAGGAGGCTCCCCTACATCAGAATAGATGCTTATGACCTGGCTTGTCCGAAATGTCCCCGTACAGAGTCGCAACTCCGCGTTGTGCACGGGGGACAGTGTTCGCAGGCACGACTCGCGGACGGACGCATAAACAAAACAACCGTAGTCTTATTTAGAGCGCACCAATGTGCGATACAATAAAAGCAATGTTGTGCGATATGCTCCCCACGATATGTGACTTAAACTTGCACCCCTTCTTTTTTTTAGTGGTAAAGCAAAGTGATGTCGGGCGGGTCTCGCGCCCTTGACGCGCCACACACGTGGCAGGCACTCAGGAACTTAGCGTCAAATGCGTAGAAGTCTGTTTGAGAGGCTGGATTTTCCCTAAATCTTGAGTGCACTGTACTTAACACTTATTCTTTGCACTGCTTTCATGGAATGTTTCCTCATCTAATGCTTTTACCCTTGGGTCTAATCCCTCAGCCGCGTGCGGGCGGCAATAAACCTAGCGGTCTGTGCGCTCCCCGTGCCCTTCGTCTGCGGCGGCTACTCCCTTATGCACCCAGATTTGTTCCTTCACTTTCAACACGTGCATGTTACCATTCTGCTAACTGGGTTTTTCCAAAAATATGCCCTCTATGCGATTGGCTAGAGTGTTCCGTTCATTTGTGGCCGAGTGCTAGACATCAGTCTCCCTTCAGTCGTCGTTGTCGAGGTTTGTTCCGAAGGACGTTCACAGTGTCATTGCCCAGCTATGGATCCACATGGACTCGCCATAGTTTACATTGTGTGCTCTTGGAAAAAAGAGGAGTGTCCATGGATCAGAAGAAATCGTTCGTGCTAGAGTTTTTACACAAGAAACTTAATTTGGAAGGAGACGGGAAATTGCAAACTTTGCTTGCGACCTTCATTCAAAAAGTATTTTTCCATCAGTATTTCCGAAAGTGGGCTGAGTGCTCCTGATTGAACAGCAGATTTGTGAAGAAAAATAGAATTTGGTTAAATCAGCCGATGAGATTTCCTACCGCTTTCGTAAAATATCTCCAATGTACATCTGTTTCAGGTGAGTGCTAATGTTAGCGGAAAATGATAAGACGTAAGCAACTAGCTGAATATTTCATTCCTTGATTTCTTATGTTACAACATTTTATTATTTATTTCTTTATTCATCATTGTTTTAGGATTAACAAAAAGCACACCTCATGGAAGGCCATCAGTGCATTTTGATAGCGCAAGATCTAAGCGTAGAAAAGTAGTGAAATTCAGAAGTTCCACTTCCCTAGAGGAGTTAAGTGTAGCGACTTCCATGGAATTACGCGCTGCAGGAGACGATGCAGCAGCAAGGTTGTGAAAGAGATGACAACTACAACCCCAACAAGAGGAAAGCGAATGCTTTCTAAATGGGAGGGCTAAAGACGCTCCAAAAAGAAAGCTCTCGGAAGAGGAAGAGCTGTTTCTCTGATTGTGACGACGCAATTGACGAAGAGTCAATATCTCCTCATTCGGGAGGCGGCGAAATTTCATGGCCACGATATATATCCAAATTATGAAAGGGTAAAAGCAGCAAAATAGGTGGCTTATCCGGAAGGGATAATCATTTCAGAAGAAAAGTGTGAAGTAGAATTACAGTCTCTGCTTTATCATACAGCTGCAAGAATTATTTCTTACATTGCAGGATAGAGGCGAGGAAATTTTCGCTTCGTGTTAATTGATATCTAAGTCATAGATATTAGACATACCAAATCCTGGTCAAGGAACGGATGAACTAAGGATAGAAACACTGCCCGACGCTTTTTTACATTCCTAAGCTTTCGTCGGAAATTTGCGGTATGTTAGCAATTTATTGATTTAAGAATGTTCCCAAAATTGAAGCTCTATGATCAGCAAAATACTTGTAAATTACCAAATAATTACAACCCATTTCTGTTCCAATTCTAGGTATCGACGAGGAAATTATTGTAATATTTTCCACAATTTTGAAACCCTATCATCTGGGCTTCAAATAAATCATACCGCGTTTTCTGACTACTGCTCCAGCACTGCTTCTAATTATGTAAGGTTATACCTATGGTATCATATGCCACCTACTGTCCACAAAGTGCTCCTTCATGGAAAGTCTATTGCAAAGACGGCAGTGCTCCCGATAGGCCAGCTATTAGAGGAATCGAGGCACAAGGACATACGAAGATACCGGGCGCATCACAAGCGAAAAATTTCGCGATCTGCTGAATTCGAGGATCTTTTTCGAAGGCCTCTCCTCACTTCAGATAAGTTTATATTAGCACATGATCTTCCAAAAAAAATAAGAAAAATATACCAAAAGAAGCTCGGGACCTCCTTTTGATGGAACTGCCCACCAGTTCCGATGAGGATAGTGACGCGACTCGGATGAATATAATAAATAGTTTAGTGCATTCATATCTATCATTTGTAATAGTTTTGAAATTAATAAATTCATGTTTTACATATTTAACAATTAAATTGATTGTTTTAAAAACTCACCCTGCTTTTGAATTGCTACCTGGTAAATTAAAATAGCTTTTGATACCTTAACGGTTCAGATAATCGATTTTCTGATTTTACCGTCTCCACCATTTTGTTTACAACTAGGCCTCAGTACCATCAATTGGCTCAATATTTCAAAGTTTGTATAAGGAGCCTAAAATTATTCAACTGTGAATAAATCGTATTTCTAATTTTAAAAATGTGGAAGATATGATTTTTGGCCAGCTTTTTCTGATTTCAGAGGGGTTATTCGGGAATGTCGTCGGTCATAATGTCGTTACTCATTCATTGAGGCATTCAATGAACGGCAAAAAGACCCAATCGAACGACATTTTGAACGAATCTATGAGCTGATGTCAGAGCCGTTGGCTCAGTTTTGTGTTTTGTTTTTAGCGCACCGCTACGAGTTTCGCATTTGTTTTTATTGCAATTTGGCGGTATACAGAAATGGAGAACATTGAAGGCTGTGAGTTTTCAACCTAGGATTATGAATTATGTGTAATTTAGCATTTATGTTTGTGTTTACATAGAAGAGTTAAACAATGTTTTATGTCATGAATACATGGATTTAATTAATTAACGGCGGTTGAGGTTGTTAATAACGTTATCATCATTATCCAGTTCCGTAGTAATATTTATTTTTGTACGTCCGTTTTACTATTAGAGGCAGAAAAATTTAGTTTTAATTAATCATAGGCAACCGTTACGTGACTCATCGACAGAAGGAACTCCTGTCCTTCATGGAAACTCACAAATCCCTGGCCTTCGGATTATGCAAAGGACCCGAAGGGGCCCTCTTGAAGCGGCAGTTGTGGGAGCGCCTCTCTGCGTCCCTCAATGCCGTGGAAGGGGGCTCCGTGAAGACAACGGACAAGTGGGAGAGAATAAGTTGAATTAAAAATTGCTATGAAGTGTCATTATATTCGTGATAAATTAAGTCACCTCCTTCAATATCAAAACATTGACAGTTCTATGTCTGCAAATCGATGTTTCCAATTATGAGATGTACAAATGTACGGATCTTTCTCATTTGTGAGGGCAGACTTCCTATGTATTTGTTTGACAAGTACAAGTAATTGATACACTACTGGTTTTTCAGTCATGGCGGGACTGGCGGAGTGACGCCAAAAAGAGGGCGTCACAGTTGGCCCGCCACTGCAAACAGACTGGGGGTGGACCTCCAATGAAGACCCTGTCTGACCAGGATGAGAGGCTTCTTTCCCTTTTTGGGGGGAAAAAAGTCCTGGTCAGCGGGGTCGACGTTGAGGACGACTTAGAGGTAAGGTATTAATGGGTAGAAATATGTGAAATAAATGTCATTGTTAACTCTTAGGTTTTGCATCTTGATGACAAACTGATTTCATATTTGTTTCATCAGGGTACCACCTTCACCTCCACCCCCTCTCTGCCACCCCACAATCCCACCCAACGGCATGCTCCCCTACCCACCTCATCCTCCCAACCTTCCCCATCCCTACATCACTCCCAACCTTCCACATCCCAACATCACTCCCAACCTTCCACATTCCTACATCACTCCCAACCTTCCACATCCCTACATCACTCCCAACCTTCCACATCCCTACATCACTCCCAACCTTCCCCATCCCTACATCACTCCCACCCTTCCACATCCCAACATCACTCCCAACCTTCCACATCCCAACATCACTCCCAACCTTCCACATCCCTACATCACTCCCAACCTTCCACATCCCTACATCACTCCCAACCTTCCACATCCCAACATCACTCCCAACCTTCCACATCCCTACATCACTCCCAACCTTCCCCATCCCTACATCACTCCCAACCTTCCCCATCCCTACATCACTCCCAACCATCTACCTCAACAAACGTCCCACTTCATGTATCGACCCCAACCTCTCACCAAACATCCCAATCAACCTCATCTTCCCCAACCCCATCCCATTCACCAGACCCCACGCATGCCGTTGGCCCAAGGTTCGGCAGCAGCAAGAGGCCAAGGCGTGACGCTGGTAAAATGTTATATTTAAATTATTTAATATCGTTAACTGACCTCAATTTGTGACCCAAGGAAAAGCATTATGGCCTTCTTATATTATCATGATCTCGGAATATATTCCACATGCATTGTTTTCCTGCAATGTCTTTGTGAAGATAATACTTTTCTGCATTTTTGCTTTATACATACACAGATTTACTTGTGGACCCAACATATAGCTTATATTCCTATTTAACAGTAGATTTCGAGGACAGGATCCTCGAGGCCAGGGAGGAGGACCTGCAGTTGAAAAGGAGGCAGGTGGCTCAACTGCAGGCCCTTACCAGCAGCATGGGTGATGCGGTGGAGGAGATGAAGAAGTTGAGGGAAGAGGTTCGCCACCTGAGGCTAGAGGTTCAGCAGAATAATATCGCATCGCTCACCATTGCCCAGGTGGTGACCGGGAATGAGGCGACCATCATGGAGGCTCTGCAAGTGTGAAGATATTTATTATCCATCATGATAATACACCTAATTCTATGTAATAGAAACTATGGCTAAATTGCTGCAGAAAGTTCCTAATGTTCTTATTCTTCATGTATTTCAGGTACATAGAAAATAACAGGAGATAGGTTTTTTGTTATAATTTTATTTATTATTTTTGTATAGTTTTATTTTTAATTGCAGAGGTTACTTTTTATTTTCTTTGTTTTAATAGTTTACTACCCTAATTACTTATAATTTTTTTTAAAACTATAAAGGAGTTATTTATTTTTCTTAAGTTTTTTTATAATTACGTAGGTTCCACAGCAAAAACGAAGTAAACGGAAGTGGAAGCTCTTCAAGTGTGAAGATATTTATTATCCATCATGATAATACACCTAATTCTATGTAATAGAAACTATGGCTGATTTGCTGCAGAAAGTTCCTAATGTTCTTATTCTTTATGTATTTCAAAAAAAATTTAAAATCATGAAGTTGCATGGTGCTTAAAGAGTTATTAGCGAAAACAGGGAACATGGTAGCCTAGTGGGTTGAGTGCTTGGCTACTGATTGATGGGTTGGTTCAAATCCCGGGTGAAGCCTTTGGACACCCCCAAACAAAAAAACCTATGAGTAGGAGGTGGCTCAGGGAAAGGAACTGGCCCTCATAACCTTAATGTGTGAAATGCACTGGCCTCTTATGGTGTGAGCTTTATCCTCAACTGAATGGACCTTCTGTCCTTGTAATGGAAAACCAGATACCTTCCACTGGAGCATAGATGGCCTATGGTATAACTATGAAAAAACACATCTCTCATACTTTGCTCTCCTTCAATGAATTTTACCAGGAGTGACTGTACCTTTTTAAAATTTGTTAATTTATACATCATGTCGATCTGCCACAAGGCGAAAAGATATATCATTACATTCCTATTGTTGATATGTCTACCAAAGTTTACTTGTTTGACAAGATACTGAACCATCCTAAAGATATTTTTCAAAACAAATGTTACATACATTACAAATGTTTATTTATAATGAAATTGTTATATTTAATATTTATGATTGGGTAACCAAATCTATTTTAGGTAATTGAACTGGCTGTCTGTGATGTTGTGTGCCTTTTTGGAACATGTACGTTTTTACAATTTCCTTCCATATAAAAGATCCAGACGCATTTCAAAGATATGTTTATACATATTCTCTTTATGCTACTTATATTCAACACGGTAATATATCTATGTATTTATGCTGCGGTGAAATATATTTCCAGCAGGGTAATCTGTCAATTTCCGTGATATTGTTGTCTACTTATTAAGGATACGGAGTGATTTAACTTATTCACAATTTGCTCCAGTTTGTTTTTATAAAAGATCCAGAGGCATTCTACTGATACAATTATTCTCAAGGACATTTTTATTCCCAATATTAATCTACTTACATATTTAAGCAGCGGTGAGCGTACTGTTCCAGCAATCTCCCTTCCTTCCTCATATTGTTCTCCATTTTTTTATAATGTAGTGTGATGGAACCTTCTTTCCTGATATCACTGTCTATATATTTATAATGTGGAGTGATTGAACCTTATTAAAATTTTTTACAGCCAATTTTCATGAAAGATCCAAATGGCTTCCAAAAATATAAATGTACAATTTTTTTCCTAGTCTACTTTCACTATAAAAGTTAATCTATTTACACATTTACGCTGTGTGACAATATGTCTTCCAGAAAAGTAATTTTCCTATGCCTGTGATATTGTACTCCACTGACTTGGAATTCTTTGTAACTATTGATGCTTTGGAAACCTTGATTACTGCTGCTATTGAAATAAAATTTAGTATTTAATATTCAACAAAAGTTTTCTTTTTATAGAATGGATCTCCTTTCTCATGATAATGTAAAGTTATATGTATGGTTAACTAAGAAATGGAACAAGATCAGTTTACTTCAACTTGTTTAATAACATTTTATGCCAAATATGATAGTACAATGGGAACTACTGAATAATTTGAAAATAGTCTCTATGTACAAATAAATGGAAATTAAAATGACAACGAAAATAGGAATTATAGATACATAGAACTACAATGAAAACACAGAAAAGAATTAAAAATTGACATTCACACGGAGAAAAGTAACACACATCATTTGTAACTCAACTTGAACAACACTTATGACAAAATGAAACACTGAAGTTTTGTATTTGGCATATGCCAAATACTTTGATATGTACAATTGGCGTAGCATTGAGGAGGAATGAAGACGAAGAGAAAATGCAATGAGGAGAAATGTTTTGAGACAATTAAGAGATAGTGAAGTTCCATCTGCCTTACCGGAGAGCGTTTTTGGGGGAATTTACCAGCTATCGAATGTCATGGTGACAGCTGTAGTGGAAGAAATTAGGCCTTACTGTCCAGAACCCACTCTTGCTGTGACATAAATGTGAGGGCTGTATGCCTTCCATTTCTAGGGTCAGGGTTCTTATCAAAAGTCGGCTGCAAGCGATAGTAACCTCGGCCTGAGCCGAGCTATACAAGAGGTTACTCATACCCTAAATAACCTCAACATTGTCAGAAAGCGGGTGGAATTCCCTTTGAACTTTCAGGAATTCCAGTGTACGTGTAATACCTGAAGTCCTTGGATATGTAGATGGGACTCATCCGAGCTGCCATTAAAGGCTCCCGCCAAAAATGAGCATCTGCTCCTGAACCGGAAATCACTCAACTGCCAACTCGGATGCTGTGAATCATGATTGCACAAGCAAGATACCCAGGTAGTAATCACGATTCCTTTGTCTGGACCAAAGATGTGGGCAACCAAAGAAATGTGTTGGCTGTTGGTTAAATAGAAAGTGGGTGATTATTAGTAGTGAACGTTTAGAAAAATTGAGGCTATACTTTGGTTGGGTCTATTCCAAGGTGGTCATAGATACTTACTGAAGCCATGACTACTAACATTCCAACTTAATGCTCTTCCAGGATGTTGTGAGGCTTCGTACAGCCGTATTCATGCAAGAGGTCGCTCAGCAATGGAGATTAGCATATGGATTGTCGAAAGGAAGATTTTGGAGTGAACACCAGCAAAGAGTGCTGGATCCACAACAGGCTGGATGGATCTTCAAAGCACCTTGTGTTCCCCTCAACATGTGCATGACGGTAAACAACTGTCGCCAGCAGAAGAGGGAAGTGAGATAAACCATGACACAGCAGAAGTACAGGCAGAGGAAGCTGAAGGCCCGCCAACTACACCATGCTTCAAGGAAGCAGAGTCAGTAAGCGGGGAAACAATCCACCACCTATCCTGCGAAAGAAAGAGACAAGAGTAGAGTAAAGTATGAGAATCTTGGGATCATCTTTCATCGTTAGCAGCATCCATATATAGGAAGAAGGAGATAACCCAGGTCTTAATTGCAATAAATACTATAATTAACATGCATTTAAATATTATGTTCAAATAGGATTCTGATGACATCGAGCAAACATGACATGTTATACATGCCATTTCACTTACTAGCGTCCAAGTTTCTTCAAAACATTTTATATGCATACTTTACATCTGATCGAACCATAAAATTAAAAAGTGAAATAATAATGAAATTATCCAAAATCCAATGAGAATATAATTTGCACATACTAACGAAGGTGGCGGATTATTTCCTCTCTTACTGCTCGAGCTTCCTGCAAGTGCAGTCGAGCAGGTTGCCCGACAAGGACCTCTACCCCTTCATCACCTCTTTCGTCTGCGTCATGGCGTTCCTCAACTTCCACATCTGCTACTGGTGGCAGTCTTGCCTTCATACACATGTTGTGAAGAACACAACATGCCCTAAATATGCATCCAGCCTTCTGTGGATCATACTCCAGCACTCTGTACCCATGCACACAACGAAATCTTCCTTTCAACACTCCTATGCATCTCTCCACCGTTGAGCGGGCTCTTACATGGATATCGGTGTACCTTGCCTCAGGAGATCCTGGTACAGCATTGACTATGGGTGTCTGTAGCCATGGCTCGTGAGGGTATCCAGAGTCACCTGAAAGTTGTCATAAGATCCTGGTACAGCATTGAGTATGGGTGTCTGTAGCCATGGCTCGTAAGGGTATCCAGAGTCACCTGAAAGTTGTCATTACCTTAATATTATACGACCTCATGAAAGCATACAGGATAAGCCATACTCCATTTCATATTTACCCAACAACCAACACTTTTCATTGGCTGCCCACATCTCCACCATCCTCTCTCGGACAGCAGAGTTGGCCCAGATATATGAGTCGTGGTTACTCCCAGGGTATCTTGCCAGCACATTCATGATTATCATGTCTACATCACAAACCTAAGAGATATGTACATTAGTTCTGTATCACATTGTTACAAATCAGGGCTTATGAGAAATACTTACAATTTGGTAGTTAAGTGAGTGACGTACTTTCCGGTTCAGGTACAGATGCTCGTTTTCGGCGGGAGTCTTTATGGTAACATGAGTCCCATCTACAAAACCCAGGACTTCAGGTATAACACACACACGGGAATTCCTGAAAGTAAGAGAACACCCATTTATGCAGTTTTTGAATGAGCAACTTCAAACCATAACTCTCGAATGATTACCTATTTAATAGCATGGAAAAATGAGGTGGTACAAATATCAATGTATTCATTGACACTAACACCCATGTTCGTGCAAATGAAATTATTGTTGCCAGTGTTCACAGAATCAATAAGCTCCAACAAATTCCTTTTTTTACTCACCTCTGAATTACACTCCGAACATCATTCCGGTTCAAAGGGAATTCCATCCATTTTCGGACAATGTTGCGGTTATTTAAGGCATGAGTAACCTCTTGTATTGCTCGGCTCACGCTCACTTGGCTCAGGCCAAGGTTACTGTCGCTTCCAGCCGACTTTTGATACGAACCCTGGCCATAAAAATGGAGGGCACACAACACCTAATAGAAAATGTCATAAAGATTACGGCCATTGGTTACGTGCAGGATATCTCCACATTCCAATGCAACACACGTCTCTTACCTTGATTTCCAAGGGTATTGTGACAGCACGAGTGGGTACGGGACAGTAAGGCCTAATTTCCTCCACTAGCGCCCTCGCCATGTCCTTTGTTAGCCGGTAAAGTCCCACAAAAACGTTCTCCCGCGAGGCAAATGGATCTGCACCATCTCTTAACTGTCTCAACCTATTTCTCCTCATCGCATTTTCTCTCAGTATATCTTCGTCCTCATTCCTACGCCGCCTCGCAATTGCAGCTTCCAAAGCCCAATCATCCATGTCTATGAAATATTAACGGATGGAAGGTTATCCATGAAAAATAATTCGTACGAAACTCTTTAAATATATGCGTCCAACATGTGTGCAAGTCGAAAATAACTTCCAATCACATGAGCGTCAACGGCATGGTGAGATATCTTTGAAACTCAGCAGGGAAAGGAATTCCTTTTCAGTAACTCAAACCCAAGGCATCCAAATAGTATTTACAAATGAAATCACTGTTGGATGAGTGAGATTCTGATTGCGTAGATCATACCCATTAGCATGGCAATAATAATTATTTCTACGAAGAAGACTGATTTTCCACTAGGTATACAACTATGAAAGCATGAAATAGATTAAATACGAGGATTTCTATAAGTATAAACGCCGGGATTGTCATTAATCAACCTCGAATTGTGAAAATATGTTAGAAGTAAATAAGCATTACTTACTTGACTCTCAAATACCGCCAAAACAATAAACAAAACACTAACGGAAAGCGCTTGAAAAGTTCGGCTGCGGAGGCGGGGCGGGGGGGATTTCCCATGATGCCCTTTAATTCCCGTCGCGACGCTAGCGCCGTCCACCGAAAAATTACGGTCGACACGGAAGCTTCGGTTTTGAGTCGGTCCGTGAACGAAGAACTGCCAAATGAGCCGTGGGCGCCATCTTCGTCGAGATTGATGACGTATTTCTAAAAATGAGGGAAGTGATGACGTAATGTCACCGTTATCGACATTCCCGGATAACCCCCCAGGGGCCTGATTCTGATGCTTTCCCGATGTTCAATTGTTCCACCAAAACGTCATTAGTTACCACCAAAACGTCATTAGTTTCCACCAAAACGTCGTGACTACGTCACACTTTCCACCTTCCACCAGAGAATCGTTCACTACATCGTTCAATGACTGGTGGAAAGTCAAGCTTCCCTTCCACCCGTCTTCCACTTGGTGGAACAGCGCTAGTGTCGTGGTGGAAACTTTCCGACGGAAGTAAGCGTGCGGAAGGTAGACATTTTTTTGTTCGCGGTTTCGAGGTAAGTTGGAAATCGGCATAAGTTTGTGATGTTCGGCTCTCCAGAGGGGGTCATTGAGCCGTTCATTTAATGGATCAAGAGTCGTTCAATGAACGAACGGTGGAACTTTCCACCAGTCTTCCACTAGTGGAACATCAGAATCGGGCCCCAGCTTCGGATCATGTGCTTCGGACCTTGGGCGATCGTGAGCCGTTCATTAAGAGAACGAAACGGATCTCCCGCCTTCCTGCAAAGAGTCATTAAAAAGGTGACATAACAAAATAACCCCCTCATATGACCTCTGGAGCTTTCATGACACAGAAGCAGCGTCACACAGAATCCTGTATTATGAAGAAGTCGCCGGTCAGACACCATTTGAGTTATGGCAATTCCTCAACCCATTCGTCGTTGACCGCCATTTGAATCCTTTTTCAGTGTGGGAGTCTGAATGAAAACTGAATACCCTCACTTATATATCTGGTATCCGAGAAGTACCTGCCAAGAGTAGCAACATCAGTTCCATCAGAGACTCGCTTTTCCGAGATGAGACTAATTCAATCTGATCTGAAAAGCCGCATTACCAGTACCCACTTATATAAATTGCAATTTTTTGCTTCAGTTACTATAAACATTTGGCAATCTTCCAAAATTTAAATAAAGTTAAGAAGTTTTTCCCAACTCTGTTCCCTGACACGCCTCCTGGCGGTTTATCTACATTTTACAGTTTGTACTCATGATAATATTAACCTTATACAATTAAAAAGATATATTTGACCTTATTTTTGGAGAGACCATAAACTCGCAAGCTATGTTTTGTATCTTGTCATAATTGAATCGATTAATCGATGTATCGATTAATAAAATCAATCAATCGGGCGCGATTCATCGGCTCCTTGCAATTCATCGATTTACAAAATATCGATTATTTTATGACAATCAGCCATCCATCATAATTAGTCACATACACACCGATTTACAGTAAACCTCGCCAAAATAATGATTCTACCTTCTGTTATTTATATTTTTATCCTTCTGATTGTTAGAGTGGGAGAGTATTATGTTTTTGTGTCATTCATTAAATTTCTGTTGTTTGAATTGAGCGGTGGCCGGTGCGATTTTTGTTTGTCTTTTGTTTTTGGCGAAGTTTTTTGGAGCACATTGTCGTTCTTCGCCAGTCTTTCCCTGTCTTTGTAGAGATGTGATTGCTCTGAGCAATAAAATATTTAGCAAATGAGTCTTGCTTTTTAATACTGATCTCTCCTCAACTGCTCTGACTAACAAAATGATGGTTCATACTTCACTGTGGCCGCTCGTCACTTCAATCATCATGTTATTGCAGCCTCGAAACTTCTCCGATGTCAAGAATATCTATTGTCACATTAAATGTACGGTCCATAAAAAGCCAAGACAAATGGGCTCAAATGATTGCCTTCGTTAATGAACAAAAGCCAGACGTATTTCTCATGCAAGAAACGATTATTGACTCGGAACAATGCCTTGGACTACAAGGATATAAAGTGTTTTTAAATTCACCGCGTACTCTACACACGGTGACAGCCATTGCCATAAGAGCTTCTTAGAAACGATTTTATAGCATCTCACTGCGTAATATTTCAAGGGCATGCTCAAGAGGTGACTCTCCTATTAAATAATGAACTTCTTCGCATATTATGTATTTACAAACCGCGGGACGCAGAAGCAGCACTAGACGTTACTGAGGCTGTCAATCATCATCTCACTACTCTCTCTCTCTCTCTGTAACAATTACCATCCAACACAACCTTAATAATTGCAGGTGATTTTAACACGAATCTTAATCCTATTATTTTATTTATATGTAATTTATGCGTAATTTATTGCACCGTTCGGGAAGACCTTAATCTGAAACTGCAAAGGTCACTGCATGCTTGCCTTCGATTCATTTATCTGATTCCAAAATTCGACCATATATCCAACGCTTACCAACTAGCAAATTTCCTTTAGCACAACACGGAACACTTTAACAACACGGAACCGCAGGAAATACTTTTTAGGTTCCCTCATTTTCTAAATCCTCAAGTTTAAACAACCTGCCTATTTAACCGAACTCTTTACATACACTTCCGAGGTTCGAAACAGAAACCTGCGCACTCCCCCCTGATGCACTTTATATCCCAACCCATAGATATCAACTCTACTCCACAACTCCTTCTCGGTAGAAGCAGTTAGACTCTGGGAATTCTCTCCCCCATGGTATTCTATCATCGGTGAACTTATTCCAGACAAAATTATTCCACTACCTTCGCAATCCCACTCCATCTTTCTCATAATATCTGTTACATTTTCCTGTTAATAAACTGATTTGTATAATTTAAATAATGATGTGTCATTGAGTCGAGTCTTATGTTGTGAAACTTGTATTTTACTTTTTACTATTCGATTTGAAATAAACGTTTCACTAAATTTAGTTGTTAACTTTTACACCTGTTTTCAACTGAAATATTGTCGTTTGATGTTTTTTTTTGGTTTATTTTTGTATTCTACATTTGTTTAGATGCCCTTCGAGGCCTTTATCTTTATTTTTGTATGTATTTGTATTTTTTGTATTTAATTCATATGTGTTAAGTATCCACCTAAACCCAGGGGACATGGGATCCCTGGTTCTAAATAAAAGATATTCTGCTTCTTCTTCTTATGGTAGGTAGATTTGGATTTATAGGGTGCGTCGACAGCTATGGTCATTTTGCACCACGCACAATCTAGTTTATATAAAAAAATAATATGAATGAATATAAATCTAGACAAAAGGTATCATTAAAAGCCCAAAAATATAAAAAATATAAATATAAAAATAATAAATATAAAAATATATTAGATTTTGCTTATTAAATTAGTTTCCTTTAAAAGGGAAATTACATGATTTAGTCGATCGGCATCGTTGCCTAGAACTTGTTCTAGGTCGCCACTGATGCCTAGCCTGCTTCGTGTGTCCCGATATTTGTCACACTCCATCAGGATATGTCGCACACTGAGAGGACAGTCACAGTCATCACATCGAGGAGGAATTTTCTCTTCTGTAAAGAGGAACGAGTGGGTCAGGGCGCAATGCCCGATTCTTAAACGTGTGATGACGACTTCCTCTCTGCGATTACCCCTGATGGAAGTGGGCCACCCTGTCGTTACCGGTTTAACTGTCCGTAACTTATTGTTTGGGACATCACTCCACAGTTCACTCCACTGATCTAGGACTACTTTACGTAAAGTAGATTGCAGGTCCTGGTAGGGTACCAGCGTCGTCGTCGGCTCAGGGATATTTAGAGCATCTTTTGCAGCTGCATCCGCCTTCTCATTCCCGGCAATTCCCACATGACCAGGGACCCAGAGGAACTTAATGGCAATTCCTCTTCTATTAAGGCATAGGAGGTTATAGTGTATGCTCTGGACAATGGGGTGTTCGGATGAAAAGCCAGAAATGGACTGAAGAGCACTCATCGAGTCCGTGCAAATGACAATCGCTTTAGCACTCTTCCCGATCCCATCTAGAGCCATCTTAATGACTAGCAGCTCGGCTGTGTATATGCTACACAGCGGGCTGAGTCTGGCCTCGATGACCCCGTGGTGAGAGGAGGTAACCGCGCATGAGCAAGCTGCATCCGACTTAGAACCATCAGTGAATATGGGAATGAAGTCGGAGTAACGAAAGAGAAATTCGTTAAAAAGACGCTGGTATTCTAGATCAGTGGTGTAAGCTTTCGGGCGTCTACTGAGACCCATGTGGATTTCAGGGGACGGAATTATCCAAGGTGGGTAACTTGAGTACCCAATCGGATATAAATCTGGGAGCCTTAACCCGGTTGCTTGAATAAATAAATTAAAGCGAACACCAAGCGGCTTGGTGGCCCTTGTCCGTCTGCTAAAAAGTTCTAAAAATCGGGGGTTAAAAATCACGTTAAAACACGGATGGTTCTTTGTCGCTAAAATCTTGGCCGCATAGGAGCACATTAAAATGTTTCTACGGTGCGACAACGGCGGTTCACCGGCATCAGCATAGATTCTAAGGACCGGGCTGGTCCGAAAAGCACCAGTGGATATCCGAAGCCCTGCGTTGTGCACTGATGTCAGAGGTCTCAAATAGGAATCGCGGCTGGAGTTGTAAACGAACGACCCATAGTCCAGCTTGGAACGCACGAGTGCGCGGTATAATAAAAGCAATGACCTGCGGTCGGCACCCCAAGATGAGTGATTTAAAAACTTTAAAATGTTTAGTGTCCGTAGACTTTTGTCCCTTAAACCCCGTATGTGATCACGGTAGTTGAGTCGGTAGTCCAAGGTCATACCGAGGAACCGAGCTGATTCCACATAGGGTAGATTTCTACCACCAAGTAAAAGTGCTGGTGGAATGTAGGCTCCCCTCACACGATAAAAATGGACGCACTTGCACTTTTCCGTAGAAAACTTGAATCCATTTCTCTGGGACCAATTCTCCAGTCTGTTCAGAGCAAGCTGGGTTACTCTGGCCGCGCTAATAAGTTTGGACGACCTGCAAAATATTGCTAGGTCGTCTACAAATAGTGATCCCAAGAGAGGAGGTTTGATACACTTTGCTATATCATTGATAGCAATGGCAAAGTGTCGCACTTAGAACGGACCCTTGGGGCACACCGTTCTCTAGGGAATAGAGTTCAGATAGGTGCTTGCCTATCTTAACTTTGAAAAAACGATCACTTAAAAAGTTATTTATAAAAACAGGTAAATTTCCCCTCATGCCCCACTCGTGCAGCGTCGTTAAGATCTTCCGCCGCCAAACCCTGTCGTATGCCTTCTCCATGTCGAAGAAGACACCCACGACGTGCTGGCGGAGAAGAAAAGCCTCCTGGATATAATTGTCGACCCTGACTAGGTGGTCAACGGTCGAGCGGCCACGTCTAAAACCGCATTGGATAGTGGAGAGAAGATTTCGACGCTCCAACCACCAAACGAGGCGCCGATTCACCATTCTCTCCATTATCTTACACAGGCAACTGGTAAGAGAAATAGGCCTGTAATTGTTCGGGTCAGCTCTATCTTTACCCTGTTTGAGTATGGGTACAACTATGGACTCCCGCCAGGAGGTAGGGAAGCTACCCTCAGCCCAAAGTTGGTTGAGGGAGCGTAGGACCTCCAACAGTGCCCTCTCCGGAATATTCCGGAGAAACGCATTGTGGATTTCGTCATTTCCTGTGGCTGTGTCTCGGGAGTCTTCAAAGGCAGATCGTAGTTCCCAGAGGGAGAAAGGGATATTATACTCTGCCACTGTACGCATCTCAGTAAAGATGAGTGGGGAGGATTCTGTGCGTCTCTTGATGGAGAGGAAGGCTTCCTCATACGTGGCGTCGCTACATGTTTTGGAGAGTAACTGACCGAAGACCTCACCAATAGCAGACGGAGATGTCAATACATTGCCGCCGACGTTGAGGAAAGGGACGCTGAGCTGATAATGATTTCCCGAAATACGTTTTACTTTGTTCCAGATCTGAGCCAGGGGTGTTCTGTAATTAATGCTGGATACATATTCCATCCAGGAGGCTTTTTTCGCTTCCTTCACGATCCTTCGAGCTTTGGCTCGGAGGTGCCTAAAGGAAGCAAGGTTCGTTTCCGTGGGAAATTTATTAAAAATCCTTAGAGCCTTCTTGCGCTGACGAATGGCTCTTGCGCATTCCTCGTTCCACCACGGGACTGCAGGCCTAAGAATGTTTCGCAATGACTTTGGAACGCTGCTGTTGGCTGCCTCAATAATGCTGCACGTTAATTTATCTATGTTTAAAACACCGTAGTGGCTTTCGTCATACTCGTAATAAAACGTGTCCTTAAAAACCGGCCAGTTGGCTTTCCGGACAATCCAGTTACCCGGCATGATAAAATTTGGATTAAAATTATTTTCTCTATTTATTAAAAGGGGAAAATGATCGCTCCCATACAGATCATTATGAACAGTCAGGTAAAGCTTGTTCGTCAAGATACTCGACGTGATACAAAGATCGATTGTAGAAAACTGACCATTAAAAGAGTTAAAACCGGTGTGTTCCCCATTGTTCATTAAAACTAAATTAAAATCTTTAATAAAATTAGATAAAACCTGGCCCCTACGGTTGCACTGCTCCCAAGAACTACCCCAAAGGGTATCGTGAGCGTTAAAATCCCCTAATAAAACGAAAGGTCTCGGTAGCTGACGAATAAGGGTGTCAAGATTGAATCGGGTAACCGGTGCCCCCTCTGGCAAGTAAACATTACATAATGTCACAGCCTCTGGGGCATGTACCGTCACTGCGACTGCCTGAAAAGGCGTTGTCAGCTGCACTCGGGAGGTGTAAAGGGCCTCCCTAGTAGCAACTGCCACTCCACCCTGGGCACGTTGACCACTGGTATCGTCAAATCTAAAAACTTTAAAATCTTTTAAAAGACCATTGTCGGTAGTTTTAAAATGGGTTTCTTGCAGGCATATGCAAGATGGGTTAAGATCCCGTATTAAAATAGCCAGCTCCTCCTTATGCCTATAAAAACCATTACAGTTCCACTGTAATATAAAAGCCATTAATAATATAAAACTTAAAAATAAATAAATTAATTAATTAATTTTAAAATGTAAAACACAGTTGGAGGATCAACGCTTAGTGCGATTCCTCCTCCTACCTTTGGTTCTAGCCCGGAGGATCTCTGTCTCCGAGAGACATTCGTCCTCTTCCATTGACTCCGGTTGGAGTCGGGCTAAACCAGATGGTCCGGGGGATACTGAGTTGCCACGCTTCGTTTGCGTGGCCCCGGCGGTGGTTTTAGTGGGGTTCTTCTTAGGAGAACCCGGATCAGTGGCTTGTGTTTTATTTGCCGGATTTGTTGCCTTAGCCGGCTTGGCTGCTTCCTTCGGATCGGCTGTCTTCGTATTCTCATTGTTGTCGGTCTGTGTTCCTTGGGAATTTTTCTTGACAGTTGCTATGGAAGCAAAGGATTTAGAAAAGGTCGGTGCTACAAGGGCTCTGAACTTCTTCCTTGCCTCTAAATAAGGGATTTTATCAATTGTCTTAATCTCCATGACCTTTCGTTCTTCGATCATCTTCGGACACTTGCGAGAATACGCTGGATGCGTACCCTCGCAGTTCACGCAAAGTGGATATTTGGTACACTCAGCACCCTCATGCTCCTCCAGGCTGCAGCGCGGGCAGGTGGCCTTGCCCTCACATCGCGTGGCGATGTGGCCGAAGCGTTGGCACTGGAAGCAGCGCATGGGCGCCGGTATGAATGGTCGCACTGGAACCGATTCATATCCGACGAAAACCTTGTCGGGGAGACTGTCACGCGCAAATGTTAAAACGACTGAAGTAGTCTTTACTACTTCGCCGTCGCGCTTCGTTGTTAATCGACGAGCATCAACTACTCCCTGAGAAGCCATCTCTCTCTTGATCTCATCGACTTCAACGTACAGCAGGTCGTAATGTGATATTACTCCCCGACTGGTGTTGAGGGTGCGATGTACCTCAACGTGAACTGGTATATCATGGAGATTTTTCATTAATAGCAGCTTGTCGCTTTGTTGTGGAGTGGCCGTTTCAATTAAGAGGCTTCCGTCACGCAGCTTCTTTGCAGACCTTAAATCTCCGGGCACTGCAGCCGATAGAACTTTTCTAATGAGAAAGGGGGACACTCGCTTAAGTGTCTCCCCTTCTTTCGTACACTTCATGATTAGAAACCGCCTACAGGCGGACGAGTCAGTTTCTCCTCCACCCGTATCCGGGCGGGATCGTTTTGTTGGTGGTTGAATTTTACCCTCCATACCAATGATAGATTCTTCCCTCGGGCTCCCCACCCACCATGGAGCCACACATTTGGGACGCCGCACCGCAAACCGGTGCGGTCGCCAGGGTTACCCGAGGGATATAGCACCCTAGAGATGGTTGACTGTTTCGGGTTGGGTCTTCGACGCACGAGCCCACCAAACTCGTGCATCTCCGACCGCCCTACGCAGACCCCCACCTCCCTGGCACTCGCCACCGAACGTATCGGAAGCCGATTGACCGGGAGTGGCTAGCTCCCGGCCGCCCGTTTACACAGAATCCGGGGCCAAAGAGGGGTATTGGCCCATAGTCCATACCGGGCATCCGACACCCGGCTGGAAACCATAGACCTCACCCTCCAGGATCCCCTTCTCCTCCTTACGGGTCACTGCACACGGCAAACATGCGGGTGGATCGCAGGCCAGGTGTGGCCGCACACAGACAGTTGACCCACAAGACTGTCCGGGCTCAACCCTTACTGGCTCGGGGTTTGTTTTCGGGGTTTCCTTCCCCGCCCTTTTAGTCGCCTCTTACGACAAGCAGGGATACTGCGGGAGTATTATCAATCCCCCTACCCGCAGGGGGATTCTTCTTCTTATTATTATTACTTCGGATAGATCTGGTCGAGTGGAGCGGCACACCCACTTTGCTTCTAAACAAAGCAACTGACATATTGGCTCATTATATTAGCAACTGATTCAGATTAGCTGACGTGTGGACGTCTATCAGACCTGGTTGTTCAGGCCACACGTTTTTCACTCCAAGGTCTTCTTCCAGACTAGACAGAATGACTATCGAGACTTCCAGACTACACAGAACAGACTATCGAGAATCATGCCGAATTCACTTTAAAAACCTGAGAATTTTAACGTCATCATCCTTATACATCATTAACCTACTGGTATTTATTAAAAGAAATATACGCTCCTTTGTTAAAAATGAGGAGTATCATAACTATCAAACCAGGTCTAGAGAAAAACTTCATGTTTTATCTAGAAACACAAAAATATGCAGTGATGGTCCTTTCCATAAAGGAATAAAATTATATAACCTTCTACCTGGAAGTATTAGGAACACTACACTGCTTGAGCAATTTAAAAGGAAACTAAAAACTTTACTATTGAGTGAAGTTTTCTATACAGTGAATGAGTTTTCTTCTTTTCTGAGAAACCAGAATGGAATGTAAATTATATAGCGTAGTAAACTTGACTCTGTAAATATTATCAAATCAAAAACCGTATGTATATTATTGTATATTGCTTCCATATAAATGCTTAATATTGTTTATGTATAGATATACATCCTATTGAAGGTGAATTTTACCTTAAAATGTACTGTAATGACAAAGCCTGTCTACTTAATGTATGACCAAATAGGAGAATAAAAATATTATTATTATTAATGTATCTATCCAGTGACTCAATCAATAATGTTAATAGCATTTTTATTCTTGACTCTTTCTCCGACCATAAAGTACTCACTATGCACTTGAAAATAAACGGAAGAGTATTGACACCTCCATATTGGCGGTTTCCAAATCTTCTCCTAGAAGATGAGAACTTCGTTAAAAATATGAAAACCATTTTATCAGCTTTAACCGCAGAAGCTATATCAAACGTGAACCCTGGTGCAGAATGGGAAAAAATTAAAAGAGCCATAAAAGACTACACCACTCTCTTTCAAAAATCATTTTGCAATAGTTGCACTCAAGCTGGAAGTAATAGGTATAAACTTCAGGGAGAAAAGATAATGGCCACAATGGGTTGGGATTCTCTCATCGAAAATGATGCACCCTCATCAAATCAATTAGCAGGATGGGCAACCAGGTGCAGACCCAAACCCCTCAATGAATTGAGGATACAAGGTCGTACCATCTCTGAGCCATCAGAGCTACGTAAAACAATTCGGAAATATTTTGCAGACAAGCACGATACGCATACAGGATCAGTACCCATTTCTCATGAGATACACTCTGGCATCCTTAAGCGATATGGAAAAAGACCATTTAAATAAGGAATTAAACGAAGATGACTTCTCTGCGGCACTTAAAAACTTAACTTGGCGGGAGTAACTATGACTCTCTTATTTTTGTACCAACTGGCCCGTAGTCCCGGGTGCGGTGGGACTTAGAAATTTTTTTTGTCTCTACCGTACCAGCATCAAGGGTTCAGAAATTTCTTTTCTGAGACCTCCAACATCCCGGGTTCAGAAATTTCTAGTCGTACTTACTGGTGAGCCAAGCGTCTAACATAGCCTCTGTACTCCCAAGTGTCCTGGTTACCTCCACGAGGTCCCGATGGAAACTGCTGGTCATCCACCGACCAGATGAGCTAAAAACCAGGACGCGACAGGCCGGGACTATGACCACTCGAGCCAGTGCGCCCAAACAATTGGGCAGCCGGCTGTGAGACAGCAGCCCTGTCACGTGGCCCTCCTCACTCCATTCATGGGGGCAGCCGGTGCACGATAAAAATAGCGAGGGGGCACGGGGGGTAAAACCCCCCGAAGCCTAACGGGTTGCCAGCCCGTTAGGTGGAAAATGCTGTTGGCCCTAATAATTCAGAAGATAGAATTAGGGACCCAGGTGGGTCCCAGGCGGCGTTGCCTCGGAGCGCCGCCCCAGCAGCAGCTAATGGCCGTGAGGAGAGGAATATCGCAGTCTTGGAGGATGACGTGGACTTCAAGTGCCCATGGTGTGACCGTAACTTTAAAACCAAAATTGGTCTGGGCGTTCATAAACGGAGCAAGCACAGAGAGCAAACGAATGATGAAATTCAGCTTCCGGCAATAAGGTGTGCTTGGCCAAGCGAAGAGCTGGAAATAATGGCGAGAGAGGAGGCAAAAGCAGTGGAAGGAGGAGTCCGTTTTATCAATCAACATCTGATTAACTTCTTCCCCCAAAGAACTATTGAATCTCTGAAGGGTGCAAGAAAAAGAGCAGACTACCGAGCAATGGCTGTCACAGCAAGAGAAGGTCTTCGACAGCAAATAGACCAAACTAATATCTCGCCAGATCGGACGGAACCTGGTCCCAATGATGATACACCATCTCATCAGAAGTACTGGGAGTCTATCAAAGACCTCAGTGAAAAGGTTTCAAAAATTAAAGGGTTCCATTCCGAATTTCTGGTGGGTGAAAGTAGGAAAGCCATTGCGGAAACGACGGAAATCGGGATGTTTAAAAAATGTCTTCAATGGATTAGGATGGTCTACCCCAATAAAGACCAAAAGAGTACGAAAATGAAAAAGCAAAGGGTAGAGACAGAAATTAACATTCCAAAGTGGAGGCAGCGACGAAGGGATTACGCTGCCATGCAGAAGCTGTTCCGCGAAAACATGAGCAGGGCGGCGTCCCGGGTCCTAGACGGCGAGAACAAAAGTAACTTACCAGACTTGAGCACAATGACCGATTACTGGGCGCCGGTGTTCGAAAGAGAAAGCCAGCCTGTGTGTGATGGTGAAAAGGGATCACCAGGTGACGTCGGCGTCGTAGGCATCATGGACCCAATAACAACTTCGGAAATAGAGAGGACCCCCCTAAAAGTCTCGTCCGCTGCCGGTATAGATGGCATAACTCCGAGACAGTGGAACGCAGTGCCTGCAACTATAAAAGCTCTATTCTATAACTGGCTGCTACTCGAGAGAAACACGCCTAAAGACCTCCTAAGAAGCCGTACCATTTTTGTATCGAAACAGAAGGAGAGCAAGCTGCCTCAAGACTAGACCAATAAGCATTGCCTCAGTGTGCATTAGGCATGTGCACAAAATTTTAGCCAACCGACTTCGACACCTTAATTTAATCGACCCCAAGCAGAGGTGCATGAATGACGGCTGCGCGGAGAACGCCTTAACGATCGGGGCTATCATTAATGACGCAAAGTCTAAGTTGAAAGAGCTACATATGGTTTCCTTAGACATTGCGAAAGCCTATGACACTGTCAGCCATGATGCCCTAAAGGCAGCTATGACTCTTAAAGGACTCCCAAACGACTTCATTTCTTATGTCATGTGCACTTATGCAGCTAGCACCACCGTGCTTGAAGTAGGTGGAACAAAATCACGGGGAATTACGGTAAGAAGAGGAATAAGGCAGGGAGACCCACTATCAACACCCCTGTTTTGCCTGGTCGTTGACCAAATCCTTTCTACCATACCAGTATTTGTCGGTTACAAGATGGGTAACACCCAAGTTAACTCTCTTGCCTACGCGGATGACGTAATACTCCTCACAGCATCGAAAGGAGGCATTCAACAGGCCATTACAAATTTTGAGGAGAGCGCCGAGCAGAAAGGGCTGAGCCTGAACCAAAAGAAGTGCGTTGCACTTTCCATAGTCCCGGCCGGAAAAATAAAGAAGTATAAGATCATTACGACTCCGTTTATCCGAATCAGAGAAGGCCTGATACGACAACTGAGGCCGGATGAGAGATGGGTATATCTAGGCCTAAACTTTAGCGAGGCCGGTCTGCATAAATTCGGGGGAACGATGGAGAAAGAACTTGAGAGGATTAGGAAAGCCCCATTAAAACCGCAACAGAGGCTGAAAATAATCAGAAGCTTTTTGATACCGAGATTTTTACATCAATTAATTATCGCGGGAACAACCAAGAAGACATTGCGATCCATGGACCGCCAAATCCGTTTCGAAATCAGAAAGTGGCTACGCTTCCCTCACGACATCCCTATTGCGTATATACACGCCCGCTGCAAGGATGGAGGGATGGGAATCCCATCTCTTGAGACATCGATCCCCGGGCTAATAGTGAGCAGGATGAAGGCGTTGCAGCATTCCACATCCGTTGCTGCGAAAGCCGCAACAACATCCGAATGGTACCAACGGCGGCTTGAGTGGGCTGAAAAGGCTACGATGGTGGAAGGGAATATCCTAGGCTCAAAAGAAAGGACGCACTCGTACTGGAAGGAAAAACTAAACGCAACCATAGACGGAGCAGAGCTGCGAGAGTCTGCTGATTCCTCGGCCAGCACGAGATGGATTGAACATTCGGCGATGGGGATCCCCGCATGCGATTATATAAACTACCATCATGGCATATAAACTGCCTCCCCACGCGAGTGAGAGTCGCGAGATGGAGGCACGACCAGAATGTAAACTGTCGAGCTCTATGTAGGTCAACAGAAACGGCAGCCCACGTCATTCAAAGCTGCGTACGATCGCATGGTGGAAGGATTAAACGCCACGACGCCATATCGAAATCCCTATGTAATGCTCTCCGGAGGAAGAATTGGACAGTGCGAGAAGAGCCAAGATTATTCACCGCCAGCGGACTAAAGAAGCCCGACGCCATTGCGAAGAAAGAAGACAGCGTGAAGATTATACATACGCAGATCGTCAGCATTAGATGAAGCAGCAAAAAGAAAGGAAAAGAAATACGACACCTTGGAGATTAAGAGGAAGGTAGCTGAGCAAGAAAATATCCCCGAAGAAAACGTCAAAGTAATCTCGTGTACCATCTCGTGGAGAGGAGTTTGGAGTGGAAGATCAGTAGAACAACTCCGGAGCCTAGGCATAACCATAGGAACATTGTATGTACTCACCATAAGGACGCTATTGGGGTCACAGATTAATTGGAGAAGGTTCAACAAGTCAACAATGCTGAAGACTGCGGAAAGAGTAGGAGTGGGCTGAGACACGGCTAGGAAATGGGGTAATCAGCACCCACACAACTATAAATCGGCAGTGGAAAAAGAAGCCGACGGAGGACCAGGACAACGGGGGAAGAGGTCCATCCGGAGGGGGTGAGGTTTTAGAGGGTAGGGGTCTGGAGAACACCAAGCAGGCCGAGCCCCTCACTCCTTAGGGTCCCCATCCCTAAGGGTGCGTAAAATGCATTTCCTCACCTCCGCAAAAAAAAAATATATATATATATATATATATTCCGGTTTACCGAGTCATCCGGTTTGCCACCGTCTCTACGTCATTCGGGAGACGGGACAAACATATCGAAGACTATATAGAGGTAAGTAATCGGGAGTTATTTGTCTTTTTTCAAAGTGGTGTACGAGTGTGAGAGTGCGGAACGACACTGTCCGAACCGCGAGGTCTCTCTTGCTTCGCCTTGCGAACTTCATTTGTCATTTCTCGTTCCTAGCTCTCTTGTCCAAGAACGGGCTAATCCATAGCCAAATTCCTCGAGCCATAGCCAAATTCCTCGAGCCATAGCCCGTTCTCGCATTTATAGTTTCCTTCCCCCTCAGGGAATTTGGAAATACCACGAGTTTTCACGTGTGCAGCAAATTAGCGCAGTCCGTCCTCAGCCGTCAACCAGCGCCGTCCAGCCCTCCTCCCGCCTCCACCACGACAGGGACGGAGCACGCAGCCCAGAGAGACATACAAAACGGTAGATACCCTTTTCTTTTGTTAAAATGAAATGCATGTACCATTATTGATACCCGACGCCAAAGGGCAAGATCCCACGTATCAGTGTTCGAGCCTCGGCGGCACTCCCGCCCGGGGTCCGGTCGCGACACTACTACGCCGTCCGCTCCCACGTACCGGAAAGCACGCAAGGTCAGCTTAACACCGTACATGACAGAGAGAAGCAAACATACGTGGCTCAACCCACCTCCCAACTCCCCCCCTCCCTCCGTCCCTCAACCCACAAGCAGTTACTCCCGAACTATCACCAGAACAGTCATCCTCCTCCTCTTCCTCCCCCACCCCCTCTACTCTGCCCCCTCCGCCCACCTCCTCCTCCTCACCTCTTATCTGCCCCACCCCCCATCGCTCGTCACCGGGCTCACCTCCGACACCTCTACAACGAGCGCCACCGCGACGATCGACCAAAAAACTAGTAGTAGTTTAGGTTTTGTTGGGTGCGTCGACGGCAGAGGTCAATTTGCACCACGTCTTAGGTATGATTGAGGTACTTAATTATTTTGCCGTACTTAAGCAGGAAATTGTAAAATAAATATTCTCAATGATATTTAAAGTAAATAACTAAATAATAACACCCCTGCTGGAATGTTGTCCTCTCCGGAGACTAAAATATCGTGGGCAAACAGCGCTAACTGAGTGTCGCATGATCTACCTTTCCTGAATCCGTGTTGAGTTCTCATTATCAAGTTATGCGTGTCTAGGTGTTTCATTACTGAGCTGACAACAATGTGTTCAAGGATTTTTGCATGAAATGGACGTTAAAGATATCGGTCTGTAATTACATGGCTGTTCCTTGTCTCCACTTTTGAATATGGGCGTTACATTGGCAATTTTCCAGTCATTTGGTACTCCGTGTTGCTTTATGGATTTTGTGAATATTAGCTGCAAGTAGGGGGCAATTTCTGACGCTAGTTCTTTATACACGCGAGAAGGGATTTCGTCTGGACCAGGTGACTTATTTGGACTGAGCAATTTCAATAAAATTTCTAATCCGTGAGCACTAATATCAAGGGGAAGCATCTTTCGTATGCAGTGATTATCAACCGCCACGGATGAATTCTCAGATGACTCAGTGAACACGCTCTTGAAGTAGGAATTTAATAAATTGGCTTTATCGGAACTGTTTGTTAATACCTGCAAACGTAGCTTCTGAAATTGCAATCGGGTGTTTCATGATTATTTCCACCACAACACCAGCACTTATGATTACTTTTCACTGTACCCTCCCGTTGAGGGTGTCAACTGGTGTTTCGCTGGGGAATCCGCTGCAGGCGATTGTGATGCTGTACTTCTGCACTTCCTCCGAAGGTCAGGGTCGCGGCGTCCTTTTCAGCTGACTCAATGGATGGTGATATTTCCACTGCCTTGTCGGATGTCAGGTCTGGTTCTGCCAACAGCTTTTGTTTTTTGACGTCGCTGAGAAGAGTTGCAAAATGTAAATCATCTACACATACGCCCACCTTGTGTGTGTACACTAATGATTTCAAGCAATTTAACTTCATTGTAATAATGCACCCCCCTGCGGGAAGGGGGATTGAGAATACTCCCGCAGTATCCCTGCTTGTCGTAAGAGGCGACTAAAAGGGCGGGGAATGAAACCCCGAAAACAAACCCCGAGCCAGTAAGGGTTGAGCCCGGACCGTCTTGTGGGTCAACTGTCTGTGTGTGGCCACACCACCTGGCCCACGTCTGCGCCCTGACCCACTCGTTCCTCTTTACAGAAGAGAAAATTCCTCCTCGATGTGATGACTGTGACCGTCCTCTCAGTGTGCGACATATCCTGATGAAAAGTGACAAATACCGAGACACGAAACAAGCTAGGCATCAGTGGCGACCTAGAATAAGTTCTAGGCAACGATGCCGATCGTCTAAACCAGGTCACTACTTTTTTAAAGGAAACTAACTTAATAAGTAAAATCTAATATATTACTATTATTGTTATATATATGGGCTTTTAATGCTAACTTTTTTCTAAATATATATTCATTCATATATATTGATATAAACTAGATTGTGCGTGGTGCAAAATGACCATAGCTGTGACGCACCCTATAACTCTAAACCTACCTACCTACCTAAATAATAAATGTGTATGTATTAGTGCTTTATATCGCATTGAAAAGATGAATTTCTTTTAAAAACCCTAATACACAGCCTAGACTTTCGGGGTCATCTCCAGGTCTTTTCTTTAAGTTTCCTCTGATATCCAGATTTTCGCGCGCTTCTTAGTATTTAACACACACTGTTAGAATGTGTCTTACGCTTAGGGGTGAGTTGCACTCGTCACAGCGATGCATTACCTTAACTTCTGTGAAGAGGTAAGAGTGTGTTATAGAGCAATGGCCTATTCTTAGACGGGCAATGACAACGTCTTCCCTCCGTGAAGTCCGGATAGAGGAGGACCAAAGACCTAAAAAGATCGACAGCAACGAGGACCATACTGGGCAAGGGAGCGTCAAAACTAGAGAAGAGTAGCTCACATGGAAACAGAGGAGAGGCAGAGAGAAGAAGAGGAAAGAGGAGGAACTCAAGCGAGACAAGCGGAGGATCGGGAAACTCGCCTCAAAGGAAAAGAGGCAAGACAAAATCAAGCAAAACGCGAGCCATTGACGAGGAGGTTTACCGCGAAATAGAGACCTTGTATCATGTTAGAGAATCCGAAATGCCACTTCTACACTCAGTTATCATTACCTTCCTTACAAAAACGAAAGGACACTATCACCCTGTGGAAATAGCCCGTACGACTGTCGCCAACCCCTCGATGCTCTTGAAATCACTTCAAATAATGGTAGAAGAAAGAGCAGTGGGGGATCGGACACTAGACACAAGGATGAAGAGGGTCATGGCGGCCCTCGAAAAGGAATTATAATTAATAATAATAAAAGAGCCGCCTTTTCCGAGCCGCCTTTTTCCAGCCGCCTATCTGTTTTAAGCCCTTGGTTCATTGCTTCGCTTCGAGACGTCTTTTACCCAGCTAATTAAAATGGAATATGAAGAACTTCTCACCGTTTCAACACTACGTGTCCGCTCCATAAGAAGCAGGGAAAGGTCGAACAAATGAAGGCTTTCCTAAATAGGTGGCAACCAGATATTATAGTCATCCAAGAGACGAATACCAATGTTATTAACGCATCAATGACGCAAACCGAATATAATTACATACTCAACCCACCAATAAGGAATGCGTCCGGTACAGTGATAGCCTTTAAAAGGGCAATCGGAGCGAAGACCTCAAAAGAAAAAAAATATTTACCCGGGGAGGGCGCAAGAGGCACGGCTGGTGTTGGCCCCAAGCCAGACTGTTCGCGTAATAAATGTGTACCTTCCAAACGACGGCCCCCTCGACTGCGAAATCCTACAGGCCATATCGCGATCCCTGGAGACAGTGAGACGCGGAGAATCGGACGCCCAACCGGAAATAAATAAATTTCTATATACCCAATCATCCGGAATCAGCGTCTGAGGCCTTGCGCCTAATTCAATCCTCCCTTTGCACCGCAGAGCAATTAGCCGAGGACTCCTCCACGACCTTGGCGGGAGACTTTAATTACACTTTGTCACCTAAGCAAGGCAGGAGGTCCGGCAGAGAGAGAGAAACCAGAGGGTCGGGAACATACTTCGAGACATTGTTAGGGACGCGTCACTGTACGACGTTTGGAGAGAGATGCATCGTGAAGCGTCGGGCTACACCTTTCATTCGTCTTCATCGCCACACGTTGCGTCTAGAATTGATTGGTTTTACGTCACCAAAGACGTCCTGTCTATGATCAGAGTTCTCTATCGTTCCATCCTCCTCTGACCATTACGCTTTGCGGCTCACCATCGTTGCTCGTGAAAAGAATAGGCCCAACTGGAGACTTCCAAAGGTTCTCCCAAACAGCGACGCCTACAATGGGATGATAAAGGCCATTTTAGATATTATTATGGACCAGAGCGAAGGTGGAGATGCTCTTCAACGATGGAAAGACCTCAAGGAAGAAGTAAGGTCGTCAACGCTTACTTTCCAAAAAATAGAAAGAGCAAATCTACATGCAGAGCTGAGAGAGCCATAGAAATAGCAGCCACCTCTCAAATTGACGGTGAAAATGCATCGCACTCTGCCGAAGACGTTAGACAATGGCACGACATACACAGTGAGGCGGTGGTCGTTAGGGCGGGATGGGAGTCCCTCCTGGAGAATGATCCACCTTCCAGGTCAACTCTCGCAAGATTTGCCCAACCCCTCTTTCAGCACCAACTGACCTCGCTGCCGGTCAACCCCAACCGTGGTTACCCCAACAATTCGAGTTTTTTGAAATATTCTTCTCTCTGGCATTAGTAGAATTATAACGGAGAATATTAGGACGGAGACTAATAAATTTTACAAATATTCCACTCCTGAAATAGCTGTAACACGTCTAAAAGGTTGGAAGGACGTAGAAGTAGACAAAATGTATTGTTTTTTTTGCTATGACTTTGCTGATGCCGCGGACCAAGAACTTACTATTCACGAGTATTGGTCAAAGGACTCACTGATCAGGACACCGATATTTGGAGACCTAATGCCGAGGGATAGGTATCTGATGATTTTGCGAATGCTGCATTTTTCGGACAACAGCAAGCATTTCACTGTTCATTGTGCAATGTCCAAATTTGTGCATTGAAGAAAGCCTTTCATTGTTCAAAGGGAGGCACTTTTTTAAACTATACATTCCATCGAAAATAAGTAGGTTTGGAATAAAAACGTTTGTGATATGTGATTGTTTGACCAGTTATGTTTTAGATTTGGTGGTGTAAACTGGGTCGAGCAGCGACGTATTGGAGCAAAATCAAGGTTTAGGCAAATCGGGAGATATTGTATCAACCCTAATGCAGCCATATTTAGGGAAAGGCCACAACCTCTACGTTGACAATTGGTGCACCAGTCCAACCTTATTCGCGTGGCTTTACAACAATGGCACCAATGCATGTGGAACCGTAAGGAAAAATAGGAAGGAAATGCCCAAGCTAGACCGTAAATTGAAAAGAGGAGAAATTCAATTCAAATCTACGGATAATTTGTTGGCTATGAAATGGTGCGATAAGAGAGAAGTTTGGATGCTTTCTACTTTTCTCACCGCGGAAATGGTGAAGACTTTAAAGAAGGATACAAGAGAGGAAAAGTTTCAGATGAAACCAAAATGTGTTGTGGAATGTAACGCATCAATGGGTGCAGTTGATCGCGTGGACATGTTGTTGAGCTCAGTGGAATCCATTCGAAAAACAGTCAAATGGTATAAAAAGTTATTTCTTCAATAGCTGGATGTGTCAGTTTTAAATGCCCATTATTTGTTTAAAGTGGTCACAAAAAGGAGTATACCAATTGAAAAGTTTCAACTAAAATTTACCAGAGAGCTGTTGGAGATATACCACAAGGAGAGAAGATTGGCCGAAGAAGGTCACTTGAAGACTTACCAGCTAGGTTCACTGAAAGGCATTTTCCTGCCTCAAACTCAGTTGTACCAGTAAGAAAATCTGTTGAAAGAAGGTGTGTGGTATGTAGCAAAGATGGAAAAAGACGAGAGTCTAGAATTATGTGTGAGAGGTGTGACGTGGGACTTTGCACGACTCCATGCTTTCAATTATTTCACACGCAAAAACATTATTATCGCTTTCAAATAACACTTTTTTTAAAGAATTTTTAAGTGCTTGGTAAAAAAATATGAAAAATAAAAAAAAATAAAATCATTCTAAAATAATATAACTTCGCCAATGCCAGTATGAAAAAGAAGGATGGGAAACATTTTACAGAATCAGGATACTCGTACGATATGAGTGTTATCTGTGCATAAATTTTCCAAAATAAGAGTTCCGTAGACCGTACGACTCATGAATAAACATGGTGAAAATTTCCGAAAAGTGCCGTTTCTGTGATTCACGCTCTGATGATGAGGACATCCTTGATAAGGCATTTTAAATTTGTAATAATTTTTATAGTTGAATAATCGTCAAAATCATTTTTGAGTGCGGAATACAATGATGAAATTACTTATTTGACCAATGATACGATTTTTGTTGCTTAAGAGCTTAATATTATTGGTAGAATTTCGTTTAAAAAAAAAAGTAAAAACTGTTACAATTATTGAAATTATATAATGTAAATACTTGTATATATATTTTGCAAAGGCAATAAACACTTTGAACTGAACTGCCCCCGGGCTGATTTTTGGCCACGAACTCCTCGTGTGAGGACGACGGGGAGTGCGTTCAAGGGAGAGACGAGCCGACGCTGCTTCCACCAGATTACCAGATCACCACTCGCACAGGTACCGACCACGCCTTCCCTTCCCGATCATTGTCCCTTTCCTTGGCTCGCGATCGCCAGCAATATTTATATTTGTATTAATTTAAAGAATAAACTGGTGCCTTTTTCTGAGTAATTATCTTATTTTTTGACGTTTCTACCGACGACCCTAATCCCCACGTGTTTCAGAAGCATAACAAGCTGAGGTTGCTTAAAAGGTGCAAATACAACCCAGGAAAGACAAACCGGTTTCCAAATATTTTGAATCTGGCCTGATTCTGTTTTGAATTCATAGAATTTTTGTTTTGAAACTGATTTCTAATGTTTTCCAGCGGAGATAAAGTTGAAGAACTGATTTGAATCTGTTTTCCTATAAGCTGGTTTCCAGCTGTCTTCCTGAGACAGTGTTTTGATACTAAACTAAATGTGGTTTGAAACATTTTCTTAAAAGCTGTCTTGATATTAACTTCCAAAACTGTCTCTCAACTCATTTGAATACAAATTTAGTTTGTTACTTTCCTAAAAACATAATATATCCACGTAATTCTTTGCAAGAAGCTTAAATAACTTCACTAGATACATAGTATCCGCTCGTACATCAAAGGATACATTCCTGACAGGGCTTGTATACTGTACGATGGAACTATTTTGCAGGCGCGGAGGCTCACTTTTGAGCGGTCACAGACTCGTTTGTTGTTTGTTTACATTGTGATGTGATAGTTTGTGCCTGTGCTTCCCAACATACTATTCGGAAATCATAAGTATTTACCGTAGTGACTCACAAGTCATTTTAAAACAGTTGTTTTAAGTACCCTACATTCGTATGCCGGTTAATTAATGTGAGCGAAAAATAGGTTTATTTTTGCTCTGGTAGCGATAGTTTTCATGTACAATTTATGTGCAGTTTTTTGTATTGAAACTCGTCGTCCATGAAGCATACGCAAAATTTTCCTGGAGGATTTCCACTCAGTAAGATAGCCAGATTAATTAACCAACTAAGTGTTTTCGCTGAGAGATAAGGATTTCATAACTCTTATCGAAGTCGTAATTTGCCTAGAAGACTGTGTTAGAGTTTTGTGTAAGGATAGTGCTATGCCCAATTGTTGGTGGTTTTCAAGATCGTGAAGTTCTAAAAAAGAGAATCTCAGCAAAGAAAGGAATCTCATTGTAACAGAAAGGTGAGTGGATTAAATTATTTTGAATATCTATTTTGGAGCCTTGATGTCAAGTATTTTAATGCTGGAGACATTTATGTGTTGCCTCTCAATTCGTCGACGTGGATAAGGTACATTTTGAAGCTGAAGAAAACCAATCATTTCTGTTTGAGTAAATAGAAAAGTTTTATTGCTGGATAATTCCGTTGCTCTTTTGTTTTTGCGTGTGCATGAGTGCCTTGTCTTTCTATGCATGCTTCATGCAGTTATCAGTCTTGTCTGTATCGTTCGAGAGTTGTGGCATTTTTCACTCCTTTTTTTTGGCCAAATTCCCCTCTTTGGACAGTTTCCCCTCTGAGGACTGTTTACCCTCCGGACTTAGCCGAAGGACTTAGCACGTATGACGGGGCGCGCCTCAGCATGTGCGCCAACGACGGCCAAAATGCCAACGACTACAAAATGCAGCGACTCCTGCCAGCGACTTCTGCCACACCGTTCCATCAGCTGTGTCGCCCGACCTGGGTCGGTTTTTTGTCCCTCCAGCTCTTTAAGGGTCAACCGTTCCATCACCAGGTCCTGCATCGTTTATATAGCCAGTAAAGTGAGGAAGGATTCAAAAACTGCGGTCATCCTGACCAAGGCACAAAGGCTGTGTTCCTGTATTCTGCGGCCGAAGTCAGAAAACAGTTCCTGGCGCTCCAATTAAAAACTGCCACCCTATCTATCACCCATCCCATTATTTCCTCCCCTCCAAGGCTACCAATCGCCAACATCCTGACCTTACCCATTCCACCTCGTCCTTGTCGACAGACCCCCTCCTCAGCTGACTCATGGCTGAGCTCGCCCTCTATTGCTTGCGAGACGGCGACCGGGTATCACCGTTGTGTGATCCTGCTGACTTCGTCATTTTTGTACTTAAGAGAGAAGCTCAACCTCTCGTACTTGTATATTTTAATTATTTTCCGACTGGAAACTCTCATCACGGTCGCCTGGCACTCGACCTATGGGTAAACTGTTTGTAACTTGGTTGGTTCTATGTGCGAAATATATTGATAGTTGAGTTATTGATTGATAATACTTGTGTTTCGTTCGATTTCCTCATTTGTCTCACCCGAGCTGGGAAAGAGTTTGTTTTTTACGGGTGTTATCGGCAAGAAAAACTATTCCCTTCTCCCGATAGGTTTGCGTTGGTGAGGTCAGTAAACCGGTGCTTGTGGAAGGTGCCTCCTCGGATCAGCGTGCCTCGTACAATGCAGAATATAAAGTTTGGGACAAGGCGGATCGAGCGGCATGCCAGTCTTGGTTAGTACGATTGAATCTAAAGTGGCAGCTCTGCTTGTCGCGTGTTTGCCAGAGACCTGGTGTTAACTACACACAGTGTTTCAACAACAGACTAAACAAGCCAATCACACTGTTCAGGCGGAATATTTTGTCTCTAACATGAGCCCCAGTGACGATATGGTGATGCATATTGCGCGGTTTTAAGGGTTTATTTGCGAAAGCAGCAGTTAAATGTCAAGCCGGATGAGTCATCGCTGATGGTGAAGCTATTAGACACGTTACCAGGCGAGTACTAAAGTCTACGACAAGCATGGTGGGCAAGACCTGAAGATCATCAGACGTTCGCGAATTCGGTGGCAGTGCTGACTTCAGACGAAATGCGTCGTTTGATACGAGCTGAAAGAAAAGAAGAGGTAGTAGCACTGATGACAGCGAAAGCCAACATTAAAGGTAAACACGATCGTGCCACTGCGGTGCTTGGAAGCGGTGGTTCAAGTAAACAAAAAAGGGGAATCCTCACTTGAGAAAGTAAAAGATAAGAGGAAATTCAAGTGCTATGGTTGTCGTGGAGTAGGACACATGAAACGAGATTGCCCTAATCCAAAACAAAATAGAATGCAGAGTACATGCATTTCAACGTACCGTAACGATAGGACTGATCAGGCCTTCATGTTCAGTGAAATTTTGAATGCAGAAACCGTTAGTGATGTGTGGGTTGTGGATACCGGAGCCACCGATCACATAACAAACCAAAGATAATGGTTTTCCTCATTTGAACAATTTGCTACACCATTGAAAATATTTATTGGTGACAAATCCACTATGGATGGACTTGGGAAAGGGACAATCCAATTTTGAATCCTCCGTTGATGGTAAATGGCTAACGTGCCATATGGAGAATGCACTGTATGCACCCACAGCCCGTAGAAATTTGTTTTCCATCGTTTCCGCCCTTGATAAAGAACTGTCATTTATGAACATAATCTGAGGTTTCAAGCGTGATGGAGTGGAAACGGATCATAACTGCAATTAATGAAAAAATAGCAATTTCCACAAGTATGACATTTATTGCACGACCGGTTTCTGAATTTAAAAGAAGGATTAAATCTGAAATTGCCTCATGCTCCACCCTGCTCAGTGCTAGAGAAAAAATTTCTTGGCCACGATGAATCCATTGCCTCCTAGGTTATACGGCATGACCAAGCTAAATAAAATAGACGCTCCGATCAGACCAGTGAATACCATATTTAGACAATTGACTGACTTTTCAGCCAAGTACGCAGTTAAAATTCCATAAGTTGAACGGAAAAACTACTAAGTATGAACCTGCCACCCAATGCCAAACTAGTGTCTTTCGACGTTCAAAACCTATTCACCTCCATCCCTACTCAAGAGGCTCTCTTAGACTGGCGAAAGAAACCTTAGATCGAGCAAATGCAACAACCAGACTAGCAGAGGAATTGCACAGATTTATGAAGATTTGTGTTGATCAAAATAATTTCCTGTTCGACGGAGTGTACTACAATTCGGCCATGGGCTCACCGCTACGTCCAATATTAGCCGAAATATTCATGAACAATTTAGAGGAGCAAATTTTCGAACCCATGAGTAGCCAAGCATCAAACATTTTATATTGGTTTCGATACTTCGACGATGTCCTCTGCTGCTAAAGGCAGTTAAATAACTTTCTATCGTTCCTAAACTCAATACATGAATCCATCACCTTCACCATGGAACTTGAAACCGATAAAATGTTTAACTTCTTGGATCTTTCCATCAAAATAAGTTTGTCAAAGCACGAATTCGCTATTTATAGAAAGCCTACCTTCACGGATCAAGTAATACCTTCGGATTCCGCCCACCCGGTGTCCCACAAGTTAGCCAGTTTTAATTCAATGATTCACAGACTTATGAACATACCTACGCCTGATATCCTCTATAGAAAGGAACTTCGGACTATTAAGAATATTGCCGTGAACAACGAATACAGTTCCGACATGATTAACTCTATAATCTCAGAGAAACGGAAGAAGCTTTCGATAGGCCTGAGTACTTCCCTCCTACCAGTAGACAACAATAATGGACGTAAGTGGTACAAACTTCCGTTTTCTCACAAGCTGTCTTATAAAATAGTGAACCTCATTCCTAAAGACCAATACAAAGTCGCCTTCTACACCATTCTTGCAATTTTAAATTTGTAATTATACTAACAAACTACAACCTTGATTTTCCTACATGTCACTGTTATCATGTTCATTTATGTATGCAGGTACTCAAATTGTTTTTAGATAGTTTAGATAATACAAAAATATAACAAAATTGCCAAGAAAATTGGCTTTCTCTCAATAATTAGCAAACTTTTGACACAAGAAAGTGTAAAGAAAATTTGCAATGCAATTGTCTTGTCACATTTTAAGTATTGTCCAACGATTTTGTTTATGACGCAAAGTTATAATGCACGAAGATTACAGACTCTACCAAATAGAGCCATGAGAATCATCCTTAAACGGGACAAGTATACCAGGATTGATGTCATGCTAAATCATCTAAACTGGTTGAACATCCAGTAGATGTTGGACTTGGAAGTATTAAAATTTATTCTTAAAAAAAACTTGGGCTGATGCCACCATATTTATCTAGATCGATAATAACAAATAGAAATATTCATTAATATGCCACCAGAGGTGAACAAAATTTTCATATTCCTTTTGTGAGCCAATCAGTGACACTAAACTATGTTTTTTAAAGGTCTAGTTTTATATAATGCGTTGGAAAATGATGTTAAGTTTGTGCTGTGCTTAGATAGATTTGAGACGGAGGTGAGAAAATGGATTGTAAATAAATGAGTGGTTTTGTTATTGTGATTTTGCAATTGTTGTGTACAATTTTCTTTGTATTGAGAATAGCAGTATTGCTAAATGAAGACTGAATATATAGGCTATCCCGCATATGTATCTACATAGTATTTAACATTTGTGCATATGTCAGTAGAAATTCTTTCTTTAGTATTTATAGTATGTACGCGTCTCAAATAAACAACAGTGTTGTTTTCCCGTGTACTGTACAATGGTCCAGTGCATCACTTAAACGAGTTATAAACTCTCCCTTTTCGTCTCGATCATACGAAGAAAAAAAGGAAATGATAAAACTTGGTAGGCCTACTCCAGACATGCCAAACTTGGTGCAAAAATTTGGAAGATTTACTCGGAATTTGTCAATCGAGTTCTCATAAGAACTGTGCGTGGTTAGCGGGTAGTTCAGAGCTGAATGCCGTGTTTGGTGGAACTGTTGCTTGCTTGGGAAAGACAGAAATACTAGTTGGACACAAAGTGGATTTACTCATTTAGGTAACTTGGTGAAATCCATTATGGCCAGAGCAGAATTGAAACCGCATTAGATGACCAGTTACGGGCAAACATCTCATTCCACAATCAAAAGATAAAGCGCAACAGAGAAAAGGTCGTAGCAAAATCAATTTCATGTGGAAATACAAATTTTAAAGTTATTCAAGATGAATTCCAAGTTCCACAAAATAGCGCCTGAAACCATCAATTTCACAACAGAGAAATTCTTAGGAGATTTAATCAATGCTGTATGTTTCATAGGTAAACAGGAATTAGCATTTCGAGGTCATTTAGAAGAGTCTGTTAATTCCGGAAACTTTGTCGAACATGTTAAGTACACGGTCACTACGACCCTCTTTTGGCAAAGCATTTAGAAACAGCTACTGTTTTTAAAGGCTTGTCCAATCCCATCCAAAATTACCTTATCAAAGCAGTGATTTCATCACTTTTACTGTCATAAAAAACTGAGCTTAAAGATGCTGTATTTTGGGACTGTATTGGTAGATGAAACGACCGATGTTTCAAACAAAGCTCAGTTTTCTATTGTCACCCGATATATTTATAATGGGCATGTTAAAGAACGTTTCTTGGGACTCAGTGACATAAGCTGAGGTAAGAATTTCGCTGCTAATGCGCATCTCATTATTGAGTGCTTAAATGAATTGGAATGCATTGAAAAATTATTGTTCAAACGTATGGTGCCAATACAATGTCTGGACACTTAACTGGGGTACTGGCCAGAATTAAAGAGATTTACCTAGAAAAATTGTTTGTACATTGTTATGCTCATGTTTGCAATCTGCTGCTATCTCACAGTGTTAGTGAGATTGCAGAGTGCAAAAACATTTTCAGCACCGCAGTATTCTTTTCAAGATCGCCGAAGCGATCTGCATTCCTTGATGATTTTTTGAAAAGGAGAATGCCCAGTGTACGCCCACCCTCCGGAATTACTCATCAAGACGTCGCTTTAAAAACAGAACTCAACTGTGTGATGTGTTTAATTCAATGCTTGAACACCCAGATGAAATCAAATCTGACATACTCGCTCCAGTTAATGGGTTTCTGTCAGTAATAGAAGACTTTCAGTTTGTTTTTCTCCTAAGTGTCTTTGATAAAATATTTGCCTTTACAGACGTGCATTTTAATACCCTGCAGCACCAGGCAAGTGATATTCTTAGGCGATATTTAGCCGCATCAACAAATCCCCTCCATACCTGGATCGATCTTCTTGCCTCTCTTTCTGTTGCTCCAATCTTTTGCATATCCATTCTCACTTGGTCCCACCATCTTAGCCGTGGTCTTCCCCTGGGTCATCTTCTTCCTTCAGGAATCCCATTCAATACCTCCTTCAGCAGAAATCCCTCCTCTTTCCTTTGAATATGTCCAGCCCACCTGATTCTTCTTGCTTTCATTTGATATTGTCTACTGTAGACAGAAAATTGAAAGCATTCGTAAAGAGTATTGTCAACTTCGTGACAATTTTGTAAAACATTATGAGGAAATAGTTGTGGGCCACCCAATAAGAGAAGACAAACTAACTACAGAAGAGTTCACTGCGTGATCTTTGACAATATAGTTGGACACTTCAAGTTACGCTTTGAAGCAGTGGCTGTTGGTGCTTGTGTGCTGAAGAGCTGCGGCACATTAAATATTTGAAAATAAGACACCTAGGATCCTTTCTGAATACTACCTGAGCGCGCTTGCTTCACTCATCCGTTGAACACGGAGAAGTCTTCAGAACTCCCTCACTTAGAACGAGGGATAAGCACTCGGCGTGTGCTTGCGAGTTCACAGTAAGAATTCGGAGGGATTCTCCTCAATGAGTAGAAAACGGGTTTTGCGCATGCGCGAGCTACGCAAATAGCGTGCTATACATTGGACAGCGCTATCCCTCCTGTAGTTCAAGCGGAAGCCATTTCTTCTCTTGGCCACAGGGTGAAAGCGCTTTTTTTTACAGAAAACCACGTCAAATAATTCTTGCCTAGAAGCAAACGGACTTTGGCGCATTTTAGAAGACGAGGGATTCATCTTTTGGCTCGAATTTTTCCATAAATTAATGCCACATGTGGATATCCTCTACAGTCAGCTACAATCAAGAACAGCTGATGTTGTAAAAGTTAAATCTGCTGTTTTAAATTTCATTAATGAAGTCAACAGAATAAGGGAATTGACAGAAAATATTGGCGTTAATCTTCAAGAATTACGCGGAGCAGAAAACAAACGCAGAAAGGTATCATGTCGACGTACTGATGCCAAAGAAGTATGTGAAAGAATTGCACGAGATCGTTTCCATTCCTTGTATCATTTAAAAGTTTCACAAAATTCGTACTATATTCGAAACAGTTTCAAGATAAAGAATTAGGTATTACAGTCAGGTATTACCACATTCTGGGAAAAAGAGACTCAAAACAGAACTATCAGTTTTGTATTGTAGGCCAGATTTTAAGAATATAGCAGGAGCTGCAGTTCTGTTCTGTACTGCAGTTCATTATTAACGACTATCTGCAAGACGCCTTCTGCCACACAACGAAGATTCTGAGAATATTAATAACAACACCAATGACAATATCGGAGCCTAAAGGCCGTTTTACACGACGATTGATCTTGCGAATGATCATTCGCATGATCATGCGCATGACGTTAATGCCTCGTGTAATACGGAAAATTCGGCGAATTTTTGGTCATGCGCATGATCATGCGATCAAAATTAGAACATGTTCTATTTTTGATCGCATGATACGAGCGCACTACGTCCATCTTGGTTGTTTTGATATTGAATCACCTCACTTCGCTAAAGCAAACTCATAACAACATAAAATGAAGGAAAGGAAAGCCACAACAATGTATTTGGAAATAAATATCTTTGTTGGCAGGATGCAATGCACACGCTTTGGTAGACGTGGAATGGTCATTTCGTTAACACTATATATTTAACTATTACGTGTCCTGAGGAAAAAACCGTGAAGTTTGGGGTTTGGATACAAATATTCATGATTCACTAATTGACACCGATATGTCTTGGAGCCGAGAGCAATTGGAAAGCCTAATAGCTATGGTAAGGGAGAAACCTCACCTTTACAATCCGAAGAACCCACAGTACAAAAATAAATATGTTCGGCAAAAGGAAACCTAATAATAAATATGGAGGAAATTGCCGCAGGATTATGTGCAACAAGGTGAGTGTGAAGATAAATGATGATGACTGTTCTTTTTTAATATAAAGCTATGTGAACCAGGGATAGTGTGGGAAAATGTGGATACTACAAATATTTCATAAAATAGGCGTCGTACGGTAGCTAATTCAATGTTCGAAATTTTAAAGGTTACTGAATATCAAGGTTCTTAAAGTATAAGTATTCTAAGAACCTTGCTTGAATAGTAAGTGTAGTATTACCTCACGCAGGTGATTATGAAATTTTCTGATCCGAAAGTAAAGCAGATGACGTGAGGTAAATCTTTCTTGAATCCAGTGCAATTGACCAATGGAAGTAAGAGGTGGGATAATTATTCATCTAAACCATTCGTGTATGATTTGTGAGAATGACACATTATTATAGGAAAACACGATTATGTGTGGTGTTTATTAAGTCTATTTCGTTACAGAAGTTACATTAACCATTATACATTTGAACGTTTAAATAAATTCGGCAAACACTGAACTTTCGAATTCTTCTAATACTTCATTTTTGTCTATCTCTGGCTCACATTGTTTTCTTTAATGCAACACCGCCAAAATTTTGAATTTATTTATTCTTTCGCACCATGAATTCAGTTATACCGAAGCATTTCAACCAAAGTGCTGTTAAAAAATTAGTCCGTGAATCACCCTTACATCGTATCATTCACCATGTTTAAAAAGTGTCGAAAATTAAATCTTTTTGTTTTATCTATTAATGTGAATGTTTCACCATTTCATTACTTTTAAGGGCAAACTCCACTGCAGAAGATTGCAGGAAGAAGTGGCATTATCTTCATGGCAGAGAAGAGGAAAGTTGATTCCAGTGAAAAAAAGTGAAGCTGGTGCATGTGATGTAAGTACATGCATTGCAATTAAGACGTTAAATGCTACAAACCGAAGACTATGTTCTCTTGTCAGAACGTAACTTAAATTTATTGTATCAGGTTCAGACCCCGTCACTCTACTACTTTGCTTCCATGTCTTTTCTAGAAGACACTTTCAAAGTACGACCGCATACATCATCTTTAGATGAAGCAGAGGTCAGTTGACTAGAATAAAGATGTATGATGAAGTGTATGTAATGATGATGACAGCGTGTACCTTTCTACCCTTGATTAATGTTGATTTGGAATTATATGATACTTTACGAATGCATAAATGAGGTGTCTCTTGTGTGGCTGCCAATTTCTGGTTGAAAGTGTAAAATAATGGGATGGGTTGAAAGTGTAATTATTCTGTATGAGCGAGACGGGAAACGTTCTCCTGTTTTACAGTGCACATTATCTTCACATATGCTTTGTAAACATTAAATTTCTTGCCATTAAGTTTAACTTTCAATACCCTGCATTTTTACAATGAAGTGAAATTGCTTGAAATCATTAGTGTACACACACTAGGTGGGGTGTATGTGTAGGTGATTTACATTTTGCAAACTCTTCTCAGCGACGTCAAAAAACAAAAGCTGTTGCCAGAACCAGACCTCACATCCGACAAGGCAGTGGAAATAGCACCATCCATTGCGTCAAATGAAAAGGACGCCGCGACCCTGACCTTCGGAGGAAGTGCAGAAGGACAGCATCACAATCGACTGCAGCTGATTCCCCAGCGAAACACCAGTTGGCAAGGAAACCACCTTCGTGACACCCTCAACGGGAGGGTGCAGTGAAAAGTGATCATAAGTGCTGGTGTTGTGGTGGAAATAATCATGAAACACCCGACTGCAATTTCAGAAGCTACGTTTGCAGGTCAATTAGTGGGGTCAATAACTATGTGATGCCAGTTAGTAATTTAGCTAAGAGTATTCCGAATATAGGGTCCAAGAATAGCTTAACTGAAGACAGTAATCTTGAAATTTCCCCGAATCGCATAAACTATAATCATGAAGCATTAGTCGTTGCAGTAGTTAACTGCTGTAGTTTAAAAAATAAGATTCCAGAATTTCACCACCTTATTCATAGCACGGAGTGTAACGTCATTATTGGCACAGAAAGTTGGCTAACGGACGATATTTCTGATAGTGAAATTTTTCCTAAATCATTCAAAGTTTACAGAAAAGATAGGTCCAACCGAACTGGAGGCGGAGTATTTATAGCTGTAAAGAAAACCATAGTCAGCCGAGCGGAAACCTTACCGGAGACCAGCGTTGAATCTGTGAGGTGTTCAATTAAATGTCCTAAATCAAAAACTATACTTGTATGCTCGTACTATAGACCACCAAACAGATATAACATCAATTTTGGATTTTGAAACCCAAATAAACTGCATAGTATCCAAATATCCTGATAGAAATCTGATATTAGGCGGAGATTTCAACTTACACTCTATAGATTGGAATACCTAAAGCTTCATACCCGGTGGGAGAGATATAGTCATTTGCGAGGCGTTACTGCACGCTTTTTCATCAAACGCATTGCTTCAAATAGCTTCCGCTCCTAACAGAGGAGAAAATATTCTTGATTTGTTAGCGACAAATATACCACATCAGGTAATAAATGTGAGCACCGCCGAGGGAATCAGTGATCATAGGGCAGTAACAGCTAAGTTTTCTTTAAATATCGCAAAAAGTTTTAAACGAGAACGAAAAGTTTTCATATTTTTTAAAGAGCTGATTTTGATGGGTTCAAGAGTAATCTGAAAAATGCTTTTCCCGTGTTTCAAAAATCAGTAATGGAGTTAAATGTAGAAGGGACTTGGAAAGCTTTTATTTCGCTCATAAATTCAGGAATCAAAAGATATATCCCTAGTAAAATAAAAAAAGAAGGTAGCGAACCGAGATGGTATGACGCGGAAGTCAGAAAATCGTTAAGGCGACAGAGAGCGTGCCATGCTAAGATGAAAAAAATCATTCATGATGTATCTCCTAGTGATCGAGAGTTAATAATTAATAAATATAAGTTGTCTAAATCCGCTACAAAGGAAGCGTTCAGGAATGATTCACGAATTTTAAAAGGAAAACACTTGTACAGCAGTTACGGGATGACCCAAAAGCATTTTGGTCTTATGTTAGGGAAGTTCAAGGTAAAAGATCTACCGTTTGTTCGCTAAGAAACGATAATGGAGATGTGTTAACAAACAGTTCCGATAAAGCCAATTTATTAAATTCCTACTTCAAGAGCGTGTTCACTGAGTCATCTGAGAATTCATCCGTGGCGGTTGATAATCACTGCATACGAAAGATGCCTCCCCTTGATATTAGTGCTCACGGAATAGAAATTTTATTGAAATTGCTAGTCGAAATAAGTCACCTGGTCCAGACGAAATCCCTTCTCGCGTGTATAAAGAACTAGCGTCAGAAATTGCCCCCTACATGCAGCTAATATTCACAAAATCCATAAAGCAACACGGAGTACCAAATGACTGGAAAATTGCCAATGTAACGCCCATATTCAAAAGTGGAGACAAGGAACAGCCATGTAATTACAGACCGAAATCTTTAACGTCCATTTCATGCAAAATCCTTGAACACATTGTTGTCAGCTCAGTAATGAAACACCTAGACACGCATAACTTGATAATGAGAACTCAACAGGGATTCAGGAAAGGTAGATCATGCGAAACTCAGTTAGCGCTGTTTGCCCACGATATTTTAGTCTCCGGAGAGGACAACATTCCAGTGGACGCGATTTTTCTTGATTTCAAAAAAGCACTTGATAAAGTGCCCCACGGAAAGTTATTAGTAAAACTAAAATCATACGGCCTAGACGATGATGTAATTTCCTGGATCAGAGAACTTTTGAGCGATCGCGTGCAAAGAGTAGTAATAGACGGCGTAGCCTCCAACGAAGTTAGTCACTTCTGGCGTCCTTCAGGGTAGTGTCATAGGCCCACTCCTCTTCCTACTCTATATCAACGATATTGGTGAAATAATAGACAGTAAACTTAGATTATTTGCAGACGACGCTGTATACAGGTAAATCCGTAGCAGTGAAGATAAGGATAAACTAACGAACGACCTTACTGCAATCCAAGCATGGTGCGATGCGTGGCAGCTAGAGTTAAATTTGAAAAAATGCGTAGTAATGAAATTCTGGGGGAAAAATAACTCCCCACAACAGAGCTATTTCATTCAGGATACCCTATTAGAGACAGTAGAATCCGTAAAATATCTCGGAGTTAGGCTCAATAATGATCTATCGTGGAATAAACATTCGGGAAGTGACAGGTCAGGCTAATCGTAAATTGGGATTTGTTAAAAGAATTCTAGGCAAGTGTGACGACAAAGTGAGAGAAATAAGCTACTTCTCCCTCGTTAGACCCCATTTAGAATATGCATCAACCAACCAACCAACCAACAACAATACCTCCATTACAACAGCTGCCACCCCTCCCATACTAAACGTTCCCTCCCCTACTCCCTTTCTATTCGTGGCCACCGAATCTGCAACAACCCAGACTCCCTTGATTAATCCTCACTAACCTCCATCAATCTCTTCTTCGCAGAGCACCTTCTCAATAACAAAATCCTCAAAAAACCACACTCCCCCAAACTGCCTCCCACTAATAGCACTTCTCAACACAATATCTCCCTCTGTACCACCTACTTCCCAGGTGTGGGCTCTATTAGACGTATTATTAAAAACCTCTACCCTATCCTGTCAGACAACCTAACCACTTCCAAAATATTCCCCCAATGTCCCTCTCTCAGCTTCAGACAATCTATCCGCCATTTTTAATATCACCAAACCCCTGTCCAAATCACTCAAACCCACCAAATCCCTTCCCACCCCTTGCAACCGCCCGCGATGTAAAACTTGCCCCATCCTCATCACCCAGCCCTTGCCGGACAAGTTCCTCGCTTTTCCCCTCCCTTCTGTTCTCTCACCCTCCTGCACCACGCCTAACATTGTCTACATCCTCCTCTGCCAATACTGCCCTTCTTTCTATATCGGCTTATCCACCACTCCTCTCAATATTAGAATGAATGGGCACCGCTCGTCTTGTAAAGATTGCCCCTCCCTCTCTGTTTCTTTCCCTGTCGCCATTCACGTCTCCTCCCACAACTCCACTTTCAATAACACTTTTAAAGTCGGTCTACTTGCTTCCCTTCCCCCTTCTTCCTCTCCCCTTCAGCTCAAAGATCTTGAATCTTCTTGCATTCTCATCCACCAGGCTTTCTCGCCCCCTGGACTCAATAAATCACACTAGTTTCTTCCTCCCCCTCATCTCATCTCTCCCTGCTTCCTCCACTCTCCTCTTCCTTTTGCTCCCGTTTTTTCCTCTCTCCCCTCCGCCCGCCCTCCCCCGCTCTTCGTCTTCCCCCTCCTTCCCATCTTACATCTTCCTCTCCCCCTCCACACCTTCGTCCATAGGCGGATTTAGGGGGGGGCACGGGGGCACGTGCCCCCCCCAGACGCTTAAATAATGGACAGGACTGGAACTCTTCAGCAGGAAACATATTAGAAAACTGCGATTATTATATATGTAACTAATTAATATTTTCATATTAGTTATCTCTATATTAAAATAAAAAATATATTTCGTACATTAATTGTTGTATGTTGTTTTTTAATCCCAAATATGAGAAGACCGTTTGCCCATCAGACCCTTGTGCCCCCCCCAAAGAAAAATCCTGGATCCGCCCCTGCCTTCGTCTCCCCCTCTTTGCCCTCCCATACCTCAATCTCTATCCCTTTCCTCACTCTCTACCTAGAGAAAGATGGAAGCTACTTACCATCGAAATATTGGTCTCATATATACTAAAATATTAGCCTTTTTCCTAATTTATACTTTATAAGTTATTTGTTACAGTGCCAACCATTTTCCATGGACGATGCCATGAGTATGCACTCCGGGGAGACTTTATTTTTAAAAAATATTGAGTCTTTAGTGTATAAATGTCGTAAGCAGTATAAAATTGTGTACTTTGTATGTTTTGTATGTATTAAGAATAATTATTAAAATAAAAACCCAATGAGAAATTGTAATGGGTTACTTTAATCCTAAAAAATATAAAAAGGTGTGACATGACTCTATTACTTGCATCTCTGGTAATAGTAATTTCAGTATGCAAATAGTAACAAGTTTTATTGCACTGCAAATTGCAATACAGTGAAACCTTACTTTCAACCAACTAATGACCGCAGCCTTATGAAATTAACAAATTAGCAGCAAATTCTTTTGTAGTCTAATCAATTGTATTGACTTGTTCTTCCACACTCCCGTTAGTGCAGTGAACCTCTTGTCCCCTGGTGTCTTGACCAATGGGGCTCATTAGCCATTTATGTGTTTTGGTGAATATGTCATACAGTTCATCGAGTCTTATCCAATAAAACATTCAATTTTCTAGTGTGGTGATAAAGAAGAGGTAGACCTAAGTTAATCACCGGCTGGGGAAGACTCCAAAAGAGGACCTTAATGAGGCAAGAACTATATCAGTTGCTAGCAACATATCTGTGCCACCATCAGTGGAAAATATGGTAAGAACCAGTTTCCTATGAATAGTTCTCTATCTTTCTCCATTTTAACAAGGCTTATGATTTCTATAGAACTATGCAATGCATTTTTCTTTGAATTTTTTTAAAAATATTGAAATTTTATTTGAACTTACTAATCACTAAGTAGGAAAAGAGTTATTTATGAATAATGTCTACCTATTACCAAAGGGCTGCAGCATATGTGGATCAATGAGGTTCAAGTATATACTTTAAATAAAGAATTTCCATTATCTGCTTCAACTAATTTTTCTTAACATTCAGAAAACCTTTGCTCAACTAGAATTTAATACACACTTTATTCTCATTTAAACAAAATGCGAACTATGAATATTTTTACATATCAAGACCAAATTTCGAATTTTAAAATGGTTATTATTATGGTTCCTTATTTACTGTATCATTTTGATATTTGTTAAGTTATGAATACATGAGTTTTTTGTTTGTCTTTTTTACGTGCATACATTTGTTACGTTATGAATTGAGAAGAAGTTATACATTGACATTTAAAAATTGATGAAAAGTTTCTCTTTTTTGTAATTTTGATAATGCCTGCAAACTGTATTATTATTATTTTTGTTCTTATGGATTTTTTCCTGAACAATAATTATTTTTCTATCTATCTAAGTTGTTCGAATATCGCTGCGCAACTGTCGTCGGGCCACGTCACATGCGGCTCGACGGCAGACAGGCCATCACTCTCTCTCTCTCTGACGTTCGCTCCAAGTGAAAGGTTGTGCGGAGAAAGATACGTTAAGACCTGTGGCCTCGACTAATCACAAGGAGAAGGCGTCGATCCGGTCGCAAATTCAAACCTCGACTCATTCGTTAATTGTGTTTTTTGTGTTAATTTGTTGTATGAGCACGAATACAATTCTTTTAGTTAATTTGAACGACGAATTTCATTTCTATTACCACAACTACAGAACTCTCATCCATAAACAATTCTAGCGTCAACCGAGATACTGGTTCCGTTTGCAGAATTGGCGCGCACATAAGTAATACAATCAATTAACTTCCCCAAACCAGTACAACGTACATGGATTAGTGAATTTAGGTTTAAGGTAGCGCATATCATTTTATGAACTGCGTTATTGCGTGTGCCGTATGCAGTGGCAGGGAAAGAATTACTGCTTCCAAGAGCCTTCCTCTGCCTCACAAACATTATTTATTATTCCATTTCACGCTTAATTTTCTACTCTCACCCATTTTTCCAAAAATAATCAATCCAAGTGAGATTAATTAAGCACGTGCACTCACGAATAATCATTTTCTTGAAATTGCGCACGCGTATATAACGCACGAAAATAATTCATGTCGATTATTTGGTTCAGTATTGAATTAAGAAACTAGTTTTCCCCAAAATAATCCTCTAGCTTCGACGGTATTAACAAAAATAATCCCTTGCTTGCTTTGTTGTGTAGAGTTAGAGTTGGTTAGAATTAGTCGCGTATTTTATTTATTTTTACGATGTCGCCGATTAGTAGAAATTTGCTGAATACAGATATATTATGGGTGTAATCATTCATGTATTTTTTAATGCCAAATTTGATTGTTTTCGTAGTTTTCCGGAAGATCAAAATCAGGCTATGGCGAGATATTGTGCCGTACTTTTGTTGTTTTCTTTAAGAAGATAGTGTTTAGAATTTTATTAAATGGGTATTGCCATTTTGTTGCACTTGACCGAGTAGCTGATAACGGTATTAAGCCCGTAACAATAATAATAGATAATCTGCCACGCTCCTTCTAAGGTGGCTTGCAGGGTATTGCGTTGATATAGAATAGTCATTTAAGGGTATGCTAGAAGAAAGATGGTCAGGCGAGTACAGCCTAAAATATGCTGAGCCATTGCTCGTTGTTGGAAGCTTGTCCTGTTTCAAATTACCTCACATGTTTTAGCCAAAGCCCCTCCAGTTGATGAATGAGAATGTTGAGTGAAAATGACCAGTGGCTGTTCTGTGTTTAGGTGAAACTAAGCTAAAGGGGAGTGAGTTTGTTTTTTATTGATAATGAAGAATCATAGGCGTGCGCAAACCTTTTTATTAGGTGGTTCGTGGAATTGTTCTGATTTTCAAAACTAGCAGTTAAAAATGGCACCAGAGAAATTTGAAACACGTTTTCAAATGTTAATATTAAAAGTGGAACAAACAACATCAGAGTAATGAAAAATAAAAATTTTTGAAATTCTTTTATGCATGAAACAAAACACACTATCATTGTACCGTGTAATACGGCCTTAGATGGATATAAACTACAATTAAAGTAATTCACTTTTATTCTTTATATCAGTCACCATATCGTGTTTCCAGGATTGCAGAAGATGCTGCACCCACATTGTTTCCGGGCTGCCCTACCTATATAAGTATGACGACACTCAATCCACGCCAATCCTCATACGAATTTTTGAGAGCTGCTTCAGGGCAAAATATGGAGAAAGAGAGGAAATCATTTTCCAGGTCTGGAGATCTCCAGCAATAATGAACCTACTGTGCCTGACGAGCCTCAACCTGAATCGCCAAAAATTGATATCCTCTCGCTGTTGTACAATAAAGTACAAACTCCTGTTCTTCCGTCATGTTGGGCTACGAGCACACCTTTTTCATGACCGAAGATTGTAATATTCAGACAATTTATTTTTATTACTGGGCAAGAAGGGGATGTAATCCCAATTTTACGCAAAGAAGTTTGCTTCCTTGGGGACAGTAGAGTGGCTTCTTCTGTTCTTGGACAATTTCTTGAGGTACAGTATCTGGGGATGAATAATGACCCTCTTCATGAAATTGAGGATTTGACTTTTGTTCGGATGAAGATGCATGATCTTCAAATATGTAAGGGAAATGCGAAAGTGGGACTGCGGAATGTCAATACTCCAGTTGGGAGAGTGGACCCCTTGAGTCATATGAGGCACAAAAACTGCAGATGGAGAGACTTGTCTGCATTGCCGACGTTTAAGAAGAACCCTTCCACAAAAATTTATATGGGCAAAAAAAATAGCCTGCCTAGCAGTATTTGCAAAGAATGGCTCTATGCTCAATCGTAATAGGGAAAGATTTTATAGTTACAGGGCTCTATCTTGAGCAAAGGTGCGTATCGAGAAGCTGCAGGAAGCTCATAAAGCAATGAAGGCAATTGAAAATTAGCCTGTGTCTGCACAGCTGAGGGAGTTAAATGTACCAAAGGAGCAATGTTTGCTGCTAGAAAAAATAATCAGAGCAGCACAGAAAAGGGGCCCTAGAGGAAGAAGGTACTCTGAGAATAGGGTACTTTTATGCTTGTTGTTTAACATTAGGTCTCCAGCGGGTTACAATTTTATATTAAGTCAAAACATTTTGCCATTGCCCCAGTGTTCAAACTATATGGCGATACCTTGCTCTTATTGACACTTCCTGTGTGTTTGACGACCAATTTTTGTAACTATTTAAGAAGAGGATGCACGCTAAGCCAAAGATGAAAAGGCATGGCATTATTCTGTGGGATGAGATGTCGGTGAGATCCTCTACGTTGACGTATGTGGGTCTAACAGATTATGGTGAAGATAGTCTAAAGGGGGACAGTGTTCAAGAGAAGGCAGATCATGTCCTAGTGTTCATGTTTCAGCCTCTGGCAGACACGTACACACAGACGATTGCAGTTTTCGCAGCCAGAGTTCCAGTAAAGGGGGACATGCTTGCTAAATTAGCGTTGAAGGCGACTGTTCTTCTGGTGAAAGCTGGTGCAAATATCCATGGATTTGTGTCTGATGGAACAGCCACCAACCGGAGAATATGGGCTTCCCTAGGAATTTATGGCCATTTTAAGAATGAGAATAAAAAAGAGTGTAAGAGTGTGAAGGAGGGAAATTTGCGTGTAGTTAAGCAGAAAAGGTTAATTCTTTGTCATTTGAGGGAAGCCTATGAAGCTTTTAAAGAGAAAAATCCTTATTTAAAGATTGGTTTCTCCAAATTTGCGGATTTAAGGCCTCCTGAGTGCGTGTTGGCTGGTGAACCTGGCACTCACACCACATGCGTCTGCATGATCCACCAGAATTACAAGTTGCAATACCTCGGGGCTGGATTAGAGCAAATAAAGTCGGATAACGGAGAAAAATTGTTCAAAACCTATCAGGATTGCCTGAAATTCTCACTCTGTCGCCCTCCGTCAGAAATGTGCGTCATGTGTGAGTGCTCAGATACACTACCGCGAGAAGAGGACGAAAACGGTGATGACGTCGTCAGAAAATGTGGGAGTATAGACAGAATGACAACAATTATTTCAAGAGTACTACAGGGAAAACTGTACGGATGAAGTTCGTTTCAAGCATTGTACTCATGAAAATCGAATGTATACATATATTTATTTATAGGTCTCATATATAATAAAATATTAGCCTTTTTCCTCATTTATACTTTTTTAAGTTATTTGTTACAGTGCCAACCATTTTCCATGGACGATGCCATGAGTATGCACTCCGGGGAGACTTTATTTTTAAAAAATATTGAGTCTTTAGTGTATAAATGTCGTAAGCAGTATAAAATTGTGTACTTTGTATGTTTTGTATGTATTAAGAATAATTATTAAAATAAAAACCCAATGAGAAATTGTAATGGGTTACTTTAATCCTAAAAAATATAAAAAGGTGTGACATGACTCTATTACTTGCATCTCTGGTAATAGTAATTTCAGTATGCAAATAGTAACAAGTTTTATTGCACTGCAAATTGCAATACAGTGAAACCTTACTTTCAACCAACTAATGACCGCAGCCTTATGAAATTAACAAATTAGCAGCAAATTCTTTTGTAGTCTAATCAATTGTATTGACTTGTTCTTCCACACTCCCGTTAGTGCAGTGAACCTCTTGTCCCCTGGTGTCTTGACCAATGGGGCTCATTAGCCATTTATGTGTTTTGGTGAATATGTCTTACAGTTCATCGAGTCTTATCCAATAAAACATTCAATTTTCTAGTGTGGTGATAAAGAAGAGGTAGACCTAAGTTAATCACCGGCTGGGGAAGACTCCAAAAGAGGACCTTAATGAGGCAAGAATTATATCAGTTGCTAGCAACATATATGTGCCACCATCAGTGGAAAATATGGTAAGAACCAGTTTCCTATGAATAGTTCTCTATCTTTCTCCATTTTAACAAGGCTTATGATTTCTATAGAACTATGCAATGCATTTTTCTTTGAATTTTTTTTTAAATATTGAAATTTTATTTGAACTTACTAATCAGTAAGTAGAAAAGGAGTTATTTATGAATAATGTCTACATATTACCAAAGGGCTGCAGCATATGTGGATCAATGAGGTTCAAGTATATACTTTAAATAAAGAATTTCCATTGATCTGCTTAAACTAATTATTCTTAACATTCAGAAAACCTTTGCTCAACTAGAATTTATTACACACTGTATTCTCATTTAAACAAAATGCGAACTATGAATATTTTTACATATCAAGACCAAATTTCGAATTTTAAAATGGTTATTATTATGGTTCCTTATTTACTGTATCATTTTGATATTTGTTAAGTTATGAATACATGAGTTTTTTGTTTGTCTTTTTTACGTGCATACATTTGTTACGTTATGAATTGAGAAGAAGTTATACATTGACATTTAAAAATTGATGAAAAGTTTGTCTTTTTTGTAATTTTGATAGTGCCTGCAAACTGTATTATTATTATTTTTGTTCTTATGGATTTTTTCCTGAACAATAAATATTTTTCTATCTATCTAAGTTGTTCGAATATCGCTGCGCAACTGTCGTCGGGCCACGTCACATGCGGCTCGACGGCAGACAGACCATCACTCTCTCTCTCTCTGACGTTCGCTACAAGTGAAAGGTTGTGCGGAGAAAGATACGTTAAGACCTGTGGCCTCGACTAATCACTAGGAGAAGGCGTCGATCCGGTCGCAAATTCAAACCTCGACTCATTCGTTAATTGTGTTTTTTGTGTTAATTTGTTGTATGAGCACGAATACAATTCTTTTAGTTAATTTGAACGACGAATTTCATTTCTATTACCACAACCACAGAACTCTCATCCATAAACAATTCTAGCGTCAACCGAGATACTGGTTCCGTTTGCAGAATCGGCGCGCACATAAGTAATACAATCAATTAACTTCCCCACAATCCAGTACAACGTACATGGATTAGTGAATTTAGGTTTAAGGTAGCGCATATCATTTTATGAACTGCGTTATTGCGTGTGCCGTATGCAGTGGCAGGGAAAGAATTACTGCTTCCAAGAGCCTTCCTCTGCCTCACAAACATTATTTATTATTCCATTTCACGCTTAATTTTCTACTCTCACCCATTTTTCCAAAAATAATCAATCCAAGTGAAATTAATTAAGCACGTGCACTCACGAATAATCATTTTCTTGAAATTTCGCACCCGTATATAACGCACGAAAATAATTCATGTCGATTATTTGGCTCAGTATTGAATTAAGAAACTAGTTTTCCCCAAAATGTTCCTCTAGCTTCGACGGTATTAACAAAAATAATCTCTTGCATGCTTTGTTGTGTAGAGTTAGAGTTGGTTAGAATTAGTCGCGTATTTTATTTTATTTATTTTTACGATGTCGCCGATTAGTAGAATTTTGCTGAATACAGATATATTATGGGTGTAATCATTCATGTATTTTTTAATGCCAAATTTGATTGTTTTCGTAGTTTTCCGGAAGATCAAAATCAGGCGATGGCGTGATATTGTCCGTACTTCTGTTGTTTTCTTTAAGAAGTTAGTGTTTAGAATTTTATTAAATGGGTATTACCATTTTGTTGCACTTGACCGAGTAGCTGATAACGGTATAAAGCCCGTAAGAATAATAATAGATAATCTGCCACGCTCCTTCTAAGGTGGCTTGCAGGGTATTGCGTTGATATAGAATAGTCATTTAAGGGTATGCTAGAAGAAAGATGGTCAGGCGAGTACAGCCTAAAATATGCTGAGCAATTGCTCGTTGTTGGAAGCTTGTCCTGTTTCAAATTACCTCACATGTTTTAGCCAAAGCCCCTCCAGTTGATGAATGAGAATGTTGAGTGAAAATGACGAGTGGCTGTTTGTGTAAGTGTAACTAAGCTAAAGGGGAGTGAGTTTGTTTTTTATTGATAATGAAGAATCATAGGCGAGCGCAAACCTTTTTATTAGGTTTTTCGTGGAATTGTTCTGATTTTCAAAACTAGCAGTTAAAAATGGTACCAGAGAAATTTGGAAAACGTTTTCAAATGTTAATGTTAATATTAAAATTGGAACAAACAACATCAGAGTAATGAAAAATAAAAATTTTTGAAATTCTTTTATGCATGAAACAAAACACACTATCATTGTACCGTGTAGTACGGCCTTAAATGGATATAAACTACAATTATAGTTATTCACTTTTATTCTTTATATCAGTCACCATATCGTGTTTCCAGGATTGCAGAAGATGCTGCACCCACATTGTTTCCGGGCTGCCCTACCTGTATAAGTATGACGACACTCAATCCACGCCAATCCTCATACGAATTTTTGAGAGCTGCTTCAGGGCAAAATATGGAGAAAGAGAGGAAATCATTTTCCAGGTCTGGAGATCTCCAGCAATAATGAACCTACTGTGCCTGACGAGCCTCAACCTGAATCCCCAAAAATTGATATCCTCTCGCTGTTGTACAATAAAGTACAAACTCCTGTTCTTCCGTCATGTTGGGCTACGAGCACACCTTTTTCATGACCGAAGATTGTAATATTCAGTCAATTTATTTTTATTACTGGGCAAGAAGGGGATGTAATCCCAATTTTACGCAAAGAAGTTTGCTTCCTTGGGGACAGTAGAGTGGCTTCTTCTGTTCTTGGACAATTTCTTGAGGTACAGTATCTGGGGATGAATAATGACCCTCTTCATGAAATTGAGGATTTGACTTTTGTTCGGATGAAGATGCATGATCTTCAAATATGTAAGGGAAATGCGAATGTTGGACTGCGGAATGTCGATACTCCAGTTGGGAGATTGGACCCCATAGGTCATATGAGGCACAAAAACTGCAGATGGAGATACTTGTCTGCACTGCCGACGTTTAAGAACCCTTCAACAAAAAAATATGGGCAAAAAAGGTAGCCTGCCTAGCAGTATTGGCAAAGGCAAAGAATGGCTCTACGCCCAATCGTAAGAGGGAAATATTTTATAGTGCCAGGGCTCTATCTCGAGCAAAGGTGCGTATCGAGAAGCTGCAGGAACCTCACAAAGCAATGAAGGCAATTTAAAACTCGCCTGTGTCTGCACACCTGAGGGAGTTAAATGTACCAAAGGAGCAATGTTTGCTGCTAGAAGAAATAATCAGAGCAGCACGAAAAAGGGGCCCTAGAGGAAGAAGGTACTCTGAGAATTGGGTACTTTTATGCATGTTGTTTAACATTAGGTCTCCAGCGGGTTACAATTTTATATTAAGTCAAAACATTTTGCCATTGCCCCAGTGTTCAATCTATACGCCGATTCCTTGCTCTTATTGACACTTCCTGTGGGTTTGACGACCAATTTTTGTAACTATTTAAGAAGAGGATGCACGCTAAGCCAAAGCTGAAAAGGCATGGAATTATTCTGTGGGATGAGATGTCGGTGAGATCCTCTACGTTGACGTATGTGGGTCTAACAGATTATGGTGAAGATAGTCTAAAGGGGGACAGTGTTCAAGAGAAGGCAGATCATATCCTAGTGTTCATGTTTCAGCCTCTGGCAGACACGTAGTAGTAGTAGTAGGTTTAGTTTTAATGGTGCGTCGACAGCTAAGGTCATTTTGCACCTTGTCATAAATAATTACATAAAAATCCAAATTTATGTACAAATATACTAAATGTGCACAACGTGTCTACTCATATCATTATAATTTATTTATCAACTGAGTTTCCTTCAAGAACGCGAGAACACGTTCGATCATATTGGGGTCATCGCCTAGGACTTGTCCTAGGTTGCCCACCACATTGAGGTTTTCGCGCGCAGCACGATACACCTCACACTCCGTCAGAAGGTGTTTTACACTGAGGGGGGAGTCACACTCATCACAACGGGGTTGTATCTTCTCATCTGAGAAGAGATATGAGTGGGTTGGGGCGGTGTGCCCTATTCTTACCCGTGTGATGGCAACTTCCTCCCTCCGAGTCCTCCCAGTTGAAGTGGGCCACACTGATGTGACGGCCTTGATTTCACGTAGTTTGTTCGAGCTTTGTTGATTCCATGTTTCATTCCACTGCTGAAGGCATAGGTTCCTTAGCCTTGTCTTCAGGTCTCCTACCGGTACCAGAGGATCGGCAATGTTTGATTCTCGAAGTGCCTCTTTAGCGGCGGAGTCCGCTGTCTCGTTCCCTGTTATCCCCACATGCCCAGGAACCCACAAGAACTCAATTCTAATTCCCTTTTTATCAAGGGATGTAAGGGCACATTGTATATCCTGGACAATGGGGTGCATCGGTGAGAAGCAGGAAATGGCTTGCAGTGCGCTCAATGAGTCGCTGCACACCAAGAAAGATGTATTATGCCGCTGAATCCCCTGTAGAGCCATCCTAATGGCGAGGAGTTCCGCAGTAAAAATACTGCACATGGAATTCAACCTCACTCCGGTGATTCCGTGGTGCTGGGAAGAAATCGCACACGCACATGCTTCTTCCGATTTAGAGCCGTCTGTGTAGACGGGGATGAAGCCGGGGCGAGTGTTAATGATCTCCTGAAAATAGCTTTGGTATTCCATAGGAGAAGTGGAAGACTTAGAATATCTTTGTAAGCTTAAGTTACAGACTGGATGTGGCACTTGCCATGGAGGTATTCTAAGGTATCCAACTGGGTTTAAGTCGGGTATCGAGACACCGCAGTCATCATTAAAGGACCCGAATCGCACACTAAGCGGTTTGGTTGATCGTGCTCGTCTATCGTAAATATTTTTAAAACGAGGTTTAAAAACAATATTAAAACAAGGATGTTCCTTTGTAGATAAAATCTTTGCAACATAGTTGCACATCAGTATGTTTCTCCGAACGTTCAGCGGAGGCTCTCCAGAATCCGTGTAGATACTCACAACTGGCGATGTGCGAAAAGCGCCTATTGCCAACCGGAGCCCAGCATTATGTACCGTTGACAACGGTCGTAAATATGATTCCCGAGCCGATGAATATACTACTGAACCGTAATCCAGTCTTGACCGTACTAAGGCACGGTACAAAGAGATAAGAGTAGTTCGGTCTGCGCCCCATGTCGTATTGCATAAAAACCTTAAAATATTTAAACTTTTCAAACATCTGTCCTTTAAAAACATAATATGTTCTCGCCAATTCAATCGGTAGTCTAAAATCATACCGAGGAACCTTATTTCTTGGACGTATGCAAGGTTTGTATTCCCCATACGTAAAGGCGGTGGGATGTGTATCCCTCGCAACCGGTGAAAATGGATACATTTGGTCTTCTCCGCCGAGAAACGAAAGCCATTGGTTTCAGACCAGGTTTTGAGGTTATTCAGGGTCAGCTGAATTTGTCTTGCGGCGCTGACTAGCTTGGGCGATCTGCAAAAGATCGCAAGATCGTCTACGAACAGAGACCCCATTACCGGTGCTTGGATATGCTCTGCCACATCATTAATCGCGATCGCAAACAGCGTTACGCTCAAAACGGATCCCTGTGGTACTCCGTTTTGCAAAGGGTAATATTCCGACATATATTGCCCGATTCGAACTTTAAAACTGCGTTTAGTTAAAAAGTTTTTAATAAAAATGGGTAAACATCCCCTAAAACCCCAATCATGCAAGACCTTTAAAATCTTCTGCCTCCAGACTCTGTCGTATGCCTTCTCCAGATCGAAGAAGACAGCAACGACATGTTGACGAAGAAGGAAGGCTTCTTGAATGAAATTGTCCGCACGAACCAAATGATCGGTGGTTGATCGGCCGCGTCTAAATCCGCATTGGATGCTGGAGAGGAGGTTTCGCCGCTCCAGGCACCAAACTAGCCGACGATTAACCATTCTCTCCATTAGTTTGCATAGGCAGCTCGTAAGGGAGATGGGTCTGTAGCTATCTGGGTTCGATCTGTCCTTTCCCTGCTTAGGGATTGGTATGACCGCAGACTCCCTCCAGGACTGAGGAAAAGAGCCCTCCAACCATAACTGGTTGAAGGTTTGTAGGGTCTCCACCAAAGCTGCCTCCGGAAGGTTACGGAGGAAGGCATTGTGGATCCTGTCTAGTCCTGGGGAGGTGTTCCGGGAGTCTGCAATAGCGGACGTCAGCTCCCAGTAGGAAAAGGGTTCGTTGTAATCCGCAGGTACACGCGCCTCACGGAAGTTGATGCAGACCTTTTCCATCCGCTCTTTTACAGCTGCAAAGGCAGCATCATAGTTTGCATTGCTGGAGACCCTGGCAAGTTGTTTTCCAAAAGCTTCACATATATCCCGAGGGGATGTGACCACCCGGTCTCCAATCTTCAAACATGAGACGCTATGTCGCTGATCAGATCCAGATATGCACCTCACCTTAGTCCACACTTCAGCGATCGGTGTCCGGTGGTTAATGCTGGACACGTATTCCTTCCAGGATGTCCTTTTGGCCTCCCTCACGACCTGTCGAGCTTTGGCTCGTAGGCGTCGGAAAGAGGCTAGATTTCTTGCTGTTGGGTATTTGTTAAAAATCCGTAACGCTCTCTTACGAAGTCTAATTGCATTTGCGCAGTTCTCGTTCCACCAGGGCACGGGTGCTCGAGGAGCACGGCCAGATGTTTGAGGTACGCTGCACTTTGCCGCACTGACAATAGCATTCGAGAGTTTATCCATGTTGCATAAGGAATCACGTCTGCTGTCGTGCTTATAATAAAATTCACGTTTAAATTTTTTTCCAATCGGCTCTTTGTAAAACCCAGTTCACTGGTCTATAGAAATTTATGTTAAAATCTGAGTTTTTGTTGACAAAAATAGGAAAGTGATCGCTGCCACATAGATCGGCATGAACGGACAAAGTTAACTCGTTCATCAGATTGCTTGAGCTTATGCAAAGATCTATGGAGGAAAACTCCCCATTAAAACTGTTAAATCGGGTTTTTTCCCGGTAATTTAATAAATAAAGGTTAAAATCATTAATAAAATCTGATAAAATCCGTCCTCTTCTGTTGTACTGCGTATTTGGGCTTCCCCATAGGGAGTCATGGGCATTAAAATCGCCCAAAAGGATGAAAGGACTGGGCAGCTGTCGTACTAGAGCTTCGAGGTTGCATCGAGTTACTGGTGCACCATCAGGAAGGTATACATTACACAACGTTATTCTATTAGGCGTGTTAACAACCACCGCTACCGCCTGGAACGGTGTCTGCAGTTGGATACGGGAGGTGTATATGGTCTCGCGTATCGCCACTGCAACTCCACCTTGGGCTCGTTGCCCGCTGGTGTCGTCAAATCTAAATACTGTGTATCCCTTTAAAACACTATTGTCTTTGCCTTTAAAATGGGTCTCCTGTAGACAAATACAGGAGGGTCTAAAATCTCGTATTAAAACATCTATCTCCTCCTTGTGCCGATAAAAACCGTTGCAGTTCCACTGCAAGATAAAAACCATTAATAAATTAAATAAATAGATAATAACAATTAAAAGAATATGAGTTAAAAGCAAGTAGTCCAACTCCGTTTATTTCCGTCTTATTCGGATCTTTTCCTTTGTTCTTGCGAGGTGGACCTCAGTCTCAGAGGGACCTTCGTCCTCCTCCATTGCCTCAGGCTTATTTTGTTTTGCCTCACCTGAGGGTCCGGGGGAAGGTGTTTTTCCACGCCTAGCCGGCGTGACCCCGGAAGATTTAGCTGGGTTCTCCTTAAGAGAGCCCGAATTCTTAATTTTATTGTTCGCTGCACTTCCATTATCCGCCATGTTTCTTGATGTGGTTTCCACAGATTTCTCAATATTTGTTGGCAGTTCTGTTTGCGTTTCAGTAGTAACATATTTCTTCTCTGGGACTTGTGCTACTGAGGCAAAAGAGCGGGAGAAGGTAGGCGCCACGAGGGTGCGATACTTCTTCCTTGCCTCTAGGTAGGGTATTTTTTCCACAGTTTTTATTTCCATTATTTTCCTTTCTTCTTTCATTTTGGGACAATCGCGAGAGTACACTGGGTGTTTGCCCTCGCAATTAACGCAAAACGGTTCTGACTCACACTCGTCACTATCATGCTTTGCTTTGCCACAACGAGGGCAGGTGGCCTTGCCCTCACATCTGGTCGCAATATGTCCAAAGTGTTGACACTGGAAGCATCGCATTGGGTTTGGAATGAAGGGTCTGACTGGGACCGCTTCGTATCCAACGAAAACACGATCAGGGAGTTTTTCGAGACCGAATGTTAAAATTACAGACGCGGTGCGTTGATTTTCGCCATTTTGCCTTCTGGTGATACGGCGAGCATCAGTGACTCCTTGTGGGGCCATTTCTTTCGCTATTTCGTTGTCATCGACATATAAAAAGTCGTAGTGGCTAACGACTCCTCGACATGAATTGAGGGAGCGATGAGCCTCGACAACCACAGGAATATTATTAAATGACTTCAGGTCTAACAGTCTCTGACTCTGTATATCATTGGATGTATGAATCAAGATATTTCCATCCCGCAACTTTTTGGCCATTAAAAGCTCACCAGGAACCAGTGCCGTAAAAAGCTTCCGCATGAGGAAAGGGGATAGCTTTTTTAGAGATTCACCCTCTCTAGTACTCCTCATCACGAGGTATTTTCTGCACACTGCACAAACAAACCTTCCCCCATCCGTGTCCGGACGGGGTCTTTTGGGTTTTGGTGGAGGATTTTCTTCCATACCAATTTTGATACATTCGTCCCCCGGGCTCCCCACCCACCACGGAGCCACACATACGGGACGCCGCACCGCAAACCGGTGCGGTCGCCAGGGCTACCCGAGGAATATAGCACCCTAGAGGTGGTTGTCTGTTTCGGGTTGGGTCTTCGATGTCCCGGGCCCACCAACCCGGGCACCTCTGACCGCCCTACGTAGAGCCCCACCTCCCTAGCACTCGCCACCGAACTTATCGGATAGCCGGTTGACCGAGGGTGGCTAGCCCCCGGCCGCCCGTTTACAGGGAATCCGGGGCCAAAGTGGTTTGTTGCACTCCGGCCCATACCGGGCATCCGAAACCCGGCTGGGTGCCGAAGAACTCACCCACCAGGATCCCCTTCTCCCCTTTACGGGTCTCCATGCACGGCAAACACATGGGTGGATCTAAGGCTAGCTAGTATCGCCTCACACAGACAGTTGACCCACAAGGCTGTCCGGACGCTACCCAAGCTTCTCAGGGGGTTTATTATCGAGGTTTTCTCCCCGCCCTTTTAGTCGCCTCTTACGACAAGCAGGGATACTGCGGGAGTATTCTCCATCCCCCTACCCGCAGGGGTGGGCAGACACGTACACACAGACGATTGCAGTTTTCGCAGCAAGAGGTCCAGTAAAGGGGGACAGCTTGCTAAATTAGCGTTGAAGGCGACTGTTCTTCTGGAGAAAGCTGGTGCAAATATCCATGGATTTGTGTCTGATGGAGCAGCCACCAACCGGAGAATATGGGCTTCCCTAGGAATTTATGGCCATTTTAAGAATGAGAATAAATGAGAATAAAAAAGAGTGTAAGAGTGTGAAGGAGGGAAATTTGCGTGTAGTTAAGCAGAAAAGGTTAATTCTTTGTCATTTGAGGGAAGCCTATGAAGCTTTTAAAGAGAAAAATCCTTATTTCAAGATTGGTTTCTCCAAATTTGCGGACTTAAGGCTTCCTGAGTGCGTGTTGGCTGGTGAACCTGGCACTCACACCACATGCGTCTGCATGATCCACCAGAATCACAAGTTGCAAAACCTCGGGGCTGGATTAGAGCAAATAAAGTCGGAAAACGTCGAGAAAAATTGTTCAAAACCTATCGGGATTGCCTGAAATTCTCACTCTGTCGCCCTCCGTCAGAAATGTGCGTCATGGGTGAGTGCTCAGATACACTACCGCGAGAAAAGGACGAAAACGGTGATGACGTCGTCAGAAAATGTGGGAGTACAGACAGAATGACAACAATTATTTCAAGAGTACTACAGGGAAAACTGTACGGATGAAGTTCGTTTCAAGCATTGTACTCATGAAAATCGTATGTATACATATATTTATTTATTGGTCTCATATGAGCCCTTGAGAGCAAGAGTGGTCTAAGTCGTTTTTTTTTTTGGCTAAGTCTTCGACAACTTACATGATATCAGAAACTAACATTTTCAATTGTGGTCTAAGTGGTCTACTCATGAAAATCGAATGTATAAATATATTTATTTATTGGTCTCATATATAATAAAATATTAGCCTTTTTCCTCATTTATACTTTTTTAAGTCATTTGTTACTGTGCCAACCATTTTCCATGGACGATGCCATGAGTATGCACTCCGGGGAGATTTTATTTTTAAAAAATATTGAGTCTTTAGTGTATAAATGTCGTAAGCAGTATAAAATTGTGTACTTTGTATGTTTTGTATGTATTAAGAATAACTAGTAAAATAAAAACCCAATGAGAAATTATAATGGGTTTCTTTAATCATAAAAAATATAAAAAGGTGTGACATGACTCTATTGCTTGCATCTCTGGTAATAGTTATTTTAGCAGACAAATAGTAACTAGTTTTATTGCACTGCAAATTGTAATACAGTAAAACCTTACTTTCAACCAACTAATGACCGCAGCCTTATGAAATTAACAAATTAGCAGCAAATTCTTTTGTAGTCTAATCAATTGTATTGACTTGTTCTTCCACACTCCCGTTAGTGCAGTGAACTTATTGTCCCCTGGTGTCTTGACCAATGGGGCTCATTAGCCATTTATGTGTTTTGGTGAATATGTCTTACAGTTCATCGAGTCTTATCCAATAAAACATTCAATTTTCTAGTGTGGTGATAAAGAAGAGGTAGACCTAAGTTAATCACCGGCTGGGGAAGTCTCCAAAAGAGGACCTTAATGAGGCAAGAACTATATCAGTTGCTAGCAACATATCTGTGCCACCATCAGTGGAAAATATGGTAAGAACCAGTTTCCTATGAATAGTTCTCTATCTTTCTCCATTTTAACAAGGCTTATGATTTCTATTGAAATATGCAATGCATTTTTCTTTGAATTTTTTTTTTAAATATTGAAATTTTATTTGAACTTACTAATCACTAAGTAGGAAAAGAGTTATTTATGAATAATGTCTACCTATTACCAAAGGGCTGCCGCATATGTGGATCAATGAGGTTCTAGTATATACTTTAAATAAAGAATTTCCATTGATCTGCTTCAACTAATTATTCTTAACATTCAGAAAACCTTTGCTCAACTAGAATTTATTACACACTGTATTCTCATTTAAACAAAATGCGAACTATGAATATTTTTACATATCAAGACCAAATTTCTAATTTTAAAATGGTTATTATTATGGTTCCTTATTTACTGTATCATTTTGATATTTGTTAAGTTATGAATACATGAGTTTTTTGTTTGTCTTTTTTACGTGCATACATTTGTTACGTTATGAATTGAGAAGAAGTTATACATTGACATTTAAAAATTGATGAAAAGTTTGTCTTTTTTGTAATTTTGATAGTGCCTGCAAACTGTATTATTATTATTTTTGTTCTTATGGATTTTTTCCTGAACAATAAATATTTTTCTATCTATCTAAGTTGTTCGAATATCGCTGCGCAACTGTCGTCGGGCCACGTCACATGCGGCTCGACGGCAGACAGACCATCACTCTCTCTCTCTCTGACGTTCGCTACAAGTGAAAGGTTGTGCGGAGAAAGATACGTTAAGACCTGTGGCCTCGACTAATCACTAGGAGAAGGCGTCGATCCGGTCGCAAATTCAAACCTCGACTCATTCGTTAATTGTGTTTTTGTGTTAATTTGTTGTATGAGCACGAATACAATTCTTTTAGTTAATTTGAACGACGAATTTCATTTCTATTACCACAACCACAGAACTCTCATCCATAAACAATTCTAGCGTCAACCGAGATACTGGTTCCGTTTGCAGAATCGGCGCGCACATAAGTAATACAATCAATTAACTTCCCCACAATCCAGTACAACGTACACGGATTAGTGAATTTAGTTTCAAGGTAGCGCATATCATTTTATGAACTGCGTTATTGCGTGTGCCGTATGCAGTGGCAGGGAAAGAATTACTGCTTCCAAGAGCCTTCCTCTGCCTCACAAACATTATTTATTATTCCATTTCTCGCTTAATTTTCTACTCTCACCCATTTTTCCAAAAATAATCAATCCAAGTGAAATTAATTAATCACGTGCACTCACGAATAATCATTTTCTTGAAATTTCGCACGCGTATATAACGCACGAAAATAATTCATGTCGATTATTTGGCTCAGTATTGAATTAAGAAACTAGTTTTCCCCAAAATGTTCCTCTAGCTTCGACGGTATTAACAAAAATAATCTCTTGCTTGCTTTGTTGTGTAGAGTTAGAGTTGGTTAGAATTAGTCGCGTATTTTATTTTATTTATTTTTACGATGTCGCCGATTAGTAGAATTTTGCTGAATACAGATATATTATGGGTTAATCATTCTTGTATTTTTTAATGCCAAATTTGATTGTTTTCGTAGTTTTCCGGAAGATCAAAATCAGGCTATGGCGAGATATTGTGCCTTACTTTTGTTGTTTTCTTAATGAAGATAGTGGTTTAGAATTTTATTAAATGGGTATTACCATTTTGTTGCACTTGACCGAGTAGCTGATAACGGTATAAAGCCCGTAAGAATAATAATAGATAATCTGCCACGCTCCTTCTAAGGTGGCTTGCAGGGTATTGCGTTGATATAGAATAGTCATTTAAGGGTATGCTAGAAGAAAGATGGTCAGGCGAGTACAGCCTAAAATATGCTGAGCCATTGCTCGTTGTTGGAAGCTTGTCCTGTTTCAAATTACATCACATGTTTTAGCCAAAGCCCCTCCAGTTGATGAATGAGAATGTTGAGTGAAAATGACGAGTGGCTGTTCTGTGTTTTATTGATAATGAAGAATCATAGGCGAGCGCAAACCTTTTTATTAGGTGGTTCGTGGAATTGTTCCGATTTTCAAAACTAGCAGTTAAAAATGGTACCAGAGAAATTTGGAACACGTTTTCAAATGTTAATATTATAAGTGGAACAAACAACATCAGAGTCATGAAAAATAAAAATTTTTGAAATTCTTTTATGCATGAAACAAAACACACTATCATTGTACCGTGTAGTACGGCCTTAAATGGATATAAACTACAATTATAGTTATTCACTTTTATTCTTTATATCAGTCACCATATCGTGTTTCCAGGATTGCAGAAGATGCTGCGACCTCATTGTTTCCGGGCTGCCCTACCTATATAAGTATGACGACACTCAGTCCACGCCAATCCTCATACGAATTTTTGAGAGCTGCTTCAGGGGAAAATATGGAGAGAGAGAGAGGAAATCATTTTCCAGGTCTGGAGATCTCCAGCAATAATGAACCTACTGTGCCTGACGAGCCTCAACCTGAATCCCCAAAAATTGATATCCTCTCGCTGTTGTACAATAAAGTACAAACTCCTGTTCTTCCGTCATGTTGGTCTACGAGCACACCTTTTTCATGACCGAAGATTGTAATATTCAGTCAATTTATTTTTATTACTGGGCAAGAAGGGGATGTAATCCCAAGTTTACGCAAAGATGTTTGCTTCCTTGGGGACAGTAGAGTGGCTTCTTCTGTTCTTGGACAATTTCTTGAGGTACAGTATCTGGGGATGAATAATGACCCTCTTCATGAAATTGAGGATTTGACTTTTGTTCGGATGAAGATGCATGATCTTCAAATATGTAAGGGAAATGCGAATGTTGGACTGCGGAATGTCGATACTCCAGTTGGGAGATTGGACCCCATAGGTCATATGAGGCACAAAAACTGCAGATGGAGATACTTGTCTGCATTGCCGACGTTTAAGAACCCTTCAACAAAAAAATATGGGCAAAAAAGGTAGCCTGCCTAGCAGTATTGGCAAAGGCAAAGAATGGCTCTACGCCCAATCGTAAGAGGGAAATATTTTATAGTGCCAGGGCTCTATCTCGAGCAAAGGTGCGTATCGAGAAGCTGCAGGAACCTCACAAAGCAATGAAGGCAATTTAAAACTCGCCTGTGTCTGCACAGCTGAGGGAGTTAAATGTACCAAAGGAGCAATGTTTGCTGCTAGAAGAAATAATCAGAGCAGCACGAAAAAGGGGCCCTAGAGGAAGAAGGTACTCTGAGAATTGGGTACTTTTATGCTTGTTGTTTAACATTAGGTCTCCAGCGGGTTACAATTTTATATTAAGTCAAAACATTTTGCCATTGCCCCAGTGTTCAATCTATACGCCGATTCCTTGCTCTTATTGACACTTCCTGTGGGTTTGACGACCAATTTTTGTAACTATTTAAGAAGAGGATGCACGCTAGGCCAAAGATGAAAAGGCATGGAATTATTCTGTGGGATGAGATGTCGGTGAGATCCTCTACGTTGACGTATGTGGGTCTAACAGATTATGGTGAAGATAGTCTAAAGGGGGACAGTGTTCAAGAGAAGGCAGATCATATCCTAGTGTTCATGTTTCAGCCTCTGGCAGACACGTACACACAGACGATTGCAGTTTTCGCAGCAAGAGGTCCAGTAAAGGGGGACAGCTTGCTAAATTAGCGTTGAAGGCGACTGTTCTTCTGGAGAAAGCTGGTGCAAATATCCATGGATTTGTGTCTGATGGAGCAGCCACCAACCGGAGAATATGGGCTTCCCTAGGAATTTATGGCCATTTTAAGAATGAGAATAAATGAGAATAAAAAAGAGTGTAAGAGTGTGAAGGAGGGAAATTTGCGTGAAGTTAAGCAGAAAAGGTTAATTCTTTGTAATTTGAGGGAAGCCTATGAAGCTTTTAAAGAGAAAAATCCTTATTTCAAGATTGGTTTCTCCAAATTTGCGGACTTAAGGCTTCCTGAGTGCGTGTTGGCTGGTGAACCTGGCACTCACACCACATGCGACTGCATGATCCACCAGAATCACAAGTTGCAAAACCTCGGGGCTGGATTAGAGCAAATAAAGTCGGATAACGGAGAAAAATTGTTCAAAACCTATCGGGATTGCCTGAAATTCTCACTCTGTCGCCCTCCGTCAGAAATGTGCGTCATGGGTGAGTGCTCAGATACACTACCGCGAGAAAAGGACGAAAACGGTGATGACGTCGTCAGAAAATATGGGAGTACAGACAGAATGACAACAATTATTTCAAGAGTACTACAGGGAAAACTGTACGGATGAAGTTCGTTTCAAGCATTGTACTCATGAAAATCGATGGTTACATATATTTATTTATTGGTCTCATATATAATAAAATATTAGCCTTTTTCCTCATTTATACTTTTTTAAGTTATTTGTTACTGTGCCAACCATTTTCCATGGACGATGCCATGAATATGCACTCCGGGGAGAATTTATTTTAAAAAAATAATGAGTCTTTAGTGTATAAATGTCGTAAGCAGTATAAAATTGTGTACTTTGTATGTTTTGTATGTATTAAGAATAATTATTAAAATAAAAACCCAATGAGAAATTATAATGGGTTTCTTTAATCATAAAAAATATAAAAAGGTGTGACATGACTCTATTGCTTGCATCTCTGGTAATAGTTATTTTAGCAGACAAATAGTAACTAGTTTTATTGCACTGCAAATTGCAATACAGTAAAACCTTACTTTCAACCAACTAATGACCGCAGCCTTATGAAATTAACAAATTAGCAGCAAATTCTTTTGTAGTCTAATCAATTGTATTGACTTGTTCTTCCACACTCCCGTTAGTGCAGTGAACCTCTTGTCCCCTGGTGTCTTGACCAATGGGGCTCATTAGCCATTTATGTGTTTTGGTGAATATGTCTTACAGTTCATCGAGTCTTATCAAATAAAACATTCAATTTTCTAGTGTGGTGATAAAGAAGAGGTAGACCTAAGTCAATCACCGGCTGGGGAAGTCTCCAAAAGAGGACCTTAATGAGGCAAGAACTATATCAGTTGCTAGCAACATATCTGTGCCACCATCAGTGGAAAATATGGTAAGAACCAGTTTCCTATGAATAGTTCTCTATCTTTCTCCATTTTAACAAGGCTTATGATTTCTATAGAACTATGCAATGCATTTTTCTTTGAATTTTTTTTTAAATATTGAAATTTTATTTGAACTTACTAATCACTAAGTACGAAAAGAGTTATTTATGAATAATGTCTACCTATTACCAAAGGGCTGCAGCATATGTGGATCAATGAGGTTCAAGTATATACTTTAAATAAAGAATTTCCATTGATCTGCTTCAACTAATTATTCTTAACATTCAGAAAACCTTTGCTCAACTAGAATTTATTACACACTGTATTCTCATTTAAACAAAATGCGAACTATGAATATTTTTACATATCAAGAGCAAATTTCGAATTTTAAAATGGTAATTATTATGGTTCCTTATTTACTGTATCATTTTGATATTTGTTAAGTTATGAATACATGATTTTTTTTGTTTGTCTTTTTTACGTGCATACATTTGTTACGTTATGAATTGAGAAGAAGTTATACATTGACATTTAAAAATTGATGATAAGTTTGTCTTTTTTGTAATTTTGATTGTGACTGCAAACTGTATTATTATTATTTTTGTTCTTATGGATTTTTTCCTGAACAATAAATATTTTTCTATCTATCTAAGTTGTACGAATATCGCTGCGCAACTGTCGTCGGGCAACGTCACATGCGGCTCGACGGCAGACAGACCATCCTCTCTCTCTCTCTCTGACGTTCGCTCCAAGTGAAAGGTTGTGCGGAGAAAGATACGTTAAGACCTGTGGCCTCGACTAATCACTAGGAGAAGGCGTCGATCCGGTCGCAAATTCAAACCTCGACTCATTCGTTAATTGTGTTTTTTGTGTTAATTTGTTGTATGAGCACGAATACAATTCTTTTAGTTAATTTGAACGACGAATTTCATTTCTATTACCACAACCACAGAACTCTCATCCATAAACAATTCTAGCGTCAACCGAGATACTGGTTCCGTTTGCAGAATCGGCGCGCACATAAGTAATACAATCAATTAACTTCGCCACAATCCAGTACAACGTACATGGATTAGTGAATTTAGTTTCAAGGTAGCGCATATCATTTTATGAACTGCGTTATTGCGTGTGCCGTATGCAGTGGCAGGGAAAGAATTACTGCTTCCAAGAGCCTTCCTCTGCCTCACAAACATTATTTATTATTCCATTTCACGCTTAATTTTCTACTCTCACCCATTTTTCCAAAAATAATCAATCCAAGTGAAATTAATTAAGCACGTGCACTCACGAATAATCATTTTCTTGAAATTGCGCACGCGTATATAACGCACGAAAATAATTCATGTCGATTATTTGGCTCAGTATTGAATTAAGAAACTAGTTTTCCCCAAAATGTTCCTCTAGCTTCGACGGTATTAACAAAAATAATCTCTTGCTTGCTTTGTTGTGTAGAGTTAGAGTTGGTTAGAATTAGTCGCGTATTTTATTTTATTTATTTTTACGATGTCGCCGATTAGTAGAATTTTGCTGAATACAGATATATTATGGGTGTAATCATTCATGTATTTTTTAATGCCAAATTTGATTGTTTTCGTAGTTTTCTGGAAGATCAAAACCAGGCTATGGCGAGATATTGTGCCGTACTTTTTTTGTTTTCTTTAAGAAGATAGTGTTTAGAATTTTATTAAATGGGTATTACCATTTTGATGCACTTTACCGAGTAGCTGATAACGGTATAAAGCCCGTAAGAATAATAATAGATTATCTGCCACGCTCGTTCTAAGGTGGCTTGCAGGGTATTGCGTTGATATAGAATAGTCATTTAAGGGTATGCTAGAAGAAAGATGGTCAGGCGAGTACAGCCTAAAATATGCTGAGCAATTGCTCGTTGTTCGAAATGGTACCAGAGAAATTTGGAACACGTTTTCAAATGTTAATATAAAAAGTGGAACAAACAACATCAGAGTAATGAAAAATAATATTTTTTAAATTTTTTTAAGCATGAAACAAAACACACTCAGTAGAATAGTCATTTAAGGGTATGCTAGAAGAAAGATGGTCAGGCGAGTACAGCCTAAAATATGCTGAGCAATTGCTCGTTGTTCGAAAATGGTACCAGAGAAATTTGGAACACGTTTTCAAATGTTAATATAAAAAGTGGAACAAACAACATCAGAGTAATGAAAAATAACATTTTTTAAATTTTTTTAAGCATGAAACAAAACACACTCAGTTTACCGTGTAATACAGCCTTAATTTGATACAAACTGAAATGAAATAATTTCACTTTTATCCTTTGATTCAGTCACCATATCGTGTTCCCAGGATTGCTGAAGATGCTGTACTCGCATTGTTTCCGGGCTGCCCTACCTATATAAGTAAGAGGACACCCAATCCACGCCAATCCTCATACGAATTTTTGATAGCTGCTTCAGGGGAAAATATGGAGAGAGAGATGTATTCAACGGTGTTCGGCGAGATGTTGTGGAACATATTGCAATGATAAACGAAAAGTGAAAAACTTGGAACCTTGGAAACTTGGACCCTCTTTTAAGATCCGGCATTTATGAAATCAGCTGTGACTCGTGCGACTCAACATATGTAGGTCAAACAGGCCGGAATTTCAAAGTACGGGCAGCGGAACATAGAAGATGTTATGAAAAGAAAGTCCCAGTTAGCCACTCATCTCATCAACGAGGGCCATTCGTGCAATTTCAACCCAAAAATATTGGCCTTCGAAGAAAAAGGACGTCGGCTCGACGCACTTGAGCAGTTGGAGATCACCAGGAGGAGGAAACGCAAAGAAAAGATTATCAACGACATTGAGTTCCTGAGTCATTCCCCGCTGTAAGCCCCCCCCCCCTAAAACCTTCAACCGAAACCCAATTCCTTACGTATCCCAACCGCCTCCCCACTCCCTTCCCCCATCCTTTACCCCCCAACCCCTCTCCCACTTCCACCTACTCATAACCATAACCCACCCCCCCTCCTTTCCGCATGTGTATATATATATATATATATATATATATATATATATATATATATATATATATATATATATATATATAAGACTTCTTGATGGAAACCTTGCATTTGTGCCTGATGATAGCGAAGATGATTCGCAGAAACGCGTCGTACTATAATAAATACTGTGGACATACACAAAGTTTTTCACTTTTCATTTATCATGGAGAGAGAGGAAATGATTTTCCAGGTCTGGATATCTCCAGAAATAATGAACCTACAGTGCCTGACGAGCCTCAACCTGAATCCCCAAAAATTGATATCCTCTCGCTGGTGTACGATAAAGTACAAACTCCTGATCTTCCGTCACGTTGGGCAACCAGCACACCTTTTTTTGGACCGAAGATTGTAATATTCAGTCAATTTATTTTTATTACTGGGCAAGAAGGGGATGTAATCCCAATTTTATACTAAGAAGTTTGCTTCCTTGTGGACAGTCGAGTGGCTTGTTCTTTTTTGGACAATTTCTTGAGGTGCAGTATCTGGGGATGAATAATGACCCTCTTCATGAAATTGAGGATTTGACTTTTGTTCGGATGAAGATGCATGATCTTCAAATATGTAAGGGAAATGCGAAAGTGGGACTGCGGAATGTCAATACTCCAGTTGGGAGAGTGGACCCCTTGAGTCATATGAGGCACAAAAACTGCAGATGGAGACTTGTCTGCATTGCCGACGTTTAAGAAGAACCCTTCCACAAAAATTTATATGGGCAAAAAAAATTGCCTGCCTAGCAGTATTTGCAAAGAATGGCTCTATGCTCAATCGTAATAAGGAAAGATTTTATAGTGCCAGGGCTCTATCTTGAGCAAAGGTGCGTATCGAGAAGCTGCAGGAAACTCACAAAGCAATGAAGGCAATTGAAAATTAGCCTGTGTCTACACAGCTGAGGGAGTTAAATGTACCAAAGGAGCAATGTTTGCTGCTAGAAGAAATAATCAGAGCAGCACGAAAAAGGGGCCCTAGAGGAAGAAGGTACACTGAGAATTGGGTACTTTTATGCTTGTTGTTTTTAGCAATAGGTCTCCAGCGGGTTACAATTTTATATTAAGTCAAAACATTTTGCCATTCCCCAGTGTTCGAACCGTACGGCGATACCTTGCTCTTATTGACACTTCCTGTGGGTTTGACGACCAATTTTTTTTAACTATTTAAGAAGAGGTTGCACGCTAAGCCAAAGATGAAAATGCATGGCATTATTCTGTGGGATGAGATGTCTGTGAGATCCTCTACATTGACGTATGTGGGTCTAACAGATTATGGTGAAGATGGTCCAAAAGGGGACAGTGTCGACGAGAAGGCAGATCATGTTCTAGTATTCATGTTTCACCCTCTGGCAGACACGTACACGCAGCCGAAAAGTTTTTGCAGCCAGAGGTCCAGCAAAGGGGGACATGCTTGCTAAATCAGCGTTGAATGCGATTGTTCTTCTGGACAAAGCTGGTGCAAAAATCCATGGATTTGTGTCTGATGGAGCAGCCACCAACCGGAGAATGTGGGCTTCCCTAGGAATTTATGGCTCTTTGGGAAACACCAAAAATTCTTTTGAACATCCACTGGATGCAAAAAGGAGAATTTATGCATTTGCAGATACTCCACACCTGATAAAAAATATCAGGAATAGACTTTATAGCAGCAGAGAATTGCAACTGAGTGATGATATCTTTGGTTCAATCTTGCACAATCTCTGCAATCATGGCAATAAAATATAGTCTTTGAATTTATCAACCAATTTTGGTGTGATGAAAGGCTTATTCTTTCTATAAGTTTAGGATAGAGTTGAAAAGTGTTAGCCCACAGTATATTTCACTTTATTTCAGGTTCACCTAGATGACAGCCAAGTGAAGTGGGATCACTTCATCATTCTTCACAACAAAGACAAAGAACTTGGCAATGATTCATTGTGTTCAGTAAGTGTATGTTTTTTGACGAGTGGTGCATATATTTTACGGCCATTGGAGAAATTTCTTATCTGGTTTATCTGTAGAGGCCGTAGAGCTCAACTATCTTGATTTAATTATGGCTTTTCAGTCATCTGAGCTTAACAAATTCCATCTGCTGAAAACTAAAACTGGGAAAATAGCCGAGGACATCCGTTCTTTAAATCACTAAGTTTAACAATGTGTTCCCGAAATTTATCAGTTCCCTAACTTTTTATCGTAAAAGAAACCCAAATATTGACCTAAATTTACGGCGTAAAGCTCTTAACTCTGAAATCGGGTCCCTCTTTGCCAAAAGGAGTAAGTTAGAATTAAAAGCTTAAAACCTAAACCTGAAACTAACCAAGAATTTAGCTTAAAAAGACTTCCAAGAGTGGTTAGAAGCCGACAGAAGGATCTATGCTGTGGTTTTGAAGAAACGTGAGGACAAGGCCCGCTGTATCAACCGCAAATTGTCCAAACTAATCGGTGAGTCAAATCAGTCTGTTAATTGTGACAATGACTAAGTAACGTCCGCAATCTATCCAGTGAGGATTTCACCACAGAAGAATCAAGTTTGCTTAATCATGGTTTATATTTCAGCATTCAACCGAAATCAATCCCTATCGAGGATATTGTTGCCCACATAGAAGGATTGTTTTCGTAGTTTTCCGGAAGATCAAAATCAGGCTATGGCGAGATATTGTGCCGTAGTTCTGCTGTTTTCTTTAAGAAAAAATTGTTTACAATTTTATTAAATGGGTATTACCATTTTGTTGCACTTTACCGAGTAGCTGATAACGGTATAAAGCCCGTAATAATAATAACAGATAATCTGCCACGCTCCTTTTGAGGTGGCTTGTAGGGTATTACGTTGATATAGAATAGTCATTTAAGGGTATGCTAGAAGAAAGATGGTCAGGCGAGTGCAGCCTAAATTATGTGATGTCTGTGAGATCCTCTACGTTGACGTATGTGGGTCTAACAGATTATGGTGAAGATGGTCTAAAGGGGGACAGTGTTCAAGAGAAGGCAGATCATGTCCTAGTGATCATGTTTCAGCCTCTGGCAGACACGTACACACAGACGATTGCAGTTTTAGTAGTAGTAGGTTTAAGGATGTAGGGTGCGTCGACGGCTAGGTCATTTTGCACCACTACACAGTCTTCGTAGTAAAAGTATTAAATATTAGTCACTTGCACTCATGTCACTTATTTTTAAAAAAATTTATATAATGTGGTTACAAATACAAAAAATAAAAACTTATATTTTTTGGAATAGTCCTGTCCCTTTTATAAATAAAATGACTCTGCTTAAAACATTAGGGTCGTCTCCTAGGATGGATTTTAGGTCTCCCCCTAAATTGAGCCGCCTTCGCGCGTCACGGTATTTGTCACACTCCGTCAGGATGTGCCGAATGTTGAGAGGACAGTCGCAATTATCACACTGCGGTCGTACTTTCTCTTCCGTGAAGAGAAATGCGTGAGTTAAAGGGCAGTGCCCTATCCTCAAACGCGTTATGACGACTTCCTCTCTTCGGCTGTTCCTGACGGAAGAGGGCCACACTGACGTTACCGGCTTGATGTCACGAAGTTTATTATCCTGTGTAGTACGCCATGACTCCTTCCACTGCCCTAGGATTATTTGTTTCAGGGAAGATTTCAGGTCCTCGTGAGGAACCAGCGTCGACTTAGTCTCGGTATCGTTCAGAGCCTCTTTGGCCAAAGCGTCCGCCTTTTCATTTCCGGCTATTCCCGCATGCCCCGGGACCCAAAGGAACCAAACGCGTACTCCCTTCCTGCTGAGAGACAGTAGGGAAGAATGAATGTCCTGAATGATCGGGTGCATGGGCGAAAAGCCGGAGATTGATTGTATTGAGCTGAGGGAGTCGGTGCATATAACGAAGGAGTGACCTTCGTCACATAGGTTTTCAAGTGCCATCTTAATGGCAAATAGTTCTGCTGTGTATACACTACACATCGGATTTAATTTTGCTTTGACTGCTCCTTGGCTAGGCGAGAATGCTGCGCAGGCACAGGCCAACTCTGACTTAGATCCGTCTGTGTACACTGGCACAAAATCGGAGTGATTCCCTTTAAACATTAAAAACTGACGCTGGTATTCCGAGGGAGTGGTGAAGGATTTTTGACGATCACACAAGACCGCTTTAACCACGGGGGTGGGTGTTAACCACGGAGGGTGGGATGAGTAAGAGACAGGGTACACTTTAGGTACCCTGAAATCACACCCGCGAATTAAATCATTAAAACGTACACAAACAGGCCTAGTGGCCTTCGTCCGTCGGTTAAACATTTCTAAAAAACGAGGTTTAAAAAGTACGTTAAAACAAGGGTGTGCCGTCATGGATAAAACTTTGGAGACATAATTGCACATAAGCGCGTTCCTCCGGTGGCATAGAGGAGGCTCCCCTGCATCAGAATAGATGCTTACGACCGGGCTTGTCCGAAATGCCCCCGTACAGAGTCGTAACCCCGCGTTGTGTACGGGGGGCAGTGCTCGTAGGTACGACTCGCGGGCGGACGCATAAATAAAACAACCGTAGTCTAATTTAGAGCGCACCAGTGTGCGATACAATAAAAGCAAAGTTGTGCGATCTGCTCCCCATGATGTGTGGCTTAGAAACTTTATAATATTCAGAGATTTAATACATTTTGTCTTTAAAATATTGATATGTTCTCGCCAATTGAGCCTGTGGTCGAGTGTCATACCAAGAAAGCGGGCTGACTGGACAAAAGGGAGATTTCTTCCCCCGAGGTGTAATGTGGGCTGCATTTGGAGTCTTATTTTCCTGTGGAAATGGACACATCTGGTCTTCTCATGGGAGAACCGAAAGCCGTTCCTTTGGGTCCACTGGTTCAATTTGTTCAATGTCATCTGAACCATTCTGGATGCAGTTGCCACCTTGGATGATCTGCAGAAAATTGCCAGGTCATCCACGAACAGTGTGCCTATCACCGGAGCCATGATACAATTAACGACGTCATTTATCGCAATGGCGAAAAGCGTCACGCTCAAGACGGAGCCCTGGGGAACTCCGTTGTCAAGACGGTAAAAATCAGATAAAAACTGCCCTATTCTAATTTTAAAAACTCGTTGCGTTAAAAAATTTTGAATAAAATTCGGCAGATTGCCTCTAAAACCCCACTCGTGCAAAGTCTTTAAAATCTTCCGCCGCCAGACCCGGTCGTAAGCCTTCTCCAAATCGAAGAAGACACCGATCACGTGTTGGCGGAGGAGAAAGCCTTCTTGGATGAAATTGTCGATCCTCACTAAATGGTCCATGGTGGAACGACCGCGTCTAAATCCACATTGGATGTTGGAGAGAATGTTTCGGCGCTCTAACCACCAAACGAGCCGCCGGTTCACCATTCTCTCCATTAACTTGCACAGGCAACTGGTGAGAGATATTGGCCGGTAAGAATTCGGATCAGCTCTATCTTTCCCATGTTTGGGAATGGGGACAATGACAGACTCCCGCCAGGACGAAGGAAAGTGACCTTCAGCCCACAGCTGATTATACGTCTGCAGGACTTCCTGCAGCGCTGTCTCCGGAAGGTTGCGGAGAAAAGCATTGTGGACCCCGTCTGGTCCTGGAGAGGTGTCGTGGGAGTCATCGATGGCAGATTTCAGCTCCCACAAGGAAAAGGGGAGGTTGTAATCTGCCATTGTACGCGTCTCCTTGAAGCTTATAGGAATTTTCTCGAGACGTTGCTTCAACGTTCGGAAGGCAGGATCCAGATTTTCATCGCTGCTCACCTTGGCGATTGACTGGCCGATTATCTCGCCAATGGCAGCTGGAGAAGTAACCACTTTTCCTCTGACTTTTAAGAAGGAGACGCCGAGCTGCTGATTGTTTCCAGAAATGCTCTTCACCTTACGCCACACCTGTGCAAGGGGTGTGCTGATATTGACACCAGAGACAAAATTCATCCAAGAGGCCCTCTTTGCCTCCTTTACGACCTGACGGGCTTTAGCTCTCAGACGCCGAAAAGAGGACAGATTGTTTTCAGTGGGATATTTGTTAAAAATTTGCAACGCCTTCTTGCGTTTCCGAATGGCTTTGGCACATTCATCATTCCACCAAGGCACAGCAGCTCTCGACACGATGCGCCGAGACCGCGGTACGCTCATGTCGGCGGCGGTGATGATGCTGTTAGTCAATAATTGTACATTAAAAGCGCTATCGCGATTTTTATCGCACGTATAATTAAAATTGCTTTGAAAATAAAACCAATCGGCTTTCCGCACAATCCAGTTGCCCGGACGAATTAAATCAGAGTTAAAACGCCGCTCCTTAAAAATTAAAAAAGGGAAGTGATCGCTCCCACAAAGATCTTCGTGCACAGACAAAGACACCTTATTTGTTAAACTGCTCGATAAAATGCATAAATCAATGGAGGAGAAATCACCATTGAAAGAGTTAAAACGGGTCTTCTCCCCGTTGTTCAGTAAGACTAGGTTAAAATCTAAAATAAAACTTGATAAAATGCGTCCCCTGCGGTTACACTGTCCCGCAGTACTTCCCCAGAGAGTATCATGAGCGTTAAAATCTCCGAGTAAGATAAAAGGCCGAGGCAGCTGGTGGACAAGGGATTCTAAATTAAAACGGGTGACCGGCGCACCCTCCGGCAGATAAACGTTGCATAACGTAATCGCCTCCGGTGCGTGCACCATCACCGCCACCGCTTGAAACGGTGTGTTGAGTTGCACTCGGGAGGTGTAAAGGGCCTCCCGAGTAGCAACCGCCACTCCACCCTGGGCTCGTTGGCCACTGGTGTCGTCCAGTCTAAAAAGGTTAAAACCATTTAAAATGCCTTTGTCCGTTGTTTTAAAATGAGTTTCCTGCAAGCATATGCAGGACGGGTTAAAATCACGAATTAAAACACTCAGCTCCTCCTTACGCCGATAAAAACCATTGCAGTTCCACTGCAAAGTAAAAGCCATTAGTAATATAAAAATTTAAAAATAAATAAATAAATTAAATAAATTAAATAATTCAATTTAAAAGTAAAACACAGTTGGAGGATCAACGCTTGATGCGATTTCTCCTCCTACCTTTGGTTCTAGCCCGGAGGATCTCTGTCTCCGAGAGACATTCGTCCTCTTCCATTGACTCCGGGTGGTTGAGTCGGGCTAAACCAGATGGTCCGGGAGATACTGAATTGCCACGCTTATTTTGCGTGGCCCCGGCGGTGGTTATAGTGGGGTTCTTCCTAGGAGAACCCGGAACGGTGGCTTGTGTTTTGTTTGCCGGATTTGTGGCCTTAGCCGGCATGGCCGATTTCTGTACAGAGACTTCAGTTTTTTGGCTCACATTATCTTCTGTCTGGGTCGAGATGGTGACCTTGGCAATAGGTTGGGAAGCGACACGGGCGAACGACTTGGAGAAAGTAGGAGCAACTTGTGCTCTGTACTTTTTCCGAGCCTCGAAGTACGGGATTTTTTCAACCGTCTTGATTTCCATTACTTTTCGCTCCTCGATCATCTTTGGGCAATCACGTGAGTACACCGGATGTGCACCCTCGCAATTGACGCAAAGTGGGTCACCCTTGCATTCCGCACCCTCATGCTTTTCCTGGCTGCAGCGGGGGCAGGTGGCTTTGCCCTCGCACCGTGTGGCCATGTGGCCAAATCGCTGGCACTGAAAACATCGCATGGGTGCCGGTATGAATGGCCTCACTGGTACCGATTCATAGCCGACAAACACCTTGTCGGGGAGCTGGTCACGCGCGAAGGTGAGTACAACAGATGTCGTGTTTACTCTTTCTCCGTTGCGCTTTGTTGTGAGTCGACGAGCATCGGTGACCCCCTGAGAGGCCATCTCCTGCTTGATCTCGTCGATCTCAACATATAAAAGGTCGTAATGACTAATCACTCCCCGACAGGTGTTCAAGGTGCGGTGCAACTCGACCTTGACGGGAATGTCATGTAGCTTTTCCATCTTTAATAATTTCTCACTTTGCGCTACTGTTGCCGTTTCGATGAGCAGTGTGCCATCGCGAAGTTTTTTGGCTGATTTTAATTCCCCAGAAACGGAACCAGACAATACTCTTCGTATAAGGAAGGGAGACACCTTTTTCAGGCTCTCACCTTCCTTTTGACACCTCATCACTAAATAGCGCTGACTAGCGCCGGGAACATTAACTCCCCCGCCCGTATCCGGGCGGGATCTTTTCGGAGGTGGAAGAATTGTTTCCGCCATTCCAAATGAATCTTCGTCCCCCGGGCTCCCCACCCACCATGGAGCCACACATTCGGGACGCCGCACCGCAAACCGGTGCGGTCGCCAGGGCTACCCGAAGGGATATAGCACCCTAGAGGTGGTTGCCTGTTTCGGGTTGGATCTTCGATGCACGAGCCCACCAAACCCGTACATCTCCGACCGCCCTACGCAGACCCCCACCTCCCTGGCACTCGCCACCGTTGAACTGAACGCCACGGAAGCCGATTGACCGGGAGTGGCTAGCTCCCGGCCGCCCGTTTACACAGAATCCGGGGCCAAAGAGGGGTATTGGCGCCAGGTCCATACCGGGCATCCGACACCCGGCTGGGAACCACGGACCTCACCCTCCAGGATCCCCTTCTCCTCCTTACGGGTCTCCGCACACGGCAAACATGCGGGTGGATCGCAGGCCAGGTGGTATGGCCGCACACAGACAGTTGACCCACAAGACTGTCCGGGCTCAACCCTTGCTGGCTCTGGGTTTGTTTTCGGGGTTTTCTCCCCGCCCTTTTAGTCGCCTCTTACGACAAGCAGGGATACTGCGGGAGTATTCTCGATCCCCCTACCCGCAGGGGGGGATTGCAGTTTTTGTAGCCAGAGGTCCAGTAAAGGGGGACATGCTTGCTAAATTAGCGTTGAAGGCGACTGTTCTTCTGGAGAAAGCTGGTGCAAATATCCATGGATTTGTGTCTGATGGAACAGCCACCAACCGGAGAATGTGGGCTTCCTTAGGAATTTATGGCCATTTGGGAAACACCAAAAACTCTTTTGAACATCCACTGTGTTCAGTTGCGTTTTCAAATTGTATGTCAAGGTTGAGTCGCGCCACGACTTGGCGGTGCCCGTAGGCTTGGATTTTCGTTTGTCTTTTTTTTGTCGCGGGTGAATGATGTATGAGTGTTTTGGGAGACTACCTGTGAACGCTGTGCAGTGTGCATCGAGATCCTCCGATCATGCTGCCTGCCGCATAGTCGTCGGTCGGTCGGACCCGCGAGCGGTGAGTGGCATTCGCCTGTGAGGCTTGTCGTGGCTCAACCTTTTGTGTCTGCAGTAATTTTCGTCTTGTGTTTGAATATTACAGTCCACTAAAATTTAGAATTCACGTTCGGAAGTATTCACACTGGATGCAAAAAGGAGAATTTTTGCATTTGCAGATACTCCACACCAGATAAAAATATCAGGAATAGACTTTATAGCAGCAGGGCATTGCAACTGAGTGATGATATCTTAAAATTAAATCTTGTACAATCTCTGCAATCATGGCAATTATTTATGGTCTTTGAATTCATCTACTAATTTTGGTGTGATGAAAGTCTTATAATTTCTATAAGTTTAGGATATACATGAAAAGTGTTTCCCAACAGTATATTTCACTTTATTTCGGGTTCAACCGGAAGACAGCCAATTGAAGTGGAATCACTTTATCATTCTTCATAACAAAGACAAAGAACTTGCTGGTGAGCTCCGAGTGTGCCCTAAAATAACGGAAAATCATAACAAAATAGTTCTGTCGAATGTAATGAAGATGAGAGTGAAGCTGGCTACCCAGGTACAAATTATTATTAAAAGTTATCGTATAGAGTCTTTAAATGCTTCCTATTGTTTCAGGTTATGCTTAGGATTCATGAAAAGCATACAAGGAAGAGTAAGACTAATCATCTTCCTCACTTCTCCAGATTTTCAGCAATTCTGTGATCAGCGGGCTCAAATTTTACCATCAACATCATGTTCCTGTCCTGCAGCATGTGTCTGTAACTTTGAACTTCTGTAAGCGTATCAACGACATGTTCGATGCACTTAATAGAAAAGCTGTGTATCAAGGGGTTGAACAATGATCATCAGATTTTAAGGTATATGTATTTTTTTGCTATTTTGATAAAATATTTTCGTAGATTTTATGTGATTTGAGTCGGTCGTTATTTGTGATTAAATAACTTTGAGTCTTCACTTCAGGTTCTACAAGAGTCCTTGGAATAGCTCGAAGGTTGGGAGAGGAGAAAGAACGACGGATTAATTACCATCTCTCAGTTCCTTACCTTATCAAATGCCGAAGGACTTAGGATGACGTTGACGTCAAGCATTGAAATAATAAAATGCTTAAGGCAATTTCGTTTTAAGTATGTTCTGACTGGAAAAATCGGCCAGGATTCTCATGGGGTGATAAGAACTGCTATATTGGATCTCTTATGCTAATACATTGTACACTTTCATAAATAATTAAATAATGTGGTATACATTTTTTCAGAGATTCTTTGGTACCATCCGCCAAGCTGGTGGAGCTAATGACCATCCAGCGGCCTTCACTGCTCTGCAGCTGCATATAACGCCGTCAGTCTACAGTATATTGAAGCCACTAAAGTATGGCAATTGTAATATAGAAGATGATGGACCCAAGGATCCCTTGATAAAAATTAGTGACATGAGGAGAATTTTTTCCAAATTAGGAAGTATTTCTTTAGTGGAACAATTAAAAATAAAAGTAAATGGTCTTATTGAGACCAAAGATTGGGAGGCCCCTTATGTGATTGAGCATGATTACTCCTTAGCTCCAGTGGTAGACTGTGTCATTTACTTTGTCACTGGGTATGTGTGTAAGCAAATAATGAAGCACAGCAAGTGTTCTGTTTGCCGGGCTGCAATTGCTTCCTCAGATAGCTGGGGCTCCGCGGTAGTGTCTGAATTAGTTAATTTAAAAACAAGAGGGGAAATTAATTCACCCCAATTTAAATTTTTATTTATTTATTCGTTTTGTGGAGAACAGTTTTATTTAGCACGTCACGAAGGCCAATGTTTGTTGTGCCACTGTGGGAGAGGTCCTGGATGCTGCTCCCTTGAGCTTTGCATGCAGTGAGCACAAGGATGAAGTGTTGGCCTGGGTTCTGCGGTATCATGTGAACATGAGGATGCGCCAGTGGACCAGGCAGAAGAATCGAGACGTTGTGAAAAGATTTTCAAAACTTGTTTCGAAAGGTAACAATTCTATTTTTAAAATTGGTGTGCCATTTCATTCGCAAGAGGAAGTGTTGTACAGTGATAAGTGGCCATGTGATGTCACACTTAGGAGCTTTTTATTCAAGCGCATGAATGGTATAGCAAGTAGAAGGAAATACTACTGCTAATTCTAAAGCTCTCCGAGTAATGCACCTTAATGTCCAATGCATTCGGAATAAAGTACTGGAGTTGGAAGTTTTACTAGATGAACTTAAGCCTGATATTGTAAGCATTAATGAACATTGGGGTTGCCCTGATGAAACTCATTCCATTAATTTGCCCGGTTTTTCAATTGGAGACATATACTGCCGGTCAATCCATAGAAATAGTGGTGCTATGATACTTGCCAAACAGAATATCCTCATGCAACCTGTTAATTTTAAATATAGGTCATTAAACGAAGATAAGGTATTCAAATCTTATGCAGTAAATGTCCTGGAAGGTGATATGTTAACAGTGGTCACGATCTATAAATCTCCACGAAGTGATTTCAATGTCTTCCTTGATCGCTTCTCCCTGCTTCTGGAAAGAATCCATGAGGACACGCGATGGCCTAAAATAATCGTTACTGGTGATTTTAACTGTTACATCCTTGACAAATCAGTCTCGAGCAAAATGTTCCTATATCTTCTTGCATCTTTTAAGTTGCTAGTCACAAACTTTCAACCCACAAGAGTCACGCCCAAATCACAATCCTTGATTGACCTTGTTATTACCAACATTGACAAAGGTGATATGAGCAACAAAGTTCTGTTACTTGATGCCTCAGACCACTTCCCATTATTGTCCTCAGTCGTAGTTCCAGACTCCCCACCTGTTAATAAATACTACAAAGGGTCTTTTTCTGATCAAAATATGTTCGAATTAAGAGTATTGTTTCAGAATACCAACTGGGAAAATTTACACAGATCCCCTTTATTTGAGGATAGTTTCTCCTTTTTTATACTTATGAACATTATTTTAATGTTGCATTTCCATTATTACTATCCTAAAAAATTAACCAGTGTCTAATCCCAAACCTTGGATTACTAATGAAATCCGTGTCTAATATAGACAGCTCAAAAACATGGCATCATTAGTGCGATTCACTAAAGATAGGAAACAACATGAGGAATATCGAGAGCTAAAAAACACTACCGCAAGATCCTACAAATAGCAAAAAGAAAAAAAAAGCTGCCTGGGAAATAATTGTAATAAAACCTACGATGAACTTGTTAAAATAGCGAAGAATCACCTTTATCCTACACCATTGGTGTCCTAACGGCTGGTGTCCTAACACCCCCCGCCACACGCCTATTGAGGCGGCTTGCGGGGTAATATGTAGATGTAGACATTGTTCATCGCACAGCGCTATAAATTCAGCTTGAGGAAACAGCATGAATTCGAGACCATTTCCAGGTACATCGCAAGCTTGAAGAAACTCCGCTTTCTGAGACTTCAAAGAATTTTTGCCAGACTACCTGAGGGACCAGCTCGTCAGCGGACTTCTCAGCGACGTCAAAAAACAAAAGCTGTTGGCAGAACCAGACCTAAAGCAGGTGTCCCACGGTAAATTTTTTTCGTAAATTAATTCATGAATAATTCATGAATACTCTCCGAGTTATACTGCGCATGCGCAAGCCAATATTCGGTAAATTTCTGTAAATAAGAAAACTGTTAATTCTTCATGAAACTCAGCCACTGCACTTCTGACACGATTTTCCGGCGCGACATCATCATAGTACAACGAGCGCGATTACGTGATAGAGCAATATCAGGCGCAGTATCATGATACTTTATCGTGACGTTTATCGTGATATTTTATCGGCCACGATTACCTTATCGAGCGCATTATCACGATATTTTATCGTGATATTTTATCGGGCGCGATTGTTTTATCGAGCATAATATCACAATATTTTATCGACCGCAATATCACGATATTTTATCGACCGCCATGTCACCATATTAGATCGTGATATTTATCGTGACATTATATCGGGCGCGATTATTTTATCGAGCGCAATTTCAAGATATTTTATCGTGATATCGTGATATTTTATCGAGCGCAATATCACGATACTTTTAGGTATTATTTATCGTAATATTTTATTAGGGCGCAATATCGTTATATTTTATCGAGGCGCAATATCGTGATATTTATCGTAATGTTTTATCAGGCACAATATCACGATATGTTATTGTGATATTTATCGTGATATTTTATCGGGGCGCGATATTGTGTAAGTTTATCGTTATATTTATCGAGCGTAATTTCACGATAAAATATCGTGATATTTTATCGAGCGCAATATTACGATCTTTTATCGTAATATTTTATTAGGGCGCAACATATTGATATTTTATCGTGATATTTATCGTTATATTTTATCGGGGCGCAATATCGTGATATTTATCGTGTTGTAGCTGTTCAGTTGTTTGAAGAATACCCAGAAGTATTACCTGAGAAACTGGGAGAGTATAAAGGCGAACCAGCGAAACTTAATCTGAAATCTAACACAGTTCCAAAATATTACAATCCTAGGTCGATACCATTTTCAATTAGAGATAAAGTCGAAAAAGAGTTTATGAACTTGCAAGAAGGTGACATCCTGACACCAGTTGGTTTAAGTGAGTGGGGAACACAAATTGTCCCTGTTCTTAAGCATAAGTGCTGGTTTGAATTTTTTTAAGGGTATTATTTTTTTGCTGGAGATAGTCATGTATCATACACACAAGCCATGCACAGCAATCAATGATTCATCCCTGAAAACATTGATTCCATGGTACAATAGTGCTCTGATCACTAAATGGTATCAGCAAACCATCTTTCATTGCTGTCTGTTCATCTGTTTGATGTTAGCGGTCGAGGATTTAAAGATATTTATTATTCGATATATGTACGTTGGGCACTGGTAAGACCCCATTTTGAGTTTGCCTCCACAATATGATCTCCGTATTTTAATGTACTTGTACATTGGTTTGAGAAAGTGCAATATAGGCTGCGCCTCCCACTTAATATTTATCGGATAATATTTGCAATGATTATTTCTATAGTGATCATCTTGTTGGTCTTAATTTAAATACTCTTCAGCCTTGTAAAACCATTAGTCTTGATGTTGGATTCAAAATAGTGAGCAACATTTTTAAGAGTCCAAATCTTTTTCATTAATTCGCTTTGTGTACCTTCTCGCAACAATAGTCCTTGTGATCCTTCCTTTGCATATGCTATGCCATATAATTATTTACATAACTCAATTACTTGCTGGTGACATCATACAGGTAACACTTAACTCAAAATTGTATTTATGTGTTCAATACTGTTAAATATTATTTAAATTTATATCAATTATCCCAAGTAAAAACAAAAAAATCATGCATTCAGATCTCTGTTATGTGATGCTGCTCCTCATGTTGTAATTTTAAGGTGAGATTTTCCTATTTGCATGAACAGACAATTGAGGAAATCATGCAAATGGGATGCAGTAATGAAAACATTTGTGCTGAGGAAATTGTTCAAGATCACCAGGTGCAATGCCAAGAGCAAAAAGCTCATATTTAACATTTAGAGGCCAAATTGAGAGAATATGAGGTCAGAATTGCCACATTATAGAAAGAAGTAGAGGTTTTAAAGGCAAAAAATACTCAAAACATTGAGAAAGACGTTGAGAAATCCTTGTCAAAGGTGAGTATTGAGTACCATTTACATGGATGTTGTTTATGTGTTATGAGATGTTACATGGATGTTATGAGAAATCATTGATTCTCCCCTATTCCTCAGGTATTTACCAAAACTGAAGTGGCATTGCTTCTTAAAAAAATAAGTGGGTACACTGGACTTCAGAGGAAATTTCTAAGGCTTTTAGCTTGCGCTACTTAAGCAAGAGAGCCTACATATATGTGAAAAATGAAATGAAATTTCCTTTGCCAGGTTAGTCATTTTTGTAAATTGTGTATGGAATTAAATTCTTGCATTAGCTACAGAGTTTCAAGTAATAACTTTGTTTCTTTTTTAAGGTATTTCCAGCCTACAGAAGTGGGCATCACGTATTCAAATGAGGCATGGGATATTGCCAGACGTGATGAGGGTTTTAAAGACTTCTGGGGAGAACATGGCTGAATTCCAGAAACTCACAGTGCTGCTATTTGATGAGATGAAGGTGGCCAGCATCATTGAGTATGATAACTAACATGATGAAATTGTTGTCCCTAATTCATACATGATGGTAGTAATGGCCAGGGCACTGTGTGGGAAGTGGAAGCAGCCTGTACATGTCGACTTCGACAAGAAGATGACTAAAGCTATTCTGTATAGCATTATAACAGAGCTACACCACTCCGGAGATATAGTGGTCAGCTGGGTCTGTGGGGGAGGCAATGTAGGACTATGGAAGGAATTAGGTTTAACCTTTCAACATACACATTTTCTCCATCCTGTCACAAAGTCAAGCATTTTTTATTTTCCTGATGTACCACACCTATTCCAATTGTTTAGGAATTGGTTGCTGGATGCAGGATTTATATTAGAAAGTGGCAAGGTTGTAAACAGAGATGCATTACTGAAGTTGACATCAAGTGAAATGAGTGTGTACCGCAGGATGCCCATCTCACATGTGAGGGCAGTCAGCGCCAAAATGTTCGGCTTGCTGCCGAACTGCTGTCTCACACAACAGCTACAGCTTTGGTACACTATTTGCCCGGTCCTAGTGAGGAAGTTGCCAGGGACACTGGCATTCTTATCGACCTTGTCAATGACTGGTTTGATATAATGAATATGTATACCCCTTAAAACTCGCTCCAAGGTAGGTAGGTAGGATTTGATTAATGGGTGCGTCGACAGCTGTGGTCATGTCGCACCGCGCACAATCCTTTATTAGTCGTGTAAGTTTTTACATAGTGAGCATTTGAACCTATGTATTAAATTATTATATCTAAAATGTACTAAAGTTTATCTAAAAGGGTGGTTTGGCGTAAAAATTGTATTAACTTGTTTACATTCGCTGGGCTGTTACCAAGAACCTGCTACATTGTACTAGGAATGCCTAGTTTTTCGCGTGCAACCCGGTATTTAAAACATTCCGTTAGTATGTGATGCACACTGAGAGGAGAGTCGCAGTCATCACACCTCGGCGGGATTTTCTCTTCGGTAAAGAGATGAGTGCGTCAAGGCGCAGTGGCCTATCCGCAGGCGGGTGATGGCGACCTCTTCCTTCCGATTACTTCTGACAGAAGTGGCCCACGCTGATGTCGTAGGTTTGACAGCCCGGAGTTTATTATTTGATAGCTCTGCCCAGGTATTTTCCCATGTTTTTAGGGCTACATTTCGGAGTTTTACCTTGAGGTCTTCCACGGTTACCAAAGGAGTTGTGATATTTGCTTTTTTCAAAGCATCCTTTGCTGCTGAATCGGCCTTTTCATTTCCCATAATGCCAACGTGTCCAGGAACCCATATGAATGATATTCTTATTCCCTTGGTGTTAAGGGAGAAAAGGGCCGTTTGTATTTCCTGGGCAAGAGGATTGCTAGGGGAGAAACGAGAAATTGCATGGAGTGCGCTACAGGAGTCCGAGCATATCAGGAATGCACCCCGGCTGCATTTTATTTCGGTAACAGCCATCTTAATGGCATACAGTTCTGCTGTGAATACCGAACAGGACGGGTTCAGTTTGGCTCTCACGACTCCATGGTATGCAGATACCACAGAGCACCCACAAGAATTCTCTGACTTTGATCCATCTGTGTAGACGGGGGTGAAGTCGCGGAACTTTTCTAGGACTTCCCGGAAAAGGCACTGGTACTCCAAAGATGTGGTGGAGGATTTGCGGCAGAGTAAAAGAGTGCTAATAAAATTTGGTCTTGGGATTGACCATGGCGGAAGTTTCAGGTACCCAGATGGGTACACGTCAGGAAGATTAAAACCTCTGTGGGTCATAAAATTATTAACACGTATGTTAAGTGGCATTGTAGCCCTTCTCCTTCGGTTAAAAACGTCTAAAAATCGGTGGTTAGTGATCACCTTAAAACATGGGTGAGTCTTCATTGATAAAATCTTGGCAACATAGTTGCACATCAAAATTTCACGGCGGGTCACCAAAGGCGGTTCGCCGGCGTCGGAGTAAAGGCTCGAAATCGGAGATGTTCTGAAAGCGCCAGTTGCCAGCCGTAGCCCAGAATTGTGTACCGAAGTAAGCGGTCTTAAATATGACTCCCGTCCTGACGCATAGATTATTGATCCGTAGTCGAGTCGACTACGGATTAATGACCGATATAACATTAGCAATGAGGTGCGGTCTGCACCCCATGATGAATTGCTTAAAAACTTTAAAATATTTAAAATTTTAAAAACACTTGTCCCTCAATAAATATACGTTTTCTCGCCAATTTAAGCGATGGTCTAGAGTCATCCCCAAGAATCGGATTGAGTCTACGTACGGAAGTATTCTTCCATTCAGATGCAGCGCGGGCGGTGCATGATATCCTCTCAGCCTATGAAAATGCACACATTTTGTTTTGTCGGCGGAAAATCTAAAGCCGTTTTCGTGGGACCATTTAGAGAGCTTGTTCACAGTGAGTTGAACTAATCTAGCTGAACTTTCTATTTTAGATGAACGGCAGAAAATTGCCAGGTCATCTACGAAAAGGCAGCCCATTACAGGGGATTTAATGCACTCCATTACGTTGTTGATGGCCACGGCGAACAGCGTCACGCTCAATACGGAGCCCTGTGGTACTCCGTTAGCCTGAGAGTGGGCACGAGATAGGAATTTACCTATTCTGACCTTAAAACTCCGACCGATCAAAAAGTTTCGGATGAAAATCGGTAGGTTTCCCCTGAGACCCCAATTATGCAACGTCATTAGGATTTTATGACGCCAGACTCTGTCATAAGCCCTTTCCATGTCAAAGAAAACGGCGATAACGTGTTGCCGTAGGAGAAAGGCTTCTTGTATGAAGTTTTCCACTCGCACCAAATGGTCTAAAGTTGATCTGCCACGACGGAACCCACACTGCGCGTTTGAAAGTAAGTCTCGGGACTCAAGCCACCAAACAAGTCGGCGATTGACCATTCTTTCCATGAGTTTACAAACGCAACTGGTAAGAGAAATTGGTCGATAATTGTTGGGGTCACTCTTTTCCTTCCCTTGCTTGGGAATAGGTACAATCACGGATTCCCGCCATGATTGCGGGAAGGTACCCTCAGTCCAAACACGATTAAAGGCCTTGAGGACATCCACCAGTGCCAGTTCCTGAAGATTCCGGAAGAAGGCATTGAGGATGCCATCTGCTCCAGGGGAGCTGTCACGGGATTCAGCGATAGCGGAAGTAAGTTCCCATAACTGGAAAGGAGTATTGTACAGTTGCGTTCCGCCGCTCTCTTTAAAAGATAACTTCACACTCTCAGTTCGGTGTTTAATATGAAGGAAACCTCGGTCATAGTTGCCATCACTGCATGTTTCTTCGAGTAAGCAGCCAAAAACCTCGCATATTTCGGGAAGCTTAGATATTATATTTCCGTCTACATTTAGGCTATATATTCCATGATCTTGACGGCTTCCAGAGATGCAGCGGACTTTACGCCATACCTGTGAAATAGGTGTTCTGTTATTTATGGTCGAGACGTACTCCATCCATGAGGTCTTCTTGGCGTTCTTAATCACCTGTCGTGCCTTGGCCCGTAGACGTCGAAAAGATACGAGATTCCTTTCCGTTGGGTATTTATTAAAAATCCGCAGGGCTTTCTTCCTTACTTGAATGGCCTTGGCGCACTCAGCATTCCACCAAGGAACTGCTGGTCGAGGTTTGACTCCTTGGGAACGAGGGACGCTGCTTCCAGCAGCCTCGAGAATCCCTGTTGTCAACCGCTCTACGTTGCTAACACCATCGTTATGCTCGTCAAATTTAAAATTAAAACATTTTTGATAGTTTGACCAATCGGCCTTGCGGACAATCCAATTGCCTTGTCGAATAAAATCGGGGTTAAAAGCATTTTCTTTAGCGACAAAAAGAGGAAAATGGTCACTACCACACAGGTCATCGTGAACTGACAGTTTTAATTTGGTCATGAGACCGCTTGAAGCCATACACAAATCGATGGAGGAGCAGTCACCGTTATGGCAATTAAAGCGGGTTTTTTCCCCGTCGTTCAATAAGAATAGATTAAAATCATTTATAAAACTCGCTAAAATGCGACCCCTTCGGTTGCTCTGGGCCCGCGTACTACCCCATAGAGGGTCATGGGCATTAAAATCACCCAGCAGAATGAAGGGTCTAGGCAACTGGTGTAAAAGGGCTTCCAAGTTACGGCGGGTGACCGGTGCACTCTCCGGGAGATATACGTTACACGACGTAACCGCCTCGGGGGCGTGCACAATCACCGCCACCGCCTGGAATGGCGTGTTTAGCTGCACTCGGGAGGTGTAAAGGGCCTCCCGAGTAGCAACCGCCACTCCACCTTGGGCTCGTTGGCCAGAGATATCATCATGTCTAAAAACATTAAAACCTTTAAAATAACCCTTGTCAGTAGGTTTAAAATGTGTCTCCTGTAGACAAATGCATTTCGGGTTGAAATCCCGAATTAAAAGCATCAGTTCTTCACGATGTCGATAAAATCCGTTGCAATTCCATTGCAATAAAAAATTCATTCAAGATGAATTGAGGTTGAAAGCTAGGGGTAGGTGGTATGGACGACTGCGATTCACCGTTTGAATCTGTTTTTCTTTTTCCCCCTAAGTGCGAGGATTTCGGTATCTGACACACAGAAATCCTCTTCCATTGATTCCAGGGATGCTGTTTTTTTACGGCCACTTGGGCCGGGAGAGGGACTTTTTTCACGAACGATGTTCGAGCACCCTGAAAATGTTTTTTGCGGATTCTTCTTAGGAGAACCCGCGGTGTCAATTTTCGTTTTCACTGAGTCTTTGACCTTGTCTGGTTTGGTTGTTTCTTTTCCAGGTTCTTTTTTTTCCTCGTTAATTTCATTGCATGTCTGAGTCGAAACAGTACACTTCTTAACGGTGGCAATGGCTGCAAATGACCTTGAAAAGGTGGGAGCGATTAGCGTCTTATACTTTCTCCGAGCTTCTAAGTAAGGGATCTTTTCTACGGTTTTTATTTCCATTATTTTCTTTTCGTCCTTAAGTACTTGACAGTCTCGGGAATATACTGGGTGTGCTTCTTCGCAGTTGACACATTTGGGATCAGACCTACATTCCTCATCGTCGTGCCTGTCCATTGCACAGCGCGGGCAGGTAGATTTGCCCTTACATCGAGCGGAGATGTGTCCAAATCGCTGGCAGGTAAAGCACCGCATGGGATTTGGGATGTATGGTCGAACTGGTACTAAGGTGTATCCCACATAGACCTTTTCGGGAAGCGTATCGCGATTAAACGTCAGGATAATGGATGTTGTATTCACTCGTTCTCCATTACGTTTAGTGGTGATACGGCGACAATCTATTACCCCCTGGGAGGCCATCTCTCTTTTTATTTCGTCCTCCTCGATGTAAAGTAGGTCATAGAAGCTGATTACACCTTTACTGCTGTTTAGAGATTGGTGGAGCTGTACTTCAATTTCTATTCCATTTAGTTTCTTCATTTCAAGGATTCTCTCACTTTGCTTATCATTCATTGTCTCAATTAGTAGGGTGCCGTCTCTTAATTTTTTTGCCGATTTTAGGTCTCCTGGAATCGTACTTGACAACACTCGGCGTATGACAAAGGGAGACACTTTCTGCAGCGTCTCGCCTTCCTTTCGACATTTCATGACTAAATATCTTCTGCAGCTTTCACACGATACTCCCCCGCCCAAATCTGGACGGGATCTTTTGTTTGGTGGAAGGAATTTATCCGCCATACCAAAAAGAAATTCGTCCCCCGGGCTCCCCACCCACCACGGAGCCACACATTCGGGACGCCGCACCGCAAATCGGTGCGGTCGCCAGGGCTACCCGAGGGGATATAGCACCCTAGAGGTGGTTATCTGTTTCGGGTTGGATCTTCGATGCACGAGCCCACCAAACCCGTACATCTCCGACCGCCCTACGCAGACCCCCACCTCCCTGGCACTCGCCACCGTTGAGCTAAACGCCGCGGAAGCCGATTGACCGGGAGTGGCTAGCTCCCGGCCGCCCGTTTATACAGAATCCGGGGCTAAAGAGGGGTATTGGCGCCAGGTCCATACCGGGCATCCGACACCCGGCTGGGAACCACGGACCTCACCCTCCAGGATCCCCTTCTCCTCCTTACGGGTCTCCGCACACGGCAAACATGCGGGTGGATCGCAGGCCAGGTGGTATGGCCGCACACAGACAGTTGACCCACAACACTGTCCGGGCTCAACCCTTGCTGGCTCTGGGTTTGTTTTCGGGGTTTTCTCCCCGCCCTTATAGTCGCCTCTTACGACAAGCAGGGATACTGCGGGAGTATTCTCAATCCCCCTACCCGCAGGGGGGAACTCGCTCCAAGTAAGTGTGCATATGGTTAACAATTAGAGTACCAGAATGAGTTACTGTCCAATGTGTACAACACAGTTATTAACATGAGATGCTGTGGGAAGCAATCCCTTCAGCTTTTCCAGAGGGGAATGCTTATGTCCATAAATTCTTTGAGGGGACTCCTTGCCAGTGTACAACCAATTGGCGTGTCATTCATTATAACCAACAAGGTCAACCAAGATGCTTTGGAGAATTTATTTTCTCAATTACGGAAGAGGGGAGGATTCCATGACCATCCTGCTCCATTCCCTTCAACCAATCTGGCAATGCCCAAAACCTCAACCCCGAATCAGTTTTCGGTAGGTATTTCTTGCTCTTCTCCATCATCCACTCCAGCCTCTTTGCCATCTCTTAGCTCATTTTAATCTTCATAGAATGAACTAATTAACACACCGATTAGCACAATTCCTATGGAAAATGATCCTCAAACCTGCACTGTGAAAAAAATGTTAACAGGTCCCTTTTTGCTGATTTAAAAATGAAATATTGTGATTTGACCCCCCGTAAGAAGAAACTGGTTCAGATTTCAAAACCCTACCAGAGGACGTTCAAACGCTCCAAGAGTTCCTGCAAAAGCATGAGGGGATTATTAAAAAAATGGGAAAAAGCTTTTGATGGACTTTGTTTCTACTGAATTGTCGCCAATGGCATCTCTTTTCATCATGGCACAAAGAAAACATTCCTCTCCCTTACCTAGGAATAGGAGGTGGGTATTTGAGGAGAAAATATTTGCCCTGTCCCTCTTCAAGAGGAGCCCACGGGCCTAGTTTTTTGAGAACATTTTGTTCTCTTCCATGTAAGAGAACCCTCACTGACCTCCTTAACTCGGTGAGTTTCCTAGCTGGGCTTAAGTCCCCTATCATGGCATCATACGTTGCTGACATGAGTGACAAGAGCTTACACTGTGTCTTGACCTTCGATGAGATGGCCATTAAACCAAGTCTCACCTACAACCATAAGCGTGATAGAATTGAAGGGTTTGAAGATGATGGACTTACCATGTATTTTGGACTCATGGAAGCAATCTACTGTCTATTACCTGAGTGCTAAAGGTATGCCTGCAGAAAAGTTGGTCTCTATCATTTAAGCTGAATTAAAAACGCTGAAAGAAATGGGTTTCATTGTAATTGCAACCGTGTGTGATATGGGAACAAATAATGTCAAGGCCATTAAACTGCTGGGTGCCACACACAGTAAGCCCTCTTTTGTATTTGAGGAGGAAACCATTCACACTATGTTCGACCCCCCCACTTGCTGAAATGTTTTAGAATTTTTTTTTCTAAAATATGACATCCAGCTGAATACAGTTGAACCTGGGGGGACACCCATTTTGGCAAAATGGGAGCATATCCTTAAAGTCAAGGAACTAGATGAGACCATTCCCCTGAGAAAGTTGTTTTCTCTAAATGAGAAGCATATCAACCAGATGGGAAAGGAAAAGATGAAGGTGAAATAAGCAGCTGAAGTATTCAGCAATACCATGGCTTCAGCAATGACCACATATGTTGCATTTGGTGAGGTTTTATTTTCAAGTATTTTCCATAACTTTGAAGTTATTGAATTGACAATGCATGGATCAACTGATCTCCATTTTCCACTTACAATTAGTGTCATCTTTATGTGGTGCTATTTAAAGTGCACTACAGGATTAGTTAAACTACTTCAAGCGATATCACCTTTGGTGTTTGTATAAATTAAATTTAGCTTTCTATTTACTTTTCCAGGTGGATTGCCCCCTGAAGCTAATACACGACAGCGTCACTGTTGGGCCTGATGGACCACATATTTGATAGCTGCAATGCATCAAAAAAGGGCAACAAGCCTCTTCGGCAAGTTGTCAAAGGGACTCAGCATGCTGCATTTTGGCGGGAGGCATACGAGAAAATTGAAACAGTGACTTTCTTGGATGGAGGTGGGAAAAAAGTCATTGCACCATCGAAAAAAGGTTGGCTCTTCACATTAGGAGCACTGCCGAATTTGTGGAATCAGTTCCGAGGTACCGTAACCCACCTGGAAACCCGAAATTTAAACCAGGACCCTCTGGAGAATTTATTTGGGCAAATTCGGTTCAACTGTGGGTCCAACAGGTTTCCAACAGTTGGACAGTTTCTCGGCAGATTTAAGACTCGATTAATCGAGAGTCCACGAAGGTGAAGGCGAGAAATTTTGAGCCTGATTCATTGGGTTTATTAGGAGATTTTAGTTGGCTTGTGGAAGGTGATGTTGATTGTGAACGAAATCCAGTGACAGTGGCAGTAGTACTTGGGGTTGTGGGTGCGCCGAAGGCAGAGGTCATTTTGCAATGACAGTGGAAAGAGGTTTTCAACTTGTAACGGGTAAAGTGCGCCTTTTCAGGCCCCACTTGTTTTGGGGCTGACGCACGGCCTCGCCGAGAGAGGTCACCTCGGAGAAGAGGAGAGGATTGCGGAAGAAGAGAGGGGGTCGTCAGGCAGTCGGGACTGAGCTCGGGTGGAGAGCAGAGAAGGCTGACTCGGCAGATTCCCGTGTAGTTTACGGTGTCTACGGAACTGGAAGTGTGTTCTCACCCTGTTCGGTGTATCAGAAATACTTATGTGAGAATAAATTAAGTTTACGTTACAAACTAAGTGTAGAAAACTGGGATGATGTAAGCATCCAGTATGCCGCTCATCTCAGTGCAACGATTACTCGAAATGTTTTGCAAAAAGTGTCTTGTGATGCGCGTAAATTGTATTTAACCTCGCCCAATCCTCTGCAGTGCTTATGTTATTCACAAATTTAAGGGAAAACATTGACGAGTCTCAAAGAATGCTATTCCCTTCTAAGGGCATGATTAATGTTTTGAGCCAATCGCTACTCATTTTAAAACATTTGATTCCCCAAGTGCAGTGCGAAGAAAATATAATTTGTATAGCATCGGCTGCCGTATTGGCCTCCGTGAATTGACTGGCTTCAATGTTCTGAGCACCAGCAACTAGTCAGCAACTTAATTTCCAATGATGTTGGACTAGATTCGATAATGTGGCATTGTAGGAGCAGTTATTCATAAATGCATTGTTCTAACATGGAAGAAATAACTTTTCTTGATACTGATGATTTTCATTTGATGAGCATTCATTCCTTACAAAGCAAAGCAAGCATTTGAATCGGCCTCGTAATGGTAAGAACTAGTACAGTAAATGTGGCGCTGATATCACGTAGTACGTAGTTGGCAACACCATAAGCGCCACTGTCGCTCGAGGCTGACCGAAATGTACAGTCGATCTCTGCGCATGGAAGAGACTTTTCCGTGTGGAAACTGTCGACATGGCCAATCACCGACAACGGGGAAATATTGGCGCCAACGGGAAGAATGACGCAACCAATCAAGACTGAACAACGGGCCAATATAAGGCGGTCAATCACCGGCATCATCACTTCGCGTAAACCATTAAGTGTAAGTTTATGTCATCTAAATCTGGATTAGCTCCCATCCTAAAAAATAAATGCACCCCTATAGAAATAAAAGGAAGAATATATAATAATTATATCAGACCTATTGTAACCTATGCCGCGCCATCATGGGCAGGCCTATTAAGCAAGGGAAGAGTTAATAAAATTGAAATTATGGAAAGAAAATGTCTAAGATCGATATTCAATATACGACAAAGAACAACCATTGACAACCTGTATAAATTCGTCAAAATAACGCCAATCATGGAGGTGATGAAAAGTTTAAGGAAGGAATATAAGGAAAAAACTAAACTAAATCAATCGGATACCATTCAGTTAATCGTTAGAGAAAGCGAAAATGGTAAACACAGGACGCCAGATAGCGTAATAGGCTCTGTCGTCTGAAATAATAAATGTCATATATTCCTAATTTCTAGATTGACTGGCAGGCAATTTCTGGCATAGGGCAAAAGTTAACTCTTAAGTTAACGCACCCTGAAACAAATGTCCCTACTCAGGGGCATATGACACTCCCATCATCACTTCGCTGGTATTTAGATTGGAAAATCTTAAATACTCAACTGCCTACCTGCCGGTACCTGCCCATCGCTCCTGATCGAACTTTCTGCCTCCCTTGACGACTCTTCTGGATTCTGGACCAAAACTGCCTGCCGCTCCATATCTCGATCCTGCATTCACGCACTTCTCTACTGGACATCGGAATACCGCTGTCCATCCAACAGCGCAATTGGAACCCACCCCAGGGCGAAAATCGGAACCGAAAAGTTTGGCCGCTATATATACCAAGCCTTCAGAACAGGTCCTTCAAGGGGCTATACAGCAGAATCACAAAAAACGGTAAAACCAAGGTTTTTTCGACATAATTAAGCATCCTGCAACCGCAAATAGGTACCCACATTCGGCTAGGGTACCCGTGGGGGGGTGGGGGGCGGGTAACAAAGTACCGCATCCTCACCCTCGGGTGTCGCCGAAACTGGACACACACTACGGTTCCTCTCTTCCGTTGATCCTGGAAAGGAGGCTTGCACTCCCACTGCACTTCCGGGGAAAATACGGTCGGGTACCCATGCTAGGGATCCCAGGACATCATACAAAAAACAAATACATGAAGAACAAGTACACTTGACGCCAAATTGCGCCAGGACGTTGTATTCAGCGAGAATGGCGACCCAAATGGACAACCTAGTCGCACCCAGCCAAGCAGCCCACCAACCTGCAGCCAATTCAACAGTGAACCTACCGCCCATCCTACAAAAGGTCCTGCAATCCGTAGGCACTAACGCGACACCACCCACAGCCGTCCCCATTGACCAAGACCCCCGCTTCTTTGGACTCCTGGGGGTGAGATCAAGTGAACTACAAGAGTTTATCGCAGCCCAAAACACGTGGAAAGCACCAACACCAAAGCAGTGTAACAGATCGAAGTGGGAGATAACTCCCCGGCAGGAATTTAAAGTACGGTGCGGCTCTACGGACACTGGAAAATCGTGGAACTTCTTCATTCCTAAGAGCTTCTCACTCTGTAGGTCAGTCGATGTCTCGATTAATAGCGTTCCGTCCCTAAGTTTTTTGGCAGATCTCAGATCTCCAAATAGATACCCCGAAAACACTCTCTTTATGAGGAAGGGAGACACTTTCGTGAAGGTCTCGCCTTCCTTCGTACATTTCACTATCAAATAACGCTTTGAAGCGCAGAAAACACATTCTCCCCCGCCCGTATCCGGGCGGGATCTTTTTGGAGGTGGAAGGTTCAATTCCGCCATTCCAAACAATTCTTCGTCCCCCGGGCTCCCCACCCACCATGGAGCCACACAATTGGGACGCCGCACCGCGAACCGGTGCGGTCGCCAGGGCTACCCGAGGGGATATAGCACCCTAGAGGTGGTTGCCTGTTTCGGGTTGGATCTTCGATGCACGGGCCCACCAAACCCGTACATCTCCGACCGCCCTACGCAGACCCCCACCTCCCTGGCACTCGCCACCGTTGAGCTAACGCCACGGAAGCCGATTGACCGGGAGTGGCTAGCTCCCGGCCGCCCGTTTATACAGAATCCGGGGCCAAAGAGGGGTCTTGGCCCATAGTCCATACCGGGCATCCGACACCCGGCTGGGAACCACGGACCTCACCCTCCAGGATCCCCTTCTCCTCCTTACGGGTCTCCGCACACGGCAAACATGCGGGTGGATCGCAGGCCAGGTGGTATGGCCGCACACAGACAGTTGACCCACAAGACTGTCTGGACTCAACCCTTGTTGGCTCTGGGTTTGTTTTCGGGGTTTTCTCCCCGCCCTTTTAGTCGCCTCTTACGACAAGCAGGGATACTGCGGGAGTATTCTCGATCCCCCTACCCGCAGGGGGATTGTGTGTTTGTCTTTGAGAGGGAGGAAATTTGTTTTGAATAAAGTTTTTTAGGAAAGGGAATCTACCTTAAACAAAACGTCTCATACGGGCAGGTAAAATGCGAGCAGCCCCGTTGGAGGCTACTCGATTTCGCGAAAGGAGGGAGTATTGTAATGGCCTCAAAATCCGGAAGCCATTTACAAAATATGTCGCGGAGGACGGGGTTGTTTGCGAGGGAGAAGAGAGAGCGCAAACAGCCCTGTTTTGCCTAAAATAAAAGATCTGGAGGCGAGAGAAGGGAGGTAAGGACCGGCTGGCTGACAAATAAGAGTAAAGGCGGAAGCACGGGAATCACCCGCTAAAACAAATGTCATGATCGAAGCACTCGCGGGCACCAAGTCTCCCGATTTAAGTTGTTATTCGGAAAACACGGGTTTTAACAAGTCATTCTTCCCCCCCCGTTTGCCACCGTCTCTACGTCATTCGGGAGACGGGACAAACACATTTTAGTACTATATAGAGGCAAGCGCAAAAGAACTTTTGGTTCGTTCCTTTTGTGAAGTGCACGCGTGTGTAAGTGCCGAGCGACACGCTGTGGAAAGCGCGACTTGTTCTTCTTGCTTCTCTGAGCTAGCCTCGTGGTAATCTGTTGTCCCTTGTGCTTATAGCCCAAACCCGGTTCGAGGCTTTCAAAATTCTTAAATCTGTTTCGCGAGCCTAGTGTCCTCCCCCTTCAGGGGATTTGGAAATAGCAACCGTTTGCGCGAGTAACCTGTGAGTGCCACGAAATTACTTTGTCTGCCAACGTTCGTCAGCCAGCGACGTTCAGCCCTCCTCCCGCCTCCAGAGCCGCAGAGAGACCGGAACCTCGACAGCCTTTGCTGAGAGACGGAAATAAGGTAGATGCCTTTTTCTATTTATTGAAATGCAATCCATGTACCTTTATTGATACCCGACACCAAGGGCAAGATCCCACGTATCCGTGTTCGAACCTCGGCGGCACTCCCGCCCGGGGTCGGGTCACGACACATCTCCCCTTTACAATCCTGGCTCCTATTCATTATACTCATATCCCATTAAACCGAAACTCATCGCCCGACATCATTGACTTTTTCATCCACTCCAAAATTCCAATATCCTCTCGCCCAATCACAATTCCAAACTCCGCCTCCGACCACAGACCAGTCCTTCTCCACCTATCTACTCAACCGATTTCTGAACCTCAACCACCGGTCATAAACTGGAACGACGTCACCAGAGCAGCCTAGAAAGAACTCTCACCAGATATGAGAGCAGATAATCCCAACAGGAAATTGATGAGCAGGTGCTGATTCTGGAAACCTTCATCAACTCCTGTCAAAATGAAGCCACAATGAAACGTCAGCAAAAAAACAAATTGACATTTCACTACCAACAAACATCAAAAACCCAATAAACAGAAGGAACTCTGCTCTACGTACCTGGAGAAGATCTCAACGCCCCATTGATAGAAATATCTACAAAGCTCTAAGAAATAGAGTAACGGCTGAAATCAGAAACCACTCTCAGCAATGCTGGCACAGAAAAATTGAAACACTCAGCCCCGAGGATCACTCCGTATGGGAACTAGCGCGGATGTTAAAACATCGGAAGACGCCACCATCACCAAGATGATAAAACGTATATTCCTCTACTGCCAAATGAGCAAGGTGAGTGTTTTTGTCATTTTGCGTCCTTTCAGCTACATTTTCCTATTACTGTTTTTCTTATTCCATTCCTCTACTATTTTTTATTTTATTTTTCCTATTTTTAATTGAATATGTTATTTTGTAGTTTTGGTTAGTTAATTCGGAAAATAATTGCATCCATTTTATCATAAAGTATTTCCGAAGCAGATAGTAGTGAACCAGAAGACGACAATGATGCAACTGCGGAGTCTCCTGTAAGTATTCCAAGAGGCTACTCGTAAGAAACGGCCACGCATAGATAACCACAGCAACATTGGTTGGTCTGAGTACGATTGCACACCTACTGTTCCAGTATTTCAAGTAGATACTGGGGTGGTGGATGGGGTTGGCCTCGATGAATCCTGCGAGGATTGACCACAGCATTTCCAAATAATTTTCTCATCTTGATTATTTATATCACAGCAAATTGTTAACAAGGGACAAAAAGAAAACGGCCGGAAGACGTCTCGAGATTAGAAATAGCAAATATTAATCCATTGATTCCACTGATTAGGGCTTCTGATCTCCCAAGTTGCCAAAAGAAAGATTTAACAAATAGGTTTACATTGTGTCTCAAAGGCTCTTATTTTCTCCTCAGTGTGATTATCAAAGAACTAAATTTGGAGGGGAAGGTGACGGTGTGCCAGTGCAGGAAGAAGTGGGATAACCCAGCCAAAAAGTATAAGGTGAGTGTAATCTTCATTCTTTTCCAAATTTTGAGGAGCTCTTTCATGGAGGTGTAATTGTGTAGTTTTCCTATGCGCAATACTATGATGTTGTCCTTTCATTTTGTACTTATTTGTTCGCAATACCATTTCGTATGAATTATATATACCACAATGGCATGTTCTCACTCACAGTTAACAATTAGGAGCCATTCCTTTTTATGAATGTTATTATTAGTCAAGATGTTTATTCAGTGTAGAAGCAGAATGAAGAACTTAGTGGTATTCCTGGTTACAATTTACATTATTTCACAATTTATAGTTTCTTTAGCCTTCATTACTATATATATATGGATTCATTACTACATATGCTCACTGCAATTTAGTGAAATGGACAGTATATGGGTCCCATGAATTTAATTAATTATCTAACTATAAAAATAAAATCAACCTCTACAATGCATTCTCTTTTGAAATGTTGAACACAAGACTGACTTCACCTCTCTGCACCCATTGTGATGTATATATAGTAATAATCTCTTTGTTTGTGTTGTTATTTCTTTATTTAGTGCTTTGTTTACGAGGCACGACTGATTAATCAAAATAAATTTGCCTTCGAAGGAACTCCTTCTTGGGTAGAGTACAAGGAACTACATTTTACCAACAAAAGAAAAAGATGCACGGTTGACTACATCCTATTCTTCCCTTTACATTTGCTTTTTCTATTCATATAGGACCTCCGAAACCCCACCACGGGGGGGGGCGGGAGGGTGGCATGGAGTGTGCAGACACTTGGCCGTTCTACTCCCTGATGCACTGGGCATTAGGGGAGAGAGGTGCTGTGACACCACCAGCCATCTTCTCCTCCAGTGCACCACTGCCATCAGGGAGTGTCTCAGCCATGGCACCAAGTATTATGTTGGAGGGTAGTGAGGGATGCTCCTCTAGCCCTTCTACTACCAAAGACTACCAGCAGCCAGCGAAGAGGCGGAGGACCTCCAGCAATAGTGAAGTCCTGGAAAGGGTGGCCTCCTCCATTGAGGAGGCCATCCATGACCAAAGGAGGAGGGGGGAAGAATTCCTATCATTGTTGCGTGCATTAGTTAATAAAAAAAAATAATTAAAATTTAATCTTCTTACTTTTATCCTTGACCACAAACCTCTGGCTAAGGGTTATAAGATATATAATGTCATTTAAGCATCATTCTTCGGAATAGAATTTAATACATAGGGGAAACATTTAACCCTCCAACAATGCACTAATTTCTGGGACTATGCCATGTGCATGGTGTACTCAGAACACCAAATTGTAAATGTTTTTTTTTGCTTTTATCGTCCGTCCACCCTCTTATTTCCACAGATGATGGCACGGTTTAGCTGGGCAATGTTTTTTGTCTACTCAATGTAACCCACTTACTCCATTTCTCACGTTAAATCGCTTGACCTTTCAATAAGATTAGGCCTCGTAAGTTTCATGTACCTCACCTAATGGAATTGGTCATAGTAAGTAAATTTAATATGAACATAGCAGTCGTAGTGAATCACTTTTATTTCAGCACCAAGGAGGAGGAGGAAACTACCTTTAAGGTACTTAGGGGATTTCACTCCTTCAGAAATCACCTCACCCACCAAGGCAAAGAAATTCTTGGAATTAGCACAAAATCGGAGCTTAAGCTATAAGAAAGAGATAAGAAAGTTAAGGGCGAGGGAGTCCAGACTTAATAAACGAGTGCACTCCCTTGATGTCTTAATTAAAGACAAAGTCGAAATACAGTGTAAGTGACCATGCATGTGCAGCACTACAGGTATATAATTTTAATATTTTTGGTGTGACTCTTCAAATGTTGATAATTTCACCGGCAACGAAATATTGGTTAAGATTAGTAATAGAATAATTGGTGTAATAGAGAATAATTTCTGTACTGGAATCTAGATTAATTAGTGCGATCTTATTTTTTATTTGCTATATAAATTTTAATAACTTTTTCTTTCAGGTGTAAACGCCATTGGAGAACTATTGAAGAGATTGGACAAGGAAGGGAGCCGTGACAAGTTGAGGAACTTTGCCATGACCTTAAATTTTTATAGCGCTAAGGCTTAGGATTATGTCAAGAAGACATTTAAATCTTTCCTTACCTCACCCCTCAACCATAAGGAAATGGTTTTCAGGAGTGAATGGTGGATCAGGGCATCACCCCTGAGGCATTACATTCCCTAAAATTGAAGGTTGAGGAGGCCAAGCTGAAAGGGAATACAGTGTATGCTGCCCTGATGTTTGATGAGACGGTCATAAGGAAGCACATCCAATGGGACGGCCAAGAAATTTAGTGGCTACGTCGACTATGGCACCAGCCTTGATGACGATGAGCTGCCGGTTGCCAAGGAGGCATTGACTTTCATGGTCAATGCCATCAATGGTAATTGGAAGATACCAGTTGGGTATCATCTTATTGATGGTCTCACTGCTTCTGAGAAAGCCAACTTGGTGGTACACTATTTAGAGGAGTTACATCAGGTGGGTGTGGAGATAATGCCATTGACATTCGATGGGACTAGTACCAATATCGCCATGTCTTCAATACTTGGGGCATGTATTAACTCCACACAAGTGTCAACTTCCTTCCCAGATCCAGTTACAGGCAGGGGTGACCGGATAATGCTTGATCCCTGCCACATGTTAAAATTTATTAGAAATAACCTGGAAAGTAAATAAGTCATAATAGACGAGTCTGGTGGGGTAATTCGGTGGGACTTCATTGTGAAACTCCAGTTGTTGCAAAGTGAAGAAGGCCTTCATGCAGCAACAAAGCTTCGCTCGGAACATATCAACTGGTTCAGGCAGAAGATGAAGGTGAAGATAGCAGCTCAAACTTTGAGTAACAGTGTTGCCACTGCACTGGAATTTCTGGAGGACGATTTACATCTTGATTTTTTTGGGCTGTAGGCTCACAGTGCGATTTATTCGCACTGTTATTATTGTATTTGATATTTTAAACAGCCGAAATTTACTGGCCAGGAACTTTAAGACCCCCATTACTGAGAAGAATTTTGGTTCTATGGTCACGTACTTGGATAGTGCTGCAGCATACATTCGTGGTTTGAGGGTGAGTTCTGGGGGGCCATCCATTCTACAGTCAACCAGTAAAACTGGTTTTCTGGTTGGGATTGAAACTGTAAAACAAATGGCCCGGCACTTTTTGGAATCATCTTCCCTTTCCATCCTCATGACATTCAAGATGAGTGAAGACCACTTGGAAAAAATTTCTCTGCGGTTTGCAGCCAAGGTGGCCACAGTAACAACCCGACCTGCAGGCAGTTTAAGGCTGCGTATAAACGATTACTAATACATCAAAGTGTGAGGTCCTGAGTGCGTGGAAATTGTACAAATCTGGATCACACTGGTAAACTGTCTGTACCTTCACAGCTCGCCTATGACAGATGCAACCCTCATCTGCTGAGAATGAACAGCATGGTGTTTAGAACTACAACCATGGAGGATGCTGTAGTCATGGACCACTCCTATGCACAGCTGCCAAATGAGTATGTGCAAGACGTAGTAACCTATGTGTCAGGATTTGTCCAGATGAAAATCCTAATAACATTAAGATGTGATGAACGTCGGCAGGGATTGATAGAAAACACAGAGGACGAGCATTCAATACTTCTTAAGAGAAGAAACTTAGGAGGCTTTATCACTCCATGCAGGGACCTGGTAAAAATATGCAGGGCGGTGGAAAAAGCATTTAGGATGGCTCAGGCAACTGTTAAATTAAGACATAAGGACATTTTCCGGATTATTATGTTGGAAGCAATCACAAATATTGCTTCTCCTTTTCCTCAACTAAAGGATCATATCCTTGAGCAAGATTTCAACTTCATTACCTGCTCCATTGCCTAGTACAACCAATGATGAAGAACCCAACACTACTTCATCAATTACTCTAGAACCTGAATCTTCTATGGAGTTGTCATCCTCTTCATTACCTACTTTCTCCTCTCCCTCTTCTCCACCAGTTCCTTCTTCAACACCTTTGTCCACTACACCATCAAATCCTACTCTTTCCGCATTACTATCACCTGTATCTGCTTAAATTGATATACCTACAACACCTGAGAGAAAAGTTAGACGATCCCTTTTGCATAGCATAGGTATGTCATCCTTAGAGGAGCTAACCCCAAGAATGAGAGTGCAGATGGACAGGCTAAGGAAAAGCCAAAAGGAAATATCAAGGATGCGTAAAATTAGTGTTAAATTTAAGGACTTAAAACACATGACAGATGTAACAAAAAGTGACTTTTTGAGACTTTTCGAGAAAAGACTTAGCCCATCAGCTTTACTCATGGTCCAATCAATAGAGAAGCAGGGCAGGAAAAAATCCAAGGGCCGGAGATGGACCCATGAAGAGAAAATTATGGCTCTGTCATTGTTTAAAAAGGGGCCAAAAACGTCGTCTCCTCCAATATTTCATCCCTCTTCCAGTAAAATCTACTCTGGTGACTCTTTTTCGCAGTATACCATTGAGAATAGGATTGAGTGAATAAGTTCTTACTCATTTGGGGTCTGTGGTGAAAAATTTTCGAAATGAAGAGGACAAATGTTGTGCCCTAATCTTTGACGAGATGTCGATAAAGCCTCTCCTCTCCTACGATTCCAGCATACAAGATGTAGATGTAATCTGTGGGTATGTGGACCAAGGGAGCCAGGGATGAAAGGGGATTGCTGTCAAACAGGCCCATGTCATTTTATTTTAGCCATGGGTCAACACCAGCAACAGTTCTCGTTGGGCTCATAAAAGAGGTTTTGATTGCGCTTAAGTGAGTGGGATTCAGAATAATCACTACAATCTGTGACATGGGAGCAAGCAATGTTGGAAAGGCATTGAAACTTCTTGGCGCTAATTTTGAACACCCATACTTTGATTTTGAGGGGAAGAGAGTGGTAACAATATACGAACCTCCCCACCTGCTGAAGAGCTTCAGAAATCTTTGCCTGAAGCATAACATCAGGATTCATCTTCCACTTCTGGGTGAGAAAAAGCCATTGGTGGCAAAATGGGAGCATTTGAGGAAACTAGCTCAGGATGATGCAGCCATCAAATATCTACCTCTGAAATAGGAATCCAAGTTCCCCAAGAATCTCTTTAAGTTCCCATATTTATATTGCACATTCCCTCTCAAAGCAGAAACCTGTCATTGTGCCACTAAATTACATGTCTCACTAGCATCTTAGCCATCGTCCGTCAGATTTTTGCAATTTAAATTTCGCATTGAGTGGGAATTGTCATTAATGGTTATTGACTGCGTATTGTGAAGTAGTACATACACTTTCTACGGTAGTAGTCCGTTTGGGAAAAATCTCCTATATACCTATACAAAATAAGTGTGTATACTATTTTAATTTTGGCTAGTGCTTCTCTTATTTCAGTCTCTTCAACCTTACCAGTAAACATCTCGATCCCACTGCTTACAGCTCCCAGCCAAAGAGGAAAAATACGCAAAACTCCCATTCGACCCCAAGTCAACCAAAGGACTTGAAAGTATTTTCCGCAAACAACATAAAACCGAGCTACGTCTCAAACAATTAACTCAAATTTCGGAAACCCCAAAGACCCTATTGAACCCCTCCAAAAGTCGGGAATATACAGTCACCTGTCCTGAGTGCAATAGCTCCTATATCGGGCAGACACGGAGGAATTTAAACACGCGTTTCAAGGAGCACGCTACATGCTTTAGGCTCGGTCACTTCAATAAATCTTCTGTTGCCCAACACATGCCTTCCAATGCTCATTCCACTACCATCAACGATATCAATCTCATAAAACACTCACCTGATCATTTATTAGACTTTTATGAATTCATCTAAGATGAGAGTGGACTTGGCAGCGAAAGTCTTCAGTAGACATGTAGCTGCCGGTGTTCATATGCTTGTGGGAATAAGTATGCTCTAATTTTTCTCTATATCCTTATGAAATTATTGCCACGCATTTCCCTTATCTATAATCGTTCTTGTATACATTCTTACAGTTATCTTGGAAATTGATAAAGTGGCTACGGCGGAGTTCCTGATGGGGGTCGATATGCTGTTTGACAGAATGAATGGCAGCAAGGAGAGTGACAGGAACAAGAATCTGAAGCAGGCTGTCACCAACAGCAGTCCTCATCTCTCATTTTAAATGGAAATTGAGGAGAAAGTGAAGAGTTGGAAGTTCCTTCGCAAAAAGGTGGTCCATCCTCTCTCACAAAATGGATGGTTAGCGTCCATGAGAGGGATGAGATTACTGTGGGAGAGGTTAGAGAAAGAAGGTTTCCTACACTTTAACACTGGCAACATCAATCAAGATCCCCTAGAAATTTTTTTCAATCTGGTGCGCCAGCATTGTGGGGGGAACCACTACCCCAATGGAAATCAATTCCAAGCAGCATTCAAGACTGCTTTGATTAACAATCTTGTTTCCAATCATGCCCCTGGAAACACAAAAGAGGATGGTTGCTCTTTATTGAGCAATCTTGGCACTTTGTTTTTACCTGACCAAAATGTGAGTGCTGCTCCAGAACAAAAATGGGATCAAAATATATCCCACTTCCAGACAGGAAGGTTGTGTCCATTTTAGCGGTTAGCTCCCATGTAGGAAACTATTCTTTGAAGGAACACCCTTGCTAACTGTGCAGAGGTTTTCCTTTTCAAAATGTTAACACAATGAAATACATATACTTCTCCTTTATGTATCAGGGATTACGAGAAGAGGAAGTTTGTCCTTCTGAGAGTCTGATACAAGTTGTAGGTTCAGCATTAGATGCTGTGACATCACTATTCCAGGGGGAAAGACATAAGAAAAATTTTATGGGTACAATTAAACCTGCTGTAGAAAAGGAGGCAAAGATCACCGGTTTATGCTGTGGAGTTCATGAGGTAGAATTTCAAAATTATTTTGTTAATTAAATATCCTCGGTAGGAGTACGTAAATTTTGCGTAGAGGAAAATAAAAGGATGCAGCACTTTAAACATTAGCGTTGCCAATTCCTCTGAATTCCATTTAATAATGGAAGTGCCTTGGATCATTGTCGTTTGCTGTGCCAGCCTTTTTATGTTGCCACCCACACCATAAACTATAACTTTACCAAGAGAGTAAGTTTCATTGATATTTTTTTCCTAACTTGAATTCAGATGCAAGTCCATCTCTCCAAATAATGTCAGGCATACCAATTTCATTGCACATCATCTGAAATAATTTTGTCAGCATCAAATACACAACGTCAATTGTCCTGGTTTAGTTAAGAGCACAAGAGAAAGGTTCAACAAGATACATTTACAGAATCATCTGCAGTGGAAAAAAATTACACTGGCTCAAGACCTATGAATCTCAATCTAGTACTGGCAGCTGTAGACATGACAATATCAATGTGCAGTCTGCACATAAAAATTGATGTCCTAATGAAATGGTGGTCATTTTTATATACTCTCATGTCTCTTCTTATTGGAGCCCATCTTCTCGAAGCTTGATAAAATTTATTTTTCCTTAATTATAAGTGCTCCGGATTCTGCACTGGCTGTGTCTTGTGCTGGACGAAAAACCATCCATTCCACATTAAAAATGGACACCTTGAATGGTACAGATCTCGAGTCCCTAAGGGCACCACTGACGGATTTCTTAATATCTTGTAATCCATGTTTAATGAAGCAGGGATATTTAATGGAAGGAGTAAGCAAAGGTGATTTGGTTATGGAGTTTTTCGAGGAGAAAATTATCAGGACAGCAAGACAAGCTGTTGACATATGCTTGGGTACTGTCAATCAGTATTGTTCTCTCTGGAGACGTGAGAGACAACTAAGGATAACAGGTAGCACCTGTTATTCTTTTTATACCTATGCCAAATCAAGCATCCTCTCTCAAGATTGGGAAAAGAAATTTAAATCAGAAATTCAATCATCATTTCAAGGGAACTATTCCACTGCCTATGGCAAACGGTACGAGGCGAGAGCTCTTGTGGCTTACTCCCGACAAACTGGGTATGAGGTATCCAAGTTAGGGTTTATGATAAATGCAAATGCACCGTGGCTAGGATACAGCCCTGATGGTATTGCCATTAATGATACCATTTTGGTGGAGGTAAAGTGCGTAATAGCTGTGAAAACTCAGTCGGGCATTTAATTGGCTGACTGTGTTGGGTTTCTTAAAAAGACTGAGGAGGAGATTGTCCTAAAAAAAACAGGCATAAATACTATGGTAAGGTACAATTGGGGATGGCTATAACGAATATACTTATTTGCCACTTCCTGGTAGTAGTAGTAGTAGTATTAGTTTTTTAGGGTGCGTCGACGGCATGGTCATTTGCACCGCAAACTGTCAAAATTATAAACATACTTTTATATCCGGAGAAGGCAGGTTGACTGGAAGTTAGATATTCTGCTCATCTATTATAATTTCGAGGTTAAAATCATTGAAGATTGCTAAATTTTACTTATAATTTATTAAATAGCGCCATTTCCTTTAGAAATAAAATAACGCGGCCAATTGCATCGGGGTCGTCACCTAGATTGGACCCTAGGTCGCCCCCTATGTTCAGTCGGCTACGCACGTCTCGGTATCTGTCACACTCCGTCAGGATATGCCGAATTCCGAGAGAACAGTCACAGTCATCACACCGGGGTGGAATTTTCTCTTCAGTGAAGAGAAAGGAGTGGGTCAGAAGGCTGTGCCCTATCCTCATACGGGTGATGACGACTTCCTCTCGGCGGCTCCCCCTGACGGAAGTGGGCCACGCTGACGTTACCGGTTTAACTGTGCGCAGTTTATTATTAGAAATGGTTCTCCAGGACTCCCTCCACTGCTGAATATTTCACCACCTCCACCATGAGAGTTGGTGAAATATTTATGGGTCTTGTTCATGTCTTGTTGGAATGCTTTTTTTATGGTTTTTTGTGTATGCGAAATTTGTATGTGTAATATTTCGATTTCCTGCCATTAACACTTGAACATTTAAAGAAAAAGTCTTTTTATTTCACCTTTGGTGCCAATCAAAACTCTTATTTCAATGGTCACTTTTCAGTCTGAAAAAAACAAAATGAAAAATTACTAATTTTTAACGGAATTGAAATTCCCGGGATGATGCGGCGGCGCGACGACGGTATCGCCATCTATCAATTGGTTCATATAACTACGTGGGCTCTGCGGGACCTCGGGTGGGGGAGGTAAGGGCGAAGGCTTTTGCCCCGTTTCCACTAATAGCCTACGTAGTAGTAGTAGTAGGTTTAAGGATGTAGGGTGCGTCGACGGCTAGGTCATTTTGCACCACTACACAGTCTTCGTAGTAAAAGTATTAAATATTAGTCACTTGCACTCATGTCACTTATTTTTAAAAAAATTTATATAATGTGGTTACAAATACAAAAAATAAAAACTTATATTTTTTGGAATAGTCCTGTCCCTTTTATAAATAAAATGACTCTGCTTAAAACATTAGGGTCGTCTCCTAGGATGGATTTTAGGTCTCCCCCTAAATTGAGCCGCCTTCGCGCGTCACGGTATTTGTCACACTCCGTCAGGATGTGCCGAATGTTGAGAGGACAGTCGCAATTATCACACTGCGGTCGTACTTTCTCTTCCGTGAAGAGAAATGCGTGAGTTAAAGGGCAGTGCCCTATCCTCAAACGCGTTATGACGACTTCCTCTCTTCGGCTGTTCCTGACGGAAGAGGGCCACACTGACGTTACCGGCTTGATGTCACGAAGTTTATTATCCTGTGTAGTACGCCATGACTCCTTCCACTGCCCTAGGATTATTTGTTTCAGGGAAGATTTCAGGTCCTCGTGAGGAACCAGCGTCGACTTAGTCTCGGTATCGTTCAGAGCCTCTTTGGCCAAAGCGTCCGCCTTTTCATTTCCGGCTATTCCCGCATGCCCCGGGACCCAAAGGAACCAAACGCGTACTCCCTTCCTGCTGAGAGACAGTAGGGAAGAATGAATGTCCTGAATGATCGGGTGCATGGGCGAAAAGCCGGAGATTGATTGTATTGAGCTGAGGGAGTCGGTGCATATAACGAAGGAGTGACCTTCGTCACATAGGTTTTCAAGTGCCATCTTAATGGCAAATAGTTCTGCTGTGTATACACTACACATCGGATTTAATTTTGCTTTGACTGCTCCTTGGCTAGGCGAGAATGCTGCGCAGGCACAGGCCAACTCTGACTTAGATCCGTCTGTGTACACTGGCACAAAATCGGAGTGATTCCCTTTAAACATTAAAAACTGACGCTGGTATTCCGAGGGAGTGGTGAAGGATTTTTGACGATCACACAAGACCGCTTTAACCACGGGGGTGGGTGTTAACCACGGAGGGTGGGATGAGTAAGAGACAGGGTACACTTTAGGTACCCTGAAATCACACCCGCGAATTAAATCATTAAAACGTACACAAACAGGCCTAGTGGCCTTCGTCCGTCGGTTAAACATTTCTAAAAAACGAGGTTTAAAAAGTACGTTAAAACAAGGGTGTGCCGTCATGGATAAAACTTTGGAGACATAATTGCACATAAGCGCGTTCCTCCGGTGGCATAGAGGAGGCTCCCCTGCATCAGAATAGATGCTTACGACCGGGCTTGTCCGAAATGCCCCCGTACAGAGTCGTAACCCCGCGTTGTGTACGGGGGGCAGTGCTCGTAGGTACGACTCGCGGGCGGACGCATAAATAAAACAACCGTAGTCTAATTTAGAGCGCACCAGTGTGCGATACAATAAAAGCAAAGTTGTGCGATCTGCTCCCCATGATGTGTGGCTTAGAAACTTTATAATATTCAGAGATTTAATACATTTTGTCTTTAAAATATTGATATGTTCTCGCCAATTGAGCCTGTGGTCGAGTGTCATACCAAGAAAGCGGGCTGACTGGACAAAAGGGAGATTTCTTCCCCCGAGGTGTAATGTGGGCTGCATTTGGAGTCTTATTTTCCTGTGGAAATGGACACATCTGGTCTTCTCATGGGAGAACCGAAAGCCGTTCCTTTGGGTCCACTGGTTCAATTTGTTCAATGTCATCTGAACCATTCTGGATGCAGTTGCCACCTTGGATGATCTGCAGAAAATTGCCAGGTCATCCACGAACAGTGTGCCTATCACCGGAGCCATGATACAATTAACGACGTCATTTATCGCAATGGCGAAAAGCGTCACGCTCAAGACGGAGCCCTGGGGAACTCCGTTGTCAAGACGGTAAAAATCAGATAAAAACTGCCCTATTCTAATTTTAAAAACTCGTTGCGTTAAAAAATTTTGAATAAAATTCGGCAGATTGCCTCTAAAACCCCACTCGTGCAAAGTCTTTAAAATCTTCCGCCGCCAGACCCGGTCGTAAGCCTTCTCCAAATCGAAGAAGACACCGATCACGTGTTGGCGGAGGAGAAAGCCTTCTTGGATGAAATTGTCGATCCTCACTAAATGGTCCATGGTGGAACGACCGCGTCTAAATCCACATTGGATGTTGGAGAGAATGTTTCGGCGCTCTAACCACCAAACGAGCCGCCGGTTCACCATTCTCTCCATTAACTTGCACAGGCAACTGGTGAGAGATATTGGCCGGTAAGAATTCGGATCAGCTCTATCTTTCCCATGTTTGGGAATGGGGACAATGACAGACTCCCGCCAGGACGAAGGAAAGTGACCTTCAGCCCACAGCTGATTATACGTCTGCAGGACTTCCTGCAGCGCTGTCTCCGGAAGGTTGCGGAGAAAAGCATTGTGGACCCCGTCTGGTCCTGGAGAGGTGTCGTGGGAGTCATCGATGGCAGATTTCAGCTCCCACAAGGAAAAGGGGAGGTTGTAATCTGCCATTGTACGCGTCTCCTTGAAGCTTATAGGAATTTTCTCGAGACGTTGCTTCAACGTTCGGAAGGCAGGATCCAGATTTTCATCGCTGCTCACCTTGGCGATTGACTGGCCGATTATCTCGCCAATGGCAGCTGGAGAAGTAACCACTTTTCCTCTGACTTTTAAGAAGGAGACGCCGAGCTGCTGATTGTTTCCAGAAATGCTCTTCACCTTACGCCACACCTGTGCAAGGGGTGTGCTGATATTGACACCAGAGACAAAATTCATCCAAGAGGCCCTCTTTGCCTCCTTTACGACCTGACGGGCTTTAGCTCTCAGACGCCGAAAAGAGGACAGATTGTTTTCAGTGGGATATTTGTTAAAAATTTGCAACGCCTTCTTGCGTTTCCGAATGGCTTTGGCACATTCATCATTCCACCAAGGCACAGCAGCTCTCGACACGATGCGCCGAGACCGCGGTACGCTCATGTCGGCGGCGGTGATGATGCTGTTAGTCAATAATTGTACATTAAAAGCGCTATCGCGATTTTTATCGCACGTATAATTAAAATTGCTTTGAAAATAAAACCAATCGGCTTTCCGCACAATCCAGTTGCCCGGACGAATTAAATCAGAGTTAAAACGCCGCTCCTTAAAAATTAAAAAAGGGAAGTGATCGCTCCCACAAAGATCTTCGTGCACAGACAAAGACACCTTATTTGTTAAACTGCTCGATAAAATGCATAAATCAATGGAGGAGAAATCACCATTGAAAGAGTTAAAACGGGTCTTCTCCCCGTTGTTCAGTAAGACTAGGTTAAAATCTAAAATAAAACTTGATAAAATGCGTCCCCTGCGGTTACACTGTCCCGCAGTACTTCCCCAGAGAGTATCATGAGCGTTAAAATCTCCGAGTAAGATAAAAGGCCGAGGCAGCTGGTGGACAAGGGATTCTAAATTAAAACGGGTGACCGGCGCACCCTCCGGCAGATAAACGTTGCATAACGTAATCGCCTCCGGTGCGTGCACCATCACCGCCACCGCTTGAAACGGTGTGTTGAGTTGCACTCGGGAGGTGTAAAGGGCCTCCCGAGTAGCAACCGCCACTCCACCCTGGGCTCGTTGGCCACTGGTGTCGTCCAGTCTAAAAAGGTTAAAACCATTTAAAATGCCTTTGTCCGTTGTTTTAAAATGAGTTTCCTGCAAGCATATGCAGGACGGGTTAAAATCACGAATTAAAACACTCAGCTCCTCCTTACGCCGATAAAAACCATTGCAGTTCCACTGCAAAGTAAAAGCCATTAGTAATATAAAAATTTAAAAATAAATAAATAAATTAAATAAATTAAATAATTCAATTTAAAAGTAAAACACAGTTGGAGGATCAACGCTTGATGCGATTTCTCCTCCTACCTTTGGTTCTAGCCCGGAGGATCTCTGTCTCCGAGAGACATTCGTCCTCTTCCATTGACTCCGGGTGGTTGAGTCGGGCTAAACCAGATGGTCCGGGAGATACTGAATTGCCACGCTTATTTTGCGTGGCCCCGGCGGTGGTTATAGTGGGGTTCTTCCTAGGAGAACCCGGAACGGTGGCTTGTGTTTTGTTTGCCGGATTTGTGGCCTTAGCCGGCATGGCCGATTTCTGTACAGAGACTTCAGTTTTTTGGCTCACATTATCTTCTGTCTGGGTCGAGATGGTGACCTTGGCAATAGGTTGGGAAGCGACACGGGCGAACGACTTGGAGAAAGTAGGAGCAACTTGTGCTCTGTACTTTTTCCGAGCCTCGAAGTACGGGATTTTTTCAACCGTCTTGATTTCCATTACTTTTCGCTCCTCGATCATCTTTGGGCAATCACGTGAGTACACCGGATGTGCACCCTCGCAATTGACGCAAAGTGGGTCACCCTTGCATTCCGCACCCTCATGCTTTTCCTGGCTGCAGCGGGGGCAGGTGGCTTTGCCCTCGCACCGTGTGGCCATGTGGCCAAATCGCTGGCACTGAAAACATCGCATGGGTGCCGGTATGAATGGCCTCACTGGTACCGATTCATAGCCGACAAACACCTTGTCGGGGAGCTGGTCACGCGCGAAGGTGAGTACAACAGATGTCGTGTTTACTCTTTCTCCGTTGCGCTTTGTTGTGAGTCGACGAGCATCGGTGACCCCCTGAGAGGCCATCTCCTGCTTGATCTCGTCGATCTCAACATATAAAAGGTCGTAATGACTAATCACTCCCCGACAGGTGTTCAAGGTGCGGTGCAACTCGACCTTGACGGGAATGTCATGTAGCTTTTCCATCTTTAATAATTTCTCACTTTGCGCTACTGTTGCCGTTTCGATGAGCAGTGTGCCATCGCGAAGTTTTTTGGCTGATTTTAATTCCCCAGAAACGGAACCAGACAATACTCTTCGTATAAGGAAGGGAGACACCTTTTTCAGGCTCTCACCTTCCTTTTGACACCTCATCACTAAATAGCGCTGACTAGCGCCGGGAACATTAACTCCCCCGCCCGTATCCGGGCGGGATCTTTTCGGAGGTGGAAGAATTGTTTCCGCCATTCCAAATGAATCTTCGTCCCCCGGGCTCCCCACCCACCATGGAGCCACACATTCGGGACGCCGCACCGCAAACCGGTGCGGTCGCCAGGGCTACCCGAAGGGATATAGCACCCTAGAGGTGGTTGCCTGTTTCGGGTTGGATCTTCGATGCACGAGCCCACCAAACCCGTACATCTCCGACCGCCCTACGCAGACCCCCACCTCCCTGGCACTCGCCACCGTTGAACTGAACGCCACGGAAGCCGATTGACCGGGAGTGGCTAGCTCCCGGCCGCCCGTTTACACAGAATCCGGGGCCAAAGAGGGGTATTGGCGCCAGGTCCATACCGGGCATCCGACACCCGGCTGGGAACCACGGACCTCACCCTCCAGGATCCCCTTCTCCTCCTTACGGGTCTCCGCACACGGCAAACATGCGGGTGGATCGCAGGCCAGGTGGTATGGCCGCACACAGACAGTTGACCCACAAGACTGTCCGGGCTCAACCCTTGCTGGCTCTGGGTTTGTTTTCGGGGTTTTCTCCCCGCCCTTTTAGTCGCCTCTTACGACAAGCAGGGATACTGCGGGAGTATTCTCGATCCCCCTACCCGCAGGGGGGTAATAGCCTACGTATATTTGCGTACCAACCAGCGATGCATTCCCACGACCATCGCCGGCAGGAAGTCGGGTTAAATGCGTGAATAACGAAATTCACAATTCCGAGGTAAGGGCATGTGTACCTTCATTTTAGTTCATACATTTTTAATGTTTGAGTTCTTTATATATTGCATAATGTTCCCTACAGGTAACGATTTCAACCTCGTAAGTTGGCCGCTAAAATATTTACGATTTAATGCCTATATTGTTGTTCACTCAAAATGGAGGAATTGTTCCAAGCAATAGCTGCGTACCAGCAATACATTTTTGCGCGAAATAAGAGTGTCCAATTGCTGTTGCAGCTGGATCGACTGGAGGGAGCCATAGCGGATATAGCTCAACGTCGTCGCCGAAGAATTGTCAGAAGGGCGTTAGCATTCGTCGGCTCCCAAGCAATGTGGGAGATAGGTGTGCCTACCTGGGCTGAGGATAAGTTCCTCCAGACACTTCGGATGTCGAGAGACACTTTTGAAATGCTCTGCGAGGACTTAAGCCCTATGCTAGTTGGGGAGGACACAGTGATGAGAGGGGCCATTTCTGTGGTCAAGAAAATAGCCATAGCTGTCTACTTCATGAAGTCAGGGTCTGACTACGGAGTGGTTGGCATGACATTTGCGGTCGGTAAAACGACTGTTTGCCGGGGGCCGTCTCCCAATTTTGTGACGCCGTCTCGCGGCAGTACTTCCGGCGGCAAATAATTTTCCCGTCCACGGAGGATGAGTTGGCTGCCACGGAGCAGCAATTTTACGCCCGGTGGAATTTCCCGGGGATCATCGGGGCCGTGGATGGCTGCCATACTTCACTTAAGGAGGAGATTATTTCAATTATAAAGGATGGCATTCCATCATCCTCCTGGCCGTTGTGGACAGTAAATACAGGTATTGTATCAATGAATTGAACTTATGAATTATGTAATCCTTTTTTCCACGGATCCCGTGTCAGAGTCACTACTGAGGATATTGACTTTCTCACTAAAAGTAAGAACGGCTGAACGTGCGAGAGCTGTCTAAAGGTTCGACCCCAACCGAAGATAGGCCTGCCACCCCACTACCAACTTGTTCGGGTGGCGATCCGAAGTCCGTACAAGACCTGTTGAAAGATATAATTGAGCGGATACAGGGGTTGCAAGAGGAACAGAAAGGCAGTAGTCAAGTGTTGGCCGAGCAATCGGTCAAACTAGACACGGCAGTGAAGGAGATATCTACATTAAAGCTGAGTTTCGCTGCGCTTGAAGAAGAAAACTGCTCACTAAGGCAACGTGTAAGCGAGTTGGGGTTAAACAAAGCCGAGCAAGCCAACCTGAAGAAACGTGATCGAAATAAGTGGGATCCCGACCAAACCAGAGGAAGACTTTGGCTTTGGTGACGGCTGCTGGAGCGACGTAACCAATTCGGACCAAGACATCGACTACTGCTACCGTACCCGCCCCCGCCCGACCACGTCCGACCTAGTGATGGAAAAATCGATTTCGATTAAAATCGAAAATCGAGTTTTAATTGTCAAAGATTGAGGATATCGAGATCGAGCCATGATCTACGAGTTTCGATCCCAACTCGATATGTCAACTTCGATCTTGACCATTTCGTACCGTTTCGCGATCAGAGTGCTGAGTATGATAACGTCATCCGTCCCATGTGAGACTTTTCGCTAAGACCGATAAAATTTGAAAGGCACGCCCTAGACCATCAAGAAAGCATCTCATTCAGTTGATCTTTCTTAAACATTTTAGTGAAGCCGAATGGTTCCAAGCGGTTATCCACAAACTTTAATGTGCGTGCATTTGTAAATTTTTACTGCTAATAATTCAAGAATGTATTATAAGTACATTTTTAGGGATTTTTTATACTATTCAAATATGTATTATGTGCATTTTTCGAATGAATAATAAACATTTTTTTTGTACCAACTGTATTTTAAAAAGTCAAGTTAAGTCATCCGGACTAAGTATATTTTGAAAATTTATTTTTCTCACTTAACCTATCAGTGGTAAAATTTAACCCAACTCACCATTTGGTCAACAGCCATACATGGCTCGACCTAATTGTTGTTTCCAAGGTGAGCATTGTCCCAAGGTCGGACCAACAACCAATATCTTAGGCGTAGTTACGCATGCCCCCAAACGGATTTCGCATGATCTCTTTGACATTTCAAAGGGTTGTGTTACATGATATTACACTCCATAAATCGATACTGTGGTACAGAAGCCTCTCAGAGGCTTTTTGTTACAGAAACATTTTTATTGTTTTACTCCCGACCAAAGCTCTGTACAATCTAATATAATGCATTACATTGTAATTCAAATGTTGAATGTATTCCATAAGAACCTAGGGGACATAGATCCCAGGTACTAAATAAAGTTATTATTATTATATATTTCTATGAGCCTGTCTTGGTGTATCTTCTGTAAGTGACGAATCCCAAGAATAAGATTTCCGCTCCGCATTGACGTACCATAGCTTATGCGGCTGTGAATATGAGAAAAATGAACTAATTAACTTTGAAATCCAACAGTTTTGATGCGTAGCCTTCAAGTCGTGGTAAAACCAAGGCCACCGATATAGTTCGAAGTATTACTTTCCTGGACATGATATCATCCCTCGCAAATCAAGAGCAAAACAGTGGTAGAGGACTTTATAAGCAAGAAAAACTTTGTAATGAAAGCGTTATTATACATTATTGATTTAGTATGCAAAATGTTTACCTTGTTACTCATGATGTAATTAATTTTCTATCCAGGTTCACATACACAGATGTGGGGTACCCTGGGAGGGTAAATGATACTGGTGTGCTACGTGCCAGTGGTCTATGGGACAGACTGACTGATGGTTCTATCCCAGGGGAGTATCACGTGATAGGAAATGGTGCTTTTCCACTAGGCCGCAATATGTTAAAACCTTTTGCACGACCAGTGCAACATTGTGAGGAGCATTTCAATTATCGGTTGGTATTTGATCTTTATCTAGCTGATATCATGTTACACTTTGTCCATTTATCCATAAATTAAAATCACACAAACCTTTCACCCGTTACCTTTATAAGCCTTTCTCATCTCTGTCTTCATCACACTCTAGATTGTCCAGAGCAAGAATGGTAGTTGAAAATGCGTTTGGGAGACTGAAAGGAAGATGGCGGGTAATCCTTAAAGCCTCTGATGTAGCAGTCGAGAAATTGGTGCAAATTGTAAATACATGTTGTGTCTTGCACAACCTCTACGAAGAAAACAGAGGTGTTCTGGCCAGATTGGCTTGAGGAAGCCAACCAACGCTGCAGAAAGATTATTTCCTCAACCAGGGGATGACGTTGGGGATGTATTCGTGACGGCGTGGAAAAAAGGAGAGGGTTGGCGGAAGAACTATATGAAAATTAATAAAACTGATTCACACAATCAATACGCGACAAAATCAATACGGTTAAGTCCAAAATACGTGACGAAATTGAAAATCGCTGCTTCTGGGTTCATCTCACTTGCATTCACAGCAAAGGACACTCTTCTGAGTTCATCTCGTACTTACGTAATGAACTCGTTTTAATTCTTCAATAAGTAAATCAGGTAAAAGTATGGCCATCTGCAGATTTTACTAATTCCCCAAATATCTTATGTTACGTTACGATTGTCAATTATGCGGTAAAATAATGAAGGATATGTATCTTCCACGGTAAAACTGTATTCCGGGAAGAAGTTGGATGTAAGTACGTGATGATATTCACTTCTCTTTAACAGACATACTAGCGATATATTCCACTTGTAAGCGTCGTGTTCACGAATATATATTTATATATATATATATATATTCGTGGTCGTTTTCATGATGATCCTCTCTCACTTGGTTCTACTCCTCTCGTACATTACTGAGTTCTGCCATTAATTTTCAATTCATTCTAATCGTGATCACTTTTTCCCTGCTCTTTTCGTGACAGCGACAAATAACGCGAGCAAAACAAGAAATGGCTCACAAACGAAAGAGGAAAACTTCCGTCAATGGAAGACAAGATAAGAATGTTGGGAAGAGTTGACTCGCATGTAGGTTCACGCGTTCTCCTGGCCAGAGAACTTGGGATTCCAATATCCACATTGAACATTTGTTAAAACACGCAAAACCATTGAAACCAGAGCAATGGAATGTGGACCCAGTGCAAAGAGGCGAAAATACGTTAAGTATTCAAAATATGATGAACTGGAATAAATTCTGAAGGAATGGCTTCAGTATGCCGGAGCATCTAACATGCCCATCAGTGGAGTTACTTTGAAGGAAAAGGCACAACATGTGGCAATGAGGCTAGGAATTGAAGACTTCAAGGCTTCAAACGGATGGTTAAGCCGGTTTAAAACTAGGTACAATGTTGTGTACAACTCAATTTGTGGTGAGTCTAACAGTGTTGATCCCCAGAAAGTTATTGTGGAAGGAACAATCCTTAAGTCAGCATATAGAAGGGTATGCAACAAAAGACATTTTCAATTTGGATGAGACAGGCCTTTTTTTCAATGTGCTTCCTCATTAAGATTATAAAGGTGAATCTTGCCATGGGGGAAAGCATACTAAAACTCGTCTGACAATATTGTAAGGTGCTAATGCTAATGGTAGTAGGTTCGACCGCCTAAGGCTTTGAAAGTCTCCAGCCACGGCCGTCTTTATAGAAGGCCGGAGTGCTGAAATCTGGCAACGTAGCGTGCCGGCCGGATTTTCAAATTTCTCACTGCTTAGTAGCGAAAGAACTCGTAGTAGTAGTAGTAGTAGGTTTAGTTTTAATGGTGCGTCGACAGCTAAGGTCATTTTGCACCTTGTCATAAATAATTACATAAAAATCCCAATTTATGTACAAATATACTAAATGTGCACAACGTGTCTACTCAAATCATTATAATTTATTTATCAACTGAGTTTCCTTCAAGAACGCGAGAACACGCTCGATCATATTGGGGTCATCGCCTAGGACTTGTCCTAGGTTGCCCACCACATTGAGGTTTTCGCGCGCAGCACGATACACCTCACACTCCGTCAGAAGGTGTTTTACACTGAGGGGGGAGTCACACTCATCACAACGGGGGTGTATCTTCTCATCTGAGAAGAGATATGAGTGGGTTAGGGCGGTGTGCCCTATTCTTACCCGTGTGATGGCAACTTCCTCCCTCCGAGTCCTCCCAGTTGAAGTGGGCCACACTGATGTGACGGCCTTGATTTCACGTAGTTTGTTCGAGCTTTGTTGATTCCATGTTTCATTCCACTGCTGAAGGCATAGGTTCCTTAGCCTTGTCTTCAGGTCTCCTACCGGTACCAGAGGATCGGCAATGTTTGATTCTCGAAGTGCCTCTTTAGCGGCGGAGTCCGCTGTCTCGTTCCCTGTTATCCCCACATGCCCAGGAACCCACAAGAACTCAATTCTAATTCCCTTTTTATCAAGGGATGTAAGGGCACATTGTATATCCTGGACAATGGGGTGCATCGGTGAGAAGCAGGAAATGGCTTGCAGTGCGCTCAATGAGTCGCTGCACACCAAGAAAGATGTATTATGCCGCTGAATCCCCTGTAGAGCCATCCTAATGGCAAGGAGTTCCGCAGTAAAAATACTGCACATGGAATTCAACCTCACTCCGGTGATTCCGTGGTGCTGGGAAGAAATCGCACACGCACATGCTTCTTCCGACTTAGAGCCGTCTGTGTAGACGGGGATGAAGCCGGGGCGAGTGTTAATGATCTCCTGAAAATAGCTTTGGTATTCCATAGGAGAAGTGGAAGACTTGGAATATCTTTGTAAGCTTAAGTTACAGACTGGATGTGGCACTTGCCATGGAGGTATTCTAAGGTATCCAACTGGGTTTAAGTCGGGTATCGAGACACCGCAGTCATCGTTAAAGGACCCGAATCGCACACTAAGCGGTTTGGTTGATCGTGCTCGTCTATCGTAAATATTTTTAAAACGAGGTTTAAAAACAATATTAAAACAAGGATGTTCCTTTGTAGATAAAATCTTTGCAACATAGTTGCACATCAGTATGTTTCTCCGAACGTTCAGCGGAGGCTCTCCAGAATCCGTGTAGATACTCACAACTGGCGATGTGCGAAAAGCGCCTATTGCCAACCGGAGCCCAGCATTATGTACCGTTGACAACGGTCGTAAATATGATTCCCGAGCCGATGAATATACTACTGAACCGTAATCCAGTCTTGACCGTACTAAGGCACGGTACAAAGAGATAAGAGTAGTTCGGTCTGCGCCCCATGTCGTATTGCATAAAAACCTTAAAATATTTAAACTTTTCAAACATCTGTCCTTTAAAAACCTAATATGTTCTCGCCAATTCAATCGGTAGTCTAAAATCATACCGAGGAACCTTATTTCTTGGACGTATGCAAGGTTTGTATTCCCCATACGTAAAGGCGGTGGGATGTGTATCCCTCGCAACCGGTGAAAATGGATACATTTGGTCTTCTCCGCCGAGAAACGAAAGCCATTGGTTTCAGACCAGGTTTTGAGCTTATTCAGGGTCAGCTGAATTTGTCTTGCGGCGCTGACTAGCTTGGGCGATCTGCAAAAGATCGCAAGATCGTCTACGAACAGAGACCCCATTACCGGTGCTTTGATATGCTCTGCCACATCATTAATCGCGATCGCAAACAGCGTTACGCTCAAAACGGATCCCTGTGGTACTCCGTTTTGCAAAGGGTAATATTCCGACATATATTGCCCGATTCGAACTTTAAAACTGCGTTTGGTTAAAAAGTTTTTAATAAAAATGGGTAAACATCCCCTAAAACCCCAATCATGCAAGACCTTTAAAATCTTCTGCCTCCAGACTCTGTCGTATGCCTTCTCCAGATCGAAGAAGACAGCAACGACATGTTGACGAAGAAGGAAGGCTTCTTGAATGAAATTGTCCGCACGAACCAAATGATCGGTGGTTGATCGGCCGCGTCTAAATCCGCATTGGATGCTGGAGAGGAGGTTTCGCCGCTCCAGGCACCAAACTAGCCGACGATTAACCATTCGCTCCATTAGTTTGCATAGGCAGCTCGTAAGGGAGATGGGTCTGTAGCTATCTGGGTTCGATCTGTCCTTTCCTTGCTTAGGGATTGGTATGACCGCAGACTCCCTCCAGGACTGAGGAAAAGAGCCCTCCAACCATAACTGGTTGAAGGTTTGTAGGGTCTCCACCAAAGCTGCCTCCGGAAGGTTACGGAGGAAGGCATTGTGGATCCTGTCTAGTCCTGGGGAGGTGTTCCGGGAGTCTGCAATAGCGGACGTCAGCTCCCAGTAGGAAAAGGGTTCGTTGTAATCCGCAGGTACACGCGCCTCACGGAAGTTGATGCAGACCTTTTCCATCCGCTCTTTTACAGCTGCAAAGGCAGCATCATAGTTTTCATTGCTGGAGACCCTGGCAAGTTGTTTTCCGAAAGCTTCACATATATCCCGAGGGGATGTGACCACCCGGTCTCCAACCTTCCAACATGAGACGCTATGTCGCTGATCAGATCCTGATATGCACCTCACCTTAGTCCACACTTCAGCGATCGGTGTCCGGTGGTTTATGCTGGACACGTATTCCTTCCAGGATGTCCTTTTGGCCTCCCTCACGACCTGTCGAGCTTTGGCTCGTAGGCGTCGGAAAGAGGCTAGATTTCTTGCTGTTGGGTATTTGTTAAAAATCCGCAACGCTCTCTTACGAAGTCTAATTGCATTTGCGCAGTTCTCGTTCCACCAGGGCACGGGTGCTCGAGGAGCACGGCCAGATGTTTGAGGTACGCTGCACTTTGCCGCACTAACAATAGCATTCGAGAGTTTATCCATGTTGCATAAGGAATCACGTCTGCTGTCGTGCTTATAACAAAATTCACGTTTAAAATTTTTCCAATCGGCTCTTTGTAAAACCCAGTTCACTGGTCTGTAAAAATTTATGTTAAAATCTGAGTTTTTGTTGACAAAAATAGGAAAGTGATCGCTGCCACATAGATCGGCATGAACGGACAAAGTTAACTCGTTCATCAGATTGCTTGAGCTTATGCAAAGATCTATGGAGGAAAACTCCCCATTAAAACTGTTAAATCGGGTTTTTTCCCGGTTATTTAATAAATAAAGGTTAAAATCATTAATAAAATCTGATAAAATCCGTCCTCTTCTGTTGTACTGCGTATTTGGGCTTCCCCATAGGGAGTCATGGGCATTAAAATCGCCCAAAAGGATGAAAGGACTGGGCAGCTGTCGTACTAGAGCTTCGAGGTTGCATCGAGTTACTGGTGCACCCTCAGGAAGGTATACATTACACAACGTTATTCTATTAGGCGTGTTAACAACCACCGCTACCGCCTGGAACGGTGTTTGCAGTTGGATACGGGAGGTGTATATGGTCTCGCGTATCGCCACTGCAACTCCACCTTGGGCTCGTTGCCCGCTGGTGTCGTCAAATCTAAATACTGTGTATCCCTTTAAAACACTATTGTCTTTGCCTTTAAAATGGGTCTCCTGTAGACAAATACAGGAGGGTCTAAAATCTCGTATTAAAACATCTATCTCCTCCTTATGCCGATAAAAACCGTTGCAGTTCCACTGCAAGATAAAAACCATTAATAAATTAAATAAATAGATGATAATTAAAAGAATATGAGTTAAAAGCAAGTAGTCCAACTCCGTTTATTTCCGTCTTATTCGGATCTTCTCCTTTGTTCTTGCGAGGTGGACCTCAGTCTCAGAGGGACCTTCGTCCTCCTCCATTGCCTCAGGCTTATTTTGTTTTGCCTCACCTGAGGGTCCGGGGGAAGGTGTTTTTCCACGCCTAGCCGGCGTGACCCCGGAAGATTTAGCTGGGTTCTCCTTAGGAGAGCCCGAATTTTTAATTTTATTGTTCGCTGCACTTCCATTATCCGCCATGTTTCTTGATGTGGTTTCCACAGATTTCTCAATATTTGTTGGCAGTTCTGTTTGCGTTTCAGTAGTAACATATTTCTTCTCTGGGACTTGTGCTACTGAGGCAAAAGAGCGGGAGAAGGTAGGCGCCACGAGGGTGCGATACTTCTTCCTTGCCTCTAGGTAGGGTATTTTTTCCACAGTTTTTATTTCCATTATTTTCCTTTCTTCTTTCATTTTGGGACAATCGCGAGAGTACACTGGGTGTTTGCCCTCGCAATTAACGCAAAACGGTTCTGACTCACACTCGTCACTATCATGCTTTGCTTTGCCACAACGAGGGCAGGTGGCCTTGCCCTCACATCTGGTCGCAATATGTCCAAAGTGTTGACACTGGAAGCATCGCATTGGGTTTGGAATGAAGGGTCTGACTGGGACCGCTTCGTATCCAACGAAAACACGATCAGGGAGTTTTTCGAGACCGAATGTTAAAATTACAGACGCGGTGCGTTGATTTTCGCCATTTTGCCTTCTGGTGATACGGCGAGCATCAGTGACTCCTTGTGGGGCCATTTCTTTCGCTATTTCGTTGTCATCGACATATAACAAGTCGTAGTGGCTAACGACTCCTCGACATGAATTGAGGGAGCGATGAGCCTCGACAGCCACAGGAATATCATTAAATGACTTCAGGTCTAACAGTCTCTGACTCTGTATATCATTGGATGTATGAATCAGGATATTTCCATCCCGCATCTTTTTGGCCATTAAAAGCTCACCAGGAACCAGTGCCGTAAAAAGCTTCCGCATGAGGAAAGGGGATAGCTTTTTTAGAGATTCACCCTCTCTAGTACTCCTCATCACGAGGTATTTTCTGCACACTGCACAAACAAACCTTCCCCCATCCGTGTCCGGACGGGGTCTTTTGGGTTTTGGTGGAGGATTTTCTTCCATACCAAATTTGATACATTCGTCCCCCGGGCTCCCCACCCACCACGGAGCCACACATACGGGACGCCGCACCGCAAACCGGTGCGGTCGCCAGGGCTACCCGAGGAATATAGCACCCTAGAGGTGGTTGTCTGTTTCGGGTTGGGTCTTCGATGTCCCGGGCCCACCAACCCGGTCACCTCTGACCGCCCTACGTAGAGCCCCACCTCCCTAGCACTCGCCACCGAACTTATCGGAAAGCCGGTTGACCGAGGGTGGCTAGCCCCCGGCCGCCCGTTTACAGGGAATCCGGGGCCAAAGTGGTTTGTTGCACTCCGGCCCATACCGGGCATCCGAAACCCGGCTGGGTGCCGAAGAACTCACCCACCAGGATCCCCTTCTCCCCTTTACGGGTCTCCATGCACGGCAAACACATGGGTGGATCTAAGGCTAGCTGGTATCGCCTCACACAGACAGTTGACCCACAAGGCTGTCCGGACGCTACCCAAGCTTCACAGGGGGTTTATTATCGAGGTTTTCTCCCCGCCCTTTTAGTCGCCTCTTACGACAAGCAGGGATACTGCGGGAGTATTCTCCATCCCCCTACCCGCAGGGGTAGAAAGAACTCGTGAGTAATTTATTGGAGGGTGGTGCGAAAGTAACGAATTAATGGTGGTCCAGTTCCTTTTGTAAAGGTATCATGAAGCATTACTTTCTGTTCAAAGTCACTATTTACAATACTAACATTGTAAAACGGCAATAAAAAGACGTAAAGTGGACGTTATCGTAAGTTTTCAAATTTCCAGCCAACCAGTAGAGAAATGCTACTACTAGCAACGAGCATATGTTTGCCCACGCCTTGACATATTTCTTACCCTAACTTCCATCGCTTTCAATTTAGTGCACCCTCCCTTTTAACCAATTTCCGAGAAGGATACTTGGGAACAATTCTTTCTTCCTCGTCCCTTGAATTACATGCTCCTCCTGAACTCCTCTTGAACGCTCCCTGCAGTATGAAGGAGACAATATTTGACCTTTACGTGCCAAACAATGTAAAGAAAACCAAGGTTACCCTAAAAAACCCTTCGAGTCACCCAGATCCTTTTTCTGTCCACCAATTACACGCGAGTTCATAAAACCCTTCGGGCCACGAAGCCTGTTGTTCCCCTTAGAGTATGAGATTGCACAACTGCCCTAGAAAATCATTTTTACTCGAACAAGCTTCCTCACCCTAAAAATTTGCATCAACTGTCTTGTTCCTTTAAAATCTCACCGACCAGTGTAGAAGAAAACATCCGGTATTTGAAATGCCGTACGTCCAAACTGACAGGAAAATATATGTTCGTTGTGCTTCAGATTGACGAAATATATGTCAAACCTTGTTTGAATTTTGAAGGTGGGAAAGTCAGTGGGTACGCCGTGAATAATGTCACCTCAGAAGCCAGAACAGTGGTGGTATTCGTGGTCTCTTCAGCATTTGGACATTTTAAAGAGGTAATTTATCTTTTTCCAGCCAATAAGCTTTCTGGGAAACAATTATGCTCTTTAACACTAGGTGTCTTACCGCTTATCAAAGAATGCGGATTGATAATTGTGGCCATCATAACTGACAGTAAAAGGATTAATAGGAACATGTTCGCTCAGCTATGCAAATATTCTCCCGATAGGTTCTCTTTCTCACTTGGAGATTCACCGGTGTTTTTAATGTATGATACGGTGCATACTATAAAAAGCTAAAGAAATAATTGAATAAATTTCAAAGATAGTGACAAAACGATACAGTTCCCATTATTCAACACATTTGATATGCTTCATGCCAAATTTTCCGATATTGTGGCAATATACAAAAAAGAAATCAACCAGCTGTTAAAAAGTGCTCCTGGCTTGACTCATAAAACAGTCTACCCCAGCAACTTCAAGAGACAATGTTAATTTAGTAGCTAACACCTTAAAATGAAGCAACTACTACAGCACTGAAGATAAAATACGGAGATCAGTCATAAACATTTCAATTTACCGCTTTAATCACCAAATGGTGGCTTATAATGAATATTACGAATCCCATCTTGGGGAATCTGAAAAGGCAGGATTAGTGCCATCCTTTCACTGATGGAAATGATGAGAGGTTACAGTTTTTAAAAGTTTCTTGTGTGGTTAAAGAAATGGGATTCACTTTAATCAAAATCATGTTAGACGAGAGACACGTGGAATGCTCTTTACCAAAGTACCAACGTAGTTTTAACTTTCATTGAGTATTCGCTCAAGAATTTAAATGAGGATTACGTTTTCCCTGGGAAATTGCAGACGGACAACTTAAGAGTCAAGATTTAGTTATTACAGGCACTTATCAGGAGGTAATTACAACATTTCCGCGATGCAGACATATGAGTTCGAAGAAAAGCTGCGAGTGATGGGAGCTATTGGAATTAATTCTGCCTAATACGGATCAGTCAATATTGATCCCGATATACTGTCAGACTCCACTGAATGCGAACAAATCTCTATAGATGTTTCGCCTTTTGTTAGGCTTCTTAATGACGAAAAAATATCCGATTTCAATTTAGATTCAAGTGTATTGTTGTATGGTTGTGGATATGCCTCCAGCAAAACGGAAAAATTAGTTGGATGTGAACAATGCAGGGATATGATTGTGGGTTCCTCTTAGGACGACCCATATGTCTTGTCTTTTCGAGAAAGCGGAGGAGAAGAGGAAGTTTGAACACAGACTGGGCGGACCGTGCACTGCACTTCTGCAACGCCCGCCCGCCCAGTCTTCCGCTAATAAAAGTCTCCCTCCGTCCTTTTCAGTTGTGATCCGGGGAGTGGACAGCGAGACAATAGAGGAGGACCTGAAGGTTGGACTCGACTTCGGGGGCATGGAGTATACCAGAGTGCAGCGCATCATCGCCCGGAAAACTTCAAAACCAACTACTCTCGTGCGCGTTATCACCAACGACACGACGACGGCGCACCGGCTGCTCCACGAGGGTCTCCTAGCCTACGGGAAACGCTACCGTGTCGAGCCCTCCCATCCACCTAGAAGCCAGCCAGCCCAATGCCAGAAGTGCCTGGGTTTCAATCACCCGGCACAAGGTTGCAGGCGAGACGTTCGCTGCTCAAGGTGTGGAGCGAGCCATCGCTCCGCAACTTGCGCGACGGAGGTGCTCAAATGCGCCAATTGTGGAGGCGGGCATCATGCCGGTGACTGGCGGTGCCCTCAGCGCCCGAAGGAACCGGTAGGGCTGGCCGACTCAGTTCGACTCACGCCATGTTCCGTTGTCTCTCCTGCAGGTCCGGAAGGCGAGGAGAAGGTTACAAAGAGAGAGCTTCTCCGACTCCTGAGTCTCCTCCTGGCAAACCTACACCCCGAGGCGTCCTTGGGTACTCCGTTCACTATTATGTATTTACAAGGGAAAGGTATTCACATTGATGATGGAAAATGTTTTGATCAGTTTTGTAATCTGAGTAAATTTACAGAGAAGTTTTCAAATAACAGCGAATATCTTAAATTAACTTGTGGTCAGAAATGGGCAAAATATTTCAATGATAGTGAAAATATTAAAAAGCTACTACTATATTATATAAAATAATAAATAGCTACTCAGAGCTTCTTAAAATTGCAAAATATTTCTTTTGTATCCCAGGTCACAATGCATTACAGTGTATTACAGTGAAAGTTGTATTGATTAAAAGTTTAGTTATGACTACCAAAGTTAATTAATTTCTTTATATCCTTACGACAGGAGGGTGTAAGCATGTAATTGTATTCTTGATGTGGTTACATCGACGTAGTGAAGAGCCTTCTCCCACTGAGGTGGAAAGCTATTGGAAAAAATCCAAACTCTCTTCATCCATTGGCAACTTGAAGCCCCTTAAGGTGAAGGACATGACTGGAGGAGACGTCATGAGGAAGAGGGGAGATTTAGAAATAAATTAATTGGTAAATTTAGGGAAGTTGGCCATTTTAACAATGGCTTAATGACCTTGTATGTTAACATGGATTGTGGGGCATTAACATTGAGGAATATCATGAGGCACTTCCGAAATGGGACTAAGTCTCCACAAGATTTTCATGAGTTCAGCCAAATTTTAATGAAAAATTCAAATCTCTTTGAAAAAGCCTATTGCTGACCACATATTTAGGGCTATGTTTCTCAGCATAGCCCTCAAATCGTCCGTGGTTACCAGCGAAGATGCGGTGCGGTCGTCGTTAAGGGCGTCTTTCGCCGCAAGGTCGGCCTTATCATTTCCGGTTATTCCCACGTGCCCAGGAACCCACAGGAAACGAATTTCTTCTCCCTTTTTATGAAGAGTGCGTTCGGGGAACACGCTATTTGCGCTGATAGCGCGCTATTGCCGTTCGGGGAGCTTGCTCACAGCGCTGTGAGCGAGGTCGTGACGTCATTATTTGATAGCGCCGACGTCACCACTACGCGCTTTCAACGCTATCGCCAGAGAGGTGAGGCACGAGATGCTATTAATAGCGCCAAATTGCAATAACTTGCTCTCCGAACGCTCGTTGTTGTTTACAGACGACGAAAAAATGGCGGCATCATTCGAAATGTTAGTTGATGTGCGTACAGAGGACCCCATCGCTGGAACTGCCGTAGTAGTTAAAGATTCTCCAGCTGATGCCGAACGGGAACAAAATGGTAAGTATATATTTTTATGAATACATAATTTCATATAAATTTATCCTGTTTTAAATTTGTTAATTGCAAGTTACATAAAATCAAGTTTAGGTTTCGTAAGTCTGAATACTAAACATTTGCAATTTATGTGTCGTAAGAACACAAATTATTAATCAATGATGTCAATCATTGAATAATAATTGATAATCATTTTGTTGATGATTTGGGTGAGTGATAGCCCCCCCATTTTTGTAGAATCCCAGTTCATTAATAGTTTTCTGACAATCGACTCTGAAGTAATATCTTTCTGTGGTTTCGGCTACTATTTGTTCATTTGGACATAAGATTTTTTAAATTTCCTATTTATTTTTTTTAAAGATATGGAATTTGCTCAGAGGCTAATGGAGGCTGCATTGGCTCAAGATGGTCAGCAGCAGCCTAACGAGCTAAGACAGGGAAGCTCTGCTAGCGGAGGTCAAGATTCCTCGGTCGATGTGGCGTCTACATTAAAGTGGCCTCATGTCGCCATCCTCCTCCTGTTAGAGACCTACAGGGGCTATGAGGGGGACCTTGTTGGCGGTAAAATGAGCCAAAAGAAGGCATGGGACATTATAGCTAATGTTTTACGATTACATGGCCATGATGCCACAATGCCAGTCAAAATTTAATGGCATGAAAAGAACGTACAAATCTATCAAAGACCATAACGCCAAGTCTGGCAACGGCCCAAAAACGTGGCCGTACATTGATGCCATGGACAGCCTGTAGGGAGAACGCCCTTTCATGGAGCCCATTGCTCTGGTGTCATCCAGTTGTGGAGTAAGTAAAAGAAGCCGAGCAGAAGGAGACGCAGTGGGGCGATGATTCTCCAGCACCACCACCCAAGAAACGCCACGGGAACAAGATGGGAGACCTCGCCTCAGCAATAATTGAAAGCCGGCGCATTGCTGAGGAAGGAAAAAATAGAAGACATAATGAGAAAATGGCACGGCAAGATGCCCTATTAAAACAATTTGATGTTACAAAACGGTCACGTACGCCTGTTGGAGCTCTCGTTAGGGGCAATAAGGAATGGAAGGTAAATTATCAGCTAAATCCTATTCAATCACAATTGAAAGACCATTGATCACATAGATTTTAGTATTACTTGCAATTAACTTTATCATTGAATTTAAAGTGCATTGAGAAGTTCATACCATATTTGGAAGAGTGGGAAAATGTAGCAAAAAACATTGAACAATATTTCTTTTTGTCGAGCAATACGGCACTGGGCTTCAAAGTTACGTTCAAGTCAACCCTGGAACTTCACAAGTTCTTAGAGGCTGATTGTGGTTTCAAGTTTCTGATGACTGCAAGATTGAACCAGGATGCTTTGGAGGTATGTATAAATGAATCTGTTTACCTTATGAATCACATTTTGATATTCTTACATTTCCATTTAAAGCAATATGAAACTTTTGTTACAGAGATTCTTCGGTATGATGCGTTCTGCTTGCGGGTCTAATGACCACCCAGATGCAATTCTATTCCAGCAGATGTTTAGGTTGATCAGTACCTATTCACTAATCAAGCCACCGAAAGTTAGTAACTGTGCCTGGTGGTGATTTGCTGGATAATCTAATGTCATTGAAGGACATTCAAAACCCCAGTAGCCGCATTGAGAAGCTACAGAGTATTATGGATGTCAGCATTGACAAAGAGAACTTAACTGATGACATTCCAGTCCTCTTGTCTGCCACCAGCGACCATGACTATTTCCCGGATCAGACAACTGATTTTGTACTTGCATACTTCAGTGGTTACGTGGCTTTGAAAGCTTCCAGATTCACCAAGTGTGATTCGTGTAAGCAAAGTGTGCAAAGACAAACACCTGATCCGGAATTGCATGACTATTTTATAGACAGGATGAATGAGGGGAAACTGACCTTTGCTTCAAAGAGACTTTTCAGCCTGATGAAAGTTCTTGAGGACAGAAGTCTAAAGGTGCTTTCCTCTACCATTTTAAATGTGGATTCGATATTCGATATCGCAACTGCATTGCAAGATGTAGATTGTTTGCCACTGGTAGGATGTGGTGAGAGCACTGTGCTAAATTTCCTGAGGCAAATGTTATGCTTTTAATGTAACTAAAGTACATTTTGCCTGCAAGCTAGCCAACAGAGCTGATAACATTCCGCAGGAAAAAGAAAGGCTACACCGCAAAAGTGCCAAGTTGCAATGATTTTTGTGCTCTTCTCACACTATTGGCTGGTTTTATGTTTCTTGTACTTGTTATTCCTGTGGTCATTTGATGTATGCTTTATTTCTAATTGACCTTAATGTCCTCCGTATGTATGTATATATTTTTATATTATAATCATGTACCAAGTTATATTTACCCATGCAAACTGTCTTGTATATGTATATTTGCTGTATATATGGTGGGAGGCCCCTCCAAAGGAGACCAACTTTTCGTGGTGGAGGGATTGCGTGTTCTAATGGATTTTTCTTCTGGTTTGAAATGGAGATGAAAGTGAAGCCGTGGGAGTTTCCACGGAAGAGGACAATTCACCCTCCTTCTCAAGATGGGTGGTTGGCATCCATCAGGGGTGTGAGGATGCTTTGGAAGAAACTGGACGAAGAAGGTTTTCTTCACATGAATTCCCAAAACTTCAACCAGGACCGTCTGGAGAACATCTTCAGTGTGGTCCGACAGAATTGTGGGGAGGGGGGATCATTTCCCTAACGCCAGGCAGCTCCATTCCGTCTTTAAAACGGTCTTATTGAACAACATGGTATCAAACCACACCCCAGGTAATACAAGGGAGAATGGATGTTCTGTATTAGGTAATATTTCATATTTTTTTCCTCCTGAGGGAGAGGATGCAGTTTTTATGACCCAATGTACTAGCAGAGAGAAACCTGGCATTCATCTGCCAATTCTACAGTTGTTTCTGATCCAAAAGTCTGTGCCTATTTTGTAAGTAGCCACCGAAAGAAATTTTATTGTGTGGCATGCCAGCATCTTCTTTTTGAAGAAGAATCTGCTCGCCCGAAGGTTGGCGCGGGGTAAAGTCTTCGCCTGCCCAACCAAAGGTCGCGGGTTCGAATGCCGCCTGGGAAGAAACTTTACACCTCCCAGGGCATGGCTGTTTGTGTTCGTCTTATATAATACATCTATTGGCTTTGGCTGTTGCCTATATAGAGATTATTATTAATGGCAGATGCATATTTCTCCTTCCTAGTCGAAGGACAAGGATCGGACAAAGTTTGCCCTTCAAAATACTAATTTCTGTTGTTCGCTTTGTATTAGATGTTGCGAGACCAGTGCTGGAGAAGGAAGGGCATAAGAAAAGCCTTTTAATGATAGTCCTTATTGCTGAACAGGCAGCGGATGTGAGTGATTTAAGCTGTGAGAATTACATGGCAGAAATAAATAATTATTTTGTTAACTGTATGTCTCACATATATATAAGAAAATTTTGCATTGAGGAAAACGAGAAGATTATATCTTTTAAATATTAATTTTTTTCTATTGATATGGTATTATATGCCATACGAGCCAGTGAGAGTAAAAGTCTTGCAAGTCGTCTTGTATGGTGTGAACTGCTTGACGTTCAATTGTCATTTATTAAGTCATCTTCCACAAAGTGTTCTCAACTGGGGGCCATTGTGGGAGCTCATTCCTCTTTTTTATACGAGGATTACAACCAACAGTTGTTTATGTCTGTGAGAGGCTCACAGTATGTTTTGAGCCAAAATACAGAGTTTTTGGCTTAAGATTTGCCTTATGCAAAATGTTCAAGATGGGAGCCCCATACTTTACTTATAATCAGAGAAAAATAATGGAAACCTTAATTTCCAATTGGAAACAACAAAAATATCCAGTAAGGTTCTCAGCCGTTGGACCATCTAAAACAAACACTAAAAATGAATACCTGTTAGCTATAAAAAGTGGCCATGTTATCATTAACAATAACAGTAATGTGAATTTTTTTGACAGTTTGTGCAAATGGGGAAATCATCCATAGCAGGCTGTACTCAAGGGTAACTAAAAAGGAAGTTTCACCGTTCGACTGATTGGGGGTGAATCTTTGAGATATGGACCTATGCTGTAATCCATGGAACTATTTGGCCATGGGAAAATATTTCATTTTAAAAAGCCATAGGTTAATTAATATTAAGCATGTTCAAGCTCACTCTGCGTTCGAATTCGCTTGACTTTTTCGCATTATCTATTAGCAGGAACACATCAAATATACGATATGATGTACTTTGAACCGTGATAGTAGGTCATCCCTATGTCCTGATATATCATTAGAATATTGTTTTCGGGGAAATTACTTTAGCTCAAGCTAAAAAAAGTCATATAGTAGACTGGTTTTATTTAGCGGAATTACATTGCTTACCGGTCACAATGATTGCATTACAAAATAGCACATCTTATAAACTGAATTCAAATGGAGTATGTGTAATGGCCTCAAAATCCGGAGACCATTTACAAAATATGTCGCGGAGGACGGGGTTGTTTGCGAGGGAGAAGAGAGAGCGCAAACAGCCCTGTTTTGCCTAAAATAAGAGATCTGGAGGCGAGAGAAGGGAGGTAAGGACCGGATCTTCGACCATTAATGTAATAGACACGGCATCTGCGCTTTGGAGCAATGGGAAGGAGTGTTGTCAAGATGTTGCAACACTGGTGACGTAGGCGTTGGTACGTAATCTTCCGGATTTGCACGTGTGAGATAGGAGCTAGTAGGAGGTTTAGCGGCTTTTTCATAAATAAAATAGCCTTTATTAGAAATTTGAGGTATATTTCGTGTTATCACGATAGTGAATAGAGTGAAGAGTAGTCTTATAAAATGGTGTGGTATTGTACGGCGTACAACTGCAAGGAAAAGTACATAAAAGGTGGCCCGTCCTTTCATGGGTAAGTACCTACTTGTCTATCATATACCAATGATTTCTATTTGTTTCAAAAACCTTAGTGCTATCAGGCTATGAAAGATAAATGCGTGGTACATGCATCTTATGGAAACATTTGCCCGATATCTGTGGGTGAAATAACCAGTTATACGTTTTAAATAATAGCATCAGTTGTTATTTAAATATTGCAAACTGAAATTGATTTTTATGATTGATTTATAGTTCCCGAATAACCAATTCATTTGCATTATGTTTTCCATTGTTAAGGAGAATGTAAACAATCGAAGTAGCGAATGGGTAATCTTTTGCTTATAAGATTTGACGAGACGTTTTCGGTGTTGAACTCGAAAACCATGTTCAGTTAATTAAAAAAATACATATTTTTTTTTCTTGCTTGGTGGCGTAAACACTTTAATTCTAAAGCCATATGAATGGGTCTCTTAACTTCGGTAATGAACGTGAACCGACTTGAAAAAACTGCGATGTGTGCTTTCGTCCCATCAGCTGAAAAGAATATTTAACTAGAGCTAGATCATTTCGATCGAATTTTATGGAAAGAATTCTCATGCCGTTCACTGTTGGAACGAAAGCATTTCCTCTTCGGTTTCTTGACAGGTTCACGACTCTAGTATTGTTGCTTACACCTTAATTGGTCGATAATTGTAAAGCATTTTCACTGGTTTTAATTCGAGATGAAACGGCTGGGTGTTCAAGTAATCAAGGAATTTTTTTGAAAATGCTATTGTACAAGTGCTTTCATGCGTCTTTACAAAGTGGGATTATCCTGTATTATGGCTAACAAAAGTAGCGCACGGAAGTCATAATGCACAAATATCCGTGTGTAGTTTCACCCTAAATATTTTATTACTTAAAATAACAAGTGTTCCAGGTCTTTTTGACTTAGTTTTTTAATGTAAAAATTATCAACCCTTCTTCTTCACTATCATGCATGCAACAAGCTCAGTCTTTCACTTATTACTCGTGCAATTTTGTCGTGATGCCGCCACTTCTACGACTGCTCGGATTTCCTAGCATTATTGAGATCTACAGCAACATTGCGTGGAATTTGTGCATATTTCCTGAATGAAGAGAAAATTGTAATTTTCTACAAATGAAAAAACTTATCCATTACGACCTAGGTTTCAATGACACTACATCTTAATCATTGCATTCCCTATCCTTCAGTTTTTTCTCCAGAAAGTAAGTACCTATACTTCTCAGGCACTCCTTTCAAATTGAATAATGCACCAATCAAGTTATATATCACCATTCATATTTATGGAAACTTCATTTCGATTTCAAGAAAGCCTCATTGATTTTAATGTTTGACTCATTGTGTTCGGGATGCAGATTTCCTTCAGATCCATGCTTGAGGCAGCAGTGGGTGAATGCGATGAAAAGGGTGAATTTCATTCCCACTAAATACTCGAAGCTTTGCTGCAACCACTTTGTAGCTCCATTTAACTAGCGCCCGGTCTGGCTGCGACGACCTTGTTCGCCCGGATCCTCTCCGAATCTTCGAGAGAAGTCGGGAGAGGTTTGCGGAACCTAGCCAAAGTGTATATAAGCTTTCTCTCGCAACTCTTCTCGCCAGTGAGAGAGAGATACCTGTACGAACCTTAAGAGAACTAACTGTATCGGAGACAATAAAATAAATTTAACATCACCGCGTATATAATTCTTGGCGCCTTCTCCCACAGTGGTGACCCCGACGTGATCATCGTTATTAATTGGAGGTGCCTTTCCACGTTCATTCACTGTACGCGCCATGGAGGAGCTTCAACGGCAGCTTACTCTCCTCAAGCGTGAAAACGAAGAGCTGCAGCGGAAATTTCATCTCGTAGACGCCGACGCCGGAGAGCGTGATGCACGACATCAAGCTGTGCACACTCCAGGCGTTCATCGCGTGTCCCCGAATGAGGTTTCTCCGCCGAGCGTTCCTGCCGCCATCCACGCCGCTACCAGCACGCCGACCACCGATCCGATTCTTTCGCTCTCCATACAGTTGCAGGACTTAACTCAGAAGGTAGCCGCTCTTCAAGCGTGCTCTCGCTGCAATCACCGGCGGTCTCCGTCCCGCGACCGTTCCTATCCTACCGCCTCCTCAGGCTCTCCAGCATCTTGCTCCAGCTCAAGCTCCACATCAGGCCGTGTCTGTTGGTATCACCGCAAATTCGGAAATCAGGCTAGACGCTGCACAACGCCCTGCTCTTACGAGGCGGAAATACACCGACGGCAGCCGTTAGTGGCGGAAACCGGTTGCCAACTCACAGGAAGCCGCCTGCTCGTCACAGACCGGGTCAGCAAGCATCGATTCCTCGTCGACACGGGCTCCGACCTCTGCTGTTTCCCGCGGCGACTATTAAATGGCCACTTCTCTCCTACCGGATTGGACCTCAGCGCCGCCAACCAGACGATCATCCGGACCTACGGTTACTTACCTCTGCAATTAAATCTCGGACTCCGCCGCGATTTTTCGTGGCGTTTCATCATTGCCGACGTCGCCACGCCCATAATCGGAGCAGACTTCCTCGCCCACAACCAGCTACTACCTGACTGCCGCTTCAGGCGCCTGATAGACGGAAAAACTGGACTCACTGTCTCAGGTGCTCCTGCATCTTCGGTTCCGCTTAGCGTTAAGGTCTTGCTGTCACCGTCTGCCTATCAGAAGCTCATCGCGAAATTTCCGGGACTATCTCGCCCATCTGGTATCCCGCGGGAGACTCGCCACAAGACCGTTCATTATATTAAGACTACACCTGGACCACCAGTGTCATGCAGTCCGCGCCGCCTGGCTCCAGAGCGTCTTGTCATCGCGAAAGCGGAATTCGAAGCGATGATCCGGAATGGAACAGCGCGTCGATCTAAGAGCCCATGGGCATCACCATTACATCTCGTTCCTAAGAAGAATGATGGTTGGCGCCCTTGCGGCGATTACCGTGCCCTCAACGCTCGAACCATTCCGGACCGATATCCAATACGCCATATGCAGGACTTCGCAGCCAACCTGCACGGAAGCAAGATTTTTTCCGTCCTCGACCTCGTGAAGGCCTACACACAAATACCTGTGCATCCTGATGACGTGCCAAAAACAGCCATTACCACTCCGTTTGGTCTCTACGAATTTCCGTTTATGACCTTCGGACTTCGTAACGCCGGCCAGACGTTCCAAAGATTTATAGATGAGGTACTCCAAGGATTTGATTTCTGCTTTCCTTACGTGGATGACATCCTGATATTTAGTTCTGACCCCAGTGAGCACGAGAAACATCTTAATGCAGTCTTTCATCGATTGGAGCAGCACGGCATCCTGGTGAATTTCGGCAAAAGCGTTCTCGGTTCACAATCAGTGACCTTCTTGGGTCACCAAATCACTACAGAGGGCATTCGAGCCCTTCCTGAGAGAGTCGCTGCCTTACAGGAATTGCCTAAACCAGCAAATGCACGCGCTCTTCGACGTTTTTTGGGAGTCATGAACTTCTATCGTCAGTACCTGCCACATGCCTCTGAGTACCAGGCCGCGCTCCACACGGCCCTCTCCGGACTTCGCGGTTCTCAGCGCATCGAATGGACACCGACCTTAGAAAAGGCTTTTTCCGACTGCAAGACTGCCCCCTCTAATGCCACACTCCTGGCGCATCCAGTTCCAGAAGCAATCCTCGGCTTATTTACGGATGCCTCCCAAACAGCCGTAGGAGCTAGTTTACAACAACGCGTTGACAATAACTGGCAACCCTTGGCTTTATTTTCCAAGAAGCTCACCACCGGACAGTCGAAGTGGCCGGCGTATTACCGTGAACTCCTGGCAATTTATTTGGCGGTGAGACATTTCCGACACATCCTTGAAGCGCAGCACGCCATAATATTCACGGACCATAAGCCGCTGTGCTTCGCGTTCCAACAACAGGGAGACAAACTTCCTCCTGTCCAACTAAACCATCTCACCTTCATTGCACAATTTACGACCGATATCCGCCACATTAGCGGGTCAGAAAACATTGTCGCAGATGCGCTTTCCCGCACCGATGCCATTAATCCGTCACCGGTTGACCTAGCCTCTCTTGCACAATCTCAACTGGAAGATTCTGAACTCCATGATGTACTCGGTGGAAATTCATCATTGCATTTGCAACGCATGCATGTACCTGGATTAAATACCGAAATTTACTGCGATACATCCACTGGTCGCCCCAGACCATATGTCCCTGCGTCACACAGGCGACAGGTTTTCGAATCTCTCCACAGCCTTAGTCACCCTGGTCCTAATGCCTCGGCCCGGCTTGTCACGGAGCGTTTCGTCTGGCCCCTTATGCAACGAGATGTTCGCGCTTGGAGCCGAGCCTGTGTGCCATGCCAACGAGCCAAAATTACCCGACACGTCTCTTCGCCACTTGGACACTTCGTACCACCGTCCGCCCGTTTTAAGCATGTTCATCTGGACATCATTGGTCCACTACCATCGGCCAATCACTTCCAGTACTGCCTCACAGCAATAGACCGTTTCTCCCGCTGGCCAGAAGTCTTTCCTCTGGAGCGGATCACGGCTGAAGATGTCGCAGACGCATTTACCCGTGGCTGGATATCCAGATTCGGCTGCCCGGAACGCATAACAACTGACCAAGGCCGCCAATTCGAGTCAAAGCTATTACACGCTTTATCAGCATACATAGGCGCACATCGCTCTCGATCGTCAGCTTATCACCCCCAAGCAAACGGCATGGTAGAGCGTCTCCATAGGCAATTAAAGGCAGCAATTATGTGCCATCCCGGCTCATCGTGGTACGAAGCCCTGCCAATAGTGCTCCTCGGAATCCGGAGCGCCTTCAAAGAGGACATTCAGGCGTCGACCGCGGAGATGCTGTACGGCGAACCACTAAGACTCCCTGGGGAATTCATTCAGCCAACTCCCAACTCCGAGCATCCCTTGGACGTCACCCTATTCGTGGACCGGCTTCGGCAAATTACAGCTCGTTTGCGACCTGTTCCTGCTTCACGCCATGCCACACCTGCGATCTTCATTTTTAAGGACCTTGCCACATGCACGCATGTCTTCTTAAGAGACGACACCGTGCGTGGCGCCTTAAGACCTCCGTACACCGGCCCATACCGCGTGCTCAGCCGGGACAACAAGAATTTCACGCTGCGTATAAAAGACAATAATATTATTGTTTCTATTGACAGGGTAAAACCAGCCTTTATTTTGGCCGACGACATTCCTGCGGCGCCCGACCCCGGAGACGAAGCAGCCTCTGAAGGACGCACACCCGCCTTATCACCACCGGACAAGCCGCCTACAGTGACGACGCGATACGGCCGCAGAGTGATCGCTATCTCCCATAACCGTTCGCCTACGACGGACTTCCAGTCTCCGCAGGGGGCTGGTGTAGCTCCATTTAACTAGCGCCCGGTCTGGCTGCGACGACCTTGTTCGCCCGGATCCTCTCCGAATCTTCGAGAGAAGTCGGGAGAGGTTTGCGGAACCTAGCCAAAGTGTATATAAGCTTTCTCTCGCAACTCTTCTCGCCAGTGAGAGAGAGATACCTGTACGAACCTTAAGAGAACTAACTGTATCGGAGACAATAAAATAAATTTAACATCACCGCGTATATAATTCTTGGCGCCTTCTCCCACAACTTCAAGGAGGAAGATTTCTGCACATCTGGTTGGAGCAGTGTGAGAGTCCTTAAACCAGATGCTGTGCCCTCATTGTTTAATTTCCCAGCTCACCTGGTGAAAGTAGATAAGGGAAGGAAGCCCCCTTGTCAAAGATCTCCTCGGTATGTCTACATTTTTGACCTCAGATGCGTGGGAGTACATGTAATTTAATTAGTCAAATTTATAATGGTGTGTTAATTTTATTCCTAAGTGGTTCTGAACCAGCTGAAGTGCAAGAGCCACTGGCAGGAGGCAAAGAAAACGAAGATTGCGAATTACTGCCTGGTGGATGTGGTGATTCCTCCACCATGGAATTTAGGTAGTGAATCTTGTGTTTTTCATGGCAATATTATTGTTTTCATTGAATTTCTTCTTTATGTTAACCTACAACAAATGTTATTTATTTATCCTTTCTACTGAGCAGGACTGAAGCTTCCATGAAACGCAAGGCGTATGTGGGAGACTATAATGAGGAGGATATGTCGTCCCCACACACAGCTGTCAAATTCATGAAGATAGCAAATGAAGCCCTGAGGGAAAAAAATCGCATTGTTAAAATAATGCGAGTGAAGGAGAAGAGATTAAAAAGTAGAGTGAAAAACCTTCAGACCCTGGTAGAGCACCTGAAAAGGAAAAGGTTGATAACTGATGATGCTTCAGATACTTGTAAGTGATAACTCCAAATATAAATAACTTGAGAGGTTTTGTTACACTATTTGGAATAGTGTTTTTTTAGTATCAGGAGTCTATTAATCTTCTTAATTTTTTACAAATTTTTCTTTTTCAGGCATCTATGCCAAAGGGAGTGCAAGAGCTATTTGAGAGTCTGCTTCTAGGGTCAACAACAAAGAAATATCCTGAGGGACTGAGGAGTTTTGTACTAACACTTAATTTTTACTCTCCGAAAGCTTATGCGTATGTGAGGTCTATATTTAAAAATGTGTTGCCACACCCTCGCACTCTTCAGAAGTGGTACCAGGCAGTTGATGGAAGGCCGGGATTCACAAAAGAAGCCATAGCTGCCATTGAAATAAAAGTGAGGGAAAATTCTGGAATAGGTAAGAAAACTGTGTGTGTCCTGATGATGGACGAAATGTCCATCATGCAAAAGATTGAGTGGAAAGGTGAGAAGTTTTACGGTTTTGTGAGCTTTGGGAGTGAGCATAACTCCGACGTAGCTTCGGAAGCACAGCATGCGTTGGTCATGATTGTCAATGCCATCAATGACTCATGGAAAATTCCAGTGGGGTATTTCCTGATAAAATCCCTAGGGGCGGAAGAAAGAGGGAATTTAGTGAGGAATTGCTTGGAGATTCTCCATAGAGCAGGAGTTGTGGTTCCCACACTAACTTTTGATGGGGCTTCAAGCCATATTTCCATGGTTGCCTTCTTGGGTGGGGATTTGAGGGGCCAACCATGTAAGCCTTGGTTTCCTCATCCGGTGACTGGGGTTGATGTATATGTTATCTTAGACCCCAGCCACATGCTGAAGTTGGTGAGGAATGCCCTTGCAGCATGCAAATCGTTCATTGATAAGGATGGTGGGGTCATCAAGTGGGGCTTCATTGAGGATTTAGTAAAGATTCAAGAAATGGAGGGCTTGCACTTAGGCACCAAATGCACTCGAAGGCACATACAATGGGATAGGGAAAAAATGAGGGTTAAATTAGCAGCCCAAACCCTGAGCAGAAGTGTGAGCAAGGCACTTCAATATCTGAGGGAGTCAAATTATAGTGACCGCACCTCATTATCCAGGCCCACTGAGGAATTCCTCTTGATATTCAACGATGCTTTTGACATCTTGAATTCAAGAAATCTCCTTGGCCGAGGATTTAAAGGGGGAATAACAACCACCAACAAAGCCAGAGTTGTTGAGAGAGTTAAACATATAACGGCGTACATACATGGGCTGAAAGATAATTCAGGCAATTCATTGCTTCATTCTTTCCGCTGGACTGGCTTCATTGGGTTCATAACGGCCTTAGAGAACGTGGTTCGGGTATATGATGGTTTAGTGGAGAAGCAGGGAAGTCTTCGTTACCTACTTCCCTATAAAGTGAGCCAAGACCACCTGGAGGTCTTCTTCAGTGCTGTAAGGTCTCGAGGTGGCCATAATAACAACCCCACAGTCCTGCAATTCGAAGCAGCTTACAAAAGACTCCTGATTCATGCAGAAGCCAATGGCTCCCTATCTGCTAACTGCATTGAAGAGACCCCTTTTTCCATCCTTTCCGTATCTAGCAGCAGCATTGAAAGATCCATTTTGTCCCAAAGACTAAACTTTTCAATGGAGTCAGAATTCACTGAAGATGAAAAATCCCCTGAGGAAACTAAAATGCAAGGCCGGGATGATGAAGAGGAAATCTTTCAGATAATTGAGCACGATTACTGCTTACAATTAGACAGTTTATCTGAATATGTCAAAGACATAATTGGGTATGTTGCTGGCTTTGTGGTGAAGAAAGTTTCAAAAACTGTGAAATGTGAAACTTGTAAAGCTGCTCTCACCTCCAATGAATCGAACTCCTTTTTAGAAATAAAACAGTATAGTGCAAGTTGTTACAAAGGGCTAGTAAAGGCTTCCCAGGATGTTGTCTCTCTCTGTGGGCTTGCTGAAAAGACCTTCCGAACAAATGATAAAGAGATATTTATAAAAACTAATGTGAGGGAATGGTTGGCAACAAAAACATTAGAGCGTGTGAAAGGGACAGATATATTCACAAATATTCACCACCATATGTTTGATGAGATTGCCATTGGAAACCACATTCCTATGCTGATGAAAAACATTGTATTGCATTGGTTTGCAATATGTTTCCCTTTCTATTTCAGAACTAGTTTGGCTTGTCTGATATCTTCTCTTTTGATAAGCGACAATCTCACTAAGTGGGATTGCTGGAGAAGAGAAAAGTATTTCAGTGGTTATTTTAGTTGTACAATGTCATTCAAGGTACTACTCGACTAATACCCTCCTTCAATGACCAAATTTTTTTCACCTGCCAACATCTTCAGCACTAAGGCACTGAGAGTTATTCTGCTAAAGAACCCCCTACAAGGTACTTTGGGAGAATTGATCATCTTTATTGTGTCATCTTCATTGTAAAATTAGTAGTTTGTATTTATGTTACCTATTGAGTTGGTCATCATCTCTGATTATTACGATATTCCTATATCCTTTCCAACATTATTTTTATAACTTATGTTATGGTTAAATGGTCAATGTGTAGCAATATACAACTTCAGGATTTGTAGCTTGTTATTACTGTAGGGTGGCCTATGAATGATTTAATATTGGTAGCATTGCTATGACAGCTTATATGTTTGTAATATTTTTTCCTATGTTGCAGGATTAATCACTGTCATCCATGGAATTCATTATTGGAACCAGAACACTTCGATTGTTTCGAATGTGGTTAAAATTAATGAATCATGCATTACAGTTTACAAAGTACTTGGTTACCTTACATTGGAATAATATTTAGTGCCTTATCATAATACAATCAATAGAAGATTTTTGAAGAAGAAGTTTGTTTGTTAGATATTAGATATATGATGAATGAGTTATTTTTAGTGGTTCAACTACAAACGTATATAATTTTCTTATTAATCAACCATCAAGATGCTGCGTGACTAAGTATATATATATAAAAGAACGTTATGTTTTTAAAACTTTTTGGTTTCTTTCTGTCATACCTGTGATATGCATGTTATTAATTGTCCTTTGGTGTGAAAGTGAATTTTTGGCATTACTCTCAATTGTATTCTTTTCTTTTTCAGGTATTATGAATTACTGTCATTGTGCTTCTATTGCTGGTTAATTGAGGAGGGGAATATGCCCAATAAAATTCTGTTCCTACTTCCTTATTGTATATTTAATTACAAGTTATAGAGTCGGGAGTGATATGGTAACTACAGAGAAACTGAATTTTTGAAGTATGTTTACTGATAACCCCAGTGTTTGGTTATTTTCCTTCATGTTGGACAGCAGCTAATAAATCATCGAAGGGAAAGTCTTCAACCTCTAGCATAAAGTCTGAATTATATGGACTACTATTATATTTTGATGGTTTCAGCATGCAATCTAGTATAAATTACCTTGAAGTTCTTTTTTCCTTCTGATGTCGAAATGGATAGTTAGATGAAATGGATAAAACAGCTCTATACACATGAAATAAAAACAGCAAATACATTTCATGCCCCTTATAATTCTATTCCTTTCTTTAAGGTAGATTTTCAACTATTCTGATACCGAGATCGGGAGCTACCCATTGTAAAGGAAGTGATCTGTTCTTATCCTGGGAAAACACCTGGTGCCATAGGAGTCCTCTATTTTGCACGATTGATAAAAATTCCTTAAAAATAAGTTTTATATAAAATTATGTGAAAGGGCATGTCCTTAAATAGCAATAAATAATACGATTGGTACCATGAATTTTTTTTTCAATTCCCAAGCAATTTCTACTTGATTACAGGATGTTTAAGTGAGAAATTAATTAGTGTGTTGGACTTGATGGTGCCGTGGAGGTGTGAATGATGGAAATCGAATTTCTTTATTGTTATTTGTGAAAATATGTCTTTGGAAAAAAAAGGGACAGCCTTCAAACTTTTTTTTTGTTTAAATATACCCCAACATTATTTGTCTTCTTCTTTTGCTGTCCTTAACGGGAGCCTGGTGGAACCCGTTTATCTATTATATGTTAAAATCTTTATTCTTCTTTCACTGTCTTGTGTGTCATTGTATGTTTGTCTATGAGAGGGAGGAAATTTGTTTTAATAAAGTTTTTAGGAAAGGGAATCTACCTTAAACAAAACGTCTCATACGGGCAGGTAAAATGCGAGCAGCCTCGACGGAGGCTGCTCGATTTCGCGAAAGGAGGGAGTATTGTAATGGCCTCAAAATCCGGAGGCCATATACAAAATATGTCGCGGAGGACAGGGTTGTTTGCGAGGGAGAAGAGAGAGCGCAAACAGCCCTGTTTTGCCTAAAATGAGAGATCTGGAGGCGAGAGAAGGGAGGTAAGGACCGGCTGGCTGACAAATAAGAGTAGAGGCGGAAGCACGGGAATAATCCGCTAAAAACAAAGGTCATGAACGAAGCACTCGCGGGCACCAAGTTTCCCGATTTAAGTTGTTATTCGGAAAACACGGGTTTTAACAAGTCATTCTCCCCCCCCCCTGTTTGCCACCGTCTCTACGTCATTCGGGAGACGGGACAAACACCTTTTTAGTACTATATAGAGGCAAGCGCAAAAGGACTGTTAGTTGGTTCCTTGTGTGAAGTGCACGTGTGTGTAAGTGCTGAGCGACACGCTGTGGAAAGCGCGAATTGTTCTTCTTGCTTCATCTAACGTAAAACCTCGTGGTAATCTGTAGTCCCTTGTGCTCGTAGCCCAAACCCGGTTCGAGGCTTTCAAAATTCTTAAATCTGTTTCGAGAGCCTAGTGTCCTCCCCCCTCAGGGGATTTGGAAAAAGCAACCGTTTGCGCGAGTGACCTGTGAGTGCCACCGAAATTACTTAGTCGTTCACCGCTCGTCAGCCAGCGACGTCCAGCCCTCCTCCCGCCTCCAGAGCTCCAGAGACCAGACACGCAGCCTTGCTGAGAGACCTTTTTCTATTTATTGAAATGCAATCCATGTACCTTTATTGATACCCGACGCCAAGGGGGAGATCCCACGTATCCGTGTTCGAACCTCGGCGGCTAAGCCGCCCGGGGTCGGGGCACGACAAATAATTGATAATCATTTTGATGATTTTTTTGGTGAGTGAGCGCCCCCCATTTTTTTGAAATCCCAGTTCATTAATGGTTTTCTGACAATCGACCATGAAGTAATATCTTCCTGTGGTTTCGACTACTATTTGTTCATTTGGACATAAGATTTGGAATTCGCTCAGAGGCTAATGGAGGCTGCATTGGCTCAAAATGGTCAGCAGCAGCCTAACGAGCCAAAACCGGGAAGCTCTGCTAGCGGAGGCCAAGATTCCTCGGTCGATGCGGCGTCTACATTCAAGTGGCCTCATGTCGCCATCCTCCTCCTGTTAGAGACCTACAGGGGCTATGCGGGGAACCTTGTTGGCGGTAAAATGAGCCAAAAGAAGGCATGGGACATTATAGCTAATGTTTTACGATCACATGACCATGATGTGACTGGGCCACAATGCCAGTCAAAATTTAATGGCATGAAAAGAACATATAAATCAATCAAAGATCATAACGCCAAGTCTGGCAAGGACCCATCAACATGGCCGTACATTGATGATATGGATAGCCTGTTGGGAGAACGACCTTTCATGGAGCCCATTGCTCTGGCCTCATCCAGTTGTGGAGCTGGTAAAAGAAGCCGGCCAGAAGGAGACGCTAAGGGCGATGATTCTCCAGCACCACCACCCAAGAAACGCCACGGGAACAAGATGGGAGACCTCGCCTCAGCAATAATTGAAAGCCGGCGCATTGCTGAGGAAGGAAAAAATAGAAGACATAATGAGAAAATGGCACGGCAAGATGCCTTATTAAAACAATTTGATGTTACAAAACGGTCACGTACGCCTGTTGGAGCTCTCATTAGGGGCAATAAGGAATAGAAGGTAAATTATCAGCTAAATCCTATTCAATCACAATTGAAAGACCATTGATCACATAGATTTTCGTATTACTTGCAATTAACATTATCATTTAATTTATAGTGATTTGAGAAGTTCATACCATATTTGGAAGAGTGGGAAAATGTAGCAAAAAACATTGAACAATATTTCTTTTTGTCGAGCAATACGGCACTGGGCTTCAAAGTTACGTTCAAGTCAACCCTGGAACTTCACAAGTTCTTAGAGGCTGATTGTGGTTTCAAGTTTCTGATGACTGCAAGATTGAACCAGGATGCTTTGGAGGTATGTATAAATGAATCTGTTTACCTTATGAATCACATTTTGATATTCTTACATTTCCATTTAAAGCAATATGAAACTTTTGTTACAGAGATTCTTCGGTATGATGCGTTCTGCTTGCGGGTCTAATGACCACCCAGATGCAATTCTATTCCAGCAGATGTTTAGGTTGATCAGTACCTATTCACTAATCAAGCCACCGAAAGTTAGTAACTGTGCCTGGTGGTGGTTTGCTGGATACTCTAAAGTCATTGAAGGACATTCAAAACCCCAGTAGCCGCATTGAGAAGCTACAGAGTATTATGGATGTCAGCATTGACAAAGAGAACTTAACTGATGACATTCCAGTCCTCTTGTCTGCCACCAGCGACATTGACTACTTCCCGGATCAGACAACTGATTTTGTACATGCATACTTCAGTGGTTACGTGGCTATGAAAGCTTCCAGATTCACCAAGTGTGAGTCGTGTAAGCAAAGTGTGCAAAGACAAACACCTGATCCGGAATTGCATGACTATTTTATAGACGGGATGAATGAGGGGAAACTGACCTTTGCTTCAAAGAGACTTTTCAGCCTGATGAAAGTTCTTGAGGACAGAAGTCTGAAGGTGCTTTCCTCCACCATTTTAAATGTTTATTCGATATCGCAACTGCATTGCAAGATGTAGATTGTTTGCCACTGGTAGGATGTGGAGAGAACTGTGCTACATTTATGGTAACTAGAGTACATTTTGCCTGCAAGCTAGCCAACAGAGCTGATAACATTCCGCAGGAAAAAGCAAGGCTACACCGCAAAAGTGCCAAGTTGCAATGATTTTTGTGCTCTTCTCATACTATTGGCTGGTTTTATGTTTCTTGTACTTGTCATTCCTGTGGTCATTTGATGTATGCTTTATTTCAAATTGACCTTAATGTCCTCCGTATGTATGTATATCTTTTTATATTATAATCAAGTACCATGTTATATTTACCCATGCAAACTGTCTTGTATATGCATGTTGGCTCTATATATGGTGGGAGGCCCCTCCAAAGGACACCACCTTTTTTTGGTGGAGGGATTGCGTTGCTCTAATGGATTTTTCTTCTGGTTTGAATTGGAGATGAAAGTGAAGCCGTGGGAGTTTCCACGGAAGAGGACAATTCACCCTCCTTCTCAAGATGGGTGGTTGGCATCCATCAGGGGTGTGAGGATGCTTTGGAAGAAACTCGATGAAGAAGGTTTTCTTCACATGAATTCCCAAAACTTCAACCAGGACCGTCTGGAGAACATCTTCAGTGTGGTCCGACAGAATTGTGGGTGGGGAATCATTTCCCTAACACCAGGCAGCTCCATTCCGCGTTTAAAACGGTTTTATTGAACAACCTGGTATCGAACCACACATCAGGTAATACAAGGGAGGATGGATGTTCTGTATTAGGTAATATTTCATCTTTTTTTCTCCTGAGGGAGAGGATGCAGTTTTTATGACCCAATGTACTAGCAGAGAGAAACCTGGCATTCATCTGCCAGATTCTACAGTTGTTTCTGTTCCAAAAGTCTGTGCCCATTTTGTAAATAGCTACCTTAAGAAATTTTCTTGTGTGGCATGCCAGCATCTTCTTTTTGAAGAAGTATCTGCCCGGCCCAGGTGGCGGCGGGGTAAAGTCCTCGCCTGCCAAACCAAAGGACGCGGGTTCGAATCCCGCCTGGGTAGAAACTTTACACCTCCCAGGGCATGGCTGTTTGTGTTCGTCTTATATAATACATTGGCAGTAATTGGCTTTGGCTGTTGCCTATATAGAGATAATTATTAATGGCAGATGTATATTTCTCCTTCCTAGTCAAAGGACAAGGATCGGACAAAGTTTGCCCTTTAGAAAAATTAATTTCTGTTGTTCGCTTTCTATTAGATGTTGCGAGACCAGTGATGGAGAAGGAAGGGCATAAGAAAAGCCTTTTAATTATAGTCCTTATTGCTGAACAGGCAGCGGATGTGAGTGATTTAAGCTGTGAGAATTACATGGCCAGAAATAAAAAATTATTTGGCTAACTATATGTCTCACATAGATATAAGAAAATTTTGCATTGAGGAAAGCTAGAAGATTATATCTTTTATATATTATTTTTTTCTATTGATATGGATTTATATGTCATATGAGCCAGTGAGAGTGAAAGTCTTGCAAGTCGTCTTGTATGGTGAGAACTGCTTGACGTTCAATTGACATTTATTAAGTCATCTTCCACAAAGTGTTCTCAACTGGGGGCCATTGTGGGTTCATTTCTCTTTTTTATATGAGGATTACAATCAACAGTTGTTGATGTCTGTGAGAGGCTCACAGCATGCTTTGAGCCACATTACAGAGTTTTTATGCTTAAGATTTGCCTTACGCATAATGGAGCCCCATACTTTACTTCTAATCAGAGAAAAATAATGGAAACCTTAATTTCCAATGGGAAACAAAACAAAAATATCCTGTAAGGTTCTCAACTATTGGACCAACCAAAACAAACAGACTAAAAAATGAATACCTGTTAGCCTTAAAAAGAAGCCATGTTAACATTAACAAGAAAAGTAATGTGAATTTTTTTGGCCGAGTTTGTGCAAATGGGGAAATCATCCGTAGCAGGCTGTACTCAAGGGTAACTAAAAGGAAGTTTCACCGTTCGACTGATTGGGGGTGAATGCTTTGAGATATGGACCTATGCTGTAATCCATGGAACTATTTGGACCATTGGAAAATATTTCATTTTAAAAAGCCATAGGTTAATTAATATTAAGCATGTTCAAGCTCACTCTGCGTTCGAATTCGCTTGACTTTTTCGCATTATCTATTAGCAGGAACACATCAAATATACGGTATGATGTACTTAGACACGTGGTAGTAGGTCATGCTATTTCCTGATTTATCATTAGAATATTCTTTTCGGGGAAATTACCCTAGTTCAAGTTACAAAGAAAGTCATATAGTAGACTGTGGTTTTATTTAGCGGTATTACATTGCTTACCGGTCGCAATGATTGCATTACAAAATAGCACACCTTATAAACTGAATTCAAAGGGAGTAAGCACATGTACTTCACGACACCTAATTCAGCAGGATTTTGAACATTTGTGTTCGACGGAAAAATTATTGCGAATTTCATGCTATTCAATTTCCGTGGATCAATTGTTCGTGATTTAACGGAATGTCGTCTTGTCTGTCCTCCGAACGCCTAAGCTGGTCACCGAATCTGATCACTTAACTTTTAGCAATGCTATTAGATAGCCAGTTATGCGGAAAAATTGCAAGGGTCAATTGCTCATGATTAAATGGAATTGTTGTCTTGTCAGTCCTCCAACGCCAAAGCTGATGACCGAATCTTAGAAAGAAAGACTTAGTCCGGGAACTTAATAAAATACTAAGGAAAGCTGCGCGATTCGTCAAAAACAGCTACGGGCGTACAGACAGCGTTACACAGATGTTAAACGAATTAGGCTGGGAGCCGCTAGAGACTCGGAGGCTGCGCGCTAGGCTTAGATTACTTGAGCAATTGAGATTAGACATCTTTCAGAGCGACACGGAGAACATCATATTAGAACCCCTATATATTTCCAGGTCCCACAAAAACGATAAATTATGAGAGATATTTTGCCGAACAGATAGGTATGGGAATTCGTTTTTCCCCCGAACAATAAGGGACTAAAATAAATGCTAGGCGTAATTTCATTAGAGCTTGTCCATTTTATATGTAAACGGCTGGTGTCCTAACACCCCCGCCACACGCCTATTGAGGCGGCTTGCGGGGTAATATGTAGATGTTCTTGTTCAGTTACTGTGGATGGGTGGACATCTACCACCAATGAAAGTTATTTGTCAGTCACAGTGCATTTTATATATGATGATGGGAAATTACAATCTGCTCTTCTGGATTGCATAAACTTTATGGAAAAGCACACATCAATTAACATTTTAGAAGAATTCTGAAAATAATACAAAATTGGGGACTAGATGTAAAAGTGGTAGCATTAATTTCAGACAAGGCTGAAAAATATGCTATCTGATGCAAGGACTTTAGGCTGGATCCATATTCCGTGCTTTGCGCACACCTTGAACTTAACTGTTCAAAATTCATTGAGTGACGTGAAAGACCTACAGAATAGGGTAAAGAAAGTGGTAGAGTACTTCAAGAGAAGTAGTGCTGCCCATCAGAAACTATAATCTCTGCAGTCCCCCCAAGTCAATTACCCAACTCTGAAGCAGGAGGTACCCACTAGGTGGAATTCTTCCTCTATAATGTTCCAATCAGTATTGAAAAACCAAGAACCTCGCGTGAGAAATACGAACGCCAAAGCACATGCCTCTTCAACATCCATGACTGCTCTGGGCGCTACCATTGGTGGCAGTTTTAGTGGCTGTACTGGTGGATCGTTGTAAATATTGAGCCACCAGAGTGGCGCCACCCGGACATCGGATCGATCGACATCACAGATCCAGATCCTCGCTCCGATGCCATATTATCTTGATAATTGACTAATAAATGTATGTTTATTAACAATAAATCAGATTCTACGTGATTATCAAGTTCGACGACCTTTGAATACCTCTCCTGGAAACCCAGCCTCCTCATTGGCCCTGCATCCTCTGATTCCTGCCGCCGAACTAAATTGACCAATCACAGCCCTTCCTGCCTTCAAGTCTTCCAGATCCCGTTTTCCTGCCTTTTCGTCTCCTGCATTGTACCTTCCACCGCCCTCAAGTCATCCTGATTCCGTTCCTGCCGCCTACCTTCCGTCTCCTGACTTGGTTTTTACCACTTCAGACTTCTTCTGTAAAAATTACATAAGCTAAATCATACTATACATCGAAAAAAAGCAAATTAGAGTGCTCAAAGGGGGTGGCTAACCTGCCCCACCTTGTCACCCGCGAGCAGCGTCCAAACTTGCTTCTCCCCTCCCCAGGTTTTCTTCGCCGCTACCTTGAGCAGAGGGCTTGCACCTCCACTGCACGCTCAGGGGACCCGGCGCGAAATCGTCAATGCAGATAGAAAAGAATAATGACCAACGTGAATGAGGACCTATATCAAGCCATCTTCAACTGGCTTACTCGGTCACGGGCTAAGCTTATACCAATTTCTGGTCGGATCTCACAGGAGCAGGCAAGAGTGGAAGCTCTAAGACTTGGAATTGATAACTTTGTGGCTTCCAATGGATGGTTGCAGAAGTTCAAAAAACCATGGAACCTCACAACTTAAAAAATATCGGGAGAAGAGGCTGCTGTTAAGTCCTGATGTGGTTGAGAGCTGGAAGGAGAAGCTACATTTGTTAATCGGTGAGGACTACAACCCCGAAGACGTATTTAATGCAGATGAAGTAGTTTTTTTAATAACCTTCTCCCTGATCGCATGCTAAGTGTAAAAGAAGTGGCTTGCCATGGGGGGAAGGTGAGTAAGGAGCGACGGGATTCACGGTGCTCTCTTGCGCAAATTCTGATAGATCGGAGAAGTTGCCACCGTTAGTTGTGGGCAAATATGCCAAGCCCCGCTGTTTCAAAAATGTTAGGCACATGCCTTGCCCGTATGTGAGCAGCAAAAATGCTTGGATGACTACTGCTCTATTCCGGCAGTGGTTAGCGGGAGTGGATGCTCGCATGGGGCGGAAAAATAGGAAAATTGTTCTTTTCTTAGACAAGTGCAGTGCACATAATGTGGAGGGGTTAGTTTTGAGAAACGTGAAAGTGCTTTTCTTCCCCCCAAATTGTACCAGCAAGCTGCAGCCTCTTAACAAAGGGGTTATTTCAGCGGTAAAGAGGCATTGTCGCAGAATGCTGGTGGGGTTCTTGGTGAGCAGGGTGGACAGTGTGTGTGATACTAAACTCCTGAAGTGGAATGTGCTTCAGGCCATGCAGCGCCTCTGTGAGGCTTGGAAGAATGTGACGCCACAGACTATTTCAAAATTGTTTTTGTAAGGCCGGATTTAAATCAGTTAAGTGTACGTGACGATGAAGGGCCCTAGCGAGTTCTGGGTGGGTATGCAAGAGGCGATGGGATTTGAAGCCTCATTTGAGGAGTATGTAGCTGTGGACAATGCTATAGAAACTGTTGCTGATGAAAACACTGTGCAAGATGTGCCTGACGAGATACAACTGGCGTCTGTGGAGGAAGATGAGGAGATAGTGTCCAACCTCTGTCTCTGTCAGCGCAGCATTGGACACAATTGAAAAATATATTTTATGTTCAGGAGGGTGTCAAGATAGAATTCCTTCTTTTCGGAAAGTAGAGGCAGTGATTGGAAAAGAGTTGAGGGGAAAGTCGAAGCAAACTTCTTTGCGGTCTTACTTTACTAAAAAATAATGGAAATAAACTTGTCTTTTAAAAGGTTTTTTGTATTATTTTCAAACTGATCCCGGCATTAAAAAAACTTCACCGGATGCTCGGCAGTATTTTGCAGTAGCGAGGTAAGTAATTGGGTGGTACTCTTTACTTGAACGATTCGAATATTTGGTTAGTCACTTATTTATCGTTCTCGTGGTCCATGTTGAGTTTGCGTGGCTTAATACTGCATGCCATTTACCAATTTTTCAGTAATTTTTGAACGACCGTAATCATTGCAATGATTTTGCATGTGCCTTCTTAATTAGCAAATTTCTCATGACTTAAAATGTTTGCTTAGTGTGTTTATTGTGCTTGGATTTCAGTGGTTTAGTTGCTCGCCGTCGACTGCGTTATCCTCAATCAACTAGATAAAGAGCAGTGCCTTCTGGCATACTTAGTTGTTAGTTAGTGTGTGTGTTTTTTACTTATATTTCTCCTCCTTGTTTGTCTATACTTTATTGTTTCTTGCCTCTTCGTGTTTTCCCTCCTTTGGCTGCTGTCCAGCCATGTCCCACCTTACCCAACCCCCTCCGAAGGTAATGGTTTTAGGAGCTGGTGGGCTTGCCCCCTCTCCGCCGGCCGGACTTTCCTCTTCCTCCCCGGGGGCGGGCATCACAACCCCCCCGCCCCTGGGACAACTCCCAGTGGGCAAACGTCCGATGGGCCCCTTCCCACCGGGCCCCCTACCCTTCCCATCCCTGGGCAGGAAGGAATTCCTGCCCAAGCCCCCCGTGTGGCCCCGCCCCCCACTGAAGTGGGGGGTAGAGCGCCTCTTGAGGGGGGTCTAGACCAACCTTGTACCAGCACCCACGAAACAGGGTCCCTGGCAGATGGGCGGTCCCAAGCGGGTCAGGGGCAAGGGAATCGTTCGGAGAAATCCCGACGGTCTCGCTATACGAAGGAGTCTAAGTCGACTGGAAAGCAGGGGAGCTCAATCTCAACCCCTTCCAAGTTTGGGAGCAACACGATTGAGAGTATGGTGCAGCGTCCTTTGATCTGTGCAACTCAGCCAGACTATGGAGTGCACTCTCCCCCCTTCACTTCCTTCGCTCACCGTCAGCTCAAGGCTGGTGATCCCCGTATTTCCTACGTTGCTGGCAACCATGGATATACGGTGTCCTCTTACCCTGCCTCTCCTGGTATCACAGGTGGGCATATCCAGGGAGGGGCAATCCAACACACTATGTCTGGTTGGGTTGAAGCACTCCAATGCGTCCTTAGATTTGACATTGGATGGGAGGTGAGCCCGCACATCGATACGACTGTCACCCAGGATTGCTTCACTCCCTACATGACGAGTGGTTTAGTAACCGACCGCCAGGTGGGATCAATTATTACCCCAATAATTGGGAACCAGCAATTGGCCCGCCAATGCGCGGCATACTTCACTCTAAAGCCACAGAGGTTCAATACCTCAGGCCTGTATGCCAAAGGGGTGTTCTACTCCTTACTGCAACAGAGGGTGTTAGACGAGGCTGTCCCTAGCGTCTATCCCGCGGGCATTGGTGTTCCTCCTATCCAATTCATCGTTCTGGGTCATGCAGCTGGGGTCGCTCAGGAGGCGATTGGCAATGCCATCGTTTCCGGGGCTATAATCCTCATTAAAGATTTCGATTTCAACCTAGTGGATTTAGACTTGGTGGCTTGGTTGGCATATAATGGCAGAAGAATAGCGCCACAGGGTAATGCCAAATTGGGAGCGATGGCCATCCATTGGGCTGAAATCAAATTTCAGATACTTGTCAGAGGCGATGTGGCACCAGTAATACCCGCCTTTGCCCAGGTCCATCCAGCACGCTTGTGTTCATTTATAACGATGCAGACACGCAGTTCATTTATAACGATGAGGTAATTCCAAGGCATTTCATTGTGGTGTTTCCATCGTTAAAATTTATGCATAACACCGCAAGCGTTTATTTTTTATTTGCGGAGAAAATACAGATTTCTACAGGTTTTTTAAATACATGCCCGACCCGCATCAATTAAGTTTCTCATGCCTGTATTATTGCCTTCTCAAACCTGAAATGTGTCGTGAATTGGGTCGTATTGAGATAAAGCTCTCGTAAATGGCGACAAAAAGGATGATAGTTGAATTGTAATTCCTGAATTTATTGCTATGATTTGGGCGGGAGGTGAAAATCCGCCATATGTGATATTATTAGCAGACCCTATTACGGGACGGTAAAGCCGTTTTACACGGGGCACGAAATTGCACAACTTCAAACTGCACGTTTTTTCTCAATCGGGCGTGCAATAATTTCCCAAATAGAGCAGGGGCTATTTTGCCATCTCGCGTTCATGCATTCGCGCACGCGATCTTGCAATTCACGACTTTACACGATGCAATTTGAAATGCACGTTCTTACGTACATCAGATTGCGCAATGACGCGCCCCGTGTAAAACGGGCTAAGTCCTGCTAGTTTCTTGAGTAAATCTAGTCATTTCAAGTCAATAATCTTATAAGAGCACAGTATGACGTAGCATAAACGTCATCTGTTAAAGTTCTACCTCTTTTTTTTTTTTTTTTTTTGTTTTTCAAATCACCTTCCCTTGATGCAGTGTACAGTACAGGATTATATTGCTTGCCCAAAGAGTGATGCAATGTGAAAATATCCTCCGACCAACGAACTCCCGATGAACGAACTGGCAAAATTTTGGTCCCGTGGATTTCGTTTATTAGATGTTTCACTGTCCTCACAAAGATGAAGTTTGTTTGCTGAAAAAGGCCATTTATGGGCAAAACAATCCTCTTGGTCATGGAATAAGAAGCTGCATAATGCTCTTCTTAGTGTGGGTTAGTCTACTAAGTATGAATCATGTGTGTACAGCAAATCTTCAGAAAAATGTGTTATTACTGTAGCTATTTATGTAGGTAATATTGTTGTATTCTCCAATGATAAATTAGAAAAGGAGAAATTAAAGGTGGAGCTCATGGCAAAATTTAAATGCAGAGACTTGGGTGAGACCAAACATTGTCTCGGGCTTAGAATCAGCTGAGACAAGAGTAACGGAGAGATCCATATTGATCTAAGGTCATTCATTGAATATTTATTAGGTACCTAAATTTTGTATGTCCGAATGTTTAGCTGTGAGTACTCCCCAGGATGTGAACTGTATGAAAATGGTAATTATGATGGTGAGAAAAGTGAACGTCTGCCGTATGTGTTTAATTGGATCCTTAATGTACATTGCTGTGCGTAGTAGACACTTGTCATGCATTGAGTGTTCTGAGTCAATTCAACACAAATCACAGTGAAATCCATTGGAAGGGTGCAAAAAGGATCTTGAGATATCTAAAAGGGACTTTAGACCATCGATAGAGGGTTTTGTCGATGCTGATTGGGGCAATAATGCAAATGACAGAAGGTCCTACACAGGATTTGCATTCAAATTTGGTGGTGGTGCTGTTAAGTTGTGAGTCTAAGGAACAGTTAACTGTGGCCTTGTCTAGCACAGAAGCGGAGTACATTGACGGAGGCTGTCTATGTTAAAGGTTTTCCGGCTGAGTTTTTAGAGTTTTGTGAATCTATTGTGATATATAACGACAATCAAAGTGCTTTGAAGTTTGCCAACAACCCGGTGTACCATAATAAGACTAAACATATTGATACTAGACATCATTCAGGTGTTTGTTGAGAGTGAAGTTAAACTAATGTACCTCCCAACTGAGTGTATGCCTGCAGATGTGCTGACAAAAGGTCTACGTGTAACGAAGCACAATTAATGTATCAAAGGTTTGGGCTTGGAGCCCGAGAACGCCCCTTTTGTGTTCCTAGACCCAGGAAGTGACGCGGACCTACTCAGGTACCTTAATGCCCTCTGTTCCAGAGGTATTTTAGCCAAGCGAAAACCCACCTGTGCGTTTCGGGCATAATTAATTCCTAAGTCAGGAGGAGGCCATAGACTTATTCACGACCTGTCTCCATGGACTCAGTTTTATCGGAAGCCGAAATTTCGGCTCAAAGACGCCGCCACCGCAATCACCTTAATTCCCCAAGGCACATGGTTGGCGAAATTCGATCTGAAGGATGCATTTTATCAGTTAATTATTGACCCAAGACATGTAAAATTTTATGGTATCCGCATAGCAATATTTCAGTTTCCTTCGTGTGCCAATGGGTCACTGCCTTGCGCCTGCAGTGATGCAGCGGTGGGCCCGTGCAGTGTCCCGCGAAGTGTACACGCGATTCGGAGTGACATTAATACCGTACCTAGACGACTGGCTCCTTGTGGGCACCCTCTCACAGCAGGAAAATAGAAACAAAGTGGATAATGTGACAGAGTTTCTCACTGAGACTCTTGGCATTACTCTGAATTTTAACAAGTGTGGTTTAGTGCCCCGACAAGAGTTGTTTTATCTTGGTGTTGTAGTGAATACTTGTGCTTCGACCCTCCGGTTGACCCCCGCCTCCCTAGTCCGGCTGCACACCGCCCTCGCCATCATTCCCCGCCTACGATCCCTCGACATCCCTGAGATCGCTGGGTACGTCGCATGGATTTGTTACATCCTTGGGTTACCCTATTTTCTTATCTCACACACGTACCAGCGGCGTACCCAGTGGCTTCAGAGGTTCTACGATGAAGGAATCTTTGCTCGAACCAGACAGTGTTCCCTGTTCTCAGTCCAGTACATCGGCCATGCTGATGCCACTCCCTTCCAGTGGGCCGTGGTTGCACCAGACCTGGAATTACAGAAGATTGAGAAGTTTCCGACGCAGCTTCCCATCTACTTCGCGGAAGCAACAGCTGCTCTCAAGGGAATGCTTTATATTGTGCAAAATGTACCCTGTTATTCACATGTTATTTTATATATTGATAATCAAGCCGTTCTCGCCGCCTTACGACGTGGAACTGGCCTCATGTTTTGCCATGATGAATATTGTACCTGGTTCTTGAATATAATAAAGGATACGACGCGTAACGCGTCCTGGAGGTACGTCCCTACCGCGGCCAATTTTGCCGACCGTCCATCGCGGACCGTACTCTCGTAGCTTTTATGCCTAGGTCGGCCATATTGGTCGCGCCGAAGTATATAAGCGCGGGTGTGCGGGACCGACGCGGGACGACAGAACACAGACGGACAGCAGCTTATCGAGGGAATAAGGAGAAGGAGACCAACGAGGAGAGGCACCGAGGACGTAGTAGAGGAGCAGCAGTAACCGGGGAGCAGGAGGAAACTCCCAGGAGAACCCGGACAGCAGCGGCACCGAGCCCGTCGAGACAGCCAATCCGCTTCGGCGATTGGCCACGACTCCGGGCTCCTTGCTATATAAAGCCGGCCACCACCAGGTCGACTTTACTATATATATATCGGCCCACTTCGGCCGTTTTCTTCACTTCTTCACCAAGGACAAGGAAGGATCAGCCCAGCAGCCTAGCAGCACTCTCCGCCTTCGAGACCGCTCCGGCGTTCGCCGTTGCACCGTCTCCAGGAGCGGAAGCTCAGATAGGTCCTTCTTAGGACCAACGCTTTGCATCTCTTCCAGGCCGGCAATAGGAACTTTACATTCGGACCGGCTACCTTGGTAGATCGGTATCCGGTGTATAGCACCCTATTGCCGTAGGAGTCGCCCCGCCCGGGGAAGAACGACTCAGGGATCCACAGTACCTGAGACTTGGTCTCACTAACTGACAGCTTATACCTGTCCAGAAAGCACTTCCGTCGAGACCGCTTCGGCTTCGGCCGTTGCGCCGTCTCGTTATACGGTACCGTTCTTTCCTAACAGGCCGGCGATAGGAACTATACATCCGGACCGGCTACCTTGGTAGATCGGTATCCGGTGTATAGCACCCTATTGGCCGTAGGAGTCGCCCCGCCCGGGGAAATACGACTCAGGGATCTGCAGTGAAGTAAGGGTCTGGTCCTTACACTCGTCGGCTGGTACACTAGAACCTCTCAGTCGCCCCCGACGCACTCGTTGGCCTGACTGAGAGCCCCTTCCTGCTCGGCATTGCACGCTAACGCACACGTTAGCAGCTGAGTTTCCCACACAAACAATAGCGGCGCGAGGCTAACGTAGTTCCTCGTTCTCAGTCGCGGGGCACTTGGGAGCTTCCGTTTGTCTGCGGGCAAACGGTCCAATAGGAACACCTGGGTAGGGGGGACATCACCACCCACCCTTTCCCCCCCCCTCAGGGGGGGGAAGGACACTTGAGGCATAAGAGCCTGACAAATAGGTACATTTTAGGGACCCTAGGTAGGATCCAGTGAACGGCAAGAAGAGACTTGCCGTTCAGGTTCAAGGCCCTTTTTAGGACCATACCTTTCCTTTTCCTCTACCTTCATCACTCTCACACCTTATCTTCCTTCCCTAACCTCACCATGTCCCTGTAAGTGAACGGCAAGACGAGACTTGCCGTTTAGGTCCAAGGCCCTTTTTAGGACCTCTCCTTTTCCTCCTCCTTCCCCTCCTATTCCTTCTACTCCTCCTACTCCTCCCTCTCCTCCTTCTCCTCCTACTAGTCCTCCTACTCCTCCTCCTCCTACTCCTCTTCCTCTTACTCCTCCTCTTACTCCTCCTCCTCCTCCTCCTACTCTCCTCCTCTTACTCCTCCTCTTACTCCTCCTCCTCATACTCCTCCTCCTACTCCTCCTCCTCCTCCTACTCCTACCTCTGATCTTCCTGGCTTCACTTCCACTCTCCTTTCGTTTCGTGAGAGGCCATGTCCCTCCGGGGCTCTCCCGTAAACGAAGGGTGGGGGTTGCATCGCCTACGGTCGAGGTCCAGCAATCTGCGTGCTCCGCTCGTTATCATCAACCCAGCTAACCGCTATACCCCTTCACCCTCCCGCCTTTCCACCATATCCTCTCCTCTGTCTAATCCCGCCTCCCCTAATACCCCCACCCCCAGCCCTCAAACCTATTCAACAATCGCCCTCTCTAATGCATCTCGATGCATCGTGGTTCCCCCGCCTTATCCTGTTTCCAGCCCTGGCTCCTCTGCTTTCAGCATTTCCCCAACCGCTTTTTCTACACTAGCCCTCTCAGATACATCCCAATGCATCCTGGTCCCCTCTCCTGTTCCCCCTACCGGCTCCCCGGCACCCAGCATCTCCCGTTCCATATCCCGGCCTGGGTCTCCCTTCTCCTCCATATCCTCGACCGACACGGTCATAGTCCCTAGCCCTTCCTTGTCCCGAGCCTCTAGTGGCTTGCCTCCTTTCACCTCACCTGATCCCTATGACATTCCCCCTCCTTCTTCTTCTCCACGCCACACCTTCTCCTCCCCTACGGAGTTCCGCACGTCCCCGGTGGAACATCAGATACATTCCCACAACTCTCCCTTCATTATGTATAGCCGCAGGTCCACTCCCAGACGACCCCCCCCTGCCATCATTGATACCGCCACGGCTGAACGCTACGGTGTTCCGGCTACCCCTCTTCCCACCCTCCCAGAAGGTTATACCTACCCCATTCCTCCCGTAACCCTTTACGAATCTAATCCCTTAATTGGACTTGCGGTTCCCCCAAACCTACCCTTTACTCCAACCTTTACCCTACCCCCCCCTCCCAGCTGCCAAACTCCTCCACCCCGACCACCGTCTCCCCTCCTCTCTGCTCTCGCTGTCTCCGCAACACGCCCACTGTCTCCTCTCTCTCAGGCTCCGCCCACAGGAGCCCTTCCCCGCCCTCTCCTCAACTTCCAAGCTTCACCTTCAGGAGCCTCCTTCACCCTACCCCCCCTCCCACCCACCAAACCCCCCCACCACGACCTCCACCTCACCTCCTCGCAGCTCCCGCTGCCTCCGCAACACAGCCTCTCCTCCTCTCTCAAACTCCGCCCTCAGGAGCCCTTCCCCGCCCTCTCCTCAACGACCAAGCTTCGCTTCCAGGAGCACCCTCTGCCCGATCCCGCCAAACACCGCCACAGGCCTCCGCCCCCCCTACCCCCTCTTCTCGCCCCACACTCTACTGGGCCACTATCTCTCGCCTGCCGCGTACCACTACCCAGGCAAACTTTTTTAAAGTTTGGCGGAGAGCCTTTCCCACACTAGGATCCGCGGACCTAGTTTTTAATCCCTCCACCCTCACCGTCCGTGTGCGTCTGCCGGAGCAGGGCCTCGAACTCCTACAGAGGGAGAAACATAGTCTGGCCTCTCTGATTGGAGAGCCCATCGAGGTATCCTGCCCCCAGCCCAGACGCCCACGACAGACAGTTCAGCCAACTAATCGTCCTCCGTATTTCTCCTTCGTGATAAAGGGGGTCCACCTCGAGACTCCAGTGGAGGAGATGGAAGAGGAACTAAGGAGGAGGAACATCCCGTTGGAGAGTGTCTGGCGGATCCGCAGCAGGAGGACCGACCAGCTGACCACCGTCGTCCGCGTCCGCACCTTCACCGCCCCCCACGAGGCCAGGTTCCGGGAGCTTCTGCGTGACGGGATAAGACTCTGGGGCAGGACCTATCGAGTCGAGGCATCCAATCCCCCCCTGCCCAATCCAAGCAGTGTTCCCGTTGCCAGATTTTTGGTCACGTGGCCCGTAGTTGCACCTTCCATGTCCGCTGCGGAACCTGTGCCGGCAACCACTGGACCAGGGACTGCAGTGGCGGGACGACGCGCTGCCGGAACTGCGGCGGCAAGCATCGCGCCGGTGACAGAGGATGCCCTCAGCGTCCCTCCTCTCCGGAGTCGCTTGCCGCCACTGTCCAAGTTTACGCCGATCCATCTATTTTGCAGGCAGTGGAGATGGACACCACCAGCACCGGAGAGACGGTGAGCAGAGGCGACCTGTTGCGACTACTTTCCATCATCTTCAGCAACCTGCACCCGGCGCAGAGACAACAGGTCGCAACAATAGTGGATGACGCAGCAAAGGCGGTCCTGGGAGTCGGTGTCACGCCGATGTACTCCGGGCACTCGGTCTACCCTGTCGTCACCTCAACCTCCACCTACGCTTCCCACACCCGCGATGGCAGATAAGTCCTCTATTTCTTTTGTTAACATTAATGGTGCCGTGGGGCGTAAAAAGCCCCTTCTTGAGAACCACATAAGGGCAAAAGAGGTCGCCATTATGGGTCTGGTGGAGACCTTCTTGCGCCCGAATTCAAAGGTTAACTTGTCCTCATTTCAGGAATTCGGCACCCCAAGGACAGGCAACCGCTCGGGAGGGACGACTCTACTCATCCGTCGAGATATACCTGCCACACAGCTAACAATTCCCGCTGCCTGTGTCTCTCCCGGAAGCGAAGCAGTGATGGCTAGAATCATCCTCCAGCAACGGAAAATTAATATTTGTATCATATACTCCAGACCTAACGTCCCCTTTCCCGTTGCACTGTTTAACCACCTATGCGGTCTTAACTCACCTTTTTTTATTCTAGGAGACCTCAATGCCCGCAACACAGCCTTCAGAGACCATACCACGAACGCCAAAGGAAGAGCACTGGAAAACTGGTTACTCGATAATGCGGCAGTAAGGCTGGATATTCCTTCCCCTACCAGCATTGGACGAGGGTGCTCTTTCCCCGATCATGCGATCGTGTCGGCCGTTCTTACGGCATTCACAGGAAGCGTGACCGTGGGGGACTGCCTCACGTCCGACCACATTCCTTTTACCTTTCCCTTCTCCCTCACCACTAACCTCCCGCCCCGAACCTTCATCCGGCCTAACTTCCGCAAGACAGATTGGAATGCCTTCAACGAAGACATCAAGGCGAAGGTGGATAATATTGGCGATCTAAGAAACACCCACGACGTAGACGAGGCCCTGGAGATAATGGAGGATGCCTTCTCCACTGCCTCCAAGAAGATTCCCACCATCACCATCGACCCCTCCAAACCCCCCTTGCCACAGAACATACTGACGTTGATAAAAAACAAGAGGGCATTATTCCGTCAGTGGGTTCGGACCCGGGACCCCTGGGTAAAGATGGAATGGAATCGACTGAACGCCCACATCAAGAGAGAGCTGATAGCTCAAAAGGAAAGGAGCTGGCAGCAGGCCTGCCAAAAACTGGACTTTCGGGATGGATCCGCCTTCTGGAGGCAATTCAAATTACTAACCGGGCAATTACGGTGCAGCAGATCCTCCCTCATCGGGCCTGATGGCGAACCGATTGCGGACTCCGAAGGACAGGCGGAAGAATTCCGACGGGTCCTGTCAGAAGTATACTCCCCGCTGGAAGACCCACTGTTCCTGGAGGAACAGACCGAGAAAGTTGCTTCCCGCCTACAGGATATCGAGGAATCCCTGCTACCCAAGGATACACGTCAAATTCTCGAGGAGGACAACGACGATGTAATACGCCCCATCTCAGAAGAAGACATGATGGATGCCATGCCCAGGAGAAATAAAGCCCCCGGAGAAGATAATATTACTACGCTGCATCTCAAAAGGGCCCCCTCATGCCTTCCTCTGTTGAGGAACATTTTCAACTCGCTGCTCGCCCTTGGCTACTATCCTAGGACGTGGAAGAGAACAACCATGGTGATGATAGCCAAGAAAGGCAAGGACAACAGCAGAGCCGGGAACTACAGGCCCATCAGCCTCACCAGCACGGTGGGGAAGTGGTTCGAAAGGATAGTCGCCAGGAGGATGACCGACTTCTACGAAGACATAGGTGTCATGCCGCAACACCAATATGGCTTCAGACCCCACCGCTGCACCACTGACCCGTTAGCTCTGCTCACCAGTACCGCCATGGAAGCCATAAACAGGAACAGATACACTGCGGCTCTGTTCCTGGACATAGAAAGGGCGTTTGACAGCGTATGGCATGAAGGACTACTATATAAAATCTCAATGATGCCAGGAATGAGCCCTAACCTTCTAAGCATACTCAGCAGCTTTTTGGTGAATAGAGAAGCTAGGGTAAGGGTGGGTAAACACCACTCTGCACCCTTCCCCATTACAGCCGGCGTTCCCCAGGGTACCGTCCTTTCCCCCCTACTGTTCACTCTGTACTGCTGGGATATGCCAACAAATGAGACAGCAAAACCGGTCACCCTGTGCCAGTATGCAGATGACACTGCGCTGTGGTGTCCCGGAAGATCTCCGGAGTTGGCAACCAAACACCTTCAAGGCATGGTCTCACGCTTGGACGGATGGTTCCGAAAATGGAGGATGAAACCCAACGCTGCGAAGACTCAATTCATCATCACTAAGCCCTTAGGCAAAAGGCCTCCACCATGCACCATTCAACTGTGGAACCAACGAGTCACGGATGCAGGAACAGCGAAATACTTAGGAGTCACCATTGATCGCCACCTTACTTTCATTAAACATGTTCAGGAGGTCCGGGCAAGGTGCAGCAGGCGAAGCAACCTGATTCGTGCGGTCCGTGCTAGGGGGCGTGGGGTGTCGACGAGGTGTTGTTTACTCCTATACCGGGCTTTTGTAAGACCGGTAATGGAGTATGCGGCCCTGGCCGTCCTTCCATTGCGGCGGAACTTGCTTTCGTACGCAACCCTAGAGCGTCGGATACTGCGACAGGCCTTCGGCATGCATTACCTAACCCGGAGCAAAGCTGTATATAAACATACTAATTCTGAACCTCTCCTCCACAGGCTTTGTCGACTTCGATGCAACGCGGCCAAACGGATTGCTACCAACAACCCGGAGCTTCTACGGGAAATAATGTCCAGCGGCAGTGGCCCCCTGCCGAAAATGAAAAAGACGAAGCTGTACTCCACTCCTAGATTCATCGCTGACCATCTGCACCTCTATTATCCGGACATTACCCTGCCTCCATCAGATATTCGTCCAGTGATTCCTGCACCGCATCAACTCACCATCACGCCGGGAATCCCGTTGATTCCTACAGTGAAAAAGAAACGAAGGACCGCGGCATCAGCTGCGAACCCCCCGCCCCAAGCTCAGTGATTCCCCAGTGCAAGTGCCAGTGCTCAATATCGTGTCAAAAACACTAGCCAAAGACTAAAATTCTGAATATCTATATACCATTGTTAAGTATTCAATATATATATATCTATGTTAATTAATATCACCCAGTGCAAACCAGTGAAGTGGTCAAACCAAAGAGACAAATCAAAGATTACAAATCATCTTTATCATGTTATATATCTATCTATCCGTTGTTAATCTTCAAAGTTTATATCCGTTACTATTTATTATCTTTTGTTACTACTTCTTTTGTTACGACCTGACGACGGTTTTCGCGGGTTTCCCGTCGTCCTTGGGCAAATGCCGGGTCATGCCTTCCCCGCTATAATCCAGTGAAGGTGTTACCGACCCTGAAGAGGCGAAAGCCTACACCAGGGTCCACATTTGCTTTGTTATTTCTGTATTGTTACTTTGTTATCTTCTTCTATTCTCTGTACCTTGTTTTGCAAATGTGGAAATAAACACCTTGAATTGAATTGAATTGGACCGACGCGGTTGAGGAGATTGACTGCGACAGGGACGTGCGCCCAGTCTCTCTCTAGTCGCCCAGTCTCTCTAAGAATTAAGGTAGTGTTGTTTAATAATACTAGGGATCCTCCCAATCTCTCTTTAAGTTGGTAACTGTGTGCCTCGCGCTATTATTGTGTTATCATTTTTCGTATATGGCACCCGTGTGTTTTGTACCGTTGTTCTTTGTACTTCCGTCCATGCTTTATTAAAGGGAGGTCAAGCCATATTTAGTTGAAGCTTGCTCTTTTTATTTCCATCGACATTCCTCCTATTTCTAACAGAAATGTTTCCATAACTTGAGTGAATAAACAATAGGTTTCTCAATAGTTGTAGGCAACACGCACTTAAGTTTTGTTTCAGATACCAAGGACGTGAAAGGACTAGCAATCAAGGCAGTTGGACTGAGGAACAGCAGCAAAAAGCCATTAAATCTACTAATAATGGAGCCTATCAATGAGAGCTGCTAGCAAACAGTTCAATATTCCGTTTACCACACTTCTTCATAAAAAATTGTAAGGATTGATTGAGAAGACTCTTCTGGGGCGACAAAGTGTATTCACACCTTAACAAGAAAAAGTTGGCTGAAAGGATCCAACTGATGGATCTTTTGTTTAATGGTATATCTCTGAATGAAGTTCGGCAAGTCGCCTTTGAATGTGCAGAGATAAACCAAATCAAAAATAACTTTTCCAAAACTGCTTGTTCGGCTGGAAGATTGGTTTTACGGGTGTTTAAGGAGAAACCCTCTTTCAGTTTGTACGGTGGAAGCCGTTAGTATTAATCGTATTCAGTCCTTCAACAGAGATGTTGTAGTTGAATAGTTAACCTAAATTTTCCTACTCATTACATGTTCTTTGGGTTAAAATGTGATTTTTAGTTAATTTTCTTGCTTAAGTGATCGAGGCTCCCCACTCTCCTGTACCTAGTAATCCTGGAAACAGGGAGTACCCCACTACGCTCATTTGTGGTGTCTGAAAGTATGCTGTAAATCATAAAGAACTCGAGGATCTACCTCCCACCATTACAGGTCTCCCAATACTGCTAATATTCGCGGACCTGTATTTTTTCGGGAATTCCTCCCCACCCTTTTAGTCGCCTCTTACGACAAGCAGGGACACTGCAGGAGTATTCTTAATCCCCCTACCTGCAGGGGTGCATTTTAAGGTTAAGCATTAGGGTTTATTCTTTTACTGAAATGTCTAGACATTAACTCAACTCTTCTCAAGAGCAATATATTTTCTTATCAACACAAAGAAATCAACTGTGCATGTATCGTTAACAAGTTCATGAAATGCAAATTACTTCATATATGTACTTGAAAATTGACAAACCAAATGCATCAGAGTTGATGTACTGGAGCCTTAGGGTACAGAGCTACTACTGATATATGTATTATATTACTAATCACACTCAGGATTGTAAGTTTCAAGTAGAATTATCACTAGGGTAAACCATTTCCCCAAAATGCTACCATGCATAAATGTATATCCATAGTCGACTAGGACATGGGCTTGTGTATTGCAGTCATTGACATATTCATTGGACTGTTCAGACAAATAGAATTTGGTGTAAGATGCATTGGCATCGGAGTTCAACCACTTCTTCAAAGAGGCCCTGAGAAGTAATACCAGAAAGCCCTGTTACTAATCATAATTCTGCCAAAACTGTTTTCTAGAAATGCTTTTATTTTAAATACTAACACATGACGCAGGTAAAATAAAAAAATGTAATAGAAAGAATTAGCACTTATGAGAGACCAAGGTGATTTAGGTCATTAATTGAGAATAAGGAGGTAAAATGAATTTAAAAATGGATGTAATAGTCCTCATTATTGAGCGAATGTAAAACTGGATTGCCCACTCTTACAATTGACTAATTTAACATCTACAAGGTAAGGGGACAGGTCAGTAGGATGAAGGAAGGCCGATTGGGGAAATGTAGAAAGTTTGAAGATGAGTCCCTGGACCAGTATCATCAGACATTGTGAGGAAGGGCACCATGGAATCCTTCCAATCACAATAGTTCTGTAATGCACTCCCCACAAAGCATAGGTGCACGAACTCTCCATTCAACTGAAAAAAACTCTTGTCACATCTGGGAACCAAACTTGGGCTCTAGGGATGGGATGCTGACAAGAGTTGGAGCAAGGGGAGGATTTGAGGGAGAATAATCCTCCCCTCTTGATTTTTTAGAACATTCAGGTCAATTCAGGATGGTTTCCAGATGATAGACAGCAACACACACAATACCAATTTAGCACTGCAAACGAAACTGCTGTGGTCCATCACTTTTTCCAATGATTTTGTTGAAGAGGTTAAGACATCTTCCTCATACGGACTTTATTTTCACATATTTAGTAGAAGAGCTGATTAGAAATACATATTCATAGAGTTACAAGTCATTTAAATCATAAACATGATGTACCAAAATTATAAAAACATTGGCTTTTGGTCTTGCTAAGAACAAGGGTGTTAACAAAAGAGTGATCGCCTATAAATAATGAATAGTGCGCTACCATATGATCTACATACATATTGTCATTCTCAATTTCAAGGCAATAAATTAATACTTTCACAATCAAAGAATTCAAAGCTCTCCAACTTAGATCTTTGATCAATGCGCTCATTTAAGTAACGCCAGTAAGCGCCCTTCCTCGTGTAGTTTCTCTGTGTCCGATGCACCACCTATACACTTGCCATTGATGAAAACTCGAGGTACCTGTAAAAGGCATAACTGCCGTTAATTACATTTCACAAAGGATAAGTACAAATTAAAATACTCCCTTCAAACAATGGTATGATACATTCTCCAAAAATGCATTTCAAAACTTATTATAATTTTTTTATAAATACAGGGTGTTTCAAAAAGGACTTTATAACTTTGAAAATTCAGATAAAATTATTCCAAAAAGGTACAGAGCTCGATTCAGTGTTGTTTTAAAGGGAAACACATCAAGTTTTGACTCACGTAGTCCGCTAGTGCCTAATCACGCCGCATAAGCCGCACAAGCGCTAGCGGCAGTTACGTTAAAGGTGGTTGCCTTCACTGGACCAAAGCATGCTAGTTGTGTGTATTGGTTTGAAGATTCAAAGTCGGCGACAACAGTTCAGCGTAATATTCGTACCAAGTACGCTAAAGATCCTCCTAGTAGGCCTACAATTTACCTGAGTGGCATAGATGTTTTGTAGAAACAGGGTGCTCAGTAAAACATAAGAAATCCTCAGGTCGTCCAAGCACAACTGACGAAGTCGTTGATCAAGTGAGACAAAGTTTTGTCAACAGCCCTATACGAAATCAACCCGGCGTGCATCTCATGAGCTACAAGTCCCAAATATGACGGTTTGGCGAGTATTGAGAAAACGTTTGCATTTGAAACTGTACCGATATTCGCTTTTACAAGCAATTAAAGACACTGATAAGATTGCCCGTAAGAAATTCTGTGTGGATATGTTAAATTGAGTGAATGATGATGAACATTTCTTGGACAACATAATCTTTTCTGCCGAGTCAACTTTTCACTTAAGTGGCAAGGTTAAAACACATAACTGTAGGATTTGGGGCAGTGAACATCCACATGAAACATTTCAACATGTTCGTGATAGCCCCAAAGATACCACAGATCGATGAGGATGACCGAGAACGAAATGTTTACTTCATGCAAGATGGTGCACCACCACACTATCTGACTGACGTCTGGGATTTTCTCAATGACCGCTTTCCAAGTCAATGGATTGGCCGTGATGCGCCAATTGCATGCCCCCCCCCCCCTGTTCCCCAGACCTGACAACGCTAGACTTTTTCTTCTGGGGTTTCATAAAAGATACGGTGTATGTACCGGCCACTCTACCTGAACTTAGAGCAAGAATTTACGCTGCCGCTGAGCAAGTCACACCTGAAATGCTAGTGCGAGCCTGGGAAGAAATCGACTACCGATGGGATGTCTGCAGGATAACCAACGGAAGCCACATAGAACAGTAAAAAAAAACTTGAGGTGGTTTTCCTTTAAAACAACACCAAATCCAGTTCTGTACCTTGTTTCATTAAATTTATATGAATTTTCAAAGTTGTGAAGTCCTTTTTGAAACACCCTGTATTTATATTATAAATAATTAATTAATTTAAGGGGTACGAAAGCCGGTAGATGCATACGGAACACCACCATCTACCACAGCAGAATCTGTGCGATTATGTCAACCACCTGCAAAAAAAAGGGAATTCTCCACCAACCGCCAGTTCAGAGGAACCCCCCGGTTGAATGGTCTTATCGACGAAATCCTAACGGAAATGTCGGACCTTTGGACAGTCAATTGCATGGTCTGTGCTGCTGCCAAAATTGTGACTCACTACAATAAGAACGCCTCTTGGGAGGAAAAGGCTGGAACAATTAGAGGCCAAGATCACGCAGGCAGGACGACAGGCGTCGAGAATTCAATGTGTGATGGAATACATCACATCTGGGTGAACTTTTACTCCCAAAGTTAGGCGCATAGCGCGCAGTCTCCGATACAACCATCACACTGAATAAAAGTGTGCTGCTTCCCATTAAACAGGACGTGGTTGACAAAGTACAGGCACTCACCACGGCGCAGAAAAAAACTCCTGAAGATGAGTAGGGCCGTGAGGGAGATATCCATCTTTCACCTTCACCCATCCAGTTTCTTTCAACCACCTCTGCTCGTCTTAGAATCTCCGTGCAAGAGATTGAACGTATCTGGAAGGATATCTACAAAACGTCAAAGCCTTTCAACGGAGACACTCCGGTCATAGGCTTCTTTAAAGAGTTATGTGACCACCACCTACAAGATGTGGATGGACCTATGTCAGTCACTAAAAGTGACGTGAAGAAGGCCTTCTTTAGCAAGAAGAACTTCTCGGCTCCAGGAATGGATGCCGTGAATAATTTCTGGTAGAAAAAGTTTACTTCCACCCACCAACACCTCACCAGTATCTTCACGTCCTTTCTGAATGGTAGAAAACCAATTCAACCTTGGCTGAATGAGGGACGCACAGTTCTGATACTTAAGAAGGGAGACTTGTCCAATCCAAAGAACTACCACCCTATAACCTGCCTAAATACTGTATACAAGGCATTCACCACCATCATGAGCGACCTTATCCTCCACCACATCCAGACTGTGTGGGAGGAGGTGTACGAGCAGAGGGGCTCAAAGCGGGGAATCGCGGGATGCAAGGACAAACTGCTCATTGATAGGTGCATATGCCAGGATGCCATCCGGCATAAGCAAAACCTATCAATGGCCTGACTGGACAACAAGAAGGCATTTGACACCACTTTGCATGAGCTTATCATCGCCATCTTGAAGTTGATAAACGTCCACACAGAGGTTTTGTCCTGCATCCAACGCCTCTTACCACTCTGGAAAACGTGCTTTGTCATGACTTCAGGCAAGCGGTCAGTTTCTATAGAGTTCATAACATACCACAGTGGCGTTTTCTAAGGCGATAGCTTGAGCCCCTTCATGATCTGTATTTCTCTCCTACCTCTCTCCCCAAGGATGCAATGAGGTAGAGGATACCGAGCACCTGGCAAGAGGAAGATTTTCGGAGATCAAGGAAGACGTGTAACTCGTTGATGGAAGTGTCATTCATCACCTCGAGGACCATGACTGCTATGAATACCTCGGCATTCCCCAGCAGCAGCAGATCTCTTGTTGCCTGAAAACTATCCTGCATGACCATATGGAATACGGTGGTCATAACATTAACTTTTTGGATCTTAACATTGATATTAGTACGAGCAAACATGAGTTTTCAATTTACCGTAAACCTACGTTTACGGATGTCGTTATTCCAATAAACTCAAATCATCACCGTATTCATAAAACAGCTTCGTTAAAAGCAATGGTGAACAGGCTAACAGGTATCCCAATGTCCAAGGACAACTTTAATAAGGAATTAAATACCATTAAGTATATTGCCCAACAAAATGGTTTTGACCCAAAACTGATTGGAAAACTTATTGAAAGATCTAACAAAAAACAAGCTTTAAATTTTATAACTTCAATTCAAGTTGATATGGACAAACCTTCACGCTGGTGCAAGCTACCTTTCATACCTCAGGTCTCATATAAGCTATGTAATATAATCCATAATGCCTAAGTGTCATTTTACAATCATGTGTCAGTGGGTAAAATGCTTTTTAATACAAAGGACAAGTATGACAATTTACAAAAAAGTGGTGTTTATCAGTTGAAATGTGATAACTGTAATATTAAATATATTGGACAAACTGGGAGAAATTTTAACATTAGAATAAAAGAACATAGACGATGTTTTTTAAATAATGACGAATCCTCTGGAATAGCCAAACATTTATGTGACGAAAACCATTGGTGTAATTTTGAACCTCGGATTTTACATTGTATTGACAAGGGACGTAAAATGGACTTCTTAGAACAGTTTGAAATTGTGAATTGCCCCACTAAACTTTGTAATGACCATATGTTCCCCTCCCAGTCACCTTTGCTTTAAGTCACACTACCATCCCTCCACAACTCTCAACCTTAATTTGCTCATGCTTTTAAACCTTTTTGGGAATCTATTTCTTCATCCTTTCCCCCCCCCCCTTCCTTCCTTTGTTGTTTTCTTATGCAAGTAATCACAAGGCCACCCCCAACCCCACCCTCCTCAAAAAACAGCCTTGTCCGTTAACAGTGCTCCCCACCCTCCTCCCCTGTTTTCAAATCCCCCCCCCCTCCACCTACGGATACCTATATAAGTGTAAGCCACCCAACTGTTTGTACCTGATGATGGCATGACATGCTGAAACCCGGGTCGTTTTGTTTCCAATAAAGTGTGGAATAACAACCAAGTGTTTATTATTATTTTAAAAAATATGAAGGAGTTCCACAAAGTAACGCCGGAGACAGTGTCTTATATTAAATTATTCCTGCTTTTGGCATTCTGGTTAATGTGCCTTTAGGTAAACTTAGTTAAAAATTTCGTCCTGACAAGGACGAGTTAACCCTTCCTAACCAGTCGTGTCAAATCGCATCAGGGACGAGTTAACTTGTTCACGGCTTCTCTTTCGTCTTCCTAGCTGCCGATGACAAGTAACCTTGTCCCCTTCGTAGAAATTCAATCTCTAGGCAGCAGATTGCCTTCTCTCCTTTCTTTTCGACCTCATCTGCTTGTTTTGCGGTACTTTTTGAGAAGGGCTATTTTCACTCATGCAGACGTGCATTTAGTGAGGCTTTGAGCAGGAAGGCTCCACCTTTGTTATTATTTCCCCTGATTTCTATCTTTCTCAGTACCCCTAGCTTCTCTCTAAATCTCACTAACTTGTCTTATCCTCTTCGGAAAGGTACTGTATACAAGCTTACATCAATGTCTCAATGGATTTTCCCAATGTAACCCTAAAAATCTTTTACCGTTATCAAAGGGTGTCGACCTAAAATTATTTCCAATCATCCCAAATTTTCAACGGAGGCATACGTTAGTTCCTCGCTGTCTCCCTGAGCATTCACAACTAGGGTCCTTTCTCCATCGGTGTTTCACTGAAGTCTTTTTTTTGTGATTAAGAGGTCGAGATCAATTTTTGGTCACCTTAGTGTTTTTTTTTACTGTTTCCCTTTATTCATCCTGCAATGGAAATTGACAGTGAAAGTATTTATGATGCGGAGGTGGAAGAAAGAAATTTAGAAACTTCTGGATCTGAATCGAACATCTCTGAGCACACCATATCAGATGCAGAGTGTGAAGATGAACCTGTTGAAGACGACCAATGGAGAGAAATGAAAAGTAGCGAAGCTCCCCCTCCTGCAAGGTTCAATTTTGAATGTACTTCATCACTCAACTTTGAAGTCCAAGAAGATGGTGGTGTACTCCAGTTTTTTGAACTGTTCTTCGACAATGAAATAATAGGACTTATTACTGATGAGACAAATCGGTATGCAAATCAGTGCCTCTGTGAAAATCCCTCTGGTTCCACAGAACAATGGCGTGAAGTAAGTGTTCTTGGTGCTAATAATGCTGCAGGGCATTTTGAAAAATCCGGACCAAGAGTATTATTGGACCACACGGCGGATTCTCTCTACCCCATTATTTGGGGAAACGATGTCATATCGCAGATTTGCTAAGATTTGTCATTATTTACATTTCAGCAACAATGAGGAATACTTCGTAGAAATACATCTTAATCCAAAACTGAATAAGATTTGGAAAATCCACCACCAGTTGAACAAAAAATTCAGTGAGTTGTACACCCCAGATCGAGACGTTACTGTGGATGAAAGTCTTCTCCTTTACAAGGGACGATTAGGTTGGAGGCAATATATTCACACCAAGAGGGCAAGATTTCACATCTAATCTTATTTGTTACGTGAATCAAAAAGTGGCTATGTGTGGTCCACAATAATTTACACAGGAAAAGGAACAAAATTGGACCAAGATTTTCTTAGCATGCCAATGTCGTCACAAGTGGTTATGTCCCTTATGAAGCCCCTATTTGATAAGGGTTACTGTGTGTTGTTAAAGACAATTTTTACACATCACCCCAGTCGGCTGAAGCACTCATATCAAAAAAGTGTGATACATTTGGAACTGTGCGGGCAGTAAGAAAGGGAATGCTGGAAGAGATGAAAAGGAAAAAAATGATGAAAGGCAAAGTCGCTGCTTTTCGGAAGGGCAAGGTAATGGTTTTGTGCTGGAAAGACAAAAAGGACGTAATGTTTTTATCAACAGTTCACAACGTGGACATGGAAACTGTGGAAAAAAGTGGTGCAGTGACTTTAAAACCTAAGGTAGTCGTGGAGTATAATTAAAAAATGGGTGGTGTAGATAATAGAGTCGATCAGCATTAGTCTGATTACCCAATCCCACGGAAGACAGTGTTACACAGATGTTAAACGAATTAGACTGGAAACCGCTAGACTCAGAGGCTGCGCGCTAGGCTTAGATTGCTTAAACAATTGAGAATAGATATCTTTAAGAGCAACACGGAGAACATCATATTAGAACCCCACTATATTTCCAGGTCTGACAGAAACAATAAATTAAGAGAGATATTTTGCCGAACGGATAGGTATGGGAATTCGTTTTTCCCCCGAACAATAAGGGACTTTAACAAATGCTAGGCGTTAATTTCATTAGAGCGTTTCCTTTTTATATGTAAACGACTGGTGTCCAAACACCACACGCCTATTGAGGCGGCTTGCGGGGTAGTATGTAGATGTACATGAAGAGAGGGAAAAAGTGTTATTAAAATTATTTATGCGCCTAATGGAACCGGGTGTATGGAATTCCTTTCACATTTGAAAGTCACATTTGGAGTATAGACTTGACCAAATCGAAAAGATTATTGAGGAGTACCACCCCCAAGTTTCCCCTCTTAAGGTGGGTAGGCCACCCGCAATACCGCAACCCCTCTGCCTCTCGGAAAAGCCCTTCCCTGAGCTAATCCCAGCCACTGACAACAAGGCAAGTCCCACACGCAAGTGCTTTCTATGCACTAGAAAAAGAGATGCGCGAGGGAAAGTAATTCGAAGGGAAAGCAGGTATTATTGCCCAGATTGCGATGTAACGCTGTGTGTCTCACCATGTTTTAAAACTTATCAAATCAAATCTGTAAATATTAAACACTTGTATTAATTAATTTGGATACATGATAAGGTTAAAGAATTTTCAGTAAAAATATGTATTCATTACATTCTACTTCTAGCCGAGGTAAAAATGAATATCTCTCACTTTAATATATTGATATTATAAGGATTGAAGTTGTAATAATTAATAAAAATAAAGCTCAATGAAAAAAAAAACTTTTTTCCATCATTAACGTAGGTATAACTAATTTAAAAATGCAAAAAAAAAATATGATCCTTTTTGGAACCATTTCCTCAAAAAAATGCATCGGGGAAGGGGTTAATAATTGCTATACACTATTCAATGTAATTTTTATCAAACACAATGATACAAAAAACTGATTTTTGAAGTAACAGAAGTAATCTATGTAATTCATCCTTGAAAGTATTTATTTTAATGTGGGCTGATATGAAAATTGCACAGCTTACAGCAGAAATACGTTACATGAAGTATGAAAGACTTTTTGCGCTTTTCATTAAAATTTTAAGTTGAGTTGCAAAGTCACTTGCTAATTGTTACTGATGTTTACACAAAAATATCCAGCTGAAAATGTAGTGGTGTCTGCCTGTATGTTCGTAGCTGTTCTTCTTGAAAATACTTTACCGACTGACCTGAAATTTTGCAACATTTTTATTCTAAGGTGTGCAGTATAATATATTAGATAGGCCTCAGGGCCTCAAATTGGGCCCTTTGGTAGTCGTAAAATTTATCTAGACTAGAAATTTTTCACACAGGTAGATATAATATACTAAATATTGTGACGGTTTGAACTACGGTTGGTCGTAAAAGAAAAGACAGAGGAATTGTCTCCAAATTTGTTGGTAATGATTGTTGACTTGTATTGAGCGCGAGCGGCGCTTCGCGCTCAGCTGCCCGGCGGGAGTGCGAGTAAAGGTGGCGCTAGTTGCCTGGCCGAACAGCCGTGTGTTGTGGACAGAGGTTGAGGAGAACTGGTGTGAAACTCACGAATGCAGGTGGTTTTGGGAAGGACTCCCAAGAGAGAGGGAAGCCAAAGAGATAAGCGCAGCGAGCACATGGTGTGGCCCACGCGAGCTCTTCATTGAAGCGGTGGTAGGCAAAGCTGACCTCCCGTTTCCTGTGCAACAACCTTGGGGAGTACCATCAGCTCCTGGAGGAATTGTGATCCAGGCTGGAACCATTTCCCGTTAACCTTAAGTATTCAGAAATCTCCCTGTCCCCGGAGATTGGCTTCTCAATACCTTCCTTCTCTCATCCGCCCGAACCCTCCGAAGTGAAACAACGGGTGAAAGCAATTCACCGGCACGCGAGGAATCCTGCAATACCCTCAAGTCATTCATTTTGATGACTTACAATTTTGCTGATGTACATATAAGTATTCTCCCGTTCTTTGCTTGAAACACAAAAGATGAACGAGGAGCGTGTAAAGTCTATTTCATTATCTTGCCTTTGCGAGCAGTTCGGTGAATTTTCTGAGTGATTTTTTTGTATTATTTCATGTCATATTTTTCATCATTTCATTCGCCTTACTAGCCGACGTCTTCATCCCACATTAAGTTTTAAGTTCATTCTTAAGTCAAGTGTTAAAATAAATGGTGATTGTTCTAATGAAATCAACGTGGTCGCTCTTGTTAATTTCATTACGTATGAGACGAAACCTGTTCCGTCACATATAAATGGCGCCCAACACGCGGCTCGATTGGTAGAGTGTATTATACGCAGAATAACATTTAAAGACCACCTGAGACCCTGCGACCCGATTAAAAGTGTAAGAACATTTATTTTTGTAAAGTCAGAATTCATTTTGTTCGTGGTGATTTTGAATGTTTGAATCGTTTCACCGGTTTCTTGTTAAGAGAGTTTTGCGAAGTCCTATTTCCTTTTTTGTGTCGACAGCATTTTTCGTCTTGCGGTGTGTTCAACTTAGCAAATTTTCTGGTGGTTTCATTTCATACTCATGAATTATCTCAATTAGAATCAACTATGGAGTGATCCGATAAGCAATCGCCTGCTTTCACTCACTATTGGGAGGCTAGGAATGATACCGACGATTCCGATGGATGCTTCGTTCCGATATGGAAGGACTTGTGGGCACATTCCAGAGCATGCTATTGAGCACGCCTGATGCGGAGGTTAGTGAATCAAACGTCACTCAGGGGGTAGGTGACTGCGGAGGCGAGCCCAGCCAAACGGCATCACGCGAAGAACCTATAAGTACTCTTTTGTCCATTATGCAGGGGATAAAAGCAAGTAATGAATCGATGCCGCAGGAGATAAAAGCAATTAATGAATCATTGCACCGGGAAATGAATGGCGTTAATTTAGAAATGAAAGCTGATAACAAGCGGGTACAAGCGGGAATAAAAAAAATTCATGACAATTTCTGTAATGAGATCTCGCGAATTAATGACAAACTTGATGAAGTTGAAACTAAATGCGCTCACAAAATAACTGAGGTGGCTCAACATGTTCGTAATGAATGTCGGGGGTTAGTTCAGACTGAAGTGGAAAATCTAAAGGTTCGGATGGAAAACTTAGAACGTTCATACGATAATGCCGAGGTGCAAGAGGAACGATTGAAATTGATTGAAGTTGAAATGGCCGCATTAAAAGCCAAAGAACCGGCCACAGTGGCCTCAACAGTTTCCACACAAGCGATAAAAATGCGTTTTTTCAGCTAATAGTCATGAACATCCTATAGCTTTCATGAAAGAAGTGGAGAATTACTTTTCACTGGTGACTGTTCCTCCAACTTTGCTATCACGTTTGTTATATCAGATGTTAGATAGAAACACAAAGACGTGAGGAAACGGGCTGTTACCATTCCCTTCTACGCTATTAGAATTCAAACAGAAATTCTTGGCAAATAATTGGGATGCGGATACGCAGTAGTTACCATATGAAGGTGACGACGAGTAGATATACCAAAAGTACGTCGGGTACCATGAAGCAATTCGCCACGGAGAAATTAGCCCAAGCACGCCTGTGTTCTCCACCCTTGAACGAGTCAGAAATTCAACATGCATTGATCAGACAATTTCCCCTGAATGTTCAGAACTTGTTAAAATCGGCCGACAAATTATCTCTCGATCGATTACTGGTATTATTGGGTTTGTATGATCAATCATTTGAATCATCAACGGCTACGAGTGGTAATAATAATCATTCAAGTCAGCCGCATAATAATGCAAAACAAAATACGTATGAAAGAAATCCGCGAATCAATACAATTCAGCACAAAGGTAGACCCCAAAGACGTAACCAAGATTCCGATGGACTCTAAATCATCAGCCACGTGCAGGAGGGTGTAAGAGTGGAACTCAACTAGATGGGACTTTGAAAGAGGAGAACGAGGAAACATTAAACTCTCGGCGTCTGGTTTGATTAGCCTCCGCGAGCCAGGCGGTGGATTGGAGTTGGAGGTGTTATCCGAGATAATTTCCACGTGCGAGGTCGACGTGGATCTTTGGGAAGGGGAAGAGAGAAATAATGCTCTGTACAAAAGACAAGTAAGTCCTATAGTTGAGTGCTTGACAAATGGAATTCCGGGAAAGGCTCTGTTAGACACGGGCAGTGAAATTTCCACTGTGTCTGTTGAGTTTTATGATAACTTGAGGTCAACAGGGGTGATCCCTTCATTTCCCATAAATCGGTTGTGTATCATTTGTGCTGACGGCCTTAAGTCATTGCCTGTCTCTCAACAAATCCTACTCCCTTTTTTGATTGAGGGTAAGGAATTCGAAGTAGTTTGTCTTGTGATCAAGCATTTGATCAGGCCCTTGATTCTTGGAGTCTATTTTCTCGCCGATAATAAAATTATTATTGACTTTCTCGACAATACAATAAAGGTTCCCCGAACGAATTCTACAGTTTTATCTATTCCGCTAGGGTTTCATCAAACGAGAGACAAAGAGGTATTACCCATGACGTGTGAAACGTACGCCGAGGAGATAAGAGAGCGTGGTAGGCAAGTTGACTCAGTTGACCCCTGAGGAAAAAAATTTCATTACGTCAACTACTAAATGAATTTGAGTCACTGTTTTCCACGACTCTCTAACGATCGCCCGTTTGCCCTGAAATCTTATCCGTTCCAGTTTGCACATAGAGAGCCAGTCAAGAAAAAGATAGACGAAATGCTCGCTCACGGCATCATTAGGAAAGAGAAAACTGCGTATATTAATCTAATGACTAATATGTTTAGTAGTACTCTTTTAGTAGTTAAGAAAAAGGATGGTTCTGTACGCCTCTGTTTAGACGATCGGCACCTCAATAGTATTACAGTACCAGAGAATGACATTCCTCCTAGAATTGATGAAATATTACAAACTTTACACGAAAAAAATTATTTTACATGTATAGATTTTACCACTTCTTATCATCAGGTGGAATTGCACCCGGATGACCAAAAGTATACCGGTTTTGTATATAACTCATGTAGTTATGTGTTTCAACGTGCCGCGTTCGGCTTAAAGAATAGCGGTGCCACATTGATCCAGTGCCTAGACGATGTTCTTGGTTCCGAGTTTCGTGATTTTCTAACGACCTATGTCGGTTAAAAATTTTTTTTTCACGATAACTCTTAAAGGTTCAAAATTACGAAACTCGATAATAGGAAGTGCCGATTTTTTGGTCCCACTGACTTCGTAGTATTGAGTTTCTACTGTATTCAGGGAAGTTTTATAGCTTCCCCAATTTCATAATATCGGCACTATGGAGAGAAAGAGCCTGTGTGGACAATGAGTATGCAACTTTATCAATCAAAAGAAGGAAATATTATTCCCCACTCCCCAAAAATGAATGTACCATGCCAAAAAGTAAGAAAATGTTGAAAGGGTTGTTTTGAAAAGAAAAAGATAGGTAACCATCACACATTCTCAAATGTGCCGTAGGGTAACTACTTCTCATGAAGACTGCTAAGGAAATCCCCATTTTATTTTAGTCATGTACCTAATAAAACCTTTAAGTATTTAGATTTATAGTGATTAAAATCTATATCACAGTATTGAAGTATTTTTAATTGGAAAACTGTGTGTAAAACGAATTCAATTTAATTTTTTTCTGATTTAATTGCCCTAGAGAAATATATATTAATTTTTATCGATTTTTCAAACCCCTAACCTCTTCTGTCCATGAATCTCCTTGGGGACATAGCAGTCCATTCATACTGTGTTAGGTGATTTAGAAGTAGTCCCCTGGCCATGTCGGGGCTTTCCTTGGAAAAATACTGGGTGGTCCCATTGGACCGCCATAGCCACAATGGAATTTTTCACACGTCCAAATGGACCGCCATGGTGCTTAACACATTCAATGCGGAGCACGTCAATAGACGTGCTCCTGGCTACACCGACTGACGGAGCACGTCAATTGATGTGGTCGTTCCATTCCGAAGCCCTTTAAATTTTTTAAGCAGATTTTGACAACTTTCATGAAAATCGGGCCCCCATTGAATGTGTTAACCTTGTAAGTACAAGCATAGAAAAAAAAGATCTGCACCAATGGCAAGTTTAGGATGGTTCGATCGATTTTAGGAGTATTGCAACTTCTACAGCTTAAAAATGACAGGGGAGGCCTTTGTGGCACCCAGAAATGCTACTGAAATTTTTTAGATGTTTTTGAAAAAATTGTAGAAGAAGGAAGCTACAGTTTCAAGTACCTATGTTATAAACATAGACGAAACTGGTCACAGAAGAGAATGCAAAACAGAACACATTTACTCCTCAGGACAAAAAAGTTGCTTCAGGATTTAAGAGAGAGCATTGCACCCTTGTGCTGGGCAAAAGTGCAGATGGTGACCTTAAGTTAAAACCCTCATGGCATATCACTGTGTAAACTCCAGTGCTTTGCAAAATCATTTGAAAGAGAAGCAACCAATGATTTGGCACTCCCCTAAGAAAACCTCGGTTACATGAGGTCTGAGTTCAGATAATTCAAAAACCGTCTTCATCAAGACTCTCAAGACTACTGTGCAAAAAGTAATTAGGGTTTTAAGGTCTAAGTAGTTCTAGTAAATCTAAGTCGTGTTTTTACCTCCTAACACTATGCCCGTAACCCAACCTATGGATCAAGGTTATCGCCACATTAAGCACACCACGCACTGAGAACCTTCTCCAAATAAATTGAAGAGACATGTTGATGGCCAATCAGTGAAGGCCTTTAAAAATTAATGAAAGTTTCCACAGAGATGGAATAGGCATGGCTAACTTTCCTCCACATCGATACATCTTCGTACGACAGTTTCACCGGCGTTTCAGCAGGCATCGTCAGGTATGAACCTTCATACCTGAAGACGCCTGCTGAAATGCTGGCAAAACTGTCGTACGAAGATGTATCGATGTGGAGGACATCCCAGAAAATAAGCAATGCCTTTCGTTTAAAACTCAGTATCAAACAAGCTATTGAGGCTTGGCCCGCAGTGCCATTATCCTACATGATCAGTGCATGGAAGAATTTATGTACCAATGTGTACACTTCGGGAGCTTAGACATAAATGAAAATGTTTCTATCTTTAAAGCTGAAATCCTCAATTACTCCATGACAGCTGGCATTGAAAATGTGAATGAGAAACATATTGAAGATCAGCTGGATGCCCACCATTAACTGAACACAGAGAGAGAGATACTAATTGACTCTTCATGGGAAAGTCTGGATGTTTCTAGTGATGCAGCAATTCCTCAAGAATATGGACCACATGTCCATTCTCTGACAAAATAATAGTGATTTTATAGGTGAAGTCCTCAAATTTTTCAAAGATCATGACCATGATGAACTCAGTAGTTTCGAAGTACTGAGAGATTTCAATGCTGCTATTGGATGCCAGAGAAAAATATACAAGGAAAATAACTGCAGAGCAAAGCAGATTTCTTGTGAGAAAAAGAGATGATCTATTCCCTGAAGTGATACAAGTGTGATAGGTCACTACAGCCTAACCTCTAAGTTCAGGACAGAAAATACTTCTCCCACCATCCCTCTGATGAAACAGGGCTACACCATCACGTCAGGTTTTTCCAATGAATGCAAAGGGAGGAATATTGCCAGCCAGGTGAAGGAGCACAAGGCATGCCTTAATACGTACCACTCACATCGTCTCCAAATAACATTTCATAAAACATTCACTTGAAAATTGACAAGCGAATTTACTCCACGTTATAGATAAAGTAAGTGATTTGTAATGTAACGTAAGTTATGCTTGGAAAAAAAGGGACTGAAAAATGGACGGAGGCATTGGAGATGATTATTCATGTCAATTCAAACACATGTCAATTTCTTAAACATGCATATCTCTTACATTCCCCATTCTACACTACTCTTCCAGCCCTAATCCCTCCTTCTAAAGTTTGGTGAGGTGCAACAGTGTTCTGCAATGGAGCTTTGAAAATTGGAAAAAAAGAAGCAATCAGCAAGCAGATGGAGAGCTAATGCCACAGCTGCAACAGCAGTGCCAGTGCTAAAGAGTGTACAGGGAGGGGAGGTGACAGGGAGGATAATGACAGTATGCCTGTTACCCCACTTCAGCATCCTCACTGCCATTCCCACCGCTTCATCATCTCCCAAGCCTGTTAGGGTTTTCTCCAATTCTCAAAGGTTTATTGCCGAAAAACTATCACTCCCTTGCAAACGTTTCTGTGGATAACTCACCCAGAATCAGGCCAGGCAGGAATTGTCTGCCTTCCCAGTGATGTGTTGACGCAATATTATTTAAACTAATTTTTGAACACATTCCTTTATCACACGAAAACTTTTGTTTTTACTTTGTAGGCAACTTAAATTATCTGCAGTTTTTATTGTTTTTTTCTCGTCAAAATTAGAGTAAAATAAATATGTATTTATTTTCAAATTCAAACTTGGCCCATTACATCATCACCTTACATTACCATATTTTATAACAGACATAACACTAAGTATTCTGGAGGTGTATTATTCTGGGTAACGTTTCCTATTAGTTCTAAGTTTTATTATTCAGCGTGATTAACTTTTATTAAAAAATTCCATCATTACTGGTTGGATTTTGATCATTGTAAATAATGTTGCGTTTACGCAACGATGGGACTTCTCAGGTAGACCTCGTGGCATTTCTCTAAGCAGATAGTAGCTCGTCAAAATGGCCTATAAAATGGACAATGTAGTCTTGGGGAGGCACTTATGCTACATTATAGGTATTAAACATTAGTGAGTATTCGAGGTTACAAACAAATGGAATCACAGATTCCACGAGGAATATCTGTACGAATTTTCAGGTGCAACATTTTGCTACGTAAAATTATTAGATAAGAGTCAAATTGTTGCGCGCCCATGGGCAAACGGCAGGGTCTTTCCAATGACGTTGGTTTGGAAGTGTTACTTTGTAGAAATTGAGCTCAGCATTTGATGTTTCCATTTTTAAAGACGAGAGAAACATTTCATGAATTTGAAGTTGAGAAATATATCAGTTGAGGCGAGGCTATGTCAGATGGTGGTGGTCCTTTAGTTGCTGCTTGGTGTTTGCTCGGTGCAGTCGTAAGTGCTTGCTATTCTCCATTAACACCCTTAGATGATGAAAGGTTTATAATGTTGTATTAATAGGGTGTAAATCATTTTAACAGTCCCCTGAAATTTCTCTTTATTGATCTTTTTCTAGTAATTTGATGAAATAAACATCAATGTTTGGTGCTCAACTTATAGCGACAATTCTTATCTGGCAATTTTATCCAGAGGAAAAGTGAGGCACTTATACTTTAAGCCTTCGCCATAGAAGTATATTTTGGAAGGCACATTAAGAAGGTAAATGTAGAATGTTATCAAACGAGCGAGGTAGAGTATAAGGTATTCTAAACTTGGGAACTACACAGTGGATTGCTTCTTTCTTAAATATTTCAGAGATGGGTGATTTCAGGAGATATAATACAGCCGATGAAATACAGAATGCACTGGAAGAAGTTAGCAAGGAAAATAGTGAGTTGATGAGGTGATATTGCCCCCGAAAGTCAGTGAACTTATTGACGAGGAAAACATTGATTATGGGGAGACAGTCATAAATGGTGGCGGTATTCGACTGCCCTCGGACATTTCAGGGACTTTCGAGATACATTCAAACGCACTACAACGCAAGTCAGAGTATATTCTCGCAACGTCTCAAAATAATTTATCCATTGTAAGCGCCCACCCAGGGAAAAGATGCAAGAAGCATACGGTTTCACCTAAATGGGAAAAAATAGAAGCTACTTCAGTTCTAACCCCAAATTTCTGTGAGAAAAAAGCAACAAAGCACTTGTGCTCAATATGGAAGTCATTCGCCAATTAAGATCTTTTACTTATTTCTCAGTAAAGAATTTCTTGAATTAGTTTTGAATTATTCGAATAAGTAAGCAGAGGACATTAATAATCATATTTTCACTTTGAGCAAGGAAGATTTTAAAAAAATTCATTCGAATCCTAATATTGTCGGGGTACCACATGTTACCGTGCACTAAGTTGTACTGGACTAGACAAGAGGATGTCCCAATTGCGAGGCAATGCATGACTCAGAATAGATTTGATGAAATTAAAAAATATCTACATCTCTCAGATAATTCTCAGCTAGACAAAAATGACCTAATTTCGAAACTCAGGCCTTTTCTCAAATGACTGAACAAACTATTCATTTAATTTAGGATATTTTCGGAGAAGCTGTTTATTGATTTGCAAATGGTTCCGTATTTTTGGCAGCATTCGGCTAAAATGTCCATCCGAGGGAAACCAATTAGATTTGGTTTTAAACTGTGGTGCCTGGCATCATCAAAAGGCTAGCTCTATCAGACATATGGAGGGGCTGAACCAGGAAGTATTAAATCTTTAGGGCTAAGAGAAAGGATTGTTCTAAATTTATTGAATTTTTGTAATTCCCCAAAAAATCATGCAGTGCAGTTTGATAGTTTCTTCATAAGTTACAGTTTATTAGCAACTCGAAGTGCCAAAGGGGTCATTCCATACCATTTCACCAGATTTAAGAAAAAGTTGTTGCGGCACCATTTCAGAAAAAATTCTAATTTTGCACACTTACTACTACATGTCTGTTGTGCACAAAACCAATTTTTGTTTATTTTTTTTCCATGACCTCAAGGACTTACAGGCCCGTGAAGGTCACAGCTCGTTGTAAAAATGACACTTTCAGCGAGTATTGGTAATTATAGTTACTCGAAAACTACAAGATGTAGGAGAATGATTCAAATACCAGATTAATCATCACAAATTGAGCTTTCGTTTGACATAGTTTTTAATAACCTCACTATATAATATCTATGAGAATGATGAGTACAAAGTTTTGATACAAATCACGGTTTTTTACAACTTTTGCTATTTTTTTTCAAACAGAAGGGTTGTGATCACAAGGTTTATATTTTTTTAATAGTATGTTTGGATTCCATAGTAAATGTCTGTTGGAAAAAAGTTGTGTGTTTGTTAAGCCTCTAGCTGTTACAAGCTTCGAAAAATAGGAAAATTTACCATTTTTGGGCCCCAGTATCTCTGGTGGGGGACCTTTTAAAAATTAGACATCTTCAATATGATAAGCTATGATCCTATAAAGAATGCCCTAAAAATTTGGAGCATGTGTTTTTCCTCGTTTGGAAGTTACATTACACTGAAGTTACAAAAGATTTACTCTCGCCGACTGTGTAGAAGCAATGTACAGATTGGTGCATATAATTAAATATTGCTTAAAATAAGTCCAATTCTGATGTATAATTAGCAAACCAGTTACCTATTCACTGTGTTGATAGTTGTAGATTTCAGTTTCAACTAGAAAAAATATGTAGGCCGACATTGGAACGTAGGCCAACTATTTATCCTGAAATGTTTTTCCACTGGACTTGCTGTAGAATTGTTATCAATGACTGTTTAGGTTGTTCACATAATAAAGGCTAAATGAGTGTCAACCTCTTTGTCAAGATATTAGACAGTTCTTGGCTCAGCAGTTCTTTAATATTATGCACTCGACCAGTTGCCGTTGATAATTCGAGCGGAGAAAGAACCCGTAATATATTTTCATTAGGTACATACGCCTTGTCTTTTTTGATAATTTGAATGCTGTGTTAGGTCCTGAAGGATGGAAGAAGTGCACAAAGTTGTCTCCTTCTTTAATGTCTATGATTTAAACAACTCCGAGCCACCACGTTGAGTTGTAAATACATGCCACATAATCATTTACCTTAATACTAAGTCATGTGTTCAATTTGAGTCTTGCTATTTGGACTTCTTCACAGATATTTGAATTAGATGTTACAAAGCATTTCATATTATCGCAATCAATCGGAATAAAGCAGTGTTTTTCTCGAGTGTTAAATCCTTAAGGCATTATCAAAACGATCACTCAACCATGTTTCTACCTCTGTGATCTCATTGCTTCTTACACACATAAATGTTATGCCATGGATATAGCATTACAAAATTCAAACATATCTTCTGGAGTCAAAATTTGATTGTCTTTTGTTCTCTGTAAACTGGCTTTAGAAACTAAACGTTTAACAGTTCCTCCTATACCATCACAAGGACCTTTTCCGTGTGATGTACCGAAAAAGTGTCACTGGGCTTCTAAGCCAAAAGCAGATCGATGATTACAAAGGTTATTGAAGTTTTTGTACTGGCTTCCTGCCCCATTGGAGTAATACAGAAGTTTAGAGACATAAGGGGCTATTTTCTTAATTTCAGGTATAAGGTATTTATGAAATGTATATACTGCTGGTGTAGTGTGCTTTAAATTATCACTTATCATGCAAATGCTTTTTGAAACAAGAATGCCATTATCTTTATAGTACAACACAAATGGATGCAAAGTAGCCTGATCATTCACCCAATGAAAACTCTGAATTTCATCTTGGATTAAAAATGTGAATATTTACAGGTATTCCAACTCTTAAGTTAATTAATAATTGTTCTTGTTCACTAAAATCACTTATGTTTTTAACATGTTTAGTAAATGGACCATATATATGTTTATGGCACTCTTCTAACAAAATTATTCCAACAGAACACTCCAATTTAATAAGTGACCTCCATGAGAAGAGCTAGACTAAATTCAAGTTCTCAGATAAAGAGTACAATGTTGCAGCTCAGTTTATAGCAAGGGAATTTCAGCCAGCCAGTCTGATGATCCCCTAATTGGGACTGGCTGGGTGAGATTCCCTTGCTATAAACTGACCTGCAACATTGTACTCTTAATCTGAGAACTTGAATTTAGTCTAGCTCTTTTCATGGAGGTCACTTGTTACAAAAACCAATCAGAGGGCAGGGTGCCACTTTAGGCAGAGAAATAGAGACATCAGAAAATTCCCTGAAGCTACCTACATAAACAAATCACTACCACAAATCTCTTGGGATATTGTTAAAAAAATAGATGTAAACTACACTTATGTTAAGATTGGTTTCTTATCAGCTTACTGTTAACAGAAATATTAAGAGAAAGTTCAGTGGAAAAATCAATGAAGACTGAATAGTTTGCCAATATTCAGCTTATGAGACATTTTTATTCTTAGTGAAACATGAAATTAACAACTCAACATATCGAATAGGTAACTGGTTTGCTAATTATACATCAGAATTGGACTTATTTTAAGCAATATTTAATTATATGCACCAATCTGTACATTGCTTCTACACAGTCGGCGAGAGTAAATCTTTTGTAACTTCAGTGTAATGTAACTTCCAAACGAGGAAAAACACATGCTCCAAATTTTTAGGGCATTCTTTATAGGATCATAGCTTATCATACTGAAAATGTCTAATTTTTAAAAGGTCCCCCACCGGAGATACCGGGGCCCAAAAATGGTAAATTTTCAACTTTTCCTATTTTTCGAAGCTTGTAACAGCTAGAGGCTTAACAAACACACAACTTTTTTCTAACAGACATTTACTATGGAATCCAAACATACTATTAAAAAAATATAAACCTTGTGATCACAACCCTTCTGTTTGAAAAAAAATAGCAAAAGTTGTAAAAAACAGTGATTTGTATCAAAACTTTGTACTCATCATTCTCATAGATATTATATAGTGAGGTTATTAAAAACTATGTCAAACGAAAGCTCAATTTGTGATGATTAATCTGGTATTTGAATCATTCTCCTACATCTTGTAGTTTTCGAGTAACTATAATTACCAATACTCGCTGAAAGTGTCATTTTTACAACGCGCTGTGACCTTCACGGGCCTGTAAGTCCTTGAGGTCATGGAAAAAAAATAAACAAAAATTGGTTTTGTGCACCACAGACATGTAGTAGTAAGTGTGCTAAATTAGAATTTTTTCTGAAATGGTGCCGCAACAAGTGTTCGGTGAATTGGCATGGAATGACCCAAAGGCTATTATGCGACAGGGATAGTCAGAGAAAGTCGAACAGAAAACTGCCAACTCGTGTCTTCCAGTGAGTTATCTAAGAAACCGAAGGGGGATTTTGACTATTCGTTTGACAAGTCAAAACATATTCTCCTCGTTCGATGGCATGATAATTCCATCGTCACTGTTACTTCAAACTTTGGGAATATAGAACCATTAGTAAGGGTGAAAAGGTATAACCGGAGACTGAAAAAGAGTGAACTGATTCCACAACCTGTCATCCATGACTACAATCAAGGAATAGGAGGGGTAGATTTACACGATAATTCTATTGCATGCTATCGCATTCAGATTAGGGGCAAAAAATGGTGGTGGCCTCTTTTCATAAATGGACTGGATAGTGCAATGGTATATGCGTGGTGATTTTTACACCCTGGTCACAGGCGAAATTAATCCTCAGACTTCCGGGCTGAAATCATAAGAATTTAAACAATAGAGAAACAATATTTGTCTAAAATTAATATATGATTTAGCAACATTTCTGACTTTAGAAGCAATCCGCTACGACAGTGCATCTCATTTCTCAAACTCCTCCATTTAGGATCACGCCTCCCTATTTCATGACCACCCCTCTTCACGACCACTTTTCAGCTATACGACCATTGGTCCCCTAAAACAGGTTTCACCATATATGCTGCAGCTCTAGGGCAGCGTCTTTCAATTGAATTCGTGGATAAAATTTCAGAAGTGAGCCTAAAGATGAGCCATAACAATACAAGGCAAAGAAACGTTTGAAATAATCTACGCCAAATTAAGAACATCTCACCGTCCGAGCTCCAGTCTTCTTGCCCAGATAGTCTTGAATCTGAGAGCCATTAAGCATCTGATCCAGCTCAAATGCCGTATAATTGTAGCCCAGGGTAGAGAATAGCTAAAGGGACAACAGAAATGACAATTACTAAAATAATCTCATGAATTGTATTTGCTGGGCACATGTCAAAATTTGAAACAAACCTCTTTCACTTCATCACAGTATGGGCAGGTGGATTTAGAGAACAGCACCACTTTATCTCCTTTGATCTTCTCCTCCACAAATTTCTCAATGTTGACGTCTCCCATGAAAATACTGAAAATTAAGAGAGATGATTAGCTAGGCATTTGAATAAATTTGCAGAAAAATTGAGTGATTGGGAAAGATTAGTTCATACTCAATTTGATTAACACATTTAGTCCTACACAGTCATCTTCATGTCGATTCTAGCTATGATACTCACATAGTTTCACTCAGCATCTACAAGACTCTGAGAAAGCAATCAATTCAATGACAATTCCCCTTTCCAAAACATTCCAAGGCAATAAACTCGATTTTGAATAACAATTATAAAAATGTAGGTATACATTGCAAATGGGCACAAGGCAAATTGTCATCTTACTAGAATATAAATTTACTTGCAGTTTTAACTTGAAGTAATATACAGTATATTTTGCTTTAAATTAAAACTATTAATATTTATTGAAAATTCACACATTAAAAACTCCTAACAAATTAGGACACCAAAGAAGAATCAACTAGAAGTGAATTTAAATATAACATTTTGTAATGAAAATGCTTCCATGAGATACCTTCCACTAGAACTTCAAAATAAACCAATAATGACATCATAATGGAATTATAGGTGAGCTTTCGTCCCGCCAGCGTTTTCGCGAATTTCACCCACTTTTAAATAAAAATAAATCAATTAATCACAAAATGCTATGGTGCATGGCCACTGTGCCAACCTATGCATTTCAGTGGTATGACTGGGGAAATCACATTTCTGCATAATCACAAAGTTTTTTATTATTCCACTAATAACAATATAATCCAGGTTTAAACATTACACATATTGATAATGATGAAATATCTATACGCCAACACTTAAAAATAGGGATATATGCCAAAAGAACTGATTTGAGCAATCATATCAACGAATATCGGGTGAAAAACTAGTTAAGCAGGCCGAATATACGTAATCCCAACAGAAATATTTACTACATAGATGATAACGAAATATTCATAGGCTAACACTTACCAAGATTGGTATTTTCGACTGTAAAGGAAAACCGCAGATCACCGTCAATCAACCAGCAGCACAAACGTCTTCAACGATCCACACCTGATTTCAAAAGTGTTTCTAAAATTTCGCTAGAACGGCCAAGAGAAAAAGGGTAGAGCCGTAATCGCGGTTGCCTTGGTTCAGTAGAGTTAGCCGAAGTATAATCAATGCGTCTTCGATGGTTTTCGAAGGCAACTTGAGCAAGAACACAATTTCATAGCAAGCCAAATTTCACGTGGTACACAGGAAATATCGTTACTTTTTTGGCGCTGATTATCGTCATTTGTTTGGCGCTGGGGTTCGTGGTGGTGGAAAACCGCATTTTTCAAAATCTCAAGTTTTCGTCACCGCTTCTAGTATATAGAATTTTTTAATATTTTAAAATTTATGAGTCATACTTGCTTATAAGGTCGATTAATATTTGACCACGGCGAGAGTCACAATCATTCCTATGCATATTCATTTAGCACATTTATTGTGGAGACAAATATATTCAATGGGGACAGGAAAAGGTCAGGCAAGCTTTGCTTATGGAGAAGAAATATCCGCACCTTAATTTACACCCAAAAGAAGGTACTTAGGCACCCAAAGGAAGGGAGAGGGGATGGGTGGTTAACACATTCAATGCAGAGCACGTCAATAGACGTGCTCCTGGCTACATCAACTGACGGAGCACGTCAATTGATGTGGTCATTCCATTCCGAAGCCCTTTAAATTTTTTTAAGCCGATTTTGACGACTTTAATGAAAATCGGGCCCGCATTGAATGTGTTAAGGTTGTTCTACCGTAAAATGACTTAAATGCCATTTTATTTATATTCTGTCTACTTGTAGAAAAAGTTGTCCTCTATCTGATATGAACAACAAAATAATACCTTTCCACGCACTATTTTATTCTATAATTGAAGTTGAAATAACATGGTGTTCAATGGGGGAAGGAGAGAAACACGGGGAAAAATAGTATTTTTCCATAAAATATAAATGACATTTTCGTGGAAAAATATTAATAAGAAGGAAATAATTCAGAGAAATTGAATAAAAATAAAATACAGGCATCTTACCACCTTATTTATTATAGTTATTGAAGAATTAATGCCGTCATTGAAGTCAAAATGCGGTAATTCATAGGAAATTGCACTCCTATGGCTGGAAAAAAGTGCTCATTAAAATACATTCGTGAAATAATCTGTATATGTTGTACCTTACTATTGGGTTTATATAGGTAATATATAGGTAATGCATTTCATAAGCAAAAGCAGGATTTCTTGGACAAAATATAAAAAATGTGGAATTTAGTAATTGTTTTAACTCTCACAGTCACGGCGAAATCTCCTTAAGAGAGAGGGAGTGCAGGACTGGAAGCTGATCTGCATGTGTGAGATGAATTAATGAATAAAGAAAGCAGAAAATAAGTGTTAATAATTTATAAACACTGTCCGACGCTACACAACATTACCTAGTAATAGAGAGTGGTGGCCAGTTTTTTAATACCAGTGAGTCGCCAGGTGTTTTCATAATAGAGGCAATTGACACCACCGTGCTCAGTGGGAGATACCCTTAAAAGGAGTACTCCAGGGCAATTCGGGTAAAGATCCAGGCTAACTCATCTCAGGAGGAAAGATGGAATTCTACTGTGAATCATTAGAGCCAGGGGTTTTATGTTTGCGGAACCTTTGAAGTGCCATGCTAAATTCTCCTCGAGTGAAATCCTGGTTCAAAAGGGCTTGCTCATCATCAATTAGGGACATCAGCATATCTAGGATCAGGCTGAATAACCATAGCCGGTTGGTCCTCGCTCTAATACTGATTGGCAAAGTATGTATTTGCATACAATTGCACATTAATTGTTGGGTATAATTCCAAGGAGTTCTATTTCGGTGAAAATTAATTTCACAAAGTGGTGAACACAGCAGCAGAAATGTTATCTGAATGTTTGTTGGTAGCTAGAGTACCTATAACTGCCCATGACTTGATGGAAATTCTGCAGTTTATACAAAGGGTGATAACTTCCCTGCAATAACATATGAAAACATTTTCTTTTCTCCCAAAACAAATACATGGTTGTTACAAAATTTTGAATTTTTTTAAATCCCTGACTTTTCCAGGTTTTCCGAGTGTTTCGCAAATTTTCCTGGCCTTTTCAAAAATTAATAGTATAAGTAAAACAACAAAATTAGGTAGCCGTAATTATCCTGTGGGGACGAGATGTGTTTTTGATACAAGATACTACCTTCCTCCATACATAACTAACGTTTCCTTATGCCTTTATCACTGCTTAGTATTTTAAAGGAAAATTTAAGTTAAAAGGAATTCTTGATAACTGGTGAAATTGCTCTTTAATAATAGGTATTTTAAAATTACATGACAATGTGAAATCCAGATGGCTTAAAAATCCCACAACTTTAAGTCATTGTGAATGTTCTAAGAGACTTCCGAAAATACCACAAAAAGATTTAAAGAAGAACAAGTAAGAAATGAGTGAAATTTAAATAAATAAATTATTTGTTCATACTGTTGCAACAATATGTGAGAAGGAAATCTGCTTCTGCATCAAGAGGGCCATGGAAAGAAAATTCAGAGGGAAAAAACATTGGCAAATCATCCATCAAAGATGTGGCGAAAAACAAAAAAATATTAAATCTAAATTAGTAGTAGTAGTAGTATTTTGGTTTAACGTGCTTCGACGGCTAAGGTCATTTCGCATCTGCCTGCCACGTGCAGACAGGGGCAACAGCACTCTGATGAATAGGAGGATCACCCCTCCAAACTCGAGCCGAGCCCAACAATGCTCAACTTTGGCGACTGATCGGGAACCGGTGTTTCCATCGTGGCAAGCCGTTACCCTCAATCTATATTAGATATTTGAAATTTCAATGAAATGAACTTGTACCATGGGAATTTTTACAGAGTTAATTTCAGAATATGTTTTTCATTTACTTGTCTATGCTTGAGGGTGACAGCATAGTGAATGCTAAAAATGAAATAAAACATCCTGCCTTGCCAAAGGAGACTCTCAGCCTTTCTTTGCAGAAAGATTTCCAATAGAAAGGAGAGGAATATGGCATGGAGCACTTAAATAACCCTCTGCCATCCCACGCTGACCTTCGGTCACGAGGCTATGGGGTCACTCTGATTGTGGATGGGCCTTCTGGCTCCATTGCACTGGTTTTGAGCAAGCAACGCTTGTTCTTTGGGACAACCTATGGGGAGGATAGGTACAAGATGAAATGAGGGACAAGATGATGAATGAATATGAAATATTTTGCCCCTGCAATGTCATGTAATGTAAGAAAAAGCATAACGGTACCTACTGTAGAATAGTGAGATGTACTTAACATGAAAATTCTTTATACGTACAAAAAATTGCCATTGTTAAAAAAATACACTTTAGAAAAGAATGCCCTTGCATGGCAATCTGACTTCAATTAGGCAAATGGAGGTATAATTGAGGCATTGTGTAGCGGCAGACAAAACTAAGACTCTCGCTCTGTGGTTGTCAAGGAGTTTGCATCCCTGCCACCTGGGGGAAGCGAAGGTGCCGGTGAAGCAAGAGGGGCAGTACCGGCCCGACCACCGAACGGAGCGTCCGCCATTTCTCTTTCTTCTGCACTTTCTCTATTACTGTGCCACTACTGTAGTGACACGAATCAAAAGCCATGTCGCTCTTAGGACTACTCTACCGGTTCACAGATATCACTAGTACTAAGGCACTCCAATCCTACTTCTCCTCCACAGTTCTTCCGGTGATCACCTATTGCTCCCCTATTTGGTCAATGTCTGCTCCCACTAGTCTTGCCACCCTTAACAGTGTTACAACCTTTTTTGCAAAAATTGTAAAATATAGAAACCCAAATCTCCGCAAGACACCTACTAGCGCAGTTTTACCCTCTTTATCCCTCCCTAGTCTCTCCCGTCTCCGACTTCAATCAGATATAAAATTCATTTACAATGCCCTTAACTCCCACTTCGACAGTCCTGATATTGTTTCCTTCCTCATCATCAGGGTGATATTGATCCGTTTTCTTTGACAGTTAAAAATTTTACTCACCTGGCATCAACATATTTAACGCATGAATGATTATATATCTGGATAAATGTTTGTTTCGTTGTTTGTTCTATTTAAAATTGTAACTATTAATTTATATATTAATTTTTAGTTGTTATAAGTGCACTATAAATTGGCAGTCTTGCTGTATGTGTACCACTTTATTAAAATAAATAAATAAATAACTGACAAAACAGTAAATCACCTTCGTGTGGATGGCTGTGTAGCATATGTTATTGAAGTGTAAACTTCTTTTGGCCCTTTGGGCACTTTTGGCATGGGGGAAAAAGAGCAAACTCGCGTCACGTACCGTCGGATTCTTCTTTCCGGGGCCCCGCTTAGCATGCCAAATGCAAACTCATCAGAACGTTCTCTCTGTAACAGATTAAGATGGAGTAGTGGTTAGAATTGTCGTACCGCGTACCCAAAGTCCCAAGATATATTCCTATTTATGGAGCTTTTTTTTTTGAGATTTTTTTTGGGAACAATTCTTGAAAATTTCTTTCAGGTTTTGTTCTGATCTTGTCAAAAAGTTTTTTTTTCCAACAAATTTGTGGGGGAAAAATGGTTTTTCATAAAAAATGGGTGTTTATGAGAATTTCTTTCAAAAATTTAACCTATGCACCTGATCTGCTATATCGAGAAATGTTATTAATTTGGAATTCTTTTGTACGCACGGAAATATGGACAAACGTCATGAAGGCAACGCAACTTGTGTTGAATCCCCAACGTTAGAAAATGCAGAAAGTGGAAGAGAGCGGCAAGAAGATCAAAAGGGTAATGAAACAACAGACGAAATGGGTGAGATTTTACAATTGACTAATTTAGCGGAAGGACAGGGAGATGAAAGAAAGAGGAAGTAAGCTGAAGATGACGGAAATTATCGTGCTAAAATAAAAGAATTGGGGAGAATTGATGCTGATCCCGAATCGGAAAAAACTAACATGGATCGGAAGAGAAAAAATGCTGAATATGCCAAAAATTACCGCGCAAGAAAGAAAGAATGAATTCATCAGAGTGCACAGGAAGCAGAAAACAAGAGGAAAAAAGCCGAATATGCCAGAAATTATCGTGCAAAGAAATAAGCTGATATCGAGAATAAAGATTGTGTAGGAAATGAAGATGCTGCTCATAGAAAGAGCCTAGATAAAATTTGTTCTAAAAATTACCGGGAGAGACAAGGGACCGATGATTTACTACAAACTATGGAAATGACAGATTGCCAAATAGCGGGGCCCTCCAAAAAACTATCATTCATTCCCAAGAGAGATCATATAATTATTTTAGTGGGTGTCTGAGACCCACACATTGCTTACTGGGGTATCCACAGCTTTGGTTTTCTCTGGAATGTCTCGGAACATGTCTACCTAGAATACCGGGGTCCCACTGCACTATGTTTAGAGATGGGCCACTCTGAAAATTACCTTCGTAATTTTCGTAAATTACCGTGGTATTTTTCGTAATTTACCTAAACGTCCCTTGCAAACTACCGTAATTTTCTAGATAATTCACCTATGTTTGAGATAATTTTTCATACAGATAATTCCCAACATGTTCTTTTAAGCCAAGTTCACATTTCCTTCATGTTTAATTATAAGTTGAGGCATGTACAACTCATTTTTGGAATATTTTACTTAAATTATAACATTATAAGAGTAAAGCATTAGAATATTCTTCTTGAAAATTTCTCATACATTGACAAAAGAAAGCCAGATTGCGTATTGGATGTCACTGCAATGACATCCAATGGACATCCATTCATGGATGTCATTGACATCCATATGTAGAGATGGGCCACTCTGAAAATTACCTTGGTAATTTTCGTAAATTACCGTGGTATTTTTCGTAATTTACAGTGCCCATTCAAAATTACCGTAATTTTCGGTAATATTCTAGATAATTCACCCATGTTTGAGATAATTTTCCATACAGATAAGTTCCCAACATGTTCCTTTAATCCAAGTCCACATTTCCAACGTGTTTAATTTTTAATTGAGGCATGTACAACTCATTTTTGGCATATTTTACTTAAATTATAACATTATTGAGTAATTATTAGTAGAATATTCTTCTTGGAAAATTCTCATAATTTAACAAAAGAAAGCCAGATTGCATGTTGCTACCGTAGTTCTTTTTACAATTTTAAAAATATATAACAGATTATAATGTTACATTATAGGTATGGTTTAAACATCATATTCCCTTCCTTTTGCTATTGGCATTCTTATTTAACCATACATTTGCTGTTTAATACTTAAAACTAAAATTACTGGAAAATTACGGTAGTTTTTGAATATAACCGTAATTTACCGTGGTAATTTACCTCAGATGAAAATTAAGATAATATTCCCATCTCTACCCAGCCTCTGCAATGACATCCATTGGACATCCAATTGACGTCCATTCATGGATGTCATTGACATCCATGGACATCCATTTGACATCCCATGGACATCCTGTGCATGTCCAAATGTCCCAGTTGTGGACCTCCTTGGGATGGCCATTTTAGGCTCAGGCATGGATGTTGATAATTTGCCGGGACATCCATTGGATAACCTGGATGTCAGGGTAAATCCATGGATGTCCAGAAAATCCACTAACATCCATTTGGAAATTCCAATGGACTTCCTATGGTTGTCCACATGTTCTACTTATGTTGATCACATGGCCAATAATGGATGCCCATTTCAGGTCCCAGCTAGGATGTGGTATATTTTGCATGGTTTCTTAAGAATTGAAGCACATAGAGCTAGATGAGCATTAAGTTATGTTTAGAAATTAATAAAAAGTCTGATTGTTACCTATGCATTAAGAATGCATAATATTAATAATTACAGCAGTGGAATCAAAGGTACATGCAGCAACCATTAAAACAGGGGACACATACAAGGAAAAAGACAACAAAACCTGATTTTCAAACAAGCTTCAAGTTTGTATTAATTATTTCTTAAATTTACAATTTACATTTGTTTCAAATAACAAAAAATAAAGTGACAATGCTTTGAACATCATTTCATGTTCTCCTGCTGGCATCCTCAGGTGAAGGAGGATGCTAGCAGGAAAGCTGGTGAAACTATTGTAACGAAAGAATGCTGGTCTTATCTGTCCAACGCAGTGAAAACCTGCGATTGATCAATATGTTAAACGGTTAGAGTTAATTATTCCTGCTTCTTCTTAGTTTTTAGTCTATCATTAGAGTGTCTCAGCCAATCCCTAATGACTTTGTCTACCTCCTGTTTTGTAGACACAGGGAACTTGTCGAGAACTGCACCTATAAAGAAAATAAATCTTGAAAGTCATGCTTCTGAAATTCTAGTTTTTGCTTAGGCTTACATTCTGCTTTTACAATTTATTTAAATTTGAATAATCTTGGACAAGAATTTCACTCCCGCTGTTTCACTAGGTGCCATGGATTTTCCACATGACAGAGAAAATTTTAACGTATTGTAAGTGAAAAGTGGTTTAAAAATATAATGGCAAGAGTTACTTTGTCTTAGCAAATGCTGCACTTCTACCATTTTTCTTATAATACATGTTATTTCAATAGACATTTGATGATTTGGCAGAAAGTAACTAAAATTCTGTTTAAACAATACCAAAAGTGCTCATTATCATTTTGGCTATAAAAAAGCTACAACTCATTCAGTGAAACCATAGAATTGCTCCTAGAGTACATGTTTACAGCATATCTGTGTTGATTGTAAAACTTGCTTACAGCATATTGAATTATGTATCTGCGTCTCTCCTAACTTCATGTTCCCTTTGAGGCCATCAAGGCTCTAATTTTTTGCCAGAGAATCGACAAAAACTGCTCTTAAAGCCCTTCTGGTAGTATAATGGACAGAAGATCCCCCTATTCTTTTCAGAAAATTAATCTGTGGAATAAAAAGAATTAACATCATTAAAAGTTAACAACCAGGAAACAATCTTTAGCCCAAGCAATGCTTGTTTTCCAAGTGACGTGAAGCTGCTATGGAACTCTATTGAAACACCAATAATTTTTGCGACTGCCCTGAAAAACGATTTGATTCCCACCAATAGTTCCTAGTCACTTGCAAAACTTTTTACTTGAGTACCTACATTTAGTATTAAATCTGGAAAAGTATTTCTTTGGAAATAATATGGATATAATCTCAAAAGAAACTGAAATATTTCACTTCTTACAAATTATTTATCAAAATAGAATTAACAGTCTATCCCCAAATAGTTTTAAATAATGAAAAATTTCGTGTATTATTTATAGACAACATAAAAGAATTTCATTTTCATTTCTGATAGTCCCCGAGTTAATTTTTTCATAGTCCTTATTATTAGGCATCTGACTTGAAAATGTACTACTGTCTAAGTGCCTAGATGGGATCTTTTGAATGCAGGTAGAGAGTTCATAAATACTGCTAAAAGTTGAACTTACGAATTGTTTCCTGAGATTATCATTTTCTAAATCTGCAACAAAACTATGGAATTGTTCAATGGTCTGCAATGGGAGAGATTCAAAAAGTTCTTCTCTAGCTGCCTCCATATTCCTGCCAACTAATTCCTCCATCTTATCCATCATTTCCATTTGGTTTTGGAGAATGAGGTTTACTTTCCTTTCCATCTTCATTTGCCAATCTGTTTTAGGGTAATAGTTTCAGAGATTAGCAATGCAAATACTTTTGCATGTCATTCTCCTGAGTATTATCTCATTTTCTGACCTACCTAACTTGCAGCTCTCTCCTGATTCCTCCCCCTTCTGTTTTCCTCCAACATTAACACACTGTGTCCTAACCTTTCCTCGTTGTGTTTGGGAAAGTCTTATAGTTATCACTATGTTGCATAATTCATAATGGGTAACATTTTTTTCCAAGTAATATGATTTAATATAAAAAAATACATAGGAACTACATTTTGGAATGAAGAGAAACATGCTTGTCATGAGATTCTACTGCATTTGCAGTGACCAGCATGGCAATAGTATTGGTGCAGCCTATCCTCGATAACAGGAGCATCAGCGTAGCACATACATGTATCTTCATCACATTATTACACTACAAACCACATTTACAAAATCTGCTCTGTCATCATTTCACTAATACATACATTATTATTGAATGGGAGGAACTTCTACAATGTGTCTCATATATTGGAGTTACATTGTATTAACAGCCAATGTCTTGACTGACGTAGTCGTTGCGCAGTAGTGTTCTACGCAGGCGTGGTCGCGTCGCCTTGGTTGTTGGCGGGCTATCGGCGCACAGTCAGTCAAGTCCAGTGTTGTGTAAAGACGTGTACAGACGAGTGTAAGAAATAAAGCAAAGTAATTATCCACAGGCGTGAGTTTCTGGATTCATTATTTAAAACGATTACTAAATCATATTCCAAAGATTCTGGTAGGAAATGCATATCATTTTCCAAACTTCTGATGCCACTAGCAGACTATCATCTGCATCACATTATGTATGCCTTGAAATCAATCAAGTAAGAGCATAGTCATTCCGAGAATTTTGGTGTTATCCCCAGAACTTTGGACACTGCATAATTTTCACTTTATAAATTACCCATTAATAAGTTAGGAGAGTTTCATTCAGGAATCTCCAGTTTGTCTTCTCTATGTGATGTTGCCTTTATTCATACATCATTTTGATTTATCTTACCAAACCAAAGCATAGTAGCGGTAGTTCTGAGATATATTCACAGAAAATAGAGAGCAATATGCTCAGAGGGAAATAGACACAGACAATATCACAGCAATGAATTAGACAATCTCACTGCATGAAGTACAATCCCATGAGATTGTCTGAGATTGCTTAAGAGATTTTCTGAATTGAGATTACTTTTTCCGGGCATGTATTGTTGAAAAAAAAGTTTCAAAAATGTTCTTAGCCAAACCTATTCATTACAAATAATAAGTACAGTAGGTAGACAGTTTAAGATGGTAATCCATTCCATAGGTCCGATTGTAATGTGAATTCCATCGTAAAGTGAAACAGTACCTATATTACCGGACGACGGATTGGTTTAACTTGATCATCGCCAGTGCATTCAGTGATACACAATACAGTATAGGTACGAAATATACTGGAATGAAATGATTTAAAATGTTATTTAACCAATATTTAAATTTTAATAAGGTGTTGTAAATTGTCAACACATCGAATATCATTGCATGAATACTCAAGATGCTTGATTGACGTCATCAAGATGCAGTATATATACAAATGAGGCTTAGAATACTGAATGAATAACAAATTATGGGTGCAAAAAATTGTCAAAATGGGAAATATTAAAGGTCGTATGCAAAATCAGCGAGCTATGAAATTCCTAGCATGCAGATTGTAAAGTGAATCCATTGTAAAGTTAACCCATCATAAAGTGAACCCATTGAAAAGCAGGGGTCCACTGTACATAACATTATCTCATCCGAAAGTTGTGGTTGGTATGCATGAGAACGAATTCAATGCAATGAATAGTATGACTCAGAGATGATAAATAAATAAGTTTTTGTGATGGCAGCCATAGGTTCTTGATCACTATCATACTTTACATTGAAGAGCAAGATGAAAACGTGGATGGAACAACGATCAACAGAAGTTTTATCTAAAAAGATGAGTAATCACTAGACTTTCCACTTTGGCATTTGGACAAATCTTTCAACCAGCCAATCATGTGCCTTAGTTGTGGGAGACCATTTGAAGAGGAAGTGATATAGGTTGTAACGGAACGGTGCAGGAGCTTCATATTTTGCACGTGGGTTTTCACTAAGGAGGGCTTCCTCAAAAGTATGATACAGCTGGGCATCTTGCAGTGCTTCTGGCGCTGCCGGTCTTCCAGAGAACACAGCGGACAGATACTTTTGGTACCGCTCAAAGTATTCTCCATAAAAGTCTTTCTGCTCTTGATTCATAGCAGCTCTCATTTCCGCTGCATATTCACCCTGCTGGCCAGCTAGGTTGCTGCGCTGGGAGAAGGAGCCTGGAGGTGAGACAAAATGAATCATATTTACCATAGAATCAAAGCTCACCTGGCTAGCAATGGATGTATTCGGAAAAGTTTACAAGGCATTTTTAAATACCCACAAAGGGACATGCAATATTTGGAGATTCATCCAAAATGTCACTTTAAAAACTGATGGGAATTTAGAGGACTCTTTTCTGCTTATACATTCTGTGATGGATATTAAATGGATGGATTAGAAAATCTATGCAAATTTCTAAAAATACCTACTTAAAAGTGTGCCCTGATACCAGGGCCGGTCCTTGGCATTTTTCAAGTGTAAGCTAACTATAATTTTGACGCCCCCCTCCCCCCTTGTTCCCCCCCCACCTGCCACGAGAAATGCCCCAAGGAGGTAGGAGGGTGGTTCCTCCCCGAGAAAAAAATTGAAAATTAAGGCCTCATGAATAGAAATTTAGGAATATTTTTAGGTCTTCCAATAATCTTGGGGCTATAAGATATGAGCCTGAGTATCTGGACGACTGCATGAGTACTCGGATGAATACATGCGAATACCCAGGCATACACATACCTGGGTGCCTACTACACTGCCACAATGAAGACTGAAATACTTGGGTGAACACCATTGAACACCTTAATTGACTACGCCTGCGAATACCGATTAGGTACATGCATTGATGAATGCGACTATGCCATAATCAAAATTATTGCTTGTGTGTTTCTAGTATTCATTTCATTCAAGTATTCCACTCCAGCTGATTGGTAGGTTCTTGGACATTCCCCATTCTGCATCCCAACTTCATAGAAATTGTCTCGCTTTCCCTCCTTAGGATGGCCACTTATTATATCCCTCTTAAATTCTTCATATCTTCTACCTCCCCTTATTTCGTCCAGAATTCCTACCCTCCTCCTTCCTCTTCCACGCTTCCCCAGTGTTCTCCCCTCTATCACTCTCTTCAACATGCCCTCTCCTCGTAGAACCTCCTCCATCCATCTCTTCTGCCTTCTCCGAACCTCTGCCACAAGCTTCCTCTCCTATCCGACCATATCCAATACCTCCTCGTTCGTCTTTCTCGCCATCCAGCTCACCTTCTCCATCCTTCTCCAAACCCACATCTCAAACGCCTCAAGTCTTCGTACATCCTCCCTTCGCAATGACCAAGTTTCCGACCCATATAGCACCACGCTCCATATTAAAGTTTTCACCAGCCTCTTCCTTACGTCTCTCCTCAGACCCCCCCTCATCAATTCCCTTCTCTTCGAAAATGCTTCTTTAGCTAGCGCAATTCTGCATCCGATGTCCTAACCACTAAACCCATTCTCCTCCAAAATACTACCCAGATACTTAAACTGCTCGACCTACTCTATCGTCTGCCCTTCCACCCTTATATTCAGCCTTGCGTTCTTATTTCTACAAAATCTCATTACTTTCGTTTTCTTTTGGTTGATCTTCATCCCATAGTTTTCGCACTGCACCTCTAATGCATTCACCATTGACTGTAACCTCTTGGCAGACTGACTAACCAATGCTTGATCATCTGCAAATCTCACCGATTTTATCAGCTCCCCTCCTACCTTTATTCCTACCCCCTCCTCCCCCCCTGCCTCCCTTACCATTTCTTCTGAATACACGTTAAAAAGCAACGGCGATAGTGGGCACCCCTGCCGCACTTCCCGTCCTATCATGGCCCATCCCGATTCTCCATTGGCTATCCTAACCAGTGCCGTAAGGTTCATATACAAATTCCGAATCAGATGCCTGTCCCTCCAATCGACCCCTAATTTCTCTAACACTTCCATTAATTTCGTCCAGTCCACCCGATCAAACGCCTTCTCAAAATCTACAAAGCATGCACCAACATCCTGCCCATACTCTTGGTTTCTTTCTACTAGCGTCCTTATCACCGCTATAGCATCTCGCGTTCCCGTCCCTCTCCTAAACCCGAACTGGGCATCACCCAGGTATTCATTAGCCTTCTTCTATAGCCTTCTGTTAATAATTCTTAGAGCTACTTTGGCCGCGTGGGATATTAAGCTTACTGTCCTATAGTCTTTGCACATTTTTGCCTTGCTCTTCTTTGGTTTAGGAATTAGTACAGTCTTCGCGAAGTTTTCCAACCACACTCCATCCTCATAAATCCTACAAATAAGCACAAAAAACGTTTTCCTCTTCCGTTCTTCAAATTATTTATATTTTTTTATATATAATTTTATATATGTTCCTGAACTTACATAAAAAAATCGCTCATTGTATATCTGGCATGAAAATTATTATTTTAAAGCTACTTAAAAACTATTATCTTATTTATATGAAACTACTAAATTATTTTTCTTCCTAATTTTACAAAAGGCTCAGGCATAAGCTTTATTCTTCACCACAGTAGTAAGTAATTAACTTGTGATTGAAAAAATTATTTCTGGAGCACAAGCAGCGGAAGGGCCCTGGGGTAAGGAAATATACTTGTTTCTTTTTATCTTGTTATTATTATCTCTTGCTCTTCGCTAAAATCTCATTTGTATTTCCTGCTTAATTGGTCACTAAATTGGTGTTCACCGCGGTGCTTATTAGTCTACATGGAAAAGCTTTGTTATCATTGCATACATTGCCACCATTTTTCACTGAGGAGGGACTGCTTTGAGCCGTACCTATTCCTCTTCTGCTAATATCACGGATGGATCTTAATGCCAGATTAAATGAAGGCAACAGTGACATTGTTATGCGAAGCCGAGTTGGCGAGAGAGTCAGAGCCGATAGAGGAGGAGGGTACATTCGATTGTCTAATGCTAATCTGTCGCACTCAGAGCCCCATGATGCTTTCACGTACATAGTCGATGTTACATTACTACAATGCGTAAACAAGAGACTACTAATTCATAGGTTTTGTGGGTCATTTTGACTGAAATAGCGCAGGTGCATTTAGACATGCAATTAGTGAGTGAAGGAGGCTAGGTTTAGAGGTATTCTGAATTTGAAGGCAGTACTTGGTGGAATGTCTGCTTTCCACTCCTGTCGAACGTGGTTTCGACAGCTATTTTGCAGCTTTTTTTCAAGACCACATTGTACAAGTTTTCACTACAGCTACGTGAACAGAGAAGCAAGGAGAGGATGTGAAGGGAAGGGAACAGTCAACAATATACTTTTCGCCTTCAAGTATTCTCTTTTGAATTGGTCCATTTACATCTACATACTACCCCGCAAGCCGCCTCATAGGCGTGTGGCGGGGGGTGTTAGAACACCAGCCGTTTACATATAAAAAGGAAACGCTCTAATGAAATTACACCTTGCATTTATTGAAGTCCCTTATTGTTCGGGGGGAAAACGAATTCCCATACCTATCCGTTCGGCAAAATATCTCTCTTAATTTATCGTTTCTGTCGGACCTGGAAATATAGTGGGGTTCTAATATGATGTTCTCCGTGTCGCTCTTAAAGATATCTATTCTCAATTGCTCAAGCAGTCTAAGCCTAGCGCGCAGCCTCTGAGTCTCTAGCGGCTCCCAGCCTAATTCGTTTAACATCTGTGTAATGCTGTCTGTATGCCCGTAGCAGTTTTTGACGAATCACGCAGCTTTCCTTTGTATTTTATTAAGTTCCCGGATTAAGTCTTTCTGCACCGGATCCCATATACTCGCTGCATATTCAAGGTGTGGTCGGACGAGTGCGAAGTAGCACCTCTCTTTTACTTTTTCATCCGAAAATCTTCCCACAATACGCTTGACGAATCCTAGCTTCTTCAGAGCTCTGCCACAAATATTTCTTATATGTGGTTGGTAGATGCCTACTCACTGTCAAGTTCGTCTGGCACACGTCCTCTTATGTTACATTTACATACTATATACCTTTTAGCCTCTTCCATATAATTTTTCCTGCCATAATTTCAATTTTATCGCTACTCTTTTCACTGACTATCGTGCTTGTTACCCTATTGTAGCTTGTAAGTGATGATTAACCCTTTCGCCACAGAGTAAAGATATACAGAGAGGACAGATGGCGCTGAAAGCGGTAATCGCTCATTGCGCATTTCGCCATGTTCTAAATGAGTGAATCGGGGTTGAGCAGTAGGAAACGAAGCGAGCGTTGGTAAGGTCTAGGTTGAGAGTTACGGAATTTTATAGATAAATCGCGTTTCATCAACTATTTCACGAAATTAACATTGTGTCTGGTATTGGAGGGACTCAAGGAAAATGATTGAGGAGACGAGTAAAACAAGAAGAAGCGGTTTTGCTTGGTGCTCAGCCATAAATTGCAAGATCAACTCGGGAATGGCGGAAGAAAAGAACAGTTTCTTCAGTTTCCCGAAAGACCCTGTGAGGTAAGTTATTTCATAAATGTTTACTGGTCACGCATTTGGATTGAAACATTTATAATTTTTCTGTTTCTACACGCTGGTGAATTAAAATAGCGGAAAAGGTTTGATAACAATATGTGTTTATGATGCAGGTGCAAAGAATGGGTGATTCGTTGCCGTCGGTTGGATTTGGAAAGCAAGACCCCCAGTTATCAGCATAACAACTGCAGGATTTGTAGTGTGCACATTGAAGGGATAATGTTCCGTAATTAAAAAAAAACGATTGCATGGCCATGCGTTCCCTAATATATTTGATGTGCCTAATCCTTCACCGACCATGGCCTGCCAAAGAAAATTTCCGAAGCCAAGGCATGATGCTGATGCTTGTGCGGAGAGTGCTGATGGTCAGTTACTATGAAGTTGTCCGTTGATATATGTTTCAAAACGTTAGTTTATCGGGTGAGCAACATGTGAGATATGAGGATGTACATTTTTTATAATGTTTGTGTATGCCTTTTCAAATATGATATGACCTGGAAGCTGCTTGTCAATTTAGACAACTTCACAAACTTTGATATAATTATGATACTGCGCAAAATCTCAGCTTTTAAACCGCAGTTACTATCGTAGTAATGTAATTATATTTTTGTTTCATAGTTGTTATTTAGTATTGAAACAAAGTGGTACAAAACATTTTTGGAGTCCTTTGAACTGAGATTAAACAATCTGGAAATAGTTGAGAGAAATATGCATGGTATTGGCCTTATAGTATTCCTATTTTATAATTTATTATACCTTTTTGTCTTGTTGCTATCATTCAGTTCTGCTGAAAGTTCTTTCCAAAAATTGGTAATCGTGACCTGCCGGGATCCAGTCCAAGTGGACCATGTGATGCTGATATCATCAGCAAGTTGAAGAAGGTCATAAATAGGCAGAGGGTTGAAATTCATCGAATGAAGAAGAAAGGTGAAGTTTTGATTCAGCAGCTAAAGACTGCTGAAAGTAATAATTCATTGGAATCTGTACGCAGCAGGTATTCACAGAAAAAGCAAAAATATAGACAAGGTTAATGCTGTACACATTATGTAGCATCCCAAAAAATCGATTGCTTGCTTGATTTTGTGAATTTGATTGAAACAATTTAATTTTGTGATCAAAATAAACTTATATTACTCAAAGAACTTTAGTTGTGTAATTAATTTTATGGCGTATTCCCTGTTTACTTTTCCCTTCTTCCTTACAGTATTTGCAATGTGTCCAAGATGCAGTATGTGGCAGTATTATTCTATTCCATGCGCAAAGGGGAGTAGGTATAACTGGAATATTTATTGGAAAAGAGTTTGCTCCTATTACCTATGTAGGCTGATAATAACTGGGATCTAAATTAAATAATGTAAGTAAAGTGGCAAGTTTTAATTAGAGAATAATGAGATCTCTCTACTGCATCGCCTGTAGCACATATTATGGACATACTTTTCTTTTAATGCTTTGGTTTAATCTGAATATGTCATTATTCACTGTATGTCATGTTCAGGTCAACAGCAGCTGTGGAAGGTTATACTGTTTTACTTTTGTATGGCTAGGTAGGCTCATGGTAATTATTGATACTATATTAAATTTTGATATAATTGTAGATCTTTCTGTATGTGATACTCATGCTAATGTGGTTATGTTGTATTCAAGGCACTAATAAAACAACCGTGAACTTCATATTACAGCTATTAATGTTATGATTGGCGAAGTGACTTTGTGGAATCGTGACAAGTTGAAGAATAAATCACTTTGCTATTTTCCACACTTTTTTGATAAACTGACTGGTTTCAGTGTCTATACATCATCATCAGAGTGTATCAACATGTTCAAGTACAGTTGGCGTCTAAATTTATAGGACTGGATATGGGGGAGGGGTTCTATAACATCTAATCTCTCCTCATCTCAAAGCTCCTCCTTCAACCCCTCATCCTGTACCCTGAAATATGACGCCAATTCTACTTAAACATGTATTCCAACTCTCATAATGATGTTGAGGCATTGAAACCGGTCAGTTTATTAAAAAAGAGTGAAAAATTACAAAAGGATTTCTTCTACAACAATTTCAGGTAGTTTCCACAGGAGAGTAGTGAGATCTCCACTGAATCCCTTGTTGCTTATAGGATGGGAGTAATTACGAAGAACTTAACTTATATCCTTAAAACGATAACGACTAATATTCCAATTTCGTCCAGAATTCCTATCCTCTTCCTTCCTCTTCCACGCTTCCCCTGTGTTCTCCCCTCTATCACTCTCTTCAACATGCCCTCTCCTCTCAAAACCTCCTCCTCCATCCTCTTCTGCCTTCTCCGAACCTCTGCCACAAGCTTCCTCTCCGACCATATCCAATACCTCCTCGTTCGTCTTCCTCGCCATCCAGCTCACCTTCTCCATCCTTCTCCAAACCCACATCTCAAACGCCTCAAGTCTACGCACATCCTCCCTTCGCAATGACCAATTGAATTAAACTACTGGTATAGTGACGGTAATTTGAGAGTTAATACGCCAATGTTTCATGTACATAAAGTTGTAGGCGCTTGAGTTGTTTCCAATTTCCCGCATATTTCACTTATTTTCAATATGGCCGTCGTGCGCAATTTCCATTACAAGAAAACAATGGTATAGTCGCCTAGTGTCCTTTCTGTATATCCCTACTCTGTGCTTTCGCTATGAACGACGTGATAGAACGGCGTAAATTTTTCTATGCAAGCAAATGAACGACGCGATAGAATGGCGTAAATTTTTCGACGCAAACGAACGAACAACGCGATAGAACGTCGTGCCGCAAAGCTAGCCCAAAGCAAGCCTAAAAAGTGTGTATTATAAACAGGGATGCGACCCGACCACCAAGGTTGTTTTATGGCACCAACTGACCAGTCACACTATAGTTTATAACTTCTTAAAGTTAAACATTAATCGCACAATTATGTTGGTCTTTGTGTTGTACTATTCACGTTGATGAAAATGGTTTTTTAAACGAAGTTATACGATATATATTAACCATTTTACGTGCATTAGTAAACCAAGCCAGTTTAATATACATTAAATTACTGAAGCACGTAAAATAGTTAATACCTATCGTATGACTGCGATTCAAAAACCATTTTCATCAGCGTGAGTAGCACAACACAAAGACGAACGTAATTGTGAGATTTATGTTTCACTTTAAAAAGTTATAAACTATAGTGTGACTGGTCAGTTGGTGCTATAAACCTGTTTTAAGGACTTCTTCATGGGTAGCCTCAGTTACCCTTTCTTGGTTTGCGGGAGAGGATTACCTCGGCACTTCCTCACAATGCGCGCCCCACTCACAGCAGGGGTCCGCGGTCAGTTGCTAGCTGGTGCAGTGGAATAACAAACTTAAAAGTTTTTGTGTAATTGGCAAATTGAGCATTATAAGTGCATTCATTATGTTTAGCTCTACAGCTACAAATTTTAAAAGGAGTTTTACTGTTATTTTTAACGTAGTTTGCGTGTAAAGGAATCATTACCATTCCCCTCATGAAATTTACCTTAAAAATGTAACATGAGAATCATGATTAAACATCTCAATGTTTTTCATTATCATTTTCCTTACTCCATCGACATATATAAAACCAACACATTATGTATACTATTTTTCAATTTACAAAATCAAAGGACATGGAATTGAAAAAAAGTTGGTAATTAATTACGGAATGATTATAACTACTTTGTTGATTCCAATAATTATTTATTAACATGACCTGGGTTTCAACACACTTGGTGTCATCTTCAGATCTGTCACCTGAAGATAACACCAAGTGTTGAAACCTGGCTCGTGTTAATATATAATCAGTGGAATCAATAAAGTTATTATAATCATTCCGTAAATCAATTCAACAAGGTCAAGTCTACTCTTCAGAACCATCTCTTTGCAATAAGACCACCATCGAGATACACAACCTACAACCCACATAGCAGAAACACATCTCTGAGATGTCTCAGAGATGTCTCAAATGTCTCATTGAATCTCTCAGAGACATTCCGTGACCTCTCAGAGACTACTCTGAGATGTCTCTGAGAGAGCTCTATGTCCGCTTTTGTCGTAGTCTCAGAGACATCGCATGAGATGTCTCTGAGAGGTCTCAGAGGCATCACTGAGATGTCTCTGAGAGGACTCAAATGGATCTCAGAGACATCACAGGTGATGTCTCTGAGATCATTCAATCAAGATGATGAATGACTTTCAATGAATTTATTTTCGTATTAACACTAACATGTAGAAAAACATACAATTGACATTAGTCTTCTTTAGCAGCCTCCCTTGCGTCTTTATCCACGACTGCCCTGGAAAGATAACGAAAATTGTAATATTACCAAGTAAAACATTTGCTGAGCTTTTTTCAGGCTATTGAGAGGTACAAATAGAAACTCCGAAGAAGTACACTCATAAGAAGAAATATTAAAACTTTGCTCAGAAATATCCAGAAATATAATGTAACATATAGGTATGTTAGGATCTCGTCAGAAAGTTGGGACAATGACAGCTGGCACATGCCAAACTGCCCACCTATCAATTGGATAGGTTATTTGCTCTGTTTTTTTTTTTTCGTTTTTAACTTGTAATTTGCACTACTAGTTTAAAATTTTATAATACAAACAGGTGCGTAATTTACGTACTTGAAAATGGGCTTTGCCCCTATGCATTATATTGAACTACATTATTTTCCACAATTAAATACGTACCTAACTTGAGGCTGGTGTCCTCACAAAGATCTCATATGATAGCCATCTTGGTGCCGACCATACCGCAATGGGATGCCGTGGATGCCGTAAAAAATAATGGCATGGAAATCGCCATGTGACCCTTCTGGAAATATGATTTGCATTCTTAAGGCTCTACAGAAGGCACATATAGTTAAGGTTAAATCATAATAATAATATTAAGAAATTCACTCACCTTGCAAGAAACTCCCTTATTAGGATTGTTGGACTCGCTGACCAGCGGACGAAGCTCAACTCGGACACAAACACCGTTTTTGGCAGTGTTCTAGACAGGATTTAAATCTCTCTATCGATGAAATCAACGAGTAATTGATAATAATGAGTGATGAAATGAAGGTGATAGATGGAATTTGAGTAAAAAAAAATGAAAATTGTCTTAAAGAGAAGAGCAAACTAAGGTTGGAGCACTGAAGGCCCCGTCACACGACAGCTACGCGGTAATCCTCCGCGCTATGGATAAAAAATAGTGCCTTCTATGTATAGACCATGCGTATCCGGATATTCTGAAGTGCAACCCTAATACATTTTTACTAGTCAATTGTCAAAATTAGATGTGAAGATTAATCTGGGTAATCAGGGCATATTTTTTATTTTTTTAATTATATTTTGCGTGATATTTTGCATGAGACCTATCAGAGACGTCTCTGAGACATCACTCTTAAGTCAATTTTTCGTTTTCAATAAACCGTCCTCTTTTTCATGTGAATAGTATTTAAAAATGAACAGGATTGATGAAAAAAGATGGTTACAGGAATCTGAGGGTAAATAAAAATGTTATCGTGATATTTTGCATGATACCTCTCAGAGACGTCTCTGAGACATCACTCAAAGTCAATTTTTCGTTTCTAATAAATCGTTCTCTTTTTCATTTAAAAAGTATTTACATATGTGCAGGATTGAAGAATAAGGGTATTTACAGGAATCTGAGGGTAAATAAAAATTTTATCGTCTCATAGTTATCTCTCGGAGACGTCTCTGAGACGAATGCGATATCTGAGACATTTGAGACTTGTGAGAGACGTCTCAGAGACATTCTCTGCTATGTGGGAAATTGATGCCTTTTTATTCATGGCGCAATTAGGGTGGAGAGAAAAATCCACTCAAGCAGGACTCGAACCAGAGACCTTCTAATTGGCAGGCGAGGACGTTACCTTGTCGCCACCGGGGCCGACAATACATGGGTCAATTAAAAGTTAATTGTTTTGGAGGAAGACTGACACAAAATACTTCCTGAATGCATTTCTTTTCTCAGTAAAATATGCCCTCAAAACCAGGCATAGGAGGAATACATTTTATTGCCATTGATTGAACCTTACTAGAATGAAGCAATGCCACCTTCATCAAGTGATTCATCAAGTTTAGACTTTGGAGAAGAATATCATTTTCCTTCTTGGAACCATGAGAAATTATGAGCAAAGTAGGTTTATCGCTTTCTGTCCAAGTTACCATGAATAGCCATTTACTGAAATGAATTGGAACAAAGGTAGCCACTTCCTTATCTACTAATTACAAAGTAAAAAATGTGCTATCACTGGGTATGAAGAACACATAGGTCGTTCCTTCAGGTACACAAAATAAAATAATAGATAAACAGAATTATTTGTAACAGAAATAAATTAGTAGTCGAGGTAATGTGAGGCATGAGCAGAAAATATCCTTCTTCTTCATCAAAGATAACGTACCCCTTTTAAGTTTCATTCAGTCAATTGGATATGCCAACAATAAATAGCTTTCGTAGCAGGACATTGTTATGAGAACAGACAAAGAGCGTCAAAAAGAGAGAAATCTATTCCAATCAAAATTGAAAAAATGGTGAGAATTATGTGAGATGAAGCCCTAATCTAACGGATAAAGTCAATATAGATTACAGCCAACTTAGAGCATAAACAGCATCACCACTACAGGTTTCCCATAAGAAAATGTGTCAGATATATCAAAATGTTAGCATAAATATTGACCATAATTAGAGTTGGGATAATTACCATAATTTTCATCTGAGGGAATTACCACGGTAGGTAATTTACGGTAATTTTCGAAAATTAGCATAATTTTCCAGTATTTTTTAGTTTTAAGTATTAAATGGCAAACATATGGTTTAATAGGAAAGCCAGTAGCAATAGGAAGGGAATAACGATGTTTAAACCATACCAAATACAACATTAATACATTAGAAATTTTTAAAATTATAAAAAGAACTACGGCAGCAACACGCAATCTGGCTTTCTTTTGTTAAAATATGAGAAATTTCCAAGAAGAATATTCTAATGCTTTACTCTTATAATGTTAGAATTTAAGTAAAATTTTCCAAAAATGAGTTGTACATGTCTCAATTTATTATTAAACACGTAGGAAATGTGAACATGGCTTAAAAAAACATGTTGGGAATTTATCTGTATGAAAAATTATCTCCAGCATAGGTGAATTATCTAGAAAATTACTGTAATTTTCAAGGGAAGCGGTAAATTACGAAAAATACCACGGTAATTTAAGAAAATTACCAAGGTAATTTTCAGAGTGGCCTATCCCTAACCATAATGTATGTACAATCACAGAGTAATACAGAGTGCCAACGCTTATAGGGATTTGCGAATAACTTTTTGGGTGGCCATGTGTTTCGCTTTTTCTCCGCTAGATGGTGTTGCTGTTATCAACCTGAAAGACTCCCGCTTCCTGTCAAGGTCAAGTCTCCCGCGTAACCTGATACGTCAGGAAAATGCTCACGGGGACGGTCTAGGCGGCTGAGTTCTGCCGGGAGTGGATGTCTTGAATCCACGGTAACGATGCTTGTTTCCCAGAGCCTTGAATCCTACTCTGTGAGCGGGCCTAGGCCAGTCGCCCGGCACCAGGGGAATGGCAGCTTTCCGAATGTTTTATTGTCCATCCATCTTTGTGTAGGGGAATGTTGAACCTCCACTTGTTATATTCCGTCGATTTGATTTTTCTAATTCTAAGGCACTGAGTTCAAATTGTTCACTTCCCGTTTTAATTCAGAATTGAGTCTGCAGTTATGCCGCAGAAAATGTCCGTCTGCATATATGGTTTGTATCATTCCACTACACCCTTTACCCCAAATTTGAAAGGATCGACAATGGAAAATCATGATGAGTAAGGTGGTAAAAATATAGAATCTCTGACTGAACGTGAATTCAAGCCTTATTTCATTGCGTTTCTTGTAACTCACAACAATGCGATAGAAGTAGTTTGGTGATTATTTATCGTTAAACTGTATGAGTTGGGCAGCGGTATGAAATATTTGTATTGTAAGAGACGCAATCAACTATAAAAAATTTTAACGCCAAGTATTTCGTAATTGGTAAATATTAATTCGATCTGTTTTCCGTGCTTGCATGGAGGATACACCGGCTAAATTTCCACCAATGCTGGTTTTCTATCTTACAAACGATGTCCCAAATAGTTCAAAAGACCATTTTGTTCCTCCAATCTCGATCTACCGACCCGATAATGTTGCGCCTTTCCAGTGAGAATGAAAACGATAACTTTTTAAATGGATCACATCCTTGGTCACTATCACTAGCACTCTTTACTAACCCGGAATACTACAACAAACTTCATATGGCAAATTTTAAGTGCAATTTTTCTCTTTAAATCTGCCGTTTTTATGGTGCCTTCCAAAATGAACTTCGAACCATTTTCGTGAATTCTTTTAAAGTACAATGAGGAACTATCAGTCGTGCCGACCATGCCTTTGTATTGTAAGAAAATATACATGGAAACAAGTTACTGGCTTACAAATAACCGAGGCACTTAAAGAGACGAGTCACTGCAAAAGCAAGCATCCGGTCATTGTAAAAGGGAAGGTTGTTGCTCAGTCGGATCAAATCGATGACCGTTTCAGTTTCTTGAGGTTGTGAGTTACAAGGGGAGGAGGGGGATTGTGACAGGAATTCGGGATTACGGGTGGGAAGGTTCCAGGTCGGGTAAGTACTCTCCTATTGGTCTCGACCCCGACGTATAGAGCCTGAAATCGAAAAACGCTGACCAAAACTCATAAATTCGTTATTATTGTAGTCAAAACCACGAAATTTTCACCTTCCATGATCTTAGCTCCTGGATCTAAATTTTATGACATTGAGCTTGTAACTAATAAGGGACCTATTTTAACAAAATAGTGAGAACCGTAAAATCCATCTTTTCTAACATTAAAATTCTGGTATTCCCGCTGTATCAACAGTGAGGAAGTGGATCGGAACATCACGATATTTGACGGGATTTAACAACTCTTTTTTCCGTCAGCTGAAACTCAAAGTCTCCGTAATGTCGGATGTTAGCAAAGAATGCGTAATTTTATTTGACGAGATGTCCCTGATGGAAAATTTAGAATATTCAAATTCCCTGGACATGATTGACGGTTTTGAATATTTAGGGCATCTGGGTAGGTAGAAACAAGTGGGAAAGTATGCATCCGTGTTCCTCATCAGAGGTATTCATCAAAACTGGAAGTTGCCTGTAGGGTACTTTATTTCTGAGCATGGGCTCATTAGCTCCAATATACGGAAACTCTTATTGTCCTTGATTGAAAAGTTGTTAATGGTAGGCCTGCATCCCAGAGGATTCATTTGCGACCAAGCCAGCACCAATAGAAAAGCAATTAAAGAGATGGGGGTTTTAGTCGAAAACCCTTATTTTCAGATTAATGAAAATAAAATTTATTGCATTTTTGATGTTCTTCATCTTTGAGAGTCTTTGTCTTTGAAGTATTTGAGAAATAACTTCCTGAATAGTGATTTTGTTCTGGAAGGAAATACCGTTTCCTTTGAAAATATACGCCAGGTTTATCAGAGCGATACATCCAGCTCGACAACTAGAGCTCTGTGGAAACTGACTAGTGCACACATTTGGCCCAACTCTTTCCAGAAAATGTCTGTGAAGCTGGCTACTCAAATATTCAGCTATTCCATTTCAGCTGCTATTCGCATAAGCCACTCCACTGGATAGTTAAAACGTCCATCAGCACTTCCAACTGCTGATTTTATAGAGACAATAAATAATTTATTCGATGCCTTAAACACCAAAGCTTACTCAAAACGCTCTAGTGATTTCTGCTTGGATAAAAAAAATGCTCAAGTTATAGAGCTGCTTCGGGAAGGGCTGAGAATTATGAGCGTCATTAAGAAGGACGATCGGGTGGTTCCTTCCAAGCTCAATGAGTAACATTTAAAAGAAATACCTGATAACGATTCCAAAGACAAACAAATGGGTATGTACCTACGAAAAATGGGAAATGAGACAAATTTTTAGACGCCACTAATGGTTTAAGCCTACCACCGACAGCTGCTGTTGAACGTTTTTTGTATGAACAGGAGAATAAATCGGAAGTCACTTGGCTGCGGCCCGGGTGGTCCCGGGTTCGATTCCCAATGAAGCCTCTCTGCCCACTCCCACCTAAAATCCTCGCGGTGATATTTTCTGTCATAACTTCGTAGGAAATTGCAAGTGGCCAGGGAAAGGAACTGGCCCCCCTACCCTGGATGTGAGAATTTCTCACGCTAATGGCTTAGTACGGAGTGAGCTTTACCCTCACCTATCAAAACAAAGCTTTGGGTTGAAATGCGGTGAGCGAATCGGAAGTCGGCAAAAAATGCTTTTATATATAACGCTGAATAAAGTAAAAGAAAAATACATTTTTTCATTGGTAAAACCGCACCTCGAGTACTCCGCTAGTATTTGGGATCCAGAAAATAAAGACTTCATTCGTAAATTTAACAAGATACATAGGTAAGCAAGCGACCTTCGTCAGTAATCCCTACGAAAGATCAAAAAGTGTCAAGCGGCTTTAGAAGAACTTAGGTGGAAATCTCTGATGATTCGAAGATTACACGCCAGATTAAGATCATTAGATACATTCGAATCGACTGAGTTCCTGACTGTCACGGCAGGTATAAAGTTATTTCAATACTACCTCTGCGATTCAGACGCAAAAGTGACAAAATTAGAGAGATAGACTGTCGAACACAGTGATTAAAAACTTATTTTTCCCACAAACCATTCACAACCATAATAGAAACACTATTTACATATAAACGTCATCCAATCATCCCATTCCCCATCCAGGTCCCTAAACGTTTTCCCCTTTTGCTATTACTATTGGTTCCCTACACCCCCTGCCACACGCCCTTACGTCGGATTGCAGGGGGATATGCAAATATTGATTCATTCCGCCGTAATCACAAAAAAATATTTGCCTCCATACCCAAGTTAAACATGTTTCAAGTACTTCAGGGTAGGGCGGGAAAACGTTTAAATAAGTACTAATGAATAAATTAGACAATTATCTATTATCAATTATTATAAAATATTCTACAATTCTATTGTTTTGAATGACAAACATGCGCATGTACAATATCAGAAAGTTGTAACTTGAAAATTGTAGATGATTGTTCGTCAAAGTCGTTTACAACGTCGAAGAATAAATTCCGAAAAATTTTGGAATCAAACCCTGTTTCCAACTGTGGGAATTTATATTATCTTCCCGTGATTTCTTTTGCGCCTTTACAATCAAAAGTAATGTCAGCAACGTTGGCTAATTGGTTGGGCAGCGAATTCATATTCTCAAAATACCGAAAACCTTCTGTAGTTCCGTTTCACCAGTGGGAACAATTTAACATCGATGGCATTTTCAGTCATTATTTTATTAAAATACTAATGGAAAACCACTAAACAGCACCCAAGATAAAGAAGTAAGCAATTAATCTGGAGCCATAAACTCTATAGCGATAGTAGATAAGCCTTCAACGGAACGCTTAAACCTGAAAATTCTCTTACACATACGACTCAACCGCAAACGTTGACGTTTTTTCGGAGCTTTGCCGAAGCTGTCTGAGCTCTCGGAGCTTCTCGGCTTCTATCCTCCAGTCCGACGCGTCAGCAGTTCTTCCCCCGTTATCAATTCAAGTCCTATCGGTTTCGTTGCGGGATGAACGCGGAGCGAGACACGCATGGGACGCAGCGAAAAGGGATTCGAATTGCGCAGCTGAGGAACTGACGACCGTAGTGACATCTATGCAACAGTTCCGAAACTACGTCAAAACGTATGACGCTCCTGAACATGGGCGTTAGCCCTCTCATACCTTACTCTATGGTACAATGTATGTATAATTAATGTGCGTTGCCTAAGGAAGTAAGAGCCTGTAAAATGGCAAGCGAACTGCAACAGCCAAGGTGGATACATAGTCGGATTGAGGGGGGGGGGGGCACGTGCCCCCCCCAGATGCTTAGAAAATGGACAAGATTTTTAATAAGGTCCCGTTATAATTAAGTTCGTTTTGTTTTGTGTATTACAGAGCCTCATTCATTTTAGCCTTAAGCACAAGTCAAGAAGACAGATTTGCCGGTCATTGGTCATTCGCTAGTCAGCGCTCGAAAAAAAACATCGCCCAGGGGGAAGGAAGACATTGTGTCAAAAATGAACGTTAATGAAGTACTGGACATCTTCAGCAGGAAACGTAATAGAAAACTGCCATTTATATATATGTAACTAATTTATATTTTCATATTAGTAATCTTTATATTAAAATAAAAAGTATATTTTGTACATTAATTGTTGTATGTTGTTTTTTAATCCCAAATATGAGAAGACCGTTTGCCCGACAGACCCTTGCGCCCCCCCCAAAGAAAAATCCTGGATACGCCCCTGGGTGGATACATGCCAGCCATAATCTATTGGCAACGGCATGATCAGGGAAAGCTCTAGGGGGGAGCGATTAGTATTTGTGCCCCTTCCCTCCCCTCGGTGACTTTTACCAGTGATGATTGCCTCAGTTGTTCCTTGGAAAGCGTACCTATACTAAGGACTTTACCTATGACATGTCAAACCCGATTACATGCGCTTGGTTTGCATTTATGAAAATTTGAACGTAGGATATTGAAATTGAGCTTTTTCTCCATCATTGGAGGGGCGATCGCCCCTATCGCCCTCGTTACGCCCTTGAATGGTAGTGGGTTCCAATGCCAATGGGAATGGATGTTAAGCTTTTCTTAGGGCAAAGGTGTTTAGTTAATTGATACAATCTTACCAGTCAGAGCCAGCTAAAGACCTATGCCTAATGCTGCAAAGATTATAAGAAAACATTTGTGGTCAAATATGACCCTTAGCGGTCCTTATAAGTATATATGTACTGCAAAACTCTCGTCTTACTAATTACATTGACTTATGGAGTTTTATTATTTACTCATGAGCTGATTCAACTATTTCAATCACAGAAACTCCTGATGGACTCAAGACATCAGCAGTATTGATAAAGTTAGTACAACCCTTATTTGAGAAAGGCTATTTGTTATGGTTAGACAATTATTATAATTCACCTGCTTTGGCAAAGTATAGTTGTATACATAAAACCAAATAGTTGACCATTTCATGCGAGAAAAAGAAATTTTCCGACTCATTACAAGTAATGGATAGGATAGGTACACACTCTTACCAGGTAATACTGTAATGACTCGGACACCATATTTGCAAAGCTCCATGCGGAGACCGTTGGACCAGGCCTCAATGCCAGCCTTTGTGGCTCCGTAAACTGCCAAACTTGGAAGGGTTGCTTGTGCACAATGACTGCTGACTGTTATGATACGCCCTGTGGAAACCAAAGTAACATATTAATGCCTATTCAGGGAGAGTGAAACTTTGAAATGAAAATCAAAATCTCACAGTTATTAATCACTTATATTTCGACATTGGTTATATCATTACAAGTAGCATTGGAGCATGATATAAAAGGAAATATGTATGTAGGTATGTACATGAAAAAAATTAATTTTCATTCCATCCTAAAATTTGTGAAAGATTTTATATTCCCCTCATGAAATTGACCTTAAAAATGCAGCATGAGAATCATGATCAGTACAACTCTGTGATCTGGTCTCCTTGTTTCAAATGCCATGTTATTGCATTGGAAGGTGTGCAAAGAAAGTTCCTGAGAATTGTCAACTTCTATGCCGGATTCCATACTTTACACACACCATACAATGAAACATTAGTTATTTTAAATTTGCATACATTATCAGTAAGGAGATAACTTGCAGGGTTGTTGTATTTGTTTAATTTATCTAATAATATTGTCAAGTGCTCGCCTCTACTTGCATTATTGCATTTTGATGCATCACTCACAAGCACCAGGAGAACTAAATTATATTATATCAAATATTGTTGAAGAAATTATTCTTTTAATGAACCTATTGTCCGCATTTTAAGATTGTAAAATTCGCTTATATCATATGTTGATATACATTATGATTCCCAGGATGTCTATAAGAGAAGGTGTTCATGAGGCCTATCAGATTAAGACTAGGTAACTATGTGGTGCTAAAGAATTTTGTAAGCTTTTTTTTTATTATTTGCACAAATTTACTTCCTTTTTGATTAATTATGACTTGTTTTGAAATTTTAAGACTTTTTTCTTATTACTTTTTATATTGTGTATCTATGTTTATCTATGCATGAGTATCTTTTTTGTGTATCTATGTTTATCTATGAATGAGTATCTCTGTTGTGTATTATCATTTTATGCATTATTATAATCATATGCTACTTGTATTCATGTCACTTCTGGAAATTGGGCACCTGCCCATAATAGAGAATTATTTTTATTATTATTTTTTATTGTTACAGTTGTAACATCCCCCTCCGAGTCCCTGGCAAGCATCGGGTTTCATTGACGTCATAATGGCCGGAGACTCGAGAGGGGTTGGCAGTAATCGCAGCCACGTCCGACGCCCATCGGATGTGTGGCTACGCTGCTGTCGGGTTATGCATCCGCAGTAGACGGAGTGACCCCAGGATGACGGCCTTCTGCATGCGTGCAACTAGTGATTCCGCCTGTGTCACGCAAGATGGAATGCACTTGATGTTATTTATCAGCGAGCCCTTAACTCCACCGAGCATACCTATGATGAGGACCACCAGTTTCACAGAGTGTCCGGGGTACATCTGTCGAAGTTCGAAAAGCAAGTCTAGATACTTAGTCCGTTTTTCCACCTCCTTCGCATCCATGTTAGTTTCAGCCGGAGCCGAAAACTCGATCACGAACATGGATTGTGCGAGGTGGTCGAGGAGAACGATATGAGGCTTGGTCGCCTCCAACTGCCTGGTGGTGGAAAAGGAGTAATTCCACCAGATCGTGCATTTATCGTTCTCCACGACGGACTCGATATCTCCAGGGGCATAGGGCAGCACAGGTGTTTCGTCGATGCCATAATGGTGTCGAAGATGAAAGTATAACACCCGTAGGGCCGCGTTGTGCCGAGCTAAATACGCTGACTTGGCGTAATAACTACAGCCGGAGAGGAGGTGTCTCAACGTCTCCGGCTGGGCTCGGCACGCCCTACATCTTATTATTATTATTACATACATTGTTTCGTTCCACATATTCACTCAATCACATTATAATACACATACTTATTTTAACATAAATGGGCCTTTCAGCTGTAATGTAATGGGGGCATCTATCACAGTATTAATAAATAATCAGTGGAATCAACGAAGTTCTTATAATTATTCTGTAATGAACCGATTCCACAAGGTCAAGTCTACAATCATATCCTTTTAGTAATTAATGTTGGAAAATATTAAATAAAATAAAAAAAATATTAAATGTCAAAATGAATTCACGAATAGTAGTCATATAGTACGTATTAAGTTGTCACCCTTTTGTCAGTGACTACTCCCACAAATAGTCTGAAAATTAATGGAGTAGTCCTCAGAAGTCAAGAGACTATGAATGAAGAAGTCTCAATTAGTCAGAAACTAGTTATTTATTTTATTTTATATATTTATTTCAACTAACCCGAAAACAGCTCGCAATGGCCTCTTACAATGGGTGATGTACATTAACAACTGACGAACACAAACGCCCACATCCTGGATGGTGAAAAATACACCCAGGTGGGACTCCAACCCGCTACGATTGGCAGACGAGGACGTAACCTAGGGATTGGAAAATCGATTTCGATTTCAATCGAAAATCGATTATCACACTCCGATTTTCGATTTAATCGAAGTCTACTTTTTGTTTTGAAAAAGTGATCAAAATCGATTCTAGCCGATTGATTTTCGATTTTTAGCTTGCTAGCTAAAGCTAGCGTTTGAATTTTGCCAATCGAGCTGCGCCAGTTCGTAAACCGCCCTCCAGTCGACCGCAAGTCCAACTCTAATCCACTACTATCCTAGAAGGACATTAAGGGAGAATATCCCCACGTATTATACAAACCAGCCAGCAGGATTTTATCTATGGTCGCCTCTTCCGTGCCGTGTGAGCGACTATTTTCTCACGCCAGGTCAATTGCAAGTCAGGTTCGAAATCGATTATCCGGAGAACATTTAAATATGTTAGTTTTCTTAAGGTCCATCTCTGAGGAACACTGTTTCCACGGCTTTGCAAACAAGAAATAAATAAAATTCTGTTTTTCAGTTTGTTGTTTGCCCACTTTTCAATATACAGTTCTTATTGTTACTAAACTATATGTAATTTGCTTGTTATATTACCTATAAGTTTATAAGTATCCATTATGGATAATTACTTTCCTGCTTACCTTATTAATGTCTTTAAAACGGCAAGGGTGCCCGTTGTCGCCTTTACTTTTTAACATCTATGCTGAGGAAATGGTAAGAGAGGCATGGGATGAGCTAGAGGTGGGAATGAAAGTAGGAGGCCAGTGGATAAAGTCGGTTAGATTCGCAGATGACCAGGCGTTGGTGAGTCGGTCATCGAAAGGATTGCAAACTTTAGTAGATGCTCTGGATAAACAGTGTGAGAAATACGGGATGAAGATAAATAATAGGAAAACAAAAGTAATGAGATTCTGTAGGACAAAGAAAGCGAAGCTGGTAGGAAGTCACAAACTGGAGCAAGTAGAACAATTTAATTACTTGGGTAGTACGCTGGAAGAAACAGGACATAGTAGCAAAGACATTAGGAGGAGAATAGCGCTAGCGAAGGAAGCGTTCAATAATAGAAGGGAGCTGATGACGGGGACCTTAAGTAAGGATGTAAAAAAGAGGCTAGTGAAGAGCTTAATATGGAGTGTGGCGTTGTATGGGGCGGAAACGTGGACCTTGAGAAAGGAAGACGAAAATAGGCTGAAGGCTTTCGAGATGTGGGTGTGGAGGAGGATGGAGAAGGTGCGTTGGACGGAAAGGAAGACAAATGAGGAAGTGCTTGACATGGTGGGCGAGGAGAGGAAACTTATAGATGAGATTAGGGGAAGACAGGGTAGGTGGCTGGAAGGGGTAATGAAGGACGATGGTTTGCTGAAGGCCGTGATAGAGGGTAGGATGTTGGGTAAGCGGGGAGGGGGAAGGAAGAGAACCGGTTTTATGGACGGGATGAAGAAAGGTAGGACTTATGCTGAGATGAAGAAAGAAATACTAGAGGTAGAAAGGGCACGGCACGTGTAAGAGTTCGTCGGATATTCTCTGACTGTCATCACAACCTACCTTTAACCGGTAGATTACTGTAATGAATGATGAATGAATTGGACAAAAAATCGAATTTTTAGAAAATCGATTTTAAAAACCAAAATCGAAAGTCGATTAATCGAAAATCGATTCTGGATTTAAATTTCCAATTCCTAACGTAACCCCATCGCCACCGGGGCCAACGAAGTAGTCCTCAGCAGTCAGTGACTACTTACAAAGCAGTCGTTTGTTGTCTAGTGTTAGGAGTACCATATGTGTCATATGTAAAGAGTTAATCGCAAGAAAGGTCTATAAGGACCTAAATTCGTTCAGAAATAAAGACGCAATTATTGTTATTGTCATACTAGAGAAGGTGTCCGTTGAATGGAGACCGAACCGAGGGGATCCGTGTTCGAATCCTGATCAAGGCGAATGATTTTTCCTCTGGGGAATATCGCGCTGTACTCTAAGCAACACCCTTGAGGACATACCGAGGATAGACATGATGAGCGATAGACAATAAAACAGAACTAATTGCTCCAATAACAGAACTCAAGTTCTGTGAACTTGAACAAAAGGAGTGAAAAATGCATGCCAAAATTTTGCAATACAGGCAGTCCCCTAGTTACGTAGTCCTCGACTTACATTTAATATACACTTACGTAAGTGGGAATCTTACCCAAAAACGACGGATATTACGGAAGTTACGGAGTGCGAACAGTGGTTGCCTACTTTCAAGGGGCCCTTAGTCGATAGAAGTGGGAATTATATTAATTACTAAGATGATAAACTACGACTAATACTAACGATAAATGTAAAATTAGCAATTGTCAACATGATATTAAACTTTCATAGATACCGTTGCCATCAGAAGCTGAATTTTTAATGTCAGGGATTTTAGTTATTAAATGCGTAATGGAGGACGTATTCTATTGTTGCCGCAATCGATTTGAATAAAGCTTCAATCTCACTCAAATTCTTGCTTGCAAATTGCTACGTAATACCATTTAATGTCTATAAAACTATGATTTTTGCAACATTTTGGTAAAATATTTTTGCTTTTACCAGCAGATGAAAATGAATAGCAGATATTTAGCACCAACTTGATTGATACAGGAACAATGCAAGTGAAACGGAGCAAAATGCTCTCTTTTTTTAGTCTTTCGTGCTAACCTTTACTCTTTCTCAGCTCTGGACAGAATGCTTTCGTGACCCTGAAGGTTCCAAGGAGGTTGACGTCTGTCTGGAACTTGATTAACCTCTCGGTTTGCCATTCAAATTCTCCGAAGACCATGACTCCTGCATTATTCACCAGCGCCCCCAACTCTGGAATAGATAATGGATGGAAAACAAATTAGATGGTTGCGGAGACCTGCTTCCTTACATCAATTCGTAGCCTTAACTTACACATTAGTATTCCAACTCCGAATAGCATCTTCAAACTAAGAAAGTACAAATTGCTCAGAATTGTAGCAACACTATATAGAGTGAAGGAAATTCACTCAATTGTTTTTCACCCTAGCAATCACAAGTGCATATAGTGGAGAAGGGGATATATTTATAATTGTATTTCACTATATTTCAGTCAGTGCCTAGGATGTCAGAGCCTGTTTACAGTATGAATTGGGTGGATAATAAAAAAAAGAATAACGCTAATTCGCAGTATATTCTACCACCCAAAATAAGGAACTTCATATTTAGCTACGACTATAATAAACCCAATTTTTTCTAGTGTGTATGCGTGTCTGTGAGCAGTGGTGTATCTAGAGTTTCTGGTGCCCCGGGAATAAAGGGAGGGGTGATACCTCCATTTTTCGATAGAAAAGTCGTTAGCCTAGAAAAATACAGGGAGTATTCTTGATACTCCCTTTAGGATCTTTATTTAGTGAATGCGAAATTACATACGTTACTCTCGTTATTATTGGGAGATTCTTTTGTTTTGTTTGTCAGATAGAAAGTTGAAATGACAGCAAGAAGAATTACGCTATACATAACATTTAAGGGGAGAAATACAGGTTAAATCTTTTGCGCTAAATAAAATCTAACTGATCGAAGGGAGACATACAGGTTAAATCTTTTGCGCAAGTTTGGAGCATACAGTTTTTTGCCGGAGGTTCAACATATACTGCTAGAGCCAACGTACTACGGTAGAAGCGATCACAGGAATAAAATAAAGGAAATTGACTGCCGAACCGATAGATTCAAAATATAATTTTTCCCACGTACAATAAGGGAGCATAATAGTTGCGATAGATCAATCATATAAAACTCCCACCCTCAATAGGTGGAGTAGAATCTTCACTTGTGCTTAATAACACAACATCATTACTAACACTTCACACCGGTCGATTTGTCCGGCATTATTTTATCTTGTTCTCTGCATGAAGTAGCATCTCGTAGCATTCATAAATTAACAGTATCAGTAATATTAACCACTAGATGTGTCTATAGCATTTCTCTGCACGTTTGTATGTTCTTTTACGTATCACTCTCCCAGTTGGACTGCGCACTGTTCTCTTGACTACTTTTTGGTGTCTGCGCCTAGCGCCAGGGGGAGCGTGCGAGGTTCTGACTTGTGCTGGGACGAGTGCTGCATGCCTGGTGTGGAATCAACCCGTGCCACGCACCCTAGTGGTGGCTTGCGCGGTACATCGTAGTTGAAGATGTAGATTTATTCATCGAAATCATTAGTACAAATGGCTAACCTATGAACAATTGGACGATGGTAACTAGTATTTTATAATTTCCAATGTTAATGTTATATCTATTGTATTATTAACGTCTAACTCACGTTCTCAGCTCTCCGTAGACACTTTGATCGCTAAAATCGACCAACTCGTTCCGGAGATACAACTGAACTGAGCGCGCGCCGTGCCCACACAGGCCCAAATTTAGACCCCCCACGCGCAGCGCTGTGACGTCACCTCGCAACCCCCCCTCCGTGCACAACAAACCATATCCGTTAGTCGACGAAACGAGCTATCCAGTCATGGTTTTAGATATTCTGTAATCTTCATAGTTTTTGCACGCGAGGCCCTCGAAAGTACACAAATATTGGTCGCGGCAAATCCTTAAACCACACCGAGAAAGAACCATGAGATATTTATTCGCATTCTCATAAAAAACTGGCTTATACATCACTATCGCTTTGCGTCTTTTATCGTTCGGGACCCTGTTTACGACAGGCGTATCAAGTATCTTTCTTCATTTTGCTACCACGATTATTGTCTCTTTAACGCTATTTTGCCAACTATTTTACATCTACCCTATTCCCGGTGGCATAAAGCCACCCTAGCACACGTATCTGTCACGGTAAAATTTTCGGTAAAACGTTTTATAAAATCGACTAATTTTATAAAAATGAGCTTGCTAACGATAAAACCGTTTTATAAAACCTAGTTTTATAAAACGTTTTATGGTATAGGACAAGTTCTATTTCCATAACACCATTTTAAGCAACAACCAATGAGACGTTCCGCTCATCGCGTTGATAATAATCTCGTATCCATGGGAAGCCAAACAAGGAAAACGTAAACAAACATGTCTGGAAGTTCATGGAACGTTGAGGCAGTATCGTTCTTGTTGTTAGAAGAATGCGTTAGAGAGCCTTAGCACCATAGAGTGTGATCAGAAAGTAAGTAAATAAACAATACATATAGTTATTAACCTAACAGTCATCCAAAAGAGAGTGCATTTATCACTTCACGTGTTCGCAAAGCGTCTCATAGATGGCAGGACATTGCGGTTTTATGAATAGTTTTACCATGAGCAAGCAAATGCGTTTTACGTACGATTTATAAAACTTTCAATAAAAATTTTTATAAAACCCTTTTATGGAAAATTTTACCGTGAGCAACAGGCATAAGGTACGTATCTGTAGTAGGCCGCCATCAAAGTTACGACTTAGACGCAGTTCTCGCTAATTAACGCATTAACTAACTAACATTAACTGACGCATTTCAGCTAAAATGTGCTTCACGCTAAAAATGGAAGTGTGCTGGCCCTTCAGTCAAGTTCTAATCCAATTCCGAGGGTCGTTAAGTTCGAGACCCGAATGAGTATGTTTTACTTACATTGAAGTTTTTACCATCCAATGATTTTTTTATTCGCCCACGTCAAGTGTGCCGTACTCCGTTTATTTAGTTGCTAGTTTCAGAAAAAAATACAGATAAATGATCATTTGAGTGGTTTTCAGGCTTTTGGTTCTGCGTTATTAATTATTTAATATTATGCAACAGTTTCGCCGAGCTATGCTGCCGGCTTCGTCGGGCTTTTAAGAACAACAATGGTCTTTATTCAAAAGTAAATAAACAATTCCAGCAGTTGTTGATTTTGATAAGTAAAAAAAACTTATTTTCGAAGAAGTCTCTTCCAGGTATATGGGAGTTTATAACTATCCTCTCTATTGATGTTATTTGGTCTTTTTTCTATTTCAATCGCCTCCCTTATGAGCCAAGCGGAAAGTAACTGCTTTCTTTGTGTAGTATCTACTCTTGCCGTTTCGATGTCAATGGCGCGACCCTCCTCTAACGTAGTGTGCTCAGCCACGGCAGAGTGATACCAGTCTTACTTCCGGATTGCACGTTCATGTTCTTTTAATCGGCATCCAATTGCTCTCTTGGTCTGCCCCACATATGATCTTCCGCAACTAATGTTCGTATACACCCTCATACATTGTGGGTGGTAATGGATCTTTAACATGAACGTGCAATACGGAAGAAAGACTGGTATCACTCCCATTCGACCCAAGCTCTCCTTGAGCTCACGTGCTTGACGACGGGCGGCCAATCTCCAGGTTCAGGCGATGACGAAAGTTTGTTTATTGCAACCAATACGACTTCTGCGACGAACACAGTGTATTGGAAGGCACACGTTTGGACACGCCTCCTAAGTCAACATCGCAAGTTGCGAGCACCATATCGCAGGCGGAAAAGATTGTGCCAGCCCTCTTAACTCCATTACCACGGTGATGCACACTACCTTGCCTGTTGATCGTCGGCTAATCTGTTGCCAAGGCTCGCTGGTACGGCTAGTAAGTTCTCTAAGTCTTATTCGCAATGCCATCGATGCGATCAAGTGCCATGCTTACTCTCCGAACTTGCGAGAGGATAGATGGGAGCGATCAAAGAAGCTAAGCACGAAGAATGTATACTAGCCTCCTCCCTGCCTTCCCCACCTTCTCCGTCCCGTCGCGCAGTCGGACGAAAACCCTAAAAGGTAGTTGTTGTGAACACAAAGGGCGGTGTTCCTGAGTTTGGATGGAGAAGGCTCTGCAGGCCCAGGGTTTTGTTGATGATTGCTGGTTGTCTGGGGTTGTTTATTTGGTTGGGGGGATTGTTGTGGGAGACGCCATTGCGGAAGGTGGTGGAGAGGGAGCTGTGGAATTGGTTGTGAGATTGTGGAGCGGTGTAACCTGAGTTTGGAAAATAAAAACTGATTTTAAAACCCTTGCAAGAGTGCTCTTGGTCTCTGGACTGACGAATTGGCAAGGACCCCAAGGTGTGCTCGCTTCGTGAGGGAGTGACTCGTCGTTCCACGTCGCGTGCGCACGACATAGTCATGACAAAAAAATATTATCCAATTAAAGGTAGTTTGAGCGAAAAATCACTTCACATAGAATTTGTTGAATTTGGCCTCATTTGAAAGAAAAAACTCTCATCTTTCCAATGATATAAAAATATCAACCCCTTGCCGAACTACTTTTTGAGCAATTTGCCTTATTAATATAAGCTGTTTTACATGGGATAGATTACGGCTGAGCGCTCCAGAGGGAGAATATTAAACAAATTAGGAACTTCTAGCACCTATATTTCGTAAAAAAACTAACGATGAGTAGATTGCATGTTTTCTCAACTATTTATAAAAATTAATCCATTACTTCCCACAGTAATGTTTACAGAATCGCAAAAAACCTGCTGTTTTGAAGGGTTTTCAGCCGTACGGCGGGAAAAAATGAGTCAAGTTAGAGACTTATGTAGCTTTATTTATTTAATTACTGAGAATTTTGGTCATATATAACTATATCTTTGCGCCTTTAATATTACAATATTTATTTCGTACTTCTTACAGACGCTGAAATGAAAGAATTAAATTTGAATATGGTCTCCATTATGACTAGGGAACTATCTCACTCAAACCACATTTTTCATTTTCATCTATGCCTTCTTGAGGTCGTTGAAAACGAATATAAAGTCAGCATGTAAACAGAATTGTTAATTTTGCTAATATTATTACACAAATACGTATATTTATTTTGCGAATCCCAGATATATTGTTAATGGTGGAATGAAAATGTGTATACATACATTTTCGAAGCAGCTGAAAACGAATCTTAAGTCAATATTGCAACAAAAAAAAGCTCATGTTAGAATTTAAGCATGCATGAAATGTAATCCATGCAAAATATTAGTAACAATGCAAGAAAGTAACGATCAACAGTTACAGTAGAACTCAAATGTTTAGTTGCAAATGAAATGGAAAAAAATCGCTACGTAAATGGAAATGACTTGAGGCTGACCCGATGTTATCTCCCTCCAATATTCAATCTACAGTCATTCTGTCCAATATTCATTCTTTCTCGACACTTCCGGAATGAATCCTTTCTTTCTCCAAGAAATTGGAGAAAATGCCATTTTTTCATCCACATCTACGAAGTACCGTGCAAGCCGCCTCTAGGGGGTGTGGCATGGGGTGATTCCACACCAGGCATGCCGCACTCGTCCCAGCACAAGTCAGAACCTCGCACGCTCCCCCTGGCGCTAGGGGCAGACACCAAGAAGCAGTCAGAAGAACAGTGCGCAGTCCAACCGGAAACTGGGAGAGTGATACGTAAATATGAACATGCATAACAATGCTATAAACACATCTAGTGGTTAATATTACTGATACTGTTAATTTATGAATGCTACGAGATGCTACTTCATGCAGAGAACAAGATAAAATAATGCCGGACAAATCGACCGGTGTGAAGTGTTAGTAATGATGTTGTGTTATTAAGCACAGGTGAAAATTCTACTCTACCTATTGAGGGTGGGAGTTTCATATGATTGATATATCGAAAATATTATGATCCCTTATTGTACGTGGGAAAATAACATTTTGAATCCATCGGTTCGGCAGTCAATTTCCTTTATTTTACTCCTGTGATCGCTTCTACCGTAGTACGTTGGCTCTAGCAGTATATGTTGAACGTCCGGCAAAAAACTGTCCGCTCCGAACTTGCGCAAAAGATTTAACCTGTATTTCTCCCTTCGATCAATTAGAGATTCCCACCCCAATTCCTTCAACAATTCGGTAACACTGCTATGTTTCTCGTAAAAACTGTTCACAAATCTTGCTGCTCTCCGCTGTATCCGATCTATTTCGTAAGACTAATCTCTGAAATAGATCGAATACAACGGAGAGCAGCAAGACGAAACATGTTATTTTTTTGTCCGTTTGGAGTCATAAATATATCATAGGTTCGTCTTCGCCTCACATCAAAGGAACGCCAAGCGGAAGTGAACCTTTAATAAGATGGTTGGAGCGGAGATAGTGAATCGCTTGAGTGCACATGTCAATAACTTTTCAATTAATGATAAATGCGACGAGGGACTGCTCACGATTTAAAAACCGAAACAAGATAAAAACCCAAACAGGCATTAATATATAAACGGGTAGTAGCTACCTCTATTTCACAAAAGTCTCCTGCATATGTTGAATTTATCGTGTTCTGTTAAGTATATGAACCTACATTTCGGTACCAAAGTCATGCCTTTATTACTGTCCATTATTTGAGATAAAATGTAATCCGAGATGAATGCATTTTACGACAATCTGAATGAATGAAATGAAATGCTGACAAACATTTCGGAAGGTTTTCTCGCAGAGGATTCAGTGAGAGCCACTTAACGGTTGAGGTGAAGACGGAAACGCGTCCAATCACGCTGTTAAGTAGGTTCCGCCGCGACTGTGTGAGTCAAAACAAATACTAAATTCCACATTTTTCATATTTTGTCCAAAAAAATCCTGCTTTCACTGATACAATGCGTTGCCAAAAGAAACCCAAAAAAGTAAGGTACAAAATATGCAGATTATTATTCCACGAATGTATTTTAAATGGGCACTTTTTTCCAGCCATTGGAGCCGACAGCAGCGCTATTCCTACGAATTACAGCATTAATTCTTCAATAACTAGAAAAATAAGGTGGTAAGATGCCTGTATTTTATTTTTATTCAATTTCTCTGGATTATTTCCTTCTTATAAATAGTTTTCCACGAAAATAGCATTTGTATTTTATGGAAAAATACTATTTTTTTCTCGTGTTTCTCTCATTCCCCCATTGAACACCATGTAGTTTCAAGATCAATTATAGAATACAATAGCGTGGAAAGGTATTATTTTGTTGTTCATATCAGATAGAGGACAACTTTCTCTAAAAGTAGACATAATATGAATAAAATGACATTTAAGTCGTTTTACGGTGGAGGAACTCAAATATCCTCACCCACATAACCCGTCGCTTCTCCACCCGCTAAGTCCCCGGCGACGTTCCGTCTTATTTCGTTATCCCCCTCTTGTAATTCGTCCCTTGGCCTCCCCCCCCCCCTTGTCCTCCCCTTCAAGGTCCACACACACGTTTGCAAAATACTGCCCCCTCTTCACACAATGCCCATTTTCCACTTCAAATCGTTCCATATTCCAGACCTTTCCCACTCCTCTCACTATTTGACACGCTATGTGTCACTCATGCCCACTATATATGGCTGGAGGAAGAATTATTAAAACAAGTAAGCTCTTTCAAGTACCTGGGAAGTATGTTTCCAGGAGGAAAATAAGGAGGGTGCAATTTCACCCCCTTTATCTCCACGAGTACGGCGTCAGTACTCATAATAAATAATCGGTGACGACAATTACCTACCTTATTTATATGTATAGTTAATTGTTGCTTTTAAATTATTTCAGAGAAAAAATAAATGCTTGAAATATTTTTTTTAATCCGGCCCTCGATTTTTTTCAGAACAAAAGTAATTTTAACACTTTCCGTAGAAATGTAAGAAATGTAAGTATGTTGATATATCGATTCGCATGATAGGTTGCGGAACCAGCACTTTTGCACCAGGTAATAAATGGATCTATGTCATGGGTCTTTAGACTTCCGAATTACAATTGATGGATAAGAAATATTCTAGATACTAAATTTCTCAGGTAAGTTTTTCGCGCCCCAGCCTTGGTTTTGAAACCAAGCGCTGACCACGGATATATTCCTAGCATTGAATGTGGTCCAGCTGCCCTAAATATAAATATATTTGTTTATTAAGTTGCAGGATGGGAGTTAGTGGTGGTTGTATGTAGCGATTAAAAGACGCAAGATGGTGTACGCATTAATTGTAGACAATGCACTTCATGGTGAATTGGAAAACATATAGTGAAGTATAGTAAGTAAATATATGGCTGGAGGAAGAAAAATTAAAACAAATAAGCTCTTTCAAGTACCTGGGAAGTATAGTTACACAGAGTGGCAACTGTACTGAAGAAATTAAAAGTAGAATTGGGCAAGGAAAAGTAGAATTTAGCAAGATTGAGGAACTGGTGACAGCAAGGAACATCAAGATGGATATTAGGAAAAGATTTGCAAAATGATTTATGTATGGAGCATTGTGTTGTATGGATGCGAAACGCGGACGATGAAGAAGAGAGGAGAAAAGTTCTTGGAAAGCTTTGAAATGTGGTTATGGCAACGAATGGAGAAGATTGGATGGAAAGATAAGATCACGAATGAAGAAGTGCTAAGGAGGATTGTAGAAGAAAGAAGTATTCTGGGAGAAATTAAAAAGAGAAAGGCAAAATGGATTGGACATATTTTAAGGAGTAACAGCCTACAGAATTACGTAGAAATAAACCTCATCTGTGCAATGAATTGCCATTACAATACTCCTATAGTTCAACACACTATTTACGATTGACACTACACCTCATCTCAGCTGTTTCGGGTAACTCTCGAAACTCACGCCATCGATAGGGCTCATCAATCGATTGAAAGATCGATTTTGGCAGTTGTGCGCTGTGACTGGTTAGACATTTCACGCACTGGTTCGCTTTCGGAGTGAGATTAAGCCAAGTTACGCCGAGTTAAGGTGGTTTGAGCGACATAGTTCCCTAGTCATAATGGAGACCATATTAAAATTTAATTTTTTTATTTCAGCGTCCGTAAGAAGTGTGAAATAAATATTGTAATATTAATGGCGCAAATAAATATTTATATATAACCAAAATTCTCAGTTATTAAATAAATACAGCTTCATAAGTCTCTAACTTGACTCATTTTTTCCCGCCGTACGGCTGAAAACCCTTCAAAACAGCAGGTTTTTATGCGATTCTGTAAAAATTACTGCGGTGAGTAATAGATTATTTTTTATAAATAGAGAAGAAAACATGCAATCTACACATCGTTAGTTTTTTGACGAAATAAAGGTGCTAGAAGTACCTAATTTGTTTTATATTCTCCCTCTGGAGCACACAGCCATAATCTATCCCATGTAAAACAGCTTATACTTGTAGGAAAATTGCTCAAAAAGTAGTTCGGCAAGGGGTTGATATTTTGATATAATTGGAAAGATGGGAGTTTTTTCTTTAAAATGAGGCCAAATTCATCAAATTCTAGAAGTGACTCTTCGCTCAAACTACCTTAAGTTGTCGTGAACGAGCATTTACGGTTCCGTATAGCACTCCCTATGAGAAAGACGGATGGGGTGAGAGCATCGCCTCAGATATAGTACAACGTACGCGGGCGTCCACGCGCACTTTGTGAGCCGAAGAAAGAAGTCCTGAGACGAAATGAGAGTGAAATGTTTAACGACATCGCCCCCGAACACGCTCGGGTATAAATCCAATGCCTTGAGGAGGACGCGTCTTTTTCCTCACGGCCCAATGACATGTCCGTTACTCCTCAATGGCCCCGCGGATATTAGCTCTCTTATTGCCAGAAAAATTCAGCGATGGTCCTCACTGATTGACAGGAAGAGCATTAATTACAGTTGTTTTTCATGACATGATTTAAAAAAGTCATGATAGTTTGTAGTTGCATAATTTTTTTGGTCAAAACTTACGATGCTATTGACATATTACAAAGGCAACTTAATTCGTGTGTAAGATTTGAATTTAATTTAAGAAGAGACGCTCAAGTATCACAGTATAAAACCAGTCTAGGCTGGCTTGATCTATGAGACCGTAGAAAATACTTATTAGGGACCCTCCTTCTTAACATATTCAAGGAGGAACCCCCCAATTACCTCACAGTAATGTTTAAGATCAGGTCAGAATTTACTGTGAAAACATCACGTACAAATCAAAATTTTTTACGCTATCCCATTCCCCGAACTAATATTTATCTACAGTCGTTCTCAATAACTGCCTCCAAGTTTTGGAATTATCTGCCCGTGAACTTAAAACTTAAAGAGTTCCATTGATTCATTTAAAAACGCCCTAAAAATGACTCTACTCAATGGAGAATGATTTTAATTTTGTTAATACAATTGCCAAGTGACAGCCAATCAAATGCATATCTGTACCTTTATTTATTTTCGTATACATTAATTTTGTGTCTAAATCTTTTGTATCCACATATTTGTATTCACATATTGGTATAAATTTATTTTTATTCATCAATATGTAACTTTATATCTGTATCCTTATTATTTCGTACTTATTTATTAGTATTCTTAAGCAATCATATTGGTATCAATTTATTTGTATTCATATATATGTAACTTTATATTTGTATCCTTATTATTTTGAATCTACATATCAGTATAAATCATTTTGTACTCCACCAATTGCTGAGCCAAATTCAGTTTGCTGTAGCATTTGCTCCATGGGTGATAATAATAAAGCATAATAAATATATATGCTATTCTATAAATAGTTAGTAAAATTAATGGGCATTTATTTTAAGATTTAAATATCATATATTGTTTACCATAGTTACATACATCGTTTTCATTATAATTAAAAACCACACAATAATTACTATTTCATTATTTGTACCTTATTCATTAATTTTTGTCTATTTCGCCAATATTTAGGCCTCACTCAGCAGGCTTTTTTACTAGTAGATTAATAATGGTGTAAGTTTAAGTGACTGATATTCTTTTATGTTTTACAACATATGCCGGAGAATTGTAAAAGAAAGACGACTACTGGGAGGGCAAATAGATGGTGAATTGACATCCCTTCGCGTGACTAAAGGCAGTAAGATGGAGTAGCGTATGAAGAATACCACTCGGCTCTCTTTACTGCCGGCGAGATACATCACCAATTCATATTCATTCAAGGCGAGTTTCAAAGGAGCTCATGCGAACTAAAGAGCTATAAAAATGTTCTTCTCTCTCGTCTAGACTGTATTACATGAGATTCTTGATAAGACAGTGGTGTGAGACTATGCCCAACTACGTCACATCAAAGCGAAAACCTTATTGAACGAAGTGTATTGCGAAAATGACTTGCTTGCAATTTTCCATCGGTGAAAAGAGCATTCATGATCCTTTGATTCGCTCATCGAACTCCAATAAAAGCAAGATCGATGGAGACCATCGGTAAATGAGCAGTAGTTGGGTGTTATCTAAAACGATTACAGCTCAAGAGCGAGGAGTGAAGAGCACCAGCGATGACCTCATAACATGAGGAGTCAACATGTTCGAAGTGGGGCAATTTTCCAAGGGGGGATAGAGAACATGCGTGATTACTTCCGAGAGAGAATGAATTCTTCTCGGGTTTCCAACATCGGGTTAAAATCTCCATTGTGGCCGACGTATCGATGCTCGACTCGCGCGTCGTCATCAGGGCTGTAGATTGTCAATTCAATTAAATTCCAAAAGTGTTTTATTCCAACATTTGCCAACAATTTAAAGGAAATAGAAGGGGATATCAAAACAAAATAACAAAGACAGAGATAACAACGGAAATGCGGACCCTGGTTTAGGCTTTCGCCTATTTCAAGGCAGGTAACACCTTTCACTGGAGTTTTTATCACTGGATTGATTTGCGTGGACGACGGGAAACCCGCGGAAACCGTCGTCAGGTCGTAACAACAAAATAAGACAACAATAACAATAAAAGAAAGAATAAATAAATGAATAGATGAATAAATAATAACAGAGATATACTTTGAAAATTAACAATTGTAAATATATATATTTTGAAAAATGGTTAAATAGTCTTTGGCTAGTCTTTGGTATAAATCCATCCTTATATACTACTCACGCCGGGTTCAAGTTCCTCTGAAGGCGGGAGTCTGATTATTTCTTTCCCGCCTTTTTTCTTTGATGTTCCTCGATACTGGTTTCCAGGCGTTACTGAGTTGGAAACCTGAGTTAAAGTTTTTGTCTTCCAGCCGGATTTCAATCGCTTCTTTTACCAGGCGATCCCAATAGCCACGTGAACGGGCAACTATCCTGGTGTCTTCGAAATGGATGGAGTGGTTATTGGAAAGGCAATGTTCGGCGATAGCTGACTTGCTTTCTTGCCCCAGTCTCAGGAGCCATTGATGCGAAATATTTGTGGTATAGCTATGAAGATGCTAGGATTCGTCAAGCGTATTGTGGGAAGTTTTTCGGATGAAAAAGTAAAATAGAGGTGCTATTTCACACTCGTCCGGCCACACCTTGAATATGCAGCGAGCATATGGGATCCGGTGCAGAAAGACTTAATCCGGGAACTTAATAAAATACAAAGGAAAGCTGCGCGATTCGTCAAAAACTGCTACGGGCGTACAGACAGCGTTGTTACACAGATGTTAAACGAATTAGGCTGGGAGCCGCTAGAGACTCGGAGGCTGCGCGCTAGGCTTAGATTGCTTGAGCAATTAAGAATCGATATATCACTAAGAGCGACACGGAGAACATCATATTAGAACCCCACTATATTTCCAGGTCCGACAGAAACGATAAATTAAGAGAGATATTTTGCCGAACGGATAGGTATGGGAATTCGTTTTTCCCCCGAACAATAAGGGATTTCAATAAATGCTAGGCGTAATTCCATTAGAGCGTTTCCTTTTTTTATGTAAATGACTGGTGTCCGCCACACGCCTATTGAGGCGGCTTGCGGAGTAGTATGTAGATGTAGATGCTCCTTCAGCCCGAGAAGAATTCATTCATGAGCTACGCCGGGAAAGCACAAGATCATACTTCTTCCGAGAGATTTATAAGGCATGACATCACTTGCCTGGACGGAGGAGGGTGGACTGAGGTGGAGGTAAGGTAGCGAGAGTAAATGGAGAGAATTGATGAGACAACGACGTTAAGAATGCGGTAGTGATGCAAATAGCAATTGAGGTGGTGTGATCTACAAAGAAAGGCGTAGTGGTTAGAGTCGTCGTCCCACGTACCGAATGTCCCAGGATCGATTCCTAGTGGTGGAGTTCATATATATATATATATATATATATATATATATAGTTCAAATTTCAATTGAATTTTAAATTTTGTTAACTGTCTAGTTTATATGTGACTTTGTGGACATGTTGTGTTTTTCTTTTTTTGGGATGTGCATGTTACCACCTGGCCATTTGCCAAATTGTAACTGATTACGATAATAATAATAATTTATATTTATCAGAATATCGCCATAGAAATTTACACTTCTCCCGTGTAGTCTTAAGCACACCAATTCTTTTTACCATAATCTAATTTCAGATGAGGTTCCTCTGTTCAAGGACCAGGGTTGCCATTGCAATTGTGGAATATACTTGATCGAAAATGACGGTCTTGCGGTTAAACAGTACGTATGAAAAGACTACAAGGTGGTTATAAACTTACCTTGAACTACCAGACGTTCCAGATTCTACTCACGACTTCAGCTGTGGGAACTACGCCTCTCGTCAGATGCTTAAAGTGGTTTCACCGTAAAATGATTTGAAGGTCAGTGCAATATTTATTTACAGGTAATTGGACGTTGAAGTCAAGAGATACAAGAGGGAGGATGTTGATTGGTGGAAGGCGAGGAATAAATCGGGATTTTGGGCGTCATGAATGGGACAAAGAAATAAAGGAATCGACTTATATTCTTGCCCCTTAAGGTGCTTTGAGCGATATAGTTCCCTAGTCATAATTGAGACCATATTCAAATTTCATTCTTTGATATCAGCGTCTGTAAGAAGTAGATACGAAATAAATATTGTAATATTAATGGCGCAAAGATATACTTATATATGCCTAAAAATCTCAGTAATTAAATAAATAAAGCTACATAAGTCTCTAACTTGACTCATTTTTTCCCGACGCACGGCTGAAAACCCTTCAAAACAGCAGGTTTTTTGCGATTCTGTAAGAATTAAGGTTGTGAGTAATAGATTATTTTTTATAAATAGATGAGAAAACATGCAATCTATACACCATTAGTTTTTTGACGAAATCTAGGTGCTAGAAGTTCCTATTTCCTTCAATATTCTCCCTCTGGAGCGCTCAGCCATAATCTATCCCATGTAAAACAGCTTACATGTTTAGGCATATTGCTCGAAAAGTAGTTCGGCAAGGGGTCGATATTTTGATATCATTGGAAAGATGAGAGTTGTTTCTTTAAAATGACGTCAAATGCATCAATTTCTAGGTGAAGTGATTTTTCGCTCAAACTACCTTAATAGGAAAAATTTTCCCCTTTTTTAAAAAAGGACTACAAAAACAGATTTCTCCAAGCTATATTTTTTCAAAAATTATGGACTTGAAATTAAACATTTTTAAATGCAAAATTGCCGAAACATGGGGAAAACAGTATTTTTTCTTTCATATATAAATGCCATTTTTGCTGCAAACTGATTTGTAGAAGTCATTCATCCGTGGAACTTGAATGTAAATGTAAATTAGACTCCTTCAATTCAATTTTTTTGAGTCATTAGCAACTTACTACAACAATTTAAGTCAAAGTGTGTAAATCAAACAGAAAGAGGCGAATCTTCCTTGGCTGGAAAATGTGTCCGTATGGAATATGCTCATCGATCAATCGTCATATTTAGAACCGTAACTTTGTTTTTAATAGCTAAGGCAGGTAATCTGGGAAAGTAATACTGTTTAAGACCATACAAACGAAAATGTGGAATTAAGCATTAATTGTTTTGAATGGCACTGTCGCTGGAGACCATCCTTAAAGTGGTTTAAGCGAGATAGTTCCCTAGTCATAGTGGAGACCATATTCAAATTTTATATTTTAATTTCAGCGTCTGTAAGTAGTATGAAATAAATATTGTAATATTAAAGGCGCCAAGATATAGTTATATATGATAAAAATTTGCATTAATTAAATAAATAAAGCTACATAAGTCTCTAACTTGACTCATTTTTTCTCGCCGTACGGCTGACAACCCTTCAAAACAGCTGGTGTTTTTGGGATTCTGTACAAATTACTGTGGTGAGTAATAGATTATATTTTATAAATAGTTGAGAAAACATGCAATCTCACACCATTAGTTTTTTGACGAAATCTAGGTGTTATAAATTCCTTATTTTTTATTTATTCTCCCTCTGGAGCGCACAGCCGTAATCTATCCCATGTAAAACAGCTCATATTATGAGGCAAATTGCTCGAAAAGTAGTTCGATAAGGGATTTATATTATGATATCATTGGAAAGATGAGAGTTTTTTCTTTAAAATGAGGCCCAATTCATTAAATTCTAGGTGAAGTGGTTTTTCGCTCTCAAACCACCTTAAATGATCCTCTCTCCTACTTCCTCTTCGTTTACCTAAGCCGTTTCCATTCCTTCCAGAACCTCCAGCATCCCATTCCCATAAAATGGTCCACCCACCCACTTAGTCTCCAAGGAAGCCTCTTTTCCTCACTTGTTATCCTCCTCACATCCATTTCACTTCCTCCATCCTTCAACGCAGCCAAATCTCAAAAGCATTAGAGCCTCCACATCCTCAATATTCTATTCCGTCTCTCCAGATTTTATTCCTTGCGCCAGTTTTTGTGCGACACTGGTCACCGTGAGCCGAACACTGGTCGGTCTCCTCCCACTGCCTCTCCTCCCTCTCAACCCAAGCGATTCATTTCCACATTTTGATACCACTAATAATTCTCCCGGGGTATTCCATCATCGATGACTCCCCGACGATTCCTCCCATTCATTTATCCATCTATTACTGATCTTAGGAGGCTGGTTAAGTCTTGGAATGTGACCCATATTATACGTTCTACTTTGCAGAGTTACGTGTCATTTCTACATTAGGCGTCGTTTCTCCCAAAATCTACGCACGTTTCCTTCAAAGGCGATTCTGTCCGTGTATTTAACAGTTACTATCCTTCCAATAAAACACATTCTCATCGCTTTCAGCCTTCACTGTTCCGATATCTTTATCGTCCTAGCATTTTTTCCGGGAAATAAAGTAATAAACTTAAGGCTGGATGGCGACATTTGGTGGAACTTGGTGACAGGAAACATAATAAAAGATACACTGTTGTATGTTCCACAAAAGTGTTCTGTTCAAACTTTTGTGGAAAATAAAGTAATATTTAAATTGATGAACACCATCCAGTCTTCGCATCGGGAGTATTTTAGTGAGTAAGTGCGATTGTTGTAGACAAAATACATCAGAGGAATAGAAAGAGAGTCATTAATTTGACTCCTGCGACTTAATTATAAATTAATTAGTAAACAAAGTATTAACTACGAATACGACGAAGAAAACGAATAAACATCTTATTAATCGAATCATTAATCATCATCGAATAAACATCATTTTATTGTTAATTTTCAATAGATAAGATGTGACATAAGTGGGGTGTTTGTTTATAAACATAATATTCCATATAATATGTATGATTGTATTTCATATAATATATAGAATAGTAGTATTGTGGAAATTAAGGCAGGAATATAAGGAACCCGGAGAAGGTAAAATCAGCGGAGAAGTAATCAAAGCACTTGGCGAAAAAGCACGAGACACACTATATGGAATAATCCAAGATTGCTACGAATCCGGAAAGCTGCCAGAAGACTTCAAGAGGAGCTAAATGGTGACCATACCGAAGAGAGCAAGGGCTGAGAAATGCGAGGTGCACCGAACCTTGAGTCTAGTGTCACATGCCTCCAAAATCCTTACTCGGATAGTAGGCAGAAGAATTGAAGAAAACCTGTCAGAAAACAGATTTGGATTTATGAAGAATAGGGGGACAAGGGAGGCAATCTATGCCTGAGTCTACTGCATAAACTGAGAAAATGATCCACGTGAGCCATATCCATTGTATATAGCCTTCGTGTACTTAGAGAAGGCATTCGATTATGACGAATGAAATATGATGATCAATACTATGGAAAAACTTGACTTGGACTACAATGACAGAAGAATCATCTACCAGCTCTACAAGGACCAGGTGGCCACAATACGCACGTAAGATGGAGGAAATATGTAGGCAAAAAAGAACCAAGGGGTCCGACAAGGATGTAACCTGTCACCAGCACTCTTCAATATGTACATGGAGGAAGCAATAAAAGATATAGAAAAACAAGGAATCAAAGTGAATGGAGAAGAAATCAACATGCTACGCTTCGCTGATGATATCGCCATCGTAGCAGTAAACGAGGAAGACCAATAAAACTCACTGAAAACAATTGAAAAAGTGTTCCAGGAATGGGAGAAAAATACATTTTGTTTTTTTTTGGAGGACCCTCAATAGGGAACAGAAGAAGAAATTGATTCTGAATGATTTATAATCATAAGAACTTAGTCTACAGGCCACAGAGTTACAGTGTAATCATTGAAATAAATTCGGACTCGCTTATTAAACATGACTGTGGGATGCCCGAGAATCACTTCACGCGGTAGATATAATTATAAATGAATATAAAAGGCTGTGGAAGAGCGAGTCGGAGGGAATTTATGGAAGACTATTTTCTGAATAAAGGTTTGAAAAAGCAATTATTGAATGCAATAAAACTCTTGATGAGAGAACATGGATTGGTAGTTAAAATTAGAGACATTCAAGAAAGTAGCGAAATACTTGGCTGGTGATTCAAATTTATGACCCCAGCGCCTTAAAAAAATTGCATGCCCAATCACTGGAAGAGATCAAATCATCTATCATTTTTTAAAAATGTTTTCATTATGTTGAGTACTTGTCTGTCTGTTCGGTATATTTTTCAATCCATTGTAAACTAACTTTCCGATGAGCTAAAGGCTTGAAAAGTTAAACGAAGCTCAGAACTGGATGACAATGCAATAATATGTAATAATATATATTACATACGTTATAGGTATATGGAATATTACAATATAAATAATACATACAATATACATCATATGATATAACATAATAAAATAAAATATAATAATTAATTTAAAATTGAAAACGTAAAAAATACGTAAAAAAACGTTTTTATCGTGAAACTTTTTTTCCCATTAAAATTATTAGTATTGCAGGTTTTATAAGTCATGCACATAACCATGCACATAAGTGTCGCAAAGAAAGACACGGTTGTCAAGAGGGTGAAGTTCCAGCAAGGGCAATCGACGACCAAATACAAGCAAGGAGACAGGCGGAAACACAAAAGCTTGGAATTCCAATGCGTATTTTTAGCGCCAACTGGCTGGTCAAATTGCTCACAACCACTATTCACAAGAATCCTCGGAAATATTTATAGAAAGAGGAAAACCATTCCAAGAGAGACATCGACTCGAGTAAAACCGGCGTCATTCGACCCGCGTAAACGACACCTCAAGTTGAAATGGCGACACACATAAATCTTTGACTAAACGTGTGAAGGCTACCTGCGGCCAATTGTGCACTTATAGTAGTGTGTATCGTAAGTGTACATGCAGAGTGCTTTGATTTGAAATGAGTTGCGACGAAAACAGTCAAATGAAAATGAGCAAGACGAAAGGTATGTTCTCCGATTGGAATCTTGAGAAGATGAGCACTAAAATTATTTTTCGTATAATGGTCGCCGCTGATAACTTCTATTTACAATTGTGAAAAAATCATTCGCCCGGACTGGGATTCGAACCCAGACCCCCCGATTTCGCGCCGAGTTAAGCTATCCAGGCGTCATCTCTAACTGAGAATTTTATGGAGGCGTTTCGGCGCGAAAGCGGGGGGCCTGGGTTCAAATCCCAGTCCAGGAGAATGATTTTTTCACTGTGAATTTCACACACCACTGTGTGACCACCAGCGGGTGACACCGTTAAAGTTACTGCGCGGCCAGTTCCGCAGTTCTTTGAATTCTATTTACAAATTTAGCTACGGTAAAAATAGGAAAATTTTGACGCTCAATCATAACAACGATGTTAGGAGGGACCTTAAGAGACAGAGAAAACTGTAAAACTTATTCAAAACGTCCATTACGTTAGGTGACAAATCGAAGGAACTTGAAGCAAAAGAAAGTTACGCTGCGCAACGCTCAAAAACCAAGAAATCAATGCGTACTGCATTGCGAAATTTCAAGAAAAAAGTACTTGGTGAATTACTCGAAGAAAATCCGAAATCTTTTTGGTCGTATGTGAGAGAGCTTCAGGGAAAATCTTCAACCGTAGATTCGTTATTTGATAAAGATGGCAAACTTGTCACCGATAATATTGACAAAGCTAACACGTTAAATTCCCACTTCGAAAGTGTATACACCACAGACGACACTGCATGTAATTTTGACATTTCATTCACTGAGGAACCGATGAAAGTAATCACTTATCAATGCAATGGGATAACTAAGCAGCTACAGACGATAAAAAAATAGTAAATCTCCGGGTCCGGAGGGAATACCCGCGCGTGTCCTCAAAGAGTTAGCGCCACAGATCGCACCGTTCTTAGACATAATATTCAAGAAGTCATTGTCTGAAGGAAAGATACCATTAGACTGGAAAATTACAAACGTTACACCGATATTCAAAAAGGGAAACAGACACGACCCAGGGAACTATCGACCAATTTCATTAACGTCGATTATGGGCAAGATACTCGAACATATCGTCGTTAGCAATATCATGACGTTCCTGGACAGTCGTAACGTCCTCCATGGCTCTCAGCACGGCTTCCGGAAAGGTAGATCATGTGAAACACAACTCGCGCTCTTTCTTCATGACGTTCTCAAATCTGGTGAATCGAAAAGACAAATTGACGCATTATTTCTAGATTTTAAGAAAGCTTTCGACACCGTACCTCATAACAAACTTTTATACAAATTACAGTCATGCGGCCTAAACGAAACAGTAGTAAACTGGATACGCGACTTTCTGAGTGATCGTAAGCAAAAGGTAGTTCTTGACGGAATTAGATCTGATGTAGTTAAAGTGACATCAGGTGTCCCGCAAGGAAACGTGATCGGACCCCTTTTGTTCATTATATACATAAATGATCTATGCTCTCGAATTATCAGTAAAATACGTCTATTTTCCGACGACGCTGTCATCTATCGTGAAATTAGTGATCACTCTGACTTTGAAACTCTATCATCGGATTTAAACAACGTTCATGTGTGGAGCCAAGAGTGGGGACTCGAACTTAATCTGAGCAAATGCACGGCGGTATATTTCTTGCGGAGGTCGTCCAACTATTCCCATGTACATGCTGTGGATGGTGTTAACATAAAGGCGACGGATGAAGTGAAATATCTAGGAGTTACGATAACTTCGGACCTTTCGTGGCGAGCACATATAAGAAATATTTGTGGCAGAGCTCTGAAGAAGCTAGGATTCGTCAAGCGTATTGTGGGAAGATTTTCGGATGAAAAAGTAAAAGACAGGTGCTATTTCGCACTCGTCCGGACACACCTTGAATATGCAGCGAGCATACGGGATCCGGTGCAGAAAGACTTAATCCGCTAACTTAATAAAATACAAAGGAAAGCTGCGCGATACGTCAAAACTGCTACGGTCATACAGACTGCGTTACACAGATGTTAAACGAATTAGGCTGGGAGCCGCTAGAGACTCGGAGGCTGAGCGCTAGGCTTAGATTACTTGAGCAATTGAGAATAGATATTTTTCAGAGCGACACGGAGAACATCATATTAGAACCCCCCTATATTTCCAGGTACGACAGAAACGATAAATTAAGAGAGATATTTTGCCGAACGGATAGGTATGGGAATTCGTTTTTAAGGGACTTTAAGGGATTCGTTACAATAAGGGACTTTAATAAATGCTAGGCGTAATTTCATTAGAGCGTTACCTTTTTATATGTAAACGGCTGGTGTCCTAACACCCCCCGCCACACGCCTATTGAGGCGGCTTGCGGGGTAGTATGTAGATGTAGAATTCATTTGAGTCGTCTAGTAAGGCTAGTGCACAATGAATCAGCTGACTCGTGACGCAGTCCTTAGCGGCACGCCCCTTTAATTTAAATGGATTAAGTTTTACACCGCTCAGGCGTTTTCATTAGTCATGTTTCCGTATTCCTGCTCTTTCAAATAAATCCACCAAATAGCACAGATAATTTTTTATCTCGTAGCAATTTACGATATTAAATGATCCTGGAAGTTTCTTGCGCGTATTTAGTTAATAAAAACTTCAATTAATGGCTAAGGTGAAAGGGATTTAATATTATTGAGGATTTGATGAGCAATTATTAGCAGGCATTAAGGGGAAGCTAGAGAATATAAAGCAAGAAATGGAGAGGGTGGGTGTAGACATAATGGGTCTGGGCGAAGTAAGATGGAGAAGGATGACGGGGATTACTGGAGCGATGGCTATAGAGTAATTTATAGTGGAGGGAATGAAAGTCAGCGCGGGGTTGCATTCGTAACGCGGTGTTGGGTGAAGGAAGAGATGGGCGGGAGGTGGGCGATTACGGGCTAGGAAGGAGAGACGACCGGGGCGAGAAAGCTGTGGAGTTTTGCCGTAGAAATAACCAAGTACAAATCATGGTTCAGACATCATCCCCGACGTAGGTACACTTGGAAGAAGCCGGGAGACACAGATAGGTTCCAGATAGATTATGTAATGGCTCGTCACATATACAGGAAGAGTGTTAAAAACTCGCATACTTATCCAGAAGCTGATGCAGACACAGACCACAACTTATTAGTCATGAAATTTCGGGTAAAACTGAAAAAGATAAGAATGGGAAGGAGGGTACGAAAGTGGAATATGGAGGCATTAACTGGGGCAATGAAGAAGAAGTATCGAGAGAAGGTGGATGAGATAGTGGGTGAGGATCATGGAGTTAGATCAGTGGAAGATGAATGGGGTAGTCTGAAAAATGGAATTGTATAAGCGGCGAAAGCAACGGTAGGCGTAGTGAGTGCAACTAAAATTAAAAAACCGTGGATCACGAAGGAGATGATAAGGGAGATGGAGGAGAGAAGTAAATGGAAGAGCGTAAACTGAGAGCTAGGTAAGAGAAAATACCGAAAATTAAATAGCAGGCTTAGCAGAGAAACAAAGAAAGCAAGAGAGGCGTGGTGGAGAGAACAGATCGACGCGTTAGAGAAATACCAAAAAGAGGGAAGAGCAGATTCATTATATCGGAAAGTAAAGGAAGGGGAATTACAACGATAACAGACAAGACAGGAAAGGTGATCGTAGAACCGAGAGAGATCCAGGAGAGGTGGAAGGAGTTATGTTGAAGAGCTGTATGGTAAAGAAATAAGGCCCAATAGGTTAGATATAGAAAGGGAAGACGATATCGACAGAGATGGCATCGGACCTGTTATCCTAGAAAGCGAAACCGAAAGAGCTCTACGAGACATGAAAAGGAATAAGGCGGTGGGAATAGATGACATACCTGTAGAGTTTTTAAAAAGCATGGGGAAGAACGGAAGGGAAAAACTTTTTGCGCTTATTCGTAGGATTTATGAGGATGGAGTGTGGCCGGAAGACTTCGCGAAGACTGTACGAATTCCTATACCAAAGAAGAGCAAGGCAAAAACGTGCGAAGACTATAGGACAATAAGCTTAACCCTTCAGTGGGCCACACCGGTGGCCCAAATTCAATTTGTTTTTCTGCCTAAAAATTTCAATAATTTTATCAAGCATTTTTATAAACAAAATATTTGGACGATTATCTATTGATTAGATGGTTTTTTTATCACTAGGGGACACGTTTATAATTATATGTGGAGCAAAACGCAAAGTAACTGAAATTTCGAAAAAATATTTCGAGCATCGAACACTTAAGATGACAAAATTTCTTTAAAAAATTCCAACAAAATAATTTTACTAAGTGGAAGATAAAAATGATGAAAACGTCTGATAAAAATACTTTTTTTTCAAAATCCGGTCTTTTTTTATTTAGTTTTTTTTTAAATAATTTACAGAGAGAAATAGAACGATCAGATTCACAACAAAAATAAATAACTTTGATAAAAATTTGGAATAAATGGATCACCGAATGCATTATGAAATTTATGATTTTACTATCATACATTTACTCAACATTTTTCATCAAATTTAGGAAGAGATGATATGAGCCTAAGAAAAAAATCTTTCTTGAATATAGTTTACACGAATGTCTCGTAGGTGATCTTTGCATGTACATTTTCCGTATTTGAAGCACCACCGTCTTTTGTTATTCTATCACGGCTTATTCAACTGGCATTGCACTGTCAATAAGAACTGCGTGTTTTGATTGGAGGGGTAATGAGGTCACATATATTCCAAGCAATGCACGAGCCCGTGCTCTCATTTGCGTTGGAAGTATAATAATTCCAATCCGTTTCATTATTTGCAGTTTTATCATTTCCCAGGCTATCTCCTGCAGAAAATCACGTCTAATAACTTGAGAAGACATTGAATCAACCTTGAACTTGCTAAGGGCATTGACACCGGCAATGTTCAATAACTCATTTAAAAAATCACCATAGGCCACTTTCTAATGAAACTCGCCACATTTTGCACATATTAGGTTCAATAGATAAGGTCAGAATCTTGTGATCAATGGTATCAAAAACCTTGCTAATATCAATGAATAAAATTAAAATAGCTTTTTTTCTCTCACTGAAAGAAATTTGTTAAGAAATAAATGTGGTAACGCAGATATGGTCATCAATTTTATAAATTAAGCCATTCATAAAAAATTGCATTTTAACTCTTGCCTTTGTCAACTGTGTAAATTGTGTTGATATTAAGTATCTTTTGTCTACTAACAAAAAAATAGCCTAACTTTGGATTGCCAGTGCGTCGATTTGAGTTGATAGACTTATAAACATGAGTAAAATGATTTTCTAGAGCATCTTCTGTCCCTTTTCCACTTAAAAAACCAAACCGATTTTTGCTGAAGAAGCACTTTTTATCGAGAAATTTAATTAGTCTCGACTTGACTAGCTTCTCTATAATTTTCGAAAATATCGATAGCAATGAAATTGGACGATAATTTAGTACACTTGACCGATCCCCTTTTTTATATAAGGGCATGACAACCACCTTTTTTCATCTCGTCAGGAAAAACACCACCGGTAAAACTTAGATTAAATATATGTGAAAGAATAGGAGCTAATTCGTTACTAACGGGTTTCAAAAAAGTTCGCTGTTCACGTTGTCGTAACCAGGGGCTTTGCTAGCAGGAAAAGATCTTACTAATTTAGTGATTTCAGCAGGGTGGACTGGTTCTAGGTACATAGATTCGAAGCTATGTGAATAGTCACATCACTCAGCGACGAATTCATCAATGGCACTGTCATTACCAATAGAATTACCACCTAAAGTTTGAATACCGTGCCTAAAACTGAAGTCATACAATGTTTGAAGAAAAGGATAATATTTGTTGGAAAACTTTCGCAGTTTTTCTTGTCTATGAAAGATGATTTTTTTCAGGAAATGCTTCGTTTTGTTCATTAAAAAAAACAAAAGTTTCACATCTCGTACTTGATGCGTCATCAAGAACAAAACGTAGCATTGCCCGAAAAGAATATATTATCCTTCATAGGCCACTTTCATGTATTACGCGCCACATTATATTTTGCACTGATTAGGTTCAATAGATCCACGACAATTTTAGTTATATTGTAGAATGAAATCATATCAGGTTTATTTTGGCCACCACTTTCAGGATCAATGGCAGAATCATGGTGCAATGTGGAGAGAACCAGAACAGATTTGTTTTCTTTTAGGGCAGTATGATACGAATGTACAATTCTTGTGGAATCCAAAGAGTGATGAAATCACTGCTCTGCTCTTGCTAGGTAAAAGTTTGTTCGGGGTATTTTCTTATCGAGCCAACATATGTAAGACGTTAATCTTCCAGCAATGTTTTGGCCAGGGGAACACAAATGAACCAGTTATAGCCGGTTATATTTTTGTTAGTACCCACAACTGGTTCAACTAATTGAACAACGATCAATTGTAAAATTTACAGTTTGTTTTTTATTCTATCTAATTGAACAACACCAGAAGAATTTATAGGTACTCCGCTACGGTCCTTCGAGCTGTGACCCTGCATAAAATTTGAGACTAAATGTGTAGGCATTTTTTAAATAAACTAATACAAACACCCCAATGCCATTAGCTCGTAGGTTTCCGCGGATGTAGTGTTGACTGTTTCTTTTTTTCGGGATTCATTCCGCGATGTTAAAAATTGCAAAAAAAACAATATTTCGCTGGTCCTCCTGCCAGCTTCATCAGGTTAATTTAGTTCAGTTAACCTGATGACGATGGCAGGAGGACTGAATTCAGTTAACCTGATTACGCTGGCGGGAGGGCCGGCGAAATATAGTTTTTTGCAATTTTAAACATCGCGGAATGAATCCCGAAAAAAAGAAACGGTCCACCTCAATGCCATATTTAGCTGGCTTAATCGGAAGGTACTGGGTGAAGCTACAACTCCCACGAAAAGCCAGAAGTTGCTCTTCCACTCTAAGCGACTCACTCGCGCTAAAAAACCTACGAAAGCTACCTACAAATATTTCAAAAACTTCCCAAACTGCTGCAAATTTGTCAATCTCTTTCCGCAAATCCCTACTTCTGACTTCATCAAACCTTAGGCATATCAAAAGAAACAAAAATCTCTTTCTGCTCATGTCGTGATAGCAAGCTTCAATGCATTTCCTTGTGAATTGTCCCATAATAGGAAAGATTTTTGTCATGAGGTCCTGAAGACCCTTATAAAGTAAAGTAAACCTAGCAAAGCTTTAATTTCAAATTCATGAACAGGACGTGCATCCGTCTCTTTCAAACAGATGCATGACTTTCTCGAAATATATATTTGTATTCGTGGAAACCGATTTCCAAGTCCACCGATTCCTCATCAAATAATCTCTGTATGTCGTTATCCTGAACATAGTCTCGCCGTAATCTTTTATTGGAAGACAATACTAAGAGTCACTTCCAAGAGATAACTGACCTCCAAGGACGAAAATAGAAGTATTTAGGAACATTTTGTAAATTTTATTTGAAGTATTCTATACAAATTCAACAAATGCAAGTGAAAACCGTTAATTGTCCTTGCAAAAGGCAAATAAAGACATTTACGAATAAATATAAAACAGCAGTGCCATAAAAAGAAAGCTTACCATGAAAAAATGTTGCAAATAATTATTCCCAGAGCATTATAGAAATAAATAGAATACGTTGATACACTTCCACGTCCGTTGACTATTTCGCGAGTCCGCAAAGAGAACTATTCCTACACGTCTAAACGCTCCAGACACAAGCGACGCACACTGCCTGTAAAAAACCGTACGTCAGCCAAGCTAAGAGAAAAAGAACCCTGAAGTAGGGTCACTGTACCCTCCATAAACGGTACCACTGGGGATCCCCACTCCTTGAGCGTAGGAGAGAGGCTCTTTGGTTGAGCTTGGTTGCTTGCACCCCCTCTTTCCGCCTTACCCTGTGGAGCAGGCAAGAAAGACTGACTCTAAACTGAGGCACCCAAAAAGTGACATAAACGTTCCGAACATTGTTTGCTCGTCAAATTAGACAAATATCGGACATAATTTGCTGCCAAACTACAAGTGTTTCTGGCAGAAAAAGGTTACACAGGCGCGTGGGCCACACTGGTGGCCCAATCATGCCGGCTTCCGGTTGCGTGTTATTTAATGCTAAACCTGCAACAAGTTTTAACAAACGACCATGTGAGGACTTTAAGGACATAATAATGTGCAGCTACTGAAAATCCCGTGTATATTACGCCATCCTATGAAAAACGGCACACGCAAATGAATTACCTATTATGGGCCACCCCTGTGGCCCACGCGCCCACTAAAGGGTTAAATTCCCGCTCGGCCAAAGTAGTTCTGATTGCGAGAATTATAAACAGAAGGCTAGAGAAGAAGGCAAATGAATACCTGGGTGACGCCCAGTTCGGGTTTAGGAGAGGAACGGGAACGCGAGACGCTATAGCGGTGATGAGGACGCTAGTAGAAATAAACCTGGAGTATGGGCAGGATGTTTTTGCATGCTTCGTAGATTTCGAGAAGGAGTTTGATCTGGTGAACTGGACGAAATTAATGGAAGTGTTGAAGAAATTAGGGGTCGATTGGAGGGACAGGCGTCTGATTCGAAATTTGTATATGAACCAGACGGCGCAGGTAAGAATAGCTAATGGAGAATCGGGATGGGCCACGACAGGACGGGGAGTGCGGCAGGGGTGCCCACTATCGCCGTTGTTTTTTAATGTGTATTCAGAAGATATGGTAAGGGAGGAATGGGGGGAGGAGGAGGTAGGAATAAAGGTAGAAGGGGAGCTGATAAAATCAGTGAGATTTGCAGATGATCAAGCATTGGTTAGTCAGTCAGCCAAGGGGTTACAGTCAATGGTGAATGCATTAGAGGTGCAGTGCGAAAACTATGGGATGAAGATCAACCACAAGAAAACGAAAGTGATGAGATTTTCTTGAAGTAAGAAGGCGGGGCTGAATATAAGGGTGGGAGGGCAGACGATAGAGCGGGTCGAGTAGTTTAGGTATCTGTGTAGTATTTTGGCGGAGAATGGGTTTAGTGGTAAGGACATCAGATGCAGAATTGCGCTTGCTAAAGACGCATTTTCGAAGAGAAGGGAATTGATGAGGGGGGGTCTGAGAAGAGACGTAAAGAAGAGGCTGGTGAAAACTTTAATATGGAGCGTGGCGCTATATGGGTCGGAAACTTGGTCATTGCGAAGGGAGGATGTGCGTAGACTTGAGGCGTTTGAGATGTGGGATTGGAGAAGGATGGAGAAGGTTAGCTGGTTGGCGAGAAAGACAAATGAGGAGGTATTGGATATGGTCGGAGAGGAAAGGAAGCTTGTGGCAGAGGTTCGGAGAAGGCAGAAGAGATGGATGGAGGAGGTTTTGAGAGGAGAGGGCATGTTGAAGAGAGTGATAGAGGGGAGAACACTGGGGAAGCGTGGAAGAGGATAGGAAGAGGATAGGAATTCTGGACGAAATAAGAGGAGGTAGAAGATATGAAGAATTGAAGAGGGATCTAATGGCGGGACATCCTAAGGAGGGAAAGTGAGACAATGAGGTTGAGATGCAGAATGGGGAATGTCCAAGGATCTACCAATCAGCTAGTAGAATACTTGAATGAAAATGTAGAAGCCTAATGACTCTGGAACCCTGACACTGGAGCACATAACTCCTAGTAGGCCAAGGATTATAATATTATTATAGGTTTCAACCTCGGAAAAATGTAATACTTGACATAGAGATCTCGCCTTGTGCATACAAAGACACGTAAAATATACCAGAAAATGCTTGTGCCACTTCGTTGATTTAAGGGTCAAATTTACCCCAGGCCTCAACAACCATACTTAAAAGTGATACACACAGTGGCGTGTGGAACTGGTTTACTCTACGATTTCTTTAAGAATTGTTTTAAAATGATATTATTAACTCCATAAATTATGGGAGAATATATGAAATTTAAGTAATCCTTCTTTAAGCTATTTATAATATATGACACTGTTGCATAAAAATGTGGTGGTTTTCTGTGTGTGTATCTGTTACTCAATCACGCAAAAATCATTGAACCGAATGATCTGAAGTTATGCATGAGAACAGCTAATATACCTGATACAAACATAGGCATATTGTCGTTTTGAAACTTTTCCCTATTTCAAGATTACAGTCATTTCCAACTTAATCGAGGAGAAGGGTCTATTGTTGCCACGTAAATATTTATTTTTTTGCGGAAGATTTTAGTTGTCAGTAAAGTTGAATTAAAGGTAAGACTTTAAACTTTTTCAAGTTCACCATAGAAAACATTACATTTATTGAGATTTTTACTCGCGTTATTATTTTATTGCGAATAATTTCAGTACACAACGAAATTCCTAAGAGATGAACGAATAATCTTTCTCAAAGATGTGATAAGGTAAGGGCAATATCCTCTTGGCAGAAAACATCTCAAGAACAACGAAATCAACGATTACAGTTGGGCGCTGTGAGACACGACTTTCAGCGGGCTTCAGAAGCCCCTGAGAAACGTCAAGGCGCGATTAGAACATAGAACAAGAAGTATATGGTCTATTATTGGTACTGCGGAAATAAATCTCGCTCAGACTCGCTTCTGGGAAAATATACTCGATATTTATGGCGATCTTCCCCCATACCCCCCTCGCAAAACTAGAATACTTTTTTTTAGTTGTATTGTTTTAAAAATTAACAACTTATGTAAAATAACTGAATAATATGTATCATTAAGCGACAAAACGGGCAATTTCCACTCAGTAAAAAAAACAAGATCAGATTGAAAGGCCAGATTTTCTCCTGCATGAATAAAACTACTGCAATAATTTTTTACTATTATCTGTGCCGTTGGAAATTAAAGCGTATTTCTATTAGTTTAACATATAAAGGTGAAACTTGAACTGTGTAAAATGTGTAAACGCCATGATTTCTTCAACTTTCCGGGGGCTCGGAAATATGAAGAACTTGGCATTTTTATGAAACAACGACTGGTATTTACATCCACATCTACAAAATAACCTGCAAGCCATCTCACGGGTGTGTGGCAGGGGGTGAGTATTCACTAACATGCATTACACTATACCCTAAAGTGAAATTAATCGATTGTGGCCATACTTTGTGGAAATTGAAGATAGAATTCATTGTCACAAAAACAGGGTACAAAATTCCACTAATTATTTTATTGCTTTCGACCGGTTTCGACGACTAAAGCGTCATTTACAAGATAAAACAGAATGTGGAATTTTGTACCGAGTTTTTGTGACAATGAACCCTAAAGTTAGTGTAACTACGACTAATTATGCATTTGTATAAATCGCTAATACTTGTCTCGAGACGAAGCCTCACAAGCATGCACCACTACATATATTATCACAATGGAGAGGGACCGTTAATATATATGTATTTTGCACATACACAAATGGACAGAGACTCATGACTCGTATGTACATCGGAAACAAAGAACCCGCAGCGGGAAGGAAAGAACGTTCCACTCACCGAGGTTATTCTTCCTGAGGTGTCGCAGGACGTTGTCCCTGGCGGCGAAGACGCTCTGGCCGTCCGTCACGTCCATCTGCAGCACCTGCATCCTCCCGGTTCGGGGGCTCAGCTCCCGGAGCCTCCGGGCCCCGGCCCCCTCTCCCCTCAGGCACGTGGCGAACACCCAGAGGCCCAGGTCGTGGGCTCTGAGGGCCAGCGAGAAGCCCAGGCCCGTGTCGCAGCCCGTGATGAGCACGGCTCTCTTGAGACACGCGGCGCTGCTCAGCATGGAGGCGCGTCTCCTGACGGCCCAACCGCAAGCCAGCCGATGGCCGAGGAGACCCAGGGCCACGGCGGAGCAGGCCATCAGGGCCCTGCGCCCCGCGAGGTCCCCCCAGAGGCCCTTGCCGGCAGACGCGCCCATCCCAGGCGGCAAGAAGACTCGACTCACCAGCCGACCGTCCTGAGTCCGTCCAAGGATGAAAGTCTTCCTCTCGCCACACGAACAGCTGAGGAAAGAAGAACTCGACGCTGAGAAAGACTTCCGAGCTTCGAGAGGCGAGTCGGAACACTGCGATCGCGAACTCATTGCTCTATTCCGTTCGTGAGATAAGCGGTTCACGAAGCCGGGGATAGGAGAAAGCGCGTGCTGTTTACGATGGTGGCGTCACTTGACTCGAGTGGGGTGGGCGTGAGACTCTGGCTGTGGCATTGGCAGGTTGGCTCTTTTTGTTGGAGGGGGAGGGCATAAAAGGGGGGAGGGGAGGCTTCCGTGAGTGTCCTTGATCTCTCCCCTCTTCTCTCGCCCTCCCCCACTTTCCCCTCCCACCTCCTCTCAAGAGACTCCTTTCCCACAATGCCGTGCGCGCTATCTCATACCGCTCGTTCGAATTCAACTTTGTCAGAGAGCTGGCTGGATGAGAAAAAAGCTAGCCAATATTCAACGAATGTTTGTTTTTTTTTCAGTTCGGAAGTTGATATTTGGCGAAGTTAATGTCCATTAGTTGTAGCATGTGGTGTTGCATGTCATTTTTCATAACTCTCACTCACTAGCAATCAACAACGGCTTTAATTTGATCATATGTCGTGAAAAACGTCCGCCTGCAATTTTCGATGAAAAACTACGGACTAATGCAGAGTGTCTTGCGGTAAACTCATGGAATACAAATTGCTCAGCCGTGTAAACAACTTATTTTCTTTCAATTAATTTAAGCTACGTGAGTTGTTAGGGGTATTTGGGCACACTATATAACGAAACTACGGACACTAACTTTAGCCAATTATTTAATTCAAGCTGTAAATAAGTTTTAGTTAGTGTATTTATACACCGAAAAGTCGAAATATGCATACACAATATTGTAATAAGCTTTCGGACTGAAAATCCAAGGAAAACTTCTGCGTCCTTTTGTGTCGCCGAAAATAAAATCCAACTGTAAGAGAAACAATTGCACTTTTCCACAAATTGGTTTATTACGTACAACGCGTTTCGGCTCACAGAGCCATCATCAGGTACAAGACACACATCATCAGGTACAAGACACAGAGCCGTCTTGTACCTGATGATGGCTCTGTGAGCCGAAACGCGTTGTACGTAATAAACCAATTTGTGGAAAAGTGCACTTGTTTCTCTTACATTATGAAGAACTTCCACGATATCTCGCCTGAATCTGTTGAATTTATTAAAATCCAACTCGTTACCGTGCGTCGTAGTCCGGCTCCGCCCGCTGCCGGCAGCTGAGTCTGCAGCTGAAGCGCGTCAATACGCTGCTGACAAACAACTGTCAACGGTTGCAGCCACCGGGTTATGTAAAAAAATGCATTTCCCGCTCGCATCGATTAGAGAGGAGTTTTGGAGAAGTTCCCTGGTCCGGGTCCCGAGGCACTTCCTTCTGTCGGTCCTTCGTGCTATCCGACTCATTGGTTTTCTAACTCCCCCTGGAGATCTTAAAGCCTTGCCAAATGTTAGGATGTCTACGATAGACTTCATCTAATGCCCATGGGTTCTGGAAGTCATTTCGACTCCTATCAACGCAGGGGCTTCGCATAGTACATTGGCCATAACAGCGGCCAATGAGACTTTTATCTAGGTTTGTCGATAGGTAGTGTAGCTCATAGTAGTAGCAGTACTCTTAATACTTGAATCCTTATCTGTTACCTAGTACTAACAGCACGCCGTGCATGTTTTAAACATAAGTCTTGAGTCTCTGTCCATTTGTATAGTTGCAAAATTCATATATATTAACGGTCCCTCTCCATTGTGATAACATCTGTAGTGTAGTAGTGCATTCTTGTGAGGCTTCGTCACGTGACAAGCATTAGCGATTTATGCTAATGCATAATTAGTCGTAATTACACTAACTTTAGGGTATAGTGTAATGCATGTTGGTGAATAGTCCCCCCCTGCCACACACCCCTGAGGTGGCTTGCAGGGTATTTTGTGGATGTAGATTGGTTAGGTACAGCTCTCGCGAAAGCTTATGGCGTTCGGATACGCGGCGTTTGTGTTGTTATCGTCATACAAATTCCATTTTAAAAAAATACACTCATGCATGGTACAAATGCAATGTCTTCGCTTCTTCCCCTACCTCCCTTTTTCCTACCCTTTCCACCAAACTTTACCCCTCCACGACGTCTTCTTCAAACGCATCCTAACGCCATAAGCTTTCGCGAGAGCTGTATCTTCCCACTGCTCAAGGTCAAATATTTCAATTAAAAATAATTATCATGTGAGGTAGGAGCACCGGGGGGACATTTCACACACGGCGAGCGTAGATAATGTTGAATTCGGAAAATGCCATGTCGTGGAAATGAATGAGGATAATGCCATTACAATCTCAGTTACATTCATTAATTTGTCGCTCAATCCTAATGCTTGTTCCTCACGGTAAAATTTTCCATAAAAGAGTTTTATAAAAAATTTCATTCAAAGTTTTATGAATCGTACGTTAAACGTACTTGTTTGCTTACGGTAAAACTATTCATAAAACCGCAATGTCCTGCCATCTACGAGACGCTTTGCGAACACGTGAAGTGATAAATGCACTCTCTTTTGAATGACTGTTAGGTTAAAAACTATATGTATTGTTTATTTACTTACTTTCTGATCACACTCAACGGTGCTATGGCTCTAATACGCATTCTTCTAACAACAAGAAGGATACTGCCTCAACGTTCCATGAACTTCCAGCCATGTTTGTTTACGTTTTCCTTGTTTGGCTTCCCATGGATACGAGATTATTATCAACGCGATGAGCGGAACGTCTCATTGGTTGTTGCATAAAACGGTTTTATGGATATAGAACCTGTCCTATTCCGTAAAACGTTTTATAAAACTAGGTTTTATAAAACTGTTTTAATCGTTAGCAAGCTCATTTTTATAAAATTAGTCGATTTTATAAAACGTTTCACCGAAAATTTTACCGTGAGCATGACAGAAGCTCTCCATTCTTCCCTCTCCAATGCTTGTTCCCATCACTCCCTTATAGTTCTTCTGAAGTACTCCCTTCTTTATTTGGTCTACGTATTTATCTCCTGTGAATGCTCCCACTTTTTCTCCTTAAATTACATTCCTCATCACTCATTGTGCCTCATGAGTTCATCGCTATTTGAAATGAAATGATAACTCCCTCCCTCAATAGGTAGAGTAGAATCTTCACTTGTGCTTAATAACACAACATCATTACTAACACTTCACACCGGTCGATTTGTCCGGCATTGTTTTGTTTTGTTCTCTGCACGAAGTAGCATCTCGTAGCAGTAATAAATTAACAGTTATTAGTAATATTAACCACTAGATATGTCTATAGCATTTCTCTGCATGTTTGTATGTTCTTTTACGTATCACTCTCCCAGTTTCCGGTTGGACTGCGCACTGTTCTCCTGACTGCTTTTTGGTGTCTGCGCCTAGCGCCAGGGGGAGCGTGCGAGGTTCTGACTTGTGCTGGGACGAGTGCTGCATGCCTGGTGTGGAATCACCCCGTGCCACACACCCTAGTGGTGGCTTGCACGGTACTTCGTAGATGTAGATGGGGTTGTGCCCAATCTGTCTGGTTCTCCTTTTCAGTAAGAGTGTTCCATATATGTTCTTTTCCTTTTCTGCTCTTCCCCAAAGTCCTTCATTTCTTCTTTCATCCGTTCATTTGATCTTCAGCCGACTTCCTCCAACACCACGTTTCGAATGCTTCTTATTTTACAATCGCATTCATTAAGAAATGAAACGAAGGTCATAAGACGGGGTTGTGGTAAGATCGGGCCGGCCATCAGATCTTGTGGCCTCTGTTCTTCACAAAATCAGATCATCATCATCGGTCAACAATCCTAGGATTGGTATGACATGCAGCCCTCCACTCAATTCTTCTGCCAACCTCTCTTCATATATTGACGTAACTCCTCCTCTCATTTACATCCTGCAACAACTTGCTCTCCATATATATCTCATGCGAGGCCTGCTGCCTTTTCCATTCTTCCCGTTCACTTTTCCCTCGACGATTCTCTACATCAGGCCGTCGTGTCTTAAGATGTGTAGCCTACTAAGTTGTCCCGTCTCCTTTTTAAGGTTTTCAGTAGACATCTCTTTTCTCCTCCCACTCTTCTTAAAGACTTCTTCATTTGTCACTCGGTATATACATTTTATCTTCATCATTCTTCAGTAAGCACCACATTTCAAATGCTTCCAGCCTGGACTTCTCTGCTGCTGTTATTGTCCACAGATGAAAAATCAAATTGTCATTAAAATTTTTCTCTTCAATTTACAATAATTCTACGTTTGAACTCAACTGGAAGACACTTAAGATGGAATAAGTTCTATAAGGATGAGTTATGGATGTACATAAACTATATGAATACAAGGATCTCTAAACTGTCCACTTACTGTTAGGCGCAATATTTCCCAAGCCCTACACGATTCGTGGTGCAAGGTTGCAGCAAAGTGGTGCAAGGAGCGTCTTCGCCAATCACGGCTCCCATTCGACCGTCTTGCATTCGCTCACCTTGTGCACCACACAGCAGCAAATGCCGTAATCCACGCGTAATATTCTAGATAATTCACTTAGTTTGAGATAATTTTTCATACAGATAAATTCCCAACAAGTTCGTTTAAGCCAAGTTCACATTTCCTACGTGTTAAATAATAAATTGAGGCATGTACAACTCATTTTTGGAATATCTTACTTAAATTATAACATGATTGAGTAATGTGTTAGTAGAATATTCTTCTTGAAAATTTCTCATACTTTGATAAAAGAAAGCCAGATTGCGTGTTGCTGCCGTAGTTCTATTTACAATTTTTTAAATTTATAATAGATTAATGTTGCATTAGGTATGGTTTAAACATCGTATTTCCCCTTCCTTTTGCTATTGGCATCCTAATTTAACCATTCATTTTCTGTATAATGCTTAAAACTGAAAAATACTGGAAAATTACGGTAATTTTCGAAAATTTCGGAAGATTTTCGGATGAAAAAGTAAAAGAGAGGTGCTATTTCGCACTCGTCCGGCCACACCTTGAATATGCAGCGAGCATATGGGATCCGGTGCAGAAAGACTTAGTCCGGGAACTTAATAAAATACAAAGGAAAGCTGCGCGATTCGTCAAAAACTGCTACGGGCGTACAGACAGCGTTACACAGATGTCAAACGAAATAGGCTGGGAGCCGCTAGAGACTCGGAGGCTGCGCGCTAGGCTTAGATTGCTTGAGCAATTGAGAATAGATATATTTCAGAGCGACACGGAGAACATCATATTAGAACCCCACTATATTTCCAGGTCCGACAGAAACGATAAATTAAGAGAGATATTTTGCCGAACTGATAGGTATGGGAATTCGTTTTTCCCCCGAACAATAAGAGACTTAAATAAATGCTAGGCGTAATTTCATTAGAGCGTTTCCTTTTTATATGTAAACGGCTGGTGTCCTAACACCCCCCGCCACACGCCTATTGAGGTGGCTTGCGGTGTAGTACGTAGATTTGGATGAATGCAATATTGTTCGCTATTTATTTAGCGAATGGCTATTAGTAGACAATATAGGTACCCGTTCATCAATTTGATGGCTTCCCAGAATCTACTGGAATGAGAACCTTCTAAAAAAGTTCTTGGGTTTCATCACGCACCTCCCCTCCTCGATCGATAAAGCTCCTTCTCGCCCCCCACGTGATGTCCGGCCTCCCAACTTGAGCCTATGTGCGAATTCAGACGTGGTTTTCGGAAATAAAAAACAGTGCACTAAGATAGGTTTCTGTTGGCATAAGGAGGTTCCACCGCTCCTGTGTGAGTCAAAACAAATACTAAATTCCACATTTTTTATATTTTGTCTAAAAAATCCTGCTTTCACTGATGAAATGCGTTACCTATAGAAACCCAAAAGTAAGGAATAATATATGCAGAATATTATTCCACGAATGTATTTTAAATTAGCACTTTATTTCCAGCCTTAGGAGCCGACTACAGCGCCATTTCCTACGAATTACCGCATTTTGACTTCAATTACGGCATTAATTCTTCAATAACTATAAAAGTAAGGTGGTAAGATGCCTATATTACATTTTCATTCAATTTCTCTGGATTATTTCCTTCTTAGAGACAGTTTTCCACGAAAATGGCATTTGTATTTTATGGAAATATACTATTTTTCCCCGTGTTTCTCTCATTCTTCCATTGAACACTATGTGTTTTCAAGTTCAATTATAGAATAAAATATTATTTTGAAAGGTATTATTTTGTTGTTCATATCAAATAGAGGACAAGTTTTTCTACAAGTAGACAGAATATGAGTAATATGACATAAAAGTCATTTTTCGGTGGAACCACCTTAAATTGATGAGGCCGGCTTTCTAGAATGTGCGATATATATATATAGAAAAAGCATTGCGTTAATTGGTTCGGAAACTTGGCCTTTGCGGAATGAGGATGGGCTTGGGAAAAGGGCTTTTGAGATTTGTGACGTGGAGAAGAGGAAATGAAGAGGGCAGGGAGACGGCCCAAGTGTTGCAAACGGTGGTTGGAGGATGTCGGTGACGGAGAAGCGACACTGAGTGGATGGAGGGCTCAAAGGAATAAGAAAATGACTCCGATTGGTTGTCGCGGAACATGAGAGCAGGTACTTAGGACGTCGCAGGATAAATAAGTTGGTTCCAGCGTAAAATGACTTAAATGTCATTTTATTCATATTCTGTCTACTTGTAGAAAATGTTGTCCTCTATCTGATATGAACAACAAAATAATACCTTTCCATGCTATTTCATTCTATAATTGAACTTGAAAGTACATGGTGTTCAATGGGGGAATGAGAGAAACACGGGGAAAAAAAGTATTTTTCCATAAAATATAAATGCTATTTTCGCGGAAAACAGTCTCTAAGGAGGAAATAATCCATAGAAATTGAATAAAAATAAAATTTAGGCATGTTACCACTATATTGTTTTAGTTATTAGGGAAATATTTTCGTAATTCAAGTCAAAATGCTGTAATTCGTAGGAAATGGCGCTGCAGTCGGCTCCTATGGCTGGAAAAAAGTGCTCATTTAAAATACATCCGTGGAATAATCTGCTTTTTTTCTACTTTAGTGTTAGTTTTCTGAAGGTAACGCATTGCATCAGCGAAAGCAGGATTTTTTGGACAAAATATAAAAAATGTGGAGTTTAGTGTTTGTTTTGACTCACACAGTCGCGGCGCAACCTCCTTGAAGACTCTGCCAACATGTGCGGCAATAAACAGGCAGGTTGCTTCAGGAAATGAGTCTGTGTTAACCCATGGAGGTGATGATCGAGGGATGTTTTAACTACATCCACTTCTTTCCGAATGGACATGGAATTGATAACTCCTTACTTAACGGCTATGGCAACGAAATACCCAGCACATTATGTAGTAGTGCGGTTGAAGAGTTAAAAGGCAATTTACCACAAATAAAAGTGAAAAGAAGGCTTTATTAGGACCTATAGGTTTCGATGTTTTACACATCAACTTCAGGTTTCACTTTTTCTCACTTTTCGTCACTTTAATTTGTGATAAATTGCTTTTAACTCTTCAATCGTGTCATGTTGAAATTCCCCGCCGTATCGCCTGATTCATCGCAATACATTGTTTAGTCACGTGAGAACACTGGAATGGCGGTGAAACTTGTCTCGGTGGTGTATACGAGATATATTGTGTCGGTCTCTCGATGCCGTCTCTCTCGCTAATATGGGAGCTCATTGTCAACACGACACCCAATTATTCGTCGTTATCGGGCGTTTTCATGGCAACTGCAACATGTGCTGGGCAAAATATTTGCGTTACCATAAGTAAGTAAGGATTTGCCAACCCATGTGTTCAACAGTGACAAGAAATTCTCGAAAAAACATCTCCCATGTCACATCCAGAAGTTAACGCAGATTCCTCTCCTGAAACACCAAGCTTGTAAGTGCGAAATGAGTGAATATTTTTTTAAACGATAAAAGCGTAGGGATGACCGATAGACCGTGTGGTAAAGATGAAGTTAGGGCTTGTCCAAAAGGTGGTTTGAGCAAGATACTTCCCTAGTCGTAATAGAGACCATATTATAATTTTATTTTTTGACTTCAGCGTCTGTAAGAATAGTGAAATAAATATTGTAATATTAATGGCGCAAATATACAATTAGATATGATTAAAATTCTCAGTAATAAAGCTGCACAAGTCTCTAACTTGACTAATTTTTTTCCCGCCGTACGGCTGAAAACCATTCAAACCGGCAGGTTTTTTTATCGATTCTGTAAAAAATACTGCGGTGAGTAATAGATTATTTTTTATAAATAGTTGAGAAAACATAAAATCTACATACCGTTAGTTTTTTGACGAAATATAGATGCTAGAAGTTACTATTTCCTTCAATATTCTCCTTCTGGAGCGCACAACCATAATCTATCCTGTGTTAAACAGCTTATATTTATAGGCGAATTGCTCGAAAAGTAGTTTGGCAAGGAGGTTGATATATTTTGATATCATTGGAAAGATGAGAGTTGTTCCTTTAAAATGAGCCCAAATTCCCCAAGTTCTAGGTGAAGTGATTTTCCGCTCAGACTACCTTAAGTCATCATATCTACATCTACATAATACCCTTGGAGCCTCCGCATGGGCGCGTGGCAGGGGTTGTTAGGACACCAGACGGTGACGGTTAGGTGTAAAGGAGAATGTTTATAATAGGTGGGTCAAAAGGTGAAGTGTATATAGACAGTGTTTTCAATGGATCTCAGTTTTTTGTATTATGGCCACTTATTGTGTGTGTGGGAAGAACGAATTCTTGTACTTAACTGCTCGGCAATGTATTTCTCTTATTTAATATTTCCTGTCGGACCTATAGATGTAGTGCGACGTCAAAATGATATTCTGTGTGCCACATTGAAACGCACCTGTTCTGAATTTCTCAAGAAATCTAAGCCTAAGTATCGTGTAGCCTCCCGAGTCTCTCCAGCTGTTCCCAGCCTAATCCCTCAAAGACGTACACCTAATCTACGTGGTCATACTCTTCGAATCTTGACTCCTACCTGTTCCATTTAACCCTGTAAGATCTTCCGTATTTCATTTTACCTGTACCCACTAACTCTTTATTTCCCATGAACTCCAGATTCCGACGGTATCTGTTTTTCTTATCTTATCTATGTTATTGGCATTAGGCACTAATAAAAACAAAGCCAGACACCACTAATTTTTTACAAGCAGTTCCTTTTGCACTAATGTTGCCTTTGGGCAGTTTATTGCCTCAATACTATACGCCTTTTCAGCCTTAACCATTCTAAACAAAGTGTCCGACACGCAACTTAAATTCTTTGTCTTGCGGCTTCTCAGATATATAAAATATTCAACTTGCTATAATTCATCCCATCCAAACGAATCATTTATCATTTCACCCCTCTTTCACATGGTAGTTTTACTATTATTAATAATTGTATATACACCGTAAAACTTGTGCCTTTTTTTAACAGAATTAAATATTAATTGGCACGACGTTACTCGAAATTTCTGTTCCATTTGTCTTGAGACACAACGAAAGTAATCCCTTTGCTCGCTCGTAGCAGTTTTTAACGAAGGGCCCAGCTTTCCTTTTTTTGTATAATTTTGTTTTTTTAATCAAATATTTCTGTCCAGGGTCCCCAACGGCGGAACGGCGTATTCCAGGTGTGGCCTAGCCAGAGCGAAGTAACATTCCTCTCTATTTCACTTTTTCATCCGAGGTCCTTCCTACTCTACGCATTTGATAAATCCTAGTCTCTTTAAGGATGTGCCGCATGTGTTCAATATGTGTTTTTATCCACGATAGGTTTGAGGTTTTGGTACTTGCCAGATATTTTACTTCGTCTGACGACTTTGCGTGTACTCCACCCACAGTGTGTAGACGTGGCGTTGTTGTGTTGACTGTACTGCAGTACACCAGATCACCAATAAATATGATGAAATAATTTTTTCAGGTTAAACCTCCTCTACCCTCCTCTCTACCCTTTTGTGTCCTCTACCCTTACGTGCGTAACAGTACAACTCTGATGGTTTCAGGCGTGACTTGGTGGAACTTAGTTTCGTTATGAAAATTAAAAAAAATTAACTTTGTGGTTCCACTATGATCTTATTATTAGCTCGACCCGCACGGACCCGCACGGCCGAGACGTACGGACGTCGTAACGTCGAGACGTAAGATAAACTTAGCAGTGTTACCGAATTGTTGAAGGAATTGGGGTGGGAATCTCTAACTGATCGAGGGGAGAAATACAGGTTAAATCTTTTGCGCAAGTTTTAAGCATACAATGTTTTGCCGGACGTTCAACATATACTGCTATAGCCAACGTATTTCGGTATAAGCGATCACAGGAATAAGATAAAGGAAATTGACTGCAGAACCGATAGATTTAAAATGTCATTTTTCCCACGTACAATAAGGGATCATAATACTTGCGATAGATCAATCATATGAAACTCCCACCCTCAATAAGTAGAGTAGAATTTTCACTTGTGCTTATAACACTACATCATTGCTAACACTTCACCCTGGTCGATTTGTCCGGCATTATTTTATTTTGTTCTCTGCATGAAGTAGCATCTCGTAGCATTCATAAATTAACAGTATCAGTAATATTAACCACTAGATGTGTCTATAGCATTGTTCTGCATGTTCATTTACGTATCACTCTCCCAGTTTCCGGTTGGACTGCGCACTGTTCTCCTGACTGCTTTTTGGTGTCTGCGCCTAGAGCAGGGGGAGCGTGCGAGGTTCTAACTTGTGCTGGGACGAGTGCTGCATGCCTAGTGTGGAATCACCCCGTGCCACACACCCTAGTGGTGGATTGCACGGTACTTCGTAGATGTAGATGAAGACGTCGAAACCCGGGTCGTGATAATAAAAAGATCTTTGTGGAAACACAAAGTTAAAAGTTATTCATTTCCATGCATGACTGTCTACTTGATAATTCCATGGTGGCCATCGATCGATGGAAGGTGAATATGCAGTGCAGGCAAGCGATGCACGAGGAGCACAACAGCAGATCGAGAGTGGGGCGGTTTGATTTCGCGCGCCAAGCAGCACCAAGCAGCCAGGAGTAGTGGATGATGACAACCGGTTGCCGTCGTCGTCTTGTGATTGTCGTCCGAGCGAGTGGCGACCGCTCCCACGTCGTTTTCTCTGCACGCTGCACTCAGGGACTGGGTTGGGTGCACACGAGGGAGGGAGCCGAGCACCTTCCGCGTCCCGTTCTCACATTCCTACGAAAGGTGACACTCTGACAAATCACAAGCCGCTAGTGCTGAACCAAACAACTATTGCAGAGGCATTATTAAGTCGAGCTCGGAGCTTCACCTTTGAGTGAGCAAAGCGATCGATTTCCAAACGAAACACATCGTCTTTTAAGCCAATTCTATTCTCAATCGAGTCCCTCCAAGTCGTGTAATTCAATCCTAAGACTACAATGACTGCAGCCCTCCAGTCTATATCCTGTCCCGTGCGAACTCCTTTCAAAGTCACCGCAGTTCTCCTCTTTCACATATCCCGCATTGGCTTGGCCTTCATGCATTTATTCATCCCTCGTCCTTCCTCCTATCGCGCGGTCATCAATTTCCCTCCTATTTTGTTCTTTCACCTCCTCTTTTGGCCTCATAGTGTGGCCTGTTCACATGGACCTTGTGTTCCAGATGAAGCTTAGTCTTTCGCCAACTGAAATGCTTTCATAACTAAAGCTTAAGTAAAAAGGATATATTAAAAATATTTGTTCCTGCTTCAAGCGATAAGCTTTAAAAAGTTTAAAATAATATATTGTATTAATAAATTTAACCGTATTCAGTTCTTATCCCTAGTGCTTCCATGAACCCATATTTTGCATTTTGTTACAACAGCACATCCGTATTTCAGCGAACAATTACTTTACCATTTGAAAATATCGATTTCGATTTTTCGATTATTTTGGGCAAAAAATCGAATTTTTAGAAAATCGATTTTTAAACCCAAAATCGAAAGTCGATTAATTGAAAATCGATTCTGAATTTTAATTTCCATCCCTAAGCATGAGTACCTAATTCGAGAAAAAATTAAATTTAAAGCCTTCCGAATATCTATCGGATATATGATAATTATGTCGCCTTTGAGTGAGTGATCTCCAAACGTAGCTTCCGATTCTACCGTGAATTCCGTTTTCGTAAAATCACTTAGTATATATATCTCTCCATTAAACGCAATGTAGTACTGACCTTTCACGTCCACAAGAGTTTCCATCTCAGATATTTCAAGTGATTGAGTGACAAGATCAGTTTTGGTAGTAAAGTTTAATGAATCACTTCGATATCATCCGGATCATCTTCAGTGCAAGTTCAAGGTAAAATCCTCACGCAATGTCTTTCGTATACACATTTCCAGTGACGTAGCCAGGAGGGGTCGTCGGGGTCCGAGCCCCCATCCCCCTGAAAGTTAGAATTTATCGCACTACAGGAAAGGATAAAGGGTACTACAGGAAATGGTTAAATTTGTTTCTATTTAAACTAAGAATGTTGATTACATATATATTCTTAATTTTGAACAGCTTTTACAAAATATATATTCGTACATTTCAAAGAAAAACCCTAGAAACCCTATTTGTCTTTCAGAAATTTGCGGAAAAAATATTTTAAAATCAGTAGTTACACTGCAGATGCAATTGCATTCTCAATTGCCTAAACACACAATTTTGCTCTCGATTTATTAAAAAAATTAACCCCCCCCCTTCCCATCGAAATTAAATCACTGATATTATTTCTATGCGCTAGAAAAATAGAAGCGTATTGGAAAAGTATTCGCCGGTAGAGCAGGTAGCTATCATTACCAGGATTTTTATGTGAAGCTTTGTGCTTTGCCTTGTTTTAAGACTTACCTCACCGAAATAAATCTGTGGATAATCATATTTTGTACTGATTGATTTGAATAGAGGATTATGTTTTAGAATTCAAATAAATATGTAGGTTGTTTTTCGTACAAACTTGCTCTTGCTGAGGTAAAGATTAATTTATTTTATCTGAAATTATTGCAAAAATAAGGATTACAAATTTCACTATGTAATAAACGAAATCTCAATTCATAAAATCTTATTTCCATCATTATGACCTCTTACTTTTTTTTTAAATGTGATAAAAATTATGGTCCTTTTGGAAAAAAAATAACCAAAAAATGCTTCAGGGAAGAAGTTTATGAATTTAAAAAGCATTAGTTTGAACGCATTCCTTCTTGAAGTCTAAAGCGGCCACATTGGTGTTTACGGGTCTTCTGGGATAAAGACTCAGTTACTTTTAATTGCATCTTTATTTAAGCTCTTAATTTTAATGTAAGCGTTATACTCGCTTCCCATACTGTTAAAATGAATTATAAATAATGACTTTAAGAGGCTCCGCAGTAAAATGAATCAGATGTAATTTTTATGAAAATACATTTGGCTACTCAAAGAAGAATGTGTCCTCTGTTTGATATGAACTACGAAACTATACCTCTGCAAACTATTTTCCCGCAAATTGAACTTTTGAATTGAAGTTCCTTGGCGTCAAATTTTATAATAGGTGAAATGTTAGGGAATATAGTAATTTTCTATCTCATCATCATCCTCAGATCTACAGTCCGGTGTGGTACCTTGGCTTCTTCCTCAGTTAAATATTCCCCCATTCGGCTCTCCTTCTTGCTTTCTCTCTCCATCTTCCAATCCCCATTGTCTTCAGGTCCTCTTCAACATCTTGCAGCTCCATCTTTTGCGTGGTCTTCCTCTCCTCCTACTCCCTTCCATCTTGCTATTTATTAACAATTTGGGCATTCTATACTCTTCCATCCTTTCAACATGGCCCAACCATGACAGTCGCAATGACTTTGAGAACCTAACTATATCCTTCTCTTCCAATGTTTCATTTATTTCACAGTTCATTTTTATTCTCCACGTTTCTCCTTCTTTTCCTGGGCCACAGATTCTCCTTATTATTTTCCTTTCAAATCTTCTTAATTTTTCTTCATCTTGTTTGGATAGGACCCATGTCTCAGCTCCATATGTAATTACTGGTCTCATCAATGTATTATAAAGTTTCAATTTAGTTTTCCTTGACAGATGTGTTGATTTGAGGAGGGGTAAATTTTCAAAATAGGCCTTGTTATCTTGTTGCATTACCCTTTGATTTATCTCCTCAGAGATCTTATTTTCACTATTCACTATTACTCCAAAGTAGGTAAACTTTTCTATCTACATAATATAATCACCTATTTCGCGAAAAACTGTTTTTCAAATGCAAAGTCTCCCTGGAAATCGTGAGATATTAAAATGTAGACACTAATCCATCTTAATATTGGAATTTCTAGCAAATTACTGCAAAAATGAAAGTCAGAATGCGTTAATTCAATAGAAATAGCGCTTTATTCGGTTTCCAAAGTTGGAAGAAGATTTAATTAAAAATGTGTTTGCCGATTCATCTGCATATTTTGTTCCTTAATTTTGTTTTCTTTTACTTAAATAGCTGATGCATGTCATCCAAGAGAAGAGAATTATTTAAACAATCCCACTTAAAATGTGGACTTCGGCAAGTATTTGTTTCGACTCACAGTGGAGCCTCCTAGAGCTAACAAAGGCTGTAAAGCTGTAAAGGTTATTTTAGCCATTGCTCCATTCCCTACCCTGCTAGCGACTCATTAATATTAAAAATAATTGCCTTAAAATATATTTCATTGAAGTAATGATGATAAGAGAACAATATATGAAAATTTAAACAATGAAAACCTTGAAAAATAAAGTAAAAAAAGTGTCTTTGAGTGAGGATTAAACTTAATATCATCCCTATTGGAGTCAACCGCCTCAAGGTGGCTGGTCTAAAAAACCAAAGTGAACAGATTTTCTTAAAAATTTCCAAATACGTTCCTTTTTGGATAATCTATGGAAATACGAAGAAAAAACGGAGTATTATCGACATGCTTTTTGCAATATTTTAGATTCTTTTAACATGGAGGCTTATGGCGCACTCCACTCCAATAGGATAAATTACGTACTTTCTCCATTCCTACTGAACAGATTTTAACCAAAAACTAATATAATGTAGCTCTAATAAATTAAAATCTATTCTTAAAAAAATCATTTAATACTATTGACTGAAAGTTTTCGTAAATACGATTTAAAAATATGTATGCGAGAATTTCAAATGTCACGCGCGGCTACGTGGTGTAAAGTTGGCAACGTGGCACAAGAAAGTACGGGACATGCTAAAGGTCACGTAGACATGACGAAAAAATCTAAATTGGGCAGAATGGACGCTGTTGCCGGATTTAAAATGAAAGATTAAATAATTTATGGAAACATATTTTAGTACTAGTTCGCATTCGAGTGACAATACATCTTCATGAAAATACTTATTTTGAATTCTATGGCCACGTGTGTGAACTGTTTTCGGAAAATTAATTTCGCAAGAATGACTTAAGAAATGAATCAAGTCTGCATCTAAGCAAATTTTCATGGCAATGTGTAAACTTAAAGGACAATTTTTCAGAATGCACCTAGGACATAAGTCATTCCTACTGAATACAGTATAACTACGACCTATTATTTAAATTTTAAACGAGCATTAAAATTTAAGTAACTAAATTTCTCAATGACTAACGATTACCCGACCAGACACCTTAACCACTGGGCCACCGCCTCCATATTGAGTACAGCATTTTACAAAAATTAGATACCACAACATGCTTTTTTACGATTTTAAAATGCTTTTTTCTCAAAAGGTTACACGAGGTGCGTCGTCTCGCTTCGGCATATTGAATTAATAACCATGGTCTACCGAATCATAAAATTTGAGCTCGATTGGACACCCGACGGTCGTGTATTCCCATTTGTAAGTCACAAGCAATGATTGGGCGGCAATCCAATCCGTGAGCACTCTAGGAGCTGATGTGACCTCGGAATACATGATTGGCGGGCATCGGTCATCTTATCCCCCTCCTCACCGCGCACTTGACTGAAATCTAATCGCATTGACTATGCAGTTGGGTCCCGGTCACGGCGTCCGCCATGGATTTTGAATTGTGAACGATGGAGGCTGTTGTGGATGCAAACGAGTGCTTGGCAGTGTCGTCGCTTGACACGTAAGTCATGGGTGGAGACAGGCGGGCAGCGTCGTTTCGGTCTGGAATCTGTAATTCCATCGGGGTCAAAAGAAGTGAGCTCAGTTCATGAGTGAATGAGGTTGGCAGTCATGGGGCTTTGATTTTGATTCTTCTTCTTCGGGGTCTGGTCGGTGTGGTGGTTGAAATAATAACTTCCCAGTTGAATTGAAAAGTGAAGACTTTTTTAGTGAACTTCCGATCCATGCCTCAGAGGAGAGAGCATTTCAAGAGTAGCACACCGTCCGTCGAATGGGACGTTGGAACTGTTGCCGTCTCTCGTTAAAGAGTTATAAAACGAAGCTAATTGTGAATTGGGAAATAATAGAGAAGGGTTCAATTGAATGAGAAGATGCAGGGGATTGGTGGAGGTAATACTTGAAGGAACTAAAAGAAAGATTTCGACGGCAAATACAGAAATATTTTTGTGGAATCTCAGTGTTTCCTTAGAAAGAATCAACACCAAGTAAATACACCTTCATAGGCAGCATACCTTTTAACTTAGATGTAGAGAAGAAAGCTGTGAAAGTAGATAAAATCTCTACGGAATTACTAAAGAGTATAGAAAATAACAGCAGGTGAACCTTTTCCGAACTATTTCCTGGGTCTACGTGGAGGGAATATGGTCAGAGGAATTCGTGTTAGACAGTTATGTCCCCTATCCCGAAAAAGAAGAATGCATGAAAATGAGAATATTCATAGAAAAATCAGTTTAAATTACCATACGGCAAGAGTTATAATCAGAATGTTTTATTAAAAGGATGGAGACTCGACATATTTCCACCAAGTTCCGATGATCCGTTAAGGTTGAGGAAGGGGAAGGCAACTCAGAGTGATGAGAAAAATTATAGAAAGGAGCCAAGAGGGAGGAATCAGGCGAGATGTTGTGGAATATGAACATAATAAGAACTAAGATATTACAATTTTCCACAGATGAAGTTTTAATCGACCCGGGTTTCGATGCACTGCATCATCATCAGGTCCATGATCGAGGTCGACCTGATGAAGACGTAGTGAATCGAAACTTTATCTGTGGAAAATTGTAATATCTTAGTTCTTATTATTAGGAGCCTCGAGTATAATCAGAATATTTTTGCTTGTTTCGTTGATTTAGAAAAAGGCATTTGAAAGAGTGAATTGAGAAAACTAATAATGACGATACTTAGGAAAATAATAGGAGTAGACTGGAGAGGGAGATAGAAGAGTCGTTTGAAACTTGAATATATGGCCCAGGGGGCACAGGTGAGGGTGGCAAAAGGATAATCAGGATGAGTGGTCACAGATCGTGGGATAAGGCAAGGGTCCCTATTGGTTTGTCGCCTATGATTTCCAACATTGATGGCGAGTAAATGGTAATAATAGAAGCACGGGAAGAGCTAGATAAGAGAATCAAAGGAGGACAACTGATAAAGACGGTTAGATTCGCTGATCACCAGGCATTGGTTAGCCTATCAACCAAGGGATTGTCGGCATTACTAGATAAGTTAGATACATCTACATCTACAAAATACCCTGCAAGCCACCACAGGGGTGTGTGGCAGGGGGTGAGTATTCACCAACATGCATTACACTATACCCTAAAGTTAGCGTTACTACGAATAATTATGCATTAGCATAAATCGCTAATGCTTGTCACGAGACGAAGCCTCACAAGCATGCACTACACTACAGATATTATCACAATGGAGAGGGACCGTTAATATATATGTATATTGCAACTACACAAATGGACTGATTGTGAGACTCAAGACTTATGTAGACATGCACGGCGTGCTGTTAGTACTAGGTAACATATAAGGATTCAAGTATTACGGAGTACTACTACTACTAAGAGCTACACTAACTAACGACAAACCTAGATAAAAGTCTCATTGGCCGCTGTTATAGTCCCTTATCGTTCGTGGGGAAAATGACATTTTAAATCTGTCCGTTCTGCAGCCTAGTTCCCTAATTTTACTCTCATGAACTGATCTACCGTAGTATGTCGGATTTCGTAAAATACTATCAACGTCGTCAGAGAATAGACCGGTTTGGAACTTACATAATAGATTGAGTCTAAATTTTGATCGACGGTCTGAAAGCGTTTCCCATCCCAGTTGCTGCAAAAGGTCAGTAACACTAATGAGATTATCGTAATGGCCTTAAACGTATCTTGCCGATCTTCGCTGCACACGTTCTAACTCATTGTGAGACTCAAGATATCCATCTGATCTGGACCTATAGTGTGAACAACGGCATCACTTTGCAGAGGCAGACCTGTCGAAACAATATATACTTATACTCCAATAAATTCTCTGACGATTCACTCCTGCGATAACTAGGAATTTACAAATAAAAAAGATAAAAGCGAATTGGACTTACCTTTTTCTGGACAGATAATATTATAGATGACATTAATGACACGGTAAGAAGGAGAAACTTTCAAACATTAATAGCCACAGTAAAAATGTAATTGCTTTAATAACAACGCTTGTGGTACTTTATACATTATGCAAATCACAGACTGTTTAGTTTGCCAGAACCAAATTTTTTGACAGCTAAATATATTTACTTTTAGTCTACAAAAAACATATGTATTTTATTTTCAAGCATTATATATATATATACAGTTGGTTTGATTTTTCAACTCACAATTGGGATAAACATTTAAAATTTTGGCTATTCAACAGTGTCATCATTGGTTCTATTTTCCTGAAAATAAACGATTACTATAATGGCTTCCATCGACTTGCAGTCAGTAAAACAGACATTTAAAAAATATCCCTGGAACACAGTTTTTTTGGTCAACAATTTTCATTTAAAATTTGAAATGGTAACTAAGACCGACGCCTATTGAAAGTGGCACATTCTTTTGTTTTTTCTTCTTCGGATGATGATTGAGAAAGTTCCCTCATCTTTGTGCGAGAATGCGTATCCAGCATCTGGCAAACATTGACATTACATTATGATCATCATTTTACAACGACATTATATACGAACAATGCATGAACATTACGATGATAATAATAATTATTACGTCACAGGACGACGTCCACCAATCACTCTCACGTATTCATGGATGCACTCGTTTTAAAAAAACGTGAAATGGTTTGATCGGTCAGTTCATGTTTTTTATTTTTTAAATTGCTTTTTCAACGAAGAAGCCAGTCTTTTTTTTAGCAGTCCTCATTTCAATTTTCAGCACCAGATGGAGCGCACACCATCTTGACGACGAAGCCGTCCTGCCTCTGCATGTTCGTCTCAAGAGTAATGAATGCTGGGTTGTGATATTTGCGAACACGAATGGTTTTTTTGTCGTCTATTCATCAGAGCACAAGGAGGGCGGAATTGGGTAAGGCATTGGGCCTTGACGACAATGATAAAGCGCGGTCAGTTCAATTAACAATCATTCTACAGTGGATATGAATGCCTTTTTCAGTCCTATAAACCCCTCAAATCATCAACGAACTTAAAGAATTCAGCTTACTTTAGAACTATTTCGAACTGAAATTCTCGCATCGTTAAGGATGACCCATATCCTACTATTCTAACCAAGGAGAAAACTTCTACCTTCATCGGCGTCAGCAAAAGACACCGTCCATTACCAGATGTTTCGTCGTTAAACTACACCGAGAAATGTTCCATTCTTCTTCGGGGTATCTGCCGCGTCGTTGTGTTTTTCCGACAACGTTTCTCCTCCCGTCCTGGAGGCGTCTTCAGGTCGAAGATATCTGCGTTGCATTTTGTTCCGACAGATACCCGGAAGAAGAATGGAACATTTATCTAATCGCCGCGGAAAATTCCGAAAGAACTTCACCGAGAAACTTTATTCACTTGCTAATTTTGAGGATTGATTTTTAACGAAGGTAAGGTGTGGCATTTCTCACTTCTCTGAGGCGATCGATACATCGATAGATACGATTTTCACTTCACTCTTGTCTTTCTTTACATTGACGCCATCTCAAATGTATCGTGCATTAGCGTATAGGTTGTTTATGGTAGCAGGGACCTCGGTCGGACGTCATCGGACTACTAAAGAAGTCATTTTTGCTCGTGGTTGGTCACCTAAACGCTTTTGCTCAAATCGCGAAACCGTCATTCGTGATAAATTGATAAATTTTCAATTCTTGATGGGACCTCAATGTCCTCCAGAAGGTCCCTGACACATCAGTTACACCTTTCCCTTCTTACGACTGGTTGTTACAGTTGAGTGTTAACCGGGCTTGCTTTGGTAGCGTAGTGCGGAATGTTTAGTACTGAACAAACAGCATTCACCGAAAAGCGATATTTTTCCCGCGTAACACGAATCCATGCGATGTGAGAAAGAGCTTGAAGGAGTAACCCAGGGACTGCCAGGGGTCATTCTAATGCGTAGGAAGGTGAACCAGAACATTGGCAGTGCCGTAAAGTTGACACAGGGCTCAATCCCCTGACCTTGGGATCGTTTTAATAACCATCCAAGGAGTTCTCTACAATTCATTACATTTCCCGAGTCAGAGGAGAGGAAAACAATGATTGATTTACGCATATGAAAGCAACGGTTCATCTTCCTTCAAGTGTCAACAAAGTTAGGACAACTCTTCGAATAAGGTTCATCTCCGTTGCTGCTGACGACTACGGGTCTTGAAACTTATATCTACGCATGGGATGTTTGGGGGTACCCACACATTGTCGTATGAATTTTGAAAAAAAAAACTCTCTACAGAGATACTACAAATTAAGGACGGGTAAGGCATTAATTAACTTTCGCAGGTTCTTGCTTCAAGATAAGATAAAACCTAGGTGACAGAGTGCGAACTAGAAAGAGGACTCATTGCAGCACGACAGCAAAAGGCCTTCACTAAAAAGAAACACATTCTCAATACGCAAAATGCGAACTGGATTATCAGAACTTGGTGCCTAACCGCATCAAACAGTAAGTCAAATTACTAACGACAGGGTAACTATAACGATATGGTACCGATCTAACTGCAAGATTAAATTTACCATGAAATTTCAAACATGGGGTATTTTGGGATTGAAAAATATCGAAATATATTTAAATCAGTTATTAATAAAGGCTTATTTCGATTTCCGAGAAGGCATGCAGCAGAAAAACTCTGATACATCGGCGAAGAAAAACCTAAGAAAATTTGAAAGAACAAAATGGTAGCAATTCGTGTTTATTAACATTATTAAGAATGCCATTTAGCTGTGTGAAATTTATTCCAGAATATTCTGAGTAGCTCATACCAACTGAATAAGTTGCAGTCGACGTTAATTTGGTGAATTCGCTCAAAACGAGGAAATAAACATGATTGTCATTTTCCACATTTTTACTATCGCCGCCTTGTCGGGCTTCGATGTTTTTAGATTATTAAAATGAATTAACATTTTTATATTCGGTAATAACTTTGATAATGATGTGATAGCATTGTAATAGTAGGTACAAGAGAGCATTGAAAATTCCTAGGCATTCATAGGCATCCTCGTTGTCCCATGCCAAGTTTAGGTTCGAGTTTTGCTGTGAGCGGCCATTTATTTCAGAAAGTCTCGCCGTTATAGGCATAGCGAAAATTGATGGCACTTGACAGCGGAGAGTATGATGTCAGTTAATGTGAGCCAAGCGTCGACGAGCAGTCGGAGGTACCACAGGGCTCCTGTATGGACCTCTTGAGGGACCTTCGGCCACTTAACCCCATGAATCTCACATGTTTTCCCTTCACTGACATGATTCTTTTCAACAGCAAGTGCCACCTAGTTTCGCTACACCTATACTTTCTAGTTCAACAAAAAAATTTAATAATACATGAATATGGATTTAATTATAAATACTACGTGAACAGATAGACGAAGGTAATACACATATTTTTCCAGGAATATAATCATATGAATAATATGTCAGTTTCCGACGCAGAGAATTCCACTACCAGCTATTTCCAATAAATCTACTGCTTGCCAGAATAGCATTGTACATGCAGCCAAAAATATTAAAATAATTCCATATATTTAACATCAAACATCCCTCGCTTTAACACGCAATTTTCCACAACAGTTTAACTAGTAATGAACAAAAAAATAGATTCGGAATGAACACAATCGGTCACATTTCATAGAACTTGTTTATAATTGACAGTCGTACATATACATTCCACACACGCTATAAGTTCTGTGGAATATGAATGATAGTGGACATATTCCGAAGGGAAGATAAGCGTCTGGTACATCAGCTTGACTTATGAAAAGCTCAGTACTACCTCTAGAGTAAAATATTGTTTCAGGAGTCAATTACGTCGGTGAGCTATTAAAACAAATATCATGTAAACTATCGCGCCGCATTTGTAAGTCCTCTCTTCTAACATTCATTTTGCTATTTCCGGCAGATAAATGAAAATTGATCACAATTTAGCTCCTTATGATGAGCAGCCATGCTGTACACTTATAGCAACTACAATGAGGTAACAGGTAACACTTGTAAGTGAAAGTTTCTCGAGTTTCACACCGGGTAAGACTATTTAAATGTATCAACGTTTCGATGATTGACTCAGTCAACGCCATCAGGATAATGAGTCGAGCGAGGGTGCTGGCGGTTATATATAGCCACAATCAAAAATTTCCTGGTCACCTGTAAGGACAACCTAGGCCTGAAAACAACAGGGGCATACCGCATACCATGCGAGTGTGGTAGGGCGTATATTGGCGAGACAGGAAGGACCATCGAGAAAAGAATCAAAGAGCATGAAAGAAGCATTATGCTTTTTCAACCGGAAAAGTCTGCATTAGCAGAGCATAGCCTTGACCATGGACATCGTGTCGATTTCCCAAATTCCACACTTCTTTCCCATATTGGGAAAGAATAACGAAAGAAGCGATATTGATACAGATGGAGCAAAATAACATCAATAGAGACAACGGCTTCAACTTAAGTAGGACTTGGCGTCCAGTAATTGACGAAATTCAAAGAACGCGTAACGGCTCCCACAACAATGGGGCATCAGTGGCTATATATAACCACCAGTATCCTCGCTCGACTCAATATCCTGATGAAGATGGCTGAGTCAACCATCGAAACGTTGATCCATTTAAATAATCTTACCCGGTGTGAAACCAGAGAAACTTTCACTCATATTATTCGCCGGGAAAACCTTAAATCCTTTGTAAGTAACACTTGATTTCTCTCGATAACGAAAAAATTCATCGTCACATTTCCGAATAACTTGAGTACTCAACTACTCGTGAAGAACTGTCAACAGACAACTTCCATCTTCTCCTCTAACTCTTCCATCAATTACTTATATCGTGGAGGCACAAATAAGACATTTGAATAAAGAGAAAAATGGCGTCCATCCAGGCCCGGGAAAAGAAAATCTTTTCTCACGGGCAAGTTCGATTGTCCGCGCCGCCATACCAGACTTAAGCTCTCATGAGGCCTCCTTATAAACAAATAATCAAACATTAACTCATTACAAATCATATTACGATTATTAATAAAACATTGTGATGTAGTAACTATAGGTATTTAAAATCAATGTTTGGTTAGATCTGAATCAGGCGTCTCACTATGGAGGAGGCCCGGGAGGTTGACAGGGTTTATATCCGCCCCTGCATTTTATACATGTACGCTTGTCGCTTTTGGCTGCAATCGACTGCAAATTGTTCTTCAACCAGGAAATTTTCAGGTGAATAATAAGAAACCACGCTAATCCTATGTGCCGGAGTTCTGCTAGTGTTAATACGAGGTGTGATAAAAAATAACGGGAATTTATAAATTTCGCATGGGCTTTATAATTCCGATTTTTTCGCATCGTGAGTTCCTGCCATATGGTCGTACCACAGAGAAATGATATATCCCTACTCTGTGGTCGTACGGTCAATAAGGAATACTACCTGGAAGTTATGCGCCGCTGGAAGCAATCCGACGAAAACGCCCAGAATTGTGGAAAAACAACTCGTGGAAATTGCACCACGATAATGCTTCCGCTCAAAACACACTCACTGCTTATTCGTGATTTTTGGGTAAAAAACAAACCGTTTTTTTGCCTCAGCTACCTTATTCGCCTGACATGGCTCACTGTGACTTCTTTCTATTCCCGGGGCTGAGGAGAACCATGAATGGACGAAGTTTTGCCACCAATTATGAGATAAAAACAGAATCGCTGAAAGAGCTGAACTCTATACCGAAAAGTGAGTTCCAGAAGTGCTTCCAAGATTGGAAAAACCACTGGCACATGTGTATTATATCTAAGGGGAATTACTTTGAAGGGGACAAAATCGATATTGATCAATAAATAGATATTCTCTAAGAAAAACGAAAATTCCCGTAATTTTTTTATCACACCTCGTACGTAGACTGTTTTTTTATGCACGACGCAATTGACATTTTTAAGTGCCTTCTATACGATTACCACCAAAGAGAACAGCACCCATGGACGTAAAAATTCTTCCATTTCATAGCAGCAGCAGGTTGACACCACCACAAGAATAAGTACTATTATGCTGATCTAAGTTCAACGAGTGAAAGTAATTAGTTCCAGGTTCGCTCTACTTAATAGTGGTGGACGACTCTTCCGCCGGTGGCGTTACTGTCCGCATTTTCCGGATCGAAGGAATTATGAAGATAACGACTTCGTACCTGAAGATAACGACTCGAATCCACAGATCCGGAGTGATCTTCAAGCCATCACAGTAGTGTCCTCAACAATTAACAGGCAGCCTAAGGATTCGTTGGCGCACAATATTATTCATTGCGGTAAACGACAGCGTGTTGAAGAATCTTCACCAAAAACCACTGCTATTGTTTACCACCACAAACTTAATGTTTCAAATATGTCGATCACAAGAAAGGTGTCGGCGTAGCGGAATGAGCTGACTTCCTTCTTGTGGTTCAACTGAGCCACAGGTAAGAAACTAATCCAAATTGCATGAGGTTTGGGCAAAAAATGACCGCAAGTTTGATAAATTTTCTCAAACTTAATAGGCACTAGCAATGGAGATTTCTCCTCATAAAAAAAGCTAAAAAATTACAAGATATGAAAAAGAGCAAGTGCTTAGGGGAGCCGAAGAAACTTCATCTTACACTTTTCCGCCAGAAAAATCAGAACGGCGATTGTTGATGAGAACATGGAATGAATGCATTGGGTTATTTACATTTAAGACACATTAGAGGAACTACTATTTTAGTAATGGGTGTGGAGTTGAGGACAATGCATGTACTTTTGGGTGATTTCGGACAGTGAAAAAGCCATTCGTGCTCATGACAACGAAAGTAAAATTTCACAACCGCATTCGTATATTATTTTTTTTACATATTACCATTTTTTATACAACCGATCTCATTCAACTATAGCCGATGTAATTTCGATCGGTGTACAAGAAAAGGGAAAGAAGTCACACCCTGCCAGGTTAGTAGCTTCGGAGAGACCAGGGTTCGCAAATTCTTTTGCTTCCCATCGCACCCCTGTCACGTGGGGTGGGGGTCATAATAAGGAGACACTGGGGGTAGCACGACTAAATTCTCGCCTTTATTTCCTTGTGTGTGAGCGGGCAGAACTGTTATTGAGACGTTTCGCCCGGATTTCTTGGTAATTTGACGAGGACATCCGCGACTTAACTCAGTTCGAGGAAGCGTAAAGCGATCGTGACTTCGGAAGCGGCCGATAATTCCAAAAGTCCAGAAGATCGAGTCGAGCGCGCGTTCCTAGCGGAGGTACGAGGAAGCGGAGGTTCTCGGTGCGGTCGTGACGGCAGCACCGTCGTGGCGCCTCCACCCTTCGTCTTCGTCATTCTTCACCTTCAGACGCAACTTTCCGGGATGTGAGTGGTGGCGGACATGAGCTGCTCCTTGATCATGTTCCCGTTCAGCTCGTAGTTGGCGTGGCAACCCTTATCCCCGTCCCACGCTTTGGCTCTTATCCTCCGACTGTTGCTGCGGCCGTCTTCAATGATGAGCTGCGTCTGTCGGATATAAGACGGCGCTTCAGAAAATAATAATAATAATCATTTGTTAGTTCGCAGGTTTCCGCGGCGTTGGTCAAATGATTTCAACATTTCTCGGGTTGCATCCGCGTCCGTTGTCATTCAGCACAACAGTTTCGCCAGCTATCCTGCTGGCGTCCTCAGGTGAAGGATGGCGAGAAGGTTTTGGTCCGTCCTTATATAGGCTAAGTTAAGAGTCACACCGTACAGTTCGAAGATGCAAAAATAATAGCCAAGGAAAACAGGTACTTCCCGAGAATAATTAGAGAGGCTATAGACATCATAAAAACACCTAAGAATTTTAACAGAGAAGATGGATACCCATTGCACAGCGCTTGGAAGAGAGTAGTAAGCTTCCCGCGCAAACGCGACGCTGCTCCATGATTGGCCGGAGCATTGATCGCTTTTTAGCGCCTAACTTAGCCTATATAAGGACGGACCAAAACCTTCTCGCCATCCTTCACCTGAGGACGCCAGCAGGATAGCTGGCGAAACTGTTGTGCTGAATGACAACGGACGCGGATGCAACCCGAGAAATGTTGAAATCAATAATCATTTACTTGCCCGAAGATCATGTTACATTAGATATGTAGGAGATTTAAGGCACGTCACAGGATTATAAATAGGCACCGTTCATTACACAAACACTCATTGTTACACAATATTCATTCAGATATTTAAAACATTGAGCACAAAAATCCTTTTACAGAATAAAATATTTTGGAGCGAAAAAACTTTAATACATTTTTTCTGAATACTTTAACCTTACTTTCAGATTTAAGCTCAGATGGTAGATGGTTATAAATCATTAAGCCCATGTACATTGGTCCATGCATGGTGGTCCTTACAAAATTTTGATGAAGGTCCATGTGACTTCTGATATTGTGACCATGAATACTGTTATTAGTTAAATAGTTTGATAAGTTGATCTTGGCAGACACACGAACAGCGTACATGTAAACACAAGGAATCGGCTTCTTAAACAAAGAAAGACAGTGTGCATCAGCCGTAGCATTAAATATTAGCCTTATCACGTTTCTGAATCGTAATGATAATGCTAGCATGGGGGGAGGAACCCCAGAACAGAATGCTAAAAACCAGATGTGAATAAAATTCACCATAATAGATGGCTAACAGGACGTCAACACTTAAGATTATAGAACCCCAAGAACAATCATCCCCATCGCATTGCGTTTATCATAAAACAGTTCAAAGGCATTTTTCTTATTTAAAAAAACTCAAACCGAGATTTGCTGATTTTTCCAGGAATATCAATAACGGATCGCACATGTAGGGATGAGAGACGCCAATGAGACTTTTATTTAGGTTTGTCGTTAGGTAGTGTAGCTCTTAGTAGTAGTACTACTCCCTAATACTTTAACCCTTATCTGTTACCTAGTACATACTAACAGCACGCCATGCATGTTTTCTACATAAGTCTCTGTCCATTTGTGTAGTTGCAAAATACATATATATATTAACGGTCCCTCTCCATTGTGATAATATATGTAGTGTAGTGCATGCTTGTGAGGCTTCGTCTCGTGACAAGCATTAGCGATTTATGCTAATGCATAATTATTCGTAGTTACACTAACTTTAGGGTATTGTGTAATGCATGTTGGTGAATACTCACCCCCTGCCACACACCCCTGAGGTGGCTTGCAGTGTATTTTGTAGATGTAGGGTTTGATTTTCTCCCGGCGAATAGCTGAGGTGAATTCTTCACGGGTTTCTGTCCTGATTAGTGGCTCAATCTCCTCCTCTACGGATGTTACGAAGGAAGACTTATCCTTCATCATCAACGGCCCTGATGATGAAGGGTAAGTCATCCTTAAAAACGTCGGCAGAGTAGAAGACGGAGCCACTAACCTCTGGACAGATACCCGTGAAGAATTCACCTCAACGGAACGGGTGATTAATTAAAGTGCTTCACATATTTCATTCCACATATTCTAAAAACCCTTTGAACTTCCCACAACACTTGGACGTAGAGTTATAGAATAGATACATTTTTGTCATACTTATCGCTAGTGATGAAAACATTTAACAGCCATCAATATTAGTAACCCACAAACACTATCCCAGTTGAGCTCCATATTCTCAGGCGTTACTTTGTAAAATTCCATATTGACAGAATCAATACAAACTTTGTAAATTTTAAAATTGTTTTTATTCAATACGGCCGGTTTCATCGCATAAGCGACATCTTCAGGTGCCGAAGAATCATCCTGAAGATGTTGCTTATGCGATGAAACCGGCCGTATTGAATAAAAACCATCGTAAAATTTTACAAAGTTTGTATTGATTCTGTCTTTATCTCAGTTTCCTAAATGTATGGAGCAAATATGTAGAAAACCATGATGAAATGGCCTTTGAATTCAGGAGCCTGCACGAATACTAAGGGAAAGGCCACACCAGAAAGGTCTGATGCCTTCCCGACGCATGCTGGTAGTGAAATCTGTTTCGGGTTCTCAACTGGATCAAACTATGCTTTGCTGCCGACGTTTCGGAGAACGAGTCGTCAGCCTTCTTTAGGGTCCTTCGAAACGTCGGCGGCGATGCAGTTTTCGACCCAGAGGAGAGCCCAAAAAAGAATTCACTAAAAAACTACCATTAATGAAACCAAAATTAGAAGAGTTTTTCAGTTTTACCCAAGAGGACTCAACTTTCACTTATCTTATTAACTAAGTCTTAATTTACTTATCTTAACAAAGAAATTCCTCTGAACCCCGCATACGATATGAGTACCATGCAGTCTCCGCATTTGACCACCAGGGTTTCCAAGGTCGCAAAACACTTCGTTGCCAGCTTCAAGAACACCATTTTGCTATTTTTACCAAATAAAATGCTTACCATGGCACCAAATTCCATTGTTTAATTGGGATTCTACGATTCATTGCGAATATTATTAGTGTAAATTGACGCAGCTTAGTTTGGATCGTTAACGCTTTGGATCCTTAAAACGCAAAACCATCTCCTTTACCTACGAACTATCCAAGCACCTTATACCTTCTGTTAGTTCCCACAATGACCTAGGGGTTGGTTACCTTTGATAAAAAGTTGATGTTCCATGAACATATTTCTGGTATTTCTAAAAAGGCAATGTCGACAGTGGGAATCCTCTATCGGCTCAAAGAAATAACGGACCTATTTGCCCTAAAATCTGTGTTTCGTGGATGTGTACTACCCATTCTAGAATATTGATCTCCCATCTGGTCAACTGCGTCCCCCAACTACTCTTAAATTACTCAACCGCCCCCTTAACTTCTTTTTAACCATAGTCCGTCATCGCGTGCCCTCCCTTAAGCCTCAAGTACACGGGGCGAGTTTTCAAGCTAACAAGCCGGCTTGTAAAAAGCCGGCGAGTCTGCGAGTACGCTAGTAGTCGAGTACACAGAAAAGTTCCCACTCGCTCAATAGCCAACAAGCTGGCGTGTGGAAACCACGTGTTGTCGTCTGCTGACCAATGCTACTAGCAACTTGTGCACAAGCTACTGCGAGTACACGTGGCTAGTTTACAAGCTAGCTCACTCAAAAGCCGGCGAGTGGAGTGTAAAGTCGCCGGCAGTTCAACTTTTTCCAGATCGTTTTTACAAGCAGCTAACGGAGCGAGTGCATCGAGTACACTAGACTAGTTTACGAGCTGCTTGTGAAAAAGCTGGCTTGTAGCTTGTAAACTCGTCTCGTGTACTTGAGGCTTTAGACATAGCTCATGTGAAGAAATCCTATCATCTCTTGGCCTATCACACCTCTCCCTTCGCCGGCTGACTTCGGACCTTAAAGTCCTGCACTCCATCATGAATGGGATCCGATTCCGCTCTGCGATCTTCTTATTTCCTATTATTTTTCACTTTCCGCATCCCAGCCCGCATCACTCGCAATGTGAGTCTGTTTGCACATACACCCAAATTCCGTCTCTCCTCCATTTCCCAACGATCACTATTCTACCGCCTACCTTCATCTTTCAATGCCCTAACTAATGTCGCCCCACCCTTGACCTTTTCTCCTCACGCAACGTCTTTTTCCCCCCAACTGAAATGCGTAATGCTTAACATTCATGTCATCTTCACCTCATTCTTGCCTTGTTTATATTTTGAATATTTCTGTTTTGTTTCTACTACTATTGTTGTTTTTTAAATTTATTCTGTTTATTTAACCTAATGTAAAAGCCTTAATTGCTGTTTTTGGAGTTTTAGATAAATAAATAACATCGTCGTGCAATATGCCGCAGACACTTTTCTCCCCCTTTCCAGGTGAAATGCGATTATGTTGGTGTCTCCTGCTCACCTTTGGTGCGATGGCAGTGGTGAGAGCCCGCTGGTGGTGACTGGCCGTGGTGTGGTGCGCGGGGAGGGGGTCCTTGGGTGGCTGGTGCGGGCGCTCGGGCGGCGTCGGCGCGGAGGGAAACACGGCGTCCTCCGACTTCCGGAACAGCACTTCCGGTCTCTTGGCCCGCTCCACCGCACCTGCGGAAGGCGTTGGTGCTGTCAAGGAAGCGAATGGTCGTGTCCTAAACACTTACACGTAATTCCACCCACCGTGAAACACCACTTCTATCACACAATATGGGCACCAACTGACTAGAAAAACGTGCCATTTTGCAATACATGAACAACAAAATCAAACATTCGCACGAAACTTTTTATCGCAAACTGAATTTGAAATTACAAGGTGTTATGTACGAGAATGGGTGAAACAAGTAGAGAAGAGTATTTTTCGTACTAATATAAATGCCATAATCGCATAAAAATGTTGGTAAGTAGCTAAATTTCCCAGTGAATAAAATGCGCTCTCCAATAAATCTTAATTTAGGAGTTGTAAGCAAATTACTTCATGATTTAATTCAATAGAAATGGATATTGTCGTTGAAGGAACAATACCACCTATCTGAAAATAGGGAAAACTTTCCGGTGAAACAAAAAACGGTGCCCTTTTTTTGTAAGAAAAAAGGGGGTAAAGCAGATGTTTTATAGTTGATATCTATTGAGATTTTTGAAGAACTACATTTTAAAACTCAACGCTAGGCTCTCGATGCTTCCATGGCGAATAAAACAAAATTTTCCCAAAAACATGTCGTCTCCAACGGCTGGAAAAAGTTGCATCAAAAAAACTCATATTTCTCGAATAATCTGCGAATTCTTTGCCTAAATTTTACTTTGTTGGTCCTGCACGGGACTCTTGAAGGAAGAAGAAGACCCCGAGGAAGACCACTACCTCGCTAGAAATGTCTTCGCAGACTGTGAGCATTAATACTGAACGTGTGTCCCGTACAGAAATGCAGGTCCTCTGCAAATAGATGGTCTTGCATTTGAAAAAGTAGACCATTTTAAATATTTAGGAGTAATTTTAACAAATGACAACACGGTAGAGCCAGAAATACCAAACAGGTTAAACCTCGCCAACAGATGTCTGCATACATGCAACCGAATTCCATCTTCTAAAGCCCTGTCACACAAAACCAAAATTAGACTTTATAAAACAATAATATCCCCAGTACTACTCTACGGATCCGAAACGTAGAGGCTGTCGAAGAAGGATGAGATAAAACTATTAGTGTTCGAGAATAAGATATTGCGAAAAATCTATGGGCCCACATACGAAGGACAATGGAAAAAAAACACAACAGAGAAATCAGGAATCTATATAAGCAACCAGACATAACAAGTGAAATAAAAGCAAGAAGAATCAGTTGGGCTGGACATATTCTAAGGAAAGAGTAGGGATGTGTCTGCTGAAGGAGGTACTAAATATGATTCCTGAAGGAAGAAGATGACCCAGGGGAAGACCACGGCTAAGATTGTGGGACAAAGTGAGAACGGATATGCAAAAGATTGGAGCAACAGAAAGAGAGGCAAGAAGATCGATCCAGGTATGGAGGGGATTTGTTGATTCGGCTAAATATCGCCTAAGATATAGATGGCCCTGGGAGTAAGAGTAAGTAAAATTTTACTCTGTAATAGCTAAGGCATGTAATCTGCGAAACCTGCATTTTTTAGTGGACACAAACGTACTTTCCAGGGACTACAATCGTATCGAGGTGAAAGGGCGCACCGATGGCTCCTGGAGATGAACTGGAGGATGCTATTAAACTGACTCCTGATCACCTGGTCACCAATGATACGTCAAAGACTAGGAGACAGACGAATGGTAGACCGCGCAGCGTCTGTTCCTATAGTCAGGCGGCTACAAAAGATGTCTGACACCACTGAGGCGGCCTCTCACGTGATTGTGTCGTATAAAAATACTCTTCATACATAGGCCGTGGAATACCACCTGCGGCTGCTTAACCCGCCATTGGTCGCGCAATGAAATTTTCTCTCACACCAAATTTAAACTTGTGCTCACTTTGTAATCATGTGCTAGAATAAGTTTCCTGACCTTCTAGCTGACTTTTTATCTCTTCCTATTGACCGACCGTCTCAAAAAGTGTAAATGAAGCGTCCACAGTTGTGTATTGATATGTCTGATACCGTCGGCTACAAGGTGTGAGACTTTTCCTCATCGCGCGACCACTGACGTTAAGTGTATTTGTATAATCACTCAGTTGCGTTACACTTTCGCAACATGCGGGCAAAGTTGATTCATTTCGTGGAGGGCAGATATTTTAATACAAAATTATGAGTCATAAGAATGTATGTCCTCATAAAAAAATATTTCTTCTTGATAATAGTAATTTTCTTCATTAATACCCAGTGGTATCATTGCCAGTAAAATTAGCAATGATTACGTAATTGTATCAGTAATTGTGTATCTGTGGAAATCATAGTTTCAAATGAACATTTGGAGAAATAAATGAAATCTAAATATAGTGTAATATATTGCCAGTAAACGCTCTATGATAGTAATCAATGGTACATCTGATAGTGAGAAAGCATCTCACACGCGACCGCTCGCGTGATAAAGTAGCTTAGCGACCACTCCCGGGTTAAAACTTGGACTCATAGGCAGTTCCTAAATGGGAATGAATCCTCTCAACTTCGGGACTCCGATGTTCTGAGTGTGGTTGCCAAGCAGCGGAGCAAGCAAGGACCACGCCGTCGTGATCACACGAAATGCTTGCACGGAAGCAGAGGCAAATTCAGTATGGGGAGAGGGTTGAGGAATGGGGGAGTCGAAATATTCACATGGAACGCAAGGACCGTGTTAAGGGCGGGAATGTTGGAAAATGTTAAACAAGTAATGGAGACGAAGAGGGTAGGCATCTTTGAGGGGGGTAGGGTTTCCAGCCGAGTAAGAATTTGGGTTGCTTTACGTTTCGATGGAATACTCCTCCATCGTGCTCAGAGCAATAAAGCTTGCATGGCATTCCGCCCCTGCGCTTATATGTAGCCGTCTCATCCGGGGGGAGGGGGCATTGTTCTCTCCTATTCTCCATTGTTTTTAGAATAATCGGCTTCCATTCTCTGCTGAAGATGTACCCAGTCTCTCGATTTAATGTTTTTTTCTTCCAGCCTGATTTCAACGGCCTCTTTAAGGAGACGATCCCAATATCCATTTGCTTTGGAGACCAAGCGAGCCTCATCGAAGGTAGTGTTGCCGCGAGACGAGACGAGACGAGACTTGAGCCAGTCTCGTCTCAGTCTCGTTTTCTGAACTCGGGTATCGTCTCGAGTCTCGTCTCGTGAACCCCAGTCTCGTCTCGGTCTCGAGTCTCGGACGAGACTCTCGTCTCGTTTCCCCCAAAATAAATTTAGCACCATAAAAATCCGTTTCTTTGGGTACTTAATCGCTGAATCGGTACACTCGAAATATGAAAGCCATTAATATAAATTTTAAATATATATTGATCTGGACACCAATTACATCAAACTGCTAGTAAAATCATTGATTTTATTGATACTCAATGAATAAAGTAGTAACATAAAACAAAAAAATTCTAAAAAGGGAATGTAGACACAAATTTATTGCAGAGAAAATATATGAAAACCATTAGGTCTTAACAGAAAAAGGGTTAAATTTCTATTTAAAAGTAAAAAAGTTTAAATAAAAGTTCTGAGCCTAATTGAACTTCTCTCTTCGGTCAAAATAGTTAAGGTAAGTGAAATTAGTCGAAAAGGAGAAAATACCTGCCAGTACTGGGTCTTGACTGCTTATAGAGAGAATATACATCTAGAAGGTCTTCCTCGTCACTTTCTACCAAAACAGACCTCTCAAGATTCTCTAGATCCATTGACTGAGCGGACTGTATTTTAAGTGGGATACCTTTCGTAATAGACTTTGAGCATTTCCCCAAATTTCAATAGGGACTTTTCCTGCATCTCTTTTCCCCATGGTGTCATGGAGAAAGTTTCACATTTATGACGTGGATCTAATATTAATACCGTGTAATAAATTCAGTTTGTCAGGCGGTTGTGCTTTAACATCTTGTTCCGAGTAGCTTGATAGACAAGCAACAGTTTTTCATCACCTTCATTCCTTCCAGGCTTGTTGTCCAGTATTTCCATAATTTTTTCTAGCGTATCGAACAGCAAGTTAAATGGAACGGTAACGAGTGGAAGGGTGACGTAATTTTCTCCTCCTAATTTATTCGTCAGAACTTTTAAGTTTTTTAAAAATTTGTGAACATTTTCAAGTAGTGTCCATTCTGATCCAGTAATTTTGAGGCGCTTCAGGTCACTTATACTATCGCATAGGATTTAAATACCTCTCTTCACATTAAGTGCTGTTCCAATTATATATGCTGTTGAATTCCACCTAGTTGGGACGTCTATTACAAGGTTCAGTGATGGTTCCCCTGCAGCTTCGCAAGCGCGCCGGAATTTATTTCGTAACTGCTCACTTTGTTTAATTAGAGATCTTATTTTGGCAATTGAAGTTTTATTTTCTTCTTCAAAATCAAAATCCTCATCGTCACTGTCAATTAATAAAGCTGGTCTTCTGAAACCCCGTCCTCCAGAGACAACGTTCTTAATAGATCCTGTACTGCAAGGTTTAGTACATGGGCTATGCATCTAAAATGCTGATAAGTGCTATCAAAACTTAGTGCTTTAGCCATTTAAGCTAAAGAACTCGGCCGCAAATCGAGGGATCTGGTCTCGAATCCCGGTCAGGGCGAATGATTTTTCCTCTCAGGAATTTCGCACAAGTCTGCAAATAGATTTTTTAGACAGGTTTCTGGCCCCTTTTAGAATGGACTGCATGCTGCTGAAATAAGATTACCTGCCGCTAACAGGTGTTTTTGGAGAAAATATGATGAATGGAGTTAGAATGAGTGGCTGATGAATAAATGCCGGTCATATGATCCAGTAATGGACTTTTTGATTAAATGGATTTTTGGTTAGCAAAATAAAGGCAAAAGAAAGAAATTAAAGTCAAAGGAAAGCCAATAGTAGTTATCCTTTATTATTGTAACATCCTCAACACAATTTAGCGACATTATACTAAATATCCTCACTTACCTCGGAAGTTATGTCATGCAGGAAGAGGTACATAGTTATTTAAATTATCATTCGTCTTTCTGCCGAGGTGATGTGCTCTGCGCAATTCGAAATGGCGCCATCATTTTCTCCTAGCATGCAAACTATTAGCAGGATTGCAAGTGCCGCTGGGCGATACTTTACACATATGCGAGTATAATCCAAGATTTTTTTGTCGTAGAAGCAAGTGCTGAAAATTACCACTTTAGAAAATAGTCCAATTTTTGCTGGATAAATTTTCTAAGGTTATTATCGCAGGAAACAAGGAAAAGTAGTCAGCCATTAACACTCCCTTACTTGGCTCCAGAAGTCACGCTCATGCATTCAGAAATTGATTTTTCGGCAAAAATTCTTTTTTATAGTTAGATAATTTATCGAAAAGTTATTATTGAATTATATTTAAAATATAATACTTAAGAGAAACTTAAAATTTACTTCGTCTTAACAGAAGGACATAGTTTTAGGGATAAAGTTATACCAAATACCAATTAAGGACATGTATCTGTATTTCGAGACTTTCGAGAGTCTCGTGGAAGTGGTATCGTCTCGCCTCGTTAAAAAGTGGTCTCGTCTCGAGTCTCGTCTCGAATTCTACCCAACGGTCTCGTCTCGTTTTCGAGACGAGACTCGAGACGAGACGAGAAAGTCTCGAGTCTCGCGGCAACACTAATCGAAGGAGATGATGTGATCTTCCGATACTAAGCTATGTTCATCCAATGCAGATTTTTCCGGGTGGAACAACCTAATACACCTGTACTGTACTCTTTTATTCGGGTCTCTATCGGGTCTCTCCTATGTATATGTTTCCACACTGACATGGGATAATATAAACTCCAGGTGTTTTGAGTCCCAATTCGTCCTTGACTCGCACTAAATCGCCACGAATTGGGACTCAAAACATCTGGAGTTTATAGTATCCCATGTCAGTGTGGAAACATATACATAGGAGAGACCCGATAGAGACCCGAATAAAAGAGTACAGTACAGGTGTATTAGGTTGTTCCACCCGGAAAAATCTGCATTGGATGAACATAGCTTAGTATCGGAAGACACAATATCTCCTTCGATGAGGCTCGCTTGGTCTCCAAAGCAAATGGGTATTGGGATCGCCTCCTTAAAAGAGGCCGTTGAAATCAGGCTGGAAGATAAAACATTAAATCGAGACTCTGGGTACATCCTCAGCAGAGAATGGAAGCCGTTAATTCGAAAAATAACGGAAAATAGGCGACAACAATGCCCCCCGGATGAGACGGCTATATATAAGCGCAGGGGCGGAATGCCCTGCAAGCTTTATTGCTCTGAGGACGATGGAGGAGTATTCCATCGAAACGTCACGCAACCCAAAATCTCACTTGGCTGGAAACCCTGAGAATTATTTATTAAATGACTTGTAATTAATTTACCTTGAACGCTATTTTTTGGGGATATTTTCACCGGCGTTAAACATGCATTTGAGAGTCTTATTGTATTAACGGCCTTACTTTTAGGTTTGGCCGCCAGGATGTCAGGTCGGCTGCTAAGCGGTGACGCAGTGACCCCCCCCTGGGTTCCTCCGCAAGAGCCGTTGACCGTGGCGTGACCTCTGACTTCCTCACCACCCCCACCTGCGGCACTCACCTGCAGGGAGAAAAGCGATTACCATTCATTTGTGCTGTGAGACTGAGAAACGGCAGAGCATGCATTGAATCGCTCTGCCCACACAGCAGTGAATGTTGTTCCACTGCCAGGAAATATAAAATATATAAACCATCATTTAACCCAGGATATGAGAACAGGGAAGAAGTAAAAGCATCTTCAGCAGAAAAAGAATACTTGATTAATTTTCAGCATTTTATTTTAAAATTATAAAAAAGCGAATCAACCAATCTACTTGTACTACAAATGCAGTTGGACACTAAAGCGACCTGACTCCGCCAAAGATAATTAACACTGTTAATGGATCAACATTTATTTATTTATTTTTAATTGTATGACCCTCATTGGACCACTTTAGTCATCTTCTGGATTTCTTCTGTTTTATGTCTCAGCCCAGTATTTCTTCATTCGCTCAGATCGTTGCTTTCTTTCTTCATCTGAGATTACCTCTTTTTCTATTCTCTGTTTGTTGATCTTGGTTTGAAGTCTGATCTGTTTGTCCTTGAGTTTCACGATAGCATCTGTCTTTTCTTTAAAATCTTCTTCTGTAATGTGTAATTCACTCATATCTTCCTTAATTTCTGCTATCCATCTTGCACTGGTCTTACTGTCCCATAAGTTTTCCATAATCTTTTTGCTTATTCTGTTTTCTGGTGTTCTGATTAGGCGTCCAAAGAATGAGATTCGTTTATTTCTCATTGTTGCTCATTAAAGGTTCTATTTCTCTGTATAGAATGTTTAATTGGAAGCTAATCTCAAGCGCCCGTTTTCTTGATATTTTTTATTCATTCAAGTTCTAACTATTCTCCTTTCTATCTTGAGTAATTTATTGTTTGCGATTGTGTTAGTTGTTTTGAAGATGGTTTCACTTGCATAAGTTATTTCCGGTTGTACAACTGTTCCTTAATGGTCAACATTATGAATCAATTTGTGCATATTTATATTGAAATATAGGGTCGGCTAATGGCGCCAACGATTTATGATGCTCTTTCACTAATGCCTGTTGCTCACGGTAAAAGTTTCGGTAAAATGTTTTATAAAATCGACTAATTTTATAAAATTGAGCTTGCTGACGATAAAACCGTTTCATAAAACTACGTTTTATGAAACGTTTTACGGAATAGGACAGGTTTTATTTCCATTAAACCGTTTTATGCAACAACCAATGAGACGTTCCGCTCATCGCGTTGATAATAATCTCGTATCCATGGGAAGCCAAACAAGGAAAACGTAAACAAACATGGCTGGAAGTTCATGGAACGTTGAGGCAGTATCCTTCTTGTTGTTAGAAGAATGCGTTAGAGAGCCTTAGCACCGTTGAGTGTGATCAGAAGGTAAGTAAATAAACAATGCATATAGTTATTAACCAAAGAGTTATTCAAAAGAGAGTGCATTTATCACTTCACGTGTTCGCAAAGCGTCTCATAGATGGCAGGACATTGCTGTTTCATGAATAGTTTTACCGTGAGCAAGCAAGTACGTTAAACGTACGATTCATAAAAATTTCAATAAAAATTTTTATAAAACTCTTTTAATGGAAAATTTTACCATGAGCAACAAGAATTAGAAAGATTATTTGGTGCCTTCTTCCTCATATTTGCCGTTTGACGGGCATCGGAGTGAAGTTTCTTCTATTAAAAATGCGTTTTTAAAAATGACCTTCTAACTGATTATTGGCCCAGGCATTGGTTACATGAGAAAACGAAGAGCTTAGTACGGAAAATCTTGAGTTGAGTTGGTGAAGGCGTGGCGTAAATATACGCAAAATATAAGGAATAAGTACTACTCCCTTGTCTCGGACGTGACTTCATGGAGTGTGCTTAACATTATGAATGATAAGTATTACTTAGTTTTTCACATAGATTATACATAAATCTATTAGGAAAAACTAAGTTATATTTTTCATTTACAACAGGGAAAGTGCCTAATAAGGCGGACGAATTCAAAGTTGAAAAATTGCATCAGGATAACTATTTTGAGTGGTCCACAAAAGTTAAAAGCTCTCCTTATCCATAAAGACTTCTGGGAAGCGTTACTGGATATGAAAATGTGGCTTTTCTGAACAGCCAACAGAAGAAATTAGTCTATAAGATCATATATTGTACTATTAGCTAAGGCTTGTTACATATTATTGACTGCGATAGAGAAAAAGAGCAATGGGACATATTGGAACTGCAGGGATGTGATCCGATATAAGGCACATTATGTTTCGTGCCGTACCTGGTTAGGCACCCGAACTCGGAGTCCGAGCCTCGGCGTTGAAGGAGAACCAACACTTAACCACGGGTGGTTTATAGCACCAACTGACCAGTCAAACTATAGTTTATAACTTTATAAAGTTAAGCATAAATGAATTGAAAAATGAATTTACATAAGAATTTGTAATCTTTGTTTTTCAGTTCATTATTATTATACCGAGTGTTTTATGATTTTGTTATCTTTGTTCATTATACCGAGTGTTTTATGATTTATTTTAATGTAGTACTTTCTCTGTCAGAGTGTGTATGTACTTACATAGGATCCAAAGAATATGCTCCTAGAGCCAATAAAATTTATTTATTTATTATTTATTTATAAATCGCAAAGTTATGTTCGGCTTTGTGTTGCACTAGTCACGCTGATGAAAATGGTTTATTTTATCGCAGTCATACGATAGATATTAACCATTTTAAGTGCTTTAGTAATTTAATGTACATTAAACTGGGTTGGTTTACTAATGCACGTAAAATGGTTAATATCTATCGTATAACTGTGTTTAAATAACCATTTTAATCAACGTGAATAGTACAACACAAAGACGAACATAATTGTGCGATTTATGTTTAACTTTTAGAAGTTATAAACTATAGTGTGACTGCTCAGTTGGTGCTATAAACCACCCGAGGTGAAGGGTTGGGTCTCCTTCAAAAACCGAGACTATGACTCCAGAGTTCGGGGGCCTCCCAGGTACGGCACGAAACGTAAAGAGCCTTTTCGGGTCACATCCCTGAATTTGGAAGAGATCCACACAAATTTAGGCCTCTTTCATGCAGTCTTCATAGAGAGGGAAATGGTATACATCGAGAAAACGAGTAATAGAACGATTCACGACTATTTGTCGAAAATTCATGCCTTAAATAGGCAAATATTATAACCGATCAAAAACTAAATTACTCCGACCACATTCAGACTGTAAAAAGTAAGGCAATGTCCCTATTAGGCCTTCTTTACCGCTTCACAGAAATAAAAGATCCCAGAGCACTCCATTCCTACTTCTCCACAATTGTTCTTCCCGTAGTATCATATTTCTCCCCAATATGGTCCATATCAGCCCCGACTAATCTAAAATCCCTTGATTGCATCCCCCATTTCTTTGCCAAAATAGTCAAACACAGAGTCCCACATTTCCGCAATATGTCCCCAAATGCTATTCTGTCTTCTCTTTCCATTTCTAATCTCCAAAACCACAGACTTAAATCTGATTTAAAACTCCTCCACAATACCCTTAACTCGACTATTGACTGCCCTGAACTGCTTTTTCTCTTCAACTTAAGGATACCAACTCGATCCACCCGCACGCATTCATTACTCCACCTGCCTATTCCCACTTTGGATATCACTCACCCAGCGCTCACCTTTATTTCGCCTCTCCTATACCTTCTTAATTCACTCTCCCACACTGTCGATTCTTTTTATATTTATCATGTTTCACCACCCAAGCTATATGTCCCACCTGTCAACAAATTAAATATTTCCCCTTTTCATGTTGGGCTTAGCGTTGTTGATTTTAATGTTGTTATTGTATTTTTATCCTCTGTCATGTTTATTGTTAAATGTTTCACTTTAAATTGGCGCTACTGCTGTATGTGAACAATATTTTTAAATAAATAAATGAAATCGAGAAAGGCGGTCTAATTTTCCATGAAATGACTCTTGCAGTTTCTTTCTTGATAGACCTCCCCTTTAGTTCTCAGGAACGTCTTGTTCGTTCTTTTGGAGAAGGAAGAGGACGAACTCACGCAGAAGAATGTGGAGGGAAAATTATTGTTGGAAGAGGAAAGAAATCTGCGTAGTAATGAAGATGTGACTGAGAACTCAATTACTTATGAAATTAAAAAGCAGCCCAGGAGCTAAGAAGAAAGAATTGATCAATATGATTTTAAAATGGACTTTATGGAGATACATCGCGATTTCCGATTTGATCCAGCCTTTCTCTAATGCAAGTGATTCCATCCGTATAGAATGGCCAATGTTGTTATTGGATTGGGAGGCTGAGCAGATCATCCGCTCACAGTGAGAACCTATCCAACACTTACAAGCGCTCTTTGAATGGAGCGCTTATAAAGGTGGAAAATTGGGCAAAATTCGTCAATTTTATAAATCAAAACCGAGCATAACCCTTCAAAAATAAACCAAGCACATCGATACCATAAAAATACACCTTCAAAGCCAAGCAATAGCGTTATTATGTGCAAAAGTACAACAAAATCCTGGCGATTAATTTTTGCGTAAACTTAAACTCTGACAATGCTCAAAGTACATACAATCATTTGAATATTTGGAATAAATTGCTGGAATAACACCTCAATGTCATTTTATTTTATTTGGAATATGGGTTTTTTTGTCAAATTGGGCAAATTTGTTCGAAAGATGTTACTTCCCCATTCATGATTGAAAATTATTTTGTATAAATTCACCCTTTTTTATTCTAACCAACCCAGGTTTCAGTAGATATGTGCCATTAACCAAGGTATCGGTGATAATGGCACCTTGATAATGGCACATAGCTGCAGAAACCTGGGTCGGATAGAGTAGAAAAGTGTGACTTTATGCAGAGTAATTTTTCATCATGGATGCTAGTGACTTCCACAAAGTAAAGTCTAAAACCATTTCTTATTTTACTTCCCCACATTTCGGATGATGTGGACAGATATGTTTCGAATGAATTTCTACACATAGGCCCTGATTCTGATGCTTTCCCGATGTTCAACTTTTCCACCAAAACGTCATTAGTTTCCACCAAAACGTCATGACTTTCCGACACTACGTCATCATGTTCCACCTTCCACCATAGAATCGTTCATTACATCGTTCATCGTTCAATGACTGGTGGAAAGTCAATCTTCCCTTCCACCCATCATCCACTTGGTGGAACAGCGCTAGTGTCGTGGTGGAAACTTTCCGACGGAAGTAAGCGTGCGGAAGGTAGACATTGTTTTGTTCGCAGTTTCGAGGTAAGTTGGACATCGGCATAAGTTTGTGACGTTCGGATCTCCAGAGGGGGTCATTGAGCCGTTCATTGAACGGATCAAGAGTCGTTCAATGAACGAATTGTGGAACTTTCCACCAGTCATTGACTGGTGGAAGATCAGAATCGGGTTCCTAGTACAAAGAGAGACAGAGAGAACAGCACACATTTAGCTTTATTTTGCAAGCATCAACCAAGATGTTCGTTCAAGATAGTCGGATTATACGCCGTGACACATACTAAGTCATTTTGCCGTTTGGAACACACACCTCCTTTACCGTGTATGACACGACGAAGTGGTCCCTGCTCACATCCACTTGCTGGTGCTGAGTCAGCGCCCCCTGGTGGCCGGCCAGCCCCGGCGCCGCCCCCGGCTTGCCCTTCTTCTCGCACGCGTGGTTGTTCTGACCCGCGTCGCCCCCCGGCCCCACCTCCGCCCCCGCCGCCCCACCACGTCCCCCCGGCCGGAACAACTGCGTCCTCTGCACGCCAGAGCCCCCTGGCCGGGAAATGAGAGAAATCATATTATTCCACCGTAAGATGACTTAAATGTCATTTTATTCATATTCTGTCTACTTGTAGAAAACGTTGTCCTCTATCTGATATGAACAACAAAATAATACCTTCCCGCGCTATTTTATTCTATAATTGAACTTGAAATTACAAATGGGTGTTCAATGGGGGAATGAGAGAAACACGGGGAATAAAATAGTATTTTTTCCATAAAATACAAATGCCATTTTCGCGGAATACTATTTATAATATAATCTTTGATTTATAAGAAGGTAATAATCCAGAGAAATTGAATAAAAAAAGATATCGACATCTCACCACCTTATTTTTTTAGTTATTAGGGAATTACTGCCGATAATTGAAGTCAAAATGCGGTAATTCGTATGAAATTGCACTGCAGTCGGCTCCTATGGCTGGAAAAAGTGCTCATTTAAAATACATTCGTGGAATAATAATCTGTATATGTTGTACCTTACTATTGAGTTTCTAATTGTAACGCATTTCATCAGCGAAAGCAGAATTTTTTGGACAAAATATAAAAAAAGGAATTTAGTATTTGTTTTGACTCACACAGTCGCGGCGGAACCTCCTTAACGAGGCCCACTCGACCCGAGTGAATAGAGTGCTATACATCATCCTCTCCACCTCTTTCATTGGTTGCTATTAAGCTGCTGCTGTACATATATATTGCTCTTACAAGCTTCGTTTTTCTCCATTCGTTACAGTAATGTCAGTTTCAATTATAGTTTTAATTCCATTCCATGGACACAATAGCACATAATAGTGAAACAAAACAGAGAATAGAGACAGCAGAAATGACTGTATGTACAATCCTCGCGAGAGTTTATGGCCTTTAGATGCGCAGAACAATGGGGGGTTGAAATGTGTGGGAGGGGTAAAGGAAAGGAACGGGGGGGAAAGTGAGCACGTGGTAGGCAGAATGACCAACATAGCGTCTCAGCGTAAAAATATAATTCCGAGCCGTATTGGACAACTCGACTCGTCGCGTCGCGGAGCATGGAGCAGGTAGCCATACCCTTCCCCGCCATACCTCCGTTCCGCGGCCGGGGCTGTGGAATAGATGGTATTACGCGATGACTCACAGCTGGGCATTTCAATTACTTTAAACGCATTAACATTTTGTCAAAATTAACAAAAAATAACAAATATAGTCGTGATTTCGCTGAAACGCTGAATGAGTAGACACCAAACTTAGCGCAATTCCGTTGTTTTTCAGTAACGTTGCTAAAATTTTCAGCCGCGTGAAATTATGTCATCGATATTTAAGACACACAACATAAAATTACGAAATAACAGTGCATTCTAAATTCTTCTTTTACTTAGCTAATGCAATGAATGGAATCGGACTTTGAATACCACTAGCTAAAATTTCAATCACTGAAATAAGAAAATAAAAAGTACTTGAAGAGATAATGTCAAAAATTGGCACTATGTACATGTATATTCGATGAATAAATGGGACACAAAAGAGTGGAAATATAAGAATATATATTCTAGAGAGACAAAGAGAACATATATATATTTCATGCAAAAAAAATTGGATCATTTCCGTAATTTATTAGAGAAAGAAAATATGATACTATATGAAAACACGAATGTGATATTTTTTATGTAATATTGTAGAAAATAGTAAATACTTGTTGCAACTACAAGTCCACATCCAAGCCATCGGCCTGAGATCCCCTTAGGCCGTGACCCCCTGGCGCGCGCTCAGGTCCAAAGGGACGTCGCCCACTCCATAACCCACTGCGGCGAATAGCTGGGGGGATTTAAATTCATTGAAGGCAATTTCAAAGTTGGCAACGAAAATCGTAAACATTAGCCCTCCGGTCTACCCTTCCACCCGCGGCAACCGGTTTTTAGAAAATAGACCCTTCCAGTCCCAAAATCGTCTACTGCGCAACGCCATAAGCTTTCGCGACGACTGTACCTACTGACAAAAATAATGGACAATACAAGATTCGATAGGATTTTTAACGAAAATATCCGAGATCTATGTAATATACCTCCCATAACATGTTGGACACGCAAAAGGAAAGAAGAATGCAATGAACACACATCAAGAATGGACGACTCAATAATCTTCAAGAACCCGAATACCATTCGGAAAGAGGGGAATAGGTCGACCGCGCAAAAGATGTTCCTACAACATCAATTAATAAAGGCATAATAAAAAAGATCAGGCAAAAATGCCTTCGAAGAAAAAGATAACAGTAATTATGTCTTTATTTCACGTTTACACCAAGTCACGCAATGAATATTAATTCTCTAATATCCCAATAAGTCTACAATAAAACGGCGCAAAATGTTCACTTAAGGGGAAATATCACTCGCCGCCATGTTTGGGTCTTGAATCAGTACCCCTAAATATCGCGCCGAGAGCTTAAATCAGTCAAGTCACCGTTTGGCGTTCTTGTGCTCACTTGTGCAAGTTTTGTGTTTATTTCGTGATATCGAGGGTTCCGGGTTCGAGCCCCGGTCAAAGGCGGATGATTTTTATCCCTTGCGAAATTATAACGCTTCTGTGCACTTTCAGGTTCAGACTCCGCGAAGGAAATACAGCGGCTATTCCATGGTGCCATCAAAATGTGCGATATTTAAACTGCTCGTGAAGTGAAACTTTACGAGATTGCTTCAATAGTGTCGATGATATTTTTACGAGAAATGTCTGAATTAAAAATGAAAGGATAATTTCACATGATGGATATTTTTGTCTTTTGTAGTCCATCTCATGGCTAAGTATTGCGCCTGAGAAAACGGTTGATGTAGGCTTAGTTCACGCATTTATCTCTTGAAAATGGTAGGCATCACGAATACTTATAATAATTGTAATAATAGCAGTATTAATGCCCACAGACTGCAAACACATTTTTAGTGAGGTAGCCTGTCCCCCTAAGCAACCAACATGACAGTAAATAGAAAAACTGAATTGTACAAATAAGTGAACTGTTCCCTAAAGTAAATTACAATCATGACAATGCCCATCACAAGTGCAAAGTAGTTAACATGGTTCTCGCCATCTGTTTCCACCATTCCAACCGACATTGTTGGGCGCAGGATTGCAGGCATGTTCTGGCACAATAAATATTTCCGTTTGTGCAGGGCTGAAGGGATTAACACGCGATACAAACTGATTTTATGAGATCCCGTAATTTTGAGAGATTTGAACGTTGAAAAATAAAAATTTCGTGCATTTCAGAGAGAATATATTAATATCTCTAAAATAAGAAAATGAATAATGGCAAGAAGATGTGACGGGATGTGATAAATATAGAATTATGAATCTGAGAAGCCCAGATCGTACCAGATAAATAACTGGTCATAAGGGAAGGCGTTCCACACACGATGAACACTTAACCCGCTGGATTGGTCGTGCTATGAGATTTTCTTTCACACCAAATTTAAACTTGTGCTCACTTTGTAATTATGAGTTAGAATAAGTTCCCTTTCCTTCTAGCTGACTTTTTATCTCTTCCTATTGACCGACCATCTCATGAAGTATAAATGAAGCGTCCGCAGCTGTGTAATAATATGTCTGATACCGTCGGCTACAAGGTGTGAGACTCTTCCTTAGTACGCGACCACTGACGTTAGTGTTTTTGTATCATTTAGTTGCGTTACACTTTCGCAACATGCGGGCAAAGTTGATTCATTTCGTGGAGAGCAGATATGTTAATGCAAATTAATGAGTAATGAGACAGTATGTCCTCATAAATAAATATTTCTTCTTGAGAATGGTAATTGTCTTCATTTATACCCAATGATATCATCGCCAGTAAAATTAGCAATGATTACGTAACTGTATCAGTAATTGTGTATCTTTGGAATTCATTGTTTCAAATGAACATTTAGAGAAATAAATTATAAAGCTAAATATAGTGTAATATATTGCCAATAAACGCTCTATGATAGATAATCAATGGTACATCTGAGTGTGAGAAAAAGTCTCACACGCGACCGCTCGCGTGATAAAGTAGCTTAGCGACCACTCCCGGGTTAAGGAGAGCGTCGCGGACGTCATTCCGTCTCTATCGCTTTGGTTTACGATTCCAAGATTGACAGTGAGAGAAGGTATGTGGTAAGATTTGAATGGAAATCCTTGGATCGGAAGAAGTTGCGACTTGGAGAATCGTCGATCGAGGGCGCAGATCAGTGGGGGGAGGAGGACTTGTACATCTACAAAATACCCTGCAAGCCACCTCAGGGGTGTTGTGGCAGGGGGTGTGGGCAGACTTACCCAAGAGATGTGCAGCTGGAGCGGAGTCACCGCCAGATGGCCCCGGGGATAAGCGCCGGCGCCTGACGGCCAGCGCTGCCACCAACCCAACGGAGGAGAGCGCAAGCAGCGCCCCGAGGAGCAGGGCCAGCAGGGGTAGGACGCCCAAGGACTCGGCGCTCCCTGAAGACGCGGAATCTGGAAGGGTGGGGGAGGGGGAGGGTTAGGGTCAGGGTCAGGATTGGATGGGAATTAAACGGGTTGTGCGTACGTAAGATAGAGGGGAATTTGTAGGGGGATATGGGGGGGAGGGGGAAGGAGGGGAAAGAGAATATTGTTGGACGGAGGAAGACGACGGTGTCGAGTTCGGTTTGTGTGGGGAAAGAAAAAGTTAAATGAGACACGAAACTTCGGTATCGGAATTGTTTTATGTCGACTTCACACATTTTCATAGCATTATGCATTTAATTATACTATTACGCCTTAAAACAGCATGAACGGTGTAATGAATACCACACAGTTCTCGAGCAACTTGGAGTTGTCACTCCTTTCTTGCCAACAGATTTATCGGTTAGTGCGACACGAAATTACAGTGCGGCATTCTTTTAAAATTGGACGAGTTGTAGGTTCAATTTAGCCAACATCAATGCCAAAACATTTGTGAGTCAGTTTCAAATAAAACTACGAGAGCTCACTGAAGATGATTATAGAGTTATGGGAGAGAAAATGTTTTCAAACGTCGCCACTATACAATTTTATAGTGGCATAAAAAAGAAGCATTTTTCAAAGATATTAAGTGTTAAAGAAATGAAAGCAACAACCACACTGTGTTCGCTCTGTTGGAAATTAATTGCTATTATACTGTGAGTGGAAGAACTTGGTGGTTTTTGAAAAAATGCATCTGCAGTCACATTTGACTCCATTCTCTGGCTGCAAGTGGTCGTTTCTCTAAAATATATTTATTTAACACAGTTTTAAATTCTTTTACTTAGCAATTGCTTTTCCAAGCTGTTAGCAAGAGAAGTATTTAACAAAAAAGTTAGTTTCCACACGGGTTTTTGATTCACACAATAAATAACCGATTGCACTGCTTCTAAAAGACATGACTTTAATATTAAATGAAATAAGAAAACATATTTATTTTTTCAAGTGCTGACTTTATGAGTTTTTACTCTTCGTATTTTACTCTCCGTCAGTAACAACAAAAGCTACTTTTGGAGAAAAACTAGGCAAATATTGATTGATACCTAATCGATGCCAATTAATGCGCATTCTTGAATGATGAAAGGTGTATGATGATAGGAATTGGAAGGTCTCACGAATATTGGAAAGGTTTTCATTTTACAAACTCTTTCTAGTCACAGTGAAATGAGCCATTTTATAATAAATTTTCACTAGAAAAGGACAAATACTTGTAAATCAGTATCGAGAAAGTTTATTTGTTAGGTTGTAGAAATATCTTTAAATGCACACGGACCAGGGCATGCGAGGAGGAAAGGCTTGAGAAATTTGGTTTCATACTAACTCAAACATATTTAAATGACACTCGGTGCCTTATGTAATATTGCAATTTGAGATAGCTGTGAATTACGTCTTCGGAAATATGAAGAATGGTCTTTGAAGAGGTACACCTAGCCAAGCGTGAACCTTATACAAGACTTACTATAATTACCAGATTGTCAAGGATATAGTTTTCTCATTTCAATGAACTGACATTTTTAGCATTCCCGCATTTCGTTGAATATATGTAGAGCACCTCTTTCTTGCATAGTATACGAAAAAAATACGATACCCGCTGCTCAGTTAATCTGGAATGTTTTAGAGCCAGTCATCACAAGGGAATAAGGATGTGCATCATACCAATAAAATAGGCGATGCGGTATAATATGGCGATAACATGCTTTAAATCACTGTCGAGCATAGGCTCTTAACATTTGCATTTGTCCGAAGAAACGTGCTCACTATCTTAAAAATGTGGACTCAATTAGTGCTAGCTCCCCACCTTCACCGTTAGATGTCCCTTGCACTCACTTCTGTTACTTGCCATGTGCACTTCAAACACCACCATTTAGATTTTTAAATGGAGGTTTGGAACGCTTCCGTTCAAGGTCACTGGTTATCTCAAATTCTGATAAATGGCTGAAATATTTGTATAAAATAACTGCAGTAGGAATGGACACGCTACTAAATAATGTAAATCTCTGCTCACACTATACCTGGCTTAGCGAAAACTAAAGTGTTTCACCTTCATTGAAATCGTTTCATCTGGACTTAAGACGTGCTATTTTGCAAATATCTTCCGGTCCGTGGAGGAGATGGGATGAAGGAAATCTATTGAATACCTCCAGAGAAATCAGGGCCAGATATTCTGTTTTTTTTTGACGAACGATTGTTTTGAAAAATAAATCAGTCTTAAGTCCTAGAATTTCCATTTTTTCCAAGAAGTACTCACTCTGTTTTCACTTAGCCTGTCGATAATTACAGTTGAAACTTAATATTGGAAATTATCATTAATGATGCGTTGCATTGACGGTCTTTTGTCACATTAAACTCCGCGATTTAGATTGTAACCGACATCCTGAGATTAGAATTTTTCAGTTCATGAATAAACAGCGTTGAGAGGGCGTTGTTATATGAGCGTAAAGCAGAGGTCTAATAACCGAGAACACATGTGCACTTTTATTAACTATCTCACGGTAATCGGTGTCATTCTGCCGAGTATAATTTTGAAAACTTCAGGGTAAACATTTAAAAAATGTATCTTGCTAAAGTTAAATTAATCTGGGCAGGTAAATGCCACCAGATTGTGAGGTATAAGTAAAACTCGAGAATACCAGGAATATTTTAAAGTTTAAACTCAAAAGCTTTCATTTGAAACCAAAGTAAAATAACTAGTAATTACAAGCACTGGATAATTTATAATCGAAATAGTGGTTTCATGATCTTCGACGCCCATGACGAAAATTTATTGAGGCCTTACCCTCTCATTTTTTTAAAGGGAATAGTTGGGAATGGGGCCACATCATTTTTAAGTGCCGAAATAATTACGTATTGAGTTAACTTGAATGTTATTTATCGGGACCAATGATGAATTTACTTGCGTAGAAAAATGTTATCTATCGGTAAAAATAATTAGAGCTCTCAAATAGAAAATTAATAGGGATGCGATGTTATGCCAGATAAGTTGTAACGAGAGTACAGCTCTCATACGGACTTTCATAATGAAAATCAAAGACAACTTTGGGGCGTAGGAAGATGACATAACTGCGGACATCAGTTTATAGCTATCATAAGGGTAAAATGAATGAAATATTATTTCAATAACTATTTCATTTTAAGGATTGCAGGAACCGGCTGTGTGTGACACTTTTTCATACACTTGTAAAGAGCACTCATTATTTTCCCTTAAAATTATTCAGAGCTGTATTTCTTGTTTTCCGCCTGAGTTAAAGATCTTATGTGCATAAATACTTTGTCTACATGATGTATAGGTATTATGTATTTTATAATATTAGTATAATTAAGTTTGTAGCGGTGTCCGTCAGTCAGTCCGTCATTCCAGTCGGTTTTATTGTGTTTTCTCACGGTGGTTGAGAGCTCTGGAGGTGGAGAGAAGTGCGTTCAATGCAGAACGTGTCCGCGCACAACATATCAGTAGTTTTAGATTTCCTTTGTAACTCCTTCCCGCCCAAAAGATATAAAAACTATAATTGTATGCGGGTTGCAAACCTTTCAGGATGTTTTTAGTTTCATTCCAGTTGGTTTCCGTTTTGTTTATTTCTCTCCTAGATTTTGAGCTAGAATCGTGAGGTTTGGTGCATTGAGTGTAGATTATCTGTCTTCATGATTTGGTAGTAGTTTTAAATTTCATTTGTCCCTCCTTCCCGCCCAAAAAATATAAATCCTATATATTTACGCGGGTTGAGAACCTCCCAGGATGTTTTTAATAATCGGCCTTATATCGATCTCTTGAGGTAGGTTAACCAATAGACGGCCTGCAAAGCAGGCAGCAGGTCTACTAGTCGTTCTAGGTTAATTTCATTAGCGGTTCATTACCTTATGATATAAATACACAATGTTTGCGGTCACTCTGGCACATTTTGACAAATAAAGAAGTGGGTACAAGGGATCATAAAGGAGGTGGATGGATTTATTATATCCATATGTTCAGAATTATGGATTAAAAACAAAGAATTCGTGTAGGGTTGATGCTGGTCCGATGAACAAGGTGTATATAGATAACCTCGGAGTAGAGCCACCATACAGGATAGGACAAAGCAATGTGAATGTGTTTAAAGAACTGCGACTCACCGATTGGTAAGTGTGGAGGGGAAAACGGTTACAAATTATTCTGTGCCTACTTATTACATTCATCGTCTGCAACGTCCAAGTCGTGTTTGGCCTCCAACGAATTAGTTTTCAGGATGAGTGCTCTAGCAAGTTAGAGAAAGAGGACTCTGATATCGGGTTGTTAGCAATGACATCTAGTGAGAAAATGTAGCAGACGGCTCTCGCATTAGTGGTCTCTTAGCCTTTAGCTGCAATAGGTATATGACGAGATTTTGTCTGTTAATACAGGCTGTTATGTCGTTGCAGAGACAAGCTCCACATGACGTTTGGAGAATCTGACAAATTTTACGTTTCACGTCCTGAAAACCCATATACCGCGATCAGTTCCATCCTGCTGATTGATACTATTGTGTTATTTGGCAAACCTTCAGGGGATGCAATTTTAAAGCATCACGCTGACCCGTTCAACCCCTAAGTGAAATCGATTACATTACCAATCCGTTCTGTTCTATGATATATCTCTAAACCAGTTCCTAATTCCTGCAGGAAGAGAGCTTTCTTTGCCCCAGAGAAAGTCCGAGGGGAAGATGTTTCCAGGTAGGGTCATTCACTGCTTCCTTGGACTGAGGTAAGACTGCCTTCTAATACATTCTTTTAATTTTCCTCCATCGAACTCCAATGATGGCCACACAGTTACACAGGAGCTCTTCGAGATGCGGCCACACAGTCACATAGAAATTTTTAATCAGTCAGCGGTCGTTGATGAATAAGAGGTAGTCTCCTGGGTGGAATTGTGAACTGCTCATAAGATTGCATTCCGATTTTTGACCGATCCGAGACCTATCCTTGGCTTGAATGACCAATCTGAAGTTTGAAAAACCTGATTGTGGTCCTGCATTTATGAATTAGGTGGCAGTGATAGATGACACGAAATCCCTTAAGGCAAATAGAAGAGTGGAGAGTTTTTTTTCTGAATCACTTTAACTGCTGAAAATTACAACAATTTTTGCAAAGTTTTTGAGTGCTCCGCAGTTTTCCCGTAATGCGTTTGTAAATTATATTAATTTATCTCATGAAAATTTTCCCACTGATATTTACAGGATACAGCCAGATTAGATTAATGGCAGATTTCTTTGTATCAATGGGTATGTCATCGTAAATGCTCTATACATCGCTAGTTACAATATTTTATCTCTATGGTTACTTGCCCTGATTTTGGAAGCAACTTCATGTAATGTTGAAATTTACGGATCCCTATGAGACTAGCTTTAACTCTGCATAGGGAATTGGAAGTTGTGTTTGGATTATTGAAGTATAATTCTTTCATTAAAGCATTGAACCAAATGCGGACTCCAAGGACAAGCGACAAAGCCGCTGACCACGTGTGCTAGGCACGCATCTCGGGAAGCCACCGCGCGTAGCATGGCGGGCAGGGTTCCAGTCTCCGGCCGATGAAGAAGCGTTCTGTCCGAGCCAAGTGAAGGACCGTCTTTAGGTCGACCTCTTCCGAATGCTAAAGAGTAGCGCCACCCTTCCAGGCCTTTCATCAGTCCCTTCGAACTCTCTCTCGAAGAAAGCTCTCTGAGGGCACCATAAGATGATGGTGGTGGTCTCTACCTGTTCTCTTCTCGGCGTCCCACAATGACACGTCCTCGAGCACGGTGGGTTCGGAGCGACCCTTGGCGTTGACGGCGTACAGCACGAGGCGTAGGGAGGCGCCGGGGACGAGGTCGGCCAGCCGGAAGACGGGTGCGTCCCTGCGGGTGGCGTTGATCCTCAGCCGCGGGGAGCGCGAGTCGTAGGCTTCGAGCAGGAACACTTGCTGGAGGCCGCCGTCGAACCCTGGAGCGCAGTCCACCTCCAACCACTCCGCACTCCTGTTGCCCACCGTGCAGTTGCTCACGGGGGACGGACGGCCTGCATTCGCATAGGGGGCGCAACGGGGGTGGAGGGGTGTGAAGAGGGGATTGTTGTTGTTACGTTTCCACCGAGAGGAAACCATGGCTGCGCAGTGTTTACTACCCCGTGTGCGTAGAAACTGCGCGATCTCCATAGGAGATGAGGGAAACGCGGTGCTGAAAGGGGTTACCTTAAACCCTCAGGCTGCGGGAAACGTACTACATGTACGTGTGTACCGGCAAATGCGGGAAAAACGTTCTTGTACGTTTGACCCTCTCTCTGTCTACCTGCTCCCTCAGCCCTGTCATATTTTTATGACCCCCTGAACTCTTTCTTTCCAGCGGTGGACATTTGGGAATCCACCCTTTTTACCCAAACCACTCCCTTCCCACGCTATTTAGGGATCGCATATAACCGCAATGAGGTACGACCCTTTCTTCCGATTGCTCGCTCAATGAGTTAAGGTTGTCTCAAAAGTTAGTTGTCTTATGCTCGCGCCCGGCTCAATTATCAACGGATTTCATTGGTGTTTGGTATCAAACAAAACAGAAACATTACTAGAAAAAAATATTGGCATATTTGTTTTTAACAAAAATGCATATAAACAAATTTTCAAAATGTGTTCAAAGTCCCACTGATCCCTCAACAAGTTCCGGTGCCCACCCCCTGGGATCCCTAGAAAAGGGTCGGGAGGGGATTACATGGGTCATATAAACTGCCCGGCCTCGGCCCGTTGGAAGGAGGGACAGTCTCCGTCCGAATAGATATTTCCCGCACAGGGTGGACGACATGCGCTCTAGCTGCAGCAGCTTAAGGGTTAAGATTGCGATGCAGCACAGAGTGCTTTCCGCACGAAAAGACGATCTTATCGACTTAACTCGATCGAAGCACGTCTTCCAAGACGCAGGGTCGTTTCCAAGAGTCAGGAAATTAATTCCACACATGAATTGGATCCCTTTCAGTAAACTATCATTATTCCCCTTCCTCCGTGCGTTATATTAATTGTATCTACGATTTCGGATCTGTAAATTTATCGTCAACATTACGTAAGGTTTCACCCAAAAAATTGAAATAAAATAACATTCTAATAGGGTCTTGCGGTGAAACACTTCCACGATGCCACAGATTAACAACACTTGGTTACTTTCCTAGCACAACTGCTACGTGTAGGACATTACAAAGTAATTTATTTTACCATAATTTTCAATTTATCGAACGTTATGCCCAATTACGCCCTCGTCTCACTTTCAAACGAGCATAGAAGTATCTAAAGTAGGTAGTAGATACTTTTGGTTTAGATCAATTCCATTTGAAAAGGCAAAACTGAAATAGGTTATTCAGCTATTCCGCTGGCCTGGGAAACTACCAACTTCGTTTTTCAAGGAATATGAACATAGAGGAAAGGGAAAGAGAAAAACTTCGTTTATTCCACTTTTTATTTGATGTTGCCGACCAAGGTTTCGACTTACACATTAAGGAGGACTGTGTGAGTCAAAACAAATACTAAATTTCACATTTTTGATATTTGGTCAAAAAAATCCTGCTTTCGCTGATGCAATGCGTTACCTACAGAAACCCAATAGTAAGTTACAAAATATATGCAGATTATTATTCCACGAATGTATTTTAAATTAGCACTTTTTTCCAGCCATAGGAGCCGACTTCAGCGCCATTTCCTACGAATTACCGCATTTTGACTTCAATTACGGCATTAATTCTTCAATAACTAGATAAATAAGGTGGTAATATGCCTGTATTTTATTTTTATTCAATTTCTCTGGATTATTTCCTTCTTATTAATAGTTTTCCGCAAAAATTGCATTTATATTTTATGGAAAAATACTAGTTTTCCCCGTGTTTCTATTATTCCCCCATTGAACACCCATTTGTAATTTCAAGTTCAATTATGGAATAAAATAGAGTGGGAATGTATTATTTTGTTGTTCATATCAGATAGAGGGCAACTTTTTCTACAAGAAGACAGAGTATGAATAAAATTACATTTAAGTCATTTTTCGGTGGAACCACCTTAATTGTCAAGGCCAATTGATGATGATTGTCTAAAGTCGAAACCTTGGTAGGCAAAATGAAATAAAAAGTGGATTGCATAAAGTATCTCTTTTTATCCTAGTAATGGAGTACCACCAAGTGACTCCTGAGAAAACTATGCCTAAAGAGGAAGGAGATTGAATTATTTAAAAAGAGTAAATCCCCACGTTCAGAAGAGTCATGGCTAAATGAGCGATAGCCGAAGAGGAAGGAATCTACGGCGGGTCCACAGCCACAGGACACTCTTCTTATCTGCCAAAAGTTCCTAGTTCGGGCGATGGGAATTGGCTGGACCGAAATAAGGAGGTCATTAGACTTGAAACGGTTCTCCTCGATGTTCCTTCTAAGCACACGGGTGACACGGCCAACAAAATACCAGATCACCAGCAAAGGGTGCACATGCAGTGTCCTTTACGTGATATTGGTGCATCAGAGCGTTTTTCAAACCAGTCACAACATCATTGAGTGCAAGAGTGAACGATAGGTTTAGAGGGACGTGTGCAAACTATACTAAAAGTATTACATAATATTATCTTTCATAACCAGTGCACGTTAATTCGTGAAGGATAAGTATTGATTAAGAGTGCGGGGGATATATCAAGTGCATCAAGAGCAGGCAACAGTGAGTGAGTGCAATCAGAGACAGACAGATACAGGAATGGAGACAAGTCAGAGTGACACTAGGCAGACACTAATCAAGTACTACGAAGGTATGGCTTCTTTTTAGTCGGGGAAATACCCTAACATAAAAAACAAGGTGGAGAGGGATTTATGGGCAAAAGGAGTTGTTTATCAAAATTCTTAACGTTCGAACACATACAGAGGTACAAACACACAGAAATACACAAAGACACCCGACAAGTTCACGCAACGAACGACTAATGCCTGTTGCTCACGGTAAAATTTTCCATAAAACAGTTTTATCAAAATTTTTACTGAAAGTTTTATCAAACGTACGTAAAACGTACTAGCTTGCTCACGGTAAAACTCAAGAACCTTATAAGAGGACGTTTATCTTCTACTTCGATCGTGTTATCAACGGCCGCGAAAGAAATCAAGTTCCAACTTCGGCCGCTAGAGGGGCTGCAACCGCGTGGGAGGCCAAGCATTTCTAGTCTTAAAATGATTGTGTTAAATGGCTGTTGCGGGGCGAGTTTGAGTGGAAGGAGGGAAGAAACTGTGTTGGAGAGGATTGTATATGCTAGAGAAGCAACTGCTCGATCGTTGCGCTACGTACAGTGGATAAGAGGAAACGGCATTTTTTCACAAGATGGCGGAGAGGAAAAATCGCACTTCTCAGGTTTGAAAGTTTCCCATTTCTAAAGTAAATGATGCATTGTTGTATTGAAAGTGTTAAACATATTTGCAAAGTTTGCATAATAAGTGAGGTGAATTTGGTTCCGTTATCTCTGTTTAAAGTGGGTGAAAATCGCGAAAAAAAGTGCGCGACGAGAGCTCATCTTCGCGATGAGCGGAACATCTCATTGGTTGTTGCATAAAACGGTTTTATGGAAATAGAACCTGTCCTATTCCGTAAAAAGTTTTATAAAACTCGGTTTTATAAAACGGTTTTATAGTTAGCAAGCTCATTTTTCAAAAATTAGTCGGTTTTATAAAACGTTTTACCGAAAATTTTACCGTGAGCAACAGGCATAAGAATGGAACGAATCTACCCGCGTTTATTATTAAGGAAATTTTGAAGCATTAATTTACATGTTTAAACGTCTTCCTTAGGACCTTACACTCCCTTTGGATTTATTTTAGATAAAGGAATCAGTTACCATTGAATGCAAACTAATTATAGTCCACAAGAAACACCTACAGGAAACACATGTCATTACGTAAATATGGTGAAAGTACTCAAGTTGCCCTCAATAAGCAACTGCCAATGAAAACCACAACGGAATGTTATCGCACAAAATGTTGTTCAATACAATAGAAAGAGACAGACAGATGTTGTTAACTATGTCTAAATCCCATTCGAGTATAACAAGAGCTCATGCACAATACTGATTTCACGCTTTAACTCGGGAGGTAGAGGAATAGCAGGGAGTTGGGGAGGCCAGCTAATTTCTTTAACCAGTATCTACGTAAACTGGGTCTTGTTATTAAGTTCATTTATTTGAGTGTATGGCTAAAGGTAGACGAAATATTCATTTGACAGTACTAGTGCTTACTGGCACTATTGTTTTAATAAAATTCTGGATATAACAACTCACGGAGACATTTAAGATAGCAAACATTAACTGACTTAAAAGGCATGCGAAATTCACAACCACTGAAAAAGACGAAGAGGAATCAAAGGCTGACATAAGTAACTGGAAATAAATCAATCAATATATGTTTAAAAGAAGTCGCATCATGGCATGCACGTCGTCCGGGGCAAAAAGTACCTTTTCAATCTCGAATGAAACACAGTATTCTTCCGTGCTCAGTGTGGCCTAAGCTGCATTGAAAATACACTCGTAATTTCATTGAGAATACTCCCTTACAAAAGGATTCCATTTATTGACTTACATGAATTTCTCAAATTCTAAATATCCCTTTAAATATACCAGAAAAATCAAAATTTTATCCAAATGCTATGTTTCACTTTCGAGCTGGTTTTGAAACTAATTGAAGCGTGTTGCGGTTCAGTGAAAATATTATAAAAATTAATTTGCATTTTTCATTCATTTTGCTTCCATTGACAAGCCCAATAAAGGGTTGAATTTAAGGGATAAGTCATAATTACATCTGAACCAGGGCACAAATATGTCATTGATTTAACCAGAATATATCCAATACTGCAATTTTAGTACACTGTTATAAACGACGGAGGTATATCAGACTACGAAAGAAGGTTTGACAGCAATGCTTCTGTCATTGTCTCCAATGTGCAGACAATGTGCAAACAGAGGTGTTCTACCAAACCTACGGCCACAGGCACATTGGAAAAAAAGTCAACGTTTCGGTAACAGTCGGGTTTTATCGAATGGCCAATTTTTGTCCGATGGTCACCAAATTCAGGATTTATCACATATTTCACATTCTAAACAATACTAGATATGGACGAGATGGTTGCGATAACAATTTTAATATGATAAATAAGGTACTTATCTTGATTTGGGATGGGTAACTTTTACGCTTCGCCACCATCACAGACGACAAAAGACGATCGAAATCAACATGCTACTAGGCGACAATAATCACCATTCTGCTCGAGGGATATTTTTTTCTAGAAAATACGCGGTTCTGCATGCCTGCTGCTCCTACATACTGCGCCATCTCCTGAAAATCTCCGGAAAATACCCAATATGGCCACCAAAGACTTCACCTCCCATAGTACATTTCAACATATTTTACTTGTTTCAATTTTTATCGCAACCATCTCGTCCATATCTAGTTTAGTTTAGAATGTGAAATAAGTGAAAAATCCTAAATTTGGTGAAAATCCGAAAAAAATTGGCCATTCGATAAAACTCGACTGTCACCAACGTTTCAATGGAAGCCAAATACGAAAGAAACGACCCCTCAAAAGGTAAGAAAAAGGCTGTAACCCGAAAACACAAGAGCAATGAAAACGGACAAAGCACTTGAACGCATGTATAGGGTGCAGGAAAACAAATACTTGTTGCTGAAAGCATAAAATACGCGATTGGACAAACCCCATTTGGAGGGATAAATTATAGCATTTCGGTCGGAGCTGGTATATAAATCTCCCAGCATTATTCAAAAAGAACTTTTGTATCTAGCGTGCAATTATAAATATGTTGGGGAAACTGCCCGAAAAAGTCCATTCCTTTTCTAATGAATGCTGCATGAAGACAATACCCAGCTTATTGAAGTTGGACGAATCATAAATCCTGAAGAATGTTCACATCAAATGTATGCTTTTTTCAAAATGTAAAAAAGACATGGTAGGATTAGCGTGATAAAGATTTTAATAATAACTATACAGGAAATGTAAAAAACTATACGCTGTTGACGAGTCGCGAACTAATGCTATCACAGAAGCAAAACGTCGCTTAGAAAACAGTTGACTAGTTACTGAGCCCGAAAAGTTTCACAGGCATCTTCCGGGAGAAAATACAAAAAATATATATCTATACAAAAGGAACGATTTATTGACATTTGAGCTGAAATGGATAATATATAACGAGGTAGTTGTATACACGTGAGGAAATCTTTATGGATGGAACGGGAAAAATAAAAAGCTTAACGTATGGAGACATATTATCCAAACTAGTGAGAAATAAACTAATTTATGCGTGGATTTGGTTAATAAGGATTTGGTTTCCCCGATCAAAATGAATTGCCACAGCCTCAGACTCATATTTAAATCGTGTTTTAAGATTGGGGAGGTCTATTCTGGAAAATTATAACGTTAGGGAAAAGCCGAGGAGATGTGTCCACTCACTGCAAAGGAATTGTTTTGCATTGTACCAGCTTGGAACGACGTAGTGGTCTTTTCCGGCTGGAAGCAGGAGAGACACTTCATGCAGTCGAGTGCATTCTGTCGAGGAGGAAGGAGACAAGCAATAAACCGAGATTTGTGAAATAGAGAGAAAGAGGGTTAAAACACGCCTCTCATCGCAGTATTTTTTGACTAGTGCTTTTCATTTGTTTTTCGCTTCAATCTTCACTCACGACCTTGGGTTATGATCCAAGGACATTGATCACTAAAAATGTAAATAATGTTTAAACCCTTCGAATGAATCGAATTAAAATTAATCATCCCTTCACAAACTGTCTTAATTTACTGAAAAATATTTCATGCCCGAAATAAAAAAAATTCAAGTGGTGGACATAGATATCTAAACGTCGCAAGGTTCGTGAAATTCCCATCGCCAGATGGCGGGTGAACCTCAAATTTTAATAATTTTTAAGAAATTGGCCGCTCTTTACAAAAATGGCTGATATGAAGATATTGTTCCACATAAACAACGAGGAGGATTCATTAAAATGTATTCCTTCCTCATCAACTATTGAGCCAAGTGGCAAATGCCATTGAATGAATATAAGCAGATTTATTCGCGATACAAGCACTGGTGAGTGAGTTCCACACGATCCATCAGGGATACTGCAAAACGAGGCATGTTTACCCTGGCAGGAAGGAGACCCTGGTGGAGGGGATCCTAGAGCCGTGGCCGAATCAACAATCGTGCTTGGCGCGCTTGAGTGCTTCAGGAGTGACGTGTTGATGACGTAAGAGGAAGCCCGCTCAGCGAGCCCCGCTAAATACCTCGCCACGTGCTTCGTCCATTTTCTTATTCAGGAGTGTTGTGGTGTTTCTAACCGCACGAGATAATTCCTATCGCGTATTTCGATCGATCGAATAACTATGGTGTCACGTGGCACAATAACTTATCTAATCACAACAATTAATCTAGGTTTGTCGTTAAGTAGTGTATCTCTTAGTAGTAGTAGTACTCCCTAATACTTGAATCCTTATCCGTTGCCTAGTACTAACAGCACGCCGTGCATGTTTTCTACATAAGTCTTGAGTCTCTGTCCATTTGTGTAGTTGCAAAATACATATACATATATTAATGGTCCCTCTCCATTGTGATAACACCTGTAGTGTAGTAGTGCATGCTTGTGAGGCTTCGTCTCGAGACAAGCATTAGCGATTTATGCTAATGCATAATTAGTCGTAGTTACACTAACTTTAGGGTATAGTGCAATGCATGTTGGTGAATACTCACTCCCTGCCACACACCCCTGAGGTGGCTTGCAGGGTATTTTGTTGATGTAAATGTAGAATAACAAACGGTTCGCCATTATGGATAACTTAAGCGTATAAGTTGTTGATTATTGTCTCTAATCCAGATATTTGATTCTATCAATGATATATCTCGTCGAATAAAACCCGATCGGAAAGACTGAGTGAGATTTTTGCGAATGTTTCAAACGCACCAAAATCTCGAACCGTTAGTTATCGTGTCACGTGACTCCTTAGTTACGCGATCGGAAAAATCTCGAGCTTGTTTGTCGATGAATATCTGTTACTAATACCACTTTTGTTTAAATTAAGCGACCCGGATTTCAGTGAATAATCACCATCATCAGTAGGCATTATTTTAGATCTGTTTATCCTATTGTTTCCGTAGTTACGTAACGGAAGGGGGGAAGATGTTTGGAACGGAGGCCAGAATAGGGGAATAGGAAGGGTATTAAAGGTATTCCTGGTTAATGAGGGTGTTGTCGTGGTTACTCAACATTTTTAAAATTTCCAACTGCACTCTTGAATCTAATTCAGGCCTCCGTTTCAAACTTCTTCTCCTCTTCCGTTACGTAACTACGGAAAGGATAGGATAAACAGATCTCAATAAATGCCTGATGATGGTGATATTATTCACTGAAACCCGGGTCGCTTAATTTAAATGAAAGTGGTATTAGTAACAGATATTCATCGACAAACATTATAATGGAATACCACAAAGTTAATTATGAACTAGTGAATTTTAATATCTCGTGTGGTTAGAAACACAGCTCCCCCTTTGTGAGACTGAATGCACGGGGCTTCTACAATCGGTTGAGAGCCAATGGCTGTCTTCAGAAAAGAGGAAACTCACCCTCCAGTTCCGCTCAAGCATGCTTTGTTTTCCGCCAACGGCCAAGAGAGCGCTAAGAAGAATCAATGGAGAGTAGGTACAGAGTTGAGAGCAAAAGGGGGGGGTTGATAGATAGTAGTAGCAATGTGTGCAGGGGTGCATAAGGGGGGGTGGTGTGGTGCGTGGGCACACATGGTGGTGGCTCGCGGTGCACGGGTGTGGGCGGACGAAAGGATTACCTGCTGGGACTACCTGAAAGAGGCACGGGGCGGCCTGTCTGCCGATGGCGTTGGCGCCGGCGCATGACAGCGTGCCGTAGTCGTGGTCCGTGCGAGGAGTGTACGCTAGCACGGAGGAGGTGCCGTTTGACGCGTGTCTCCCAGGCGGCACCTCGAAGCCCTCGCCCGAGTTGCTGAACTGCCACACGAATGCCACGTCCGCCGGGTCTGCCGCCACCTCGCAACGCACCGTCAGCTTCTCCTCCAGCGACGCCCCTACCACCACCACAACGCTGCCACCACCCACTCCTGCCCCCGCCGCCCCTGGCGCCCCTCCTGCCGCCCCAGCACCGCCAATGCCATCCGACGTAGGTCCACTGCTGGCACAAACTGGGGCGACTGCAACACCAAAAAGGGAAAACAACCTTCTATTGACGCGTGGTGACACTTCACTCTTATTTCATTCATTACATTAAATACATTCAAAGAACAACTGTGTACTTGCATTTGTTAAGAATAGAATAGAGTAGAATAGGAATGGAATAGGAATGGAATAGGAATGGAATAGGAATGGAATAGGAATGGAATAGGAATGGAATAGGAGTGGAATAGGAGTGGAATAGGAGTGGAATAGGAGTGGAATAGGAGTGGAATAGGAGTGGAATAGGAGTGGAATAGGAGTGGAATAGGAGTGGAATAGGAGTGGAATAGGAGTGGAATAGGAGTGGAATAGGATTGGAATAGGAGTGGAATAGGAGTGGAATAGGAGTGGAATAGGAGTGGAATAGGAGTGGAATAGGAGTGGAATAGGAGTGGAATAGGAGTGGAATAGGAGTGGAATAGGAGTGGAATAGGAGTGGAATAGGAGTGGAATAGGAGTGGAATAGGAGTGGAATAGGAGTGGAATAGGAGTGGAATAGGAGTGGAATAGGAGTGGAATAGGAGTGGAATAGGAGTGGAATAGGAGTGGAATAGGAGTGGAATAGGAGTGGAATAGGAGTGGAATAGGAGTGGAATAGGAGTGGAATAGGAGTGGAATAGGAGTGGAATAGGATTGGAATAGGAGTGGAATAGGAGTGGAATAGGAGTGGAATAGGAGTGGAATAGGAGTGGAATAGGAGTGGAATAGGAGTGGAATAGGAGTGGAATAGGAGTGGAATAGGAGTGGAATAGGAGTGGAATAGGAGTGGAATAGGAGTGGAATAGGAGTGGAATAGGAGTGGAATAGGAGTGGAATAGGAGTGGAATAGGAGTGGAATAGGAGTGGAATAGGAGTGGAATAGGAGTGGAATAGGAGTGGAATAGGAGTGGAATAGGAGTGGAATAGGAGTGGAATAGGAGTGGAATAGGAGTGGAATAGGAGTGGAATAGGAGTGGAATAGGAGTGGAATAGGAGTGGAATAGGAGTGGAATAGGAGTGGAATAGGAGTGGAATAGGAGTGGAATAGGAGTGGAATAGGAGTGGAATAGGAGTGGAATAGGAGTGGAATAGGAGTGGAATAGGAGTGGAATAGGAGTGGAATAGGAGTGGAATAGGAGTGGAATAGGAGTGGAATAGGAGTGGAATAGGAGTGGAATAGGAGTGGAATAGGAGTGGAATAGGAGTGGAATAGGAGTGGAATAGGAGTGGAATAGGAGTGGAATAGGAGTGGAATAGGAGTGGAATAGGAGTGGAATAGGAGTGGAATAGGAGTGGAATAGGAGTGGAATAGGAGTGGAATAGGAGTGGAATAGGAGTGGAATAGGAGTGGAATAGGAGTGGAATAGGAGTGGAATAGGAGTGGAATAGGAGTGGAATAGGAGTGGAATAGGAGTGGAATAGGAATGGAATAGGAATGGAATAGGAATGGAATAGGAATGGAATAGGAATGGAATAGAATATTTCATTGGTTTAGTGATTTTTCATTGTAAAATATAGAACAGGTCACAAATGCAAAACAATCATGTAAATCATGAACTTTGTACAATATGGGGGATTTTACAAGTACATATGCATGGTATTCAGGATTTTGGTTCAGCGAGTAAATTATTTAATATTATGCGCAACAGTTTCGCCGTGCTATGCTGCCGGCTTTGTCGGGCTTTTAAGAACAACAGTTTTGAAGTTGTTCTTAAAAGCCCGACGAAGCCGGCAGCATATCACGGCGAAACTGTTGCGCATAATATTAAATAATTTAATCGCAGAACCAAAAGCCTGAATACCATAAACACGAGCTGCGAAAATCTACAAAAAAAGTACACACATGCATATTAATATTTATAAACAGTCTTCTAAATAGTCTATGACACTGTAATAACATTTATCTAGCAGGAAGTTTTTCATCTGTTTTTTAAATGAGCCCCTTGAAGGGCAATGTTTTATAAAATCGTTTCAGGGTTGATTTTGTGGAAATAATCTATCTCCATGTTGAAATAACACACAAATGGTAATTTCCACACTTGTAAGCTACTTTTGATCCACATCCTAAGCTACCACGTGATTGGTGGCCGTTGTCATTATAACCGCACCTTTTTGTTGATGTTTTGATATAATTTTATTATTTGTTCAATTCATTCGTGGGTTGAATGAAGCGAAGCATTTTTTAAAAAATGTTTTAGAAGAAGAAGTAATTTTTATGAAAGTTCAGGACGAAATAACTACAAACGAAGTATCAAAATAATTACAACATTCGTTTAACCTAAATAATCTGCAGAGTAAAACATGATAATTTCTCCGAACTGGCCTAAGATCCATTGATTGAAACCAAATTACTCCAAGCATTGCCAACCAAGTCAGTGTTTTGAAATTCCCTCGCAGCGAGGGAAGAGCAAGTAGTTCCATTCTCGGGCGGTGAAAGCGCTTCAGTCGCCAGAGCTGATGAGGACGCGAGCGACTGGCACGCTTGCGGTCAGAATGCGAAACACGCCTCAACTGGAAAAGCTTCGTGAACGATGGTTTGAAAATTATTTATTAAAATCCCTTTTCATAGCCGTGAAATGTACAAAACGAGAGATTTTCATGCTGGACACGCGAATACAACCACGCTCCAATCAAATTTTAGAAGTTGTTTCAAAATTTAACATTTACTTTTTCAATTCAAAGTCACAAATAGGTATCGCAGCACTGATTCATTTTACTTCAACTCAATTTTTTAAAAAAATATCCGGTTCCGGCGTTGAATTAAATCTTCAAATATTTTCATACAGCGTCTAATTTGTTTCTGCAGTCCAGCAACACCTTATTGTGCCGAATATACATACCTTTATATAAAACATATTTGTGATAGTATTCTTAACTCCAGAGTGGCTATTTGAGGGAGTATCGGGATTTTTCATGGAGACTGTGGCTTAATGAATTATTTTAATGATTCAATTGAAGATTGGTCACTGTCTAATAAGCAATTTTAGGAGAAAGAAGAGTACTAGTAGTAGCAGCACGCTCTGTCTTTCATATCTCGTTTCAGCTGGCCAATATGAATGTAGACTCAATCTATTATGTAAGTTCCAAACCGGTCTATTCTCTGACGTCGTTGATAATATTTTGCGAGATCCGACATACTACGGTAGATCAGATAATAAGAATAAAATTAGGGAACTAGACTGCAGAACGGACAGATTTAAAATGTCATTTTTCCCACGAACTATAAGGGACCATAACAGCTGCCAATGAGACTTTTATCTAGGTATGTCGATAGGTAGTGTAGCTCTTAGTAGTAGTAGTACTCCCTAATACTTCAATCCTTATCTTTTACCTAGTACTAACAGCACGCCGTGCATGTTTTCTACATAAGTCTTGAGTCTCTGTCCATTTGTGTAGTTGCAAAATACATATATATTAACGGTCCCTCTCCATTGTGATAATATCTGTAGTGTAGTAGTGCATGCTTGTGAGGCTTCGCCTCGTGACAAGCATTAGCGATTTATACTAATACACAATTAGTCGTAGTTACACTAGCTTTAATAAGGTATTAGTGTAATGCATGTTGGTGAATACTCAGCCCCTGCCACACACCCCTGAGGTGGCTTACAGGGTATTTTGTAGATGTATATGCAGAAGAGTATAGAAAATTGAAAAAAGTTTAAAGTTGTATCCGGAAGTCTTCAAGTGCATCATTTCCGGTTAAAATTGGGGTCAGGTAATATTATTAATATCCCCACTATTATATACATATTATACATCCTCTATCAGAGGGCGGTTAAGATCGGTGCCACCTGTTACATTTCCGCTGTTAAATCGACCGAACAGGGAGTAGGTTCACGCCGATTAATTCTTGAAGCACCAATCTTCACTGCCAGGTGAAAGCAATTACTGTCGAATTAACCCGAGTGGAGTGGTCGCTAAGCAACCTATCACGCGAGCGGTCACGTGTGAGAATTTTTCTCACACTCAGATGTACCATTGATTATCTATCATTGAGCGTTTATTGGCAATATATTACACTATATTTAGATTTCATTCATTTCTCTATATGTTAAATTGAAACAATGATATCCACAGATTCACAATTAATGATTCAATTACGTAATCATTGTCAATTTTACTATTGGGTATTAATGAAGAAAATTACCATTCTCATGAAGAAATATTTATTTATGAGGACATATTTTCTCATGACTCATAAATTTGCATTAACGTATCTGCTCTCCACGAAATTAATCAACTTTGCCCGCATGTTGCGAAAGTGTAACGCAACTAAAAGATACAAAAACACTAACGTCAGTGGTCGCGCGATGAGTAAAAGTCTCACACCTTGTAGCCGACGGTATCAGACATATCATTACACCGCTGCGGACGTTTCATTTATTCCTTTTGAGACGGTCGATCAATAGGAAGAGATAAAAAGTCAGCTAGGACGAAAGGGAACTTATTCTAACTTATGATAACAAAGTGAGCGCAAGTTTAAATTTGGTGTGAGAGAAAATCTCATTGCGCGACAAATAAGATACCGAAATAAATAAGTAATTTTCAATCAAATTGAAAAGATTCGAAAAGAACGAAGATTTTTGAAACAACTCAATGCCTTCACTCCAATATCCTCCTCGTGGTTTTCAATTCTAAATAATTTTTTGTTATAAAGTTATGCGAGTACTTTTCGATATTCTATAGTCATCGTTCCCTATTTCGCTCCGTAATACCGTTCGGCAATTTATAATGGTTTCGTCCTGCGCAACCAAACATAAATAAGCATTCATTATAATAATAAGCAGGATTATACAAAAACGGGCATTTGAGTTTCACAATTTTACTTGTCAACCAGGGAATATGTTTTGCTTTATTTTTATATAAAAATTAATCTTCTGGCCGGATTATTTTCCGCTAAAACATCACCAATTCTGTAACCTCTCTTTACACTTGAGTAAATTTTTTCCAAGCCACATATAATATTAAAAATGTCGTGGTAAATATTGCCTTTTAATAGTCTCAGTTACTAACTAGAAATAACTTATAAAGAATTAGACCTTTACTTCGGCGGCAATTTCAATAACTCAGATGGTATACACAAAGGTAGAAAAATTCGTCTCCAATCAATAGTACATCGTGAATGAGGTGTTGATACGTTGCAGTAAAATGTTGATTTTTGCATCCGTAGCGATTCATGATTCAACCGCTTTTAATTTATGCTAAAAATCTCAGACGAACAACACTTATATACACCCCAGACATTCATGTTCTGCTTAATCTAAATGTTTTCTGAAAGGATTTCTAATGCTTAAGTGTGTGTTATCCAATCTAATGCCTGTTGCTCACGGGAAAATTTTCGGTAAAACGTTTTATAAAATCGACTAATTTTATAAAAATGAGCTTGTTAACCATAAAACCGTTTTATAAAACCTAGTTTTATAAAACGTTTTACGGAATAGGACAGATTCTATTTACATAAAACCGTTTTATGCAACAACCAATGAGACGTTCCGCTCATCGCGTTTAATAATAATCTCATATCCATGGGAAGCCAAACAAGGAAAACGTAAACAAACATGGCTGGAAGTTCATGGAACGTTGAGGCAGTATCCTTCTTGTTGTTAGAAGAATGAGTTAAGAGCCTTATCACCGTTGAGTGTGATCAGAAAGTAAGTAAATAAACAATACATATATTGTTATTAACCTAACAGTTATTCAAAATAGAGTGCATTTATCACTTCACGTGTTCGCAAAGCGTCTCATAGATGGCAGGACATTGCGGTTTTATGAATAGTTTTACCGTGAGCAAGCAAGTACGATTCATATAATTTTACCGTGAGCAACATGCATAAGACAGTAGAAGAGTGCCTTCATCCTTTACTGCTGGATTTCAATGTACCTCAATTCAACCTCATCATATGAGCGTGTTTGAACGATCTATTTATGTCTAATAAGAAGTAACTAAAATTGTAATAATGAGTTTCCTAGTGATAATAAATTTCAAAATCGACTTATAAGTAAATATATCAATAGTTACATTTTTCCCCCTAAAAACATCTCGAAATTTCCTTTATTTGACTTATGCTGTGACAAGGCTTTGATGGAACCTTGTTTCCTAAGTGATTAGTGACACGCTTTTTGAATGCAATTACTTACTCCCAGAATACTTCTTAATGGTTACTGAGTCGTTTCCTTTGCCTTATTCCCCGAAAAGTAATTTTAAATGAGATCTAATAATTTCGCTGTTTTATATGATAAAAATCCGTTAAAAATATGACTACATCGATACAATGCGTATTATATTCACTCCCTTATAATTTGAAATTCATCCATTGAAAAAAATTACTTTCGCCGAACAAACAACTTTTAAAATATATAACATATAATTTAACGACAAACATTGATTTTGGCTGTGTAATAATATAAACACCAATTGACACCACCCATAAAAATGTTTTAGAGGGTTACATAAGTAATTGGACGAATCGTTGGATTTGTGTTAAAATATAATTACCACTATAGAGTTGGCAGTGCACTTAAGGGAGTCACCACGTTTTTACGAACATTATTTGGCGGGCTCTGCCACCAATTTGAGTGAAACCGAAGAGGCTTTCGGTAGCTGGGGCAACCAGTAGTCGTGCTCTCACCTGAGGACTTCTGGGAAGGCACAACGGAGGTTTCCCGGGGTGTTAGGGTATGGGTTCAAGGGTTCAGGATGGGAGGGAGAGAGTGGGGGAGGAGGACCCTGGGGAAGAAGGGTTACAGATTCCACGCTAGGGTGTAGAGTTACCCCCACCTACCCCCCTTCCCCCCACCCACCAAACACCCATTGCCATCCGTGAAAACCGATATTCGGAAGTGTTATCCGATAATTGCTTCGGAAGGGGCGTTCCAGGGGCGTTCCAGGGGTGTGGAGGGGGTGGGGGTAGGAGGGGAAAACGGGAGAGGGGGGTGCTTTTGCGACGCCGGCTGCGTCGTTGCGCGGAATCGCCGCCAGGCGGCGGCAGCGTCGAGCGAGACAAACGAGCATCGGCGGGCGCGCCTGGTGCCATGCTAACGAGATTTCGGTCTCGCGGGGCGCCAGCCAACAACTCCCAACCCCCCCCGTTAGCGCCCCCCCCGTCCCACCCACCCCCTCCTGAATCAGGGCCATGCATGATGCATCGGTTCGCGACGGATCGCCCCGCGTAAGGGCCGCCCATTCCCGCGTTAGAAACCTTTTACCACTGCTCCCCTCACTAGTGTTTGAAACACGTCGAAATCTTACGCATATAAAATATCTGCCACGTATAAAAGGTATACATACATACATTCAACAAATGATGGCAGATATAACGCAGTCAATTTGTGCTCATAAGGGCCCCTAGCGGGAAAGTTGTGGGATACTTTTGATATTTATTCAATTGAAAGGTGTTTATCCCCTTACAGTATGCGGCCCATGGAACATGAGTTGGTGTTAGGAGGCAGGGGCATGTTGTAAATATTTAAACTCATCATAGTCCAGTCAAAGTGTATTTTTACCAGGAAATTTGAGGGGTACTTTTGATTTCTTCAATTCCATCTGTTTTTATGGTACTGAATCTGAATCTTGAGGATTGCTAACAAAATTTCGTGACGCAACATCGAAAAAAACGTAAAAAAGGTGAAATAAATCTCAATTTTTGGCGGTTTTTTCTTATTGTTGAATGGTATATGGAACAAAACAAAAAGTGGTAACAATGACTTAACGTTTATTTGCGTAGCAACTCATTATGACAAACTATACTGGAGACAAAAAGTACTGAACGTCATTTCCAGCCTAACTCCGATTCGTAACTGCCGTGACTGCTTGGCATATCAGCTGATGCAATGACATAGTCGATCACAGACAATCGATAGCTTTCTCAATCGATACAAAAGTTATTACAAATATCAGGAAAGATATTTAAAATAACAAAACAATCAATTAGAACTCAAATATTTGCTAACACTTATAACTGGAAAACTACCGACTTTTCTTAGATAACCTTCCTATTCAAAATGAAAGTACATAAAATTTAATACAACTCATACCAATTAGGTTTTTTTCTCCGACGTACCTTTCGGGCTCAACCGCTCGTTGAAATTTGGCGTATATCGGGTGTCTCCACAAAAAAACCCACTATTTCCTCTCCAAACCACTAATTTATTACTTACAACTGTCATTTAGTGAATTCCTCCTAGTTTTAAGTTGAATACAACGTAGACTGGTTTTATCATTTTATCCCATCTACAATACTAAAAAAAAACAGTTTTAAAATCACATTGTATTTCAATTCTGTGCTAATATAATTCCGTTTTGTACGTCTTTTCGTTTTATTTATTCTCTCCCGCCCTCCCCAAATGATTTTGAAACTACCCTGTCTGGTTTAAGGTAGTTTGAGCGAGATAGACCCCGAGTCATAGTGGAGACCATATTCAAATTTTATTCTTCGATTTCAGCGTCTGTAAGAAGTACGATATAAAAATTGTAATATTAATGGCGCAAATATGTATAAGATATAGTTAGATATGCCCAAAATTCTCAGTGATTAAATAAATAAAGCGACATAAGTCTCTAACTTGACTCATTTTTTCCCGCCGTACGGCTGAAAACCCTTCAAAACAGCAGGTGTTGTTTGCAATTCTGTAAAAAATACTGTGGCGAGTAATAGATTAATTTTTATAAATAGTTGAGAAAACATGCAATCTATACACAGGTTTTTGACGAAATATAGGTGTTTTAAATTCCTATTTCCTTCAATATTCTCCCTCTGGAGCGCTCAGCCGTAATCTATCCGCCATGCAAAACAGCTTACATTTACAGGAAAATTGCTCGAAAAGTAGTTCGGCAAAAGGGGTTGATATTTTGATAACATTGGAAAGATGAGTTTTTTCTTTAAAAATGAGGCCAAATTCATCAAATTCTAGGTGAAGTGATTTTTCGTTCAAACTACCTTAATATTCTTTCTTTCCATTCTACTCATTCACAGACAAGCAAAGGCCAACTACGTCACCGTGCACCAGCGTTCCCAGTCTCGAGGCCCCTTGTATTGTTCTCGAGGGGTCCTCCCCTCTTTCCCCCACCAAAACACACACCGGCGGCCATCTTCTCGTGAAGGGGGTAGTTTGGTGTTAGAATCCAATGACAACAAAATTCAACAAGTTATGTTCACGCTCAGTGTTAAAATGGCTTCAAAACGCGTCTACATCTGCAAAATACCCTGCAAGCCACCTCAGGGGTGTGTGGCAGGGGGTGAGTATTCACCAACGTGCATTACACTATACCCTTAAGTTAGTGTAACGACGACTAATTATGCATTAGCATTTATCGCTAATGCTTGTCACGAGACGAAGCCTCACAAGCATGCACTACTACACTACAGATGTTATCATAATGGAGAGGGACCGTTAATATATATGTAAATTGCAACTACACAAATGGACAGAGACTTTGACAAAGACTTATGTAGAAAACTTATGTAGAGACAAAGACTTATGTAGAAAACATGCACGGCGTGCTGTTAGTACTAGGTAACAGATAAGGATTCAAGTATAATCGAATACTACTACTACTGCTAAGAGCTACACTATACCTATCGACAAACCTAGATAAAAGTCTCATTGTCCGCTGTTATGGTCCCTTATAGTTCGTGGGAAAAATGACATTTTAAATCTGTCCGTTCTGCAGTCTAGTTCCCTAATTTTATTCTCATGATCAGATCTACCGTAGTATGTCGGATTTCGTAAAATATTATCAACGTCGTCAGAGAATAGACCGGTTTGGAACTTACATAATAGATTGAGTCTAAATTCTAATCGACGCACAGTGGGCTGAAATCGAAAAAAGCTGGCCAAAATTCAAAAAGTGATTTTTTCATGCCAGGAAGCTTAAAATTTGTATAAATATTCTCAAAAGACCTGTGCATGCGATGACGGAAAGCATTTTTCTTAGTACTCAACAATTAACAATTTGCATATGAGATCAAAGTTGCACAAATTTCCCAAAAAATTGTCTACACTCAATTTTCTCACGAAGTCTTCAAAATCAAACCCTTGCTAAACCTTTATGGGTAAAGAATTGGAATAAAAAGTGATGCAGTTATATGAAACAGTTGTTCATCTTTATTTTAATGTAGTTTTATTTCTCTAGTAATCTATCTAGTAATCTTTATTTTAGTCTACTTACTTGTTTGTCATTATTTACCAAAGATATTAAACAAAATGGCGGACCCTCATTTTTGGTAATTTTTAAAATATTTGTTGAGAAATAGTTATTTGCATCGTCGAGTATCACGAAGTAACTTTTTTGAAAAACACAACAAAGCTTCCACATTTCGAATCCGATGAGTTATATCTGCGACCATTTGCGACGCCGAATTTCACATCACGAGGTATTGGCAGAGCCTGTGAACCAGAGAACTAAATGGCAGTCTTAAATAATAAATTAGACGTTTGGAGTGGAAACAGTGGGTTTTTGAGGAGACAGCCGAAATACGCCAAATTTCAACGAGCGGTTGAGCCCGAACGGTTCGTCGGAGAAAAAAAACCTAAATGGTAAAAGATCTAGTAAATTTTATGTACTTTCATTTTGAATAGGAAGGTTATCTAAGAAAAGTTGGTAGTTCTCCAGTTATAAGAAAAAACCGCCAAAAAATTAGATTTTTTACCTTTTTTTACATTTTTTTCGATGTTACGTCACGAAATTTTGTTAGCAAACCTCAGATTCGGATTCAGCACCAAAAAAACAAATAGAATTGAAGAAAACAAAAGTACCCCTCAACTTTTCTGGTAAAAATACAATTTCACTGGACTATGATGGGTTTAAATATTTACAACATGCCACTGCCTCCTCACACCAACTCATGTTCCATGGGTCACATACTGTAAGGGGATAAACACCTTCATGTACCCTGTGAATTCTGTGCGTGGTGTTATGGATGAAAGATGAAGATTAAATGGAAAAACCACGAACGAAGATGTCCTCCTAAGAATTGGTTTGCAATGACTACTCTGAGAAGTAGAAGAAAGAACTTTATCGGACATGTTCTGAGACACAATAGTCTCTTGAAAAAGTAATGGAAAGAGAAATAAATTGTTAGAATAATCGTGGAAGACCAAGGATGGAATGGATTCAAGAAAACTATGAGGGAGGCACTATGTAAAAGTCTGCTCGACGACCCCGACGGGCCGTCTGAGAGGAGAGTTGACTGGAGAGTTGGGCTGCTAGTTCAATCTTTGGAATGGTGATCAAATGGTGACATACATCGATCTCGTTAAGGTAGTTTGAGCGAAAAATCACTTCTCCTAGAATTTGATGAATTTTACTTCATTTATAAGAAAAAACTCTCATCTTTCCAATGATATCAAAATATAAACCCCTTGCCGAACTACTTTTCGAGCAATTTGCCTGTAAATATAAGCTGTTTTACATGGAATAGATTATGGCTCTGCGCTCCAGAGGGAGAATATTAATCAAATTAGGAACTTATAGCACCTAGATTTCGTCAAAAAACTAACGGTTTATAGATTGCATGTTTTCCTAACTATTTATAAAAAAATAATCTTTTACTCACCACAAAAACTTTTACAGAATCGAAAAAAACCTACCGGTTTGAAGGGTTTTCAGCCCTACGGAGGGAAAAAATGAGTCAAGTTAGAAACGTATGTAGCTTTATTTATTTAATTATCGAGAAATTTGGGCATATATAACTATATATTTTCGCCATTAATATTACAATATTTATTTCGTACATCTTACTGACGCTGAAATCAAAGAATAAAATTTGAATATGGTCTTCACTATGACTAGGGATCTATATCACTGAAACCACCTTTAAAGTGGCGTCGTTAAGTCTGTGATTTCATAAATTTCCGATGGGTATTAATTATACTTTTACAAGATGCTCGCTGAAACTCAAAGGGTGGTAGAATAATGAATAGAAATCAATGATGTTAAACCCAGCAAGTAATGGATACATCTTCTCAAAGCCTGAAGAAAAGGTTTCAAAGAAAGAAAAGAGTTTCTCTTTTGTAATTGCACAGAGATCATTGAAAACATTTCTAGCAAAGGACTCACTTATACTTTTATGTGCATTGACCACTATGAAAGTATAACAATACTCTATAGAGCAGCAGGACAACGAGTGGTGCTAAGGATGCATTCCCAACTTCTCAAGGTGACACAGCAAGTATAAGCACGCATCTCAACGCCTCAGCATCATCATAAAATAACGCCATTGGTTTCATTGCCTCCCCCTCCCTCTTCATTACATAAACCCAATTATGATCACGCCGAGGAGTTGAAACGAATAGAATTACTGAAAACATTACAAAAAAAACAAGGCTCTGATCTCATAAGCCCATTCTGATGAACTTTAATAGTGTTACACACCACTGAGAACTTGTGGAAAAAACAACACATTATTTCAAATAAGCCGTAAGAAGTAAACTTTACAAAAATACATGAAATTTTTCAATCATTTCCTATGCCTGTTGCTCACGGTAAAATTTTCCATATAAGAGTTTTATAAAAATTTTTATGGAAAGTTTTATGAATCGTACGTAAAACGTACTTGCTTGCTCACGGTAAAACTATTCATGAAACCGCAATGTCCTGCCATCAATGAGACGCTTTGCGAACACGTGAAGTGATAAATGCACTCTCTTTTGGATGACTGTTAGGTTAATAACTATATATGTATTGTTTATTTACTTATACTTTCTGATCAAACCCAACAGTGCTCTAAGGCTCTCTAACGCATTCTTCTAACAACAAGAAGGATACTGCATCAACGTTTCATATGAACTTCCAGGCATGTTTGTTTACGTTTTCCTTGTGTGGATTCCCATGGATACGAGATTATTATAAACGCGATGAGCGGAACGTGTCATTGGTTGTTGCATAAAACGGTTTTATGGAAATAGAACCTGTCCTATTCCGTAAAACGTCTTAAATAAAACTAGGTTTTATAAAACGGTTTTATCGTTAGCAAGCTCATTTTTTTAAAATTAGTCGATTTTATAAAATGTTTTACCGAAAAATTTACCGCGAGGAAAAGGTTTAAAATGGAAAATACCAAATTTAATTATTTTATGTGGCAATATAAACAAATGACCCTTCAAAACCTCGGGAAATAAAGAGGTGTTTCCTTTTCACCTTCCCAACCTCTCCTTTCACACACACACATATGACACACGCAAGACATTACTATTCTTACATCACGAGTAGAGGTAGGTACTCACACTGGACCCTTAATCGGACTTGCTCACTCGACGTTTCGCCTTGCGAGTTGGCCACCACGCAGCGGTAGTTGCCCGCGTCGTGCCGAGTCACGCCCTGCAGCACCAAGCTCTGCGTGCTCATGATCACGCCCCCGGACATGTTCTGCACCAGGAGCTGGTTCTGGAAAGAAAAGGGGGGAAGAGTTGGGGAGCTTTATATTGCCATCTCAAGGTAGTAAAGAGGACACGATTACGAAACACAAAACAGCACGTGAAAGCTTTCGTGTGGAGCATTGCTCCAATCAAATTCTATAGTAATGAGGCTTAAACCTAAAGATGCTGCAGCTAGAGCGCAAGTCGTCCACCCTGTGCGGGAAATATCTATTCCGACGGAGCCTGTCCCTCCTTCCCACGTCTATAGTAATAATAGAATAGTAAATTCTATAGAAATGAGGCTTAAATAATTAGGAAATATTAGCTAATGACGGTTACCTTGTGTAATAAAGTAAACTAAAAAACTGGCGAAGAGTCTGGCATATGTGAGAGTGGCGTTGCATGGAGTGTAGAATCCTGGAGTCTGAGGAAATAGGACAAGAGTAGTCTGCAGGTGGAGAGGAGGAGGAGAACGAAGGAGCATGTGGACGGAGAGGAAGATAAGTCTCAGTCTATTATGTAAGTTCCAAACCGGTCTATACTCTGACGACATTGATAATAATAATACGAAATCCGACATACTACAGTAGATCAGATCATGAGAATAAAATTAGATAACTAGACTGCAGAACGGACAGATTTAAAATGTAAATTTTCCCATGAACGATAAGGGACCATACCAGCTGCCAATGAGACTTTTATCTAGGTTTGTCGTTAGTTAGTGTAGCTCTTAGTAGTAGTAGTACTCCCTAATAATTGAATCCTTTTCTGTTTCCTAGTACTAACAGCACGCCGTGCATGTTTTCTACATAAGTCTTGAGTCTCTTTCCATTTGTGTAGTTGTAAAATATAAATATATTAACGGTCCCTCTCCATTGTGATAATATATGTAGCGTAGTAGTGCATGCTTGTGAGGCTTTGCCTCGTGACAAACATTAGCGATTTATGCTAATGCATAATTAGTCGTAGATACACTAACTTTAGGGTATAGTGTAATGCATGTTGGTGAATACTCACCCCCTGCCACACACCCCTGAGGTGGCTTTCAGGGTATTTTGTAGATGCAGATGTAGATAAGTGACAGAGTGTTCGGTGAGGAGAGGGAGGTTCTGGAGGATATATGGAGTAGGGAGAATAGGTGGTTGCAGCAGGTAGCAAGGATTAGTGGTGAATGGATGCTGACGGTGGTGACAGATGGGAGGATGTACGGTAAGCGAGGAGAGAAAGAAAAAGAGTATTCTAAAAGGATGGGATGAAGAGGAGTATGACGTATATCGAGCTAAAGAGTAGACTCATGCAAGGAAACAAAGGCCTACGGTTGAAATAGATAGTGTGGATATTCCCAATTCCATCTAAACCTACCTTAATCGGAAGAGCACCTCTAACAATGATAACAATCCATCCCGAAAGGTATCCTCTATTAGTTGGGCCCATTCGAAGCAAGGGAATACTTAATATGACTGCCGCTATTCCGCCACCATTTAGCTTTTCTCGCATTGTACCCCTGAATCATCACCCGCTTAGTATCCCTTAGAGGCACTGGTACCAAAGATTGGGAATTGCCGAACGATAAGAATCGAAGACGTGATGAGATAATATCAGAGAGGGCATCGAATGAGATAATTTGTTTTATTTGAAATGAATAATTGTTGAATGAAACGCTAACGTGTTCTTGCGGGGAAGTGGTGTCCACAAGAATGAAAAATAGAACATCAGGACAGAAAAAAACCTACAAATAACAAAAAAAAGGCCCATAATCAGCAAACATCCTTTGAAAGATGGAAAAGAGCGGAAGATAACTCGCGATTTATTTAAAGAAAAAAATTATGCTAATCTAATATAATAAAGTTAAATAAGAAGGAAGCAAGGAGGGGAGTCTTTCATGGACCTCTTAAAAGGTATTACACGTGGTGGAAGGGACATCTGACCACTGAGAGCCGAAGCTAACGAGGCGTTTAACGATGGAAAACAACTCCAATCGCAGACACGGGATGCGATTGCAAACTTTGAAACGGCGCCTGGATTCATTCGTGTTGGGCTCGACCAGGCTCGACGTCCACATGAGTCGGTGGCGTACTCTACCGGAATAAGTAGAAGACAAGAAAGGAGTAGAATCCTCAAAAACCCAGAGCTGGAAACAGTCACTCCAGATCAAGTGGATGGATTAAGCAAGGAGTTTTAAGGAAGATTAGAAGTGGTGGAAATAAAATGTAAAAGCGCGCCGAGAATGACCCAGGTGAATAGGGGACAATCCCGAAGAAATTTCGATAGCAAGCACAAAGTGAGGCCCATTCTTCTCATTTGAAATTAAATGTGATCGGGTTACCGCCTATCATAATTAAATATCGCCAGTGAAACATGAATAAGAAGGCATCATCATCGTATTAGCAGTCTTGAATCCGATGATTGGCACAATCTCCATTCATCTATCCTCTAACCGCTTCGTTCCAATCCTCAAGTCCTCCATTTCAACGTCATTCACTATTTTCCTTATTTTTTCCATCCTTGGTCTTCCTCGGCCATTCTCTACCTTCAGTTCTCCTTCTAATGTTGTTCAACTTGTTGCGCCACATAGTGCCTCTTCTTCTACTTCTAAGGTTCTTCATCCAATATTATCTATCCCCAACACTTCTAGGAAGTTCTTCTTTGTTAAATAATGACAAAGAAAACTTTGTTTTATTCCATCAATTTATTTTACGATACTACTAGTTTCGACGCAGCGGTATCTTCTTCAGTTATCTCTTCAGGTACCTGAAGATGACGCCACTGCGCCGAAACTAGTAGTACCGTGATAATAATTTGTAGCTACAGTTGTATATATTGTATAACTATGCATTGATTATGTAATTATTGTGTAAGTTTTTAATATATTGTAACCATTGTATAAGTATATTATAAGTAACTGTTGTATTATATACATTGCAAATTGCATAGTTGTATACTGTTTATTACAAAATTGTTACATTTGTCAATACCACCCTGAACTCATATGCTTGCTTAGGTACAATCCATTTAAGTAATATTTTTTAAATATGTATTTACAGTTAATTTTGCAATCTTATTATTGTATTGTAAAAATTATTATTGTAATGTATTCATTTTGTCTGCTCAAAAGGAGAGCTACTCATAGAGCAATAAAGATTAATATTATTATTACCGTAAATTAAATTGGTGAAATAAAAAAGTTTTCTATTTAATTATTTTAAATGAACTTCCATACAGTTGAGCCTGGAACCATTGAGATAATTCTTCCTCGTTGATTCTTACAATCCATTCGATCTTCATTATTTTTCTACAGCGTAACATGACCATCGCTTCCAATCGCCTCTTAGCTCCGAAGATGTCATTCTTCAGTCCTCACGGCCACGCAACTACTTCCAGGCTGGTATTGCTGGCTCTCAGTACGTACAATGTTCAACGTACGTAAAACTTTCAAGTCAACCTGTCCTCCATACCTGTTCAACTCTTTTATTTAAAAAAACATCTTAAACCGGGTTACAAGATCCCATCATTTACACCTACAGATCCCAAAGCACGAAACTGAAATGTACCATTAATCTTACATCGCCACTACGTAGAAATAAATTGGAATACTCACCCAACAGATATAAAAACATTTAATTCTGTACCCTGTTTTAAAAGGAAATTATTTCAATCCATAATCACGAAAAGATGTTGAGGGAGAAAGTGGAAATGGAAATGATTGTTATAACACTGTAATCAATTATAATTTTTTTTATGAAAACACTTTCTTGTATTTTTTGTGTGAATTTATTATTAATAGCGTATTCTCCCAATAATGGAAGACGTTAAGCAAACAACTCAATCAAGATTTCTTCGGGTTCTTCTTGTTGCTCCAGTAGGCTTTCATTCTTTCCGAGTGGGCTTGTTTTCGTTCTTCCGACCACTTCGGTCTATATTGGTTGCTCTGATTTAACTTCCCTTTTGTTTACTTTGTGTTTGAAGGTATCTCTTTCTAAAACGTCTGTTGCACATATGTTCGCGTTTCTGAGATCCTTTCGAAGTTCTTCTAGCCAAGGTGGTGAATTCTTAAGTGAGGTTACATAATCTAGAATCTTTTTTGTCAATCGATTTTCTGGTAGTCTACTGAGATGACCAAAGAATCTCATTCGTCTTTTCTTAATGTCACATTCAATGCTTGAAAACTTTTCTTTTGTTTTGATTGATTGTAGCCTGTAACCGTCTTGTTTATATCTTGCTCCTAGGATTTTTCTGATGATCTTCCTCTCTTGTTTTTTGATTTTTTCCAGTTCTTGTTTTCTGTTAAGTGTCAGTGTTTCGCTTGCGTAAAGGACTGCTGGTTTTATGACAGTGCTGTAATGCCGAATTTTTGTTTGTCTTGACATGGATTTTTTTGTTATAGATGTTTTGAACTGACCCTAATGCTTTCTTGACTTTCTGGAGACGGTTCTGCTGTGAGATCTTCTCAAGGCCGGTCGGTTCAATGAATACCCCGAGGTATTTAAAGTACGGGACCCTACTTTGTTACCGTGATATCTGTCTTTGAACAGAAGAATTTAGTTTTCTAGAATGAGATCTGTAGTCCCACTTTTTCTGCAAATTCATTAAGTACCTCAAGCTGTTTGACGGCAGTTTCCAATTTATTGAGTGTTAGTTTTGATTTATTATTATTATTATGTAATTTTGTGCAAACACTGTCTTATAAGCATTATTTTATTTTTTGAATTATGTCTTGCGTAAATGATAATTAATGTACTAAGGTGTCTGAATGACCGATAAGGGTCTACGACAATAAACGTTTTATTTATTTATTTATTTACAATGATCTTCGGGTGGAATGTCTTCTTTTCGTCGAATTAATCTGCTCGCAATTCGAAGACGCCTTTTCAAAAAGAATACTGAAGTATCCCAGCCCAAGTCAACAGACATCGAACCAGCAGCCCTACTAAAAGGGGCATGACGCCCTAGTGATGGAAAAATCGATTTCGATTAAAATCGAAAATCGAGTTTTAATAGTCAAAGATCGAAGAAATCGAGATCGAGCCATGATCTTCGAGTTTCGATCCAAACTCGATTTTTCAACTTCGATCTTGACCATTTCTTTCCGTTTCGCGATCACAGAGCTGAGTATGATAACGTCATCCGTGCCATGAATGACTTTTCTCTAAGGCCGGTGAAATTGGAAAGGCACGCCCTAGACCATCAAGAAAGCATCTCAAATCAGTTGATCTTTCTTAAAAATTTTAGTGAAGCCGAATGGTTCCAAGCGGTGATCCACAAACTTTAATGTGCGTGCATTTGTAAACTTTTGCTACTAATAATTCAAGAATGTATTAATATTAATACTAAGTACATTATTAGGGATTTTTTATGCAATTCAAATATGTATTATGAGCGTTTTTCGAATGAATGATAAACATTTTTTTGTACCCACTGTATTTTTTTCAAAAAAGAACCGTCGATTATTTCGATTAATCGATCTTTTGGTTCAAATTTCGATTTTTGTTGAAAAGTCGAACTTTTCATTTCGATTAAAAATCGATTGCTCAAAAACTCGATTGTGACCGACATTTTTCCATCACTAGGATGACGCTTCACATGTTTATCTCGTAGGCAGGAGGAGATATGGACGGCAAGACGACCGCGTGTGCAGCAATCCACCCCACCCGAATTCTAGCCCAATTATTGGCGTCACCGCTATTGAGTATTTGCACAATTTTTGGAAACTATGTTAAATTTTGCTTTGGTGCGTAAAAACCATAAAACAAAAATTTTACTGTCGTAACTTTTCTGCTTTTTAAACAATAAGCGATTCAAAATCACATTTAGAACCTTGCGCACAAACGGACAGCGGCCATATTGAATCTGCTGTGACGTAATCGCCCTTACTCTACAATCGCTGACGGGTTTGTTTACATTCGTTCTGTGTTGTATTTACTGCATTGTGTGGTAAATATCCTTTTTTACAGGCTAAATAGTTCCAAAAATTACCATGTAGATGCCTGATGATATCAATTAAAAATTACTGCAAAAAAGAAGAGCTACAAAGAGTATTGTTTCGTGCCATAATGCAATGTTGCTCAGGAAATCTCCGATCATTACCGCGTCCACACCCGGAAGATTATTGGAACTTGCCTTTGCGAGTCCAACTTTTATGATGAGCACCAACGTTTTATTTCAAATATCGAAATAACTTCAAAAAGGCAAATACTATTTCACTCTCAACGCACAGCTAGGCTATTTCGCTTCTGCTAATATGGGAGATGACGTCACACTACGTTTAGACCTTGGAAATTTCGATGCTAAAAAAATGCATATTAAAAGCTATTTATTAAATTAATTAGTTGGAATTATACCTTGGTATTTCGTACGTGGCATTTCGAAACCAAACACTACTCGCTATAATAAATTTCAACAAAATACCTCACTTATGCCTGCTGCTCACGGTAAAATTTGTATAAAACCGACTAATTTTATACAAATGAGCTTGCTAAAGATAAAACCGTTTTATAAAACCGAGTTTTATAAAACGTTTTACGGAATAGGACAGATTCTATTTCCATAAAACCGTTTTAGGCAACAACCAATGAGATGTTCCGCTCATCGCGAAGGTGAGCTTTCGTCTCGCATTTTTTCGCGATTTTCACCCACTTTAAACAGAGATATCGGAATCAAATTCATCTAACTTATTATGCAAACTTTGCAAATTTGTTTAACACTTTCAACACTACAATGCATCATTTACTCTAGGAATGGGAAACTTTCAAACCTGAGAAGTGCGATTTTTCCTCTCCGCCATCTTGTGAAAAAATGCCGTTTCCTCTTATCCTCTGTACGTGGCGCAGCGATCGAGCAGTTACTTCTCTAGCATATACACACCTCTCCAACACAGTTTCTTCCCTCCTTCCACTCAAACTCGCCCCGCAACAGCCATTTAACACAATCATTTTAAGACTAGAAATGCTTGGCCTCCCACGCGGTTGCAGCCCCTATAGCGGCCGAAGTTAGCACTTGATTTCTTTCGCGGCCGTTGATAACACGATCGAAGTAGGAGATAAACGTCCTCTTATAAGGTTCTTGAGTTTTACCGTGAGCAAGCTAGTACGTTTTACGTACGATTCATAAAACTTTCAATAAAAAGTTTTATAAAACTGTTTTATGGAAAATTTTACCGTGACCAACAGGCATTATGCAAATACTCTATTGGGGGGTTTCTTAAGGCGCTCCCAGTTGCAGGAAATCCACGCCGAACAAGGATCCTTGACTCATCTCCGCCAACGCATAAACACTCACAAGGTAGAACTCCTCTCGTGACATGCCCCTCCTTTTAAGTCCTCTCCCTCTGTGTCTTATCCTCAACCCCCACCCTCCTAACTAACTAACTTCCCACCACCTTGTGCAGCATGCTACCCTACCCCCAATTCCTCCGCTCGCCAAAGGAATTCCAACCTTCGGCTTTCGGAGGGTGGGAGGTAGAGAGAGACCCTCGCGCGGCACGTGACCTCCCTCCAAACCCCCGAGAATAACCACCTGATAAAAAAATTGAGGAACGCGAGACGTAGCGGGGAGAGACCGGCGCTCACCGGATGCTGACCCAAATTCCTCTCCACCCACCCAAACGCACTCAATCCATCTCAATCCAGGTGGAGCAAATAAATTTCTCCTTTATTTCACCTCGAGTAGATTAGTTAAGGAGTAAATTGATTTAATTAGGGAATTGATTAATTTAATTATGCTAGACAAAAATCGGCATAGTAGCAAATGCATTAGGAGGAGAATAGAGCTAGCGAAACAAGCGTTCAATAATCAACATCTACATACTACCCCGCAAGCCGCCTCAATAGGCGTGTGGAGGGGGGTGTTAGGACACCAGCCGTTTACATATAAAAAGGAAACGCTCTATGAAATTACGCCTTGCATTTATTATAGTCCCTTATTGTTCGGGGGAAAAACGAATTCCCATACCTATCCGTTCGGCAAAATATCTCTCTTAATTTATCGTTTCTGTCGGACCTGGAAATAAAATGGGGTTCTAATATGATGTACTCCGTGTCGCTCTGAAAGATATCTATTCTCAATTGTTCAAGCAATCTAAGCCTAGCGCGCAGCCTCCGAGAATAATAATAGAATAATAGAAGGGAGTTGATGACGGGAACTTTAAGTAAGGATGTAAGGAAGAGGCTTGGTGAAGGTGGTGATTCTCCTTCACCCGCGGATGAAAACAGAAAGTATTCGGACAGTAAAGCGGCAATAATGAAACGTTCGAATTCTTTCAAAACGTAGTGTTATTAAAAATCATGAAGATCAAATGGGCTGTTATGATGACCGATGAAGTAGTCTGAAGAAGTTTTGGAGAGAAAAATGTTTAATGAAAATGCTACGGAGTGGATGAAGCAAACTTGAAGACAAATTCCGAGGAATTACAGCCTCCGGCACTATAACTGAAGGTACGACAGAAAAGGGGAAGTTGCCAGTGTAGACAAAAGATGGAAAAAAACTCTTCATCTAGTGAAATATTCTGATAAAGAACTTTGCGGGAATGAAACCTAAGCATAGAATTAAACCCAGAGCTGCAGCGACCAACGGTCAGATTAATGACAATTGATTTAGAGCCATAAATTGCAGTTGAAGTCACATGGGGTACACAATGTTTTTTTCTTTTGACCACCCGAGAACTTTTTGACCATTTCCAGAATAATGCTTGTCAGCATTTATGTGCTTGAATACTATAGTTTGTTTCGTGTTCTACCGTTACTTATCTCCAATTAACAGTGATATTCTTTTGTTAAGAATTAAGAACTTAGTGATTTAAAAACTAAATGAGTGTAGGGAGTAACAGTCTCAACAAACGGATTCAACGTGACCTATGATAATGGAGGTATTTCATGAATTATCAGTTTTCTCGGACGAATCCTGAAAAGTCTAAGGGCCGTATTTATAGTCACTACCCAGCAGTCCCACAGCCCCTAGCAGGCCCCTTAGTCAAAAGCGGTATTTATAGTCAAATTTCCACCCCCAGCAGCCCCCTTAGCCTCATAAATAGCCTTGAATAAATAATTTCGAAGATTTGGTGTTAATAAAACAACGGTAAGATTTGCTCTTAATCGATAAATATCTGATGTGACGCCAGACTCATTCCAGGGATGTTCATATACACTCGCAGCATATTTTTTCCCACTATTTCTCCTTCTTGTTGCAGGAAACTGCGTCCGTTTTCTTACTTTCCACTACATGCTTCTACACCAGGTCACACAAAATCTTCTTCTCCACACCGTTGAAGCTATTTGCGCGTCGAGCGGCCATCTTAACAGTTTTCATGCTGCGTCTGGCTTTTTATTTATCCGTATCCATGTTGATCACGAGCGTCACCACTGAAACATTTGAGCTGCGTATTCCATTTCCCGCCGTTTGTAGTCCTTAGTTACCAGATCTAACTCCCAACCATCCCCTACCTAGCAGCTCCCTTAATTTTGACTATAAGACGCACAATTAATTCAAGGGGCCTGCTGGGTAGGGGATGGATGAGGGGACTGCTAGGTAACGACCATAAATACGGCCCTAAGAAATGCATTTTTAAAAAGGTAGTAACAGAACATTCCATGCACCTTTGTATTTTAAGTTAATTTATAATTGTCATCGTTCGAGGGTTATTTCGATTTTTTACAGGGCAGCAAAGGATTCAATTTATATCACTTCCCTTACTCGATCTCTACAGGCTCCTCATTCACCTTCTGTAATGATCAATTATCATTCAGGTGAGACATTTTATTAGAAGCCTTCTGACCATCTCCCCCAAAACAAACAACTTCTAAACAATAACCTGGATACAGGTTACTAAGGCTAACATACTCATACCTATGTTAAATCCTCTCCACAATCAAAGAAAACAGTTAAAATGAAGAAACAAAGAAACTAACCAAAAGCAAGATAATGATTAACAATAAACAAGAAGACAAAGAATAAATATATAAGAATCAACAAGCATTAGAAACAGTAAACGTGAAAATATAGAACCAAAACCAAACAAAAAAATTACAATGTTTTCCTTGATATATCATAAGGAATTGCCTGTGTCTTCGAAGCTCTTTTTCTTTACCTCAAAAGGAATGACTTTTAGAGGGGCACAAGAGATTCCTGGATAATGTTAGTTTTATTTCTGGTTCTCCTGCCCATCAGTAACTGAGAAGGGGACGAGTTTACATTCTCTATAGGAGTATTCCTGTATTCCATCAGGGAGACAAAAACATCAGCACCTTCACAAGTTTTTCTTTACATTTTCTTTACAATGGACACAGCCTTTTCTTCCATGCAATTAAACTGGGGATACAGTGGACTGGATAAGAATCCCCACTCTTTGGCAAACTCCTTTGGCAATCTGGATACAGGTTACTAAGGCTAACATACTCATATGTTACACCTTCAGCTTTTTTTCCGATTTGCGTTCAATGGGAATTGAGATATTTCAACGCCGATTCAATAATCATTACAACATATTTCATGCACTCTCTAAAGGTCATTTTACACGAGGCACTATATTGCACAAGTTGAGGCATGTATTAATGTGCATTGAAAATTGCATCGTGTGCAAAGCGGTGCATTGCAAGAATGCACGCGCAAATGCATAAACGACGGATGGGAAAAATAGCCCCTGCTCTTAATTTCCTGCTCGCGTTCTCGCAATTTCTGTGCATGAAATTGTGCAATTAAGTGCCTTCTCGTTTAAAACCGCCTTATAACTTGACGCGAATGCAAATTAAGCCACTAGAATACGATACTTATTTTCGCAAGTGGAGAAATTGACTAGCTTATCGGTCAGTTTTGCTGGGGGATACGACCTGATCGTTGCTAAAATAATAAGGGTGATTACAAATGAATGCGTCGGTTTCAAAGATCTGTAGTTTTCAATTTATACGAGCTACAGAGCTGCGTGACCTCTTAAAATGACCGGTACATTCTCTAGTTTTGTTGAAAAAATAACATTAAAAATGTTCAATTATTCCTCCTTGAGTAGCACGAACAATGTCAAGTCGATATTCAAATTCCTCCCACACTCAGTGAAGCATGTCAGCAGTTACTGTCTTCACAGCCAAAGTTATGCGTGCTTTCAATTCCTCGCTGTTAGTAGGCAATGATGGCATAGAGACTTGACCCTTGACATATCCCCACAAAGAAATCACATGGTGTGAGATCAGGTGACCTCGTAGGCCACAGATGAAGGGCGAGGTCTTGCAGATCGACCAATCCATATTTGTGGGTACGTCTCATTAAGATGAGCACGAACTGAGAGGTGCCAATGTAGGTGGAAGAGCTCCGTCTTGCTGAAACATAAAATCAATGGAATCTGCTTCCAGTAGAGGAAAAAGACAATCTTAATCAATGCCTACTAACAGCGAGGAATTGAAAGCACGCATTACTTTGGCTGTGAAGACCGTAACTGCTGACATGCTTCACTGAGTGTGGGAGGAATTTGAATATCGACTTGATATAGCTCGGGTTACTCAAGGAGGACATAATGAACATTTGTAATGTTTTTTTCAACAAAACTAGAGAATAAACTCAATGGTTTCAGGCTTCACTTTGTGAAAATCCATTCTAAAGAATTCAAAAAAGATATGGTACTTTTTTCACAGATTTTTATTTAAAGTCGACCGGTTTCGTCGCATAGGCGACATCATCAGGTACATGAATATGGCAAGTGGCAGAATATATACAATTTTAAGAGGGTGGGGGGAGAGGGGGGATAGGGTGGGGGGGAGGGGTTTGGAAGAGGCAGTGGTAAGGGTGCACCAACCCCCACCCCTTACCACTGCCTCTTCCAAACCCCTCCCCCCCACCCTATCCCCCCTCTCCCCCCACCCTCTTAAAATTGTATATATTCTGCCACTTGCCATATTCATGTACCTGATGATGTCGCCTATGCGACGAAACCGGTCGACTTTAAATAAAAATCTGTGAAAAAAGTACCATATCTTTTTTGAATTCTTTAAAACTAGAGAATGTAACAGTCATTTGAAGAGGTCGCGCAGCTCTGTAGCTCGTTCCATTTGAAAAATACAAATCTTTGAAACCGACGCATTATTTTGCTATCACCCTGTGTAATGGAAGGTACGCGCTGCTTGAACAATGGTGGCTGACGGAGTCAGAGGATGTTATTACATGAAGCTCGATTACTACTTACGCAATCAATAAGGAAACATTTCCCGATAAATTTATTTCTAATAAAAAAGGTGGAAAAGTTAAAAAAAAAACAAGAAAATGAAAGATTTCAGGAAAATTTGAGGATCCAAGTAAGAAGTTAAAACTGTAGTGGGGGTTGGGAAGTATGAAATACTGACGAATGTCTAAACTAATGGAAGCATAATAGCAACAAGAGCAAATATTGAAGACATAAAAAATACGAGACATTACCGGAGACCACCTTTCAGGTGGAAGAAAAGGTTTCGGATGACGAAGGAAAAGATAATTAATCAGACACAATGCGAGTAAAAGAACCGAGAATGTCTACGGATGTGAGCGAGAAAGGAAGAGGTAACAGAAACAGATAGTAGCAATCTTTCTAAACCAGAGCAACAATAAACTGTAGCCAGTCGAAAAGTCTCAAGTCACTGGTTGCTTAGTTCCCAAGGATTAGTGAATTTACACATTATATATCTTGGGTGAAAATTCTCCATTTATTCTCTGAACTGTCTTTGCAAAATTGTTTTTCCTCCCCCATATCATAACATTTTTTTTAAACTGTGGTACGCACGAGATTTACTGAAATGCATAAAAAAGACTTCAAAGTCAAAAGATTTTGGTGATTTGGGAGATTATTAGATGGGCCGAAATACCTTCTGTCCGATCAAAGTCCGAGTCAAAAAAAATACTAAATTCCACATTTTTGATATTTTGTCCAAAAAATCCTGCTTTCGCTGATGAAAAGCGTTACCTATAGAAACCCAAAAGTAAGTTACAACATATGCAGATTATTATTCCACGAATGTATTTTAAATTAGTACTTTTTTCAGCCACAGGAGACGACTCCAGTGCCATTTCCAACGAATGACCGCTTTTTGAGTTCAATTACGGCATTAATTCATCAATAACTATAAAAAATAAGGTGGTAAGATGCCTGTATTTTATTTTTATTCAATTTCTCTTGATTATTTCCTCATAAGAGACAGTTTTCCAAGAAATTGGCATTTGTATTTTATGGAAAAATACTATTTTATTCCCCGTGTTTCTCTCATTCCCCCATTGAACACCCATTTGTAATTTCAAGTTCAATTATAGAATAAAATAGCGTGGAAAGGTATTATTTTGTTGTCCATATCAGATAGAGGACAACTTTTTCTACAAGTAGACAGAATATGAATAAAATGACATTTAAGTCATTTTACGATGGAACCACCTTACCAAGATGATTCCCTGCAACAGCGTCTTAGTTGGCGAGAGATAAAAAAATACTAGGAAACATGAGAATAGCTTAAGTCGTGAATGTATGTTATCCATAGAAATCTGTTCATAAAAACACTTGAACCGCTAACATGCGCAATATCATCACTACGAGGATGAGATCTCTTGGAAAAGATAAAATTAATGGAGACTGAAATTAGTGGCGATATTTTGGTCAAGATTGAGGCTGATTTTTCAGTGTGCAGTTCATTTTGCGTGCAGAGGTGATTAGCGAGGTGAAGTTCCTGTCCTTGGATTATAAAGACGCGCTTTTACTTTAGCACTGCTGGAGGAAGCAGGCGGTGTGCGCGTAGCGCTTCTTTTGTCAATTTGATACTGCCTCAGTTATAGACGGAAGCGACGTCCCCATTGATACTTCGCCTGGGGCACTATCGAAGTTTCAGCCAGGAATTTGACGATAATTAGCGTTGGCATTCGCGGGGACTGGAATATTCCAGTACGCGGAGCCTCAAAATAGGCGCCCCCTGGATTCCGGATAACCTGGTGAGCCTTGTGGTCAATGTCTGGTATCGTCTTTTCCCCTACCATCGCTTATTACTTGATAATATCTGGATTCCTTACAACGAAAAGCTGAAGCAGCTAATTATGGTTCAATGCTTGTTGTTCATAACGATCTAATGCCGTCAAGGAGATTCCTCGTGATATGTCGCATATTTTGACGGTCAGGTTTCAATATTACAGAGGATTCTCCGAAACTTCACGACAATGAGAGCTGATTAAACCAAAACTGGGTTCGTTGGCAAACTGTCGCTGAGGAGTTGCTAAAATTTAAATATTATCCTTTCTTCATTTCCTTTGATCTCAATTTTATTTCTTAACAATATTAATAATACATTGGTTAATGTATGGAGGTTGGTCATGTCTTTTTTAAGAAACTTCCTTTTTCCTTCACTTGACGGCATCTTAAAAATAGAATTAGCAATCACAAATCTTCAATTAGAACACATTCCGGGACCTGCGCTTTTTAGCTAACCATGCTCTAGAAAATAATAACAATTTCCACTTTAAGGAAGCTAAACCTATAGATTTTGAATCGAACCTTCAGAAGAGGCTATTCAAATAAATGGTCCACATCATTAAAAAACTCCTTCAGTTTGTAACCATAGATCGGATATACAGAATCTATCATAATTTGATCTCCTATAACTAAATTATTTTTCAATGTATTACCCAGTGTTCTCCAGAATTTCAATACGAATATGTCTTTTATATTCGTAAAATATGTAATATATACATTCGAAATTCGAAGTTACGTTGTATGTAATTGTTACTTTTATGCTTAATACTATTAATTTTAAATATTTTTATTTTGACTTATTATATTTTTTAAACAAAATTTTAGCGTGGTTTTCCATTTTGGTTTTGTTTTTTGATGTTGATTTTGTTGCTAAGAGGAAGAGTTTGTTTTTTGTTACCATTGTCGCAGAAAGAAAGTTAATCATTTGAGGTACTAAATTTATGATTGAATACTTTTTTATCTTTGTAGTATTATAATTATTACCAACAGTATTCCTTGCATTGTACTGTGTAGCCTTGAAGAAGCCTCATTAATAAAAAGGCGAAACGTCTTGGCGGTAAAAGATAAGTTGAGTTTCTTAAAAAAGACATTCGACCACACCTCCATAAATTAACCAATGTATTATCAAAGTGGTCAATAACCATTCAAAAAATGTTAAGAATAGCATCGAATACGAATACACCGGCACTACGCAAGGCTCAACTGACTGAAAATAGGTGATTCTTAAAAACACACTTCTTGAAATACTCCTCGTTTTTTTGTTTCACTCCTTCGATGTTCAAAGATTCTTGTCCTCTCGAAGACGATTTTCAAACCTCCTGTTTTTTTCTTTCCAATATCTTTTTTATTTATTTGGCCTTGCACTGAATTTAAGGTGGTGCCACCGTAAAATGACTTAAATGTCATTTTATTCATATTCTGTCTACTTGTAGAAAAAGTTCTCCTCTATCTGATATGAACAACAAAGTAATGCCTTTCCACGCTATTTTATTCTATAATTGAACTTGAATTAATTACATGGTGTTCAATGGAGGAATGAGAGAAACACGGAGAAAAATAGTATTTTTACATAAAATATAAATGCCATTTTAGTGGAAAACTGTCTCTAAGAAGGAAATAATCCAGAGAAATTGAATAAAAATAAGATACAGGCATCTTACCACCTTATTTTTCTAGTTATTGAAGAATTAATGCCGTAATTGAAGTCAAAATGAGGTAATTCGTAGGAAATGGCGCTGAAGTCGGCTCCTATGGCTGGAAAAAGAGCTCATTCGAAATGCATTCGTGGAATAATCTGCATATATTTTGTACCTTACTTTTTTGGTTTCTATAGGTAACGCATTTCATCAGCGAAAGCAGGATATTTTGGAAAAAATATAAAAAATGTGGAATTTAGTATTTGTTTTGACTCACACAGTCGCGGCGGAACCTCCTTAAGTTTCTACCAGCCGCATGTGATCCAAAGAGAAAACCTTCAATCTGATTTCATTGCCAACATATTCTTCAACTATACCTCACGGTTAGATCGACCTACATGGATCTACTACCGCGTCAAAAACAAAATCACAAATGAATCAATTAATAGGATTCTCAGAAATCCTTAACCCTTCCATATTAAAGTAAGTACGTTTAAATACCCAACACAAACCGCAATTTGGAATGTTGTACCTGATTTTGGCTTTGTACTGCACTGAGACACGTGTCGTCAATGTAAAATACAGTGGACTGTACTATATCCTTTGATTGTAACTTTGGAAATGCTGTTCCACCACATATTGCCGTTTGAATTAATTTATACAGGATGACTATTCATAACTGTTACAAAGTGACGCCTGATACTCAGACATTGTTTACATATAGCATTATTATATTGGTCCTTTGTCTATATGAGTGCCAAACCACCTCCTGGGGCCGAAGTACATTCTAGCCTAGAATAGGTTAACATCTGGTACAAATGGTGCACATACTTTTATTTTAAATGCACATGAGTGGCAATTTATTTAATTATGTAGTAGCGGAGATTATATCAACCGAACTTGTCGAGGAAGACGTGAGAATATTTAAAAATACCTTTAGGAATGAAGTTGATAGATTGTGGAGTTACGTTGTGGAACGTAAAGATATAAATCATGATGAACTGTACTGTGTATTCATTTTGGAAATACGGCGCTCAATATCTTCGGGTAAACAAAGGTACACCGAGTTGATAACATACTTGAGAATCACTCAGTTTACACGAGGGGAATATCTCTTCCTAAAAAGAGTAAAAAATAACCTTTTCAGAATTGAAGTGTTGGATGATCGTCTTCTTCATGGAATATAAAATTTGTATCTCGAAGATAGGTCAAACATTTTACAAACAATAACTCCTTGCCAACGTTTCGGTGTATAATTGGCACTATCTTCAGAGCTACAATATTACGGTACAACAATATATGGTCACAATACAGTAATGTACTATTCCATAAAATGGTACTGATAGCTCCTTATCTGGAAAAATACTATACAGTTTTATTTGTAGACGTGGATTGTTGAAACATGATCTTCCTGGCTAAATACGAGCTAATTCTTATTCGTATATTGTAATGACGTGTATGATACTTTGATTTGTAAGATGAAACTTGTGATATTTTTATGTTACTTCATTAATAATGTTGTTGTACCGTAAATTGTAGACCTGAAGATGGTGTGTCAATTATACACCGAAACGTTGGCAAGAAGTGATAGTTTTTAAAATGTTTTACTTATCCTCGAGGTACAAATCTTACATTACTTTTCAGAATTCAGAGAAGTCTCATAAAGTAAGGATGAAGAAGTCTAAAATATGTTGTCTAATTTTATAAAACATTTAGTGATCTACTTGAATACCTCAGGATTTTATATCACTCTGAATGAGTGTACAGCTGACACTAGGTGAAGCTAGAGAAAATGTAATACTTTTTTCAAGGAACTTTTTCCCCTTTTGCCAGAAGTGTCCAAAACATTTGAAAGGTCACATTTCGCAAACGCTTTAATGCTCAGAATTCACATTCATCTACATCTACATACTACCCCGCAAGCCGCCTCAATAGGCGTGCGGCAGGGAGTGTTAGGACACCAGCCGTTTACATATAAAAAGGAAACGCTCTAACGCCGGATCCCATATGCTCGCTGCATATTCAAGGTGTGGCCGGACGAGTGCGAAATAGCACCTCTCTTTTACTTTTTCATCTGGAAATCTTCCCACAATACGCTTGACGAATCCTAGCTTCTTCAGGTTCGAGGTTATCGTAACTCCTAGATACTTCACTTCATCTGTCGTCTTTATGTTAACACCATCCACAGCATATACATGGGGATAGTTGGACGACCTCCGCAAGAAATGTACCGCCGTGCATTTGCTCAGATTAAGTTCGAGTCCCCACTCTTGGCTCCACACCTGAACGTTATTTAAATCCTATGATAGAATTTTACACATTACATTCTATGACTAGCTTAGATAAGAAATATTCCTTCCTTCCACAGCATAATGAGATATATAGGCAGGGTAGGGTGAAGAATTGGGTATTTTCTAAAATTTTAAATTTAAGTTTACGGATCTATATATGTCACTTTCACTCGCACAAGCTTGCGGAGCGAAAATAGTTTAAAAATTGATTCAATATTAGTTGAAGTATTTAAGATTAAAATAGTCGAAATTTCAAACTTTTTTACGCGGCTGCGAAACCAAATCTGATTGGCTTGACGTCATTTTCGCTGAACGATAGGCGGAAGAGATGGAGAATGAGCAGAACTAGATGGGACCGTATATTTAAAGAGTTTTCATTGAAAAAAATGACTAAGTCGTGCAATGGTTTTACTAATGCCACATCAGATAATATACCCAAAGTGGATATGTTTATGGTAGGCGTTTTTATGGGGAAGGACGACAGATTTAATGCTTCCGAAATTCGTGTAGCTGAAGTCCAAAAAATACCATCCCATATTTTAAGTCATTTTTTAAGTAATTTAGCATAGAGTAAGTATATATAATTACTCTATGGCAATAGTCACGGTAAATTTAGCCATCGTAAATAACGGCATTTCTAAAGTTGATGTCCATTATAATTGTCGGCAATCACATTAAACCAAAATTAACATTTAATATAACTAGCGAATTCAATATTTTTAAACTGAAAGTTCTAACTATGAAAACTACTTGGATGAAAACTATGGTGAAAGTTGCAGGCTTGTTTAAATTAAAACACTTATGGTTTCTTTCTATGAACTTTATTAATTATTTTTCCAATACACTCTGAATCATAATGATACTTCTACTTTCTTTCTCAAAGTCCATATCCATACAACAGTAAACAAACAGTATCTTAGTAACATATCAACATAACAGAGTACTTGCTTGGTAATAAATTTACTTTAAAAAGTTTATTTATTTATATGCGATCAATATATTCGCAATAAGTTGGTACATGCATTAAAATAGTTTTCACAACAATAGAATTCTGTTTTTCGAATTCTGTTTTTAGAATTCTGAAAGTTTCGTCCAAAATACATATCGACAAGAGTTTCTTTCTCCTTTCGTAGTTTGGGAGCTGAATTAATGTCTTATTCGGTGTTTTCACCGATGTATTTGCACATTGTGGCACAAAACACCATCTATATCCCTTAGATTCCATTTAAAGGCACATCAAGAAACAGGAAAACGTCCAAAACTTATTTCGCCGCACTTGTTTCCACCGTAAGCATAAGGAAACGCCTGGGTCTAAATATAAACAGCGAAAATGACGTCACAGGCCATTCGGTTGTTTCCGGAGTGTGCTCGGGAGCATTCGTAACCTTCGACTTTCTTTAGCTTTTAACCCAGGAGTGGTCGCTAAGCTACTTTATCACGCGAGCGGTCGCGTGTGAGACTTTTTCTCACACTCATATGTTGTATAATTGATTATCTATCATAGAGCGTTTATTGGCAATATACATATTACACTATATTTAGATTTAATATATTTCTCTAAATGTTCATTTGAAACAATGATTTCCACAGATACACAATTACTGATACAATTACGTAATCATTGCTAATTTTACTGGCAATGATACCACTGGGTATTAATGAAGAAAATTACTATTATCAAGAAGAAATATTTATTTATGAGGACATACTTTCTAATAACTCATAAATTTGCATTAACGTATCTGCTCTCCACGAAATGAATCAACTTTGCCCGCATGTTGCGAAAGTGTAACGCAACTGAGTGATTATACAAAAACACTAACGTCAGTGGTCACGCGATGAGGACAAATCTCACACTTTGTAACCGACGGTATCAGACATATTATTTCACAGCTGCGGACGCTTCATTTATACTTTATAAGAAGGTCGGTCAATAGGAAGAGATAAAAAGTCAGCTAGAAGGAAAGGGAACTTATTCTAACTCATGATAACAAAGTGAGAACAAGTTTAAATTTTGTGTGAGAGAAAATCTCATAGCACGACCAATGGCGGGTTAAAACCGAAATTCATACAATTTGATAAGCAAACCTTTAGCCAATGCAATAAGTTCAAGCAACAGAATCAGAATATAGAAAGTTTTGAAATACGTGGAAAATACCCAATTGAAAGAGGAGGAGGGGGCGACGTTGCCAAATGAACTTACCTCGTGCAGCCACGTGATCTTATGCTCCTTCGGATTGGCGAGGACCTGGCACTCGAAGTAGACGTCGTCGCCCTCCTTAATGTCGTCAGGGTTCAGCGTGCTGCCCAACTGCAGAGACACCTGCGGGGGATCTGCGGAAGTAGGAAGAAAAAAAGAGACGGTACTAATTCCGCAACAATCTGGAATTCCCACGACACTCCTCAGAGCTCACGGTTTGAAACGAAATCCATCAAGTCTCTTGCTCACACATTGTCAGATCGTTAAGAAACATTACGATATCACAATCAATTAATCCATTGTATTATTTTTCCAGCCAATTTCTCATTTTTAGCAATTGGACATGATAGAAACACAACAAACATCATGATGATGTCATAGAATTTAATATCCGCAATACCTCACACCGTATTTCTTCAAACAACTCGCTGAGCAGGATTTACCAACATTTTTATAGCTAAAATAAACGAATACATACAGTTTAAATCACATTTCGACAAACAGTTTGTATGATGTGAAATCCGATTGTGTAATACAGTCCTTTATTTTAAGTGCCGCAGAGAATATTTCAGTGGATCACTAATGTCAACCACCTCACTGGAAAGTGATTTGTAAGAGACTATATATACGACAAATGGCAAATAATTTCAGCGCAAAAATAGCACATACTCCGAAGGAATTAAAAATGAAATATATTTTTCCATCCTGTAGTGTTGCCATCTCACTATAGCAATTGAGTGACTATGTTGTGTGGATATTACCGTCATAATCTAAGATTCCTCAGTAAACTACCAGTGACACTGTAGCGCATCAACTAGCTCCGAACCATCGGAATAGTATTAATAGAGCTCTACTATGCCTAGCAGTGCCACGTGTGTTACTTTCTTCTTGGCTGGTTCTCTAGCACTCCCCTACCTGTCTTGGAGGCGATACAGAATATGACGGTCTCTACCGGGGGATTCAACTCCGGCGATAGTCAACAATAATTACATGCACTGATTTTAGATGCAAATGCTGAAGACAATGGGAGAATTAACCAAAGAAGAACCAAAAACCAATGTATACAGCCTAAGATCTACAAATATGTATATTTTGGCCAAGCCAAATTTGGCCCAGTTCAAACGCTCATTTTATCTATGTAGGGCCAAAATTATTTCCTAGATTGTCAGATAGTATAAGAGGTTCAAATAGTTTAACATTTTTTTTGAAAAGAGTAAAAATAAAATGGTTGCTTAATGTAGAAAATCCAGATGTATTTTTTTGTTAATAGTACGGTTAATACTCACTATATTTTGTATTCACGACAGGTTGAGATTAAACAACAAATTGTTATATTTTCTTGCATTTATTTATGTTTCGTATCTGGTCTCATTTTCCTTATTTTTTTCAATTATTCGTTTTGTAATTTGTCTTGTAAGTATACCAATACAGCCAATGCCTAAAGGGATTCCTAATTAATTTTATCCTTATCTAATTGAAATGTGAAATATGCTCGTAATGTTGATTATAAGGGATAAATAAATATTATTATTAAATATTAATATTAATATTATTTGTTTACATAGTGATGGACGTGCCTGGGAAATGCGAGATCCACTGCGTTTACAGTGTAAATGGCAGTTTTATCATTTGAATCTGACTAGTATTTTCCATGCAAGTGATTTGCTGTGACAATTATAAATCATGGCGGTTGCACAGTTGATGTCTTGTACGTAGTCACGCGTTCGGGTTCAAAGATTATTTGATAGCAAAGAGGATGAATTTCGCCAAATAAAAATTATTTGACTTGAGCGTCATTCCCGAGTCAAGTAAAACGATAAACTCATGGCGAATTTCACCCTCTTTGGTGTGTTCTGTTTGTATTGAACTGATGATATAGTAAATACATTTAAAAAAGCTACATTTATTTAGAATACAATCCATAACTTTAATTAATGTAAACGTATTTAGTAAGGAACAGTTTGAAGCAGAGAAGTTACTTTTCGGCAAAATAAGTTCACATATTTTTATATCTGAGATAATTAATGGCGTATCAGTGGTTACGGAAAGAAATAATGCACTCTCTTGCAAGTTATTACGGATTTTCTTTTACAATTACATTAGAAGTTTATAAAAGGTAGGTATTATTACGGGAATACTACACATTAAGTTTTTTACTCAATTGTGATTGTATAATTTACACCTACAGTTATTTTAAATAGCTCAATACTCGCAGGAACTTTTTCTCTGTAGTTTTTTGTCAATCACTTCTTTGTCCATCCATTTATGGATCAAATAAAGATGGTTTTCTCCCGAATTTATCCTCGAAAATACGTTTTCTTCTGGAAATATCATGGCAAAGAGCGCATGCAATGACACCAATGTTTACTAAGACTTTCCTATAATTTCAAGTGAACATTTTCATATTAAGTATGATAGTCGTTATTTAACTTTGATTCACAAATTAAAATGATAGTGAGCGAACAACGTGAACTTATGGGTGTAAGGGGTGCATTAAAATGCGATAGAAAGTGAACATTTGAAAAGAAAAGAGTGACTAAGTTTTTGATGGGAATTGGAATAACTTGAAATTCAGATTACGAGATATCGTATTCTACAAACAAAAAATGACATTTGATAATTTATGCCAAGTTCACGGTGTCTTGAGTGTGGCATACAAAACTATTTGGTTGAAACATATAGTTTTAAATATCTATTCGTGTGTCTGTTCATGTTCATCTTTTTAATAGGTTTTCAAACCAGTAATAAATTTCGACAGTCTCTGGCGTTATATCGTGGAGCAGCATTTTAGCACTTAAATAAAACAGCAGTAATTGTACTGTCCACTTACATTTTAATGTAAATATTACACTACACGTGTTTCGACGTTTCTTAGGGTGTCATAATCAGGTCTACCATCAGGTGATGATGACTCCCTAAGAAACGTCGAAACAAGTGTAGTGTAATATTTACATTAAAATTTAAGTGGACAGTACAATTACTGCAGTTTTATTTGAGTAATAAATTTGCTGGAAAGGTCGTACATTCAAATTTTGCGTTCCATCGCTCAAATGAGTATAATTTAAACAGGAAACATTTTATATGCCATTAAAATGGTAGAAAATTCCAAACATTTCGTGTCGCCAAAAAAAACGGGGTTTAAGTCACTGGGTAGTATCGCGTTCATGTGCTCGTCAAAATTTTTGACAACGGAGCCGCGGTTTGCACTGTAAGTGGAATTGGTGTCACAATCAAGGCCAACGTGGCTGCGAGCTCTTGTCAGCAGAGTGACGTAACTTGTCCTTATGTAGTTAAGGACTAAGCCTCCACTATTTGAATAAAAAACGCCTGTTAAAAAGAAAATAAAAAGTGTTTCTGATTCCAATGATGCATTTTTTAAAAGCCGAATTACCGTTTCAAATGTAATCTCTGATGATCGTCAGTATGTCGAAACTCAACCTATATCCACTATTCGTTGCCCTATTTTGTCCCTAATTTTTCTGTTCTATCAATAATTTAATATTTGAACGTATTTTCGTGATTGAAATGATTTCTATGTACGGCCATGCAGCCACATCGTCGAAAACTCGGGAATTTATTTATTTATTTTATTTATTTAAAGCAATGTTCACATACAGCAGTAGCGCCAATTTACAGTGAAACATTTAACAATAAACATGACAGAGGACAAAAATACAATAACAACATAAAAATCAACAACGCTGAGCCCAACATGAAAAGGGGAAATATTTAATTTGTTGACAGGTGAGACATAGCTTGGGTGGTGAAACATGATAAATAAAAAGGATCGACAATGTGAGGGAGTGAATTTAGAAGGGAGGAGAGGCGAAATAAAGGTGAGTGATATCCTAGGCATAGGCAGGTGGAGTAGTGAATGCGTGTGGGTGGATCGAGATGGTATCCTAAAGTTGAAGAGAGAAAGCAGTTCAGAGCAGTCAATAGTCGAGTTAAGGGGATTGTGGAGGAGTTTTAAATCAGTTTCAAGTCTGTGGTTTTGGAGGTTAGAAATGGAAAGAGAAGACAGAATAGCATTTGGGGACATATTGCGGAAATGTGGGATTCTGTGTTTGACTATTTTGGCAAAGAAATGGGGGATGCAATCAAGGAATTTTAGATTAGTTGGGGCTGATATGGACCATATTGGGGAGCAATATAATACTACGGGAAGAGCAATTGTGGAGAAGTAGGAATGGAGTGCTCTGGGATCTTTTATTTCTGTGAAGCGGTAAAGAAGGCCTAATAGGGACATTGCCTTACTTTTTACAGTCTGAATGTGGTCGGAGTTGTTTAGTTTTTGATCGGTTATAACACCTAGGTCTTTCATAGCTGTCACTCTGTTTAAGGGAGTTGAATTAATGGTGTAATTGAACGTCAGGGGTTTTGTTTTTAGAGCAAGAGTCATGATGCTGCATTTTCCAGGGTTTAGGTTAAGAATTAGGACTTGAAAATATTCGGTGGTACGACTTTTTTTGATCAGAACCGTACCAAAGTAATCACAAAAAATGAATTTACAAGTGTTGAAACACGCGTTGTAATAACCCTCCAAATTAATAAGCGGAAAGTGTCTTCAAGGTATTTTTCACGCTCTGAATATTCTAATGTAATAAATTATTGAGCAGGAGGGCCCGCGCGATGTTTCTGAGGGAACCGCGCAACGATCCGATACTTCCTCTGCGGGACGCGCGCAAATGCAGTGCTTCTTGAAGTGCGCTGCCACGAGGTGTAGCGGCATGAGGAGGTATGAGGGGGGTGAGAGACCGACCGCGTGACGAGGCACGGCTAAGATGGTTTGCGTGTCAATCGTGCGATCATGACGACAGAGTGCTATCCTCGGATCAAGTGCTATATACACGTGTCATCGACTCCCACCCTCCCACCTGCTCTCACCGATCAACCAATCCTTCGATCGGAAGATAATATCGAATCGATCGACCCACTCTAGGGACGCCGCCGTTGCTCTGGCTAGCTTCCCCATTCGTCCGTCCAGTGACACATGGATTAAGATGGACCTACACTGTTTGGCACTGCTACGGACTGGGATCTCCTGCTGCGAAATCGAGTCTGTTACCAGAGGAGACATTACATTCAAAAACGTAGAAAACGAACATACGAATTCAAGTTCTTATTTGCGACAGATTTGGATTGTAAAAAAATATGCAGAGCTAATTTTTTTACGAGCCTTTGTACTCTCTTGCCATTTAAACTAGTGTTTACAACAAAATACGAGTCACATTACATCCTTAACATTATTATGTATTTTTAAAAAAGATTTTCGCAGCTCATGTTTATGGTATTCAGGTTTGATCGCGCCAGAAAAGTTTCGGATCTTGATTCCATCACACAAGAAATGCACCATTTGAAGAAGGCATTAAACAATAATGGGTTTAGTAACAAATTAATTGAAAGAGTGACATCAAAAAAACCTAAAGAGAAGGAGACTCCTAAACCTCCGGGATATGTTATGCTGCCTTACATTGCGAGTACGATACGATATAACAATACTTCCAGAGTACGAGATCATCTACGATGGACTAAAGATCCATTACCACCCACAATGTATGAGGGTGTATTACGAACTTCTCTGCAGTTGCGGAAGATCATATGTGGGGCAGACCAAGAGAGCAATTGAATGCCGATTAAAAGAACATGAACGTGCAATCGGGAAGAAAGACTGGTATCACTCTGCCGTGGCTGAGCACACTACGTTAGAGGAAGGTCACGCCATTGACATCGAAACGGCAAGAGTAGATACTACACAAAGAAAGCAGTTACTTTCCACGGCTTATAAAGGAGGCGATTGAAATAGAAAAAAGACCAAATAACATCAATAGAGAGGATAGTTATAAACTCCCTTATACCTGGAAGAGACTTATTCAAAATTAAGTTTTTTACTTCTCAAAATCATCAACTGCTGGAATTATTTACTTTTTGAAAAAGACCATTGTTGTTCTAAAAAGCCCGACGAAGCCTGCAGAATAGCACGGCGAAACTGTCGCATAATATTAAATAATTGATCGCAGAACCAAAAAACCTGAATACCATTATTATATATTATTAGTGGCTGTTTATACAAAGCATTGTAAGACTTATGTCTTTAATCTTTTTATGTAATCTTTTCCGAGACAATACCTACCTCTAATATTATGTCTCTGGCATGTCATTATGTAGCTATTACTTTATTACTTCACGTTCTTTTTAAATATTATCAGCAGCTTAAAATATAAGTAAATGTAAATGCCATGTACTTGTGCTCCATGGGGTTATATAGTCCCAGAGTAAATAAACTTAGTTTATCTTATCTTAACATCCTGGGGCAATTTTAATAGCCGAGGCTCTTACAAAGGCATGAAGATAACTTTGAAAGAGGAAAACAGTTAGAAAACATTGTTGATACACAATAAAGGATCGTATAAATGTGTATTTATTATCATAGCGCAGGAGAAGACAACATAGAAAGTGACTGGTCTATTGTTTGAAGTTGTATCACCACTTGTACGCAGCTTCAGTTTTTGAGTGAAAACATGACGGGAGGATGCGTGCCGCTTGAGACGCGAAGGTTTCTTGGCTTGGCTAATAAGACAACTCGAAAAACTCAGACCACGTGAATTTCAGGATAACACGGAAACTATCATTTCAACCCCATACTATATATCTAGAAGATACCTGATGGAAGCGCTAAAATAAGAAAAATACACTACCGAACTGATGGGTACGGAAATTCCGTCTTCATACGAACCTTTAAAGTGTCTCACATTAAAAATTGATCGAGACATTTCGTGAGGAAACAATTCACTATCGCTCTATCCCTCACCTATTTCCTTTTCTTATTCCCTAACTATTTTACGTCTGGTGCCATGAAACCCCCTGCCACAAGCCCCTGCGGTGCTCTCAGGGTAATACGTAGGCGTAGATTACTCCTCTACGAAAAAGATAGTATACTCACGTACAATCATATTATTCACAAACTAGGTGTGTGCAAAAACCGTGTATTTTTGAGACAACATTTACTTCTACGATAATTCCAGGTGAGTATCCTCAAGTTTCTTTTTTTCCGACAGCACAAGCCTTTTCCCTAGAGAGAGAAAATGAAAGACGAGGTAGCCATGGGAATGCAGCATCTCCTCATCTCACGCCCTCCTGCGGGGAGACATCAAAGGAGTCACGTCCCGTCTCTCGGCAACAACGCCGCTTTCAACTCAGCGACTCCGCGGAATACCTCGCAACACACAGCATCCCTCTTTTCCTTCCTCTACTTCCCGCTCACATGGTTACGCAGCTGCAATTGCTGCTCTGGGAGACAGAGGAGGAAATAGTTATTTTCTCTCCTTCTTTTCTTTATCTTTTTTCGCTCTCTGCGCGTGAAATCGGATCTTTTGACGTCAATCGCCTCCTTCCTCGCTAAGAGCGCCCGTTAAGACTGTCAATTCTCCTTCTCTGAGACGCGACGGGAAAGCCATTTCGAGAGCCGATATTCCAAATACTTATCCCATGGGGCGCGTTTAATTCACTTCTCTCGAAAAACATAAATGCTATCGAGAAGGTGAGTAGCTTATCTCGTAAAATGATAGCTACGTCATTGAATACATAAAGAGTATTCCCTGGAGATAAAAGTGTCTCTTGTCATTTTTGTGTACAAAGAATCCCACCTCTCATCGCCAATTCAATCACTAGACATTCTTCACCATGGAAAAAGATCGACAAACATTATAGGCAGCATTATCAATCTGAGGTACTACATTAGAGGTTAATTTATTATAAATTCAATTTAAATCTTCCGAAAGGTATTTCTTCATAAAGACTGAAAAAGGTATGGACTGGTACCTCTTCTTAGAAAAGGTGGCAGATCCGACGTCGGAAATCAATGGCCCATTTTCCCACCTTTCCCTCGTATTTTCCAGAACACTTAAAAATCTTGGATTAGTAAGGTCAGTTAGCATTGCCATTTACGTAAAGGTGAGCTTTCGTCCCGCCAGTGTTTGCGCGAATTTCACCCACTTTTAACAAAAATATCGAAACCAAATTCACCTCACTTATTATGCAAACCTTGCGCATTTGTAAAATACTTTCAACACAACAATGCATCAACTACTTTAGGAATGGAAAACTTTCAAACCTGAGAAGTGCGTTTTTTCCTGTCCGCCATCTTATGAAAAAATGCCATTTCCTCTTATCCACTGTAGGTGGCGCAGAGATCGAGCAGTTGGTTCTCTACCATATAAAAAACAATGCCCACCAATAATCACCAATGAGCGAGAGGGATTCTATCCTAAAAATGGTTGGGGTGAGTTGGGTTGGGGGGTGGGGTAAGGGCATGTTATAGAAGGGAAATTAGTCTTATCCCCCAACCGGATGTTCGTAAAACCTCCAAACATGGCGTCGAAAACTGACGAAAAAATCGCTAAATTGGTCATTTTCAAACGTCAATATCTCAAAAACTACCAGTGACACGGGTATGATACTTACATTTTTACACATACGCATTCTTCCTCTACTCATAGGTATCACATTCAATATCGTCAGTTTCCTACGTTTATCAAAAACAAATGTTAACCGTGCGGGACGAAAGCTCACCTTTACCGTCATTTATCAACAATTATTATCGGAATGATCCATCAGTTAAGGTTGTTTTATATGGAAGATAGCAGGAACCCTCCAGATTTTGACAGAGACGCGTGCCACTAATTGCCGTGCCGAGCCTTATACGATTTCCTTCGTCATCTCAGAATACGTCCTCCCTCTTTCTATTCCGTCCATAAAATCTATTTTCCTCTTTCTTCTCATTCCCCGCTTACCAAACATCCTCCACTCTTATCACTTGGCCTACAGCATCCACTCGTCTCTCATTACCTGCTCCAAACACCTACTATGCCTCCTTATGCCTGTTGCTCACAGTAAAATTTTCCATAAAAGAGTTTTATAAAAATTTTATTCAAAGTTTTATGAATCGTACGTAAAACGTACTTGCTTGCTCACGGTAAAACTATTCATAAAACCGCAATGTCCTGCCATCTATGAGACGCTTTGCGAACACGTGAAGTGATAAAAGCACTCTCTTTTGGATGACTGTTAAGTTAATAACTATATATGTATTGTTTATTTACTTACTTTCTGATCACACTCAACGGTGCTAAGGCTCTAACGCATTCTTCTAACAACAAGAAGGATACTGCCTCAACGTTCCATGAACTTCCAGCCATGTTTGTTTACGTTTTCCTTGTTTGGCTTCCCATGGATACGAGATTATTATCAACGCGATGAGCGGAACGTCTCATTGGTTGTTGCATAAAACGATTTTATGGAAATAGAACCTGTCCTATTCCGTAAAATGTTTTATAAAACTAGGTTTTATGAAACGGTTTTATCGTTAGCAAGCTCATTTTTATAAAACTAGTCGATTTTATAAAACGTTTTACCGAAAATTTTACCGTGAGTAACAGGAATTAGCAACAACATCTTTCTATATTTATAAAATTCCTCCCGAAGAGATATTACTAGCTGTGATGATATTTGGTGAGGTATAGATGAGGCCATATTATGCTCCCGAGCAGCATCCTTGCACGCCAAGGGCTAAAGTTTGACTTCGCTGCTTAGCCGAATGAATTTGAGCTTCGCAGGTATAGACATCACAATCACACAGTGTAGATATATGCAAATGAAGGTGAATAGTCGTCTCTGCGAGTCAAAATTTAAATCAGTTTGGTTTACCAAGTATGTATACTTAGCTAAAACGAGAGCTTAAAAGACGAGATATCGTGATCGCCGTAGATGTGAAAAAGAACTAGTTCAATGGAAGATGAAAACTTGTTGAGTATCGAAACTGTAAAAAGTTAAGAGGAAACATTGGTGCGGGCTCTTGCATTTAATTTTTGCGCTACTTCAACAATTGAATATTTTGTTTATTTGGAAACCGCAAACATAGGCATGGAATGGAAATTCATGCCTGAGATATTTACGCCTCTTTAAAAAAATCTCTTTTACAGATGTACTTTGAAATTTTAGCTGGAATATATTTCAACCCAAACCCTCCATGTGTGGTTAATGGCTGCTACAAAGTAAATGGTATTGATCACGTAATTTTGAAAGTGAATACGTGAGTCCTCCAGGGGCTGTAGAATATTGATCCGATCTACAGAACAAACTGAAGGAGAACTTCAGGAGCAAATGGTACAAGGTGATGACCCAATGCCCAATACCTCAAAGAATTTTATTCCGGAGCAAATAGAACAAGTTGATGACTCAATACCAGGTACCTCAAGTAGTTTAATTCCTAAAAATGAAGAACATTTTCTGACATTAGCAACACCAAGCCGGGTAGCAAAAACCGCATGTAAATGTAGGTTATTTTAAATGATGACTGAAGTAAATGATTCTAACTCTCAAGAGAGGAACGATCAGAAAAGAATGAGGCAAGAATACGAGTCTTCCGATGATCGTCTAGAGCATTTAGAAATGATACGTGATCTTGGACGAATCCAGAGAAGTGGAGAATCAAACGAACAGAGGGAACTACGTTTGTAAAAGATAAGGCAACAACAAAATAACCAAAGAACAGAAGAATCAGACTCACAAAAAAATTAGCGGCTTCAAGACATTCGTGAACGAGCGGTTCAGAGGCGTACAGAAGAGTTTGATGATGATCATCATGAAATTCAAGACGACAACAAGCATTACGGCTAAACCGATTAAGTTCCTACAAGTCAGCTACAACGGCTGATATTTCTTACCATAGTTTGCAACCTTTTAGATTTGCTTGAATTCACTATGGAACATTGAATTTTCCCGAAGAACGTGTGTCAAATCGAAATCATTGAGATTCGTTTGCCTGCTGCAGCCAACATGGTAGGATAGATCTACCATAATGTAAAAGTATTAAATATATATATATATATATATATAATACATATACCATATAAAAAACCAAAGTTTTAATTTTTTTTCGATCTGCAATTTTTCGGGCCAGTTTCGCCCTGAATTTTCTACAAAGAGGTCGCTCTTACAGTTATTTTTATTGTTTTGTTAAATAGAGTGCAAAAAGTTGTACAAGATAGCCAATATTTGTTTTTCTCATCAAAATATCTCCTGAGATACTATTCCTCAAAGTTACCGAAATCTCATAGTCATACTGAAGAAGGTTGCGGCACGGGGTCAAACAAAGTACTATATCTCAGCAAATATACCATCGGCGAACGTAAAAATTTACAAATAAATGTCCATATAAAATTTCATTGAAATCCGTGATGTTCGAGCGGGGACCACCAGACAGACCACTTGGCATGGAACTTGACCCGTTTGGCAACTTCGGCCATTTTTCACGACGCAGTATCTATTTCCTAATGATGCTCCGGAAATGAAACGGAGACTAAATGCATCATATCATAATTGAAAATATACATATAACATAATTATAATAAAGGTTTTAAAAGGTAAGTTCGCTGGTACATACCTAAGATGGTACGCACCAGCGTAAACAAAACCTTTGCGATTGAAATGCGAGAGAAAGAGAAACAGACGTTTGGGAAACCAAGGGAACGTGTTGCAGAGGAAAAGATAGAAATCAAAGGAAGAGGAAGAGGATAAAGGGAGAATTCGGACTCACAGAGGACGTTGAGGGAGAATGAGTCTTCCATGCCGGACGAAGGGATGGACGGGTTGTGAACGTGGCACTTGAGCAGCTGCCGGTCGTCCTCGGGAGATGGCGTCAGCGACAGCGTGCTCACCGCCACCGTCTCGTTGCCAGACTCGTGCCACTGCGAAACAGATAGGGAGAGACAGAGAATGTAATGAAGGTATACAATCATTCATTAAAGTAAGCGCATGTGTGAGGAGAATGCGCTTCTCATTGAAGTTGGAACAATACAATAGTATTTAAACCTCCTAAAAATAATATTGTATTATTTCAAGGAGGTTGTATGCCAGGAAGGCATATGCATCTGATTTTGAATCTTTGGCTAAAATCAATTTAAAAATGATTAATTTCGAAATTATTTTTCGAAATTAAAATACTTGGGAATAGTTTTAGATGAAAAATTTAGTTTTAGTAATCATATAATCTATATATGTGACAAACTAAGGTGTATTTTGTTTCAAATGTCGTACCTAAAGCACTATTTGCCTCATGAGTTGAAAAGATTAACGTATCAAGGCTTAGCTGAGGCCGTAATACGTCATGGTTTGACGATTTGGGGTAGCACAAACTCCACCTTGCTGAATAAGGTTATTACTTTAGAAAATAAAATGGTTGCCCATTTGATGGTCAATGAAAACAATGTGAGAGAAGTATATAAGAATCAGTGTTTGTTACCATTAAAAGAATTGTATAAAAATGTGTTAATTTGTGATAACTTCTTTGATAGTAAATTTAATAAAGCAACGTGTGATTAACACTGAACTGCGTCGAATAAATAGGTTGTCTGTACCTAAGTATTTTAACCTCCATGGCAAGAGGTCTTTGGCACATGTAGTCCCTGGGTTGTTAAACAAATTACCTATGTCAATGCATGATATTAATAGCATATCTGTTCTTCAAAAAATCACTAAAAGAGTGGCTCATAGGCTAATATTAAGTTCTTAATTGTCCAAAACGCTACACAGCAATAATAAATATTTTTTAACTAAAAGCACCTGCTGACAAGCCGCTTTGGCTTAGCAGGACCTCAAACTGCACTATTATTTTTTTTCTCCAACTTTTTTTTTATTATTGATAGATAATAATTTTCTTTGTGATTGCACCACAACATAGTAAACTTGGAACCTGCTGATAAGCATCAGCTTAGCAGGACCATACTGGATAAAATAATTCATAATGACCAGAAAAAGAAAGTATACTTGTAACTGTGCAAGATATAATATTTTTTGTAACCCATCCAAAGGGAAATTACAGCATGTAAGCTATTTGTAAAATAAAGTTATTATTATTAAAAAATACAATGGAGGCGTTAACTATTAAGTGATTTTGTTGTGATCAAAAGTTCGCCATCTTGGTATGTAAACTAGTGTCATCTTGAATTGGGCTTACTTTCTTCGAACATAGCTGTAAGGTGGTAAAAGTATACAACACTATAGTTATCTACCGTCCAGAGAAAAAATGCAGCAATGACTTTCATAAATACCCATGACAACTCAAATTTTGACTTCGTCACGACGCGACGTAAACCTCTTTTGACGCACACCGTGAAAGGATGCAGTTTTTTTTCATCGCTTAGATTTAAATTCGACCAGAACACGACATACAGTGACGTATCAAGATTAACGAGCATTAAGGGAATACATTTTTAAATTTAATAATATTTTAATAATAATTAAGGCTAATAATTCGCACCGAACTGAGTAGGTAATTATAGCTACTTTTTAAACCCATCAACATTTCGCTCAAAGTAGGCATGGATAGGAAATCCCAGGGGTCCCCCTATATTCCTTCCCCCTACAGTCTGTTATTTGAAACATCATCTCCTTCTCCTATTTATTTCAAACTCACTGCTAATACCCGAAACTGTACCTGGGTACATGGTTAGTCCATCGTGTTATTCAGTCCTCGTTCAGCATTGCCATAGTAAACCGAGAAATGTGCGTCCTTTCAACATGGGTTGACGTGCCTCCTAATGCCTAACATTACATTCATCGGGTGTTCGTTCATCACCTTTGCATTGAAAACATCGCGTAGAGTGACAACCGCGTTTAACATAGGTTTATTTGTAGTTTATCAATGGAGATGGCGCAGTGCAGGTGAAAATATGGAAATCGGGTGCTCTTATCCTCAATTATGGAAGTTTAACTACCCAGCATCAGAGCAACAAAAACAGCCGTGTAAAATTACCTTCAAATTGGTATTTAAAATATTAAAAGCATGTATGTTGGAAACTGAGTTAGAATGCGTACAGCGAAGATCGGCAAGATACGTTAAAGGCCGTTATGATAATCTCGTTAGTGTTACTGACCTTTTGCAGCAACTAGGATTGGAATCGCTTTCAGACCGTCGATTAAAATTTAGACTCAATCTGTTATTTAAGTTCCAAACCGGTCTATTCTCTGACGACGTTGATAATATTTTACGAAATCCGACATAGTTCGGTGGATCTGATCATGAGAATCAAATTAGGGAACTAGACTGCAGAACGGACGGATTTAAAATGTCATTTTTCCCACGAACGATAAGGGACCATAACAGCTGACAATGAGACTTTTATCTAGGTTTGTCGTTTAGTAATGTAGCTCTTAGTAGTAGTAGTAGTACTCCCTAATACTTGAATCCTTATCTGTTACCTAGTACATACTAACAGCACGCCTTGCATGTTTTCTACATAAGTCTTGAGAGTCTATCCATTTGCGTAGTTGCAAAATATATATATATTAACGGTCCCTCTCCATTGTGATCATATATGTATTGTAGTAGTGCATGCTTGTGAGGCTACGTCTCATGACAAGCATTAGCGATTTATGCTAATGCATTATTATTCGTAGTGACACTAACTTTAGTGTATAGTGTAATGCATGTTGGTGAATACTCAACCCCTGCCTCACACCCCTGTGGTGGCTCGCAGGGTATTTTGTAGATGTAGATATATTAACCAAAACTGACGCGTTACTTGCTTTTCAACAGGCTTTCGTATTCACTCGCTCATAGAAAATAGCAGTATGACAAATAGGCGCACTTTGCATCCACAAAGTCTATCAAAAGCTGTCACGATAAGTAGAAGGGGATCCCTTGAATAGAGAGAAAGATATGAAAGTGCGGTTCGTATCCTGGCGAGGCAACTGAGGTCACTTTCTTCACAATCAAGAGGTGAGTGGGTGTCTCAACAGTTATTATTCAATAACGGTTGAAAGAAACCCGGCGTTAGCACCGTGTGGCGCCACGGAGATAAGTCTTGGCGTCGTTCACCAGCGTCGGGAAACCAGTACACTCTAGCCATCAAACCAACTGCACCCCCGAAAGGTGAACACAAAATAAGGCATAATAAGGGTTTTTAATAGTGAGAATGAAAGAGTTTTCCTAAAGAACGTAAGATTTGTAGTAAAAGGAATAAGAGACATTTTGGAATGGAATGCTTAATATGCGTATCCCGTATTGCCATTGATTGACGATGAAAGTTTTTTGTTTATTTTAACGTGACAAAAATATTTATTGGGTAATAATGGTCAAGCCCTTTACATATCCTCCTTTGATTTGTATCCTTTTCGAAAGAGATATCTACGAAATACTCCAGCTTGATCCAATATACCAAAAAAGGCATAAATTCTCAAATATCGTTATATTTCCTCGTTGGTGGTGTCATCGGAATAACGAATTCTGCCGGTTAAAGCAAATTATTGACGCAAGGGTATGTCGAGCAGGATAACAGCCTACGGATAGGGGGTCGGGTGTTATAACCTTCTGGAAGGCAGAAAAAATTAATGAACACATTCTCTCTGTGAAAACCTTGGTGGATGGAATAACCAAAGTAGGTGATAATGTGCGGTAATAAAATAAACTTGGCGGGGTGAGGGGGGAATACTAAACAATGTTTTTGAGAGAGCATAAGAACCCTGAATCAGGGTATAGAATGGAGGAGAGGCAGAGGTAGAGAAGGGGGCTGGGGTTGGGTGTTGAAGGAGATAAAGGGCAAACGGATGAATGCGGAAGAAAATGATTGGGGAGCGCGCGCAGCAAGGGATGACGGGAAGTGAAGGAGGGGAGGAGGGGGGGAAGGAAACATCTGTATGATACCCCCTATGATTCTCCGGAAGGAAGTGTGGCAGGGTGTGCTTGGATCACCATCGATACAAAAAGAGAGAGGAATGGTTTTCATGGAAGTTCGAACGGAAGTCCAGGGGGGTTATTTTGTAATCTCACCTTTTTAGTGACTCTTAGTGGAAAGGCGGGAGATCCGTTTCCCTCTCTTAATGATCTACTCACGAACGGTTCGTGAATTGTCGAAGCTTCAATTACCTTAAATATCAAATAAAAGATGCCGAGACCTGCGAATACCCAGATTGCTCAACATCTTACGGAAGATATCTTACACTGTACATACCGCGAAAATCTAAATACAGTCAAAACTACAAGCGACATGTAAGCGATCACTCAATATTTTAAAAACAATTAAGTGCATCTAATTAGTGTTCGATTCACAAGCACGGGAAATATCTACCAAGAACGTAGATTTTAAGGCAATATTTGTAAAAATTATGGTATAAATAACTGAATTCCATTCTCCATACGCTGGCGGATAGGCACACGAACACAAAGGTAAGAGCAACATTGTTTGGGAAATATTGATACGAAATATATACACAGATAATTCAAGCTAATAATAACATAAGCATTTCAAACAAAGCATACCTTCAAGTGCCCAATATATATTGGAGTTGAAAATGCTGAAGTTCTTCATGTTTAGCAAATTACAACAATACGATTTAAAATCGTTTGTATCTCTCGCGCCCTTGTTTATTTTCCAACTCAAGCTTCAAGTGGAAACGATGGTGGCTCCATGTCACGTTCTTTGTGACAGGTGAGATGGAACTAATGGCAGGCGGAGGCAAATGAAACGGATCAAGAGTCGAAAGATACGGATCAGAGCGGATGAATCGTCTAAAAGACCAGCACATGACCGGCAGTTCACCGCTTGAGATCCGAAGATCTTCACGCCGCCTGGGTGGCGGGGTTGAACTACGAAAAAGTGACATTTTATGACGTAATCTCGCTAAAGTGAGATTACAAAATAACCCCCCAGGTGAATGATTAGTTTCGCGCACATTCCTCCGTGACGCCCGATGACTTTCAATGCTTCGATTGGGGAAAATGAATTATCGAACGTAGGCAAAGGCTGAAGTAAGTTTTCTTGGAGCGTCTTTGGTGAGTGCCCGCAGTCGCGTGACAATCCTTTGCCTGGCAAAGATCGTCTTAAGAGCGATCTTGGGCGTGACTCTCTTTTGATAGTAATCAGATAAGACAGTATCAAGCGTTTTTTAATAATGAAGGCATTAAGTGGCGGCCGATGCCTTGTGGAATTCCACTGAAGGAATTTGATGGTAGGAATGTAGAAATGTTTTTGAATAAGATGACCTTCATCAAGATTGTCTTTTCCTACAGGGAGAGTTCAACCAGTTTCTTAGTCGTGTCGCGTAGCTAACAGGCAAATTCTCCAGCTTGTAGGATATCATGGTCGATAAAACTCTTCTTATTTGTCGGATAAGAAAGCGAATAAGCTTAACTCCATCATGTTTAACTCGAACTCGTCATAATCCCTCGAATCAGTTGATTTTCCGCAGTCGATTGAAGGCAAACCATATTGCATCTCTAATTTGAATTTATCGCAAATTAAATATATTTATAAAATGTTTTCATAATAACATTTTCATTTCATTTTTATTTTCAAATATAGATTGAGAATGTATTAGTTTTTCGAACTTTTTTGCTAATTTATTTGTAATAGCGAATGATGGTGCAGAGAAAGAAGGATTTTTATTAAATAAACAGGTTTGGCAGCGCATCTCTCTTTTGTCTCTTCTATCAGTTCAAGAAATGTAGTTCGGGTTTATAATAAGTAACCCAAAAACTCGGGTGATATGAAATTTTCAAGTAATCTCAGCCTAGCGCTTAGCTTCCGAGTCTTTTAACGACTACCAAACTAATCCTTCCATCATCAGCTGCGTCACACTCTTTATTCGCCCGCAGCAGTTTCTAACGAGGCGTGCAACTTTCACCTGTAATTTGTTTATTTGGCGTGTTGCATTTTTCTGTGCCAAGTGTCCTAAATGCACTGGGCGTACTCGAGAAGTGTCCCAAACAGCAGGGATTTTCTTTAACTGGATAGTGAGTATTATCGACGTTGTTACGTCGATAACTTACCGAAAATCCAAACTAACGATAATTAGTTTTCTCTAAGCAATTTTTATCGAAGTTTGTCGATAGCATTAGCGAAAACTGTCGGTAAGATACCGGGGAATTCAGACCCCGTCGATAAGCTTACTCTCGCCCGAATATTGTTGTGGATACGGATTTGTTTACGTTTGAAAGGCACAAACACGGCACGACGAGAATTTTCAAAATTTCCTCAAGGTAAATGAATTACTATTGATTGTTTGCATGTTTTATGGCTAACTCAAGTACAGCGATAGAGGTCTATTCAATATTATTATAATATGTTGCATATAGACTCTGTTGAATCACGCAAAGCATTATGAATCATTTCATTAGCATACTTCTTTTAAATACAGCATAAAGATCAACGGCACAAACTACCAAAAATACTTACCTACTCATTAGTTTTCTCCATGTTGTCCATCACTTTACAAACTCTATGTCCATCGGTGTACTCGTTATATGACATCTCATTTGTTTGTTTTGCCGACTGTCTCATGATTTAGCTCAGAGTCACCTACATGGCCACCACGAGAACTACAAAGTAGTACTTGGTAGTTCTCATGGCGGCCATGTAGGTGACTCTGGATTCAGCTACAGCATGAAAAATCTCTGCACTGTGATTGGTCCACAAAATTCTAGCCTCACCCGCTGGCGCCTCTCGTTTAATTGTTTGCTATCGACAAGCGGTGGTCACGTTTTGCATCGACGAATTGTCGTCAGGGGGAGTTGCAGAATCGCAATCTCGATAAGAGGATTCGATACAAGAGAGGACTTTCGTTGGTGTCGCGAAGAAAGCGCACTCATCCGATTCCTCTGAGCCTTCGTCCACTAAAATAAATTTTGATCCGTCGTTCACCTGAAGCAATTCTTCTTCGTCTAAAATAACTTCTTCTATAGTCTTAGGCTCCTTTTGGATTCCACGTGCACTGCTTCTCTGCATGTACATTAGTCATAAGCTATCCAACGATTGGAAATTTTGTCATGTCAATTAAATCCTTTCTAACGTAAGCACATTTCTTCAGAGGCTAGAACTTGCCAGCAGGAGCAAAGACTTTGCCGATGGCGGGGAGGGGGTGGAGGGGAAGTCTCTAACAAGTGGTGCGGGCCGTACCTCAGCGGCGCGGCGCCGTGGTGCGGGGTAGCGCCCTAGGGGGTGGATCGCATTACGACGGACGATATCTCGTAAACGCTTAGAGATAGGTCAAAACAAACATAAATTCGGCCCTAAAGTACTCTACTCTCACGTATTTCATAAGGATAGTGCTTTTTCAGCCCATAAAAACTCAATTGAAGGTCCTAAGTACTTAGGGCCCTTGGGGCACGGGTTCCCGTTATTTTAAAGTAACCAAATTTTAGCACGTGAATATAAACCTCATTTGGATCATTTTGAGACTAGGAAAACATAACTTTTCTCAATTCTGAAAAATAAGGGCCGGCCTAATGTACATACTTCTTTTTGTGGTCAGTTGTTGCGTCATTTCTGTTACAAAATTGTAGCTCTTGTTGTGGAGTTCTCCCAGTTCTTCTCTGTAGACCTTTGAAATGGACGTGACACTTCTTCACGGGCTCTCTTATTTGCAACGTTGATGCTCTTCATAACTTCCAATCTTCCTGTGTCCGGTGCTGCACATGAGTGATCAGTAACTTCAAAAAAACTTCGCCATTTTTACTTTTTAACAATCCACGGCACCTACTTGACCTTTCCTTCTGACATCGCCAAACTATTACTAACCCATCTATCTTCTTCCTCAACTCCCTATATATCCGTTATAATGTGCTGCAGGCTTACCCTTGTTAGTAGTTAAGACTTCCATAACTAACCACCTCCAACCAGCTCCAAGTATTCATTTCCTGGTGACGTAACCCCTACCCTAAACTGTCACATAGGCCCTTGTGCGCTTTCTTCGCACATATCCATATTTGCGCTTTATTCGCTGTGCGCTTTTTTCGCATAATCCTTTCGTTAGCAACGCGCTATCGACAATACACTATCGAGTTACAGAAAACCCGGTTAAAGGTTAAGGACTGTGTTGGTAGGAGGCGTGGTGCGCTAGAAGGAAAAGAGCATCATGGCTGCGAATGAGATACGACACGTAGCGCCGCCGCTCGGGAGATAATGTTGACGAAAGGCGTGGGTTGCCATGGGGAGGGGGTGGGGGAGGGGGGCGCTTCCAAGCTAAGGGGCACTTGGGACGAGGGGCATGATGGGAAGGGTAAATGAGGGTGAACGAGAGGCTGAAGGGGTTTTTGGAGGGGTGCATTGTGGGGGGTGCGCGCCTCTCAGAGCGGAAGAAATAGTGATACTCTTTATCCCTTAGCGGCATAAAAAGAGTGGGAAGCACATTGCGATTTCCTCGAAAACATTAAAATATCCCAGGTAATCACCCAGCCCAGCCACCACCCCCCCCCCCCACAAGACTGGAATAGGATACAGAAGGAGGAGACCTTGGTTCTCTGTTTTACGGGGAGAATATAATTACGAAATTTTACCAATTTTTCAGGCCTTTAGTTGAAATTGAAAAAAAAATGACGCGCCTACGTTTGCTGCATGTGAATGAAGAGTCAGAGGTGACTCGTAAATGAATCAGTGACACGCGTAATTGACGCAGGGAGAAAACAGAATGAATGTACTTGGTACGGCAATAGGTTTGAAGGTTGTCTCTGGTGAAGAGTCACAGTGTTAGAAAATACGTGCAGATTTTATGACACTATCCGGTTTCTACACAAGCCTTTTCAACGACGATATTCTATTAAGTCTTAGGGCCGTATTTATAGTCGTTACCTAGCAGTCCCTTTATCCATCCCCTACCCAGCAGGCCCCTTGAATTGTGCGTCCTATAGTCAAAGTTAAGGGAGCTGCTAGGTAGGGGATGGTTGGGTGTTAGATCTGGTAACTAAGGACTAAAAACGGCGGGAAATGGAATTCGCAGCTCAAATGTTTCAGTGGTGACGCTCGTGATCAACATGGATACGGATAAATAAAGAGCCAGACGCAGCATGAAAACTATTGAGATGGCCGCTCGACGTGCAAATAGCTTCAACGGTTTGGAGAAGAAGATTTTGTGTGACCTGGTGTAGAAGCATAAAGATATAGTGTTAAGTAAGAAAATGGACGCAGTTTCCTGCTACAAGAAGAAGAAATTTTAGAAAAAAATATGCTGCGAGTGTATATGAACATCCTTGGAATGAGTCTGGCGTCACATCAGATATTTATCGATTAAGAGCAAATCTTACCGTTGTTTTATTAACACCAAATCTTTGAAATTATTAATTAAAGGCTATGCACGTCCATTATAGTCAGTTTAGTTATATCTGTTGTGTTATTTTTTCGATAAGGTGGCCCCTGTTGGAGCATGCATCTCCTGCCAGAATTAGGAGAGGCTAAGGGGGCTGCTGGGGGTGGAAATTTGACTATAAATAACGTTTTTGACGAAGGGGCCTGCTAGAGGCTGTGGGACTGCAATGGAAACGATTATAAATTCGGCCTTTAGTATCGGCCAATTTCCATATATACATTCAGCCTCATGAAATATGCTAAATTCCTAATGAAAAATAAATGCTAGATTTTTTCAAGGAAGTTAATGTTTTTAACCTTATGTAGTTCAATCTTCAATCATTGCGTTGGCAAAAATGATGTGGTACACAGTCACGAGCACGGGTGTGAAGTTATACACCAAAGACGGCGAAATTCTTCATGAAATAATCATTTGACTTGACCGGGATTCGAACCCGGATATCCCAATTGCCGGTCAGGTGTGTGTTAGCCAGGAACACAACCAAGCCACCATAATTCAAGTCAAGTTTCAGCGGGTGTAATTGGCTAACACACCTGACCGGCAATTGGGAGATCCGGGTTCGAATCCCGGTCATGTAAAATGATTTTTTCATGGCGAATTTCACACGCTTTGGTGTATATAGTTTATTTTGAAAAATATTTTATGTAATTTTGTTTTATACATGCGGAAAATAAAGTACTGGCAACAAATGTACCCTGGGGGTGATAACGATTTTATTGATGCGCCCCTGAATTCACACTCTTTCGTCACTGTCGAGTCTATTCCCTCGGTGATTCGAATATACTTACAAGTTTGCCAATTAACATGATTTGGCTGTTACTCATATATTCAACATCAATCGTCAAATACGTCAGAATAATACATTATAGGTAATTAAATGGGAATGGGAATATCTATGTAAATGGGAATAAATGTTATGGGTTAAATGATAAATGGGTTAAAGGGGAATCTCTATGTAAAATATATTTTAAAAATCTACAATGACTTGGATTACGTTAGCTGATTCTTGGTTTAGCACCCTTTCTCAAATGTGACCTCATTATAATATAATACGATCAGCATTGTAATGGAGAACGTCTCACGCGTCTCTTGGTGACAATATTAAGCGTTCAACATGTTGAGTAATAAAATCCTCCATCTTCCTACATTTTTTAAAATTACAACAACCGACCGCGATTTCGGCACTATGTACCAATTCCAAGGTCCAAAAATCCGTTCTGCTATAACCCGTGAAATGGTATATATATATACTTGCGAAAACAGGGTCGGTTGTTAGAAATTAAAAAAATTGTGGAAATTAACCGATCATTATATTCACATCCCTTTTCTCAGTAGCTAGTGGGTGGTTGAGTATGGTAGAGGCGTGAATTCAGAGAAGGCCAAAATTATCAGACATGGCACATCTAACAGCATGGCAACGAGAGCAGTTTTGAGCTGGAGATCACATGAAATGTTATGCTCCTTATGTCATTATCCCATTGAGAGGAACAATCTGTGGTACTTGCTTATAATCCGTGGACTCACTGAATTCGAGACCCAGGAGCACCACACTGGTCTCCTTCCCCCTGCGCTAGGACTTAACGTCGGCGGTCTTGTTCATCGCTAGATGTGAATATTCAAGTAGTCCTGGATTTCACGAAATCGCTCAGGGATGTTGAAGGTAGGCAGCGGAGCAGGATGAGGTAAGAAGGATAAGGGCGGATGGGCCCTTCGCGATCCTCTTGTCTCAATTGCCCTTCGGAATTCGTCGAATTCAATTCCCTCTCCATCGCCTCTTTGATTCCAACCAATCGAAATGGATGCAATCGCAGCGCTTCTCTCCCCCTACTATGTGTAGTAGGGCTGCGAGCTTCCTCTCCGACGAGGTCCTGGCCTAGACCGAGAGGCCATAAGACTTCCAAACGACTCTTAGCGATTCACAGACGATCGAGTTCAACTCAGTCCACCTAGAAAGACAATCGGCTCTAGTTCCGGACACCTGGAAGCGCTAGGTGACCGAAACTTGAACTTTAAAAGTCTTTTTCAGAACTACCGTCAGAAAAGGGGGAAAAAATACTCTTTCATGGATTAAAAAAAAAACCCTCGCATTCAAATTGGAGGCTTCATTTACACCTATAAAATACCCTACAATCCACCTCAAGGGTGTGTGGCAGGGGAGAGCAGCAGCCAAAATGCTATGCACAATACCCTATTAAAGTTAGTGTAACTATAACTCGGACTTCGACACCATAATGCATCAGCACAAATCACTAGTGCTTGTCAGGATGCCTCATAAGTGTGCACCACACCTTAGGTATGCTACCAATTGAATGTAAGAAGGACCGTTAGTATTTATGTACTTTGCAACTACATAAATGGACAGAGATTCAAGAGCTATGCTGAAAATATGCATGGCGTGCTGTTACTGCTTGGTAGTATTATAGGATATAAGTATTTGGGAGTAAACGAACTAACTAGCTACACTACCTATTGACAAACCTAGTTAAAAATATCATTGGCAGCTGTTATGGTCCCTTATAGTTCGTGGGAAAAATGACATTTTAAATCTGTCCGTTCTGCAGTCTAGTTCCCTCATTTTACTCTCATGATCTGATCTACCGTAGTATGTCGGATTTCGTAAAATATTATCAACGTCGTCAGAAAATAGACCGGTTTGGAACTTACATAATAGATTGAGTCTAAATTTTAATCGACGGTATGAAAGCGATTCCCATCCCAGTCGCTGCAAAACTGTGTGGCTTCAACGTGTTGAATCTTCTGATGCTTTTGCAATCCAACTTGAATACAGCGCAAATGAAATATCCAATTAGCAGAAATATTTCTGCTTTCCTATCTGCAGATATTCATTTCCTGAGTTTCTTTAGTTCACACGGGAATAACTCTCAAAAAAGCTGGCTTGAATTGGTGCATTCCAGACGATCACCTCATCCTCATTGTCCTGAATATCGGTTATTGCTGTTACATCCATGGAAACGCAATATTTTTCCACCCTCTCTTTATATTTTTCTCTTCATCTACATCTACATACTACCCCACAAGCCGCCTCAATAGGCGTGAGGCTGGGGGTGTTAGGACACCAGCCGTTCACATATAAAAAGTAAACGCTCTAATGAAATTACGCCTAGCATTTATTAAAGCCCCTTATTGTTCGGGGGAAAAACGAATTCCCATACCTATCCGTTCGGCAAAATATCTCTCTTAATTTAACGTTTCTGTCGGACCTGGAAATATAGTGGGGTTCTAATATGATGTTCTCCGTGTCGCTCTGAAAGATATCTATTCTCAATTGCTCAAGTAATCTAAGCCTAGCGCGCAGCCTCCGAGTCTCTAGCGGCTCCCAGCCTAATTCGTTTAACATCTGTGTAACAACGCTGTCTGTACGTCCGTAGCAGTTTTTGACGAATCGCGCAGCTTTACTTTGTATTTTATTAAGTTCCCGGATTAAGTCTTTCTGCACCGGATCCCATATTCTCGCTGCATATTCAAGGTGTGGCCGGACGAGTGCGAAATAGCACCTCTCTTTTACTTTTTCATCCGAAAATCTTCCCACAATACGCTTGACGAATCCTAGCTTCTTCAGAGCTCTGCAACAACTATTTCTTACATGTGTTCCCCACGATAGGCTCGAAGTTATCGTAACTCCTAGATACTTCACTTCATCTGTCGCCTTTATGTTAACACCATCCACAGCATATACATGGGGATAGTTGGATGACCTCCGCAAGAAATGTACCGCCGTGCATTTGCTCAGATTAAGTTCGAGTCCCCACTCTTGGCTCCACACATGAACGTGATAGGTAGAGAGCGTAAAAGCCTGACAACTATTGATAGTATTGAAAGAATTGATAATGTCAATAAGATTCGCCGGTTGCCTAGCGTTAATTTGTCAAGTATCAGGGAGATTGAAATTATTGCTGAACCATGTGAAAAGTGATCACCATTTCAAATAGATATTATAAGATGAGGGAGCTTGGGACCGAAAAAATTAGATTGCATTGATGTGGACCAAAACCACATCGGTAATCAATATCTTCGAAATGAAGCAAACGAATCATAAGTAGAAAAAATAAAGAGTTGAGTCTACCATTTACTATAAAACAAACAGCCATAAAATCATGAGATTCGACTTCTGGAACTTGAGATTCCCCAGATCGTCTAAAAAAATTTCATTATTTTTCCAAACTAACATACCTACAGCTACTATAAATAAAACACCATTAAGACTGATACAGAAGTAAGATAACATTTAAAAGTTGATCATGTGTTGATAATGCTAAAAAAATCACATTAATTAAATGAAACGTATCCTATTACGTAGAATAAAGCTCCAAATGTATTTTGTGGCAATGGATCTTGTTTTAAATTCTGAAATCAATATGTAGACAGTATATTTAATTCATTTGCTCTATCTGAATCCAACTGTACTTTCAATAATAGCCTCCACAATGGTTGAATTAGCAAATCCTCACTCCTATTGGAAACTGTTTGGCTTAAATGTACCGTATTTCTCCGAATGTAAGCCGCACTCGAATATAAGCCGCACCCCATTTTAAGGGTCTCAAACAGGGAAAATAGTTAATATGCGAATTTAAGCCGCACCCTTTTTAGTACATCCCGTACTACCTACAGTATTAGGAATTAGAATTTTATATCTGTTTTTACATTACCTATGTAACTGTGAAACAATGTTACATATATTATCCTTTAATATACGAATAAATTGTGCACCAATTTGACCTTTTTTCAGCCTTATTTCTTACTTTCCCCGTGGCTTAAGCGAGCTTAGCTGGCGTCCATGTGAATCCAAATGGCTGGTTTTCTCAAATCGGTCATTATTACGATTTTTAAAATGAAAGTTCTCGAATTGAAGCCGCACCTCGAATATAAGCCGCACCCCGATTTGAGGCTCCGAAATCGGGAAAAAAAGTGCGGCTTATATTCGGGGAAATACGGTAAATAAAATCCAGTCTAAGGAGCGTGTGGCAGGGGGTGTGAGCTAGCAGTGAAAAAGGGAGGAATAGACAAAATAAATTGGAGAAGTAAAAGAATGAAAGTGGAATTGAGTCAATAGAGCGTCTTTATAGTCATGCTCAATGTTTTTGTAGTCACTGGTGGTGAATTGAGAGAAAGAAGTTTTGTACCTTTATCAGTCGGGCAGTGTATCTCTCTTACTTTGTCGCCTCTATCAGTTCCAGGGATATAGTGCGGCGTTGCAATGATATTGCTGGTCCTTCCCTCCTCCCCCTCCCCCGCCCCTTCCTCCAATCCTACTCCTCCCCTCTTGCTGAGCCATGCTCATCAATAGCGACGTTTCCGCCGAGTCCACAGGTTGTGGCCATCGAGGGAGGGAGGGTGGGCGATATATCACGGTTCCTTCTTCCTCGTTGTAGTCGTTATAGTTTTCCAAAACTCAAAACTGCTCTAGAAGGCCAATGCTAACAGTTAATACTATCCCAGGACGCAATCATACCTTGCTGAAACTAGTGATTTTGAGGAGGTTCGTTGGTTTTACTCAACTTAAGAGCATTCGATTAAACTTGCTGGAAACATTGATTTGGTAGTCTTAAAGCTACTTGATTTTTTTTCAGAATTATTTGCAGCAGGTTTATTAAGATATTTGAACGAGAAGTGAGCATGAAAATACACGGGTTGCTATGGAAACGCAAGGCTTGATTCATCTGAGAGAACATTTTATAATTATTCAATGCATAATAATTTATATCATCGATAGGAAAATGTATGTGTAACAGATTTTTACTCCGAGCGCTTGAATAAATCCCTCGCGCGCGTTGCAGATCGTGTGAAATTGGCACCATTTGAGTATAAGGTACTTGAACGTGGGATGCATAACTTGCAGGATGTAGAAGAAAAGGTATAAGAACGTGTAGTTTCATGCCCAATTCTTGATCAAATATAACCTGCGGTAAATAATTCTGACAATTTGCAGGTAGCTTTAGAACAATATTATTAACACTTTCAGGAAGTTCGCTATATCCATGTTGAAAGAACACACAAATGGTAATTTCCACACTTTTTTAATATAAAACAACACTTAACAACCGACCAAGGTCTTGAGAATGACACAACCACATTGTGTCATTCTCAAGACCTTGAGAATGACACAATGTGTTGAAACCATGGTCGGTTGTTAAGTGTTGTTTTATATTAAAAAAGTGTGGAAATTACCATTTGTGTGTTCTTTCAACATGGATATAGCGAACTTCCACAAAATCAAGCCTGAAACGATTTTAAAAGTTTCATTGAATTCTCTTTAAGTTGAGTGAAACCAATGGACCTCCTTAAGCATCACACACATTTTGAAGAATGACCGTCACGTTTTCGTTCCCATGAGCTCAATCGAAAAGTTACGATAAAGACAGACGGATAATCCGTCATCGCACCCTAAAGAGTGTGTTCTTCCACGTGTCACCACGAAACTCACTCCATCTGAATTTTTTAATGTAATCCCAGCATAGAGTTTGGCCTCCGAGCCTCTATCGACGCTAGCGATCGTAGTTTCAGATCCGTTTTCTCAGAAGATATAAGAGACTTTGTCGTCCACTGATGACCTCAAGTCTCCGTCTTATTGATGCACTGGCGCATGCTTGACCGGTATATTTATTCCGTGAGTGTGTTCTTTGAAGTGGGAACCACCCAGGTTGCATGGAGGGAGGAGAGTGGCTGGAGGCTTCGATGACCCCTGCCTTAATGACTTCAGACAACTAACTTCCAAGTTGAAGAGGAGGAGGGTAGGACGGATGGAGTACTGGAGGCTCACCGGCGAAAGTCCTTGCGGGAGGACCCCCCCCCAAGGGACCACATCCTGCCCGTGGCACGTCAAGAAGTGCCCTCAAGAGAGGTCATGGAGGAGGGGTCTGTCCCCGCTTAAAAGGGCATCCATTACCAACTGAGCCCACCAAGTCATCTCTCGCCATCTCTTGTCCTCCTTGAGGGGTTTTCGAGGGGACGAAAAGATGAAGCGTAAGACAAGTTGCCCCACTCGACGCCGCCTCGGGAAGGTTTAACTTTCTTCATCCCTCAAAACTGCCTCAAACGAACGTCAAACTCTTCTCAAAAAGCTTTCCCCTCACCTTACCCCAAGTGAAGTATCTAGGAGTTACGATGACCTCGAACCTATCGTGGGGGACACATATAAGAAATATTTATGGCAGAGCTCTGAAGAAGCTAGGATTCGACAAGCGTATTGTGGGAAGATTTTCGGATGAAAAAGTAAAAGAGAGGTGCTATTTCGCACTCGTCCGGCCACACCTTGAATATGCAGCGAGCATATGGGATCCGGCGCAGAAAGACTTAGTCCGGGAACTTGATAAAATACAAAGGAAAGCTGCGCGATTCGTCAAAAACTGCTTCGGGCGTACAGACAGCGTTACACAGATATAAAACGAATAAGGCTGGGAGCCGCTAGAGACTCGGAGGCTGCGCGCTAGGCTTAGCTTACTTGAGCAATTGAGAATAGATATCTTTAAGAGCGACACGGAGAACATCATATTAGAGCCCCACTATATTTCCAGGTCCGACAGAAACGATAAATTAAGAGAGATATTTTGCGGATAGGTATGGGAATTCGTTTTTCCCCCGAACAGTAAGGGACTTTAATAAATGCTAGGTGTATTTTCATTAGAGCGTTTCCTTTTTATATGTAAACGGCTGGTATCCTAACACCCCCCGCTACACGCCAATTGAGGTGGCTTGCGGGGTAGTATGTAGATGTAGATGTACCCTTCGTCCTTTTCCCACTCCCCCCTCCTTCTCCTTTTCTCAGCGAAAGACACGCGATAAGAGTACGGCTAAAGAAATTAATTCCCATCCACACCGAAATTATTTTACCATTCACTAAAATAATGGAAAAAAATTGACATTGACATCAAAACGTTTAAGTATCCGCGCAGTATTCTGGGTGAGAATAGAATAGAATAACTTTTATTAGAACCTGGGATCCCATGTCCCCTAGATTCAGGTGGAAACATAACACATATATGAATTAAATTGCAAAAATACAAATAAATACAAAAATCCGAGGATAAAGGCCTCGAAGGGCATTTAAACAAATGTAGAATGCAAAAATAAACAAAAAAACACATCAAACGACAATATTTCAGTTGAAAACAGGTGTAGAAGTTAACAACTAAATTTAGTGAAACGTTTATTTCAAATCGAATTATCAAAAGTAAAATATATGTTTCACAAAATAAGACTCGACTCAATGACAGATCATTATTTAAATTATACAAATCAGTTTATTAACATAAAAATGTAACAGATATTATGAGAAAGACGGAGTGGTATTGCGAAGGTAGTGGAATAATTTTGTCTGGAATAAGTTCACCGATGATGTTTGACGAATACCATGGAGTTGTTGAGTAGAGTTGATCTATGGGTTGGGATATAAAATGCACCAAGGGGGGGGTGCGCAGGTTTCTGTTTCGAACCTCGGAAGTGTATGTAAAGAGCTCGGTTAAATAGGCAGGTTGTTTAAACTTGAGTATTTTGAAAATGAGGGAACCTAAAAAGTATTTCCTGCGGTTCCGTGTTGTAAGGAAATTAGCTAGTTGGTAAGCGCGGGATATACGGTCGAATTTTGGAATCAGATAAATGAATCAAGAATAGGTGTAGCAGTACGGAAATTAGGTGCAAAATTGCAGTGGCTGAGGAAACATTCACGATAAGAAGGTCTACAAAGCAATGAACTGTGAGGGCCGTGAAAGATTGATCTTCGGGAAATGAAGACGCAAGTTTATAAAAGAATATTAGGAAAATACGACGAGAAGGTTAAAGAGCGAAGTTATTTTTCACACGTGAGACCTCACTTGGAGTATGCCGTTAGCATATGGGGCCCTTACGAAGTAGGACTAATCTCTGAAGTAGATCGAATACAACGGAGAGCAGCAAGATTTGTGAAAAGTTGTTACGATAAACGTATCACTGTCACCGAATTGAAGAAGGAATTAGGATGGGAATCTCTAACTGATCGAAGGGAGAAATATAAGTTAAATCTTTTGCGAAGTTCGGAGCAGACAGTTTTTTGCCGGAGGTTCAACACATACTGCTAGAGCAAACGTACTACGGTAGAAGTGATCACAGGAATAAAATAAAGGAAATTGACTGCCGAATCGATAGATTCAAAATGTCATTTTTCCCACGTATAATAAGGGATCATAATAGTTGCGATATATCAATCATATGAAACTCCCACCCTCAATAGGTAGAGTACAATTTTCACTTGTGCTTAATAACACAACATCATTACAAACACTTCACACCGCGTGATATGTCTGGCATTATTTTATTTTGTTCTCTGCATGAAGTAGCATCTCGTAGCATTCATAAATTAACAGTATCAGTAATATTAATCTCTAGATGTTTGTGTATAGCATTGTTCTGCATGTTTGCATGTTCATTTACGTATCACTCTCCCAGTTTCCGGTTGGACTGCGCACTGTTCTCCTGACTGCTTTTTGGTATCCGCGCCTAGCGCCAGGGGGAGCGTGCGAGGTTCTGACTTGTGCTGGGACGAATGCTGCATACCTGGTGTGGAATCACCCCGTGCCACACACTTTGGTGGTGGCCTGCACGGTAATTCGTAGATGTAGATGTAGAAGTAGGCTGGAGGCATTTGACATGTAGGTGAGGAGATGAATGAAGACAGCTAGCTGGGTAGTGAGATAGACAGAGTAAGACAAATAAGAAATTGTAACTAATACATGAAGTAACAAATACATCCGGATAGGAAGCCGGAAATGGAGATTCAGAGAAGGTTGAAAAAGTGAATGTAGGATGAATACAGAGATGCAGAGGAAGGAAGAAAACAGGGATTGTAGACGAGTGTGAGAAGAAAATACAAGGCTCTGAGGAGTGGCATTAAGAAAAATTATAGATTTACTATAGAGGCATATATCATCCCTCCCTCTAACGACACAACATCGTCATCACCATTGGTGCCACTGTCCGTAGACAGGTTTCAACGGTAGCGTTGTCTCCACAGCATTCTGTCCTTGGCCTCTCTCTCTTCATCTCTGCATAACTCCTTCCTTCTTTTATATCCCTCGAAGTATTCCGTACCTCCTCCTTCCTCTCTTCCCTTCTATTATTAATTTCTGTAGGCTGTTATTCCTTAAAATATGTCCAATCCATTTTGCCTTTCTCTTTTCAATTTCTCCCAGTATACTTCTTTCTTCTCCAATCCTCCTTAGCACTTCTTCATTCGTGATCTTATCTTTCCATCCAATCTTCTCCATTCGTCGCCATAACCACATTTCAAAGCTTTCCAAGTACTTTTCTTCTCTCTTCTTCAACGTCCACGTTTCGCATCCATACAACACAATGCTCCATATATAAAGCATTTTTCAAATCTTTTCCTAATATCCATCTTGATGTTCCTTGCTGTCACCAGTTCCTTAATCCTGGTAAATGCTACTTTTCCTTGCCCAATTCTGCTTTTAATTTCTTTAGTACAGTTGCCATTCTGTGTAACCATACTTCCCAGGTACTTGAAAGGGCTTACTTGTTTTAATTTTTCCTTCTCCAGCCATATATTTAAGGGCCCTTCTGTATTCGCATATATATTAGCCTGAAATGGAGTGAATGACAAGAAACGCAAGTGGGAAGTAAGGAAGTTAGTCTACGCTTTCAATACGGCCAATATACAATCCGAAGTTATTTCCCGGGACGACTATCAGTTATTTGAACATTTTATTAGCATCCATGGCACGAAAGCCTGGATGGGCATCAAATAATATCGTAATTACGCAACATTAATGAATGATGCAATATCATATCATGCACTGCAAGGCAGAGCTAAGTATTTTATAGTGCGGTTGGTAGAGTAACGGAGAATTACTCGTCTGATAAATTCTTTAATCACCTATACATACAAAGCGTGTTTTCATAGTGAAATTGTGGAACTGTGCATACATTTTAATTTTTCCGTACATAGTATTTAAATTAAATATTTTAAACCTCTGTAAATGCTGTCTTTTTTGTGCGATATATGTCCGTACACACGAAACCTAAATTGCGCCAGTCCATCACTTCATTTACGGTTAATAAATGTACATCCGGCAGATAAGGGTAAAAACGCACGGTGGCTTGGGGGTTGTCGGGGAAGAAGAGGTAAAAAGGAACAATTTTAAGGGTGGGTTTACCATTGATAGCCACTTCCGAAAGTTTCTTCTCCAAGAGCTTTTGGGGGATTTTACTCGAAGGAAAAAATTCTCACATGTCAGTGCAGCCATATTGGTTGCTGTTTGCACTGGCAACAATCCACTTCTGCAAGCGACTTGCCGACTTGTTAAAGATCTGCAAGTGGACTTGCTGAGCCGTATAAAACTCCACGGTACGTTGAAAGTAGCTTGCTGCATGTAGCTAGCGCCATAAACATGCCAGTGTAAACCCATCTTAAGGAATGGAAAATTGAAGCCTGTAGGGGTTTTCTGTAACTCGATGACGTATTGTCAATAGCGCGTAAATATAATGAGTCGTACCGATAGTGAGTCTTATCGACGTAGCAACGTAAATAAGACTCACTACCGAGTTACAGAAAACTCCTACAGGGCGGTAAACTATTTGAAATGGAGGAAATAGTGTTCGATGAGGAAGCTAGTATCTTCATACTTCTGCCACTTTGCATAAATGATAATTTTTACAGTGTGGTCGTGTTGGCTCAGAGACGAGGTTCTGTTGCTAAAATAAATGCGAGTAGCATAAGCATCTATGAAGGTGAGAACGCCGGTGTTGGTGGTGGGGGTGTATGTACTCGTCTGGAATGATTTTGCTCGAGCCCACGGTCTTTCCACCAATTAGGGAATGTGCGTAATAATTGTGAAATCGGAGATTCCGCCCTCAAGCCAATAATAATTGGGATATCTGTAATCATTTCCATGGACACAAGGACGACCCCACAGCGGCTAAGGGTGTTAAACTTACGTTGGTAAATGCTCTCTTAAGGTCACTAAGTATTTTTCCTATGGCGATGTAAGTTTTCATGCCACAAGAGCCATACTGCACCAATTGCTTAGCCTTTGGCTTCGTTTTACACTGCGAAACATTTGTGTCAAACCTTACTTTTTGAATGATTCAAATGGTATTTATTCTTTACCTCTTTGTTTAATATGTTGTGCAAATTTCATGAGTATAGGTCAAATAATTTTTTTATTTTTAAACTTTTGCCGACGTTTCGGATGTTTATTCATCCATCTTCAAGGGCTCTAAACAATGATGTATGATGATAAATGATTGACAGTTCTGTTTTGGTTTCATATTTGTAAATTTACAGACATTAAATATAAAAATACATAGACATTCAAGATTGTTACCTTTAAAGTTTGGTGCTGTTTTTATTTATTTACAATTTTAATTTGGTTGCTTGGATCCATTTCTTTGTTGAAAAGTTATGCGTCATTCATTAAATTATGATAAATTTTGCTTAGTTAAGTAATGTCTGTTCACTCCTTACTTTTTGAGCCATTTACCTTTGCCATGATTTTTCCAATATTTCAAAGAATTGTTTGTAGTCCTTCAAAAATCTTAAAGACAGATCATTAACCTCTCGCAAAAAATAATCCCATCCCAAACCAAAGTAACCCAGCGAAATGAGCATTTTTTAAATGAACATTTTCATTCACCATCATTTGTCCTAACATAAAACTGCTAGGTTCTTCTTCCGCCGGGCTATAGTCCGCTTTTGAATGGATAATGGACATTTCCAGAGCACCTTGCTCTATTCTCATGACCATCTCATTCACAAACCAACTTCGAATATCCCCAGTGCCAATCTACTAATCTCCTAATCTCACCACTGGCACTCTGGGGTAGTCAAGAGCAACCTTCCCGTCTCTAACGGCTCCTAATTCACGTCATTCCAACTGCAGCACAACCCTTTTTCTGTTCGTTGCGAGGTTTAAACCAAAAGCTCGTTTGCAATTCGAACGGAAGTTTGTTGTTAGCAATTTTCGACAAAATGCGCGGATTTTCTTAGAATTTCGTTTGGGTTGCGAATGTAGTATTTCTGCAATGGATCCCAAGAAAATAAGTCGTAAGCGAAGATAAGATCGTAATGGTAAGAGATCATCAACGTGGAGAGGATAGGAAATTCGATTTCTTCGCCTGCGTGACTGAAAAAAACCGATGTATCCCGAGCTAAATAATAATAATAATAAAATATCATGGGCTCGCTGATAAACAACATCAAGTGCATTCCGTCTTGCGTGGCACAGGCGGAATCACTAGTTGCACGCATGCAGAAGGCCGTCATCCTGGGGTCACTCCGTCTACTGCGGACGCATGACCCGACCGAAGCGTAGCCACCTATCCGATGGGCGTCGGACGTGGCTACGATCACTGCACAACCCCTCTCGAGTCTCCGGCCATTAGGACGGCAATGAAACCTGATGCTTGCCGGGGACTCGGAGGGGATGTTACAACTGTAACGTAAAATAATAATAAAATAATACTCTTAAAGAAAAATATCCCACCATACTACAAGTATCAGCCACCTGCTGTAATTGAAGCAAAAACCAATGTTTTGTACTGGGACAGACCGATACTCACTGACAAAACCATAGATTACAATAGACCGGGTATCATATTAATCAATAAATTAGAAAAAAAGGCTAATATAATCGATTTAGCAGTACCACTAAGCCAAAACGTAAGGTCCACCGAGAGAGAGAAAATCTCAAAATACAGAAGTTTAGCCGACGAAATAAAAAATATCTGGAAATTAAATGATGTCAGCATTCTCCCGATAGTAATCTCTGCGGAGGGAGTGATGTCCCATATGTTTAAAAAAAAACAAACTGAGAAGCTGGGAATAAAAAAACTAATAACTAACCTCGGGCAAAAAGCTGTGCTACTCCAAACTTGCCAAATCGTGAGGAGATTCCTAAGCCAAGAAAATTCGGACACAGTAGGATAGGGTGAATTCTCTTCCTGAACTTCCGAGCCTAATCCTAATCCACCTTTAGGATAGGTGAAATTTTTCCAGTTGGTGTTATACTAGCTGAGAAAGTGTGATAATTCGAAAATAATAATAACTTTATTCCACCTTAAATAATACACAAGTACAGTTAATACACATTTATACAATTTTAGGGGGAATATAGGTACCCCAGAGGATAAAATGTGTTGTGGTTTACCATCATCAATATTCGAAGGCAGCGGCTGGTGCTAATACATATTCACTTGCCTACCTTGTTACCTAGTAGTTGAGCAATTTTAATTTTAAATTATCCTCATAGTGCGTTCAGTTGACAAGTAAAAATATAACAGTAGTAACATGTAACAAAGACAAAAGAAAGTACAGATTCAAAATCAGGAAGATCACACAACAACTTTTAATAATTTTTCCACTTCATCACTCTCCTTGGATAGAAGCCATTGTTTTAATTTGTGCAGAAATATTGCCGTGGAGTTTTGTTTCCACAGTTCAATAGGGAGGGTTCAGTACGACTTTGGCGCAAGGTATGCGTATGTGTTGGTTCAAAGGCTTCGTTACTGGGCTTAGGTATTTCAATTCCTAAGCTCAACAAAGAAATATCTCGTTTTGATCTTAACTTACTTGAGTATTCAATCGGCTTTTTTCTGTTTCCACCACGAAATGAAATAAAAATACCACCACCACCAAAATAAATAAATGCTGTTGAATATTCATTCGGCGCGGAGTTTATGAGCTCCGGGGGCGGTTCGGAATGCACTATCGGAGTTACAGGACAAGCTTCGTCCTGCCTCACCCACTGAGAGGTTTTTTAGAAAATGAATAGCGTTGCCAGGGACAATGCAGCTTTGCATCAAAACGATACCGGCGTTTATCGTTAATTATTTGAAATGCGATGATTGGGAGGGAGCTTCACTGGATGGCGCCACTGTTGTTCGCCTGAGAACACACGCACACAGACACGTGGAGCAGCGTGGCCTAGTTTGCGGTTTTCTCCGCGGGGAGGCGCGGGCGGCGGTCGCGTTTGCAGAAACAGAAGCGTTTGACGACGGTTTCCACTCCTTTTATGCGCCGTGTGTGCGTATGTGTGCGCGCGGAGTGACATCTGTTTATGCTTCGCCTCACTACTACAATGGGAGCAATGCCGACAGACATTTCTCTTGCAGTCACGGCATATAATGCACGGAAACTGAATGAGGAACAAGGAACTTTTACCTTCCGGAGACGAAATTATATTCGTCTTTTTTTACATTCACGGGTGGGGAAACTCATCTGAGAATCAGCTGAGAGAGACATATGCCTCAGCAGAAGCTTTTCACGGAAAAGAGCAGAGCCTTACATGTACTGAAAGTTTTTTTACGTTCATAGGGACGTCCAGGTTTTCCCCGTTAATCTAATATGGCTGCGTACATTTACGTTAATTTTATCATAGTTTGTAATAGCTTTGGGATTACCTTGTCGTCCATTTGTTATTGTATATATAAGAGTCTTATAGAGCTCACTAGGAAATAAGCAGCTAGCTGTTAGGAGAATGATGAAATAAATCTTTGGATAAATGACAACTGACGATGATGATTGTGTCTTATAATCGTGAATACATTATATTCTACTGTGAAATACCTCTCCGTTAATTGAATGCTCTAAGAGTTCTTACATGTGCATTTTATATCAAGAAAACAATTGAATATCCTGCTTATTCTAATGTCTTATGAACTCAATGAGTAATTTCAACTCCTTCTCTTGTACAACCATTTCCAAGAGTTTCATCCAACAATAATCTCGGAGAACTTTTCGACTGGAAATTCATTTTTACCCCTCATGTTGAATATGTTATTTCCAAAGCCTCTCGTCCGTCTCCTTAGACAGACAGACTGAAATCGAGATTCCCCGTACGCAGAGAATGAAACTTCTTCGCCTTCATTCTCATACACTGATGCATTAGTGATACGTGAATTTTCGCTTTCATTTGTTTCATTTACTAGAATATGGACGTATAATTTTTGGTATGTTTTAGCTGTAGGAAAGCATTCTCTTCGATAATCAGCAGGTTTTCGCAGTTATTCCACATGCCTCTTCTTGCATAGGTGTATTTTGTATTGCTTTTTTTTAAACATAGATGTAATCTGAATAATTCCTACGTTTTTTCGTAGATTTTATCAGTTCATTCCTATTTTGGTGAGTTTCATTTGGATTTCTGCGATTAAACTAAACTGTTTTAGCAAAAGTTTCGCCGTGATATTCCGCCGGCTTCGTCAGGCATTCTAAATCAACAATGAAAAATAAATAAACAAACTTGAGCGGTTATTATGTACAGAATGATTAATTAATACTTTAGTTTTTCAAAAGTGTTTTCCACGTACAAGGAAGTTTGTAGCCATCTTCTCATATAGAAAAAAGGCCTTAACAACCTAAACAGAGAAGATGGCTAAAAAACTTCCTTATACGCGGAAAAGACTTTTGAAAAACTTAAGTATTAATTAATCATGCTGTACATAATAACCGCTTAAGTTTGTTTATTTATTTTTCATCGTTGATTTAGAATGCCTGACGAAGCCGGCGGAATAGCACGGCGAAACTTTTTCTAAAACAGTTTAGTTTAATCACAGAAAACCAAAATAAACTGACCAAAATTCCTACGTTTTTTCCACAAATTTATAAATAGTTTTAGTCAAATGTGTGATATTTTCCATATGTATAGTTAGGTAATATCAAACATAGTTAAATAAGACTCTACGCTACATTCCACACTCTTATTTTTATATTTCTGCCATATTGTGAATTTAAAAATATACCACTATGTAGGTAACTAAATGTTTTGTTCACTCATATAAAAAAATAGTTAAAAAAATTAGAAATTCGAATTGACAAGTACTCAGATGACAGAAGGAGATTTTAAGCCTTAATTGTGCCTCATAGATTTATCATTGTAATTATTTCACTTCAGTACTTTACCCCAATCAGGTCTTAAGCGAGACCCGCGAATCTCAATACTAAAAAAGAGGCTGTTCAATTTACTTCTATTTTCATACCGAATTTGTGTCCCGTGTTTCCGAAATATCAACCATAATGGAACTAAAGCTAGTCTTATGCCTGTTGCTCACGGTAAAAGTTTCCATAAAAGAGTTTTATAAAAATTTTCATCGAAAGTTTTATGAAACTTACGTAAAACGTACTTGCTTGCTCACAGTAAAACTGTTCATAAAACCGCAATGTTATGCCATCTATGAGACGCTTTGCGAACACGTGAAGTGATAAATGCACTCTCTTTTGGATGACTGTTAAGTTAATAACTATATGTATTGTTTATTTACTTACTTTCTGATCACACTCAACGGTGCTATGGCTCTAACGCATTCTTCTAACAACAAGAAGGATACTGCCTCAACGTTCCATGAACTTCCAGCCATGTTTGTTTACGTTTTCCTTGTTTGGCTTCCCATGGATACGAGATTATTATCAACGCGATGAGCGGAACGTCTCATTGGTTGTTGCATAAAACGGTTTTATGGAAATAGAAACTCTCCTATTCGGTAAAACGTTTTATAAAACAAGGTTTTATAAAACTGTTTTATCGTTAGCAAGCTCATTTTTATAAAACTAGTCGATTTTGTTGAACGTTTTACCGAAAGTTTTACCGTGAGCAGCAGCTATGAGGTAGGTATTGCTCCAATGAAAAGGCGGCGCCACATGAAATCAGACCCATAAATACTTTCCCAGTCAGGATGAGCGTGAGTCCCATTTCTGGCACTCTTCGCCTGTACTCCTCGACCTGATCATAAATGAAGGCCACTCACCTTTGACCTCTTCAGCTTCCTGCCGTCCTTGGACCAAGAGAACACCGGCTTCGGCCTCGAACCCAGAGCCTCGCAGACGACCTCGTAGTCTTGGTCAGCTTGCAGTACCCTCGGCTTGCTCACAAGGCGAACAGACAGCGGCTTCACTGTACGTCACCAACAACAACGACAAAAAAGAGGACAAAGAGCGATAATGAGCGATTGATTCTCAGGGCTCTCTTTTGATTTTATCACAAATGTTTTAATGCCAAACATGAAAAACTCCACCTTATACTTAAGCGCAAGCTGCAGGTTACACAATGCGGAATCGTCGTACCCTCTGAATGGTCATAGTTGCGCGCATTTACTTTTTTTAAGGAAACTGCGTAGCAATGGCAGTGGTGTTATGATGTTGGTAAAGAGAGCTAAAGGAACACCAGCAACAAACGTTTACAACTTGTATAATAAGTGGGGGGCAACGGCCTGCCGCGATAGAAAAATCGGTTCCCGATCATTCACCGAACTTAAGGAGGTTCCAAGGCGACTGTGCGAGTCAAAGAAAATACTAAATTCCGCATTTTTGACATTTTGTACAAAGAATCCTGCTTTCACTGATAAAATGCGTTACCAATAGAAAAACAAAAGTAAAGTAGAAAAAATACAGATTATTCCATGAATGTATTTTAAATGAGCACTTATTTCCAGCCATATGAGCCAACTGCAGCGACATTTCCTACGAATTACCGCATTTTGACTTCAATTACGGAATTAATTATTCAATAACTAGAAAAATAAGGTGGTGAGATGCCTGTATTTTATTTTATTCAATTTCTCTGGATTATTTCCTTCTTAGAGACAGTTTTCCGCGAAAATGGAATTTATATTTTATGGAAAAATACTATTTTCCCCGTGTTTCCCTCATTCCCCCATTGAACACCATGTAATTTCAAGTTCAATTATAGAATAAAATAGCGTGGAAAGGTATTATTTTGTTGCTCATATAAGATAGAGGACAACTTTTCCTACAAGTTGACAGAATATGAATGAAATGACATTTTAGTGATTATACGGTGGAACCACCTTAAGCATCGTTGGGCTCGGCTCGAATTTGTAAGGGGTGATCCTCCTATTCGTCCTAGTCCTACTGTCACTGTCTGCAAGCGGCAGACAGTATGTGCAAAAAATGACCTATGACGTCGAAGCGAGTGACATTATGATGTACTGGGGGCGACGTACTGGAGGCGGTGATAGATCACCTAAAATATCATTCACCATGTATAGCAGGGTGTATTAAACACGTTAAAGAACTACCACAACTTTATTCAAGTGGGATACAGCGAAAGTTAGCAAGAGTTTGAGCATCGGCAAACGGCAGCAAAACCTGCATTTTTATTATAATATTAATTAAACATAATGAATTCACAAGTCTATTTCCACACTGTTTTAATCAACCGACCATGGTTTCGGCACGTAGTGCCATTTTCAAGGTGGGCCGACTACGTGCCGAAACCATTGTCGGTTGATTAAAACAGTGTGGAAATAGACTTGTGAATTCATTATGTTTAATTAATATTATAATAAAAATGCAGGTTAAATGACATTTTATTGAAAGTCTGCAATTTTCATGAAAATCCCTTGGCACTTTTAAGACACGTTTATGGAATTTCGGCTGCCACTTAAAGGGTTAAAACAGTGTGGAAATAGACTTGTGAATTCATTATGTTTAATATCAAAGATTTCCACCGAATTACGCCGGAAACTGTATTTTTTATAATATTAATACAAATAATAATTGAAATAAATTGAATTTTTGAAATAAATTGAATAATTGAAATAAATTGAATAATTGAAATAAATTGAATAATTGAAATAAATTTAATAATTGAAATAAATTGAATAATTGAAATAAATTGAATAATTGAAATAAATTGAATAATTGAAATAAATTGAATATTTGAAATAAATTGAATAATTGAAATAAATTGAATAATTGAAAGAAATTGAATAATTGAAATAAATTGAATAATTGAAATAAATTGAATAATTGAAATAAATTGAATAATTGAAATCAATTGAATAATTGAAAGAAATTTAATAATTCAAATACATTGAATAATTGAAATAAATTGAATAATTGACATAAATTGAATAATTGAAATAAATTGAATAATTGAAATAAATTGAATAATTGAAATGAATTGAATAATTGAAATAAATTGAATAATTGAAATAAATTGAATAATTGAAATAAATTGAATAACTGAAATAAATTTTCCGAGCATTTTTCTTTATCACTCGTCACAACACAACTTTTATCTTCACCATTTCATAAACAACAACAATACTTCCAAAAAATCAATAGCAGCGAAAATAACGGCGTTGTTAGGCAGGTTAACATTCTATTCATAAATACGAATTACTCTATGGAACACATTCAACAAGCTACGTCCTTAAAAAGCAACTCGTAAAAGGGGTACCGGGAGGGTTTATTAGGTTTTCGTTTAGATTAGAATCGAAAAATAAATACGCATGGATTCCAATGTATAGAACTTCCAAAAGGCGTGCAGAATAAAATAAAAATATATTGCAGGAGAGAACATTGGCTCGATTAAGAAATTCCGCTCGACTGTGACGTACATTTCTATTTACAACCTAATTCCGATCGATGAGGCAGTTACAAATAACCCTCCAAGAAGGAAGAGATGACGTAGCGTTTGCAGGTTGGTACATTCCGGCTCTATAACATCGTTACTCACACAACACGATTGAAATGAATGCGATCTTGTTCGATCGGGCTCTACAATGCTAAGCCCTTGTTCTAGCGTCGCGCATGCGCAAGGCGCCGGTAAGACCTGACAGGACGAATGGCTGACATTTTGGGCAATGAAGGAAATGTTTACAGAGAAACTCTCGCGATTCCGACGTACTGGAGGACTGGTTTTGGTGACGGGATGCTATGAAGTTATGAAGGTGACCCTATAACCTCAGGAAAATGCCTTAGGGGTCACCTAAAGCTCCTTTTATTTGTTCTAAGAACTCCTAAATATTGACATTATGACCCCGTAGTTCATTTGCCTGCCCTCTAGGCACTATCCTAAAATTGTACCTAAAATTTAATTTCAAATTTGACCGCTTATTTTTCTATTTTATATATAGATCGAATACAACGGAGAGCAGCAAGATTTGTGAAAAAATGTTAGGATAAACTTAAGAATGTTACCGAATTGTTGAAGGAATTAGGTTGGGAATCTCTAACTGATCGAAGGGAGAAATACAGGTTAAATACTTTGCGCAAGTTCGAAGCAGACAGTTTTTTTGCCGGACGTTCAACATATACTGCTAGAGCAAACGTACTACGGTAGAAGCGATCAAAGGAATAAAATAAGGGAAATTGATTGCAGAACCGATAGATATAAAATGTCATTTTTCCCACGCACAATAAGGGATCATAATAGTTGCGATAGATCAATCATATGAAACTCCCACCCTCAATACGTAGAGTAGAATCTTCACTCGTGCTTGATAACACAACATCATTACTAACACTTCACACCGGTCGATTTGTCCGGCATTATTTTATTTTGTTCTCTGCATGAAGTAGCACCTCGTAGCATTCATATATTAACAGTATTAGTAATATTAACCACTAGATGTGTGTATTATAGCATTGTTCTGCATGTTTGCATGTTCATTTACGTATCACTCTCCCAGTTTCCGGTTGGACTGCGCACTGTTCTCCTGACTGCTTTTTGGTCTCTCCGCCTAGAGCAGGGGGAGCGTGCGAGGTTGTAACTTGTGCTGGGACGAGTGCTGCATGCCTAGTGTGGAATCACCCCGTGCCACACACCCTAGTGGTGGCTTGCACGGTACTTTGTAGATGAATCATTCTAGGGGAGAGGCAATAAAACTGAGCTTATATTTTCCTGCTCGTCGTCTGGATGCAATCGTTTTGCACAAACCAGAGGCAAATTTAGCGCGACTTTGAACCCTAGGGTTGACTTCTTTCTCTTTATTCTTCGGTTTTGACGGTATATTCCTCTAGTTAATGATATTCGAAATTTCGGTGCAAAATTATACGGTAAGAAAATTTTCTCCACTAGCTTGGCACGCTAAACTACCAGCAAGTACGCCACAAAATTGCGGTTCCGTAATTTTTGGCTCGCGAGAATGGAGGAATGAATTACAGAACCTTATGGCACCACCCTCTGGGGGGGGGGTGGAAGAGGGGTTTTCTTTTTGGCCAGAGACAAGAGAGAAGGGGGGGAAGAAATAATCAGGGGAGCGATTATGGTGGCATTGGGGGGAATGGGTGTTGGTTGGCATGGAAACGGGGCCGCGTGTAGTACCCGCGATCTCCGCACAGTGCCACCGCGATCGCATTGTGCGCCAGGCGGACAATCGGCGTTTCTTCGCCTCGTTAACCTCGAATGGAAAATATGGAGAAGTGCTCTCCCTTAATAAGACGCTGGTGGTGTTTAAGGGACGGGGGGGAAGGAGGAATTCCTTCCTTTTGTCGCGCTTTTGTGCAGCAGAGGCCCTTTCCGTTCCATTTGAGTCGTTGGTCGTCGTGGGAAATATGTCCTCCTTCGTAGTTGGCGAGGTTCAAGTGTGGTGGGAGGACGGTTCAACAGAGTTTGCAGCAATGGGTAGAATTGGTAGAATGGTGGATAGAATAAAGGCCGAGAGAATTACGCAACTTCAAGGCGGTTTATGCTGAACATGTAGGAACATAACGTAAAATTATGGTACGGATCATGAATATACATATGGATCTCTATCTTTGGCAACACTGTACGGGCAGGAGTGTTGCCTAGCTTTCCGCAAAAGATAGTTAGCGCTGCAATCGGCATGGTACCGCTTCTGTGTGTCAAAAATGGCCTGTTTAATTGGGATGCCAATTCCGGTACCTTTATTTCCAATATCTCCATTTCAATCACGGCCTTTCCTTCGGCATGGTTCGCTCGTGTGTGTCAAAAATGGCCGGTGTTAAGGTATTTTGAGCTAAATATCACTTCACCTAGAATTTGATGAATTTGGCCTCATTCTAAAGAAAAAACTCTCATCTTTCCAATGATATCAAAATATATCAACCCCTTGCCGAACTAAGTTTTAAGTAATTTGCCTGAAAATATAAACTATTTTTACATGAGATAGATTACGGCTGAGCGCTCCAGAGGGAGAATATTTAATAAAATTAGGAACTTCTAGCACCTAGATTTCGTTAAAAACTAACGGTGTGTAGATCGCATGTTTTCTCAACTATTTATAAAAAATAATCTATTACTCACCACTGTATTTTTTACAGAATTGTAAAAAACCTGCCATTTTGAAGGATTTTCAGCCGTACGGCGGGAAAAAATGAGTCAAGTTAGAGACTTATGTAGCTTTATTTATTTAATTACTGTGATTTTTGGGCATATATAACTATGTCTTTGCGCCATTAATATTACAATATTTATTTCACACTTCTTATCGACGTTGAAATCAAAGAATAGAATTTGAATATGGTCTCCAATATGACTATTGGAACTATCTCGCTAAACCACCTTAATAGGGAGGCCAATTCCGGTACCTTTATTTCCAGTTTCTCTATTTGAATCACGGTCTTTCCTTATTAAAACCACCTTGTCCAGAGTGGCGGCGCTACAATCTGCTTGGTCCTGATTTTTCGGTGCTTTTGGAATGTTTGGCAACACCCACTGGGGGCAAGTTTAGGATCCATATATGTATAATTCAAAGTCGGGATGCTGGGGGGTATGGTTTCGTTTGGTGGAGAGATAGTGATTCCCATGGCGAGGGCCGGGCATCGAATCCCTGGGCAAGGGGCAGAGAATCGTCGGCGTTATGCCGATTCTCGATTGAGTTCTGTGAGGAGAATACTTCAAGAGGAGTGTGCATGGATGGTCCGGCGAATAGGAACTTGAAACGAAGTCCTTTCTGTGCGGAGTATGTTTATCCATTAAAAAAAATTTGATTAAAAAAACCACTTCTTCATTTAATAACATACACGAACCGGGTTTCAATGAGTAACAATCATCATCAGGCGTTTGCATTAATGTTTTGTTTGTGTAACTATGGTATTTGTAGTAACATATGTGTAGTTACTGACAAACTGCTGGAAGAATCTTTAGAAGACATCGGGGGTATAAAAGTGGGAGGTGAGAGAATAAAATCCATCAAATATGCTGATGACCAGGCTATAATAGCAGAGAATGAAGAAGAACTTCAGGAAAGGATGGAAAGAATTAGGAAGAAAAGTGAAGACTACGGAATGAGAATAAACAGCAATAAAACTAAGGTAGTGAGAATAGCGAAGACAGAAGGGCCCTTAAATATATATTGCTGGAGGAAGAAAAATTAAAACAAGTAAGCTCTTTCAAGTACCTGGGAAGTATAGTTACACAGTATGGCAACTGTACTGAAGAAATTAAAAGCAGAATTGGGAAAGGAAAAGTAGCATTTAGCAAGAATAAGGAACTGGTGACAGCAAGGAACATCAAGATGGATATTAGGAAAAGGTTTGCAAAATGCTTAATGTGTTGTATGGCTGCGAAACGTAGACGTTGAAGAAGAGAGAAGAAAAGTACTTGGAAAGCTTTGAAATGTGGCTATGGCGACGAATGGAGAAGATTGGATGGAAAGATAAGATCACGAATGAAGAAGTGCTAAGGAGGATTGGAGAAGAAAGGAGTATACTGGGAGAAATTAAAAAGAGAAAGGCAAAATGGATTGGACATATTTTAAGGAATAACAGCCTATAGAATTTAATAATAGAAGGGAAAATAGAAGGGAAGAGAGGAAGGAGGAGACACGGAATGATGAGGGATATAAAAGAAGGAAGGAGTTATGCAGAGATGAAGAGAGAGAGGCCCAGGACAGAATGCTGTGGAGACAACGCTACCGTTGAAACCTGTCTACGGACAGATGCACCAATGATGATGTCGATGTTGTGTCGTTAGAGGAAGGGGGTGAATGAGGAGAGGAGATGAGGTTGTTTTTAAAAGTAAAGTGGTTTCGTAAAAGTCAAATTATTTAAAAATTACAATGATATAGCACGAAGTTACCCTAGAGCCAGTTTATTATGTTTATGCAGACGCCGAGATTATCTCAACTCTTCCTCCTTTATCCAAAACATCTCCTTCCTCACCAACATACACACCTGTCCTCAAAAAGGCGAAAATGATCTAACCTGTCGTCCGCCTCACCCGATCATCCAATCATTCGGGATTGCAATCACACACATTACATACCCATCTCGCCATTCCCTTACAGGGTTGGCAAAGTCAAATAATTTAGTTATTGACGTTAAAACTGGCTCCCATTTAGTAATGTACTCTCCATAATTCCTTATTCTTGAAAACCACTTCCGCTTCTCTTAAGGTAGTTTGAGCGAAAAATCACTCCACCTAGAATTTGATGAATTTGGCCTCATTTTAAGGAAACAACTCTCATCTTTCCAATGATATAAAAATATGAACCCCTTGCAGAACTACTTTTCGAGCAACTTGCCTTAAAACATAAGCTGTTTTACATGGGATACATCGAGGCTGTACGTTCCAGAGAGAGAATATTGAAGGAAATAGGAATTTGTAACACCTAGATTTCGTCAAAACTAACGGTGTATAGGTTGCATGTTTTCTAAACTATTTATAAAAAAATAATCTATTACTCACTACTGCCACTTTTACAGAAATGTAATAAAACCTGCCGGTTTGAAGGGATTTCAGCCGTTAGGCGGGAAAAAATGAGTCAAGTTAGAGACTTATGTAGCTTTATTTATTTAATTACTGAGTAATTTGGTCACATGTAAATATATCTTTGCGCCTTTAATATTACAATATTTATTTCGTACTTCTTACAGACGTTGAAATCAATGAATAAAATTTGAATATAGTCTCCATTATGACTAGGGAACTATCTCACTCAAACCACCTTAAATCCATGAACTCGTCCTGACACGCTCTCTTATTCTTAAGACTCCAAATACTCCTTCTCTTTAAGAGCCTCTTCCACCAAATTCACATTCCATGACTTTTGAGGTCTCTCTCTGCCTCTTCCTCTCACGCCAATCACTCCATTGTCATCCTTATCTCTTTACTTATTCGACTCTCATCCATTCTCTCGGCAAACCGACGAAGTACACTCCTTTCATATACTACCTAGGCTTGTAAACTGAGGTAGAACGCGTACAGCGAAGATCGGCAAGATACGTTTAAAGGCCGTTATGATAATCTCGTTAGTGTTACTGACCTTTTGCAGCAACTGGGATGGGAAAAGCTTTCAGACCATCGATTAAAATTCAGACTCAATCTATTATGTAAGTTCTAAACCGGTCTATTCTCTGACGACGTTGATAATATTTTATGAAATCCAACACACTACGGTAGATCAGATCAAGAGAAGAAAATTAGGGAACTAGACTGCAGAACGGATAGATTTAAGATGTCATTTTTCCCACGAACTATAAGGGACCATTACAGCTGCCAATGACACTTTTATCAAAGTTTGTCGTTAGTTAGTGTAGCTCTTAGTAGTAGTAGTACTCCATAAAAATTGAATCCTTATATGTTACCTAGTACTAACAGCACGCCGTGCATGTTTTCTACCTAAGTCTGTAGTGTAGTAGTGCATGCTTGTGAGGCTTCGCCTCGTGACAAGCATTAGCGATTTATGCTAATGCATAATTAGTCGTATTAAACTAACTTTATGGTATAGCGTAATGCACGTTGGTGAATACTCACCCCCTGCCACACACCCCTGAGGTGGCTTGCAGGGTATTTTGTAGATTTCCAACCTACATTCTTTCCTGACCGACTCATTCCTAGCCCTATACATCCTACCTTTTCCGAAAACACTTCTCAAATACCGCATTCCCACTGCATTCAGCCTAATCTTAAGCTTATCCCGACAAACCAAGGTTTCGCTGCGTTATGATAAAACTGGGAGGAGAGAAAACGAAAATCTTGTACACTGCGATTTTCGTTTCCCTAGATTCCTAGATTTGCTCTACACATTACCTCCGACTTTCCTACCGGAATTTACAAGCCTTTTATAATCCTTTTATTCCATTTATTCCTTTCTTCATCTATCCTTCCATCTTCCGCAAACATTCAGCCAATATGCACAAAATCATTTACTTCTTATATTACTTCATCGTTTACACACATCAAGCAATCATTGTTACCACTCTCCATATCAAAAACTATTACTTTGGTCTTTTGATGAATTTAACCTCAAATCCATTCTCCTTGTCTCTTCATAGAAGACCTCCATAAGGAGCCAATTGTAACTCCTGCGGGCTCTCTGCCTCAGCGGGATCAGCAACACTGCATCATCTGCGTGCCATAGAATTAGCACACTTATACCTCGCACCATTACACCAACGTTTTTCCTACACGCATATCTCACTCGTATATCCATAAAAACATTGAACAGGAACGATGACATAACGAATCAATGCTATACGCCCTGTTTTATTTAAAAGTAGTCACTCGAGACGTCATTACCTCTAAAACTTGCCTTAATATTATCTTACGCTGCCTTCATTACATTCAATAACTGTTCATTCACTCCATAGCCCTTCAAAACCCCCAAAAGCTTCTTTCCATTTACCCTGTCTCAATGCCTTCTCTATTTCCACAAATGCGCAATACACTTTCTCTCGGACATCCTTACATTTATATAGCTTTTGCTGGAGTGTAAACAGCTGATAACTACATACCCTTACAAGCACAAGCCATGATTAAGTCAATAGTCTACTACTACACCCCAGATTAAGTCAATAGAAATCTTCCTCACTCTTATGCCTGTTGCTCACGGTACAATTTTCCATAAAAGGGTTTTATTAAAATTTTTATTGAAAGTTTTATGAATCGTACGTAAAACGTACTTGCTTGCTCACGGTAAAACTATTCATAAAACCGCAATGTCCTGCCATCTATGAGACGCTTTGCGAACACGTGAAGTGATAAATGCACTCTCTTTTGGATGACTGTTAAGTTAATAACTATATATGTATTGTTTATTTACTTACTTACTGATCACACTCAACGGTGCTAAGGCTCTCTAACGCATTCTTATAACAACAAGAAGGATACTGCCTCAACGTACCATGAACTTCCAGCCATGTTTGTTTACGTTTTCCTTGTCTGGCTTCCCATGGATACGAGATTATTATCAACGCGATGAGCGGAATATTTCATTGGCTGTTGCATAAAACGGTTTTATGGAAATAGAACCTGTCCTATTCCGTAAAACGTTTCATAAAACTATGTTTTATAAAACGTTTTTATCGTTAGCAAGCTCATTTTCATAAAATTAGTCGATTTTATAAAACGTTTTACCGAAAATTTTACCGTGAGCAACAGGCTTTACGATTATATTTTACAGTACTTTTTCCCGGGATACACAGTAAACCATGCTCTATAATGTTTACATTCGGGATTTCTACCCTTCCCATTGTACAATGGAACTATTAATGTATTCTTTCTATCCGTCAGAACAAAATAATATTTAAGGCATGAATTATACAACTCAAGCAAGCGGCTTGTAAATAACGTTCACCCACAATTCAGCATTTAACTGGATATCCCATCTACACCTGCAGCCTTCTCATTTTTTCCATATTTTCACTGCCAACACGACCAAATTCTCTCTTTCTTCTTTTCCATATTGACGCTCTCGCATATTAATTAGGGATGGGCGATTGCGATCGATTAATCGATTATTTTTTATAATCGGTTATTCGATCGATGTTTTGTATGGTGTCATAATCGAATCGATTAATCGATGTATCGCTAATCGATGTATCGCTAATCGATGTATCGATTAATAAAATAAATTAATCGGGCGGAATTAATCGACTGCTTGCAATTAATCGATTTCAAAATATCGATTATTTTTTTGTAATCGCCCATCCCTAATATTAATTCGTAAGCCTAATTCTCATCGCCTAAACGATTATTGTATAATTATTCAAAATACTCCCTCCAACAGTCCCTAATGTTCTTCCCATCCCACACAATCTTTCCACTTTTGTTTTTTAATGCATCCATTCCCCTGCCCTCCCCCCCTAGCTTTGCACTTTTTACCCAGCTACAAAATAACTTTTTACTGCCTTAAAAATCACTCTTTGCTAGCTTTTGCTAGCCTCATCCACATGCATCCTTTCCTTGCTCTGTTTCACAATAAGGTTTCATCACTCGTCTTAAAAGGAACAATGAGAATCCATCTTCATTTCCTAAAAGTTTATAATTTATATTTTATACCCTGTGATTTTCCGGAAGACATAAGGAGGAGATGTGGTAGCTGGCGGAGGAGAAGGCCAAGTGATGTGGCGGGGAGGATGTTGGGAAAGCGGGCAAGGGGTAGAATGGGATTCAGGCATTCCACATGGCATGTGGGAAGGTAGGACGGATACCGAAAAAAAGACTAAAATCTCTTTCGGGTAGAATCCTGCGGTCATTTGAAAAATTTTTGTGTTATTCTCTTAATCTAAACCTACCTTAGCCGGTAGAACACCTAAAAAAACTGACCAAGAATGGTTCCAAGCTAGCTTCTAACTTGTCAACTTGAGCAATCACTTTTCTTACAGATTGATCAACTTAAGAAAATAATTATAGAGCTATTTCGAACACGTGCTCTAAATGTGTGTTGCGAACGCACTTTATCTGACTCACGTGCTCTTAAGTTCAACCATATTAAGTTAAGTTTTTAAGTTATATTCTTATGTTCCGTGGGAATAGCGCAAAGAATTAAAGTTTCTTCAAATCACGCAATGAGAACCATCCATCCATCTTTTATCTCTCCATCTCCTTAATTAGGCAAGTGGGATTTTTTTCTGATACATACATTTTCCAAAAGTGGCTCCAATTTCACGTCATCGGTTATCATTCAGAAATTTCATGAATAGCGGTCCATTATGACCAATTTTTGGTGAAAATTATCCTTGTCTGAGAAAAGGAAAATTGAAATAGGTCCTTGGAAAAACTATGCAACAGAAGTTAAAAATGATTGATGGATGGCGAACTGATTTCTGACCTTACCTCGAGTGAACTCATCCCATTTATAAAGAAGATGGATATGATGAATACAGACGTCTCTTTTGTTCATCAATTTCAAAGAAAGCAATTAGCTTTTTAAATACATCGCAATCACTAACTGGAATCCTTAAAAACTACTATTTTCAAAACAAATATGTAATATTCTAATAATATTTCCAAATTATAATCGACATTCCCCAATATTCATCACCTAGGGTTCCTAGAAAAAGAGCTGATTTATCCGTTTTGAAGACAGCCGTGTCCTTTTATCAGTGATAGTATTATTGAGTAAGGCCACAGTGCATTTTAAGATTTATTCTCAAAATGTACTGTGGCCTTAAATTACTGTACTTCTATCCTGATGCAAAACGCCATATTAAATATCTTCACTCTTTAAACGCATGATTCTTTTCGCGTAAAGAAAGCTGTTGACACCAAGAGAAGTCTGCGTCATGCTTGAGACCTTAGTAATAGCACAATATAAGGTTATATCGACTAAACGGTTAGGAAAAAAGCATAAAAAGAACAAAAATGTGAACTTTGAAATAAAGGGGCATTCTTCAAGAGGTGGATATTTTTCGAAGGGAAGAATTAAGTTCCGATTACTAAAATGGAATTCAATGGATACGATAATAAAACAGCCAGTTCGCCAGCCAGAACTGGATGGCCTGTTCATATAGATTTTTGTATTAAAGTTGATTTCAACCCGTGAAGCTAGTAAATATTTCTCAGTATGTATCGGAGTATCACGTGCGTGGTTGTGAGTTAACACCTTAACGTAAAATTTCCCGCTCTCAGCATATTATGCCTCAGAGGTCATCTCAGCGCATTTCCCAATGACCAATGAGCCGTATTTGACACCAAGAAAAAGCATAATGGAATTAAAATAATAATTTAAAAGTAACTAATGCTAATTCTGCAACCTCCATCATTAAATGCTAAGGATTAAAAAGTTCTTACTTCATGGTGACAACTTGGGTCTCCAACGGATAAATGTATTCTTATTGAAAATTCATTATTTTTAGATATAATAGTTGATGAAAGGGGAGTTGAATATATGTGTATGGGAGGAATGCAACAGAATCTAAATTTAGAAGGTGGGCAACAAATAGGACACTGTAAAGAGTATAAATATCTAGGGATGCAAATTTCAGAATGTAAAACAATGGAGGCAGCCATTAGGGATAGATGCAATAAAGGCAAAAAAGCAATAACACTATAAAAAAGCTTATTGTGGGACAATACAATATCCAATGAAAACAAAAAGAGAATTTATAATACCATAGTAAAGAGCATAGTAACCTAGAGCTGTGAAGTATGGCCACTAACGGAGAAATCAGAAAAACTGTTACTGACGACTGAAATGGACTTCTGGCGAAGAGCAGCCGGTAAATAAAAAAGAGAAAGAGTAAGGAATGAAAGAATTAGAGAAATAATGAATGTTAATGATGCAATAATAGATGAAATAATAACGCAGCAGTTGAGGTGGTATGGACACGTAAAACGAATGGGAAATGAAAGACTCCAGAAACAAATGCTGCTGTGGAACCCGGTTAAGGCAGACGGCGGAGGAGAGGCAGACCGAGGAAAAGTTGGATTCAAGGGATAGAGAAAGAAATGAGAGAAAGAGGATTAGATGAAGAACTCAGCTAGAGCTCGGCTCGGCTTGGGTAGAGCGCTTGACTACTGATCGAAGGGTCCCGGGTTCAAATCCGGGTGAAGCCTTTGGACGCCCCCGAACCAAAAATCCTCGGAGTGCGAGGTGGCCCAGGGAAAGGAATCCTGAATGTGTGAAATTCACACGCCTGTAGCTTAGTCCGGGGTGAGCTCTACCCTCAACTATCCAAACCAACTGAGTGAGAGAATTGATGGAAATTTCGGTAAAGAAGTTATGGCAGTAAAAACTATACCAGAAATCCAACATGAGCTAACAGCGGTCTACTCTATTGAATATGCACTGTAATGTTGGAAAATAACATATTTTAAACCAAGAGAAACTAGCTGAATAAGTCTCAGGTAGTCATTGGTCTCAGGCAGAAGTGAAAGGTGAAAGAAAGAAAAAGAAATATGGCAATGCCTCAATTCATCGGTACGCTGCCCTTAATTCAAATGGGAAATCGTGAATCCTTACGGAATCTTGCCATTGTATCAATCTGCCACTGACCGAATCATTTAATTACATCAATTGTGAATGAATTCAATGAATTCCTTATGTCGTAAATCATCTTACGTCTTGCTGATGAGTTGTTCTCGGGTTTCCCACCGGGTTAGGCTTTCCATGATTGCCGACGTTTCGGAAGGAGAATTTCCTGCCATTATCAAGGCTGTGGATGCCTTGAAATCATCCACAGCAGATGAAAATGGCAGGAAAGTCTCGTATCGAAACGTCGGCAATCATGGAGAGCCTAACCCGGTGGGAAACCCGAGAACAACTCATCAGCATCGTTCCCCGGTAAAGCCTAAAATCATACATCTTACGTCTTGTTAATATTTTGGGACACGGGCATCCAATTGTAGAATTTGAGAACTCTACCTGCATTTAACCAATGGAAATTCCCGTTTGAATTGTAACCAACGTTAAATCAGTGACATTGACATGGAATAACAGATTTCCTGAATGGTCTGAAAACGCTATTCACTAGGAGGCTGTTAAGGGAAAATAAATGGGGGTCGTTTCAAAAGCTGCCTTGTGAGTAAATAGTCACTCTTACCGTTGTCTTGCAAATCTGGTTTATCTTTGGAGTATAAATAATTCAGTTCGGAGAATATCGTCGGAAGCAATTCATTACCGACTCAACGTCGATTTTAGGCCCTGGTGGCAGGGAAGGAGTGAGTTTCCTCCGTGAAGCTTAAAAGGAAGGCATCCTTCGCTTCTTCGGGCGAGATGAAGATGGCATTGTTGCTGGCGCCAAGGAGACAGATTAAATGGTGAGAATTCTGGAGAGGAAATTCCGTCGTTGCTCTGTGGCTTCAAGAATTTACTTGTGGTTGCTGGCATCTTGATTATGAAATGTTGGGGACCCCACATAATTCTCACACGGCCTGGAGGAATGGAGGCAGCGTGAAATTTGGAAATAATTACGCGTTAAGAGGCCAGGGTTTGGATTCTACGTACTGTGAAACCTGATGCAAAACGCCATATTAAATATCTTCACTCTTTAAACGCATGATTCTTTTCGCGTAAAGAAAGCTTTTGACACCAAGAGAAGTCTGCGTCATGTTTGAGATCTTAGTAATTGCACAATATGATGTTATATCGACCAAACGGTTATGAAAAAAGCATAAAAAGCACAAATATTTGAACTTTGAAATCAAGGGGCATTCTTCAAGAGGTGGATATTTTTCGAAGGGAAGAATTAAGTTCCGATTACTAAAATGGAATTCAATGGATATGATAATAAAACAGCACAACATAAATCTCGGTAATATTCGGAGCTCAACTACGGTACGCTCGAGGAGGCTGGGAAAATAATCTCCAAGGAGATAAACAACAGTAGGGGAACAGGTATTGGAAATACCTCTTTTCTGCCTCAATTGCACACCCTCTGGTGACCCACACACCACCTAACTGGGAGTGAAGAGGAAGAATAAGGCTGCTTCTGGGAGGGACAAAATATATGAAGATGGGTGGAGGGTTGAAGGATTGACACGGGAGTATGAGATGGCGAAGTAATCTTAGCATGAAATTAAAAATACACTTTTCTTCTCCCCTCCTCGCTTCCAAGGTAGAGGAGGCTCTGACAGAGAAAGCCGACAGGTAACAAAAAAGCTGATCCCCATTACCACCAGCAGGCGATTGTGCAGCGCGTGCATCCGGAATATGGACATTCCACTAAAGGATTTCTGCACATAATGCACCAGATAAACTCTCTCATGGTGGTTCAGGCGTGGTACCACATGAGGTGATGCTATAACCCAAACAGAAGCTACTGGAGAAGAATAGTGAACCCCTGAAGTTCTGGGGGGTTATTTTGTAATCTCACCTTTTTAGTTACTCTTAGTGGAAAGGCGGGGAGATCCGTTTCCCTCTCTTAATGATCGGCTCACGAACGGTTCGTGAATTATCGAAGCTTCAATTAATTACCTTATATCAAATAAAAGATGCCGAGACTAGCGAATACCCAGATTGCTCAACATCTTACGGAAGATATCTTACACTGTACATACCACAAAAAACTAAATACAGTCAGAACTACAAGAGACATGTAAGCGATCACTCAATATTTAAAAAATATTAAGTGCATCAATTAGTGTTCGATTCACAAGCACGGGAAATATCTTCCAAGAACGTAGATTTTAAGGCAATATTTGTTACAATTATGGTATAAATAACTGAATTCCATTCTCCATACACTGGCGGATAGGCACACGAAAACAAAGGTATCAGCAACATTGTTTGGGAAATATTGATACGAAATATATATACAGGTAATTCAAGCTAATAATAACATAAGCATTTCAAACAAAGCATACCTTCAAGTGCCCAATATATTGGAGTTGAAAATGCTCTGAAGTTCTTCACGTTTAGCAAATTACAACAATGCGATTTAAAATCGTTTGTATCTTTCGCGCCCTTGTTTATTTTCCAACTCAAGCTTCAAGTGGAAACGATGGTGGCTCCATGTCACGTTCTTTATGACAGGTGAGATGGAACTAATGGAAGGCGGAGGCAAATGAAACGGATCAAGAGTCGAAAGATAGGGATCAGAGCGGATGAATCGTTTAAAAGACCAGCACATTACCGGCAGTTCACCGCTTGAGATCCGAAGATGGTCACGCCGCCTGGGTGGCGGAGTTGAACTACGAAAAAGCGACATTTTATGACGTATTTTCACTAAAACGAGATTACACAATAACCCCCCTTGTCTATAATAATAAATTTGTGTCTCCTAATTTGTTTAAAATGTCAAAAAAATATTTTTGTTCTATGGAGACATCAGTCACCTCAAAATGCACAGTGGCCTTACTTAAGGTAGTTTGAGCGAAAAATCGCTTCACCTAGAATTTGATGAATTTGGCCTCATTTTAAAGAAAAAACTCCCATCTTTCCAATGATATCAAAATATCAACCCCTTGCCAAACTACTTTTCGAGCAATTTACCTAAAAATACAAGCTGTTTTACATGGGATAGATTACGGCTGAGCGCTCCAGAGGGAGAATATTGAAGGAAATAGGAATTTATAACACCTAGATTTCGTCAAAAAACTAACGGTGTGCAGATTTAATGTTATCTCAACTATTTATAAAAAATAATCTATTACTCACCATAGTAATTTTGACAGAATTACAAAAAAACCTGCTGTTTTGAAGGATTTCAGCCGTACGGCGGGAAAAAATGAGTCAAGTTAGAGACTTATGTAGCTTTATTTATTTAATTACTGAGATTTTTGGGCATATGCGCCATTAATATTAAAATATTTATTTCATACTTCTTACAGACCCTGAAATAAAAAAAATAAAATTTGAATATGGTCTCCATTATGACTAGGGAACTATCTCGCTCAAACCACCTTATTAATACCATCACTGATAAAAGGAACGGCTGTCTTCAGAACGGATAAATCATCTTCTTTTTCTAGGAACCCTAGGTGATGAACATTGGGGAATGTCGATTATAGTTTTGAAATAATTTTGGAATATTACTTATTTGTTTTGAAAATATTAGCTTTTAAGGATTCCAGTTAGTGATTGCGATGCATTTAAAAAGCTTATTGCTTTATTTGAAATCGATGAACAAAAGAAACATCTGTATTCATCATATCGATCTTCATTATAAATAGGATAAGTTAACTCGAGGTAAGGTGAGAAAAATAAACCACAGCTATTCTTCACCAACGTTTCATGTATATAACATACATTGTAATTTTTATTGAAAGTCTGTTATAGTAATTCTGTTTTATAACTTCTGTATGTATACCAGGTGACATATCATGATGCTCAGATGTTTTTTATAAACAAATGTTGATGTTGTGAAGCCAGTTACTGTACACAGAGGGCTCTCAAACCCGGACATGAGTGCAATGGACATGATGGCGCTAATAATCATGGATTCTATAGTAATCCGAAACAATGTTACTTTGTGATGTTAAGTTTAATGATTTTTATGTTTTCATGCTAAGGTAATTCACGTGTTGATACGTTTTGATGACACTTAGATTTTGAAATGTTTTGATGCATCTAGCATGTTTAAGGTGAGTTATTGTTGTTGACCTTCATTTTATATTTCTAGACCTGATTTCGGAATATAGTAAATTCCGAAACGTTGGTGGAGAATAGCATTGGTTTGTTTTTCCAACCTTACCTTAAGAAAACTCATCCCAATTGAAACATGTTATCTGGACCATGTTGTTGGACTTTTTCCGTCATTCAGAACATATTGTAGGTGACTGTATGCTTAGGGTCAACGTTTTGGGTAAGATATGCTAACAAATAATTTTATGATGTTGTTTTCTGTGTAACTGTGAAATACCTTCCAGGAATGTTCCAATATTTTCAAAGCCGAGAGCTATTCTGCTGCAGGATAGAGAACCTAAAAGCTGATGGCGAAATAATGATTACCTGTGGGAACTAGTGTGGTTTATCACGCTGGATTTAAAGAACTGATAATTGTGCTCGCGACATAAAAATTAATGTGTGCACGCAGAGAAGTTACTGCTGCTATAATATCTGCAACAGGTATTTCCATTTGAGAAAACGTTAGTAAATTAAGTGACTTTTCGCTGTTAAGGAAGTAGTGAAATGACTTTGCACTCACAACATGAATTCAACGAAGCGCTAAACGAAACTACAACCTGAGCAATATACATCGTTTCTGAGGTGATAACTAGTTTTCAATTCATACCGAATCTTAGATTTACGAAAATGAAAGATTTCGCGAACTTGTTGTATATTTTCACATTGTTTTCATAAAAAAATAGTTAAGTAATATAACAAGCTAGGAGATATAGCCAGATTTTCATCATAGTTTGGTAAGCACTTCGGATTATTATACTGCATCGGTCTCTGAGCTACATCTACAATATTGTACATAATTAATTAAACATGAAATCTAGCATTAATAATTATTGAATTGGATGACAAGAGCAAACTGACGCGATATTATCAATAGATTTAATAAGTTCAACTGTTTCCATAGACCAGAGAGATGTTTCCTGATGTAAATAACATAAAACCTAGCTCCGTCCAAGATGGATAATGATGTACTATTATTGAAAGTGAATTCGAATTATACCAAATGGTGTTATTCAAATTGCCTTAAATATATTGTTCATGATAAAGCAACGCTTTATCTTAATTGGAATCAATTACATGTAGTGATGATCTTAGCGTAGTGCTTTAAAATACTATTTGGTTATCATTTTTGATAAAACAAGGTAATATGAATTCGAACGAAAGTTAATCGCGGAAATTCTCAGATAAAGAACCTATAACTCTTTATTAAATTTATTTGGTGATGATCTTTGCGTAGTAATTTGAAATACTCGTCGGTAAAATACCGGTACTTTTTTGGGCATTACCGATGCATACTACTACCATCCGATCCTCACGGTGTCCTTTTGCAGAAACTGGGATGGGAAAAGCTTTCAGACCGTCGATTAAAATTTAGACTCAATCTATTATGTAAGTTCCAAACCGAAATATTCTCTTGTTGATTTTATTTGACGTTGATAATATTTTGCGAGATCCGACATACTACGGTAGATCAGATCATGAGAATAAAATTAGGAAACTAGACTGCAGAACGGACAGATTTAAAATGTCATTTTTTCCCGCGAACGATAAGGGACCATAACAGCTGCCAATGAGACTTTTATCTAGGTTTGTCGATAGGTAGTGTAGCTCTTAGTAGTAGTAGTACTCCCTAATACTTGAATCCTTATCAGTTACCTAGTACTAAGAGCACGCCGTGCATATTTTCTACATAAGTCTCTAGTCTCTGTCCATTTGTGTAGTTTCAAAATACATATATATATATTAATGGTCCCTCTCATTGTGATAAAATCTGTAGCGTAGTAGTGCATGCTTGTGAGGTTTCGCCTCGTGACAAGCATTAGCGATTTATGCTAATTCATAATTAGTCGTAGTTACACTAACTTTAGGGTATAGTGTAATGCATGTTGGTGAATGCTCACCCCCTGCCACACACCCCTGTGGTGGCTTGCAGGGTATTTTGTAGATGTAGATGTTGTAGATGTGTCTTTGCAGCGGTGCACAAAGGGACAAACGCATCTTTTGTGCAACCATATCTCAACCCCTGTGCAGTAACGGGTGCACAACGTGGCGTCCGCCCATCGCCAATGAGGATCCTCGCGATAGAGCCTCACATATATCCCCCTCCTCCTTGGGGGACGGCCCGAGTCAAGGTGGGAGCGAGGGTGTTGCGGTGATGAGGGTAAGGGATGAGGCGGTTGCCATAGCAACGCGCCCCGCGAAGAAGGGAGTGAATTTAAACGGGCGGGCCTCCCTTTTAGACGAGGCGAGGGTGGAGAGAATCAGAAGGGGGAGAATTATACGGAGGGTGGGTGGGTTGGAAAAACACGATGGCTTCCCCATCGCCTCCCTCCCTCCCCGTTCCTCTTATGTACGCCTCCCGCCTCTACTTAGTATGCATAGTTTTCCTGCAAGGGGTGGTGAGGGGGTGTGGAAGAGCCCTTAGCCCCGAAAATAATTAGCTGCTCGAGTATCACATTCGTCTGCAAGATTTAAACCTCACGGCTCCACGGAACGGGGGGTGGTGGCAGGCAGGTATTAAGAGAATAATCGCGGCTCGTAATCCCCTTCGATTCACGCTAGATTTCCCCGCAAAAAAGGAAGATTGAATACATCCCCAGACGTTTTCTGAGATAAAATCCAAGAAGCGTATTCATTAAAAAATAATTACTTGTTGACATTTTGTACATATTCATATTTTTTATTCTACACGGTTAATTTCATAAATCCAACGAAGGATTTCAACGCGTGCTTGTGTCGCTTTTAAGATAAAACTGAATGGAACACCGAATGAAGCCGGATGAATTTAAAGTAACAGACCGACGGGGGGCGTTGTCCATTGAAAAACAAAATACATTCCAATCGTGGTTTAACCACGAGATCTGATGTCTTAAGTGCTCTTATAATTCAGCGATTTTCAAATTCACGAACCGTCATGGAAAAATTGAGATGCATTTTATGGAGACAAAGCAAGAGAAAACCTTCAACATCCAATGATCAGCCAGTTCCTCTCATATTTTTGTTTGTTAAAATCTCAGCAACTGTTATTATGATCTTCAGCCAAAAGTAGATATGAATGTTGACGACATAGATTCTGTTGGATTGACATTGTTTTCAGCTTTTGTCGAAGACAGTGCTGTCGAAATTAAACGAGTCATAGAAATTATGTAAGACATAGAAATCCAATTTTAATGATACAAATCTCAGGAGATTTTCTGAAAAGCACTTGTGAAAATATTCAATCAATATTTCTCAGGAAATTTCTAGTTTAAATTTTTGAAATCAAATTTACATGTTTTTTTCTTACTATGTTATTATCATTTTGGCGTTGTGCTAACAATGTCTCGTTTAATTTCGACAGCACTGTCTTCGACAAAAGCTGAAAACAATGTCAATCCAACAGAACCTATGTCGTCAGCATTCATCTCTACTTTTGGCTGAAGATCAGAATAACAGAGATTTTAATAAACAAAAATATGAGAGCCAGGAACTGTGTCCTTCATATATCAGTGGAGCTGGGTCATTCTGAAATGAAGTGGAAATTTGAGTCCTTAACTTTTTGTGACTTTATTTAATTATTAATTTTATTTATTAACATTTTAATTAATAGTAAAATAGGAATATTAACTAACAAAGTGTCCTAATATACCAAATTGTACATATTTGTAGCAAAAAAATTGATTAAGCACCTAAATGTCACCTCCATGGGTGTCCCACGCCGTGTTTTTACTTAAAGAACTATGAGAAAAACTTTTGGTACTAAGTAAATTAATTTATTCAACCATCGCATAATTAACTAGTACCATTGCCTTAAACCATGGGCTAAAAATAGAATATTTTAGCTCTATTTGAGATAAATATCAAGATGGAAATTTATGTCCCCAACGTTTATATAACCTCCATGGGAAAATAGAAAAACTTCTATTAAACTCCACCAGGAAGCAGCACAAGTTTGAATGTTTAACTTTAAGAAAGCCTTAGCAACCATTTTGCTTGGAAAATGTTTTTTTTTTCTTAACAGTAAGTTCATTTGGTATCTTTATTTCAGCTTTTAGGTGTAAAAACATAGAGTTATTTTATTGCCTGTCACCTCCATGTCGTCCATAATTTTAAAAAATGATTACCTATTTAAGAATTTCTTTGATTGTATGGCTTGTTGTCATAAATAAATTACTTAAAATCAAAGCACATTGCTACAAGAGTTTTAAGTGACGGTTAACTGTGGTAAACTCTTGATTTTGTCACCTCCGTGTTTTGAGATAGTGTAAATTTCAGTTTATTTAGCTATTAACGTGTTCTTGACCTCTGTTAAATGTTAGATCACTTAAAAACAGCAATTTAGTACAACACCATTACAAATAAAATTACATCACATCTAATAATTGAAAATAAAAAATTTCGTTCGCAAATTTCCTCATAATTTCAGAATGACCCAGCTACAGTGTACGTTCTATCATTGGCATGGAAACAACACACCGAATCATCATTGAGAACGATGGACTCAATGATCATTCGGTGAGTTTGGTTTCGTACGTCACGGTTCAAGGATATAATTTTTAATCGTTTCTTATACAAAGTGATTCGCGAAGAACCAGAAATACATCAGGAAGACAGGTGATTTTAACCATTTTTGTTTCATGAAAAACGAGTCAAAACTCCCTGGTAATCGAGCTATAGCATCGCAAACATTTTGTCATAATAATCATGCAGTTATCATGAAAATGCCGGAATGCAGTGTCGGGCGGTAATACTACGAAGCTAAACTTGTCTAAGTTCTACATAACATTTGTATCTTCCTTTTCCTGTCGTAATATATTCTTAAAAGCTTCACATTTTGAAAACGGTAACCGAAACTGAAAATTATTTTCTTCTATAACAATACTTTTTATAATTAATAATTAAAATAATAAGCCACAAATGAAAGCAGCAGAAAACGAAGATGAATGAGAAAGGAAATCGAAATGCAAATGCAGAACTAAAAATGTGACGGCGTCCTTGATGAGGACTGGCCTGCAGGATATGGTATTCCAACCAAACCAAGGAAAATTGAAATGACTTCAATCAAATATGAAAAACCAGTGCTAAGATTATCAGAGGACATAAGAAAAAGTATGAAAGAACTCAGTTATAAAATCTGAAAGACGACTTAAAGGAAAATGTCACTGGTGTTTTTTTTCAAAACTTTCAAGGAAGGACTACAGCAGAACCAGCCACCAAACCTCTGTTTTAAGAGACAGGATTAGATGCTGGCCAAGTATCCGCAAGTGAAACACAATATAAAGTGTTCCTAAACTCTTGCGACTAAAATTGTCTTAAAAATAAGTTTACGCCCTTGAAAAATGTATAAAAGCATTGAGGTTAGGGCGAAGTGAACAAGGAGGCGGTAGTCGTCTGTCCATGAGGGTAGCATTTTTAAGGATACTTAAAGTAGTACAAAGACGTCTCAATCGGGCCAGGATAGAAAAGAATTCGAACAGTAAAAATAGGGTACTGAGCAAAATGAAAGACTCAAAGTGATCGAATTCAAGACTTGTGCGAGCTAGAGTCATACAGATGCCGCCACAACAATGAGGCGGCATGTACAAGACTCTGGAGCCGCGTCCGAATTCGTTAGGATTCAAGGACTCAAGCACAGAGGCGGTAAGGCGAGGTATCAAGGTGTTTCCTCGAGGATGTACGAGTTCGGACGTCCTTGTGCATAGTGCTGCCATCAATGAGACAAAAATATCAAAGAAAAAAAATGAATACAAAAAAGCAAGTGAATTAGAATCTATGCTAAACCCAAATTAATCGTTTTATTTAGCTATTTAGCCATACTAATTGTAAGTTTTGTTGCATTCAGAAGTTTATTAATTTCTCATAACGCACGGATCCTTGCGAGGAGGCTCAACCAATTCGGACATCCTTCAAGATGGTCGCCGTCCTCGGAAGGACGTATATGCGCACTTGGAAGGATCCTTACGGCGAATTCGGACTAATATTGCCTTAAAATCTACATTCTAGGTAGATATTTCCCGTGCTTGTGAATCGAACACTAATTAGATGCACTTACTTTTTTTTTAAATATTGAGTGGTCGCTTACATGTCGCTTGTAGCTTTGAATGTATTTAGATGTTCGTGGTATGTACAGTGTGTAAGATATCTTCCGTAAGATGTTGAGCAATCTGTATATTCGCTAGTCTCGGCATCTTTCATTTTGATATAAGTAAGGTAATTGAAGCTTCGATAATTCACGAACCGTTCTTGAGCCGATCATTAAGAGAGGGAAACGGATCTCCCCGCCTTTCCACTAAGAGTCACTAGAAAGGTGAGATTACAAAATAACCCCCCAGATGCCGCCACAACAATGAGTCGGCATGTAGTACACTACTCTGGATCTTCGTGCGCTTTAGAATAGATTGATTTTGGAGTACATCGTGGATTGGTTGAGAAAATGAACCAGCTGAAATATGCATTACGTAAGTATACTCATAGGTATCGGGCTGGTGGTGTGACTAGAGTCCTGGATTCTAATCCCGAGGGCCCGGGCCCGATTTTTGAAAAAATCCCGATCCCTACTTGAATACTGTGCGGAGATCATTTCTATTGAAAGCTGTCGAATCTGACGTTTAAACTTGGGTCTCTTGGCACTTTGCCTTCATAGCTCAAAGCCAGGTTTCCATCTATCCCCGCCCAACCCTCCCCTTCCCGCCTGGGGGGTTATTTTGTAATCTCACCTTTATTAGTGACTCTTAGTGGAAAGGCGGGGAGATCCGTTTCCCTCTATTAATGATCGGCTCACGAACGGTTCGTGAATTGTCGAAGCTTCAATTACCTTGTATCAAATAAAAGATGCCGAGACTAGCGAATACCCAGATTGCTCAACATCTTACGGAAGATATCTTACACTGTACATACCACGAAAATCTAAATACAGTCAAAACTACAAACGACATGTAAGCGATCACTCAATATTTAAAAAATATTAACTCCATCTAACTAGTGTTCGATTCACAAGCACAGGAAATGTCTACCAAGAACGTAGATTTTAACACAATATTTGTTAAAATTATGGCATAAATAACTGAATTCCATTCTCCATACACTGGCGGATAGGCACACGAAAACAAAGGTATCAGTAAAATTGTTTGGGAAATATTGATACGAAATATATACACAGATAATTCAAGGTAATAATAACATAAGCATTTCAAAGAAAGCATACCTTCAAGTGCCCAATATATTGGAGTTGAAAATGCTGAAGTTCTTCACGTTTAGCAAATTACAACAATACGATTTAAAATCGTTTGTATCTTTCGCGCCCTTGTTTATTTTCCAACTCAAGCTTCAAGTGGAAACGATGGTGGCTCCATGTCACGTTCTTTGTGACAGGTGAGATGGAACTAATGGCAGGCGGAGGCAAATGAAACGGATCAAGAAAGATACGGATCAGAGCGGATGAACCGTCTAAAAGACCAGCACATGACCGGCAGTTCACCGTTTGAGATCCGAAGATGGTCACGCCGCCTGGGTGGGGGAGTTGAACTACGAAAAAGTGAGATTTTATGACGTATTCTCAATAATGTGAGATTACAAAATAACCTCCCAGGTGAATGATTAGTTTCGAAAAAGTGATCGAAAGAAGAAATACAGGTTAAATCTTTTGTGCAAGTTCGGAGCAGACTTTCTCTTTGACCGGACGTTCAACATATATTGCTAGAGCTAACGTACTACGGTAGAAGCGATCACAGGAATAAAATAAAGGAAATTGATTGCAGAACCGATAGATTTAAAATGTCATATTTCCCACGTACAATAAGGGATCATAATAGTTGCGATAGATTAATCATATGAAACTCCCACCCTCAATAGATAGAGTAGAATTTTCACTTGTGCTTAATAACACAACATCATTACTAGCACTTCACACCGGTCGATTACTCCGGCATTATTTTATTTTGTTCTCTGCACGAAGTAGCATCTCGTAATATATTCATAAATTAACAGTATTAGTAATATTAACCACTAGATGTGCGCATAGCATTGCTCTGCATGTTTGCATGTTCATTTACATATCACTCTCCCAGTTTCCGGTTGGACTGCGAACTGTTCTCCTAACTGCTACTTGGTGTCTGCGCCAAGCGCCAGGGGGAGCGTGCGAGGTTCTGATTTGTGCTGGGACGAGTGCTGCATGCCTGGTGTGGAATCACTCCGTGCCAAACACCCTGGTGGTGACTTGCACGGTACTTCGTAGATTTAGATGTATTTTCCACCAAGTGTTAATGTAAAAAGCAGAGGTTAGGAGCTGGAACCGGAGCTACCCGGAACTCTTTGCTGGAGTCGGATATCGGATCTTTCGTTGCTGAGAAAATTTTACGTCACATAGCTAACAACAAATCATGTTAAAATAAAGTTATAGAATTAATACTTCGGAATCGAATTTATATAAGTACGATCCAGCGGTGGGTAAAATATAATGTTGATATATGTATTGGTTTTGGTTTTAGAATCCCGTCGAATCAGGGATTGCGCGGAGAGTGCCGAAAAACGGGTACTTTTTCTCTTCTCACCTCAAGAACATACCTTTAAAAATTGAATAAAAAATATTAATTACATATGCCCAACGCAGAGTAAAATAAGCTACATTTTTATGTAAACTACATTGTAATCGGACGAGTCGTTATGTAACTACGCTACTTCAAACTCGGGTATATATACTTTTGAAACGGACAGTAGATGTGTGTATAGCATTTCTCTGCATGTTTGCATGTTCATTTACATAGCAAGTCTCCCAGTTTCCGGTTGGACTGCGCACTGTTCTCCTGACTGCTTTTTGGTGTCTGCGCCTAGCGCCAGGGGGAGCGTGCGAGGTTCTGATTTGTGCTGGTACGAGTGCTGCATGCCTGGTGTGGAATCACCCCGTGCCACACACCCTAGTGGTGGCTTGCACGGTACTTCGTAGATGTATTTTGATATCAAACAAATAGAGAGAATGGCTACCCATTTCTCGAATGATCGCGCATAGAGCCAAGAAAAGATGAGGAGATAAAAGGATGAGAAAGTGATATGGAGAAACTTAAGACTGCGTATATTAGGGAAAGGAGTCCATAATACAATAAGAAGTCATATCAGAGAGTTCGCATCGCTTAGATTCCGTGTTCGATATTCGAGCAAGTTTCACGGAGAACGGGGAAGGAGTGAAAGATTGAAAGAATTTTTCGAGAAACTTGGAATTAGAAAAAAATGTACATTCAAGTGGCGATGAGATTAAAAAGAGATGAAAGGAAAGAATTTGAGAACTGGGAAAAAGAATGAGAAGGTAAGTGTAAGCCATACGTATGTGGCAATATCCCTGCGAATTGCTGGAACTTCACCTAAACAAAGACCCTGATCAGATTGGACAGATCTTTGGTGTTTATGCACATGGAAACGTGCCCACGAAGCTCCAACTAGCCCGAGGAAGGATTAGAAGATGTTAGGAAAGGAAGATATAAATACAGAAGTAATTGGGATAACTGCATGTATTTTGGCGAAAGACACTCTCGATGTACATGTGAACCCTTTTCACTCCGACACTAGGATATCCATTGGCAAGACCGAAGCCGTTCCGGCTCATCGAAGTATCGCGAAAATGATTGTGTAGAAGAAACATCCGAGTTCTTTTGATTTCATCGATATAGAGATACCGTTAACAAGGAATCAAAATAAAACATAGGTTATCCAAAGCGAATTATAATTGCAAATCAATGAGATACAAACAGTTTGCGGATTCTGAGAAAGGTGGTCAACAAATGTGATTGATGTTCCGTAGAAACTGGAATTAAAGCCTTCAGTGAGTTGAAGATGTGCTGCGACAGCCAAGAATAAATTCGACCATTAATAAAATTAGACCAATCAAGGCCGATCAATGTCTTCAGAAGGTTATGAAGTATACTTAAACTTCCGCCTGAGAAACAGATAAGCAGCATCGAAGGAACTCGGCTGTTCTGTACTGCCATACTTACATTTGAGCTACTTGAAAAAGTCCATTTTTCTTAAGTACATCATATTTTTTTATTCTAGCTTAATATAAAAATGGTTATTGGAGGATATAATCCATCAAAATAAAATAGTAAACTCCTCTAGCATCGCAATTTTAGCATAAATTATATAGTCTGATAGATGCTATTCTCCCATCAAAATTCAATGCTCAAATTTAAGTATGGCAGTACAGAACAGCCGAGTTCCTTCGAAGCTGCTTATCTTTTTCTCAGGCGGAAGTTTAATTTAGTACCAAACGTAAGAACATGTAACATTTGAAAATTTCAGCTTTGGGTTTTTTATCTGCAAATAATTTTGTTAGATTCCCGATTCAACGTTCCAGTTTTCGTCATTCAGGTGTCTTCTTCTTCTTAAGTCCTCAACCCAAAGGTTGGATGGCGGCAGTTCTCCATCCATTTCGGTCTTGTGTCATTCTTTTCAACTGCACATAAGTGGAGCAGCCTAACTCCTTCCTTCCCATAAACTCCAACCTAGGCCTGCCCCTGCAGTTGGTGTTTCCTCCACAGTACCTTCTAAGATTGTGGCCAGCAAGGTTTCATGCCTTAGTTGGTGCCCGATCCAGATATTTCTTCTCTTTTTCAGTAATTTCAGCAGACAAGGAGACTCCCCCACACGTTTGAGAACCTCCTCGTTACTGATTTTGTCCACCCAGGGAATCTTTAACATCCTCCTGAAACACCACATCTGGAATGCTTCCACCCTCCTCTCTTCTGCCTTGCCCAACGTCCAGGTCTCACTGCCATAAAAAAATATGCTCCACAAAAAAGTTTGAAGAAGGTATTTTCTTAGGTCTAGACCGATATTTCTGGATGTTAGTAGTTTCCCTTTTTGATAAAACGAATTATTTGCCAGGTGAACTCTACATACTAAGTCTCTTTTGCTCCTTCCATCGGCTGTTATTTTGCTTCCCAGGTATAAACTCCTCTACATTCTCTATTCGCCTGTCCCTTAAATACACTTTAGCTTGTCCCCCATTCTTGCTAACCTTAAGTACTTTGGTCTTCTCTACATTTAATTTCATATTATATCCTGTTGTTAGGATGTCCTCCATTACCTCAAGTACCTCACTCAGATCCTTTCCGCTCTCAGCCAGTAATGCAATATCATCAGCAAATCTCAGCATATTCAGTTTTTCTCCATGGATGTTGACACCACCTAGCTACCCTACCTTTTCTCTCATCTCATCTAATGTTCTCTGTATGTAATAGTTGAAGAGAATCGGTGATAGGGAGCATCCTTGTCTTACCCCTTGCCTTATAGTTGCCTCCTGCACATGGTCTCCACAGCGCACCACTGCCTTTTCCTTTTCATATAGGTTTCAGATTACTCTCCTGTCCTTGTATTTAATTCCTGCTTCTTTCAGCATTTGGAACATTGGTGCCCAACGAACCTTGTTAAGAGCCTTTTCTAGGTCTATGAAGGCCACAAGTGTGTCTTTGTTCTTTCTCAGTCGTTTTTCCATTATGGTTCTGAGCAAGAGAATGGCTTCGCGTGTCCCTCTTCCTTTTCTAAATCCAAATTGATCATTGGATAAAAGTGCGTTAATTTTAGGTTCAACACTCTTCAGTATGATGGATGTAATTATTTTAGAAGCATGCGTGACTAAGCTTAGGGTGCTGTTCACATTTTATCGCCGAGTTCTTTTTCGGCAGGGGGATAATGATGAATTTTTTGAAATCATCTGGAAGATTTCCTTTTTCGTACATCGTCTGAACAAGATGGTAGGTCTGAGGTCTGTTCACCCGCTGCTTCGATCAGTTATGCCGGCAGGCTGTCGATACCTGGGGATTTTTTATCTCTCAGTTTTCTCTCTTAGGTAGGAATATGAAGAATTCCTATGTTAGATAAAACCTTTGGAGTTTGTACTTAAGTGTCTTTGTGAATAGCCATGGGCTTGAAATCATTGTCACAAAAACACGGTACAAAATTCCACTAATTATTTTATTGCTGTCGACCGGTTTCGACGACTAAAGCGTCATTTGCAAGACAAAATAGAAAGTAAAATTGCTATTGCTAGCCTTATATACCCTTCTTCCCTTCCCACCTTCTTTATTATATAAGGCTCATTCATTCAAGTATTCTACCAGCTGATTGGTAGGTTCTTGGACAGTCCCAATTCTGTATCCCAACCTCATAGAAATTGTCTCGCTTTCCCTCCTAAGGATGGTGCGCCATTAGATCCCTCTTCAATTCTTCATATCTTCTAACTCCTCTTATTTCGTCCAGAATTCCTATCCTCTTCCTTCCTCTTCCACGCTTCCCCAGTGTTCTCCCCTCTATCACTCTCTTCATCATGCCCTCTCCTCTCCAAAACCTCCTCAATCCATCTCTTCTGCCTTTTCCGAACCTCTGCCACAAGCTTCCTCTCCTCTCCGACCATATCCAATACCTCCTCGTTCGTTTTTCTCGCCATCCAGCTAACCTTCTCGCTAGCAATAGCAATTTTACCTTCTGTTTCGTCTTGTAAATGACGCTTTAGTCGTCGAAACCGGTCGACAGTAATAAAATAATTAGTGGAATTTTGTACCGTGTTTTTGGGACAATGAATTCTATCTTCAATGTCCACAAAGTATCGCCGCAATAGGTTAATTTGACCCATGGGCTTATTAATATTTTAATAGCTTCATGAAAATTATTACTTTTGTGGTGGAGGTAATAATGAGATACTACTCACTACAGTTAGCTCTTATTTATCTTTGAGTCATTACTGTCCATTGATGACTGATACTGTAGAATCAAGTGATTTAAACAGCTTAAAACGCATTTCACTATGGCTTCCAAAACGTCTATCAGTCAAGGGAGAAATATTGCCGGGCAGAGAACGAAACGGAAGCATCTATTCTGAGCAAGCATTGGAGGTCAATTCCGGCGGGAAATCCGGTCTCCTTGCCCAATCGCGTGGTTCGAGGCATTGCAATCGCCACCGATAGCTCTCCCCACATTAGCACTCAATTAATCGATTGCTTTCCAATAAGCGTGCGTGGTTCCGATTTCCCCAGAGGACATTTGAGGTGCACGCAGGGATCGCAGGTGGTGAAGAGTGGTTTGACGACGCATCGCTGGGAAAAACCACCTTTTCTAAGACCGAAGGCTGCTTTGGGGGAGAAAAATATATATCAATCGGAAAAGGCAATATGCGGACATAGACATTCAAAATCCATTGGACGCTAATTTATTCGGTGTATTCTGTTCCTTAATTGAGGTAATTGAGACTTGCTAGTTTTGTACTATTGTTCACTATTGTTTATTCCAAGTTATAACAATAATTTATTTTCTATTTTTGTCTGTCAATTATAATAATGTGCTATATCACGCACATTTTTCGTTTTCCTTAATTTATAACATGTTTTCACCTCTGAAGAAATCAGACCAATATTTTCAGGTTTTGTAATTTGTTTACAATTGCATTTATTATCAGAGCGAAGATATTATTGTAAGATATATAAAGTCCCAAAGGAACAAATAGGAGCAAATGCTCCTAGGTCAATAAACCTTTTTTCTAATCTATTCCTTAAAACCAAGTTTGGATCAGTAAACTCCCAGCTTCACCTTAAGGCCCCCATTCCTTCAATGAGTTCCTTATTGAGCTCAATTCAATATATAAATTTAAAAAAATTAAAACCTACAAAATCCTTAAAAAACTATAAACTGTAAAAAGCCCAAGGCCAACTAATAAATCCCAACCCTGGTGGATTGTATTAGGGTCGCGGTGTTACTCAACCCTGATCCTAATAACTGCTTTTCATGCTACAAACTTTTGTAATATCGTTTGCTCCGCTCTGTCCGTTAATTATGAAAATAAATCCACGGTGTATCTTGTGAGACTTTTAACTGCATTATTTTCGAGACAAGGTTCTCATACATTACATCCAGAGACGTTGCGCCCTACATCATGTGTGCCTCTCCAAAGAAGTGTACCCATGGCAGCATTGGACGCCCATCCTATCATCCTTCCTTGTACTATCACTGATTCACAAGCATTCAATCGCTAAAGGTCCCATTCCCATCGAACATTGCCATAATAAATTCAATCAAGAATCTCACTGCATTCAATGCCAACTCATTCGCAGCACATCCATAGGGCTTCTAGAACCTGATCCTGTTGCCGAATTGTCAGTACCTTGCCGTACAAAGCACCACGACCAAATTAAAGTATATGTTCTATTCAAAAAGTGTTTACAATTGCATGCACTCAAACATCGGCTAATTTTCAAGATACTGGCATTATCATATTATACAAGATGGTTGAATAGAACCTCGTGCTCCAGTCCACGTGTTACATCAGATGAAGTTGAGTTTCACCCCAGAGTGGTTAATTTATCCAAACATAAGTTTAACGATCAACTGAACAGTTTCCTAGAGAAGGGCTATAAATTTTCCCCAACCCTTCCTCCTTCTAAAAATACTGTCGTAAACCTACTAGGAGAGAGTGATTCAGCTTTGAAGAAAGAATCCGCGGGTGTAAAACAACTATGAGCAGATACCATTATTTCTCACCTATCCAAATATTCGGAAAATGACTCCAACCCTACGTGTTATTCGTGAACTTAAAAAATCAATTAAAACTCATGATTTAATTATTACCAAAGCCGATAAAGGTAACAATATTGACATTTTGGATCGATTGGACTACATCAATAAGTGCAACTCCCTTTTAACTACCGACAATCAGTTTATTAAATTATCAAATGATCCAACGAATGCCTTTCAAAAAGCATTCAAATCCTCCATAGACAGTTGCCCGCACTTAATCCCCGGCCGTGAGAGAAGGAGCTTGATCCAAATGAACCCCCGCCCACCCAGGCTCTATGGTCTTCCCAAGACGCACAAGCCTTCTATTCCCGTTCGTCCAGTGGTCGCCCATCATACTGCACCATGTCACCCGCTAGCTTTTAAACTCAATTCATTAATACGCAATTATTCCAGCTTCAGTCCAACTTATGGTACCAAACATTCCTTAGAACTGACCCAAAAAATATCAGTTTTGAAACCTCCTTCCAACAGGAAGCTTGTGTCCTTTGGCGTAAAAAATCTATTTACTTCAGTCCCGGCCACCGAAGCAGTGAAACTTTCCGTCGAGATTTTGTCCAAGTCGAATATCCCTGACCCGATTTCCAGTGAATTCGAACGTCTGTTAAAGCTTTGCACACAGCAAAACTATTTCTATTTTAACGGATCCTTCTACAGCAAAACACTTGACTTATCTATGGGCTCCCGATTATCACCTATTATGGCTGATATTTTCATGGATAACTTAGAGAAAAAATTATTTTCCACAAATAGCCCACTATTAAATATTTTATTATTTTAGGTACGTGGATGATGTTATTTGCCTCTGGACTGGGACAGAGCGCCAATTAGATAAGTTCCGTGTGTTGCTAAACTGCCTCCATCCCTCAATTTCCTTTTCTGTGGAAAAAGGTGGTAAGAAAATCAATTATTTAGACTTGATCATCTCCATTTCGGAGAATAATCACTCATTTTCCATTTTCCGTAAACAGTCCTTCAGCGATGTTATCATCCGCAGTGATTCTAACCACCACCATCGCCACAAACTCGCGGCATTCCATTCTCTCCTACACCGTCTCACCAACATCCCCCTAAGTGACCGTGAGTTTTCAAATGAACTCAATGTCATTAAACGTATCGCCTCACGGAATGGCTACAAAGAAGATCTAATTGAAAAGCTGTTATCGCGTCATTTACGTAAAATAGTCAGATCAAGTTCCACTCTCCTCACCCCCATTCCCCCGGACAAACCTAGGAGATGGTGTAAGCTACCATTCACCAACCTACTAAGTTACAAACTTAGCCGAGTGCTGCCTAAGGACAATTTTAAATTATGTTTTGATAATCCTGTGACTATCGGTAAACTCCTTTTTAACTCCAAAGATCCCTATGACTATTTGGAAAGAAGTGGTGTGTACTCCCGGAAGTGTGATCAGGTAATTTTAGCCTCTGATGATGATGTGTGAACATTGAAACCGGTCAGGCTTGTACTATTAATAAAAACAGTGTGGAACATTACAAAGGTTTAATTATTGCATCATTATCATATTATATTGTAGTCACGGTCCTACACGTAGTCACCGGCAAGTACACATGATTGCAAAAATTTCACGGAAGATAAATCATAACTTAGACCGAGTTTCGAACCAGGCTCCCTAGATATCGCGCCGAGGCGTCCTTGGGTCGAGACAAGATGTTCAAGACTGTTGGACGTATAATGTCACCAGTAGTCCAAAGCGTGCGCTTAGTGCCACAGCCCTCGAGATTTAAGGTAAACTTCGAACACCGCTCTTTTTGAAATATTTAGGACACAGGGAGCAACCACGGTATGATCCCGAGGCTACGGGTGTAGACAATATTCTGGTAGAAATTATAATATCTGGAGGAACAAAAATGGAAGACGAGATGTACAATCTTGTGTGTTCAGTATATGAACAGGGAAAGTTCTCCACCGATTTTGAGAAAAGCATCGTGATTCATATCCGCTACCTTTAATTCAAACGATGCACAATGTGAAAACTATTGAACTCTTAGTTTGTTTACGGACAAATAAAAATGATTACTAATACTCTGATTTGTCTAATGAAAAAAAAGATGAAGCTGTGCTTTCTGAAGATCAATTTATTTCCAGAAAGAATCGAGAAACCAGGGAAGTAATATTGGCAACTTAGATCAATCATATAGAAAGAAGCAAATGGAGGGGAATGAGACGTAATAACTTGTGTTCGTAGACTTAGAAAAAGCTTATGACAATACAAAATAATATAAAATGTTTTGGGCTTTGAATTAGTAGGAATATACTACGAGGATGGACTTTTCATGTGGAGCCTTTACATGAGTGAAATAGATGTTAATTACGGAGGGACAAAACAAGAAAGAAGGGAGATTCAGAAAGGCGTTCCTCAAGTATAGGCTCTATCGTCCATTATATTAATACTTTACATACAAGAGGCGCTTAAAAAAGTCAAGAAAGAATTAGGGCGGTATTTATAGTCGTTACCCAGCAGTCCCCTTATCCATCCCCTACCCAGCAGGCCCCTTGAATCGTTCGTCCTATAGTCAAAATTAAGGGATCTGCTAGGTAGGGGATGGTTGGGGGTTAGCTTCTATTCAATAGCTTCAATGGTGTGGAGAAGAAGATTTTGTGTTACCTGGTTTAGAAGCATAAAGATATAGTGGAAAGTAAGAAAACGGACGCAGTTTCCTGCCACAAGAAGATGAAATTGTGGGAAAAAATATGCTGCAGGCGTATATGAACATCCTTGGAATGAGTCTGGCGTCACATCAGATATTTATCGATTAAGAGCAAATCTCACCGTTGTTTTATTAACACCAAATATTCGAAATTATTAATTTAAGGCTATGCACGTTCATTAGAGTCAGTTTATACTTATATCTGTTGTGTTATTTGTTCGATAAGGGGGCCCCTGGTGGAGCATGCATCTCCTGCCAGAATTAGGAGAGGCTAAGGGGGCTGCTGGCGGAGGATATCAGACTATAAATACCGTTTTTAACGAAGGGGCCTGCTAGGGGCTGTGGGTCTGCTGGGTAACGAATATAAATTCGGCTCTTAGGCCGTGTCCGAATTTGCAGTAAGGATCCTTCCAAGTGCGCATATACGTCCTTCCGAGGACGGCGGCCATCTTGAAGGATGTCCGAATTGGGGTGCTTTCCAACGTGCATCTGCCCTGATCTGTTTTAATCTGTTTAGCGCAAAGCGTGTTCCAATCGCGTATGTGACGTCATCTGCGCTAAGCAGATGGAAACATCCCGCACCGTAGTTGATCGTCTGCGATCTTCTGCACTAGGAGACGAAATTTGCAATGGCGGTGAAATGTGTACAGAAAGAAAAGGAATTCCTCAACGTCAATGATAACTATGATGATAACTTGAGAAAAACAATAAATAATTTGGTTTCTTGTCATTCTGAAAGGTAATTTTAACCACTTTTGAAAGTAAATGGAATATCTTCTTCCCTCTATATTATGTAGAAATGCGAATTATGAGGGGATTGAACGCTCCAAATAAAATTAGTTTTTAACTCGTATCATTGACATAAGTAAGCCTCAGTTCTGAGATCTATTTAAGAATATTTCCATTTCTAACTATTGGATAATTAACGTAAATCATACAAGATTGCCTTGAAGGGCTCAAAGACGGAAATTAAACAAAGGAAGGTAGCTAGGAGAGGTAATTAATTTCCGTGAACCAGCTTGAAGCCATCTTCCTCATCCACAAAATCCGAAATGGAACAAGTGAGCAAAATCATAATGTTATATCCTGTTGATTCAAAATGGATTTAATTTATTTACTTTAATGGATACCCCGTTGGAAATATTCGATTAAGAAATTCAATTGAAAGCATTTGAATGCATTCCATTAAATATAACTGATTAATGCCAAATTTTTAAATAATTTGCAGATAGTTTTTATTGGTGTAGGTACTTAAAGACTTGTGCTAGTTGAAATATCGACAGTAAAGAAAAAAATGAAGCAGAGAAACCCACCAATGGGGCAGATTGGGCTTATTTTCAAATGATGTGGTAGAAAAATATACGACTCTTGACAAGAACAATGATTCGTCTACGAAATGGATCTAGATGAATGAAGCTGTATGAATTCATAATCATTCATTTAGAGCTCTGAAAAAACTGTTCTGAAAGCTCAAATAACAGTAAAAAGCACAAGGCAGGCACCAAGCACCAATGCACCAGTTGATCCAATGGAGTAGTCGTCCCAATAACAATAATAATAATAATAGAAGAGCGGGAGTCGCTGCTCTTCTTGGTTTGAATGAATGCGTACTGATGCTGGTTATTCCATTACCTCCTTTATATCAACTATCGTAAGAACTTGTAATACATAAGAAAGTGATATTCTTGTGTAAAATAAATTATGGACGGACTCTGAGGTGAGATAAGTTGTCCTTTTTGTGAAATAATTTCACAAATTTTATGTTCCTGCTGCATTAAAGCCAAGAGTGGGGACTCGAACTTAATCTGAGCAAATGCACGGCGGTACATTTCTTGCGGAGGTCGTCCTACTATTCCTATGTATATGCTGTGGATGGTGTTAACATAAAGGCGACAGATGAAGTGAAGTATCTAGGAGTTACGATAACCTCGAACCTATCGTGGGGAACGCATATAAGAAATATTTGTGGCAGAGCTATGAAGAAGCTAGGATTCGTCAAGCGTATTGTGGGAAGATTTTCGGATGAAAAAGTAAAAGAGAGGTGCTATTTCGCACTCGTCCGGCCACACCTTGAATATGCAGCGAGCATATGGGATCCGGTGCAGAAAGACTTGATTCGGGAACTTAATAGAAATACAAAGGAAAGCTGCGCGATTCGTCAAAAAATGCTACCGGCGTACAGACAGCGTTGTTACACAGATGTTTAACGAATAAGGCTGGGAGCCGCTAGAGACTCGGAGGCTGCGCGCTAGGCTTAGATTGCTTGAGCAATTGAGAATAGATATCTTTAAGAGCAACATGGAGACCATCATATTAGAACCCCACTATATTTCCAGGTCCGACAGAAACGATAAATTAAGAGAGATATTTTTCCGAACGGATAGGTATGGGAATTCGTTTTTCCCCCGAACAATAAGGGACTATAATAAATGCTAGGCGTAATCTCATAGAGCGTTTCCTTTTTTATATGTAAACGGCTGGTGTCCTAACACCCCCCGAGGCCTATTGAGGCGGCTTGCGGGGTAGTATGTAGATGTAGATGTAAAGTAGCTCAAATTTCATTGATGAATTTTCCATGGTAATAGGTCTTGTTCCAATAATTATTACCCCTGTATATATTTAACGTATCGCATGCGGAAGCAAAAGTCTTTTTGAACTCACATTGTGAACATTTCAGCACAGACCCGTTCCAATCGTGTCTGATTCAATGTGCGCTCGTGTGTTTCAATTTGTTGCTATGTGAGCTAATCTTCGCAGGGCGATTGGAAAGCACCCTTAGTTGAGTCCTCGCAAGGATCCGTGCGAGGACGCTTCCATCGAGGATGCTTTGGTTGCACACTTCGACCCGTCCTCGGGCCGCCATTTTGTAATGTTGAACCTTGTGAATGCATCCGGGGGACGCGCAGCACGCTTCGTAATTGTTTCCTGTACCACTTTTAGGAGAATTTAGAACAGATCACAGAACTTGCGTAATGTGTTATTTACTCAAGAAGTTAGGAAGTGTCCGTTATAATATTGCTGCCTTCTGCTTCTAATCGTGCTCTATATTAAAGGGGCGACGGTTTTGTTGGTTAAAGTTATCTCTAGGAATGAGAAGGAAGCCCTGTATAAAGAATATAACCTCGAATACATAATGTATATACAGTGATTTTTTAAATTTATCTCCGGCATAATTCTTCCGTATATTTAAACATTACGAATGAATATCTAGTTTCCTCATTGAAATTTCACGAAGTAGTGTACCATGTCTTAAGAGCGAAAAGCAACGAACTAAAGAAAGGGACAACCAAATCGATAAACTAAAATTCCCAAATCAAGCTACACCGTAAAAAATAACGTTTAAATTAGAAAAAATGAAAGACAAGCTTAACAAAATGCGATGTTTAATTAAGAAATACCAAACAAGAGTGTCAATATAACTGAAACATGTGGTACATATCTAATATAGGTGTGTTTAGTTATAGTTCGGTGCTTTTAGTTAACCTTCGTCAACGTAAAACACTATCCTTAATTTTTTTATTTAAGCGTTAGTTTCTCCGGTGTATTTTTTATTTGGGAGTTCAATTTTTCTAAAATGGTATATAAGTAAAAGTGCTCACTTTTTGTTAAAACTAAAATACAAACTCCTACCGCAAATCGAAATGCTAAGAAAATACAGAGGAAAATAAAAAGTAAATCTAAATAACTGTTATCAGAGACATTTTAAGGTTGAAAAGATAATTATACGACGAATTCATGGCTAATTATCATAAACAAACATAAATTCCTCTGCTCTCCCTAAATGGGGCAAGGGTTTGTCCCAGGCACACGGCGAGGGGCCGGACACCCAGCAAAAGAGATGGGTCGGGTGACAATGCAATCCGGGCAGGGACAAAAATAGTTATTCGAATAAGAGGATTTGGGGTGGATGGGCAATAATATTTCGCACCGGTTCTCAAAGGCCTCTAAACCATGGCTGTATGACGCATGGGTGGATAAACATACACATATCAATGGGAGTGCATGTGATTTTCGATGTGAGGATAAAAAAACAAGATTTGCAAAATAAGAAAAATACCAACAGAAAAAGAACACTAGCGTGTGGAATTCACATAAAGTAATAAGGGGTGCCACTTACTTTCCCTTTTCCGCTTGTGATTTCCCGAAAGATTGGGTTCCAAATTGTTCACTTAGCTAACGTTTTGATATGGGTGTCCAGAGGCATCACCCGGCATTGAACCGGGTACCCTCTGGTTCAAAACGAAGCACTATACCCACTGGACTACCATGCCACCAAGTAAAAGGACATTCATAAATAATTACGAGCCTTAGGGGTAAAAGGAATATAAAGATACAGCGCAAAAACAAGTTGTGGTTCAAACGACCCGCAGCCGTCCTTCTAGGTATAACCTCTTGTAAAAGTTAACAAAAAAATATTAGAGTCATATTTGTGTCAATTTATCTAATTTCAGGTAGAAATGAAGAAAGTCAAAAAGTCTCGAAATATTAAAAAATATTTTACACAGAGAAAAATTAATTTGAATTCTGAAAATGGGTCAAATGACCCCTGCCGTCCTTCTAGTGTTAAGAAAAAGATAACGCCAATATAACTTTGCAAAAAATAACACAAAAAATTATACACCGAAATGCTTACGGCACTCTGTTATGAGAAATGAATAAACTTAATCCCAAAGTTATTTTTACTCAACAACTTCTGAATGCAATAAAACTTACAATTAGTACGGCTAAATCAGATAAATAAAACGACTGATTATGGTTTAGCGGGATGCTGAATAAATTGTAAATCAGTTGCTTTCTAGTATTCAATTTTTTCTCTTTGATATTTTTGTCTCATTGATGACAGCACTATGCACGCAAGGACATCCGATCTCGTACATCCTCGAGGAGACTCGCTTGACACCTCGCCTTCCCGCGTCTGTGTCCTTGAGTCCTTGAATCCTAATGAATTCGGACGCGGCTTTATAGACATATAGAATAATGCATGGTAAAAGAATAGACGTTAATATATTCCGAAGACTTTGCTGTCGTAGATGAGAGTCATAAAGATCTTGGGACCATGTTGATAAAAAAGTATAATTTTATGGGAGAAGTATAAAATATGAAAATAAATAAAAATAAGTAGTGGTGTGAGGTATTGAGAAGCACATTAAAATGTATATTAAAGTTGGCAAGAAACAACTTGAGCGATTGAACGCCTTCAATGATCTATGAAGGAAGATCGCTAGAGATGGAGATAATATAGCAGAAATAAGAAATAGAATATCTCAGGCAAAATTAGCTTTCAGTGAAAAGGAGAAAATCCTGCCCTCCAAAAAACATCACACTTATTTAGGGAAAAGGTTTCATAAAACATAGGCACGGAGTGTGGCCCTATATGTGGATATGAAATTTGATTCTGTGGGAAAGAAGAAAAGGAAAATGTGAACTGATTTGACATATGGTGCAATGGATGCATGCTCAAAATAGACCGATAAAATGTCTTATGAGAAAGTGCTTAGAAAAATGATCGAGAAACGAATATTGTGAAAATCTATCGTAAAACAGAGTCAAGCATATGAGACAAGTATGAAGGCATCGAGGACTCCTATAGACAATACTAGAGGGATGTATGAATGGGAAATAATTCTGGAGAAGACCACGACTGCAATTGTGGATCATGAAAGTACTTAAATAAAACTGCAGTAATTGTACTGTCCACTTAAATTTTAATGTTAATATTACACTACACGTGTTTCGACGTTTCTTAGGGCGTCATCATGTGTAGACCTGATGATGACACCCTAAGAAACGTCGAAACACGTGTAGTGTAATATTAACATTAAAATTTAAGTGGACAGTACAATTACTGCAGTGTTATTTAAGTACTAAAATGCTGTTCCAACATATTTAGCCAGAAAGTATCGAATTTATTCGGATCATGAAATATGTGGTGTGGGACGCAGGAACTATTAAGAGGTGAAACGGAAGCCGGAGAAACTTGAAGAAGGTAGAAAGACTATCGAGTAAACTGCTTCAAAATAATCTTCAGTTCAATTGATCACCAAGGGAAGAGAACCGCTGAGGAACCACGGCGAAGCACCCACAGATTTGAGCAAATCATAAATCAAAACAAGGAACATTTTTACTTTCACCAAAATATAAAATATTCCGCTACGCTTCCTTTAAGTTGGTTCCACCGTAAAATTACTTAGATGTCATTTTATTCATATTCTGTCTACTTGTAGAAAACGCTGTCCTCTATCTGAAATTAACATCAAAATAATACCTTTCCACACTATTTTATTCTATAATTGAACTTGAAATTACATGGTGTTCAATGGGAGAATGAGAGAAACACGGGGAATAAAATAGTATTATTATTCCATAAAATATAAATGCCACTTTTGCGGAAAACTATTAATACGAAGGAAATAATCCAGAAAAATTGAATAAAAATGTAATATAAGTATCTTACCACCTTATTTTTCTAGTTATTGAAGAATTAATGCCGTAATTGAAGTCAAAATGCGGTAATTCGTAGGAAATGGTGCTGCAGTCGGCTCCTATTGGCTGAAAAAAGTGCTCATTTAAAATACATTCGTGGAATAATAATCTGCATATATTTTGTACCTTTATACTTTTGGGTTTCTATAGGTAATTGCATTGCATCCTTGAAAGCAGGATTTTTTTGACAAAATATCAAAAATGTGGAATTTAGTATTTGTTTTGACTCGCACAGTCACGGTGGAATCTCCTTTAACCCTCATGCTTCGTGGGTCATTAGCGCGTACAACATTCGGAATAATTAAAAACAGGGCAGCAGCTAAATTACTTACGCAATAGGTCTAATCGGAGTGACTTTTCGGCCGGGATGACGAGCTTCGTGTTGGACGCCTGGCAGCGGAGTGTGGCGTTGAGGTGCCTCCGTCGGATGTCCCTCACCTCCAGTCGGTTCACGGCCAGCCCCGAGCGCCGCTCCTCCGACACCCCGTCCACCAGCTTGTCACCCACGAACCACGACACCGTCGGAGGCGGCTTCCCTGCACCACACAGACAGAGAGGGACAAAATAAAAACATATATTAAAGCGCCCACTTAAAACATGATCTCTGAGCTAAATTACATGAATAAATACCTGTAATTATATCTATCACGCTATTTTGAAACTTCATAAGGACAACCAAAGAACTAAGGGCCGAATTTATAGTCGTTACCCAGCAGTCCCACAGACCCTAGCAGGCCCCTTCGTCAAAAACGGTATTTATAGTCAAATTTCCACCCCCAGCAGCCCCCTTAGCCTCTCCTAATTCTGGCAGGAGATACAGCTCCACCAGGGGCCCCCTTATCGAAAAAATAACACAACTGATATAACTAAACTGACTCTAATGAACGTGCATAGCCTTAAATTAATAATTTCGAAGATTTGGTGTTAATTAAACAACGATAAGATTTGCTCTTAATCGATAAATATCTGATGTGACGCCAGACTCATTCCATGGATGTTCATATATACACTCGCAGCATATTTTTCCCCACAATTTCTTCTTCTTGTGACAGAAAACTGCGTCCGTTTTCTTACTTTCCACTATAGCTTCATGGTTCTCCTAAAGGTCACACAAAATCTTCTTCTTCTATTTGCACGTCGAGCGGCTATCTCAATAGTTTTCATGCTGCGTCTGGCTCTTTATTTATCCGTATCCATGTTGATCACGAGCGTCACCACTGAAACATTTGAGCTGCGAATTCCATTTCCCGCCGTTTGTAGTCCTTAGTTACCAGATCTAACCCCCAACCATCCCCTACCTAGCAGCTCCCTTAATTTTGACTATAGGACGCACAATTCAAGGGGCCTGCTGGGTAGGGGATGGATAAGGGGATTGCTAGGTAACGACTATAAATACGGCCCCTAGTTACTTCTGTTGGACCCAGGAAACTGGTACTGTTTCAATAATTTACTCCCTCCTAAATATTTAATCTGCCCTGTCCGGGCGTACCTCTTTTACTTCTCATGCATGCATGCATTTCGTCATGCAGTCCATTCTCTTAGCACTCTCTCATCCAGTCTCTGAACATGGTCAAATCAACAAAGCATCTTCTCCCATCTTAAGTTTCAATTCTTGGGTGTGTCAGAACAGCGCATATGTCTTCTAGTTGCAGATCGTGGGTAATGGTGGAAGTGGGCTCATAAGGTAGTCTTTTTGGAGCGAAATTAGAGCTACACACTAACAAATGTAACTCCAGGTTAAAGAAGCATAGTACAGAGACCGTCTGCTTTAAGCCTGAAGCGGTATTTAGTCTATGCCCATCATCTCTATTGAAATTGTCTGCTACTTTTTCAATTTCAAAAGCCTCGTTGGATTGAAAAAGTCCTTGGAGCCTCAATTGAAAACGTAGCAGACAATTTCAATAGAGATGATGGGCATAGACTAAATACCGCTTGGAAAAGACTCATACGCAAAAACGCACCAAAGCGGGGTCCTCGACTCTGATTGGTCGCGCCACTGGTAGGCCAACCTGAAGATGGTATATATATAGAGGGCCATTTCCATCTATCGGCACTCAGACCTGATCTGAAGATGTGGCCAGCATAGTCTACGGTACGTCATCTGAACAAAACTTGACGCAGCTAACCCGAAAACAATGGAGAGAACTGCAATCCAGCGCTGCGAAAGCCTCAAAAAGAATATTAATAAGCAATACTTATAAAACTGATGATCTCAGGCCTGACCTCGTGGAAATTATGGATATCCATGATGAGAAAACCACCTTTGTTAGTTCCACGCCAGTTACGCCACGCCATAATGTTAATTAGTGCCAGCGTAAGAAAGTTTGTGGAATTAACAAAGGTGGTTTTCTCGTCATGAAGCGATACTTAATTAAGTTTTTTTGGCGGTAATGTTCTATGTAGCTGTATTTTGGGAATGGAAAACGTTTTATGACATAATACAGTAAACATACCCTTGAAGAATGCTCCGTAATTTGTATGAATGCCATCCAAATATGACGAGGAAATGTATGGTTCTGGTTTCCGAATTCCATTGATGACGAAGGTTTCTCGAGATATCCACCAGGCGGCGCCTTGAGGTCAGAAGTTCACTTTCTGGAGACATTTTCGTCACCAATGGATTTCGCAACACGGAGATGCTCCGGAAAGCAAAACTTTATTTATATTTTCATAAATTATTATTATTTATGTAAAAAAATGTTTCTAAATTGTATTTGAGTATAATTATATTTTATGTAACTTGCATTTGATCTACCTTTGTACATTTCACTACGTGCATCAGATCTATGAGTATGCTGAAGTAAGCACCTTGTGACGAGCATTGTGCTCAGGAGGACTTCTAATGTGTTCATGTTTATTCTTTTCTACTTTTCTTGGATCATTTATTTTTGTTTTTGTTTGCTTGTATTTCTTCGATCATTTGAATAGTACCCTAAGCTGTGCCGGAACTTTCAAATATTGAACTAAAAGCGAATGAAAAACCTTCGTAATGAGCGATGCATTGTGCCAGAAAACCATCGGAGTTATAACTGTGCAAAGTATGAATGGCAACACTGAATTAATTTTTCTCCATTTTTCCTGGCGAACGAAAACTTCGTATTTTTTCGGTTTTTATACGTTTTAAAACTTTTCGTTTTTTATTCAAGGCGCTCTTCCGTGGTGCATGGATGGAGGGATCCAGATGGCGACACTTTACGAGGGGAAGACGAGAATAAGAAGGGGGTGGGAGGGAGGGGAGTAGGGGGAGGGGGGTGTAAAGGGGCGCTTTCCGTAAGTGGCAGTTTGTGGTCTGCGGTCTCTGGGACCGTAACTATCGGATACAGGGTGAGTGGGGGGGAGGGGGGGGGAATCCACAACCCCATCAACACATTGTATCCTTTATCCCCCACCCCCCTCCCTCTTCCCTGCATACTCAAACGCCCCCTTCCCTTTACCCCCGTCTACTCCTCGGTGAATAACCCTTGCTGCACCTTCCCCTGTTTACACAACGTGCGGCCCTCGTCCTGGGGGGTTATTTTGTAATCTCACCTTTTTAGTGACTCTTAGTGGAAAGGCGGGAGATCCGTTTCCCTCTCTTAATGACCGGCTCACGAACGGTTCTTGAATTGTCGAAGCTTCAATTACCTTATATCAAATAAAAGATGCTGAGACTACCGAATACCCAGATTGCTCAACATCTTACGTAAGATATCTTACACTGCTCATACCACGAAAATCTAAATATGTACATTCAAAACTACAAGCGACACGTAAGCGATCACTCGATATTTAAAACAATTTTGGGCATCTAATTAGTGTTCGATTCACAAGCACGGGAAATATCTACCAAGAACGTAGATTTTAAGGCAATATTGGTTAAAATTATGAAATTATGGTATAAATAACTGAATTCCATTCTTCATACACTGGTGGATAGGCACACGAAAACAAAGGTATCAGCAACATTGTTTGGGAAATATTGATACGAAATACATACATAGATAATTCAAGCTAATAATAATATTAGCATTTCAAACAAAGCATACCTTCAAGTGCCCAATATATTGGAGTTGAAAATGCTCTGAAGTTCTTCACGTTTAGCAAATGACAACAATACGATTTAAAATCGTTTGTATCTTTCGCGCCCTTGTTTATTTTCCAACTCAAGCTTCAAGTGGAAACGACGGTGGCTCCATGTCACGTTCTTTATGACAGGTGAGATGGAACTAATGGCAGGCGGAGATAATGAAACGGATCAAGAGTCGAAAGATACGGATCAGAGCGGATGAATCGTCTAAAAGACCAGCACATGACCGGCAGTTCACTGCTTGAGATCCGAAGATGGTCACGCCGCCTGGGTGGCGGAGTTGAACTACGAAAAAGTGAGATTTTATGACGTATTCTTACTAATGTGAGATTACAAAATAACCCCCAGGGGTTGAATAGAAAGCGATAAGAATGAATTCGTCCGAATGTGCACATGATCGTTGTCCGACCAACATTGATCTATCGAGGAAATTACTGCTCAACGTACGAATTTTTATTTCCGCCGCGGTAATTTTTTTAAACTAAATATATACTGTCGGAGCGCTTTCATCTATGAAGGTATATTTCTCTAAAATCGACGGAGTTGGGGCGACAAGCAAATTTACCTCGAATGACCCGTGCTTGACGGGTTCCACGGATTACTATTAGCAGGTAAAATTTTATTTGGCCTCCCTAAGCAAAGATTTTACCTACTGTGATTTCATAAACCGCACGCATATTCGAGGGATATCTACTCACAGGCTTAAGAACGATTCTCTTAACATTGCCATTTTCTTTACTTCCAGGAACTCAATTATAATCCGTAAGTTATCCCCAAGTTTCGAGTTATGCAAAGAAAAGTGTTCATAGGAATTATTTACATTTTACATACTTTTTGAGGGTGGTTATAGTTTCAACCGTAAATTATAGTGCGATTTCAACCCTAGTTCCTTTCAATGGATTGGCGCCCAGAATGCTAATTGTAGGAAAGTAGTCCATAGTTACATAATGCCCTTTGTTGAAGTTAGACATGAATGTCGGTCACTATTGCGGTGTACTAAAGAAGGGTCATTTTGGATTGTTAATTGTTGTTTTCTGATAGAACTATGCTGAGCAAAAAAAAATGTTCTTAAACTAAGCAGTTTACATATGATTTATTAGAAATTTTATATATATGATATGTCCATTCATAACTTTTATTACATTTTAGAATATAATTCTGTTTTCTTTTAAAATTTTTACTGTCTGTTTTTGACTGAAAAATGCTGTGCATTCTATAAAAATAGTTAAAAGTTAAACGAAACAAAGGAAGATTTATGTTATGATAGAAATTGTACATTCTGTTTTGTGTATATTTATGTGTTTTATTACTATTAAATGGGTTTTTCTTTTACTTTTCATAAATGCTAATTTCTGACAATTAAACAGGTAACTAAATACATTATTCAAATTTTTTAAATTTTAAACTTGAACTAATGTATAAATATTTTATGAAATTGATTTTAAATATGTATTTAATAACCTGGTGAAAATAAAGAGACATAAAAAAGAGCACCTGCTGACAAGCCTGGAAAGGCTTCGAAGGATTTCATTGGCTATTTTGTAAAGGAAGATAAAAATTGTAATTCATATATTTTTTGGGATTTTTTTTTTAGGATAGAAATACAAGATGGGATTTAGCTATACTTTCCAATTTTTATACTTTTTTATACCATTTTAGCATTCACTGATGAGTAGCAGACTGGCCGTCCCTACGTCCTCCGCCAACCTATGGCTTTTGCCCACGCCTTGGGCCGACAATGGCTAAGAGGAGAAGGGGAAGAAAATACGATTGTGCACTCTCTCGAAGTGGATTTATGAAGAAACTTCTGAGTGCAGAGGTGGAGAGGCGTGTTGCCGAGGTGTTGTCCCGCTTGGACAGTCTGCAGCACCGAAGGTGATGACGATGGCATTATTTGGAGTGTTAAAACGAAGTAGAGAAGAGCTTGATTGTAGTGCCCTCAAAAAGAATAACTGTACAGGAAGAAACTGTAAATTTAATTTCCTCATTTCTTTTTCTTCTTGTCCATAATTAACAATAATGGAGGCACATGAGACTTCTTCCCTTCAAAAAGGAAGACCAGCTTCAATGCATTATAATTATGCATAATATGAAAATATATCTATCGTCAAATAATTATCATCATTAATCTGTTATTATTATTATTAATATATTTCCTTTTGTTTACATATTCTGGGAAATTAAATATAAATTTCTTCGAACCTTACTTGTGACTCTTCTTCGTCAAGATTCTCAAGAGTTTCCTGAAATTGACTTAAGAGAAAATAGTCTGTTTCCCCATACTGTTTCCCCATATCTATCCCCCAATCTATTACCCCATTCATGCATTGATTCTAAGTCTGTGAAAATGTTCTCGAAAAATGTACATTCTTGGCTTCTCACCAAAGAGAGTGTAGAGGAAATATTGTTGTAAATATTGTTGTAAATGTGTTATAATTAACTCCATAAGTCTTAGTTAGTAGCTTCTTAATGTACGCACTTAAATTGTTAAGTAATTGTCTTAGTCTCACTACATGAGATTTATGTAAGCTTAAAGTGGAAACATAACATACATAACATGTTGTTATTTGATAGTACCCTTAAACAGGTTCTCCTAATGATAATGTAATGTAATATGCGTAAAAATACTATCGAAAAATGTACAGTCTTGACTCCGAGCCAAAGAGAATGAGGAGGAAATGTTGAAGTAAATGTTTTATAAATAACTCCATAAACTGTTAGTAAGTAGCTTCTCAAGGTACGCACTTACATTGTTAAGTAATTGTCTAGGCCTCACTACATTAGCTATATGTATTTTTAAGTGTAAGCATAACCTGTTATTATTTGATGGTAGCCTTAAAACAGGTTCTCCTTCAAGGATACCTAAAGTTACTCAAAATTTGCTATTGAAATGTATTTTGTGTATGGAGTAATAAAACTTACTTATTATTATTATACAGATACGCACGCGTTCATAGGCGTGCATATTTTCCTTCTCCGTGCGTTCTTCCCAGAGGATCAACGCCCTTTTAAACGCCTTACTTCGCGTTCACGACTCCCGAGCAGCGCCGTCCGAAGGCAGCGGTGAACCGAGGCACTAAACGCCCTCTCATACACCTCGCTTGCTTTTCAATTTCGGACTCCGGGTGCTAAAACCCTCACCCCCTGCCAAACACCCCGTGCATGACGCGCACGGAATCACTATGGCCTCCGGGCGACGCGTACGTCCCTCCTCCCGGAGACATTTCGGACGCCCTGCCCGGAGAGCTTGGAGGGCTCTTCCGGGACTTTGAACCCGCTATAGTAGTACACAAAGAGGAGAACAGTATTGGATTCGCAGATTAAGGAAAACACACACGCCTCCGACATTTGAATGACACTCAAATCACACCACCACTCAAGATGAAATTGACTGCCGAACCGATAGGTTTAAAATGTCATTTTTCCCACGTACTATAAGGGATCATAATAGTTGCGATAGATCAATCATATAAAACTCCCACCCTCAATAGGTAGAGTAGAATCTTCACTTGTGCTTAATAACACAACATCATTACTAGCAGTAAACACCGGTCGATGTGTCCGGCATTATTTTATTTAGTTCTCTGAATGAAGTAGCATCTCGTAATATTCATAAATTAACAGTATCATTAATATTAACCACTAGATGTGTGTATAGCATTGTTCTGCATGTTTGCATGTTCATTTACGTATCACTCTCCCAGTTTCCGGTTGGACTGCGCACTGCTCTCCTTTACTGCTTTTTGGTGTCTGCGCCTAGCGCCAGGGGGAGCGTGCGAGGTTCTGACTTGTGCTGGGACGAGTGCTGCATGCCTGGCGTGGAATCACCCCGTGCCACACACCCTAGTGGTGGCTTGCACGGTACTTCGTAGATGTAGATAGATGAAATGATCAGAGCGGGTGACAACATCACGAGCAGAAACGTGATAATATTGTCTATGCATCGAGGAATTCATGGAAGTATATTAGCGTATCGTAAAACAACTCTGAAGTCCCATTTAAACCGCTGAATTGATCCTAAAATGAAATACAAGCTTCAGCTGTATAGGATACATGGTAACAGTAATATCCTTCGTTGCATACCAGCAAAAATAGAGCCATTCAAAGTTCACATACTTTAAAATAGGTGTTATGGGAACTGGTCAAAGCTGTCAGGGACTATTTCGTATTTTACGAAAATGAAGTAAGTCCAAGGTGAAAAAACAAAACGAAGTTATCCTAAAAGATAAATATTTCAATGTGAAAGAATGAATGAGGATCGAATCACATATAATGTTTTACACTCTGTAGCCATGATGGTATTAATTGTTATGATGTGGTGGCGATGATATGTGGCAACGCTGCATCAAAGGTTTTTCAAGTGTTTTTTCAAGGGAAAAATGAAAGTAAACGACTATAATAGCAGAAATTACAAATGGAATTCTTTTCTTGGGCTCTTTTTTATAATTCTGAATAACTTAACAGATCCTGCGTTGCAGTAACTACGGTGGATGCAACGTTTTTTGTACGAAGAGGAATGCAGTGAGTCATCAAACGCACAACCTATAAAAAGTGCAATAAACTAGCGCTTTGGTATATAATATACTATTTGGTATATATATACTATACTATTTGGTATATACTATAAACTATACTCTTGGTATTTTACTAATCGATAACCAAAAGTGTTTTTCTTATATACCCAATGTATAACTGCGCATATTTCCAGTTACTATATTTTTGCAATATCTGATATTTGATGTAAAGAAGTGCATGCTTTTTTGTCTTGATTTGAATATTTTTAAAATTAAATTTGATTAGTTCAAACTCTTATTTGAGCACTTGTAAGCAAAAGTGTAAGAAATTCCTTCTTTTATATACTTCAGAGCCAAGACAAATGAATAAGAAAGGCAGTAAAAACTGTTGGCAGTTGCCAAATGATGACTTCGTTTCCTTACCACTAATTTAAATTTAAATATAGTGGAGCAAATTAAGTTTCTTGGAATATATGTTGACACCAATCTTAAGTGGGATTCACACATTATGTACCTTACTAACAAATTGAATTCAGTATTCTACTTAAAGGTCTACTAACTAATTCTTCTAAGGTCTCTGTGCTAAAATGCAGTGTTAGCTCAAGAGTTCTGTTAACTCTGTATTATGGCTTGTTTGACTCAAGGCTTACCTACGGTATTGTTATCTGGGGATCAACCTCCTTATTGAAAGATGAATTTATAATACAAAAGAAGGTAGTACGAACAACATGCAATGTAAAATATCATGCCCATTGTCATCCACTATTTAAGAGTTTAGAAATGTTAACTGTACCGTGTGTGTATATATTTTATTGTGTTGTCTATGTAAAAAACATGGTGAAAGTTACACACGGAATGACACTTTTCACCCTTATGAAACCAGGAGAAGCAGAGACATTCATGTGGAATCAAGAAACTTAGCCCTTATATCAAAAGGTCCATACTCCATGTACACGAAACTGTTTAATAACTTACCTGCCACCATAAAGAGTATTGAAAAATTGATAGTTTTTAAAAAGGCTGTGTCATTATGCCTAGTGCAAAAGTGTTTTTATAGTGTCAAGGAATATTTATGTGAATTGTAACTTCTTTTTTCTTTTTTTTTGACATGCCTTATACACTTGCAAAGTGATTGTATCCTATGTAGTGTCAATTGGGCAAAAAAAATAATTATTATATACCACTAATTTGTAATTAAATTTCACCTGTTGCTAAACGTAAGAAGTCACCATAGCAAGAAAAAATATTGCCAAAAATGAGTAACTCTACGTACGTTCTCTTCGATTTCATCGCCGTTGCCATGGGCGAATTTCACTTGCAGATACTCTAGCCAAATTAACTGCGTATTGCTGCTCTAGAATATCAAGCCAGACCTCCGATGGTCATTTCACAAATGATTAACTGCTTACTCAATCTGAGATTTCATTTCAGGGCAGGACATTTGGTTGACCCATGGGTCACCTCCGGCAAGAGTTGAATTGTGAGCCGAAACAGGTGCCTATATTGGATGAAGATATGACTACGGGGGATGAATAAGCCGACGGGAAATCACAGTTGATGGAAATTTACAAATCTACTACTCTCAGGACCGTATTTATAGACGTTAACTAGCAGTCCCCTTATCCATCCCCTACCCAGCAGGCCCCTTGAATTGTGCGTCCTATTGTCAACATTAAGGGAGCTGCTAGGTAGGGGATCGTTGGGGGTTAGATCTGGTAACTAAGGGCTACAAATAGCGGGAAATGGAATTCGCAGCTCAAATGTTTCAGTGGTGACGCTCGTGATCAACATGGATACGGATAAATAAAGAGCCAGACGCAGCATGAAAACTGTTAAGATGGCCGCTCGACGTGCAAATAGCTTCAACGGTGTGGAGAAGAAGATTTTGTGTGACCTGGTGTAGAAGCATAAAGATATAGTGGAAAGTAAGAAAACGGACGCAGTTTCCTACCACAATAAGAAGAAAATGTGGGAAAAATTATGTATGCTGCGAGTGTATATGATGAACATCCTTGTGGAATAGGTCTGGCGTCACATCAAATATTTATCGATTAAGAGCAAATTTCACCGTTGTTTTATTAACACCAAATCTTCGAAATTATTAATTTAAGGCTATGCACGTTCATTAGAGTCAGTTTAGTTATATCTGTTGTGTTATGTTTTCGATAAGGGGGCCCCTGGTGGAGCATGCATCTCCTGCCAGAATTAGGAGAGGCTAAGGGGGCTGCTGGGGGTGGAAATTTGACTATAAATACCGTTTTTGACGAAGGGACCTGCTAGGGGCTGTGGGACTGCTGGGTAACGACTATAAATATGGACCTAAGTTTCACAACGAATTTAATGAACAGTTTTTCAGGTATACGTTTAAAAAAAGCTCATATGCTAGAGATGCTCATAGGATTAAGGTAATAATTTTGAAACCTCAATGAACTCAACTAAAAGAAACAATAGTTCACCTAAATGCCGAATTCATTGTATTCTGTTTAATGTGGCATCACAGTGAAGAGTGTTGAATGTTATGTTGGATACAATGATTATGTTACGCAAACTCAAAGATATGACGATAGATTCTTAGCTTCAAGTTGAATGTAAGTATGGTCAAGAATAATGATATCCCGTATTGAATTATTTAAACTTTATTTCCCCATAGTATCAAATGAAAACTATGATAGAAAGACAAGACAAAGTTATCGGACACACTTTAAAAAGGGGTACCAACTCCTGAAAAGTCGAGGAGAAGTCTATTAGAAGCATGAGATATTCCGAGGGAATCAGAAGATAAGCAATATTCACGATTATTTATACTGTTAAATGTATATTTTAATAAATTCATTCATTCATTACAGTAATCTACCGGTTAGAGGTAGGTTGTGATGAAAGTCAGAGAATATCCAACGAACTCTTACACGTGCTGTGCCCTTTCTACCTCTTGTATTTCTTTCTTCATCTCAGCATAAGTCCTACCTTTCTTCATCCCGTCCATAAAACCGATTCTCTTCCTTCCCCTTCCCCGCTTACCCAACATCCTTCCCTCTATCACGGCATTCAGCAAACCATCGTCCCTCATTACCCCTTCCAGCCACCTACCCTGTCATCCCCTAATCTCATCTATAAGTTTCCTCTCCTCGCCCACCATGTCAAGCACTTCCTCATTTGTCTTCCTTTCCGTCCAACGCACCTTCTCCATCCTCCTCCACACCCACATCTCAAAAGCCTTCAGCCTATTTTCGTCTTCCTTTCTCAAGGTCCACGTTTCCGCCCCATACAACGCCACACTCCATATCAAGCTCTTTACTAGCCTCTTTTTTACATCCTTACTTAAGGTCCCCGTCATCAGCTCCCTTCTATTATTGAACGCTTCCTTCGCTAGCGCTATTCTCCTCCTTATGTCTTTGCTACTATGTCCTCTTTCTTCTAGCGTACTACACAAGTAATTAAATTGTTCAACTTGCTCCAGTTTGTGACTTCCTACTCTTATCACCAGCTTCGCTTTCTTTGTCCTACAGAATCTCATTACTTTTGTTTTCCTATTATTTATCTTCATTCCGTATTTCTCACACTGCTTTTCCAGTGCATCTACTAAAGTTTGCAGTCCTTTCGATGACCAAGCTAATAAAATTGAGTTGAGAGAGGATTTAAATGTGAGCAAATTCCATTATTAACCATTTGGTACCAATTATTTAAATCACGAAATATTGAGAGACATGTACAAGTTCTGTGATAATAATAGCAATTAATATGTGAAGAAAAATAATAGAGAAGTAAATGTAAAATAATAAATCGGTAAATATATCAAATTTAAATATAACTGTTTCAGGCTAGAGATGGTGGAAGTTCTCGATGTTCATAATGAATAAAAACACTTGGTAATCTTCCACAGATGTATTTCTTTGGCACGACGCGTTTCACCACACTGTGGCAAAATCATGTGCCTAATGGCACCACACTGAGGCACATAATTATGCCACAGTGTGGTAAAACGCGTCGTGCCAAAGAAATACATCTGTGGAAGATTACCAAGTGTTTTTATTCATTATGTACATCAAATTTCTACATTAAAACACAAAGTGGGAGGATAATGCCCCGAAGTCCAGGAGAAGTGAGATTAAACAAAAATTGTCCGATTCCGGAAGTCTGCCGGAGAAACGTGGAAGAGTTGGTAATATTGATTCTGAAGCATAGCAGCCTCTTGAAAACGGAGTAATATGAGGAACTTCAAAAGAGGGGAACTTGGGCGGAATAATGATGCTCTTAGTTTCAAAAGAAATTTAGTGGTGAGAGACTGCAGCTATCCAATCATGGAGTAGACGACTGGTGTTCTATTGATTCAGAAAGAGAGTACGAGCACATCAACACGCAGGAAGATTCATGGCAGGGAGCGTTTCACAAGGAAGAACAACTACAGAGGCGTCATGAACTCCACATACACATCTTTCCTAGTAAAGATTCATAGATAGGTCCCTTACCGTACATAACTGACTTTTATCCCAAGAGAACCATATTGCCAAATATAGTTACTAGAGCCGACCCTAACTACCTACATGTCTCACATTATCGTTCCTCCACATTTCAGATATAATTTACCGTTACCGCCTCTCAAACTTGGAACTACCTGCCTAAATCAATCAAAAGATTCCTCATCGCAGCCCCAATTCAAAAATAAATTATATTCTTACCTAACTTGCCCCCCATAAGCTGTGTTTATTCATTTCAATGCTTGAATCATGTATGGGCTGTACTATTTTGGTTTGTTTTTCCATTGTTATTTAATTCAAATTATTGTACCAAAACATTTAACCCTGTTTATATTTAATTCATTGTGTGAACTTGCTTCGTATACCATATTCTATATTGTGTTTTGTTCATGATATATATACAATTCATTTGGCATGTTGTTTTTTTTCTTGTTGTTTACTAAATTGTAATACTTTCTTCTTAAATTGATGCTTTGCACATTAAATTTAAATGTATTTTGAGCTCTAATGTGATTCATGAAAATTGTTCATATCGGATGTAAATCTGTGAACAATAAACTATACATATTATTATTACCTTGAAAGACAATTTTTCACTGATGTGCTATTTTATATGTATTATAACCGAAAGCCTACTTCTCTTCTCCTAATAGTCCTCCGCACGAAAACAGTGATTTACTGTAATCATTCCTTCCACATAACCATTGAACTTCTCTTGCGTAACGTGGTGTTGGTCAGGAGACGCGGAAATGACATTTTGACTTCAGTACTCAGAAAAATCTCGACGGTGCCGCTATATAGTTGAGATTCATCGAGACTGCAGTGGGCACAACATTGTCGAAATCAAAAAATTCTGAATCTTTCCCGAATTAGGCCAAGTAATATATGTGATGCGCATGAATGACAAATGTTTGAAATTCCCTGCATGCTGGTTATATATCTTTTCTTTTGTTGCTTCTTCCGGATATGTGGATTTAATTTGGGACTAGAATAGCCTTCTTCTGTACCCACCTCAAGCTTGATTAGAATTAGTATCAGATTCAGTTTGTTCTTTAAAACTGTCCCTTGACTCCCTCTCAAACACTCTATGAACCCTGGAACATGTACGATTTGTGTTCATAAATTTTAATTGTAACGCCACCTTTATTGCTTAAATTACGAACTGAATATACCGAATAGTTTGACCAATGATATTATCTGATTCCGGTTCCATTCTCATCGTTAATAATTAATTAATCTTCGTTAATAACAAATTAATCTTCGTTAATAAACTAGAGTTATTATTTATAATTAAATATATTCTTTTAAATAGTGTTTTACATCTACAAAATGTGACAAATTGATGTTATTGTTATCTTTGTATTCATGAAAATCAATTTTCATGATTTTTTCTAAATTAATGTTTGGTTTAATGTGGTGTGTTCTCTTGTTGCTGTTATATTTACTGTTTGCTAAATTGGAATGGTTGATATCATTTTAGTGCAATTAAAATTCACAGGATTGTTGATATTTGTCAAATTAGTGTACCCGATATAAAAAAAATGTACAACGCAGTTATCACCACATTTATTAACAATTGTTATCTTTTGTATTCATACCTGTTTATGTTGTTAATTTAGTTTTACGGGTTTAATTAGCATTGAGTATGCATATAAATTTGCCAAAACGTTGTAGAGTGAATATACCAACGCTCGTATGGTGAACGCAGGCGGATACCCTGAAGATGAAACAAAGGAATGAAGGAATGTAAGATTTCAGGCTTTCCTGCCGAATAATACTGATGAATTCGTCTCTGGCTTCCTATCGGGTAAGGTTCTCCACATTGGCCGACGTTTCGACAGGAGACTTTCCTGTCATCTTCAAGACTGTGGAGATGCAGCTTCAAGGAGTTTCATTCACAGCCTTGAAGATGACAGAAAAGTCTCATGTCGAAACGTCGGCCAACATGGAGAACCCAACCTGGTGGGAAGCCCGAGATGAATTCATTAAGGAATAAAGGAGACATCGAAAAGTAAAATCATGGAGTCTATAATATAGACTCCATGAGTAAAATGCTCCGGAGAAACGAAAGAAAGGCTTTAACCGAAGTATTAAGGTAGTTAGAGCGAAAAACCATTTCACCTAGAATTTGATGAATTTGACTTATTTTAAAGAAAAAACTCTCATATTTCCAATGATACCAAAATATAAACCCCTTACCAAACTACTTCTTGAGAAATTTGCCTACAAATATAAGCTATTTTACATGGGATAGATTATGGCTGTACGCTCCAGAGGGAGAATATTAAAAATATTGGTAACTTCTAGCACCTAGATTTCGTCAAAAAACTAACGGTGTGTAGATTGCATGTCTTTTCAATTATTTATAAAAAAATAATATATTAGTCACCACAGTAATTTTTACAGAATCGCAAAAAAAACCTGCTGTTTTGAAGGGTTTTCAGCCGTATGGCGGGAAAAAAATGAGTCAAGTTAGAGACTTATGCAGCTTTATTTATTTAATTACTGAGAATTTTAATCATTTTTAATATATATTTGCGCCATTAATATTCCAATATTTATTTCACACTTCTTACAGACGCTGAAGACAAAAAATAAAATTATAATATGGTCTCTATTATGACTAGGGAACTATCTCGCTCAAACCACCCTTACTCCCACCGATGATGACTGTGCATCTGAGCGTGGGAATTCGAGGGAGTAGGAAAGACCGATATAGAATTCATTTCATTCTTACGCCCGTTCACGCCTCCTCGTCGACTTTCAACTCTTCTGCGCCGTCTCTAGACCCCTCCCCACGTCCCTGTCTCCGTAAATGGGAAGAGTGACCACCACCCAACCCTTCCCAATCATTCCCTTCCCCTTCCTCCTACTTCCCCTCCTACTTCCCCTACTAATTCCCCTCCTACTTCCCCTCCTACTTCCCCTCCTACTTCCCCTCCTACCTCTCCTCCTACCTCCCCTCCTACTTCCCCTCCCACTCCGTTCTGGGCCATTAACGAAGGGTGACGAAGACTTTCGAAGATGTTCGCAAAGGAGAGAAAGGGTGGCGAAGATAGAGAGAGGGGTAGGAGTGGCAGGGGTTGTAGGGGTGGAACTACCCCCCCAAGAAACCATCCCGCCCCCACCACCATCCCCCTCCGCTTCCCCTAGGGACTAAGAAAGGGTGCGCGTCTAAATTCAAAGGGAACACATGAAATTCTTGCTTTTTATTGAAGGAATCCTAGCAGTGTGACGCGCAGAATACATATAGATTATGCAGCGGTCATAAATCACACATGGAGGTGGGGGAGAGAAATGGCTCGAGTAACACCTCATCGTGGGCACGCATCAATTCCCAATTCAAAGCATTTATGCTGCGGCGATGCCTATGATGGACGATTTTGAAGCTAAAAAACTAAAGTACCTGGTAAAAAACGAAAAAAAATGGGAAAAGCGAATGCAAAAAGCATTATCTTATTCAGGGATCTTTAAAAAATTTATTCTTACACCCAGTTCGCAAATTTTATTAATGTGATTTAAAAAAGCTAAAATAAAAATCCTGCGCTTAATCCAATATGAGAAAACGTTTCCGGCGTAGCTCTGTGGAAATGTATAATATGCATATTGTGACATGGTGCATTATTTACCACGTGATTTTTCAATATGTAACTTTCTCCAATACTTTCAATATGGGGTCAAAGTTTACAAAAATGAGGTAAAATGAAGCTCTTCAAATTTTTGATCGCGGTTTTATTTTCGTTTCGGTCGATTTTGAGTCACGAACGGTAGGTATTCCTGCTGACCCTATTATACCCCTTGTTCACCTGGAAGGCCCTTGAACAAGGGTTGACCGATAGCCAGATGGACAGACAGATGTGTTGTGAATTAGTATTGCCACATATATTGGAGCAGCCTTTCTTTTATTTTTTGTGAATAAATGCTGTAATTATTCCTATTGTTGTAAGACGTTTATCAGTGTTCATTTAAAATACGCCTGGGACCACACGAGACATCGCCATCGCAACCGTAAGTAAACAAAGAGGATGTCCGAGAAAGTACACTGCGAATACGCCAAGAGAAGGACTGGACGGCATTATTATCGCTGCAATCTGGTTCCAGAATTTATCAGGATGCAGAATTGGTTATACAATTACTTAATTAAGTTTCCCCTGAGAAATAAATGGGTGATTTCCCACTTATATCTGCAAGATATTCAATTAAAGAGTATACCTGTCGCGCTGTTGCGCTGATAGTTAGCGCCTGACCGCTAGAGTGCTCTGGGTGAAATGTATAACCATTGGAGTAATATGTGAGTGTCAGACCCTTGCCAGCCACCTTCCATTGGCCCATTCAACACCACCACCACCACCCACCCCATTCAACCCTGAACTCATTTTGTACCCCAGTCGCGCGGAATAGGAAACTATTTTCCAAGTAAAGTAAAACACGATGCGACTGATAAAAAATATCAGCAGATATTTGATGGTATTTAAGCGTGCAATTTTAATTTAGCTGCTCATGGAATTGTTATCCCCGCCATGTTATTTTTACGCGTCCACCACACAATTTATGAGATGGACGATATGATGCTTATGATTCGGCTGTTAATTCTTTAGGGCTCATGATTATGATTGAGCCATCCCACGAGTTTCAGTCCACTGATTAAGGTCAGTTAATCTGCTGGGCTATTTCCAATCGCCTACCAGTTTATGAGCGTACTAATTTGTAATATGACTAATACAAGTCAAACATTTGAATGTCTCTTATTTTTAATCATGCCTTTAATGCACCGAAATGATAAATGTATTTAATTGGTAAGGTACACATTTATAATGGTTTCATGTTAACTGATTAAATTCACTCATAAGATACAGAGATTTAATTGGATTTTGAATAATGCAGTTGATCGATTAATATGCTCAATAAAAAGTATGTAAAAAAGTCACCATTCAGGGGAGTAGCCAGTGGGTTACACCCCATCACCTGCGACAAAAATATGAAACAGAAGCTACTAGATGAGCTTGGTCAGTTGTGGCCAAAGGGAGGTGTTTTTGTGAATTAGAGTCCCACACTACTGTAAACATAAAATGTCATTTTTCCCACGAACTATAAGGGACCATAACAACTGCCAATGAGACTTTTATCTAGGTTTGTCGTTAGGTAGTGTAGCTCTTAGTAGTAGTACTCCCTAATACTTGAATCCTTATCTGTTACCTAGTACTAACAGCACGCCGTGCATGTTTTCTATAATAAGTCTTGAGTCTCTGTCCATTTGTGTAGTTGCAAAATACATATATATTAACGGTCCCTCTCCATTGTGATATTATCTGTAGTGTAGTGCATGCTTGTTCGGCTTCGTCTCGTGACAAGCATTAGCAATTTATGCTAATGCATTATTATTCGTAGTGACACTAACTTTAGGGTATAGTGTAGTGTATGCTGGTGAATACTCACCCCCTGCCACACACCCCTGAGGTGGCTTGCAGGGAAATTTGTAGATGTAGATGAACTACGGGGCTCACAGTGTCTAACAAGAGATTTTCACCTACCCTCATAAAAAAAATAAATAGTATGGAAATAATTCTTAAATAACAACTATGTGAATTAATTAACTATATTAATGTTTATAGATTTATAAATTGAGTTGCCAATATTTTGCTGATTTAGAAACGAATTCTTAGCTCATTATTTTTACTCCAAGCCTACAGAAAATTGATTGCTTACTTGCGGAGGCAACCGAAAACTATGATAATTTGTGCCACAAGGGTAGATGGATACGGCAGTATAACGGAATGGGGTTGATGGTGGAGAGAAACCCGGCGTTGGCCCTAACCTGCTCATAACGAAAGGCGCCAAAGGGTTCATAACCAATCCCCCAACGCGATGCATTGAGTGCGCTGTCTACATAGAGGAGAAGTAGAGTCGGAATTTCACTGAAATGGTCCCTCGGGAAGGTAAGTGAGTGCATCAGCCATTATACCTACTCTATCCCCGATAAAATACTGAAGGAACTGACTAAATAACAGATGCCAAGGAGTTTCAATTTTAAGGTGGTTCCACCGTAAAATGACTTCAATGTCATTGTATTCATATTATGTCTACTTGTAGAAAAAGTTGTCCTCTATCTGATATGAACAACAAAATAATACCTTTCCACGCTATTTTATTCTATAATTGAACTTGAATTAATTACATGGTGTTCAATGGTGGGGGAATGAGAGAAACACGGGGAAAATAGTATTTTTCCATAATATACAAATGCCATTTTTGCGGAAAACTATTTATAAGAAGGAAATAATCCAGAGAAATTAAATAAAAATAAAATACAGGCATCTTACCAGCTTATTTTTCTAGTTATTGAAGAATTAATGCCGTAATTGAAGTCAAAATGCGGTAATTCGTAGGAAATGGCGCTGCAGTTGGCTCCTATGGCTGGACAAAAGTGCTCATTTAAAATACATTCGTGGAATAATCTGCATTCTTTCTACTTTATTTTTGGTTTGCTTTAGGTAACGCATTGCATCAGTGAAAGCAGGATTTTTGGACAAAATATAAAAAAATGGAATTTAGTATTTGTTTTGACTCACACAGTCGCGGCGGAACCTCCTTAAGAATAAAAGAGGTTTACTAAAAACTAATAAGGGATTTTTATAAAAATTAAAAGAGTTATTAAATTGGAATTTTTAAAATGCGTATCTTCTTCTTCCAATGCTCGACTTTGAATGATTTATTATCATAATATATATCATACAGGTATTAGAAGCAAACATTTACTTGGAACCCATCACTGCCAGGATTCGAACCAGGGTCCCCTGGATGGTATGCCATCCCATCAACCCGATTCCCGCCCACAGAAACATACTCCACGCACAATAAAAGCTACTTGGGGCGACATAGACTAAACTGCGGCTCTTTCGTGACAAAAAGGATTTGCTAATCCTAAGGAAACATTTTAATACTATTTTTCTATATCCACGACAACACGTGAGGTAGGTTAGCACGCCTCCGTAACCATGGAGATCGGGGACTCTATTCTCGTCTTGAGTACCAACCTCAACCCTTCCCGTCTTCCCTCTCCCCCTTCACCCCCTGTAATAAGAAGAAGATGGTGTTAAGGAGGTTGAAGCGATTTTTGTTTATGTACAGATTTGTATGAAACTTTTCATACGTGTCCTTCTTAGTAATATCTATCGATAAAAGTGAAAAAACTGCATACTACCGATTTGGTTTCCTGGCAATTAAATGATATTTTAACAAGTACTCTTATGGTACACGGCATATATTTTGAAACAATTCGATTACTTATGTACCGATGTTCTCCTAAATGCGAAATATTAAGTTTCACATTATTACAATAGCTGCTAACAAATATCAAGGTATCATGCCGAGTAAGAAAGGAGTATTTAGATTTGATTTTAATCGTAAATTTCGAATTTCGCGCCGGAAATCCAAGTCAAAGCAATACTTTAATTAAAGCAAAATTTTTAAATATAACACTTGCATCATATACATTAATTACATGGTGATTTCCAAAATATGAACAGGTGTACTTGAGTGAAATGTGGTCCAGTAATATTTTTTTCAACTTACTTGAAAAGTTATTAGAATGTGCCTTCAACGACTCACGATTACCGCTCCAGCCACCTCAAGTGATATAGTTAGGAGGAGGGGAGAGGAGGAGGAGGGGAGAAGAAGGCACGGCAGTTAAAAGAGTGGAGACAGGAGAGAGATGAATAGGTGGTGCGGTGGTGCGGTGAGAAAGCGGCTTTGGGCGGTAAGAAAAACTTCTCCGTCGCTTATGAATGTGCGGCCCTCCCTTTGCCTTTAAGCGCTGGCTGGCGGACCCCCGAGTAATAGGTTATAATATCGCTCTTTCCCCTTCCCCCCAAGTCCCTTTACCCCCCCTGCGATACGACGAGAGCCGAGAGAAAAAGGGGTTTTGGTCCATGGGAAGGGAACGACGTCATAAGCGGGAACTAACGACTCAGTCACCCTCTTCAGAAAACGCCGTCGCTAAGGAATTCGCAAGAATAGGGTGGATTATTGCGAGAAAAAGGATGGATGGTACGGAGAATATCGACAATAATTATCGACCATATCGAATTAATGAATATCCCAGTGGGGAATTAACAGTCCAAAAGATGTTCAAAGAACGTTCAGTGAAAACTATTTAAACGTTCAAAGATCATTCAATGAACGTTCAATTGGCACTCACAGATAGTGCAAAGAACATTCATTGGAATACTTCATAGAATGTTCAAAGAATGCTCAACGTAGATGAATATCGGCTGAACTGGTTTTGAATTAATAACATATATGAACCATGAAGGAATGTTTAAAAAAATAGTTCGCGTGAAATAATTCTCGATTCATATCGTATTACCACTCCACTGACATCCCTGCTCTCTCAAATATAAACATGATAATCTGCAACTAATCACTATGAATTTGCAATACCGGTATGTTAGTACATACGTTAACTTTAGTACGTTATAACATCTTAACTTGTATCTTCCTTACGTCATTGTACCCATGTCGCATTATTAGGCACCCTACGACTCTACGCGAATTTTCTAACACCCCATATTGAGGTATCGACGTACAGAAAGTCGTATGTACCGAGTCATTTCCGTGGATAAATGTAACTTCGAGAACCATAATTATTAAATGGCATTTCCTTGATAGTTTGAGGAAATATCATCACATATAGATAACAGTTATTTGGCATTAATTAATTGAAGCCTATAATGCCACATAGTACGAATATAAATGCAATATTACTGTGAATAAACAAGATTTTGAACTTGACAAGGTTTGTTGGAAAGGTTTAAAGATGTTCTTTAAATGTTAAACCAAGAAGCATTTTTTAATAATACTTCGTGGACTGGAAATGAACGATCTATGAACAGTCTCAAATGAATAGTTCACACTTGAACATTCAAAGAACTTTCTATGGTTGTGTGATCAGGATAATTCAGTGGTGGACTACTTTTGAATTAGTTCATCAATGTCTTCTGCATGGTCTCTCCCCACTGAGATAGGTGGCTATTGAAGACAATGTCGTCGTATCATCCCCTGCGCGCCCGCTGTTATACCCGCTATTGTGGCGATACCTAGACGCTACGTCGCGATATCATCTCCTCTACTAACCTACTGTACGGTGGCCTTACACAGAGAAGCAACTTCTACGATGGAAGTCAAAGACGTCGCTTGCAAGTGGCACTTCAGTGTTCAAGCACGGACTTCTTTGGCAGTAAGGGTATATATCGGAAGTACCTCATTTCCCTAATAATAATAATCTAAGTAATAACCTAAGATGCGTAATTAGTCGTAGTTAAACTAACTTTAAGGTACAGAGTAATGCATGTTGGTGAATACTCACCCCCTGTCACACACCCCTGAGGTGGCTTGAAGGGTATTTTGTAGATGTAGATACCTAATCGACCGCGGTTGCCACCTGCAAGGCAAACAGACTGGCTTCTATTTTGACTGCGATTAGCATTTATGCACTGCTATGAAATCGCATCACATCCTGTGATGTCCTGATCACGTGACATTGGGCGGGGATTTTAAATAAATAAATTTGCCGAAGGACTTATTCGCTGCGCATGAAAATATTTATATTTACCTAAAATGTTTTTGATGTGAGAGATTATTTAAAGAGTTGTGACTGTTTAAATATTGAATAATTAAAAATATAACAATTAACATACTTGATACGATTTATAGATCCACTTAGTAACCTGATAAAAGAATAAATGTGGTTTATACAATCCACGAATGTCCGTGGAACTAGAAATACATACCAAACGCAAATGCGATGTACATACAAAAGCAATGATTGTCGAATTTAAGGCGATTTTCGAAATAGTCATATTCATGATTTACTTCCGTAATTCATTTCTTTGGGAGGAAACCGGAAGCAACGTATGAACAAAATGATGTCCCACAAGTAGCCATACAAATCGAGACAACGCTACACTCACCATCTCGCTACGAATCTCACATCAGAGAAACTCTTACGTTCTGCTACCTTCTATAACGCTCGCTCATAACCTCTCCATCTATCTCCATCCTACCGCCTCGGATGTCGTTTGATGCATTCAATTGAAATAAATAATGGCAAGTATATTCTGGTTTACGAGGCATGATATTCTCAGATTTAATTCAGTTGATAATCAATCGAGTGATGCCATAACAGCTTTTGTCAGTCATTTTGGGAGGCGACTGGCAACTGAAGTCATTTGCACTGTTAAGGACACCATCCGAGGTTCTGGGTACTGTGCTTGAAGTGCTTCTCTGATGGAACTCATGTAGTAATCTGGAGTCCACGGAAAAAAATTCTGCCAACTCCGAAGTTAAGTCCACGAGATAGAAAGACAGTACTCACGACAGGACACCGATCCGATGCGACCGCCGACAATTGTCAACTATTAAGTCCACGACGCACAGCTAAGAGACTTAGCTCTACAATTTGATGGCCCTTTTTGTATCTGTCAACATTGGATACGAATATTTTAGATCCATCTTGCGATGGGGTATCAGAACGGAAACGTCTATGTAACCATGCTGAGCATGTAATGATCAGTTACCATTCAGGTAAGACATTTTATTAGAAGCCTTCTGACCATCTCCCTCAAACAAACAACTTCTAAACAATAACCTGGATACAGGTTACTAAGGCTAACATACTCATGTGTTATATACATCCTATCCACAATCAAAGTAAACAGTTAAAATGGAGAAACAAAGAAACTAACAAAAGCAAGATAATGATTAACAATAAACAAGAATACAAAGAATAAATATGACAGTATATAAGAATCAACAAGCATTAGAAACAGTAAACGTGAAAACATAGAACCAAAACCAAACCAAAATAATTACAATGTTTTCCTTGATATATCATAAGGAATTGCCTGTTTCTTCTAAGCTCTTTTTCTTTAGCTCAGAAGGAATGACTTTTAGAGGGGCACAAGAGATTCCTGGATAATGTTAGTTTTAGTTCTGGTTCTCCTGCTCATCAGTAACTGAGAAGGGGACAAGTTTACATTCTCTATAGGAGTACAAACAAACAACTTCTAAACAATAACCTGGATACAGGTTACTGAGGCTAATATACTCATATGTTACAGAGAAAAACCAACTTAGTAGTTTCCACATACTTATTCCGATTGCACGTAGCGCGTTTCACCACACTGCGGCATATTCATGAGGTCATAAAGTTGATTTTTCTCAACATGGATATCCATAATGTCCACGATGTCAGGCCTGATATCATCAGTTTTATTCGTCGATGCAACGTTTTCAAGGTGACCATCCAAACCCTATAACTTCGTGACTAAATACACGATTGAAACAAATGCAGTCTTGATTGATCGGGTACATAAACACAATGTGATGGTGACCTTGAGTTGGCAACATGCAATCGTGAGTAACGAGTGGGAACCCACAAGGCTGTGTGCACGGCCATTTTGGGCTGCAGCAAAAATTTCCACGTAGTATAGATCTTGCGACTGATGAACTTCCCAATACCATTGAAGATATTGGGAAAGGAATGGGCCTCAATGTAAATGAAGATAAGACCAAATACTTGAAAATGTCTTCTTCACAGGACAAACGAGAGCTACAAAACCTAATTATTGGGAATTACGATTTTGAGAGCGTCAGAAAACTTACTTACCTTGGAGTAATAGTAAATAATGAAAATAAGATCTCTTAGGAGATAAATCAAAGGGCAATTCAAGGTAACAAGGCCTATTTTGCAAATTTACCCCTCCTCAAATCAACTCTTCTGTCCAGGAAAACAAAATTGAAAATCTATAAAACATTGATAAGGCCAGTAATTACATATGGAGCTGAGACATGGGTCCTATAAAAACAAGATGAAGAAACATTATGAAGATTTGAAAGGAAAATAATAAGGAGAATCTATGGCCCAGTAAAAGAAGGAGAAACGTGGAGAATAAGAATGAACTATGAAATAAATGAAATATTGGAAGAGAAGGATATAGTTAGGTTCTCAAAGTCATTGCGACTGTCATGGTTGGGACATGTTGAAAGGATGGAAGAGTATAGAATGCCCAAATTTGTTAATTAAAAGCAAGATGGAAGGGAGTAGGAGGAGAGGAAGACCACACAAAAGATGGAGCTGCAAGATGTTGAAGAGGGCCTGAAGACAATGGGGATTGGAAGATGGAGAGAGAGAAAGCAAGACGGAGAGCCGAATGGGGGCATATAGGTAACTGAAGAAGGAGGTAAGGCCTACACCGGACTTAAGAGCTGAGGAAGAAGAAGAATATCTTACAACTCCGATGTCAGAGCGCGCTGATTTTTGTGACAAGCGAAAGATCTCGTCTGGATCTGGCTAATGGAGCTAGAGAATTTATAAATAATATTTTTGGTGAAAAATAATTAAATATAAGTAGTTAAATTTAACGTAAAATTTCAGACGTTCGCCCGTACTCACCGAGAAGCCAATAGGAACTCAAGAAACGAATCTCATCGGAGAGAATGACTAACTAAGTAGTCATCGATCAACGCTAATATTTTCGTGGCGGAACGGATGAGACAACTTTGGGAAGGTCAGAAAGTAAGCGAAGGGCACGCCGCTTACAACACGGTACAAAAAGGTACTACAAGACCCGCAGAATATTATTACCCTCCAACACAGGCATGTTGACGAAATAGTCACGGCCCGTCCACGAGTAAGCCATCTTACATTTTTGCAGATGGTGGAATTTTTTTAACCCGTGAGTGGTCGCTAAGCTACCTATCACGCGAGCGGTCGCGTGTGAGACTTTATCTCACACTCAGATGTACCATTTATTATCTATCATAGAGCGTTTATTGGCAATATATTACACTATATTTAGATTTAATTTATTTCTCCTAATATTCATTTGAAACAATGATTCCCACATATACGCAATTACTGATACAATTAAGTAATCATTGCAACGTTCACTGGCGATGATATCGTTGGTATCAATGGAGAAAATTACAACTCTCTTGAAGAAATATTTATTTGTGAGGATATACATTGTTATTACTAATAAATTCGCATTAAAATATCTGCTTTCCACGAAATGAATCAACTTTGTCCGCTTTTTGCGAAAGTGTAACGCAACTGAGTGATTATACAAAAACACTAACGTCAGTGGTCGCGCGATGAGGAAAAGTCTCACACTTTATAGCCGACGGTATCAGACATATCATTACACAGCTGCGGACGCTTCATTTATCCTTTATGAGACGGTCGGTCAATAGGAAGAGTTAAAAAGTCAGCTAGAAGGAAAGGGAACTTATTCTAACTTGTGATAACAAAGCGGGGACAAGTTTAAATTTGGAGTGAGAGAAAATCTCATAGCGCGACAAATGGCGGGTTAATGAAGCGAACTCGATTGAGGGTGATGCTAGGGAGTGCTATACTTAACAGAAATGTATAAAAGACATTCATGTAACCGACTGCAAGAAGGGAGTTGATTTCACCTACTCCGTCATGTGCATTACCACTAGGGCGTTGGTTCCCAGCGGAGATAGACAAACGTCTAGCCTAAGGGGAAGGTAAAAACATTTATGGCAAGCAATGGCAATCAGATGAGCTCAGATAGCAATAGCAATAATACTTGACGCTTCTCTCTTCCAACTTTTAATATCCGATGTTAATACCTTCTCAGCATCTTCACGCGAATCTCATGAATACGTGAATGCTGAATATCCATCATCAGATGAATATTCAGCATTCAAGGAAAGTATATTGAATGGAATTTCATTAACCTCCATGAAATGGAGATTTACATAAGTGGTAAAAGCTTTAGAGCAGAGAGATCGAAGACCAAGAATAAGATTAACAAAATGTTTATCCTCATTGTCAGCATATCTTAGGGAGAAGGAATATTACAAATTCACCAGTTGCCTTCCGTAGACATCTATTAATGGAAAAAGAAATCCTTCTGAACCGGGAATCGAAGTACGAACTGTTTTGCCGTGTCAGTGCGCAGACCACCACATTATCAATGGTACTACAAAAACAGTATTACCATGTTTAGTACTACCATATTAAGCACTACCATGGCACTACCAATACTTTATAGTTGTTATTCCAATTTCAGCAGTATATACATAACGTATTGAAAAGAGTAGCATTTTAATGGCAGCTGCGTAGTCATCCACATGGATTGCCTGACAAGCCAAATGTCCATGGTTCTTTTCTCGGTCCAGATGAATTTATTTCTAATGGCAATTTTATCCCTAATTCAGTAGAAGCTAACTCTTGCACTAAATTAAGAGATTAGCGTGTGGATATGCAAACGCATTAGGAATAACCAAAGACGTGAAATGAATACCGATACACTCGCATTGCATTTTTGGTGGAGTAAAACTATAAAATGAAAATCATGCAGTAGTTCTTTGCTGAATGATTCAAGACTATTGCACGGGGCAAATGCTGCACTTAGAAATATTAATGAATGAATATATCCACCTCGAAATAAAGTCGGTCAATTAAAATGATAATTTCGCTGTAAACAGCTACGCATCAGTTTTAAAGGAAATTCTAGAGAGACACACTTGTAATATTGGAAACACATTTCGCATTTCATGCAACATCAACCTCATTGAAATTCGTTGGTGATCCACTGAGGAGAGGGGGAGCTTCATTCGGCTCTTGGCGACGGTCGCAATTCCTCGTCTCAACAACGCAATATAACCACGTTCATTTCCTCAAATTCTACCCACGTTCAGCTCTTGGAGAGCTCCATTGCTCGCCGGAGATATCTTGTGGTCCGTTTTGATTGCACATTCCGTATGCAAGCCCCAATGGTGATGAATTGCGTCTCAGCAAGAAGAATGACCCAATTACCATCCGTCGCCAGGAGGAGTTGCAGTCCGGCGGTGGAACTATATTTCCCATTCACAGCAAATGCATCTAAACACTCAAAGGAGAGTCATCTGATGTAGGACGTTAGATATCAACCACCACATTGTCTGCATCACAGCTTTATTTTCTCTGAAAAGAAGCCCATGGAGCAACTTAATTTACTACGGAATACAAGACAACCGAAGCGAAGAAAGCAGCTCCGGAAACTTCTGCCTCGTATGAAATCCTCTTTCCTAATGAGCACTAATTGTTTTACCCATGGAGTCTATATATAGGAGACGAAAGTCCCAGCGTTTTACAAGAAAAAAAAGCGCCTCCAGGCGTCGCCAACTTACGACGTTCTGACGTTGGCCACCGGGTAGCGCGCAAGAGCTATTTTATCGCAGGGTCGATATATTTGCATCTTCGATAGGGGTCTTCTCATCGACCCGATATCCGCCATTTTTTTAATTATATTTTTGTGTGATCTCCGTTAGAACAGCATTGCTCACAGTGTGTTTTTTTGCGGAATAGCAGAGATATTATCGTTCGAGATGCCGACTTGTTCTGCTCCTTATTGTTCAAGAACAATCAAGAATGGAGTGAGATTCTTCATTTTCCCCGAGGAGCCAAGTAGAAGGGCAAAATGGGTGCAGAATTGTAGACGCGATAAATGGAAGCCTTCCAGTTATTCTCGTCTCTGTGAGGTGATTAAACGATTTCAGTGTGTTTATTTCTTTGAACTTTTATGTATATATGTTTTATAATAATTGGAATGTAATATCTTATTGGTAAAAAAAGTACGTTGCCCGAAATTGCCAGAATTGGAACTCGCTACTTGCTCGTATGTGAAACCACATCCACCGAAGATCGTCTATACTGGTAATTTAATGACTGTTGTATTGTACCAAGTCCACAACCAAAGCCATTACCATAAGTAAAGAACCTCAGCATTTGAAGTAACCGTTGACAATACGACAGTTGAAAGTCGATGCACCACCACTACTTGGGTAACAAAATCTATAGTTACGGAAACATGGAAAACGAAGTAAGGATTGTAATGAATAAAGACCCAGGTCAGGACGTAATTTATAATATATAGGCACGGAATTCAAATCGCGCATATATACAAAGCATCATGACCCATCATGGCATACGTTGTAGAAACTAGAGTTGAAAAACGGACATTTAACTTGAATTTATCGACACTCGAGAGAGACAGAAATGCGAACGATAAAAGACGAAGACGAGTAGCACACTATTGGGATTGGAAAACATGTTTTGACTTGAAGCAGCGCACAAATAGAAATGGTTGGACAAGAGATTGGAGAAGCAGAAACAGTGAGGCGCACGTTGGTAGAATGACGGAAGACAGGCCCGCATTGCAAGAGATAGCATCCCTCACAGCAGGACAACAATAGAGAGACGACCAAAAAGAATGTAAGACAACTGGCAATCCAAGACCAGGACTATATTCCAGTTAAAAACTGTCAACTCGTGCAACTCAAGAAGAAGAAGGAAAATATTCACGAGACATTATCTGATAATACTGACATGTTCCGCTTAATGTGGTTTGAGCGAGATAGTTCCCTAGTAATATTGGAGACAATATTCAAATTTTATGTTTTTAATTTCAGCGTCACTGGATTAATTATTAATGGCGCAAAGATGTAGTTTTATATGACCAAAATTCTCAGTAATTAAATAAATGAAGCTCCATAAGTCTCTAACTTGACTCATTTTTTCCCGCCGTACGGCTGAAAACCCTTCAAAACAGCAAGTTTTTTTGCGATTCTGTAAAAATTACTGTGTTGAGTAGTAGATTATTTTTTATAAATAGTTGAGAAAATATATAATCTACACACCGTTAGTTTTTTGACGAAATCTAGTTGCTAGAAGTTCCTAATTTTTTTAATATTCTCCCTCTGGAGCGCACAGACATAATCTATCCCCTGTAAAACAGCTTACCTTTTCTGGAAAATTGATCGAAAAGTAGTTCGGCATGGGGTTTATATTTTGATATCATTGGAAAGAGAAGAGTTTTTTCTTTAAAATGAGGCCAAATTCTAGGTGAAGTGATTTTTCGCTCCAACTTACTTAAGTGTTAAACATTTAATAAACGATTTGTGATTTAAAATTTCCACAAGCTTTCCTCGGTGGTAGTATTGAATAACGAGATAACCTTGGATTTACTTTGAAAATGTAAATGTCCAATGTATGGTTGCATCCACGCAATAAAACGTTTTCATGAAACTATTACACGCCCATCAACGCGAGTCATCTCTGCAATGCGACTGATGTTGGTTGAACACAAAAAAGGGTTCACACCAATAATCTTAATCTTCATGACTCAATTCACCACACTTACAAATCATAATTTCCTTGAGTAGATATAGTGGGTAAGAATCTTTGTAAATCGAGGAGTTTCTTGAGAGGATGAATGTGTGGTCCTCAAAATTAATGTGGCGGGATGTGCTTGAATTTCTAAGATTCACAGGCAAGATGAATGGTGAACCCTGACATGAGAAATGAAAGATATTAAAAAAAACCAAGCGATATCAATACTTGTAGAGTGATCTTAAGATCTAGGGTATTATATATAAATATAGTATCCTCATGTTTGTCGATGAATATCTGTTACTAATACCACTTTTATTTTATTTACAGATATTCATCGACAAACATTATAATGGAATACCACAAAGTTAACTATGAACTAGTGAATTTTATAGTATCCTCAACTGAAAGCTTTATAGTACTATCTCGGTTGCCATATGTGCGAGTTGAAAATGCAAATTATATTTATTTAAGCCAACAGAATCAAACTGCTTGCTTTTATTTACAAAGTTATTTGACGCCAGTACCATTTTGTTTGACGGTGAAATAAAAAAGAAGAAAACTGCATTTTGTGCACATTCATGTTGCATTTTTGTGCAAAAATGGCGTAACATACCTTATTTCCTACAATGATTTAATTTAAATGTGAAAAAACAGTTTTTGAATAATTAGCGAATAGCTAAAATGATAAGTAAGACGGAATAGGGAAGTTGCTTTTAGTATTTTTAATAACTGGACCACCAATGACCACAATTATCATCGTTCATCGTCCGACTTCTCTTCACTCCAGCACGCGTCATAACTTCTTTTCTGTTATGTTGATCTGTTTCGTAAGTTTTATCCTGAGGTTCTCATCAATGTGCTACGTCTTCACTTGAACGATTTATAACGCAGTTACGAAACCGTTTGTGTTAATAAAATCATCGTCGAACTGCAAAGATGGAAATGAGCGAATGTTTCACTGTTACATGATGAAAATTTGTCATAAAGTACAGCTACATACGGTGTCTGAAATAATCAATATTATTATTCTCGACCTCTTTTTATATATGGTGCAAATGTCATGACTTTAGGTCAAATAATATATTTTTTTTAACTTTTGCCGACGTTTCGGATTTTTATTTATCCATCTTCAAGGGCTATAAACAAATGATACATGATGGTAAATGTTTGACAATTCTTTTAAGCAAAATTTAAATTAATTAAATAAATGACACATAACTTTTAAACAAAGAAATGGATCCAAGCAACCAAATTAAAATTATAAATAAATACAGCACCAAACTTTAAAGGTAACAATCTTGAATATGTCTATGTATTTTTATATTTAATGTCTGTAAATTATCCATTGTGTAATCAAAAAAGAATTTTCAAACATTTAACATCATGCATCATTTGTTTATAGCCCTGAAGTAGGCTTGGGCAAAAAATATCGATATATCAAAAACTCGATATATTTTTTAAAATCTATCGATAATTATCGTAGATATTTTTCATGTCGATGTATCAAAAATTGATTTTTTTCCGAGTATCAAATTCGATATATTTGTTTAGCACGTCACCGTTGTAAAGTTGTTTCTCCAGCTGCGGTGTCTAGTGCTATAACGAAAATAAGTGATGATATTCGCTTAGAACATAGGCGAATGGGACAACGTTCTCCAGAAGTACGATCTGCACAAACAGAACGAGAAAACGCTGATAGAAGTTCAATTTGGTCCAGACATGAACACCTATTATCTCTCAGCATTACTACGCAAGAGGTTCCTAGCTCTGTCCCTAATGAGCTGAAGCAGTATCTGGACCAACCACTACTGGAGAGGAAATCAGATCCAATAAAGTTTTGGGTGAACTCCCGACACTTCACACCGGTTCTTTCGCGCTGAAGTACTTAATATGCCAAGCCTCATCTGTTCCATCCGAAAGAGTGGCTTCTGCAGTTAACTTGGTGGTACCGGACAACAGGAGGTGATTGACGGGGGAACATGTAAATCAGAGAGTTCTCCTGATGTCAATATCAGACAAATACTGGTTTGATTGATTAAAATTGATTGTAAAAATAAAAAAATAAAATATTTTTTTATTACTTCTACATGTCCATAATTTTCCAAATTTTACTTCAACATTTTTTATATATTTTGGTGAAACTTTAAGGAACCACTTGTTTTGGCAAAATTATCGATATATCAAAATATCGATTATTTTGGCTCGATAACATGACTATCGATACATGTTTTAAATATTGATACGATATCTATCGATATATTTTTTTACTTGCCCATCCCTACCCTGAAGATGGATAAATAAAAATCCGAAACGACGGCAAAAGTTTAAAAAAAAATATTATTTGACCAAAACTCATGACATTTGCATCATATAATCAATATTTTTTGAGTCCCTAAAGAAATATGAAGACTTAGAAAAGTACTTTAATACTCGCTATTTGATCTTTTTGAAGAGAAATTCAACACGACCACTTATGAAGGTCGCGTTATCACACTCACGTTCGCTAGACCTGAGTGATTTTTTTTTAAAGCAGCGATGCCCTCTAGCGACAGTTGGGAGGATGTTCGAGCCACGGAGAAAACCAGGGCATCGCATGGCGCCTATGGAACCGTGCTATGGGGGGCTAGACTAGCGCCCGTAGCTCATAAAAATGCAGAATGAGGTAAGATGAGACAGGGGAATTTGTTGAAGACGAGCGAGGAGGAGCCCGAATGGGAGATAAGGGAAGACGTTGAGACGGGCGTGCTTATGCGTGATAACTCCCCGTGAAAGATTTATTCCACTCCTGAGAGACTACAGAGGTGGGATGTTCCTGGAGCATTAAACGCTGCTCAGGTAAGAACTGTCTTCCCGTTATGAATTTCTTCTCGTTTTCTTTGCTCTAATACTCAGCAAGGAGCACGTTTATTTGACTGTTTAGTCTTTCGGGATTCATTCCGCGATGTTTAAAATTGCAAAAAACAATATTTCGCTGATCCTCCTGCCAGCTTCATCAGGTTAACTGAACTGATTCCTTAGTCTCGCTCGTCTTAAAAAAAAATATGAGTAAGGACTCCCATTGTTTCCGGAATTTTTAAATTGGAAAAATTCGTTTAAGATTTCTACTCAACGTGTAACCATCTTCTCGGTTGACGTTCTCCGGTCTCTTCGCAATTTTTTATAGCCTCCCTGATTAATCTTGGGTAATAGCGTAACCTCCCATGATATTAATTTTGTCTCCTCAAAGTTGAAATTATGAGTGGGGCCGCTGAGATGGTGTTCGGCTATTGCAGAAATGCGGTAATTATTATTTTCAATTGCCCGTTGATGCTCTTGGAGGCGTATTTTTAGGGCTCCGCATGTCTGGCCTACATATGGATGCCCACAGCTGCACAAAACTTCATATATTCCTCCTCACTTATATATAAAGACGAGCGAGACTAAAGAATCAGTTCAGTTAACCTGCTGAAGCTGGCAGGAGGACCGGGTACATATTGTTTTTTTGCAATTTTAAACATCGCGGAATGAATCCCGATAAAAATAAACAGTCAACACTACATCCGCGGAAGCCTACGAGCTAAGCACGTTTATTTTTTCGTCCTGTGTGAAGTGCGATTTGCATGTAGAAATGAAATCACATCAAGGTGTATTGTACATCGTCAAATAAGGTATTTATATAATTCGTTGTCCCGGACGTGACTTCATGGAATCGACTTAACATCATGAAAAGTAAAGAAAACTTTGTAATTCCACATAAATATTTAATGTACGAAATGATGACGTGCCATGTCGAAATCTATGTCGTACATGAAATATTTACGTGGAATTACAAAGTTTTCTTTACTTTTCATCATGTTAAGGTATTTATATTCTAACAAAACATGAATTTTAGTTTTAATTTTTAGCTAGAGACTTTTAACAATAAATAAAAAAAACAGTAAACACAAGGTAAGTCATACGATATGAGACGTAAGGTATTCTAAAATCAGCTAAAACTAAGAATTTTCATAGTCAACGATGCTTCCAATCAGAAAGGAGATGTAATAATGTGAACAGACTTCCTCTCATTGCCTCTAGCAAAGACCAATGAAATTGCGTATTCATTGTAAGACAGAATGAACTGAATGTTTATACGCAACGTCGAAAAACTAATTCCGCAATCATACAACGTTATTTAATAATGGATTCAAACATGCGGTAAGAGGACTATATTTTTTTTATCAGAATTTAATTAAAAAAAAGTATCTTGACGTTTGATCGATCATTTTCACGTTTGTTTGCATATATTAAAATTTCTCAATCTTCCAGTCAAAGATTCCCAACTAGTTAGCACGTCTGGCATTCAACAATTTTAGCTGCTCCTCTCTTATTGCAATTAGAAATTACTTCTAGTTAATGACAAAAAAACACCTGCGAAAAACGTCGCGAAAAACAGCGTTTTATAATACCTAGAAGTCGTTGTAATCAGTAATTATGAAGTTGTAACCGAGAAAATCGATGAAATTGTTGAAGGATTACTTACGAAGAAACTATAGGTGTGGAACGAACTGACAAAAATGTTTTTTTTTTACGTTTAAACATTAGAAATTTCATGTTTTTTTTTCGACTGCGGAACATTTCAATGCAGTTGCCCTACAGGAAATGGATATCACGAACACTGAGATAGACTCATCGGAAAAGTGAAAACCAGTTTGGCGGAACTGAAACCGAATGTTATCTCCGATATCTCAAAACCTTTATTTTTTTGGTGAATTAAGGCGCGAGCATTCCTCTCTCGCTCTCGCGAAAGTGAAAATGACAATCGAGAATCGATCGCGCGCAAGAGAAGCCCCGCCACCGCTTGCTGAGAGAGGATTGATTGCGTCATCTCCATGGAAACGCCTCCTAAGGGGAAGATCATTCTTGGAACTCTTCCTCCATCCCCCCCAATTCTTCGCTGACCCTCCAAAACCCTTAGGGTCTCCCCTCCTCCTTTACTCTCACTCCTGATATCAAATTGTTCATCGCGCACACCCCGATTACCTTCATTCTGCCATTTACTGCCTCCAGGGGGCGGCGCGGCGGTCTTATATATTTTTTTGGTCCGATTCCAGATGGCAGCACGCGCCGGACCCTCCTCCTCCCGCACCTGCCACCCCAAGAGAAGTTTGTTTCGAATTTAATTTCGAACGTCGCCATTTTTCCGATTTTGCTTTTATTTCCTCCCATAATTCAGCGCGCCGGAACATCTGGCCCAACCCACACGCGCCAACCTGCGCGCTTCAATTAAGTCGCTGTTCCCTTTTTTTTTAATACGTATCTATACGTAGGCATCTATTTCACTCCATCGTATCAGTATTTTCTCCGCTCCCCCACATATGTACAACGGCTCTCTATGGGGTCCAACCCCATCCCCTCCCCACCCTCGTGTTAAAAAAAACAAAAGACGCCGTATAAACGGAGAATTGGTTGTTTTCTGGCTTTAACGGCGTGTATTTATTTATTTTTTTTACAGCTCTGCATGAAAGGAAAGGCGATGTCTTTCAGTCGAATCTGAATGCTCTTCGCATCGCTTCAAACCTTTGCCCTTTCGCCTTTCTTTTTATAGACACTCCTTGTTTTATTTCTCCCTTAACTGTTACTCATTTTCCCTTTCCCTACCACACCCCTTCGAACTCCCATCCCCCCCTCCCAATTCCCCTCCTCCCCCTCCCACCCTCCTCCCCCGAAGGCCAGTCAGCTCAGGAGCCAATGAAACAGCTCATCGTCAAAGGGTAAGGGCTCTTTCATTAAGATCATCTCTGTCTTAACATGCCGAGTACAACATCGACAGAACGAATGAAGTCAATGGAGGCAGGCGATACTTGGAGGAATATAGTAGCACTGAACATGCTAAAAGAAAACTTTCATCAATTCAAATGGTATCTGAAATAGAAGATTAGATTCCATTCTTATTTATCCGAAATGTCGGCAAAAGTAAAAAAAAAAATTTGACCTACTCTCATGACATTTGCACCATATAAAAAACTTTGTACGATTCCACAGTATGATTTATTTTACCGATCGATTTCATCGTCTGAGTGTCATTGTCAAGGTATAGGTATCTCATATAATATATAACTTCTTGGAGAATCACTCGGGTGATAAATATATAATATGTCAAGAGGGTGGCCGATAAAAATAAAGAAACAGAAAAAAAGGACACTCACAAATTGAAAATTCCGATATTTCGGTGAAGATTAGCTCCACCTTTCTCTAGGGTAAGAGTAGGAAAGTAGGAGTTATTCCTACTCTTAACCTAGAGAAAGGTGGAGCTAATCTTCACCAAAATATCGGAATTTTCAATTTGTGAGTGTCCTTTTTTTCTGTTTCTATATATTTTTATCGGACACACTCTTGGCATATTATATATGTATATATATATATATATATATATATATATACATATATAATATGCCAAGAGTGTGTCCGATAGGTATATATGATATATATATATATATCATATATACCTAGAAAATTACGGTCAGACGTTGAAATCGATCGGTAGAATAAATCATATTGTGGAATTGTACAAAGTTTTTCTTTTAACATGTTCAGATCGACTGAACGCTTTTACAGGGGGAAGACGATTCTGTACGTGGTTCTCAGATTATCAACGCAATTGAAGTTGAAATAAAAATCTTCTAATCGAGGTTTACTAAGATGTGATATAGTAGGCGTTCCACGAATTTGTTGAAACCAATTTCCAAAGCATAAATTAGGTATTCTGACTTTCAATGTCGCTGTTGCATTTAGTCACTGGCAAGCAGGAGCGTTTCAAAACTCTACCAACATATGCAACAGATACAAAAAAACTTCAATGTTTTCGTATTAAATCTGGTACATATATGTACGTGAAGCGCCATAACGTTAAAATTGATATAAATTCATCAACCATTTCCTTGTTATAAATTCGGGTAGTGTCTGATGGCCACGAGTAAACTTAAATTGGAGTGTAAAAAAGTCTTAAACGAAAGCAAATATGTTTGGAAGCATACCATGGTAGACACCGAAAAAAATCAGCCTCCTCCACAAATGATGGGGTCCATACAAGGTCCTCTTTTACCACCGAGTCTGCCCTTCTATTATACCCACGCTTTCGACGTATCTGGGAACTCAGGTGAAACTAACGCTGGATCCATTACTTGCGAGAGGCAGTAAGAAACGACGTATAACCTGGAGCATTGGCTTCAAGGCAATTATGTCGGATATGAACTGTAACGCACTCATGGAACAACTGCAGGTAAGAAACAAGCAATTCATGTGCAGAACATTACGATGAACAGTGTTAATTGAAAAAGTTCCACTGTATAGACACCTCTTCTTTTTCCTCAGCTCTATAGCCCAGTGTGGGCCTTAGCTTCTTCCTCAGTTAAATATGCCCCCATTCGGCTCTCCTTCTTGCTTTCTCTCTCTCCATCTTCCAATCCCCATTGTCTTCAGGTCCTCTTCAACATCTTGCAGCTCCATCTTTTGCGTGGTCTTCCTCTCCTCCTACTCCCTCCCATCTTGCTATTTATTAACAATTTGGGCATTCTATACTCTTCCATCCTTACAACATGGTCCAACCATGACAGTCGCAATGACTTTGAGAACCTAACTATATCCTTCTCTTCCAATATTTCATTTATTTCATAGTTCATTCTTATTCTCCACGTTTCTCCTTCTTTTACTGGGCCATAGATTCTCCTTATTATTTTCCTTTCAAATCTTCTTAATGTTTCTTCATCATGTTTGGATCGGACCCATGTCTCAGCTCCATATGTAACTACTGGTCTTATCAATGTTTTATAAATTTTCAATTTAGTTTTCCTGGACAGAAGAGTTGATTTGAGGAGGGGTAAATTTGCAAAATAGGCCTTGTTACCTTGTTGCTTTACCCTTTGATTTATCTTTATGAAACTAGGGCCTCAATTGGAAAATATTTACGGCTTTATGGTAGTTTGAGCGAAAAATCAATTCACCTAGAATTTGATGAATTTGGCCTCATTTTAAAGAAAAAGCTCTCATCTTTGCCTTTACAATCCTTGCCGAACTAGTTTTCGAGCAATTTGCCTTAAAATATAAGCTGTTTTACATGGGATATAGATTACGGCTGTGCGTTCCAGAGGAAGAATATGTTTCAAAATAGGAACTTCTAGCACCTAGATTTCGTCAAAAAATAACGGTGTGTATATTGCATGTTTTCTCAACTATTTATAAAAAAATAATCTATTACCCACCACAATAATTTTAACAAAATCGCTAAGAACCTGCTGTTTTTAGGGGTTTTCAGCCGTACGGCAGGAAAAAATGAGTCAAGTAAGAGACCTATGTAGCTTTATTTATTTAATGACTGAGAATTTTGGTCTTATATAACTATATATTTGCGCCATTAATATTACAATATTTATTTCATAATTCTTAGAGACGCTGAAATCAAAGAATAAAATTTTAATATGGTCTCCATTATGACTGTATGGGAACTATCTCGCTCAAACCACCTTAAAAGTTTCATTTCCAAAATTTCCGATCCTCATTACATACTAAAGAATGTTAACCAACAATTTGAATGACGTTTTGTTATTTTTTTAGCTTTCGAGAATTTATAATTTATTGATAATAAAAAGGTATCACAAGGGATGCATACAATTTACTTCTCATATTTAAGTACTGTACACGATATCAAGTTTTACAACGTACTCAAAAACCCACATGTACATGCGGTTGGAGCGTTTACTTACACTAAGCCAACCAATCTCTTTCACACCCTAAGAAAGGATTCTAAGTGTCTCAGATAAGTTCAAAATTTTGTGCAGTTTTTAGGTTTGCATACATACTTTCGTTTCGCCAATGGTATTTTATAATGATACAATGTGTCTTAACAGCGAAGTTATGATTGTTTTTTTCCACAATACATACCATATGATGAAGATAACAGGATTAAGAAGCAAAATTGCGCGAATTTTACTAAAAGTTAAAAAGTGCGCGGCAATATACCCAATGAGACTTATGGTTTTTGATGTCAGCTACATAGCCAGAAGAGTTATTTCTCCCGCACAAACTAAACATTTCCTCTCGTTGCTAATATTCTACAGGAAGTGCCGAAAGCTAGGCAGTAAACATAAAAAGTAATGTTCTCGAAGTTTTATTCCTCTTTTCTCAACAATAGGTAAGGAATGGGAACCTGATACAATGTATATTAAACGGTCAAAATCCTATTTAAAAACCATATTTAATATTCTGCGGAGTAAAAATATAAAAAAAAGATTAAATATAGCGTTGAAATTACTCAGAATCTAATTCATTACCTCACGCAAGAATTGAATGGCCATATTTCTATGCTGGGCTTACTTAGCTCGAGGAAATCATGTTCATTCCATATTTTGCAATTTCATGCACACAGCTTGGCCATGTCTAATCCGATTAATGCGCGAGCAAATGTGTCACACCGAAATTTGTGTCTCCCTTTTTGCATTTCTCGATAAGTTGAATGGAATTTAGATCGCAATTCGTACCATCGGTGGGAGATCTGCGTTTTGTTTTGCTTCTGGGAATCACTTCGCGCCGTCGAAATGCAATTTAATTGAATCTGCGGCTCCACGCGCTCCCTTTATGTCGTCGTGGGAACCGAAATGGAAAGACGACCATAATTGTATACCCCCGCGGTCGACGCCTCGTAATTTTCATTCTCTAGGAATAGACGAATGCTTTTCAACCCCTACGTTTTCTTCGACGTGAGAAGCAATGAAGTCGGTTATAAGAACCTTACCGGACGTTGAACTCCAAGATAGTTAAATGTAAAATAATCACTATTCCGTAATTTAATGTTTTAGCTCCTGACTTCCCGATATCTCAGTGGCGCTTAGAAGGTAAATACATCATGTCGAATTGTCACATTAGTGATTAAATGATACTTTCTATGAAAGTGGGCGTATTAGTAAAGTTATCTACTGAAACCATGACGCCCATTGGCGGATAGAGTAGTTTATTGGCTTAATCTACTTGAAGATATATAAACTACGATGTTGTAAAGCAGGGTTATGAATCGACTTATAAATATGTATCTCTGCTCACAATGCATCTCTTATATTGAGAGAGAGACAGATATTACGGCTCATAATGAAGCATCAATTACTGCCTACGCAAATCATTCCCAATTAATGCCCTTCGACTGAATTTTAATGGTCTTCAGTGTAATGAAGTAGAGTAGATATATTGAAATAACGTTTATAAAGATATGGGCAAGAATATAAAGGTCCTAATTTTGAAACCCCGGACGAACTAAAATGCTGCACCATCTGTGAAATTGCCGAGTGGAGTGCCACAACTTTGATTAATTATTAAGAATATTAAGAACAGATTTAAGGTAATTATCGATATTAATTTTAAAAGGGAACAGATTATAAATCGCCTAAACGCCTGCAAAATGCGTTTACAATCGAATAAGGTCGTGGTAAATGTGTGCCGTACTTATAAAAATGAGTATTTGATCTGAAGTTGCTGTTCACGAGAACGAGCAACTGCTTTGTGGCAACTCACATAAGCTATCGCTGAGGCCAAATGGTGGAACCAATAGCTCATGAAGCTTATTCATAAATGCTTACATATTTTAAGCTGCTACTCACATTTATTCATAGGAATGTTTCACAGGACTTGCTAACATAAGGCAGTGCCGCATCATCTGCGCAAAGAAAGTTCCTATAATTATATTTTTCTCTGGCCAGGCAAATTTTTTTAACCTCTTTTTGGGTAGGCGGGGAAGGGGAAGAAAGAGATTGGGTTTTATGGACGGGATGAAGAAAGGTACCTAGGAGGTATAGTTACACAGAATGGCAACTGCACTGAAGAAATTAAAAGCAGAATCGGGCAAGGAAAAGTAGCATTTAGCAAGATTAAGGAACTGGTGACAGCAACGAACGTCAAGATGGATATTAGGAAGAGATTTGCAAAATGCTTTATATGGAGCATTGTGTTGTATGGATGCGAAACGTGAACGTTGAAGAAGAGAGAAGAAAAGTACTTAGAAAGCTTTGAAATGTGGTTATGGCGACGAATGGAGAAGATTGGATGGACAGATAAGATCACGAATGAAGACCATTTTAAATAAAACAAAGTTGGTAAATTTCCACACAGTATTTTATCAACCACAAAATACAACACCGACCAAGGTTTTAGGCACGTAATGCCATTCTCAAGGTGGCATTACGTGCCGAATGTTTTATTTAAAATGGACATAAAGTATTTCCACAATGTTAAGCCTGATACGCTTTTATACGGACGAATGAATAAGTGCTAAGGAGGATTGGAGAAGAAAGAAGTATACTGGGAGAAATTAAAAAGAAAAATGCAAAATGGATTGGACATATTTTAAGGAATAACAGCCTACAGAAATTAATAATAGAAAGGAAAATAGAAGAGAAGAGGAAGGAGGAGGTACGGAATGCTGAGGGATATAAAAGAAGGAAGGAGTTATGCGGAGATGAAGAGAGAGAGGCCCAGGACAGAATGCTGTGGAGACAACGCTACCGTTGAAACCTGTCTGCGAACAGTGGAACCAATGATGATGATCAAGAAAGAAATACAAGAGGTAGAAAGGGCACGGCACGTGTAAGAGTTCGTTGGGTATTCTCTGACTTTCATCACAACCTACCTATAACCGGTAGATTACTGCAATGAATGAATGAATTATTCGGGTGAATCACAACTGGGAAATTGTGGCGTTGTATAGCACGGGAAAACAACGAAGACAAATTCAATGCTTGATTGTCACTCAATATCAACGTAAGAATTTTTCGAAATTCTAGATTCGTGTGCAGACCAAGGTATAAGATGCATACACATAACTTAATTTCTCTTCAGAATTAAAAATTGCGAGTGAATTCACACACCTTTAGTTCATATTCTCAGCGTGAAACGGACTGAGACATTGAGAAACCTTCGCCGTATGGAACGGGAGATCGTGTCACGTGAGTCCCACTTCTTCAATGGAACCCAATTCCTGCATTCAATCCTCACTCAGACCCGTCTTTCTTTCAACCACTCCCCAGCGTCCATTTCGCATTCTAAAGGTTTAAGCCAACGCCGGGTTTCCCTCCTCCACTTCCCATTCGGTCGTTCCCCTTACCAACCAACCAACATTCTCTAAATGACGCAAATGCACATTCAGTTGTCTGCCGCAACCTCATCCCAATAATAATAATAATGTATTTATTCCATTACCAATTACAATAATATGTTTGACAATTTACATGTATCAATGGAATATAGGTACCTCAGAGGAACAATACCTGTATTGGGGTTACCATTTTAAACAAATTTTAGACGGGCAGGCAAGGTGCTAATCATACAATACATGATATAAAAAATAACAATAAAAAGAAAATTTAAGTGCAATCGTATTAAATATTGATTATATAAGTATACGATCATACATATACATATTATATGAACAGATACACACAATTTAATAATATTTTATATTTCCTTTTTAAGTAAAAATTCTACTTCTTCATTACTCATAAGCCAGTTTTTAACAGCTTTATTAAATTCAAACTCTGTCTCTACCCTGGTCACGTTATTTGGCAATAAACAATATAATTTTGGCCCCAGGTATTGATATGATTGCCGAAATATTTCATTTTTCGGCCTTGGTACTACAACATCCGATTTTAATCTCGTAGAGTATGTTTTTGGTTTGGCCTTTTCACCGCTACGATTATAAAATACTCTGAGGACTTTATAGATGAATAGGTGCCGTATTTACGGCACCTATTCATCTATAAAGTCCTCAGAGTATTTTATGCCGTACGGTAGAATATTTAATTCCTTATAAAGTGGGAAAGCGTGACTTCTTTTTAATGACCTTGTCATAACTCTAATGACTTTATTTTGTGCAACCATCAAAGGTTTAATGGTGGTAAAGTAGGCTCCACCCCAGCATGCAATTCTATATTGTAGTCTGGAATTGACCAGGGCATAATAGACAATTCTCAATATTGATTCTGGGCATATGTATCCGAGGAAGTAAAATTTTCTGACAGTGGAAATCATTTCAGATTTTAGTTTGTTCAGGTGTAGTTTCCATACCAACCGAACAATCAGCTTACGCTGCGGAGAATAGTAATGTAATATATTGATATATTTCGTGCTATCCTACGTTATTAAGCAAATTAAAGTTCCCTTCAGTTAATTTTTAGATCAACATTTCATGAGTGGATGGAGCCTTTTTGGACTCTATATGTCGCCTCCAATGATCTGCGGACAGTGCTCGACTGAATTCATCTCTTGAGCAACATGCGCCTATTAAGTGACATGAATGTGAAGGTTCAAGTAACTCAGTAATGGAAATGACACTCATCAAATGAAAATCATAATTCAATGCGCAACGTTTTTCAAAGAGCTTTACCAGCAGAATGCTGTTCTTATCCAGGAAAAGTACGACTGTAAAAGATAGATCTATAGAATTAAATGGTAAGAAATATGAGAGATGTAACAATTATTCAAGTATTTGGGAGTGCTGGTGACAAAAGATAATGAAATGCAAGAAGAAATAAAAGCTAGGATTGCAGCAGGCAATAGGGCTTATCGCGCTTTGTTGAATGTGCTCAAGACACGGAACCTCAGTCGGAACTTGAAAACGAAGGTTTATCGAACAGTGATTAGACCTGTGGTTATGTATGGTTCAGAAACATGGACCATGACTACTGCAGAAGAAGAGCTATTAACAAGATGGGAAAGGAAAGTGCTAAGAAAGATTTTTGGTCCAGTGAAGGAAGACGGACAGTGGAGAATACGGAAGAACAGAGAACTGGAGGAACTCTACAATCATCCTAACATAGTGGCAGAAATTAAGAGTAACAGGTTAAGGTGGTTAGGGCATGTTGAGAGAATGCCTGAGGATAGGATGGTGAAAAAGATATACCTTGGACATCCTAGTGGCAGAAGATTGAGAGGAAGACCTCGGAAAAGATGGTTGGATGATGTAGAAGATGATCTAAGAAAGATGAGAATAAGATGATGGAGAACTAATCATGCAGGATATCGTGATGCCTGGGCTAACAATGTCAGAGAGGCCAAGGCCCTACAAGGGCTGCAGCGCCGAGTAGTAAGTAAGTAAGTATTACCAGCAGAATGGTGGTATTACATCATTTATAGACTAAATTAACATTATAACCTCTCATGACATTACATAACAATTTCCTTGTCTCTAAAAATAAATGTATGGCTTTTAAAAGTTATTTATACTGTTTTGAGGGACATTGTTTGTTCCTTCTTTAGCTCAAGAGAATATCCCAACCCCTGGTCCAGACTGGGAGCTTAACAACGGTGATCTTCAATCTACTAACTTATTCCATTTCATTTTTTTTACATTTCCCCGTTACTTTTTACTTTCATTGCCTGCCCGTCCAATCAGTCTCCACGACTGACATTGAATGATTTCTTCTATTTTTTCTACGATATTCAGTAAATTATAAAATTTTGAAGCAGGTATTTCCATTTAATTGTGTCATCAAATCCTTGTCATTTTAACGGATTAGAGTGACGCAGATGCCACTCAGGTAAGATTTGATCTGATCGCATTATTATGAATATTAGTCACTGATCGCAAGCACTTGTTTTCCAGGCTGCATACCTAGAGGAATTCACTGTCTTATTTTTCCAATACACGCATTCTTTAACTTGTAATATTTACGCGAATGGACATTTCCATAACAAAAAATAATTACACATACTTATTGCTAACTTACTCCAAAATCTGCTTGTAAGTAATACCATACCGATCATACTGACGAAGTCATCTACGTTTACCGATAGGTTCTGATGGAATATTCATACTCAGAATTTAATGTGCTGTCACGAATACCCGAATTTGAATATTGGGATGTAAGTCACATTGTTAACTAAGAAAACAGAGAATAAAGATTCCTCTGTGCTCGTTTTATGTGCGGAAAATGTCATGGTATTTCAATTGAGTAACTTCCATAATTTCTCCTGCGAGGAGATTCGGGTTCAATTTTCATTATTTAATCAATCAATCTTTATTTGCCCAAAAGATTATGATACAAACCCGTAGTAGGGAGAGTAAAAAATATAAGGCACGTCAATAGCAATCTTTCTACCAGTGAACATTCTTTACATTACATTACAACAATAAATTATTCAGTCACAAGTATCATTAAAATATTCTTCAACAGAGTAAAACATTTAATCAAACAAGTACTTTTTCAGATTGTGTTTAAATTTATTGATACCATTAATTTTTAAAATACATTTTGACTGATGATTATATGTATAACCTGATACCCAATTCAGTCGGGCCCATTTTTATTGCTTTTGTTCTTATGGTTTTATAATGGATGTTATTCCTACCTCTAGTGAAATGATGATGATGATCACAATTTAGTGCGTAGTTACCAATATTATTTTTAATATGAACAATTAGTAACATTATATGTTTATATACAAGGAAGTGGAAGTATTTGCAATTCCTTGAATAATGGTCTGGATGGAGAGTTAAGAGGTTTCCCTGAGATTATTCTAATGGCTTTCTTTTGAATTTTGAAAATGAGGATGGAAATATGGGCAGAACCCCAAAATATAATGCTGTAAGCAATGTGTGAATAGAATTCACCATGGTATAAATTTAATAGTATCTTTTTACTAGTTGTTTTGCACAGTTGCCATAGCAAATAGCAAGTTAAACTTAGTTTATGGCGCAGAAGATTAGTATGAGTTTCCCATGTGACATTAGAACTAAATTTAAGTTACATTAAAGTAACTTAAATAAATGCCTAAAAATGTACAGGTTGTAGTTTGTTTTATTGACCGACCATTTATTTGAACAAGTATACTATCAATAACATTTGATTATTATATTATATATATATATATATATATATATATATATATATATATATATATATATATATATATATATATATATATATATATATATATATATATATAATCATTGGAAGCTTTCACGAGCGTGAACACAAATATATAAAAACTTTGTCAAAAGTGTGACTAAAATGAGAAAACATAAAAAAGACACTCACACGGGTTGTAAATTTTTCGGTGGATCGCCGCCACCTTCTTCAGCGAAAGGTATAGGAAGAAATATATATTCTTCTTCCTATACCTTTCGCTGAAGAAGGTGGCGGCGATCCACCGAAAAATTTACAACCCGTGTGAGTGTCTTTTTTATGTTTTCTCATTTTAGTCACACTTTTGACAAAGTTTTTATATATTATATATATATATATATACATATATATAATAATAATAATCAAATATATATATATATATTTGATTATTATAATATAAATATTTTGATCCAAACATTTATCTATGAGCAAAGCACTTGGTTTACAGTTCACTTTGCAAAATTGGCACGGTTTTGAACTTTTCCAAGTATAGTTCTTTTCCACTGAGTCTGAGTGGAGTCGAGATCACATGCTCTATAGAGCGTTGCTTGGTGACGTCGGGGCACGGAAACGGTCGCGATACCGCGGCGCGAATAAGGAATCCGAGACGAGGTGTAGGAAAGGGGGGTGGTCCTCTCGCCAATTACACATTTCATTTGAAGCAACGCTCTCACCGGGTCCGCATCGAAATTCGGTCTTACTGCCGCGGATCGTAAAGAAAAAACTCACCTCCCACCGCCCCATCTCTCGGCCGGAGGAGAAGGAATTTCCTCACCACTTCCGAAAAAAAACACGAACGAATTCGCGCCTCCGAACGGCCATTCCCCCTACTACACCCCCCGGCGTGCACCCCACGTTGACAAGAGAGCATCGCAATGAAGGCGGCGAACGTAAAACACGGGCTAGTCGTAAAAAAGAGAGAAGCAGGGGGAGGGGTGAATTAGCGAAAGGAAGGAAGTCTTGTTTTAAGCGCGCCCTCTTGTGTGTGTCTTTCGCGCGGTAGTGGTCGGGAATGCTGATGAGGTCGTCGCTCTGTGAAACGGACTTCACCCGACCTCAACCCGCTCACAGGCCCTCGAAATACCCTCCTCCTCCTGGTGGGATCTGTTCCTATCACATGCAATACACTTTGTATGCTCAATAGTAAGATATATCACAGAATGAACGATTTATCTCTCATGTGCATGAAATAGATTCGGCTCTAAATAAAGGCTAGCATGAATAATTTAAAAAGATCAGTCTAGATAAAGGAATCTCAATTTATATTGCTTTGAATAGCCTTTGAGAGTCATGAGGAAATGAGACTCTATATTTCTCAGCAAAAGTAAAAAAAAACTTGTAGGTTATAAGGGATTTATAGTTATTTTTAACTTTTTATACGACACAGTTTCAGGCAATACTTTGTGGAAGTCAATCATACTGGGAGTAAAGGATTGAACACTGTAGCTTCCACTTAGATATTTATTTAACACGACCATGGTTTCGTAGCAGTGCTACATCATCAGGTGAACAGTAAGTTTTGAGAACAGTTTTGTACTGTATATACCACTTATGCTTGACTTACTGTTCACCTGATGATGCAGCACTGCTACGAAACCATGGTCGCGTTAAATAAATATCTAAGTGGAAGCTGCAGTGTTCAATCCTTTACTCCAAGTTTTAACTTTTTGTTTCAATTTATAGTCATTGTGAGTTTGTATGTTATATTCATCTTAAGGATCCATTATCTCATCGCCTCTTTTCAGACAGATATTTTTTTAAAAACCCTCCAATGCATTACATTCTCTCAACTAACCGGATTTTCCCCCATCTATACTTATTCAGCCTAAAACTATTCATTTATTGAAAAATTGTGGTTAGAAATCGAAGGATAACTCGGAAATTTATGCCCTGAAGGGCCATGGAAGGTTCCAATGGGCCATTTGTGTGCTGCTACTGCCCCTTAGACAGTCATTATCAGTATGCACACTAAAACATACTCTCTACAGCTCAGTCGAATCCCTCTCGTCACTTAGCAACGGAAGTCAGTGAAGCTTGACGTCGCGAATGAATTGATTGCGATGATTGGTGGGCGGAAAAGAGAGAAAATTGAAAAAGAACCTTCCAAATAACAGCATTAATATAATCACAATTATTACAATAGGAAACAAGCCCGTGGACTAAATACCGTTAACTTTGTCTGTACAAGACGATCACAAGTAACCAGTGGCACCAAGCCGATACGTCCTTCTCCGCCCGCGGTCAGGTTCAAAGAGAGCTAGTCAGTTCACGGTACACTTTGTAAGCGCATGGAGGGGAATCAGCTGACCAGTGGAGGAGTGGGGAGAGGAGGGGAGGTTCTATCACACTTTGGAGTGGTGGGAATGTTCACAGGTCGGCTTAAAAGTTGAAAAAGATGTCAGCACCAGCGCGGACCGAATAAAAGGAGGGTACTTGCAGGAATCGCGATGACCTGAGCGTTCGCGTTGACCAGAGCAGATCGCGGCACTTGTCTCATCGCTCTCTGGCACTTTGCGAGACGCTACAGTCTCCTGCTGGTTTCTGAGTCTCCGAGGATTTTCGAGTCTCGAGGTTTCGAGGAGGGAAAATTGGCACAACTTAACTCCACCACTCTTCAACTCCACCTTCCTCTCCGCAGAAACCCAAACCACTCTATCCTCCCCGAACAGTTTTTTTTTAAGATTACCTTGCTTCTAATTACCACCTCCATCCACTCTCCTGTCACTTTCTTATCTTCCTCAACAACTTCCATTTCCTCTCTCGCCATGTCAAAGAGTTTCTTCTTTCGCAATGCCATCTCTCATGACCCCTGGTCCCGTTTGGCGCTGGGGTAAGGACCTCGCCTGATATCCTTAGGGTTGCGGGTTCGAGTCCCGCCTGGGTCCATCGTTTACCAATCCGGATATGCTTGTGCATGCCCGTCTCTTGCTACTTGTGAATTACTCCCACTTAAAGGAACTTAAAAGATGTTTTCATAAGTTGTGTGAAATATAATTAATTTGAAAATGCTATCTCCATCTTTCCAAAATAATTTTCCAAGTTGTAATGCTTCCAATCAATTCACATCGATTCTATTTAAATTTCAGATTCTACAACCATGTTACTCCACTCTTAATATTTCAGAACAATTCACGAATATGTGTGCTTGCTTTATTAATAAAGGTCCCCGTCATTAGCTCTAATCTGTATAGAAACTATAACACCAAAACTCTAATACTGCAATTCCTTATATCCACTGAATCGTAAAAAAACTGCCTAATACCAAATTCCTCTAGTTCTACATCTCTGCCTGCGTCATGCTTATTTTCCCTGGAATTCGATTGAGCTTTGCTTAATTAATTTTCTTTCTCGAAAGCAAATGACATGTTTACATATTGACTTGAGTTAATAAGGACTTTCGTGCTCATTCGAATCGAAGAGGCCTGGACGCTAGCTAACTATTTAGCAATGGGTTGTGAGGTATGCGAATTAGAATTGTAAAGGCTTGGATGTTTTCATCTCCACCTTTCACGAAGTTCCCGCCCGACTACATGATTAAAAATCTGTACCAATATTTATGTTTGTTTCGCCTAAAGAATTAAAGATTTATTAGAAATAAAATAAAGATGTCGATTATTCAGCGAAAACATGTTAAGGGGTAGTTGCTGACTGGAGCGCCAGTCATACGGAACCAAGAAATTTGGATTTACATAAATGAAATCACTTCATCAGGAGTGCGATATTCCACAGGAGAAAAATCATTCGCCTTGACCGGGATTCGAACCCGGATCCCTCGACTTGGCAACGGGTCTGCATAAGGTCGTCAATTACCTACCGGAATCATCTCTTCGATCTGAAGATGCCTACTGGAACGCAGGCGAAACTGTTGTCTTAAAGACAACGACGCGGTGAAACACCCGACAGAAAGCAGCCTTCAACTTCAACACACTACGGAAGCCTTCGCACAAATTCATGACACTGTACGGTGTTCATGCCTTCATTTCATTTCCATTAGTAATCTCCTAAATATTCGCATCTTCTTTCATTCTTGACGAGAATGTATTCTGATTACGAGAGGAAATACCTCGTCTACTTATGATTAATCCATTATTGCCTTAAAAACCTATGCTCATTCAAGGTGTTGAACCACTGAATTGGTTGGTTCAAGTTCCAATGTTTATGGCCGGTCCTACCTAACTTAAACTTTAGAGATTTCTTGATCCATTTAGATCCATTTATGTCACGAATCACCCCATATCATGCCCCACTTGTTCCCCATTCCAAACTCTTCCTGTCACTTGCCCCCAGGCACTTCCAGGTTCCCAGTCGCCACTTATCATCCCTACCCTTTCCCACATTGCCACTCTCCCTCCCTCTCGTACTGGGCCAAAAGTTAACTTGGAAGCAGCATGTATTACGCGTGTGTAAAAAGGTTAATTCACTCATGTACCGCCTGAATTATTTCAGGAAAAGTACCACCAAACCGCCGAGGAAGCATCTCATTGAAACGCTTCTCTTCCCTTTGTTGTACTACTACTCTCTGGTCATTTGCGACATTTCAAGGGAAATGAACCTCAAGCCTCAGACACTAGTGAATACAGAGATAAGGTATGTCATCGGCCTTAGACGTGATGTGCGCATCACACCTTACAGGCGGGAATTGGGTTGGTTCACAGTGAAGGAGCGTAGGCATTACTTTGCCGTCTACCTCCAGTATAAAATACTAAAAACTGGGCTACCCAACTACTTAGCTAGTTATTTATCTGTTTTATCACAGCACCAGACCTGTGAGGGGTGAGATCCCGCCCCTGGCGATACCTCGCTGCTCCACGGAGACGCTTCGTAACTCCTTCCACATTAGCTCATCTTACTTATGGAATACACTGCCATCTCATGTGAGAAACGCTCCCTCATTTACAACATTCAAGACTCGATTGCAATTACAAATTAACAACAAAGAGGGCGAACCCTTAATTCTGTCTAAAAAAACTTTATGTATTTTATGTATTAATTTATTATGTAATATGTATTCTATTTATTCATTACCTGATATAACTACTCAAAGATTTATTGTACAATATAATGTACGAAAATAAAAAGTATCCATCTATCTATCCCTCCGTCACTCTCTCTCTTCATCAGCCAATCATCGCCCTTCATCACATCCTCCAACCACTTCCCCTCCTCCTGCCTCCCCCGATTATCCTCCTCCTCTTATCTCCTCCTCCTCCTCCTCCACCGTCTCAACAACTTCCTCGTACGTCTTCCTCTCCGCCCAACTTATCCCACGCATCCTTCTCCCAACCTCGGAATCTCGAAAGCCTACCAGTCTACGCTGAGCCTCCTCCCACATTGAATCCCATTATTCCAAATTAGAGATTTCACTAATATTTTCCACATGCTTTTCATAAAGTAGATAATTATAATCAATTTCCTTCTATTGGTTAAGGATTATTTACTTATCCTCGCTTTATTGATATTCTAACAAGTATTATGCGACAAACACTGACAAAGTTTTACTTCATCAGGAATAAATGTCATTTAAATTTCCTTAGGATAATATATAACGCGTTAATACATTCCAGACTAAGTTATGGCATTTTTTGTTGGGGTGGCGCTTATTTGAACTCCTTGAAACCTGCCGTTTTTTTTACAAAAAAGAATTATTTGTGTAATTTTGAAAAAGAGCAGATTTGAAAGATCCTTCCCACTCTTTCTTCATTCAGGTTTGCTTACATTGAGGCATTTATATATTTATAAGGTTCTACGGTGTTTTTAAACTAGAAGTGGTAACTCTGGAATATTTCTGTGCCTGCCTTCTCCCTTTACCCTGCGTTAAAAAAGTATACCCTTACCCAAACCATATTTGACGACATTTAAAAGATGTTTTTTGTATGTAGGACCAAAGGTATACAATCTATTACCCCATTCATGCATTAATTCTAAGTCTGTGAAAATGTTTTCGAAAAATGTACATTCTTGGCTTCTCACCAAAGAGAGTGTAGAGGAAATATTGTTGTCAATATTGTTGTAAATATTGTTGTAAATGTGTTATAATTAACTCCATAAGTCTTAGTTAGTAGCTTCTAAATTTACGCACTTAAATTGTTAAATTGTTAAAAAATTGTCTTAGTCTCACTACAAGAGCTTTATGTAAGTTTAAAGTGAAAACATAACATGTTATTATTTTATGGTAGCATTAAATAGGTTTTCTTATTGATAATGTACTGTAATATGCGTCAAAATATTATCAAAAATGTACAGTCTTGGCTTCGAGCCAAAGAGAATGAGGAGGAAATGCTGAAGTAAATGTTTTATAAATAACTCCATAAACTGTTAGTAAGTAACTTCTTAAGGTACGCACTTACATTGTTAAGTAGTTGTCTAGGCCTCACCACATGAGCCTTATGTATTTTGAAGTGTAAGCATAACGTGTTATTATTTGATGTGATGCCTTAAAACAGGTTCTACTTCAAGGCTACCGAAAGTTACTCAAAATTTGCTATTGAAATGTATTTTGTGTATGGAGTAATAATAAAACTTACTTACTTACTTTTCCAACCCCAGGGAACGCCATTCATTTTGCTTGTTTGTAGTAACTGTACCTAATATAATTTTTTTAAACCCATGTCACTTTCTGTAGCCTTTATAAACAGATATAGACACTCAAGTTTCGATCGACATCTGCTTTAAATAGCAAACCTAAGATTGATGATTGCCTTTTTCAGAGCTAATGGGAACTTTTACCGAAGAGAATGAGGAGATAAGAGAAACTAAAACTTGATTAGATAACGTTTTTAATCATATCATAATGAATAGTAACGGTGTGATGTTATCACAGTGCAATAACTGTGTAAAATATAAGAACTCGTTTTCTAATAGATGGGATTTTAATATGATTTACCTGGAACGTTAAAATTCTCTAATAAATAGCACCTTGCTTCTTATGAAAACAGCAGTCAGTTATATTACTCAATGTAACATCCTAAGTACTTATATGGTATATTGACTAGGGAAATTACTCGCAATATTTCTAACGAAGAACTCATAACTACTATTGAACTCTCAAATCACATGACAGTGAAAAGCCAATGTCAGTCATTATCATCTCTTGCAATCCTTTGTGTCGTATCATTTACTTATTATATCTAATTTGGTTTTTTTTATCAAGAATGCGATGGAAATAAATTTCCCTTCAAATCATTTCTAATTATTACCTAAGTAACAGCATTATCACAGAAACACTGTAAATTTCCACAGCAAGTTTATTTAACCGACTTAGTTTTCAGCAAGACATTGCCATTATCAAGGTTAGTGGCTCTGTCAATGGCAGAGAAGTAATGGCAATGTTTTGCTGAAACCTAGGTCGGTTTAATAAGCTTGTTGTGGAAATTTACAAAGAGTTTCTGTGACAATGCTGTCTGTCCCACATTTCCACAAATTATCACCTGATACTCAAAAGTCTATTACCTTAATATTCTCGCTAATATAATGCTAATTCTTTCCCTGATGCGTTAATATTTCCACTAAAGTTAAAGTGGCTCTAATAATACGACAATAAATCACAGTGTAACGTTTTACGAATCTGGCCATTAGAAGATCTGGGAAATCGTATTTTCCGCGTTTATCAAAGTAGGTAGTGTAAGACGCTCTCCTTGTCAGTTTTGAACAGCTCGGAGGGCGCGTTTACTTCCAATTGTAAGATCGAGAACTTAACCGGCCATTGGTCGCCCTATGAGATATTCTCTCACACCAAATTTAAACTTGTGCTCACTTTGTAATCATGAGTTAGAATTAGTTCCCTTTCCTTCTAGCTGACTTTTTATCTTCTTCCTTCCTTCTAGCTGACTTTTTATCTCTTCCTATTGACCTACCGTCTCAAAAAGTATAAATGAAGCGTCCGCAGCTGTGTAATGATATGTCTGATACTGTCGGCTACAAGGTGTGAGACCTTTCCTCATCGCGCGACCACTGACGCTAGTGTTTTGTATAATTTAGTTGCGTTACACTTTCGTAACATGCGGGCAAAGTTGATTCATTTCGTGGAGAGCAGATACGTTAATGCAAATTTATGAGTCATGAGAAAGTATGTCCTCATAAATAAATATTTCTTCAAGAGAATGGTGACTTTCTCCATTAACACCCGATCGCCAGTAAAATTAGAAATGATTACGTAATTGTATCAGTAATTGCGTATATGTGGAAATCATTGTTTCAAATGAACATTTAGAGAAATAAATTATATCTAAATATAGTGTAATATATTGCCAATAAACGCTCTATGATAGATAATCAATGATACATATTAAGTGTGAGAAAAATTCTCACACGTGACCGCTCACGTGATAAGTAGCTTAGCGACCACTGCCGGGTTAATAATACAAAAAATTAAGATTCTTTTAAAGTAACTAGACATCAGACGTGTATCTTCTAGTTTCAGCCGGGGTATGGACATAGTGACGTTCAAATCACTTGAAGATGGGCGTTTCTTGGAGCGGGAAGATAACGAGGTGGCCTTTAAGGAGGAGTGTAGTGTGTGAGGGGAAGAGAAGATGCCGCATATGAGAGACGGGAGGACCTTAATTCATATCTCCTCATTGGATATTCATCGGGGTCCCCGTTTAAGGGTTTGAAAGCGAGGCTTCTTCTTCTGGGGGCATATTTGAGGAGGGATGCGTAGAGGCATTTGGAGGCGAATGAGGGGCAGGGGTAGGGGCAGGGGCGGTAAGGTGCCAACGATGGCATCCCAATGAAAGAGCAAGGCGATTGGCTGAAATCAATCAATACGGCCAGAACGGGGCGAGAAAGGAAAAAAAATGGAATGGAAAGAATTCCCTCTGGAATTTTTAATTCAACAGGAGACCTTCCACCCGCCAATCAAGAATGGTAAACATTTAATCATCTCAGGATCGCATTAATCAACTGTTATGTAAACCAAAGGAGGAAGCTAATAGCATAATCAGTGGCTGTGAGGAGAGGAAAAATATCGAGAGTTATAACATTCTCGAAATTATGATGACAGAGAGGTAGAACGGCTTTATTTCCATTTTATCTTCTCTAATGAAGAGGAAATTCTTTAATTTTCCTTATTTTCAAGCAAAGGAGACGCGTAGTATTTAAATAAAACTGCAGTAATAGTACTGTCCACTTACATTTTAATGTAAACATTACACTACACGTGTTACGACGTTTCTTAGGGCGTCATCAACAGATCTACACAAGTTATCTCTCCAAACTTGGGTAGATAACGTTTCTAATGAAGGAAATAAAACAATATAATAGGAGACAAAACTTGTTTAGATCTAATGATGACGCTCTAAGAAACGTCGAAACACGTGTAGCGTAATATTTACAGTAAACTTTACGTGGACAGTACAATTACTGCAGTTTTATTTAAGGACTAAAATGCTGTTCCATCATTTGACGCCAGAGACTGCCGAATTTAAAAGAAGACGCACGTTGAAAAGAAGTACAAATTAATTTTGTTGGACTGAGCGTTGGAATCAGGAGCAAAACTTAAAGTAACTCAGAGCAGTGCACTCATGTAGTACCTACCTTTAATGAGTAGAAATTATAAATTTACAAATATTTGGTTTTGACAAGTTTTTTTAATAAATTGAATCAAATGTGAAATTCATATCAGACTTAACTTTAATTGCTTTTAAAGTCTTTCAGTGCCAACAGGGTAGATTTGAAACACTCATAACCAATTCTAACGCAGTGATTAATACATTTTGATGAAATCATAAGGAAAAGATAGTTTTATTGCATGCAAAAATGAGTACATATATAGTGTTTCGTTAATTGGAGTCTAATCGTGAATGATGTTTAATAACACAGTCCTAATGCCTGTTGATCACGGTAAAAGTTTCGATAAAACGTTTTATAAAATCGACTAGTTTTATAAAAATGAGCTTGCTAACGATAAAACCGTTTTATAAAACCTAGTTTTATAAAACCTTTTACGGAATAGAATAGGTTCTATTTCCATAAAACCGTTTTATGCAACAACCAATGAGATGTTCCGCTTACAGCGTTGATAATAATCTCGTATCCATGGGAATCCAAACAAGGAAAACGTAAACAAACATGGCTGGAAGTTCATGGAACGTTTAGGCAGTATCCTTCTTGTTGTTAGAAGAATGCGTTAAGAGCCTTAGCACCGTTGAGTGTGATCAGAAATTAAGTAAATAAACAATACATATAGTTATTAACCTAACAGTCATCCAAAAGACAGTGCATTTATCACTTCACGTGTTCGCAAAGCGTCTCATAGATGGCAGGACATTGCGGTTTTATGAATGGTTTTACCATGAGCAAGCAAGTACGTTTTACGTACGATTCATAAAACTTTCAATAAAAATGTTTATAAAACTCTTTTATGGAAAATTTAACCGTGAGTAACAGGCATAAGTTAGAAATGTGTCATCATACGTATGGAAAATGGAGGAAAAAAGTAAGTATAGAAGAAAGGACCTGGTTATTTCAATTAAATAAACGCTAAGATGTCTTCTGTTTGGATATTTGACTTGGGAATTTGCGACTGGTACTCCGAGAGGGAGAGAGAGAGAGAGAAAACGGGGCCACGGAATGAGGAGTACAATATACAGGGACCAATGTTATCTCCACGACTCTCTGGCACTGGGAATCGATTTTTTTTCACTAGAGGGCAGCAGGCTGACTTCTTAATTTCCGCAGACGAGTAGGGCGGTGAGGGATATTTGGACCATTTGGGCGCAGGTCGCGAGAATAAATAGATTTGAGAGAGAGAGAGGTAGGGAGGGAGTATAGAGAGGGGGTATTGGGGGAGGGGAGGCTGAATGGAGGAGAATGAGGAACCTTTAGTTCTCGACAGAGGGAGAACGGGATGGCGACCCCGAAATGGGTTGAAATGTTCGCGGCGTGAACAATCACCTCCTCATCATCAAGATGGTCCCGTTTTAATTCCAAAATCCGTCTTCCGCCATAAGACTCATCGAGACTTCGATTAAAGCAATATTGGAGCCATTTCCAAGCAGCGGCGCGAACAATCGCGCCTCTCTGCGGTCGTAGAACGAAATGCGAATGAAAAACAGCACCGGCAAAGTTGGTGGGGGGTCCTCCGTTGCAGTATTCTTAACGCCCGAATAGAAGAACAAATCTGGACCGCATTATTTGCTTATAAATTTGCATAAGTCGTTTATTGCATAGGTCATTCATAATTTTGCATATATGTCCAGTTTCAAGCATGCAAAAATTAATTCTGTGCTCAAGGCCTAGAAAGTGAACTATCTCAGCTCAATTTCATTTGATTCAATATTACTTTCAAGCAAATTCTATTTCAGATGAAGAATAAGTAGCCCGAGTACAATGACTTTAAAAATAATATGAGTTTAGGTCAAATAATATTTTTTATTTTTTTTTTTACTTTTGCCGACGTTTCGGATTATTATTTATCCACCTTCAAGGGCTATAAACAAACGATACATGATGTTAAATGTTTGTCAATTCTTTTTTGATTACATAATGGCTAATTTACAGTCATTACATATAAAAATACATAGTTATTGTCATTCAAGATTGTTGCCTTCAGTTTGGTGCTGTTTCAATGGCTTCTTTTAGTAGATGCTCTTAATAGTCTTTGACATTGGAGACCAGTTGAACATTGCCAAAGGAGATGATATGGTATTCTGATAGGCTATGTTCCGCCAAGGCATATTTCTCCGGGTGGTCACTCATTTCATTTCGAAGAAGCCAAAATTTTAGACACCGAACCAAATTTATCAAAAGGATTATTCAAATAAATGCACCATATATCCAGAAATAAAAACAAATTTGCAATAAAAGAACAGGCATTACTTATCTAAGCAAAATTTATCATAATTTAATAAATGACAAATATAACTTTTCAACAAAGAAATGGATCCTAGCAACCAAATTAAAATTGTAAATAAATAAAAACAGCACCAAACTTTAAAGGTAACAATCTTGAATATGTCTACTTATTTATATATTTAATGTCTGTAAATTAACTATTATGTAATCAAAAAAGAATTTTCAAACATTTAACATCATGTATCATTTGTTTATAGCCCTTGAATATGGATAAATAAAAATCCGAAACGTCGGCAAAATTAAAAAAAAATATTATTTGACCTAAACTCGTAATATTTGCACCGTATACAAAAAGAGGTCAAGAATAAATACCATTTAAAAATAATTCACGAAGTACATTAACTGAGTTCTCGTTTGTGAATACAAATGCCAACACATAGCAAACATAGGCGAGACTGCACGAAAAGGATTGACCAATCGAACATTAGGAAGGAATCGAATATGAAATATCGAATGAGAGATGCTCTGGTTCGACCACGTCTCAAATACGCTGCGGGCATTAACGATTGTGAACTGAAAAATTTAATTCGTGAAGTTAATAAAATTATAAGAGAATCCATATGTTTCATTAAAAGCTGCTAAGCGCAAGCAGAGAGAGCGTCCGACTGGATGGGAGCTGAAGGAAGGGCTAGGTTGGTAGCCCTTAGGGACTCGCAGGGTACAAAAAAGGATTAGATCACTCGAAAAATTCAGATGAGGCGAGTGTCAGTGCGACACGAAAGTTATTATTTTGACTCCGCGCTATATATCTATGACTTTCTTTCTTTCAGAGCGACACGGAGAACATCATATTAGAACCCCACTATATTTCCAGGTCCGACAGAAACGATAAATTAAGAGAGATATTTTGCCGAACGGATAGGTATGGGAATTCGTTTTTCCCCCGAACAATAAGGGACTTTATTAAATGTTAGGCGTAATTTCATTAGAGCGTTTCCTTTTTTATATGTAAAGGGCTGGTGTCCTAACACCCCCCGCCACACGCCTATTGAGGAGGCTTGCGGGGTAGTGTGTAGATGAACTGTAATATGCATCAAAATAAGAGAGATTTACTGCCGAAATGATAATTTACAACATTCAATCGTATTAGGCTCTTGCACCCGGAGAAATATGCCTTGGCGGAACATAGCCAATCAGAAGACCATATCATCTCCTTTGGAAATGCTCAACTGGTCTCCAAAACCAAAGGGTATTGTGAGCGTCTACTAAAAGAAGCCATTGAAATCATGCTGGAAAATAATAGCGTTAAAACACAGAGGAAAAATCATTCACCTTGACCGGGATTTGAACCCGGATCCCTCGATTTCGCACCGAGTGCTTTTAACCAGTTAACAGCTAAGGACTAGACTTGGACTGCTAATAGCATCGTATGTCTAGCAGTTCTGACCACCATGCTCCTATAAAGCCACCAAATTATCCACAGGGGAGAAGGACGCCTCGGTAGCTTATTAACTGGGTAAAGCACTCGGCGAGAAATCGAGGGATCCGGGTTCGAATCCCGGTCAAGGCGAATCATTTTTCTCCTGTGGAATATCACACTTATGTGCACTTGCGGGTGACTCCGTAAAGGTTACTACCGTGGCTAGTCCCGGTTTCCTCACAATTGGTAAATAATATCTTGAATCGGGACTATGGGTATGTACAACCTAAGCAGGTAATGGGAACCGTTAATTCGAAAAATGACGGAAAAAAGGAGACAAAAATGCCCTCCCGATTAGACACAGGTATATAAGCGATGACAGAATGTCCTGCGAATCAATGCTATGAAGACGATGGAGGAGTATTCCTTCGAAACGTTGACATCAGCCAAAATCCTTACTCGGATAGAAACCCGAGAACAATGTATGTACAAAATTCGCTGAGAAAGAACAAAATCTTACATTCAATCGTAAGTTTCCGCGGCGTCTTAAGAAAGAAGGAACGCGGTGGAAACCCGGAAATGGAGAAATAGGGTAATTACAACAATTCGTTCTCTCCACACACCATTAGAGATTTTACAACAAACAGAGCGTGATGCAATAACATAAGACACATCGTTTTAATACAGTTCAACCCTGTCCTCTCCCCCTTATTTTTCCCATTCCCTCCCCTTCCCATGGCTGCTGTCCTAACACCCCCCGCCATACGCCTCTGCGATGGCTCGCAGGGTTGTTTGTACCTGCAGATACTGCATAAAGTCTCGAGGTAAAGTAATAGGGTCAATGCTATTAATCCCATTGTTAAAATGCTACAGCTTAATCTCTTTAAGGTGATTCCACCGTAAGATGACTTAAATGTCATTTTATATTCATATTCTGTCTACTTGTAGAAAAAGTTGTCCTCTATCTGAAATGAACAACAAAATAATACCTTTCCGCGCTATTTTATTCTGTAATTGAACTTGAAATTACATATGGTGTTCAATGGGGGAATGAGAGAAACACGGGGAATAAAATAGTATTATTATTCCATAAAATATAAATGCCATTTTCGCGGAAAACTATTAATAAGAAGGAAATAATCCAGATAAATTGAATAAAAATAAAATATAGGCATCTTAACTACTTGTATTTTTAGTTATTAGGGAATTAATGCCGTAATTGAAGTCAAAATGCGGTAATTCGTAGGAAATGGCGCTGCAGTGGGCTCCTATGGCTGGAAAAAAGTGCTCATTTAAAATACATTCGTGGAATAATAATCTGCATATATTGTACTTTACTTTTGGGTTTCTATAGGTAACGAATTTCATTGGTGAAAGCAGGATTTTTTGACAAAATATAAAAAATGTGGAACTTTACTTTAATGTGGGGCTTTACACATAACATACACAAGTTTACTTCTATGGAAGTCGCGAGTAATGCGATATTGTACTGCTACATACATGGCATCGCTCTGCTTGCACATTACTTGGACCAGCTTATACGCATACAAAACAATATAACGGAACTAAGAAACGCGAAACTATCCTGAATATACTCTCACAGTTATTGAATTAATATGGTCTATTTGAAGTACCTATAGTTTCCTATACCTATATATGTATAGGAAAAGTAGCATTTAGCAAGATTAAGGAACCGGTGACATCAAGGAGCATCAAGATGGATGTATCAAAGTTTGTATCAAAGAGATGTGAGGTCTTCTGACGTTTATCCGTTTCTCGTTGCGTGTCATTCATGGGATGGTTGTACTCCTCACCAAGCGAACGTCTTTATACATTACGGTAGTGAAGAAGTTCCACTTTAATAATTGCATTTGTTTGTGATAGAAAACGTTTGACGTTCAAGTTTGAAGATGCCGCCGTAAGAGTTGAGAGTGCCTTAAATCTGTAATTACTCAAAATATATCCAACTATCATAATGGAGAAATGAGTACGTTTCTACATGAAAATAATTTATATCATTGTATTTTTCAAAGAATTGCCAAAATATATGATAGTTTCTTATTTAAATAATAATTTATTTGGCAAAGGTGAGCTTGAGTCTCGCACATTTAAAATTTTATTTTGAAAAACTTTTTAAACTGACGAAATTGAATGTGATACCTAGGAGTAGAGGAAGAATGCGTATGTGTAAAAATCTAAGAATCATACCCGTGTAACTAGTAGTTTTTAAGATATTGACGTTTGAAAATGACCAATTTAGCGATTTTTTCGTCAGTTTTCGACGCCATATTTGGAGGTTTTACGAACATCCGGTAGGGGGATAATACAAATTGCCCTTCTATAACATGCACTTACCCCACCCCAACTCACCCCACCCAATCCCTCTCGCTCATTGGTGATTATAGGTGGGCATTGGTGAGTAGATGGTAGAGAACCAACTGCTCGATCGCTGCGCCACCTACAGTGGATATGAGGAAATGGCATTTTTTCAAAAGATGTCGGACAGGAAGAAACGCTTTTCTCAGGTTTGAAACATCCCCATTCCTAAAGTAGTAGATGCATTGTTGTGTTGAAAGTATTAAACAAATTTGCAAGGTTTGCATAATATGTGAGGTGAATTTGGTTCCGATATCTCTGTTTAAAGTGGGTGAAAATCGCGAAAACGAGTGCGAGACGGAAGCTCACCTTAACCATTTATTTCTTTAGAATCACTAATATGCTACCATATTTTAGTTTCTTGAATAACAATTTTAATCCTTAACCGTTTGAAACTAGTACGAATTATTTATTTGGAAATCAATCAGGGATTTTCAAATGTCAAAAGGAATATAATAAATTGATTAATATAGCTAATCGGCAATATTTTCATCTTACTTCTTACAATAATTACATGAACCATCCAGTGCACTAAAGTGGTGAGGATTGCTCCATTAAAAGGAATAGTACTCCAAGTGCCTTCAAATGTAGTGGGATCATGTTCAAAGGATAGGAGACATGTTTTCTAAAATCGGCCCGCAGCTTAATACGAAGGGATCCCTCTACTTAATACCATTGAGGGTGTAATTCAAGCGGAAAAGTTGCCAAAATAACTACTCATTTAAAGCCAGTGAAATTCAAAGCATTTTCATAGTGTAACCAAACTTTTTACTCAAAGATAGGATTAGCATAAAACACTTAAACACATGATAACCTCTTAAAATACATACTTCTTTTTTTTCGCGATTTATAATGATGAGCAGCCTTAGCAGGCAGAATTGCATTACAAATGATGCACGAGTTTCAGAGACCATTTGTTTTAAAATACAAAATTCGAAAAAACCTCCGATAACAGAAAGTCGTTCACATATCTTAATTCTCGGTGAAGGAAACATTGTGAGCGTTCATCAAGCTCATGTAAAATACTTTTCTGATGCATAAAATAATCGCGACTAAGTCATTATGATTCGTCAATTATAATATCCTGGAAATAATGCTGTTATAGCTTTCCTGTGTATTGAAGTAGCAAGTTGGCGTCGGTGATCAAGTGTCTGAAGAAGTATCCATTAAGAAGTATCCACCATTTGATCAAGTATCCATTGATTTCTTCTTGTGCTACACTCACTAATCTTACACTTGGAATCCACATTCCTTCCACTAAGTTAAGTTAATTATATGTAGGGTGAATAACGCTATGCTCTAGGACCGAGCGTATACCATAACTTCTTCCGCTTCGGGGTGATCCTTGTTTGCGAGGACTTTAATGAATGAAAGGCATGGAATTCCTCCTAAGTTGTCACGAATTGCACTCACAAAACAAATGCCCGGAAATATCATCTCTCGAGGTAGGAGTTTAAAGTGATATGCTGATGCTTTTTCCTCGTAATAATGGGTAAGTGGTACCAAAATATTTCGGTACACTTGCAGCAATGGTCAAATTGCATTCATGCATGAAGATACATCATAATAAAGATGATTATAAGGAGGAAAAAATCATTGCTTCGGTAGAAGACCCGTCTCGGAATCTGATGTTAACACCTCCAGGTCCGCAACAATGCTTAAATTCGGTCGTTTCTCACTGTGGTAGGCTTTTGTGTGGTATACCTTTGATTAGCCAATTAGAGAAGACTTCGTATTCATTGCTACAGACGTTTCAAAAGCAGGGCTAGATTGGAATGAAGTTATATCAGAGACAGAATTAGGTATATAGTGAGATTTTAGAGGAAAAGCAAGTGGGAACTATACAGTGAGGCGTTATGTAGAGCATGTGATACATTTCAACTACATGGTAAGCATTTTAAATAAATATGTGCATAGATAAGGAGGTGTTCAAAGAAGTATCGCGTTGAGTAAACATGCGTTCACGAACAGAAGAGAGGGAAACTAGTTTAAGACATTTAACAACAGGAGGCTTGGGCAAGGACGCAGAGATATGTTTGTTCATTGTGTCACTAGATAACATTCATGGCAGATGAAAGCTCGTAACATGAATACATGCCCCAGATGTTTTGCTCTTGGGGTGATTCAAGTCTCAGCGACGAAACAATATATACACACCTACCTACTGCCGCGTTCAAGGTATTGATCTTCGGGTCCACTTTCCCATTTCACCCAGAGTAACTCACGACGAGGAGGGAAGAGTCCAAAGCTTCCTCAGAGAATTGTTTCCTTTGTTTCCATCTCACAGTTTCTCAAGAAGACGCACTCGGAGCTGCTTAAACCGGCGAGGAAATAAAATGTACAAAGGATGCGGATTACGTCTTACGAAGGGAAGACATTTTTTCAGCATCACCACATTATCATCTCCTCCTCTTGCTGATTCTCAGCTACGCTTTCCTTCGAAATTGACAAAAACGATGACCAACGCTAAAGACTCAGAACTGAGTAGGCGACTCTCATTAAAAATTTAAAAAATTGTCGATTTATACCTAACGAGTATATATATTATTTCTTTAAATGGTTTTTGACCACCTTATTAATACATTTGAGGTTTGGTCATGTCAATTTTCGGAATGGGCATTATTCAGTGGTCATTTCATTCACTTTGGTCATTCTTTATTTTTCTGAAGAGCCGGGAGTAAAGTATATAAGTTGGACGATGTTCTGTAGGTGGGGACACGAAGCACGTACATGGACGAGTTGACGTCGGGATATCTCTTCACTCGACACTGCCATGGAAGTCAACTTCCACGCGCAAAGCAGCCCTGAGCAATTTCATTGGAAATGTAAATGTTGTTGTTTTCATAGGAAATTGACTTGTGGTGGTATATTTAACCGTCAAAACGCATTGCCATCAACAGCGTAAGCTTAAAGATAAGTTCACTTGGATTAGTGTTTGTTCCGAGATGCCCACCAAAGAATAAATCGTATCCAAAGCGATCGTAAAATCGGTTATCCAAGTGATGCGCGTCTGGGACATCGAGGATGAAGGTCAAGGGTTCCTTGCGAGGGATAATTCCATCGAGGGCGAAGCAGAATGGATTATTAAATACCCTGAGAGGTGAATCAGTTCATAGTCTTGATATATCTGTAATGCATGGTATTTATCGCAGTAAATTTAGCATTTTTTTCAATAAATTAAATATTTGAGTGTTGCGAAAATAATCTGCCCCTCCCATTACGCATATAATTCAAGGGTATTAAGGTACTCCGTCCGTCGAATGGAACGCTGGATTGTGATCCCATGGGAGTCTGAGATTAAGGATTTGATAATTTCTTTGAATGGTTATTGATCAGTTTAATAATACATTGGTTAATTTATGGAGGTCATGTCTTTTTTAATAAGAAACCCAAATTCCTTTTTCCGCCAAGACGTTTCGCCTTTTTTATTAATGAGGCTTCTTCAGGGGATACAGTACAATGCAAAGGAATACAGTTAACAATAATTATAATGCTACAAAGATAAAAAAGTTTTCAATCATAAATTTAGTACCTCAAAGGATTAACTTTCTTAATGTGACAATGGAAACACAAAAACAAACTCTTCCTCTTAGCAACAAAATCAACAACAAAAACAAAATGGAAAACCAAGCTAAAATTTTGTTTAAAAATTATAATAAGTGAAAATAAAAATATTTCAAATGGATAGTATAGAGCATGAAATTAACAATTACATACCATTCATTTTATGATGTTGATTTCGTTGCTAAGAGGAAGAATGTTTTTGTGTTTCCATTGTCGCAGAAAGAAGGTTAATCCTTTGAGGTACTAAATTTATGATTGAAAACTTTTGTATCTTTGTAGTATTATAATAATTATTAACTGTATTCCTTTGCATTGTACTGTATGCCCTGAAGAAGCCTCGTTAATAAAAAGGCGAAACGTCTTGGCGGTAAAAGGAAATTGAGTTTCTTAAAAAATACATGACCCCAAACCTCCATAATTTAGCCAATGTATATATGTTATGAAAAAGGAGAAACATAACAATTTGTTGCATGAATATCATAAATCCATTAGAGACGCATGGATCGCAGGGCAGCTAAATCCAGAGGCCCAGAGTTTCTGGCAACGATGAGAGGGAGAATTTTCACGAGACTAGTTTGGAGGTTTAATGCCTGTTGCTCACGGTAAAATTTTCCATAAAAGAGTTTTATAAAACTTTTTATTGAAAGTTTTATTAATCGTACGTAAAACGTACTTGCTTGCTCACGGTAAAACTATTCGTAAAACCGGAATTTCCTGCCATCTATGAGATTCTTTGCGAACACGTGAAGTGATATATGCACTCTCTTTTGAATTACTGTTAGGTTAATAACTATATGTATTGTTTAACTTTCTGATCTCACTCAACGGTGCTAAGGCTCTCTAACGCATTCTTCTAACAACAAGAAGGATACTGCCTCAACGTTCCATGAACTTCCAGCCATGTTTGTTTACGTTTTCCTTGTTTGGCTTCCCTTGGATACGAGATTATTATCAACGCGATGAGCGGAACGTCTCATTGGTTGTTGCATAAAACGGTTTTATGGAAATAGAACCTGTCCTATTTGTCTGTCACTCTCTTTTGGATGACTGTTAGGTTAATAACTATATGTATTGTTTATTTACTTATACTTTCTGATCACATACTTAACGGTGCTAAGGCACAACGCATTCTTCTAACAACAAGAAGGATACTGCCTCAACGTTCCATGTACTTCCAGCCATGTTTGTTTACGTTTTCCTTGTTTGTCCTCCCATGGATACGAGATTATTATCAACGCGACGAGCGGAACGACTCATTGGTTGTTGCATAAAACGGTTTTATGGAAATAGAACCTGTCCTATTCCGTAAAACGTATTATCAAACTAGGTTTTATAAAACGGTTTCATCGTTAGCAAGCACATTTTTATAAAATTAGTCGATTTTATAAAACGTTTTACCGAAAATTCTTCCGTGAGCAACAGGCATAAGAACACACGAAAAGACGAGTAGAGTAAAATGTTAAAAGAAGATAAAGGGGTCGCCGAGAAGGCTGGAACATTTAGAAAAATTCGAAAGTTACAGATGAAACGTGGATGAAGTACGGATTCGCAAATACGGGATAGCTGAATTTTGGAGAGAAAGGGATTACATGAAAAAGATATTGATATTATAAAGAGTACAGATATTATAAACGACATCAAGGGAAGTTCATGATTTATACTGCCGAAGAGAGAAAATTCCCAGCCAAGAATGTGACAATGAAAAAAGACATTTCCTAACAAAAAAGACCGGTTTCGTAAGAGAGTTGAAGATGAAGTTAGGTAACAGATCGAAAAAAACAAAATCATTTTTTGGAACAAAATTATAGAATCGCAGTCTTTTTTTACGGTCACATAATGAAAGAATTTCACAAATAGAGACCGAGAGTAGTAAACAGATTCTAATATTGAAAAAGTGAATATCGAAATAGTTTTTCATGTAGAACTGAAATTAAGATTTGAAGATCAATAAAATTCGAAACATTAAGTATTTATTGAGGAATAATATAATTTATCTCAGCAATTATTTTTTGTCGGTACTTTGAAAAAAAAATTGAGCAGAACAAAATTCTTTCCATATTGAAACGTAAACATATTCCCTTTATGTTAAGACGATTTATTTATAGTTTGGGTTTGTCGGCAATTCCGCATTCTGAACTCCATGGTGAAAAATATTGCTGTGAAAAATATTGCGAAAAATATTGCGTTGAATTAAATACCTCGCGAATCATACTTATGGAATATTTGAACTTAATCATTTGTCATCATGGAGATGATTGTGAATATTTTATCTTCTCTGATCATTACCAAGAGTATCACTAATCGTGTTGGGTAGAGTTCAGACCGAGAAAGTGTAGAGAAGAATGAAGATGAGGAAACCACGAGGAGAACTATTTGAAAGACAACGTGGATATTGTCCACAATTTGAGAGACAACGAATTTGTAAGGAGCACAATATAAGGGAAAGTTGATGGGAAAGTTCCACGAAGAAGACCGAGGGCCAGCTTAAACGGGATAGGTGTGAAACAAAAGAGATACGTGAACTATATACTTTCCCTTCCCGTAAAAAAAGTATACCCTTACCCAAGCCAAATTTGACGATATTTATAAAGATGTTTTTTGTATGTGAAGGTATACAATCTATTACCCCATTCATGCATTGATTCTAAGTCTGTGAAAATGTTTTCGGAAAATGTGCATTCTTGGCTTCTCACCAAAGAGAGTGTAGAGGAAATATTGTTATAAATATTGTTGTAAATTTGTTATAATTAACTCCATAAAGTAGCTTCTTAATGTTCGTACTTAAATTGTTAAGAAATTGTCTTAGTCTCACTATATGAGCTTTATGCAAGTTTAAAGTGAAAACATAACATGTTGTTATTTGATGGCAGCCTTAAACAGGTTCTCCTATTGATAATGTAATGCAATATGCGTAAAAATATTATCGAAAAATGTAGAGTCTTGGCTTCAAGGTAAAGAGAATGAGGTGGAAATGTTGAAGTAAATGTTTTATAAATAACTCCATAAACTGTTAATAAGAAGCTTCTTAAGTTACGCACTCATATTGTTAAGTAATTGTCTTGGCCTCACTACATGAGCTAAATGTATTTTTAAGTGTAAGCATAACCTGTTATTATTTGATGGTAGCCTTAAAACAGGTTCTCCTTCGAAGCTACCTAAAGTTACTCAAAATTTGCTATTGAAATGTATTTTGTGCATGGAGTAATAAACTTACTTATTATTATTACTTATTATATATATAAGGAGTTGGCAGAAGGGGAGATGGGAGAACAGGGGGCTGCTGCAGACAACCAATCGAATGATTGAATGATGACGATGAGCTGAACGCAATGCATTTTTACTTGCCTTTTTGCATTAACGATGTCGTAAATACGAAAAATATATCGATTTGATGGAAAAGCTACGATATAACATGTATCGATTAGATGTAATCGAAAAATCGATCAAAAAATATATCGATTTGATGGAAACGATTCGATGTAAAATATATAGAATTGCTGGTATAGCTTCGATATAAAATATATCAATTTGATGTAATCGAAAAATATATCGATTTGATGGAAAAGCTTCGAAATAACGCAACCTCGCGCAGACGGCTGAGGTCTTCGAGAGACGAATCGGAGGTGGTGTGCTTCCTTTCCTTCCCATAATCCCCTACGCGCTCCAACCTCCCCTCCACACCAGAAACAACACCAGCCACAGATAAACCTCTCCTCCTGCCTCACATTTGTCTCCCTAATCTGCTTTTCCGCAGCGGCGGGCTTTACTCTTGGCCTGGCCGACGGCGAGAGGGGCGCTCCGATACACCACGGCTCCGCTCTTCTTCATTCGTCTTCTCACGATTCATTGGTCGTCTTGGTGAGGAGCGCAAATGAATGTCCGGCCGCGCAACTACAAAGTCCACCGATCCATTGCCGTGAAACGGACCTCCGCCACCCCGCACCCGTGACGACGGGACGAGAAAACTCCCACTCCCGACCGGTGATTCATTCATCCAACAGACTTCGTCTCTCACCTCTACTGCTTCAATTCAGCGCAACTACTCCCGAATCACCCTCTCAAAAACTTATTTACAATAGTTTCTGACGAAGGTTTTCGCGGCGTTCATGTTTGTAGTCAAGCAGGTTCGACGAAGTCCTATGCAGCTGTGGAAAACCCTGCGTTGGCCAAACCAAGAGGGCCACACAATGAAGGCTGAAAGAACATGCACGGGCACTCAAGAACAAGCAGGAAGAAAAATCAGCCATTGCACAACATGTCTTGGTGGAGCCAGGTCACAAGCATCAACTTCGAAAAACCAAACATCTTGGCCAAAGAAAAGAGGTATTACCCAAGAATCATCAGAGAAGCTGTGGAAATAATCAAGAGACCACACAGCATGAATAGGGAAGATGGATAAACCCTTTCCAACACTTGGAAACGGGTATTCCATGGCCCCAAAAAGGACCCTTCCCACTCCTCGCGCTTCGCGGACCAATCAATTGAAGAACTGGCGGGAAGACACCCCCACTCAACAACATTAATACCGGCCCTTTCGAAGCATTCTTCACTTTAGCCTGGCCTGAGGAAGCCTACAGTATAGTAGGTGAAACGTCGCCAACAAATATGTCAACGCGGACTAATCCTGGAAACCTGCCTGACTACTTATTTACAATAGTTCTTTTCCAACTCCACTGTTCCTGCAGATGCACATGTTCACTTACAGAACCATAATCATTCATCGCTTGGTAAATAAATGAAAAACTCGTTTGGCTAGTGAAAGTATTGCTGAAGATATATTATAGCAGTCAATTTATAGGTCCAGCAAAACTTGGTGGCATTCGCTTGTAAAGAAAATTACGTCGAGGAGCGCAGAACATGCAAGAGAGGAGGGACCAAGAATCTTAAGATTCTCTCTGAAGGCTCTTTGGCCTCAATACCTCGGTATCTTTGCCCACTCATCAACGCTTAATTCGCCCCAAGGGACCTCAAACTCTCCGCTGGTGAGTGCCACCAAGTATCGCTACGCCTATAATGCAATAGGGAATGAACTCCTGTGCTTGTATTTCGGACATCTGGGTGAAAACCTACGGGGAAGGGAGGTGGTGGATTAGATGAAAAATAAATCTATGCTGTAAATTAAAACAGAGTATTTGAGGAATAATTGCCGAAGGCTAAGGCCTACCATACACGTTCAGTTTGGCCTCAAGGTCTGGACTGTACAGTCCTGGACTGAAGGAAGAACTGACAGTGTGTGGCGATTCCTTGAGGCGGATCGTCGGCCGGACGGCCGGATGGGAAACCAATGAGGTCCGGCCTCAAGGTCGCTTGGCCTTGAGACGGAACTGTACGTGTATGTTGAATCCCGCAGTCCTAATCGCTAAGAACATTTTTCCTAATCGCTAGAACACACACTGTCACTGCCATTGCCTCAATATCTTCAATAGTTGACATGTCGAGCACTAAACGTACACCTTCGAACAGAGCTACCGCGTGACTGGTTTGCACATACGGTTTGGGGGGAGAACACGGCTCCGGCCAATCTGCGCAGTTCCGGCCTCAAGGCCAAGCCTTGAGGCCGGGACGGTATGTGTATGGTAGGCCTTAAGAAGAGAGTAGGTTGTGTCTGGCGTTATCTGTACGAGCAAATGCACTTGAGAAAGGGTTAGGTGGGAGGGGAGCTGACGGGCCGCGCGAGAGAAAATTGTAAATGTTTAAATATTCATAAAAAACACATTTATGAATTTCCACTAAATTTTATTTTTGGAATAGTTAGCTTGGAATGTTTAGATTACGGAAAAAAAGTTTCGGCCGATTCTGAGATGAAATATTTGAGAAAAGTTTATTAACAATGTTTTAAACATTAGTAATTTACAACAATAGGGTACAGAAGAAAATAATTTTTTATTGATATATTTGCATTCAATAAAGAGTTAGCTTTAATAAGAGATATTAACCATTGCTGTATGACAATTACAAGCGGAGATATAAGTGATAATATGATTTAAGGCTCGGATTTTTGCTAAAAATGGGAATAAATTAAAATATGCATAATTCGCTCAAAAATTTTTTTTCACACACAAAGGTTTGAGGGTATTCAGTTTGAGTTGATATTGTACCCATAGACCAATTTTTATAAAAATCTGAAACCCTTAGGGACAAACGTTTGTTGAATTCAGGTGGAGTGACCCATATACATGCACTCCAGAGATTATAAATCAAAATCTAAAGCTAGGAGTGTCCTACTGGTACTCTTTGCGCATCTCATGAAATTGCAAGTTGCGGTGGAGAGGAGGTTAGATCCAAGTCTTGACCCGAAATCCAATTAATTCTTCAGAAAAACTCGAAGATTTTCTCGCAGCTATGAAATCACACACGCGATAATTTAAATAAAAATAAACTTTGCCACAGGTGGGGTGGAAATAAATATAGAAACACAAAAAAGAAGAACACTCACACACTATACGTTCTGATATTTCGACAGCCGAGCTGCCTTTCTCACAGAATGAAGGATACAGAAATCCTTCATTCTGTGAGAAAGGCAGCTCGGCTGTCGAAATATCAGAACGTATAGTGTGTGAGTGTTCTTCTTTTTTGTGTTTCTATATTTATTTCCACCCCACCTGTGGCAAAGTTTATTTTTATTTATATATTTTTATTTATATATATATTTTATATATATATATATATATATACACAATATGCCAAGAGGGTGGCCGATAAAAATATACACACGGAAAAAAGAACACTTACAAATAAAAACTTCCGATATTTCGGTGAAGATATTAGCTCCACCTTTCTCTAGGAGAAGAGTAGGAATCCTACTCTTCTCCTACTCTTCCTACTCTTCTCCTACATTCCTACTCTTCTCCTAGAGAAAGGTGGAGCTAATATCTTCACCGAAATATCGGAAGTTTTTATTTGTAAGTGTTCTTTTTTCCGTGTGTATATTTTTATCGGCCACCCTCTTGGCATATTGTGTATATATATATATATATATATATATATATATATATATATATATATATATATATATATATATATATATATATATATATATATCTTCTGAGAAACCGCACTCGGCGAATAAAAACACAAATATAAATATACTTTTAAAACACAGGCACACGAAAAAGCTTCTTACCAATCAAATCCTGCCCCCCTCTGCCAATTACACCCCTCGGGCCAAAACCCACCATCCTGACAGACTCAGCCTCATCACCACATTCTTCCCTGGCTCCCATAAAATCAGAAACATCCTCCGCGATCTATACCCAATTTTAAAGAATAATAATTCCACTGCCCTCCTATTACCTTCATGTCCCACAGTATTTTTTAAGCGTCCCGCAAACCTGCGAGATATCTTAAAATCTACTAAACCCTCCCTTCAACCGACCGCCCCCTCTCCACCACTCTCCACAACTTGCAACCGTCCTCGGTGCAAATGTTGCTCCCTCCTACGCTCTTCTGCTACGCCCTCTTCCAATAAATCTTCCTCAGAAGCCAACTGTACTTCCACAAATATCGTTTACCGTCTCTAGTGCAATTTCTGCCCGGCATTTTATGTTGGCGAATGTACTACCCCGCTTTCAATACGAATGAATGGGCACCGCCACTCCACCACATGTCCTCCCTTCATTGATCCCATTCCTAAACATACCGCTTCCCATCGTAAGACCTTCAATAAATGTTTCTCTCTCTCTATATTAGAAGCCCTCCCCGAATCAGCAACTAATATTGAACTGAGGACTCGCGAGATGGCTTTCATCTGGTGCTTAAGAGCATTTGAATCGCCCGGGCTTAACTTGGCCCACTGACCAATAGCAACCCCTTGCTCCCGCTCCCCACCAGTCCCCTTCCCTTCTCCTGTTCCGCTTCCCCCCCCCCCCCCACCCGAGGTAACAGACCACTAGTTAGTCTCTTGTCGTTGACGATGGCGGCTTGCCCGTCGAAACGTCCGCAAATTATTCTGTGAGTGTCCTTTTAATTTTCGTGTGCCTGTGTTTTAAAAGTATATTTATATTTGTGTTTATATATATATATATTTTTTTTTTTAAACTTTTGCCGTCGTTTCGGACCTTTATTTATCCATCTTCAAGGGCTATAAACAATGATGCATGATGTTAAATGTTTGACAGTTCTGTTTTGATTACATAATGGTAAATTGACAGTCATTAAATAAAAAAATACATAGACATAGACATTCAAGATTGTTGGTTGGATCCATTTCTGTGTTAAAAAGTTATCTGTCATTTATTAAATTATGATAAATTTTGCTTAGATAAGTAATGTCTGTTCTTTTATTGCAACTTTTTGTATTTCTGGATATATGGTACATTTCTTTGAATATTCTTTTTGATAAATTTGGTTCCGAGTCTAAAATTTTAGTTTCTTCGAAATTAAATGAGTCAATATTTGTAATTGCATGATTTGCTAATGCACAAAGTTGAACTTTAGTCTTAATTGATGCTTTATGTTGCAAGATCCTATTTTTTAAATATTGAGATGTTTGGCTTATTTATTTGGCTTTTTATTTTTATATTTCACCCACAATTTTCTGCAAGTAAGTACATAATCAGCTAGTCACAACACGACAGCTTCCTGGTAATGTGCGCGCATGAGGATAAATTGTATTTTTTGGTTCTGAGATTGTCGCACGCATTCTGAATACACACGCTACGGATTTACGAGGTGCTCAAATAATTTTGGGTTCCGTGTTCCGTGCGCGAGATGAGATTCTACATTCCCGTGAACGCGGAGTGAAGTATTTTGAAATTCAATTAAGTGCTCGCTTCTGTATAACTTTGTTTTCCTTCGCTGTTGCTGATTGAGTGGAAGTTAAGTCCGAGGGAAGGAAAACATGCCGGCGATCTGTTTTAGGTGACAACTAGCGCTGATTGTATCGCGCGCGGCTCAGTGGGGAACTAAATGCTACCGCTAGAGGAAAGCCGTCTTGTTGTGAGGATTAATCCCTCCTTGCCACTTGCCTCAGGGTACGTAGGGTTTGAATAATGAGGCAACAATGTGGTCGTTACCACAGGCCTCCGTATCCTCCCTTTTTTTTGTTCGGATCACCCGTTGCAAAAAAGCACCTAAAACACTGACACTCTTTGTAATGATACCGCTATTCTCTCTTCACCAAAAATACCTTAACCCACCATTGGTCGCGCTCTGAGATTTTCTCTCACGCCAAATTTAAACTTGTGCTCACTTGGTAATCATGAGTTAGAATAAGTTCCCTTTCCTACTGGCTGACTTTTTATCTCTTCCTATTGACCGACCGTCTCTAAAAGTATAAATGAAGCGTCCGCAGCTGTGTAATGATATGTCTGATACCGTCGGCTACAAGGTGTGACACTTTTCCTCATCGCGTGACCACTGACGTTATTGTTTTTGTATAATCACTCAGTTGCGTTACACTTTTGCAATATGCGGGCAAAGTTGATTCATTTCGTGGAGAGCAGATACGTTCATGCAAATTTATGAGTCATGAGAAAGTATGTCCTCATAAATAAATATTTCTTCTTGAGAATTGTAATTTTCTTCATTTATACCCAATGATATCATCGCCATTGAAATTAGCAATGATTACGTAATTGTATCAGTAATTGTGTATAATTGGAAATCGTTGCTTCAAATGAACATTAAGAGAAATAAATTACATCTAAAAATAGTGTAATATATTGCCAATAAACGCTCTATGATCGATAATCAATGATACATCTGAGTGTGAGAAAAAGTCTCACACGCGACCGCTCGCGTGATATATGTTGCTTAGCGACCACACCCGGGTTAAATATTTTTAATGCGCGAGCTCAGATGGTCAAAAGTGAATTGTTGCATCCTCGTCTATGAGTCACATGTACTGAGTATTGCTTTCACCATGCGGTTTTAGCTTATATTAATGATAGGGGTGATTAATTAAAATAAAGATGTTCTTAAATATGTTCTTCTGTTAGTTTCAATTTTCGATGAAAAAGGTCGTTTTTTAGTTTGAACTTTGAAAGGCTTACTTTTCCGTTGACATTACAGAGATTGTATTCTTGGGTTTCCGCTCCTAGATTTTTAATGTGGCAATGAATACCAATTTATTCGTTGATTCGTGGTGTTTACTTGCTTTAAATAGAAAATAATGACCTGAATTTCAACCTGCAGAACTTTGACATCCGCCATAATTTCGACACCCCAATGGCGATTGGCAATGAATGCCATTTATTCGTTGATTCGTGGTGTTTACTTGCTTGGTAAAGGTGAGCTTTCGTCCCGCCAGCGTTTTCGCGAATTTCACCCACTTACTATAGAGATATCGGAACCAAATTCACATCACTTATAAAGCAAACCTTGCGCATTTGTAAAATACTTTCAACACAACAATGCATCAACAACTTTAGGAATGGGAAACTTTCAAACCTGAGAAGTGCGTTTTTCCCTCTCCGCCATCTTGTCGTTTCCTCTTATCCACTGTACGTGGCGTAGCGATCGAGCAGTTGGTTCTCTAGCATATGCACACCTCTCCTACACAATTTCTTCCCTCCTTCCACTCAAACTCGCCCCGCAACAGCCATTTACTACAATGCAATTCCATTCATTCCACCGCAGTAAACATTGCACATTTCACTTCAAATGAAGGATTTACACTTCCTTTTCACTCGCATTCATTCCACTGCACTAATAAAATTTCACGTATCACTTTCAATGGAGGATTGCGAGTTCCCGCAGCGAACAAACACCCGTGCCTTTCGAGGAATTCCAAGCCTGACTCCGCCGAAACGAAAGTCTGGATCGCAGACATAGGTTTGTGCGTACACGATTGACAACTCATGGCGACCGTACACCACACATGCAAGAAAATGATTAACGCCAACAAGCTTCTCAATTCTCGTTGGCGAATGAATACCGGTTGATTTTTCAACAATCAACTTCCAATTATTTACAGTTAATTTCCCCCTTCCACACTACCCGAAAGAACTCCGTTAACAATACTATTTACTTAGCCTCTAACAAAAGCCCACTCATAATAACCTTGTCATCTGACGAATTTTATACCAGAAACAATACGCAGAATAACATTTTAGCCTTCTACCAATGCCCACGAATTACCAATAAGCGTGAGGGATTCTATTCTTAAAATAATAAGCAGAATAACATTTTAGCCTTCTATCTATGCACACCGAAAATCACCAATAAGCGTGAGGGATTCTATTCTTAAAATAATACGCAGAATAACATTTTAGCCTTCTACCAATGCCCACCAATAATCACCAATGAGCGAGAGGGATTCTATTCTTAAAATAATACGCCCCCCAAGTTTATTGGAGGGGTGGGTTCAGGGCAAAGAAATGGAAGGGAAATTCGTTTTTCGGTTTATCAAAAGACGGAAATGCAGTACAAATCAGCATTTTGAAATTTTCTCCACTCCCAGAAATGCCCATTTTCACTTTACCATTCCCGCGAAAACTGCGTTTTTCGCTGTATTAATTCACGAAAATGCGTTTCTCACATTTGAGAATGGCCAAATCGGGCCCGCGTACCGTCCCACCCTAGCACCCCTGTTTCACTCCATAGGCCCGTAAGCTTGTTGGGGGGGTGGGGTATAGGAATATAATAGAAGTGAAATTAGTCTTATCCCTCTACTGGTTGTTCGTGAAAACCTCCAAATATGGCGTCGAAAACGGACGAAAAAATCGAAAAATTGGTCATTTTCAAACGTCTATATCTCAAAAACTATTAGTCACACGGGTATGATTCTCACATTTTTACAAATGCGCAACCTTCCTCTACGCATAGGTATCACATTTAATATCGTCAGTTTCCTAGGTTTTTCAAAATAAAATGTTGACCGTGCGGGACGAAAGCTCACCTTTACCACTTGCTTTAAATAGAAAATAAGTGGAAGATGACCAAGTGTTTTAATTCATTATGAATATAGAAAATAATGACCTGAAATTTCACCGGCAGAATTTTGAAATCCTCCATAATTTCGACACCCCGGACTGAAAAAAACTGTTAGTAACTCCCTATTATCAATGGTGTTTATGAATGAAATTCAAGTACAACTCTTTTCCTATCATGTTCAACTTAAGGTGCCTTGTATTTTTTAAGCCTCAGTAAAAAAAATCTGCCTCTGTACAACCGAATTGAGCATACAATTCAAAGAAGTGTGTACCTGTTGAAATTGTTTTCGGTCTGTACACAAATATGCGCCTTTATTTTTTTTTCTTTTGAACGCATTTCGTTCATCAATTGTTCTCTTTTTCTTGTACATTCACCTGTGTGAATAAATAGCCAGTCGCTTCTGAGTTCTCAAGCTTGTCGTATGTGTTTTTCGTTCTTGACTCAGTAATGAGTTTTTCCTATGCCCTGTAAAGTTTAAACAGTACCCTCTCAGGCATGGATCCGATTTTAACCTTTACAGATAATTTATCCTTCGTATAATTACATACTCAACGTTTTTGTGGTCCACGTGTGCTGAATCTTTAGTTAAATAAAAACTGATCAGGACCTTAGTAGTACATGAAATAAGGTACGAATATCCAGAAAAATAAAAAGGGAGCAAATAAAATAAATGCTCTTCAAAGACGAAATCCCATTTTCACATCGAATATTGACAATATATTCCGCAAGAGTGCATGGCCATTACAAATAGATGGAATATCTGGGGAATTAAACTCACCAGATCCAGCTTCAGTCAGCATTATTAAATTTCACATCATCTGTATCAGTTTGAGGCATTTTGTCTTAAAATACCATCTCTCTTGCTATATAAACAATTTCTCTGCATGGCTGTTTTCCCTGAACTTCGAATCAGGGATATAACTGACACTGCAGAAAGTTCCCTTCTTGCACTTGAATTATTTAAAGAATAAGTTATCAAGAGATTGTTAAGCATAGACGTTGATAAACTTATTGTATCATTGTGTATCAATATCTATTAATTCAGATGAGTTTGTTGACGTTTATTCTCTTGCATATGGTTATGATGATTAGATTAGGATAAATATTTCTATTAACATATTATTGTTTGATAATTATTCCAGATAAGCAACTACAGCACCCGGTATACTTTTCTCTTAGAGATTAATACCTCAGTTAACCAAATTTAAAAGTAAATACAGGATTTTAATTTAGTTAAAAAGTCGTAGTCATTGAGTCCTCTAATGCCTATTTCCTTATACGTAGTCAGGGTCGAGTGCTATTCATTTACTTACAAGATGACTCTAGCAAAATAAATGCAAAGCATTGGTTGAAGCTGAGGGAATTAATCTCTTTGCAAAAACAATACCAAATTTCGAGGCACTTGAACTTATATTTACCGTGAATATTCATGGATAAAGTGCCACTAACTAGACAGCCCATTCATTCTTCGTTCATTAGCCGCACTTCCTATTAAAGTGGTTAGAGCGAGATAGTTCCTGTCGGCGCAGAAAGTATGCGACCCTGAGTTTGAGACTTCACATCTCTGAAACGGCTTGGCCGATTTTGATGAAAGGGGCATCAATATTTAGCTTGTTTTCATATACGTTAGGTGTTTACAAGAAATATTTTTTAAAATTATAATCAAAGTTTGTTTCTTGAGAGAAAAGGAAAAAAGAGCCCATTTTTTGGCCCGCGACAGGCAATGTCCAACTTTCGGGGATTACTACGCCTATACCGTTCATTTGATGGCAGTCAAACTTAATCACTTTATTGCTCAAACTTTTATAAGTGCTTTTGTCAAATTTTGAAAGCTATATCTTTATTTGTTTAATTATTGTAGGTGGTTTTCTGGCGAAATTTTATCTCCGTTCTCACGGCATGCAGAGAGATTTCCGTAACACCATTGGCTTTGTCGTGAGTTCTGCACTACGATACACATATATATAACAACATTAAAATAAAGGTTTATTTTACATTGATTTTTATTTATACCACGTTTTTGTCTGCCTTCTGCCCGGGTTAAGCGGCGGAGGGTGGCTCTCGGAGCTTACTTTCTCTTCCTGTCACTCACGCGGTGTTGCCGCTGGTTGCCGGGGAGGGGATTCCCGTACCCTTACATCGCCCATTAAAAAGCAGTTTGACTGCCATCAAATGAACGGTATAGGCGTAGTAATCCCCGAAAGTTGGACATTGCCTGTCGCGGGCCAAAAAATGGGCTCTTTTTTCCTTTTCTCTCAAGAAACAAACTTTGATTATAATTTTAAAAAATATTTCTTGTAATCACCTAACGTATATGGAAACAAGCTAAATATTGATGCCCATTTCATTAAAATCGGCCAAGCCGTGTTAGAGATATGAAGTCTCAAACTCAGGGTCGCATACTTTCTGTGCCGACAGTAGTCATAATAGAGACTATAATAAAATTTTATTTTTTTATTTCAGTATCTGTAAGAAGTATGAAATAAATATTGTAATATTAATGGCGTAATATATAGTTATATATAACCAAAATTCTCAGTAATTAAATAAATAAAGCTACATAAGTCTCTAACTTGACTCATTTTTCCCGCCGTACGGCTGAAAACCCTTCAAAACCGCAGGTTATTTTGCAATTTTGTAAAAGTTACTGTGGTGAGTAATAGATTATTTTTTATAAATAGTTGAGAAAACATGCAATCTATACACCGTTAATTTTTTGACGAAATCTAGGTGCTATAAATTCCTATTTCCTTCAATATTCTCCCTCTGGAGTGCACAGCCATAATCTATCCCATGTTAAACAGCTTATATTTTCAGGCAAATTGCTCGAAAAGTAGTTCGGCAAGGGGTTGATATTTTGATATCATTTGAAAGATGAGAGTTTTCTCTTAAAAATGAGACCAAATTCATCAAATTCTAGGTGATGTGATTTTTCGCTCTCAAACTACCTTAAGGAATGTCGACAACAGTTGTGATTATTTTCCTTGGAATTATACGTTTTCCAAATTAGGGCATTATAAAAAATAAAAGTTAGTGTTCTGGGGAGACAAGGACTTAATATATTTTACGACAGTGGTTTATGCTCAAGAGAGAAGACACGTCTCCATTGAAAACAACTGCTTCCTTCGCATTTTGACGCCAGGAGGAAGCTCTGTCGTGAATACCCAAGTGCTGCCTCTCACGAGCAAAATGAGTTTTTTTTTCGAAAATGTTTGGACCTGAGTGTGCATGGACTTGCTGCATGCATAAGTGCCGCAAGTGATCAAATGACGAGAGATAGCACAGTCCAAATGTATACGTACAGTGTGCTTCATCGGAGGACGGTATTACGGAGACGGAATTTTAATAAGAA